>OV281293.1:14106379-15457673 GCA_923062465.1 Acleris sparsana
AAATGACTATAACTTACACAACCGATTTCCAAATACAAATGACGTAAGCTTTAGTTTTCGATATGACACGGTTCAATTCCCGAACTGAGTACTAACATTTAAAAAAAAAAGTAAAGTATGCAGTAAATATTGTCACAAAAATCGGCAACGTGGTTCCTAAGAGCATATCTTTTTATGTATTATAGTGATAGACTTGCCTTCACTGACCGACCTAAACGTGCCAGCCTGAATGAGTAACAAGAAACATTATGGCTGTGAACGGGAAAATAAATCATTTTGCCATGTGAGTGATCGGTCGCGGTGGAATCCTAGAAACTGACTTTTTACCAAATCGTCATTTGGCAAACAATGTCATTTTACAAACTTTCATTTCGCAAAAATGTAATTGTGCTTAAACTATTACATAAATATTAAATAGGCTACAATTATGGTGGGAAATACTTCGCGAAATGAAAATTTGTAAAATGACAATGGTTGCCAAATGACGTTTTGGTAAAACATTAGTGAACCTAGGAACTCTGTATTCTGTTGCTGCTCGCCACTGTCGCGTTAGGACCTGCAGTCAAGCTCACTCTATTATCATCGGAATTACATAAGTATTGAAATGTCAAGTCAATTAGAATACTAGATACTAGAAGTATGTTCAAATTTTATAAAAAACTTTCATAGTCATAAGAGAGAGTTTAATAAAGCCGTGAACTCGTACTCTACGTATTCAATTTTGACGCCGTGTTTTAGTGACACAATATGTTAAAGGTACCATCTTTATTATTCAGGGTGTTAATAATTGAAAAATACCAAAAATTCATTGTTGTTAATTTTTGTAAAAGTGCATGTACCACGGGAACTTGCCGCGTAATGATCCCTTTAACTAAATATGAGACAAATCACTCTTTTCTTTTGGGACAACCTGGTGTACTTATCTACTTGTTAATCTGCCTTTTGACATGCTATTTTATCGTCAACGTTATGATAGTTCTTATTTGCATGCAAATTTACTAAGAGCACAAAGTAAAAAATAAAGAATAACATATTATCATTTCAAAAGCGATTAGGTTTTACGCAGTAAAATAGAGCCCCTGGTTTACTAGTTATGACCATTTATAGAACAATATATAAACCTTAAAATGTCTTCCGGGTTATTAAATTTAGTTATCGTCAGTGTAATTCAAACACTTAACCTTTTAAAATAAAACGCAGTTCGTCTGTAATGTTATCAATGGTCAAAGGTAACCAGGAAAGCTAATACTCACAGATTTTTGAATGCTGACCATAATGCTGACAGAGAAATGACTTGAAGAAATGTTGTGTTTCAGATTGCACCAAGGCTAGAAGAGACAATTGTAGCAACAGTATACTGGCGCGGAATAGGTTATTTAAATGTTGACATGTTCAGTAAGGTACTCACAAGTGAAGGAGTTTGTTTCACCTTCAACTCAGTGCAGCAGAAAGACATGTTTAAAAATGGAAGGTACTGATTTTAAACGCTGGTTTTCGTTAGATTGGATGCCATTAAGTCTACGCTCACACCCACTCATGTATGTTTCATTCTTATTCAAAACTGAATCCTAAACATCGCGTATATAAACTCACAAAAAAAAAAGTGAACATACGAGAACATTTTTGAACGACCTTTGAAACGCTAGTTTTCGGTAGATTAGATGCGCTCACAAATTAAATATTTATTATTCTCTTCTTTTCAAAACAGACAATCCTAAAAAACGAGTTAAATATATACCATTAAAACTAACTTAAATGTTTTATGGGGCAAGACTAAATGAGAATGTTGGAAGGGAAGGCTAAGGTGAACGTTCCATGATCAGATCGGGGACGTTTTAAGAACAGGAGAGTTTCAGGAGTAGCCTTAACCAACCCTCGTGTATGAAGAGAATTATGAGTGTGGAGGAAGCTAGGGAAGTTTTGTCTGGATCGTAGCAAGTGGAAGGAAGTGGTAACCCCCCAAGAAAGAGGCGTGAGTGAATGTAATGTTGTGAAGCGGATACAAGGAATTTTAATTTAAATCTGTCGTCTCCAAGATCTTATAACACTTAGTAAATAACAAGCACCTATTAAAAATAAGGTGACATGATAATAAATCTTTTTTTTTTTACAGCATACAGAATCAATACTACTATGTTCATCCTTATAGGATACTCAAAAAATATTACTTTATGTTTTTATCTTTCTGGCCGCAAGAAAATTTAACAGTGTATCCACGACGAGGTCGTGTGAGTACTTAAGTGAATACTTTCAAAAAATATGCGTCGGTAATACAATATACCGTTATCTGCGGAATAAATTACTTCAAATATCTCTTGACAACCTAAAAGATAATTGATGTGCACTTTTTCTAGGATAACGGGCCGACTTCCGACTTGGTAGTCATGCTCAAACAGAATGTCAGTGACAACGACGGGTTATGCAATAACCTTTATAGCGGATATAAGGTAACGTGTATTTTTTTCTTATTAGATGAATATTCTGCGTCCAGTATTCCTGAGCTTTAAGTAAAACTAAATGCGTTTATAGCCCCTTGCTTCGGAAACTACAGTATTTTTCTGACACGAATTCCGTAATAATTATAAAATCGTGGAGCCGTGCCGTGACAAGTAGTTCTGTTCTTTGAGAAGGGTAACTTTTCTTAAGGTTGTTAACAAGCTGTTTACTAGGTCATCACAAATCTTGCTAAGAGACTTGATATGATTTAGCGCCTTAGGGTATCGATCAGGGATAGGCATCACAGACCACCTAAACAAAGAGCGGCAGATTATACAGAAGACAGAAGTATAATTAGCTCAAGTGAACGTTGAGAAGCAGGCCTTCGAGTCAATTGAGAGCTGAGTTGTATTGAAATCCTTGCAGTGTTGCCAGATCTACTATCGAAACTTTAAGGTGATGAGGTGTCTGTACGACGCCGCAGTAATGTACGTTCTGATAAAGAGTCGAATCCATCGCAAAAGGGGTGAGCCAAGGGGACGTTACAGTTATATATACGGAACTGTTCACTAACGCATTTTAAGTCGTGTTTAGGGAACTAGGTATAAATATTAACAAATTATGTTCTGTAAAACGAACTCCTTTTGTTAAGCTTTCAATGCTCAACGCCTAATCTTAATTTAAATTAAAATAAGATAAGAGAGCTTAACCCCCGACCGAGATTCAGTACTTTAAATCTATTTGAAAAAAAAAAGTAAAAGCGATAAACGAGCTGTTCTACACGTATTACTCGTAAGTCGAGGGCAAAATCTTAGTTGTTGTATCTGCAGGTATACCTGCATCACCCGGATGACATGCCGCAATCCTCGCTGTACTACTACCCCGTGCTGCCTGGTCAGGTCACTTCTCTAGCTCTCAAGTTCAGCGCGATGAGCACATCGGAGTCGCTGATGAGGCACTCGCCCGAGCTGTTAGTATAAATTGGATACACATTTGGAGACAATCTAACACAAATTGGTCGGGTCCTAAACTAAGCGTTATGCTTATACTATTGATACCTACTCACTAGGAAATGGTAGACTTTCTTGTTTAGAAAAAATCGTATTCGTAATACAGATAAAACATTCAAGAATCGAGAACAAAGTACTGGCTCTCATCACACAAACCTCCGATGGCCGCTACCAACTAAGTTAAGCTCGTCATCAACTCGGTGTGATGGGAATTTATAATTATAACTAAAACTCCACCACCCAAAGTAGTTATTCTTTAAATTAATACAACACATACATTGCTGCTTTGAACCGGCCGGCCTAGTTATTAAAATACAGCAGATTGAACAAATATCGATAATACCGGCACATTTTGAACTCAAATTTGAGGGTTGTTCACTACTTTGAGTCAGCAGTTCAGCACTACCATTCTGCCTATACTAAGTGTTTTCCGGGTGGTAGGACGTTGTGCAGGGTCCGTCCGGATCGCTACCAACATATTATCTATTAAGCTACCGCCAAACAGCAGTATTCGCATTGTTGTGTCGCACAGTCGCACAGCCGGTGTAATGACTAGCATAGAGGCATTCCATCTTAGTCCTCAGGGTTGGCAACGCATTTGCAGTCTTAGGCTTGCAGCCTTGTGAATGCGAATGTCTATGGGTCACAGTTTCCACTTACTATTAGGTGGCCTGTGTGCTCGTTTGCCTTCTCTATACCATAAAATAAAAAGTGATTTGACTTGGAGTTTTTTAATACTTCAGAAAATTAATGATTTCTACACAACCATGCTGGTTTTAAAAATAACGGTTGTTCTGTGCACATCCTCATAATTATCGAACCGATATTGATCAAAACCTATGCAGTGTTTTGAACTGGCCCACCTAGGCAGTCGGCGCTAAATTGAATATCCAGTTCTGTTGAAAGTCACCGTCCGACATTACGGACATGTTGGCCGACCGGTGCAGGCAAACTAGGTCAGGAACTCTATTTTTTGTGTTTACTTCTTTACAACCCTGTTACATAATTATCATAAGCAGCACAAATATGGACCATAAATTGTGCAATACAGGACCTTCTTTTGCTGAGCCACAAGCGCAGGATTTGTTTCTCATGTTAAAATGTTTGTTTCTTGGATTTACAGACGTCAGTGCTATTCCTCTAGTGACCACGAGTTGCGATACTTTAAATCGTACACTTTTAATAACTGCAAGCTTGAATGTCTCTCCATTTTCACCTATAAGAGATGCGGCTGCGTCCCGTTTTACATGCCACGTGAGTAGTACAGAGAGAAAAGTCGAATATTTGCTTGATAGGCACTCTAAAATAGTCTAATAATCAGTTGTATAATTATGTTTGTAGATTCAAATAGTTCAGAAATATGTCCAGCAAAGAAAAAAGAATGCATCAATGATGCTCAGAGTAAGTATGATTGTAATACCTACATGACAAACTATATATACTGATGGCTCTTTTGATAAGATGGCCTTACCCATTGTTTCGATGTAAAGAGGACAGCCAATATGGATATGGCAATTAATTAAATTAAATGTTAAATGTTTGTAGTATTGTTAATGAATTGATGGGTTAATACCTAAATAAAGAATCATTTTTTTTTTTTTTATGGAGTTGCTTAAAAGATGACAATGAAAATAATTAAGCCTCAACAACCAACTATTTAAGATAAGAAGAAAATTACAGAGAAAGTAAAACCACAATTCTGCTCTCGTCATTGCACGTGGATCCGTTCAGTTATAGGCACTATTGTGTACTGACTTCATTTTGTGCGTTTTCCACTGAGAGGTATCTATGGGTACATACATTTTAATACGAAACTAATTTATGCCCACTCCTTAGTGTGAAGCGCCGCTGTGAAAAACCGCTTGGATAAGCCCATGTTAAATAAAACTTTAGAATCCACGTCTAACCAGAAAATTAAAATAATAACTGAAAAATGTATTTATAAAAAACCTAAGCAAGACCGGTCTAAGCAACTTTACTGTGGTAATTTATGCCACATTTTCATCAATTATGGCTCTGATGGCCAAAGTCACGTTCTCCAGCTCCACGAAGCAGTTTTGTGCTTTTACTTCATAAAAATGAGAACCAAAGATACTTACTCTATTCTTAATGTTTGTAAATTGAGTTAAATACGTAAAATGACCTAAAAATAATTTCTTTCTTTGCTTGCTCAATCAAAAACTGACTGTCTCGTTTTAATTTCTGCGCGGCCCGCTTCTCTCGCCATTGCAATGATGACGACTTTTGGTATTGCATGAGAAGTGTGTGCTGTCGACAAATCATTTAAAAAATCAGTGATGTTAAACTTAGTACCTAGTTACATCACGTGTAATGAGCTAAGCTCTATAAATGGCTTTAAATGTTAAGGTGACCGATGTCCTTTTTGGATCATTTTATCATTTAAATTTATGCTGTTTGGTCGGATTTTAAACTAGTTGAGCCATTTTTACATTTTAAACCGTGCCTTAACCAATTATGTTTAATTTTAAAGTGACTGAATTCACAATAGGTCCACTTTTGGTGATTATTTTTTTGATTTTTTGATTTTAATATTGTTAATATTAAAATCAAAAAATCAAAAACAAATAAAATTAGTTAAGGAAAGCCCAAGGAACTTTTTTTTAAAGCGCTATATTTCGTTCCTTTTTTTTTTATTAATCAGATTAATTATTAAGCCAAAAAAAATATTAAGCCATTAAAGTAAAATTATGTTAAACACATTTCTTAAATAAGGCCTAAAGTTTCCTATATTAGGTACTTAATGTACCTACTTTTAAACGCTACTTAGTTATGTTCTACATAAGTGTTCAACATTATATAAAACAAATGTTAAGCTACGTTTTTTCAGTATACAGATCAAAAAACTTAATTGACACACTATTTATGTTCCCGACTTTAACCTTTAAGGAAAATATAAAATATGTCCAATTTTATTTTTAAAGGTCGTCATACTATGAGCATATAGATCAACTTCATTAAGCGATTTGTTATAAAGAGTTCACGAGCGCCTAAAATACGAATTTTGTGCATAAATAGTATCACAGGGTGGTATACTAAATATAGGTTATGAACGTGAGAGGAGACGAGGAACTTTGAAAGAAATTAGTTCTAATAACATGCTCGAGTAATGTGATTGTTAATAATTTTAAATAAGAATTGTATCAAGATACAATAATAAACAATAATTAAGGAGCTCCTTAACACGTTTACACATTTTGTTAATATCCCAAAAAAGCTAGATTTTTGTTTACGTCACTTTCGTTTTCACCGTGTGACATGCCAAAAGCAATTCTGGTTTTACCGAGTAGAATAATAAAGCCCTTGTAAGGGTGTGCAGCAATTAAATGGTTGTCGATAGCGTAACAGTAATAGTACATTGTGCATCAAGGGTAGTATGAAGGGAATTACTAACGAGTGTTAGAAGCCCGACGCCGAAGGCAAAGGGCTTTTAATGACTCGAGTTAGTAATCCCCTTACTGCCTGTGATACACACAATGGTTTTCATCACATTTGCGAGGAAAAAAACAAAGAGAAAACACTTTAACTCTGCAAAATATAAAGAAATAACTTTTGACGGACGGGAACGTAAATGGAAACGATATTTTTTTTGTGACCACAGATACTGCGTTTAGTTTCGACCTGGATTCGAGCCAGATTTAGCCAATTTGATAAAAATGTATAATTACTAAAATTAATGATAAATGTTGATATAAACTTGAAATAGGTATAAAAATAATGAAGTTTAATGAAGCATATAGGTTTTGTGTAATGTAAGTTAGTCTATAGCTAATTTTTAAAGATGAAATTAGAAACCGATTTAATTTTTGGCTGAAAATTAAACCTCTTTAGTCAGAAATTATGTACGAAAGAGTTGCAAATTTTAAAAAGAAAGTCATTACTCCCTAGGGATGACAAACTCGCCATAATTCCCGCGGGAACAATTTAGGCCATTGTCCTTCTGTATACAGGCATGGAATAACACCATTTACGAGCAAGTGTTATGAAAATACATATTCGTTAAAGGGGCAAGAGTAAGTCCAGAGCAAATCAATTGTCAATATAAAATAGTAATAGAGTCCCGTTTTTACCCTTTGGGTATGGAAGCCTAAAAAAAAGCGCCTTTTAATTTGAGTATGCAAGTGAAATGCAAAATGATGTCATATTATACTTATAGTTGAAGCACTGGAATCTAAAGAATTGGAGGCAAGTATGGGAGACGTGTGCAACTGCCTACCGTCTTGTAACAGCGTCGAGTACGACGCTGACGTCTTTAGAACAAACTTTGATTGGAAAAAGTATGAAAAAAAAATGTATAATTACTCTTCCGACGGGTAAGTGCGTAAGCTAATCCTGTGACCGCATTATTTAAATATTTTATTCTAATAATTATAATCTGCTAATAATAACTCCTTTTTGTTTTTATAAATTGATCTCTTTTTTAGTGTTAATCACGATCTGCCTAACGTCTAGCTTACAGCCAGGCTACCGGATGCTTTGCCACTGTGTTGCGTCTCTATCATGCCTCTTGGTGCGTGTGTCGTCCTGCAATTGCATTTTGGTTTGATATTGGCGTGCGTTGTCGCACCGATAACTAATATCGAATCAAGTAAATTTTTTGCGAGTGACAAATGGACCATGAATATTGGTATGAAATAAGACAGAAGACCACTGCTAAGGTATCGCAACGCGGCAGAAACAATTGGCCTAGGTCGTGGTTATCATTAAGTAGTTACCGCAGCCCAAAGTCGCTTGAGCATTGCCAACCGTAAGGAACAGAAGATGAGATAATCGAAGGCAAATAACAGTAACGGGTACTATAGACGTCTGAGCCTAAACTAGTTTTTTTTTACAGTATAACGTTTTCAAGATTGGAGATGTATTTCAAAGAGCCCCGATTCGTGTCAATGCGGCGCTCGGAGTTGTTCGGACTGACGGACTTCTTGGCCAACTGCGGCGGGCTGCTGGGGCTCTTCCTCGGCTTTTCTTTTCTAAGTATCATAGAGGTCTTCTACTTTTGCACTCTTAGGTAAATTTATTCTTCTTTTCATTAATCTTCTACATATAGTGCTGAGGCATTTATTAACGTAACTTATTCGTTTCTGACTGAAATTGGAATAAAAGTTGATTGTTTGGGGTTATGAACTCAAGTATTACTTTCAGGAATTTTAAGGATAATACGTAAATATTTATGCCAGAAAAACGTGGTAAAATACCCATGTAATTATAACTAGTTTTCTTCATTTAACTTTATTAAATTTGAAGATAGTGAATATGTATGTGTGCATACAAAGTGCTGTGTTCTTTCAGATTATGGTATGCAATCAAAGGAGATAAAGGAGAAAAGAAAAATCGAAACAAAGTTGGTGCTAAGGACAACAATAAAGGCCAAAAAACATTTTAACACCATATTTAAAATTTCGGGGAACTACAATGTTACTGTGCCCCATGTGGTAGACGGGTTAGAATAGTGCGCTCATTCCCAAAAAAAACAATAATTTGAAAATACTTACCAGATTACACTTTATCCATTTTTATCAACTGTCATCTCATATTATGGTATTATACTATTCAAAAAATGTATTTGCAACAGTGTAAATGTGTAAAAATACGATTAAAATTGTGATTTTCCATAAAATGAGATTTAAAAGTTATATTAATGAAGAACAGATTAATAAAATTAATTGGGCTCTTTTGCAAAATGGCAATAAATCGACACCAGGAGCGCTAACACAAGTGGTCCGCGACTTGTTTACAGTTTGGATCTCCCTTTCTTTCTAGGAGGTACGATAGAGACGTACTGAGTGACAAGCTAGAAAATACAACTTGTGCTAGCCGTACAGAAATGACGTTTGGTGAATAAAATTGACATTCTAATTCTTATATTTTAGATATTGTTACAATCATTCAAATAAACGTATCAAATATTCCAAAAATATATAAATTAGTGAGTTTAACAAACAGCATTATATTAAATAATCACAAAGAAACATAACAAAATATTTATAATATAAATCAACTAGGCTGTATGACGTATGACGCCATAGTTATTCTCTGTGGTCGCTGTCAATTTAGAAACCGCCAGGCCCCTATTTCACCAAGCTTGACAAGTTCGACAATTGTCTAAATTACGTGACAATTGTATTTCATGAAACAGCAATTGTAATAATCAGGTGACAATTGTCGAGTAGTCACGATAAGTGTTGTTTCACAAATCTCTACATTATTAAACCACGCTGACAGGTGCGAAAATAATAATAAAAAAATGACATTTTTATATCATGAAATGGCAGTTGTCAAAATTCTGATACAATTGTCACGTTGTCATGACAAACGATAATCTTTATATTTTTAAATGTGTAAATCAACCGTATGTTGATTGTTGAAAGGCGTCCACCATTACCGCGTACTTAGTCCACAATTATACAACAATAATCAATCACAGCCTTCAAATTAAACATGTGGCATAGATTACTTAATACAACTATAAATACGGACTTTACATTAAAATTTAAAAGTTAAAGTTAAAACTAACCTTATTAATATAAAATAAAATAAAACTAAGCTACTCAAATATTAAAAATTAAACATAAACACCACTATAAAAAGATAATTATTATATTAGTTTGGAGTGTACAAACTAATTTTTATTTGATTTATCAATCGCTCAACAAATGAAACACACACATGACTATACACACTTTTTTTCAGTAAACGAGAGCGGTTAGCTTGGCTGTATGGATAGTTTCCTCAGTCTTGTCGACTATATGCAATTATTCTCACTTTAAAAAAAACTGTAGCAAGAAACAAGGTTACTATTTTTTTAATTTTGATGGATGAATATGAGACACTACCCGTGTTCGTTTTTTAAAAGTAAGTTTTCCGATCATGTTTGGGTAAATGTATTTTTATTGATACTAGCCAGTGTTTATTTTTTAATTTCAAAGTACGTGTGTTTTGGAAGCGAGCGTTTTCGAGTTTGTCCGACTAAATATAATTACCAATTACAAAAGTTAATACTTAATTAAGTACAACGATGGTTTATTATAAATTGGCTTTTTATTTTTTAACGTACGCTCGAGAACCGCTTAATTTTTAAATACATATATAGTTGTGGATATAAACTGACACTGGCTGAATACGAATACCTTTGATCACTTTGCATGAAACTTATTTAAAACTATTAAACTATTTCCCGCGATTTTAGCCACAAATAAGTAAATCATTTGCAATTTGCAATTCCTTTCGTGCACCATTTTTTAAAGTGCCTTGATTAAAACCATTGCAATATGGATATAACAATTTAACATTCGACATGAAAATCAAGAAATGGAAAGAAATAGCTGACGAGGTATTGTGACCCTGAAACCATCCAATGCAGTTATTTTTCTTGAACGCAAAGGCAGTGACGTCAAAGGAGAAATTTATTCGTTCTTTATATATTCTCCTATATGTGAACTCATCTAAATCACTGTCACTACTACTCCTTTAGCCATTTTGTAACTAACAATGAAAACACTACAATTGTAACGCAAGCCTGACACAGCTCTTATCTCATGTCAATAATTACCGACAAATTTGCAAATATGTCGATATGGAAAAATTTACAACTGTTTCTCAACATAATTGTCCTTAAAATAAATTATGGACAATTGTCACGCGTCGCACACTGTAATTGTAGACAATTATGTATGTCCATAGAAATAATAGTACATTGTGCATCAAGGGTAGTATGAAGGGAATTACTAACGAGAGTGTTAGAAGCCCGACGCCGAAGGCGGAGGGCTTTTAATGACTCGAGTTAGTAATCCCCTTACTGCCTGTGATACACACAATGGTTTTCATCACATTTGCGAGGAAAAAAACAAAGAGAAAACACTTTAACTCTGCAAAATATAAAGAAATAACTTTTGACGGACAGGAACGTCAATGGAAACGATTTTTTTTTTGTGACCACAGACACTGCGTTTAGTTTCGACCTGGATTCGAGCCAGATTTAGCCAATTTGATAAAAATGTATAATTACTAAAATTAATGATAAATGTTGATATAAACTTGAAATAGGTATAAAAATAATGAAGTTTAATGAAGCATATAGGTTTTGTGTAATGTAAGTTAGTCTATAGCTAATTTTTAAAGATGAAATTAGAAACCGATTTAATTTTTGGCTGAAAATTAAACCTCCTTAGTCAGAAATTATGTACGAAAGAGTTGCAAATTTTAAAAAGAAAGTCATTACTCCCTAGGGATGACAAACTCGCCATAATTCCCGCGGGAACAATTTAGGCCATTGTCCTTCTGTATACAGACATGGAATAACACCATTTACGAGCAAGTGTGATGAAAAATTAGATTTGTCTACTTGTCACCTGTTACTGGACAATTGTCCGAGACACTTGTCGACACTTGTCAGCAGACATATGTCATTGACAATTGTAACTTGGTGAAATAGGGGCCAGAAAGAACTAATTAAGACGAACTTTGTAGTTTCCTTTTTAAATTTGTAGAAAAAGTTATGTATGCAACGGTACTAATTTAACTCTTAAGATGCCTTGCCCTTGCACTCGCAAGCTGGTGCTCTAACCTCGTGCTGTAAAAAACTCTTTGACTCTGCAACCGCTAGGTTGTAAACTCGGCACCTTACGATGATAAGTCAACTGACATTCTAAGGCACCGACGCTTAGAAGAATTTTGTAGTTTTTCATTTATAACGTAGTAAATTGAGAAATATTTATCGTCACTTTTTAATGTGTTATCGTGTAATAAAATTTGTTATCTTCATGAATGTGTTTCTTTTCAATCAAATAAAAGTGGGAGGTAGTATCAGCCCAATGGAACCCTGACCCACCATAGAACTGTCACAGTGACGTTATAATTGAAGTCATGAGAAATGTCAAACTAAATGGTTTTATAATGTCACTCTGACACCGTTCTATGGTGGGTCAGGGTTCAATTCGGCTGATAGTACCTGTGTTTGACGAGTATTGTTATAAGCTCCAGGCCAAAAACCTACAATCGCATTTCCTAAAAACTTTTCAGATATTAGTAATAGTAATAGGTAGATAATAGTTAATACGTTTGAATATGGCTAAGTAATCAGTCAGGTACTAAATAAAGAACCTACATTAGAATCCGTGAAGATACCAGATTGATTTGAGATAAAGAACTGAGATCAATGAATTATGCAAAATTGGGAATTTGTAATTAATTTACGTTAGCCAGTGGTTCAGAGCTCCCCGCCCTAAGAGCAGCTGTTCGACTTTGAAGACCCTCATGTATTGTGCACCTTGTTCAAGACTGGTCAGTACCTCAGCTAAATTCTGCTTCTGCCTTAGCGTTTGAAGATTATTTTTCCATCATAGCCGTTAATACCACGAAATATCTACAATCATCTGCGATTGGAGCTTAAAAATGACTTTGTGGTAATGTTACTAAATGTAATTTGAGCTTACATTTTAGCCATGTAGTTTCAGTTTCAGTTGTAAAGGTATTTAAATCGCTCAGTTAAAAAAAAAACTGAGGATTTATGGGGAAAGTCAGTTAAAGTCATCCATCATATCATAGATATAATTGCAACCCCCTTTAATCTACAGTAATTGCATTTCAGAGGGGATCTTCCCAAATCTTATGAAATATAGTAAAGTCATACCACTTTTAAAATCGGGTGAGATGAGTGATTTAACGAATTACCCTCCCATTTCTATTCTACCTATTTAAGTAAATTTTTTGAGTAGTTAATGTTGAAAGATATGTTAGGTCACTTTAATAGAAATAAACTGCTTAACAGTAATCAGTTCCGCTTCATCAGAGGACGATACACAACTGACGCAGCATCTGTACTCAGTAAATATATATACAATATTTGGGAGAAATTTTGTGATGAAAAAGGTTTTTTTTGTGCCCTTTCCAAAGCTTTGAATTGCGTAGATCATGCGACTCTTATATTAAAATTAGAACATTATGGTCTGTCAAATAATTCATTATATCTTATGTCTTCATATCTTAGTGATAGAATACAGACGATTGTGGTAAACAAAACACAGTCCATGGGAGCAGCTATTAAACTAGGTGTGCCTCAGGGCTCTATATTAGGTCCTTTCTTATTTTTGGTTTTTATTAATGACTTACCACCCACGGTAGATAACCTTTGTGATTTTGTGCTATATGCTGATGATATATCATTAATTTTCAAGGTATACCGAAAAGCCGTAGATTACAGTGGGATAAATGCTACGCTAGGTAAAGTACTTAATTGGTTTACTAGTATCAATTTGCTACTCAATGCTAAAAAAACTAAATGTGTCAGGTTCGCTTTGCCTAATGTCAGACCAGTAGATTCTTGTATATTTCTAAATGATGAGTGTTTGGAAATGATAGATAATGCGCTTTTCCTGGGGATAACTATAGATGAAAACTTGCAATGGAGTCCCCATATAGCAGTACTAATAGGCATATTACGTTCGGCAGCTTATGCTGTTATGAAAATCAGGCAACTTACCAATGTTGACACAGCTCGCTTTGTTTATTATAGTTTTTTTCATAGTGTTATGTCGTACGGTATTCTAGTTTAGGGAAAAACTGCTGACATACAGAATATATTCGTGATACAAAAAAAAAGAATAAACTGAAGTGGCAGTGGGCGGGGCACATTGTTCGCAGGACTGATGGCCGATGGGGTCAGAAGGTTCTGAAGTGGCGTCCGCGGACCGGAAGACGAGCTGTAGGTAGGCCTCCAACAAGATGGAGTCACGACCTCGTCAGGATTAAATGTCAGGAGGAAATTAGTCATAAAAATAATGTAAACATTGTATATTGCCTAGAGGACACGGTTTCTGTAGGACAATGTATCGAAACTTTGTATGTGCTTGTCTTGCACTGTAATAGGTAAATATTTTTTTTTATTTTTTTTATCTATTACATATTAGTCCCTATGAGCATTCTGAGTTTTGACACATTTTCCTGCCCAATCTACGCTTAAATATATTTATTTTTTATGTCATTGTTTTATATAATAAAGATAACATAAAGATAAAGATAAGTTAATTGATTAACTAAGCACAAGAACATACAAGAAAATATGCAGTGGACCCCAAACTAGGCTGAGCCTATATCTTGGGACCTAGTGAGCCGGTTAGTAACCTTAATAAGGTTAAGCTTTATAATTGTATAATATCTTAAGTAGTATTTAAAAAACGACAGACTGTTGCGTTTCTTGCGGCGTTTCTTCTCAGCAGTGGTCTCTTGCGAAGCGCTGGTAGATTTTTGACGTGTAAAAGTGCCCGTGCCGCCTGTTTACTGAATAAACATCTTTTTTACCTTTTTTAACCACTATTAAATCGTTCGTTTAAAATTCAAGCGGGAATGGCTTTAGGAAAGACATTTATTCTGAGAAAATCTGCATGGGAGTCCACAGAGATCCTAAGATAGCGGCCTCGAGTGGGAATTCCGGTAAGACCCAAATATTTGTATGATGGCTGCGAATAATATTAGTTTTGGATTTTTGTATAATATTTTCTCTTTTCTATAAAAATATGTTTTATCGTTATTAGTACAGGTACAAGCCTAGAGCTTAGTTTGAGTCAAGGAATATTACTGAAGGTAAAATTGCACCTGATATTGGTTAAGCCAAATTGTCACAATGCTGGGGCAGGACTATCCCTTTTGTAAATAATGCGAAGAGTCAAACAGACATTCATACAATCACTACTCTTATTT
Source organism: Acleris sparsana (assembly GCA_923062465.1). Lineage (NCBI taxonomy): Eukaryota > Metazoa > Arthropoda > Insecta > Lepidoptera > Tortricidae > Acleris > Acleris sparsana. The sequence goes on from OV281293.1 coordinate 14,121,538, forward strand.
GGTTGAAAATAAAATGCATTCATGAAGATAACAAATTTTATTGTGCATGATAAAACATTATAATTAAACATTTAAAAGATCCTACACACAGTTATGTTCAATCAAAGTGTATCTATGACTCAAATCTTGAGTCAAGGCATCCGAAAGTGGTTGGTGCTCTATTCTAGTAACTTAAGTGTACCGTCAAATTATGTGGCTTATTATTTCGAAATATCTATTATCTTTTAACATTATAAGGTACTTTTGTAGCCTTAGTTTTACCAAGAATAATATTGCACAAAACATGTAAAATGTCTTAAGAACTAAAATTTTACTAGCATAGTTCATCAAAAATTAAATTCTACGGACTAACGCGTAGAGATAATGCAGTTTAAATTTAAAAAAAAAAATGTTAATATTTTTTTAGCTCTTTTTTCTGTGTTTTGTCTTTGGTACTAACTTTGGCACACTTTTTCTTTTCTCCTTTATCTCTCTTTAGAGCGTACCATAATCTGAAACAATACAGCTATTTATATGCACATATTTACGTACTCGTAATCGTCAACTTATCTTTAATGATCTAAGAAATAGTAAATGAACTCGTAAACATTAAAAATATCAATGAATTAAGAAGAAAACAGCTGTAAGCAGCAGATAATTTTTATTTATTTTTTATGTAAACATTTACAAAATATTAGAACAAAATGTAATACTTATACCCCTCGCGATAATAAATTCAAAAGTAAAAAAATACGCTTACCGTCGTAACAATAATATGTAGGTACGACACCACAATAGCTACTTGGCATTTCGGCGCAGTAACTGACTCCTATAGCTATCAACCTACAGTTATTATAACCATGGTTTTACCTAGAACTAGCACACGAATTAACATCCTATACTATTACACGAGCAATATTTATAAATAGATATTATAAGTAACGTTCATCAATGCCTCCTCACCACTACTTGCACAAGATAAATCGAAAGAAGTATGAATTTACCTCAGAGTGCAAAAGTAGAAGACCTCTATAATGCTAAGGAAGGAGAAGCCCAGGAAGAGCCCTAGCAGCCCGCCGCAGTTGGCTAGGAAGTCCGTCAGCCCGAACAGCTCCGAGCGCCGCATCGACACGAACCGGGGCTCTTTGAAATACACCTCCAATCTCGAAAAATTATAACTGTAAAAAGAAACGATCTTAGGCTGGGATCTTCACTCTCTTCTTTCCCCACGGCTGGCAATACTCAAGCGAAACCGGGCTACGGTAACAGCTTAATTATAGATAATTACGAGCAAAGCAAAACGTTACCGCCGCGTTGCGATACCTAAGAACTGGTCTTTTGTCTTATTTGATACCAATATCCAGGGTATGTTTTGTCGCTGTGAAAAAATGATTCGATTGGATATTAGTTACCTATCGGTGCGACAACGCACGGCAATATCGTACTGCAACATTGTCAACCTCAATCGCAGGAAGTCGAACGCGTTGTGTGGCATGATTTGACATTACGCAGTGGCAATTCATCTTGTAGCCTGGCTGTAAGCTAGACGCTCTAGGCAGATCGTGCTTTTGCACCAACAAAAAAAACAATTTAAAAAAACATAAAGGGATTCCAAGGTTTCACGTAATAGGTATTAGAAAAAATAATGTAAATATGACGGTGACTGGAGTAGCTTATATACTTACCGATCGTAAGAGCTTTCATACACGCTTTTTAAGTACTTTTTCCAATCAAAGTTTGCTTTAAAGACGTCAGCGTCGTACTCAACGCTGTTGCAAGACGGTAGGCAGTTGCACAGTTCTTCCATCAAAGCTCTCAATGCTTTAGATTCCAATGCTTCAACTATAATTACAATATGTCAAAATTATGCATTTCATTGCATTATAAATAACATTTTATTTAACTAAATTTACTTGCCCAATAGAATGCGTAATGGATACTTAAAATGCTACATTCTCTGAACTAGTTAGCATCGAGTTGGAGCACCAAAATAGTACATTGTTGCCTAGGCGCGGAAAGTAAGGGTTTTCCTGACTCGTATTTTAGCAGACCTCGCTATTGCTCGGCCTGCTAACCACCTCGTCAGGAAATCGTTTCCGCCGAGGCATACATAATGCTTTTCTCAAACATGTGAGGAAATAATACAAATACATTTTTAAAAAGCTAGTAATTTAATTAAGTTTTTAAATACTAACCATAGAAATTGGAATGCAAATTGGCTGTTTGGAATTTTTGTCTTGGTCCTTTTGATTTTGTATGCAAATTGACAGCATTTTTAAGAAAAATATAGACATGGACGGAAAGTGTTTTCATATGGTTTTTTTACTCCTAGGAGTAAAATGAGGCTCTTTCCGTCCTTGTCTTTCAATCGGAAAACCGTTTTTTCCGAGCATGTTTGAGAAAATTGGTTTTCTTAAACGAATATGCATTATCCTGATATACCAACGACGACTATTCAATTTCTGCACACGCTTACAGTACAGGGGCTCTATTCTGCTCGATAAAACCATATTGCTTTTGACATGACATGTAATCATGTTTCTTTTGAGTGGCCGCCATTACTGTCAAGTAAACATGAGCCCTCATGACGTTGACAGTACAATGACAAATAAAAAACAATATGGTTTAACCGAGTAGAATAGAGCCCCCCATTTTTCAAGGTTATTATATATGTCAATTAAGGTTTTGTTTATACTTCTCATTGGCAAACTCATGAAATGACGTCAGTGCCTAGAACAACGGATCCAAGTGGCGGCGTGCGTAAAATCATGGCTTTACTTTCTTTGTCATTGTCTTCTTATCTTTAATTGTTGTTTGTTGAGACTTAAATATATTCATTGTCATCTTTAAAGCAACTTCATATTGTGTGTCCACTTTACATCTGCACTGTTACGGATCAGCGAAACAATGGCTAAGGCAGTCTCATTAAATGGGCCATCAGTATATCTTTTGTCATGTATATTCATACTTACTCGGAACATCATTGACACATTGTTTTTTTTTTGCTGGACATATTTCTGAACTATTTGTGTCTAAAAATATGTAAAAGTTATTTTTATACTATTTAACAGGGCCTATCAACCAATCATTCGACTTTTCTCATTGTACTACTCACGTGGCATGTAAAACGGGACGCAGCCGCATCTCTTATAGGTGGACATGGAGAGACATTCAAGCTTGCAGTTATTTAACGTGTATTTTTTAAAGTACCGCAACTCGCGATCACTAGACGAATAGCACTGACGCCTGCAAATCCAAGAATCCAACATTTTAACATTATAAATACAATATAATAATATGCTACTTGAGGCTCGGCAATGGAAGGGCCTGTATCTTCTCTGCTAGTTATGTCTTTTCCGCATTTGTTACAGTATTGCAAAAGATAAAGTACGATTGTAAAGGCTTAAAAACACGGAGGAATAGAATTTCTGAGCCAGTTTGCCTGCGCTGGTCGGCCGCAGTTGTAGCGTGTAATGTCGAACGGTATTTTGCAACTTGCAACAGAACTGATGTTCGATCTAGCGCCGACCGGAGGGCCGGTTAAAAAATACTGCAGAGGCTTTGCCAAAATCTGTTCCATACAGGGGGTGCACAGAAGAACCAATGTTTTAAGAAGTAACATGGCTGTGTAGAAGTCAATAATACTCTGGTGAATGGTGAATAACTCCAAGTCAAATCACATTGCCAAGCTTATATTAATTCCAATATATTTTTTGCGTGATTCTTCAGTTACAAGAAATTCTTTGCTCGACTAATTTGACGAATATGATTTACATCGCGATTTTGTATGTTGATTTCCAAATGTGGAGGTATTCTCGATTTTGGTTCAATCTGCTGCGTTTCGATAACCAGGCCAGTTCATAGCAGCGATACTCTATGACGTTCAAGAATTTAAAAAAATGGGAGTAGAAAAGATAAAAGAGTTTTAGTTATTACAATAAATACCCATTCAAATTCAAATATTTTATTGTCATATTGTGACTATAAAAGTAATACAATGGATGGTAAAGTGAAGAGCTGTTGGCGCATCACAATTCTCCCATCACCGGCGTAAAATTTATAAGAATTATTTATTGAAAGCGTTATTCCGGAGGATTGATTAAATTACCATCATAGTTGAATTTTCCCAATTGTTGATGCGACTGTGCATTACTGAGATAATTGTTTATTATATTCCAATTACTAACAGTTGCTACGTTACCATATTTTTACAGACAAAGACGGCAATCCGTAGCGAACGCTATTGCTAGAAAGAGATAAATAGTTGTTTTAAATTAAGTATCCGAACGACGCATAGTGCTTACATACCGGTGCTCGCCATTTCTGCCATTAAGCTACCCGGCTTTATCGAACTCATGCGATATCTAATTAAACAAAGTATGACATGGCGATGTAAACGAAATGAAAAAAAAAAATGTACAGTAGGGACTTACGAATGAAATGAGACATCTTTCTTCCTTTTACAGTTACAGTATAGTTTGGGCAGCCTCGAAAAACACAACAGGATATTTTTTATGAAATATATTTGTTGCTTTTTGGTAATAAAACTTTATTATCTTTGACGCTTGCGTGTCAGCGGTCGCGGCGTAACTGGACGGTAGTAAGGCAATTTACCTTCCTTTTTGAGGAACGCTTTTGCGCGCAGTTGACGTATCTTAATATAAAATATAATTGGTTATATTTATACAAAACTATAATATTGATTATAACAAATTTTTTCCATTGTTTTTTTGTTGTAAAGTGACGCTTTTAATGCTTGCATATTTAGCCAACAGGTTCAAACTTGAAAAGCATTTTAACACTAGTTGGACCCTCTATAGTAGAATACATTCATCCTTACTATAAGTAAATAGATTTATAATCGTGTTTCACGAAATTTAATCGTATTATTTTTATTTTTGCGCTGTTCTCTTTTTGAGGTTAATTCCACGCCCTAAAAATTGTCTATGCACAGACACTGAAAATGGCTATAATCCTCCATTCACAAATACCTCGATTGGCTGTTTAGGGATTTACAAAGTAAATAAAAAAAAATACTTTAATCCCTATGGATTAATAAGGAGCTTTACTCCCGATGTGCAGGGAGTAAAGAAACATTTTAGAGCATGAGAAGTGAAAAACGACTTAGTTGGCATATTTTTATTTTACAACGTTTTAATTCTCAAATATAATAATATCTCAAATATAATATTGGATCATTAGTTAAAATTAGGTACTTATACTTTCCCAAAGTGGAGCACAGAAAAAACCACTCCTCCTCCTCTAAAATCGCTTGAAAAGCCATCCAATCTTTCTATTTGTATGTTTTGTGGTTGGCATATGGTTGACAGCGATAGTTTTTTCTCGAGGCTATCATCTTAATCAACTATTCATGAAAGCGTACAAATAAAAAAAACTAAATTCTAAAGCTATCCCAGTAAATGCGGGCACTTGCAATGTTAAAAGAGGAGAGAAATTGGAAAAATCTTTAAATTGGTATAACTCGAAAACGGTGCAACTTTTACTGAGGTCATGTTAGGTTGGTTCGGTTTGTCTGAGGCTGGGGAATTTCCGGTGTCACTGTGACGTGCTATTTATGGGATACCCTGTATGTTTCGTTTCCTAGTAAGTAGGAATCCATTGTGTAAGCATAACGCTTAGTTTAGGACAAAGGCAATTTCTGTTAAGTTGTGTCCAAATGTATATCAAAGTTATACTAACAGCTCGGGCGAGTGCTTCATCAGCGACTCCGACGTGCTCATCGCGCTGAACTTGAGAGCCAGGGAAGTGACCTGGCCAGGCAGCACGGGGTAGTAGTACAGCGAGGACTGCGGCATGTCGTCCGGGTGATGCAGGTATACCTGTAGATACGACAATTACCAGTAAACAAATAATTATAAAGATCTTTAAAGTATACTACTATGTTCTCTTTTGGGAGTTAACCTATCTCTAATAGTAATTTATGTGACTGTACATTATAAAGGGCATTAAAAACGAGTGTGGGTTTATGTAACGAGTCGAAGGCGAGTTACATAGACTACTTTATCTACCTACATGTCATAAGCCTCCATGATGCATGCAGGAGCCGCATATTATGATAGGCATCGCGACGAGTGTGGGTTTATGTAACGAGTCGAAGGCGAGTTACATAGACTACTTTATCTACCTACATGTCATAAGCCTCCATGATGCATGCAGGAGCCGCATATTATGATAGGCATCGCGCCGTTGTTCAGGGCCACTAACAGTAATTATTTTATGACGTTAGTCGGTTTGTCACGGATATCAGGGGCGTCGCCGAAATATCTTTGGTCGCTCATTTTATGGTTTAAATTCAACAAATCAAACAATTTTATACAAAAAACAAATATTTGGGGGCCATTTGCAACGTTAACGGATGTGTAATTTGTTTTAGTTTTGTATTTAGGTGTTCAAAGATCTTTTATGTTAGTAATTTGTGCTTTTTATGCATTTGTATTGCGCAGTGATAAAAATCTGACTTATTTCGTGTATCTGGCATCTTTCTTCTCGTTTCAAGTGGACTTGCAGTGGTACAGAGGTTAAAACTATCTTGACCTCTGTCCTACATATTACCGTACAACGTTGCCCCTAATTTTCTTAGAGAAGATTGGATTGTATTGTATTGCTATATTGATTTATACATAATTATATATAGTTGACACTGGCGAAATTACTTCATTGTGGAAATGCCATATCCCCGTGGTAGTAGCTGTTGAAGTCAAAACGGGGTAAAAAAAAAAGGGAAAAAAAATATTTTAAACGATAACGGCATTGAAAAGTTTTCTGGCAGCTATCATAGTTTTTTTTAATTCAGAGACAAACTAGGTTCGGCTTCAACAATAATATATATAAAAAAAACTGTTTATCTCATTTTAATAGTTACATTATATTAACTTAACTACTAATCTTAAATATAAAAGAGTTTTTGAGTTAAGGAGTCTTAACTAAAAACACTTATCTACTTTCATTGTTGTTTTATCGTTCGATATCTTACTGACGTGCGACATTTGTCGTTCATGTTCGAAATTTGAATGAAATAATATCTTCGAAATCGATGTTATTATTAAGCAATAATAAAAAAATACAGATAAGAAATTTGTTCTAACAAAACAGTATATTTTTGTGGTGGTCATAATGTGCGGTTCTTGAACGCATCATGGAGAGTTTATTTGGATAGATATACTAATTTGATTTTAAATTTGGATCAGGAGTGAAGCATTGAAAGCGTAACAAACAAACAGAGTTCCTTTCACTGAACATAAGTATTGATAATATGAATACCTAGATCTGTTCCGTCCAAAGCCCTTATTACGACTAACAATGCGTTAATGAACAGTTTCGGCTATACAGGATGGAATAAACGAACACCACATGGATGGCACCTTAAATATTGAAAATAGCAAGTTAAATAAAATTGAGCCTTCTTTGCGTAGAACTTGCTATTTACAATAATAATTATTGTAGGTTTTTCATGGTTTTACTATGAAAAATAAGACTGGGTGGGTAAACTTCATGTTCATATACATTGCCTACTTTAGTTGCAAAGTTTGTAGGGCCTGTCTATATTAAACGCGCAATGGATAATGTATAATCTAATTATGTTATCTAACATATTTTGTGTATCATTAATATTTAAATAATGAGGGTACACATATATTTCTAATACCGTATCGAAAACAGCTTGTAGACGTAGTTAAACCGCAAAAAGGGTAATATTACCCGAGGGGTTTTATTACCCTTCTTATAGAATAGACCTATCAAATCGGAGCCAGACATCTTTCCTTCCCAGTATCTTTCCTTTTAAGAAAAAGAAACATGTTACCTTATATCCACTATAAAGGTTATTGCATAAGCCGTCATTGTCACTGACATCTTGTTTGAGCATTACAGCCAAGTCAGCAGTTAGCCCGCTTTCCTAGAAAAAGCGCACATAGCTATCTTTTCAGTCAGTCGAGCGAATTTATTTAAATGAATATTTTATTATAGAACATAAAACATTAAATTTTATTATACTGACGCATTTTTTGACAGTATTCGCTTTTGTACTCACTCGACCTCGTCGCGGATACTCTGTAAAATCTGGAGGCCCAAATAACGTTAGCCCTGAAGCATATCTTTTGCCTCTATATCTTCTACTTAATTTTGGAGGATGAATGTAGAGGTATTGGTTTTGTATGCTGGAATAAAAATTTAGAATATATCACTGTGTCACCGTATTTTTAGTAGGAACTCGGTGTTTAATAAGTTTAGTCAATCAATTACAGGTCTTGAAACCGTAACCTAGCGACCATTGTTAGCGTACGGAGAAATTATGATTATCTCGAATCTATACGTTGCTGGGCGGCGAGATTTCATTTCGTTTAATAGTTAATATTAAGAAGTGACAGGCCATTGAATGTATGTATGTAAACACTTTATTGTACAAAAGAAAAACAAATACCTTAACCATGAAGATTTAAAAAAAGAATGTATCAAGTTGAATCTATCCCTCATTATCTCTTATCGTCATTGGTAGCTCATTATGTCACAAAACTATCTGGAGTTGTACCTAATGTTTACTATGATGTGACTCGGATTCCCTTCTACTCTACTATTAGAAACTTCGGTGTCACAATAGATCAGACGTTGTCCGTAGAGTGATGCTCATGATGATGATGGTGCAAAGATGTCACCTTGGTTTAAAGCATATTTTGTTTAGTACAAGGTGTCAAAGTTGTTGAATGAAAAACGAGAAATGCTTAAGTGGCTTAGAAAGTATATGTTTATTTATATTTAAACAGATCTTGTTTTTGCAGTTAGCTGAAATTAAGAGCAAACACGATAGCCCGAGGGCAATGTAATATTATGATATGATATCTCAAACTGATCTGATCATGGAGTTGGAAGGTATAGGATACAGGTAGGGTATAGGTATAGGTACAGGATATCAGGTGAGAAACTTTGGAGTCCTTAATGTTCCTTAATAACCAAAAGAAAAAAATCTGCCGGAAAAAAGGTCGTTGCACAAAATGTACTCGTATGATCGCCCACACTGTTAACTGTCCATCAGTAGACCTTTTGTAATAAGGTCTACCAATGTGCAGTTAAGAGTGTGGCCTGTTTGTATATTGACTTTTTTTTTTGGGAATTTACAGACGTGCTGTCTTGGATTCTGTTATGAATACGAGAGAAGGATACATATCAGTGGTTGTGAGCGTAGGCTTGATGGCATCCAATCTACCGAAAACCAGCATAGCAAATCAGTACCTTTCACTTTTAAACATTTCTTTCTGTTGTACTGTGTTGAAGGTGAAACAAACTCCTTCACTGGTGAGTACCTTACTGAGCATCCTAGTATTTAAATATACTTTTCCACGCCAGTGTATTACTGGATCAATTGATTCTTGTAGCGTTGGTGCAATCTGAAACATCACATTTCTTTGACCACGCATAACATTAAACAGAGAAACAGCGTCAGTCAGATACTTTGATATTATACAATTTATGCAAATTTTTGAGGCTTTAAAGTTTAAGAGGCCACCCATGATAAAATCTGTTGCGTTCCGCGATCTGGATCTCAATAACCATAACGCCTTTGTATCTGTTCTTTGGATATATTAAACGAGATCATATTTGCTTGAGACTGGAAAACGTTAAAACTCGATTTGAAACAAAATCCTCGAAAGTTTTATTTTTCAAACATGACACCTTTTTTGCATGTTTTTGGTTGAATCTTCGAAACCCTATAATCTTTAAAGATAATTTTCGATTCAATGGGTCAACATGCAAAAAAGTTTGTTTGACTAATAAAACTTTTATATAACCTCTTAATCATTGCAAACCATTTTTCAATAATCTCCATCTGACAATCTTCGCGTGGAAGCACATCAAGCCATCCTTTTTCTTTTTTGTGGGGGCGTGCCACCATAGATCGCCTCTTAAATAAAAACTAAAGGGTTTTTTTTAATTTAATGTGTTTGGATTACACTGATTGTAAGTGAATTTAATAACCCGGAAAACATTATCATTAAATTTTATAATTGGATCTATGAATGGTCATAAAAACACTGGACCGCAAGACTAAGTATCACACTTTATAAATGACATATTCTTTAAAAGTGTGAAACCTAATTTTGCGGTCCACTATAGTTAACCGGGCTCTATTGTACTCGGTAAAATCTAATCGCTTTTATTATGCTATTCTTTTTTTTTACTCTGCTCCCACTTAAATATTCGTGTAAATAAGAACTACCTTAACGTTGTCAATTTTAAAGTATGTCAAAGTTTTTTTTTTCTGCATTTTTTTCATATGATTCATGTTAGTAATAATGAGCCTTAAGACAATGTAAGCTAGTGTTAGATTACTAGTGAATACAACTTATCTGTTAAGCTCTCTACGCAGTATTCATCTTGAAGGACAGCATCGCCCGACCGTCAGGCCCGATGGTGCTATACGCACTATCGTCCACAGTATCCGTCATGCTAGAAGTTGCTGATGTTGGGGCTTATTGGACAAAAATTGGTCGTGCGAGTCCATGGCATCACGATAATGATAATAATTATTACTCTTGTCCAGTAAGACTGACCCACCAGAGATGCGACGCGTTTGCGCATGATGGCACGGAAGCAATCCGTCCGCGCCTCGCAAAACATGCCCGGTGCACTACAGTTGCGCGGTAGGCCTAACAGCATTCTAAAGACAAGATTATATTGGACGCGTAGGGTGCAGTAAGTTTCTTGCGTTTAATAGTTGAGCCATGGACTGTATTTGTAAAATGACAGAACGCCTTTAAAAAGGTTAACGATATTGGTACTGACACCTTGCAAACCTACAAATCAACATATTGTTCCTGACTGCCAGCGCCCTACGCTCGCTCTTTATGTCAACGTTGTTGCTCCGTCTCTCAGTACATAACCCATAACAATAATATAAAACATGCATAATATGTCCGCAGAACAATCCGTAGAAAAGTCTATCTGATCTATGCCCCATAACAGCAGTTGTGCTTTTTTGAGCCAAAACAACACGCCTAGTTGCCAAAGCTTACTTAAACCTAGGATAAAGTATTAAGCGGTAAACACAAACGTTACAGCAAAATACATTTTCTCAAACATGCTATGTAATGTCGACGTTATGTTAGTTATTTTAGGCTTCAAAGTGCCACGTTTCCGACGGAACAACTCGAGAGAACTGTAAAGGAATTTCATACGAAATTGAAGGCCTAGGCCGGGAAGTAATTTTTTTTTAATTTTAATTTGGCCATGGTGGCTGTGTTTATGAAAAGGCTAAATAGCTGTTTTTTTTTTAATTTACTAAGCCGTGCATCCAACAAAGCGTTTGCATGTTTATTTGAAGTACCAGGAGCGCAGAGGTAATTAGGAGGTTAGCACGATGCGGCGAGCCCCGCATAATATAAGTCAAAAAACGCTCATGGCGTCTTCCTTTAACACACGCCACACCCGTCTTTTTTGACCTCTCTTACACAACTGTTGCATAAACAAACTATAACAGACGGTCACTTTTTTTCTACTTTAACTAAATTATAATTACTTTACTAACTTGCAAAATGGTTCCTTATTCCGTTCACAGCCGCAATGTATCTTGTTAATTATATTTTTAAAAAAATACATTTTTACCTGATTTGAGTCAAACAACTCAAAATAATCTTCCAATTTTCAAGACTTATTTTAACCGAATTGTTTTTTTTAATATTTTTTTTCCAGCGATCGATTTAATTTTATTGATCTCTTACCTTAACAATGTTGTGAATAGTAGATTCATTGGTGATTTTGTGTCTTAATACATGTCGAAACTTGCTAAAAGAATCACACACCAACAAAGCGTCATCTAACATCTTCAATTCACTCTCAAAACTGTAAAAAAGTGTACTTTTACAATACAACACAAAATGATTGGTTAAATTATTTGATTTATGTTTCGTGGGTTTCTTGTCTGAGATATTCTTTAAGAAATTACACATGTAAATTTAAGGAAACGTTATTTTATTCGAAAAAAAAAACTATTACTATGTAGACATACGTGTCGTTTAAAGGTCCACCATAGCCATACGACATGTACTTTTTATATTTTGAGAATTGTTTCGCATACTCATATTGACTCACTTTGTTTTTCATCTGGGGACAAATAGTTAGTGACGGAAATAGTACCTGAAAATAATAGTAAAATTATAATAATAGAAAACTAAATAAATAAAAAATACGAATTGGTTGGCTTGATCAGTACGCATATTATATTATATATTAATTCTTGTTGCAAAATTTGCTAATGTACTGAAAAGTCACCGTTTCGGCTTGTACTGGATCTAGCATAGGTACTACTAAATACTATGATTTGCTGACGACGTGCTGGCCTAGTTGGTAGTGACTCTGCCTACGAAGCTAGCGGTCCTGGGTTCAAATCCCGGTAAGGGCAGATATTTGTGTGATGAGCGCGAATATTTGTTCCTGAGTCATGGATGTTTTCTATGTATTTAAGTATACATTTCTCTATATAAGTATTTATATCGTTGTCTAGTACCCATAGTACAAGCCTAGAGCTTAGTTTGGGACCAGATCAATTGGTGTAACATTGTCCCCTGATATTTATTTTATTTATTTATTTTATTTATGCATATAACATGAGGGTAATTCTAGTTGTGAACAAGTCAATGTGTAATTTATAATTATATTGTCAGAATTTTTTAAATGCAGACTATGATAACATTGTTTCTTTAATGAAAATAATGTTACGAACATGTTTAAAGACAATGATCGGGATCGCCTAACCGAGTGCGTGCATTGCAATCGCAATGGTTTTCATTTTTAAAATGAAAGGCTTGTCTGCATACAAATTGAAAACAATTGTTTCACTTTGAAACCCATTGTGATTGCGAGAGCGTTAGGCAATAGGCCAGCAGATCTTGACCAAATTTAAACGGGACCAACGTTAAAATAATTATAATCTAATTACATAAAAAAACCGGTTGACAATTAGTGGAGAAATCAAATAATAAGTCTAGCTTGTTTTGTCCAGTCCAGCTCCAAGTCGCTGGCATTTAGCTAGATAGTACTTAATGGCGCTAAGCGAGTAATACAAAATTCTAAACTTCTAGTAGTCTACTGCTTCTGATCATATCTTATACATACAAAGCAAACAAAAAGGTAGATTTTAATACTATTAAAGTTGATTTATTATCCCATAATACGTAACCAATTAATCGAAGTAATGGCTTAAACATTAACGTATCAGTGTTATTATTATTTCATTCTACACTCTAATAATTTTCTAAGCTTCAAAGGTGACCAAGTTCAATTCAAAAAAATTACAACATTCTTATACCGCAACATACCTCTTCGACGGGTATCATTCTTTCGTTGATTGTTACAATGACGGGGATGTCGCACCACTTGGACCAGACTTGCAGGATTAGGAGGAAACACAGAACCGCGCTGATCACGAACATGAGCAACCAAAACATCCTGAAATTCATAAGAAGTTTCTCAACATCCATAGTTGACAAAAGTTGCTTAGAAGACAAACAGGCAATCTATATAAAGTATAATCATAGTAAAATAGGGAGAGTTGCCCGTGTCACTCGAGAATTATGTATAGGTAATTATGGTTTCATTAGGTTAGGTACCTAATTATCTCTTCCTGGGCGGTCTGCGATATGCCCAAGCTCATTATATCGCTAATAGTCTTGAACACAATTTGACGACTGACATTTAGCGATCTAACTATCTCACTCTGTCGTTTTCCAGATTCGTGTAAGGAAATTATTGCATGACATGACATGTCAAAAATCAATAATTAACTTAATAATTTAAATGTCTTCCAAATCGTTAACAAACTGTGTAAAAATATAATAGAAAAACAAATGAACTCGTAGCGTGTTCCATTTTCAAAAAAAATACTTTTTAAATTTGTCAACGTATAATTGGCTCACGGTGTAATATAGGGAGCCATAAACAAGAAACTTCATGTCTTGATTTCATGACATTAACGCATACATTTAGTAAGAATATTTAATAATTAGACGATTGCTAATTTAAAAAAACATAACTTTCAATTATGTCGATTATAATTAAAATCTAGGAAGGCAAGTACCTAATAAAAACTTAATACGTAATTAGTATGACCTTCCTTATTAAGACTGATTTTCACAATCAGCCTTAATAAGCATAAATCATAATTCTTCACACATTTCAGATATAAAAATTGTATTAACAACCAGGTTTTATGAAATATGATCCACGCTTGGCATAATAAAACCTCCAATTGTAAATCTTGATCGATGCTTAAGTTAACTTCCCTGTCTCCAAACATCAGGTGGTAGTTAAACAAAATAGCCTATCCTTATTATCTACAGTTAAAAGCGGTTAAACCATTTTGCTTTCCATCACATCGGCACCGTAGAGTCGTTTAAATTGTTTTGTCTGCCAACGATTGCTTAGAGTTTTGCACTTCAATCATTTTACCTTACTTCGAAAAACCGACCACGTACGACATTTTGCTTTAAGCGACACTTATCTTGGATTTTTTTTATTTTATAGGTATTATTAAAAGCACAAAATAATCTACCATTTTTTGTAACGTAAGGCAAAGTTAACGTTATTAAAATAAAAGCAGCACTTTTTTTACAGTGATATTTTTTCGAAGTTTTTAAACTTTAAATGGCTCTCTTGTAAAATTCACAAAATGTCGCTTCAAACAAATATCCTTCCACCCCTCGAGAATATAACAAACTTCCACTCTTTTTTGAACCTCTAAACGTTTTGAGCCTTAATTATAATATTATTACCAAACAAGAACAATGGAAACTTCGTTATTTTTAAGTAGAGGTCGCTTTATTACACGATTTATTTAGACGACGCGAAAGTTATCTAAAGTCTTACCGAACCTTTGTGTACTGCGAAACCTACAAAAATATACGAGTAAAATTGTATGTTTAATAATACTTCTCTACGGTGCTGAGGCCAATCTGCGTCACGTAGCGCAAGCCGTGCAACGTGGTGTTCTTCGAAAAGTCCAAAAGCAGCTCAGTGACGAGGAGTTTGTGCCTTTTTTTCCGACGTTGTTTCATCTGGCTGAGGTCGTCGTAATTTTCAGTCACAGCTGTTTCGTCACTAAAAATTTAGGTAAAAGTTTTTAAACCGAAGTTGCGTAACGTGGGTTTCGTACAGTTAGTCAATTCGATTCCTAAGCCTCAATGCCTATGCAAGTCTCTTACAATTCGATTGGTTACATCTATTTGATATAGTAACATAGTGACCCGGGAATTGTTGACTGTACATTACATAATTACCGCCGTAGTTAAGGCTATTGTAGAAACAATTATTACTTAACTCTAAAACTTGTGTTTGAAAAGGAATATTTGTATAGGTTGAAAGTTGTAACACATCTGTATAGACGGTTCGTTATTGTATATTTGAAATTTGATGTATATTCCATGTAATTATTAGTTTTGCACACAATTACGTATATGCAAGAAGTCATTTACTTAAGTTTTTGACTTATATTAATATGCTCTTGGCCGGTTTTTATATTGTTATTAGTGCATTGGGTAAATATTTTCTATTTTTTTGGGTACTTTTCTAACGTATGATGTTCATTTGATATCAGCACGGAGAGCATAATACTCAAAAATATAAAAAACTCACGACAAAGTCGACGGACTTCCTATTCTACGTATAGGTGCTTAGCCTTTCCGAAAAAATATATTTGTTATCCCCAGATTACATCAATTAAATACTTATAAGGGTTTTTCTGTGTTTATCCTTTTTATAAACTGTGAGGAAACTTACTTCATTTTGCGGAACAAACTGTTCGCTGTCACGTTCCTAGAAAAACTGAAAACCTACAACATAAAAATACATTAGTATTCGCAATTAATACCAATTAGGCTAAGAGCCGTTAGTAATAACATTACGGGTTATGTATTAACTATAAAATAACTCAAAACATTATTGTTTAGGGAACCTATTTATACTAGTATGTCTACGCTTTTTTAACCTATTTTCAATTTTGTTGCATCGTCAAAACGGTAAAACATACAAGCGTAAAATTGGGTATGATTATAGGACAGTCAAGGAATTAAATTTGTCACCCACCTTAGTTCCAAAGTTAATCTGACTTTTTACAGCAATAAGGTTGAGTTTCCTATCAATTAAAAATGACTTGGCATCTCTAATGACAATGACATCTTCAAGCAGATTTTCTTTAATGGGTACCAAATTAACGTTCGCGACCGTACAAACCCTGAAGGAAAACAACAAATAGGTACTAAAAATGGTCAAGTGAGAACTGGCGTTGATTCTATTGGAAATCGAATTCAAATCGGAATGTAATAATACATACAGTAGGTAACCTCGGTGCAAGAGTCCGACTGGCGCTTAACCGGGTTTTCATCCATTTTACGTTATTCTTGTATTTACTTAAGAAAAATGTGAAAAATTCTTGTTAAAAAACCCACAAATGACGTTAAAACTGATTAAGGTCAATAACGAATGGTCAGTTTTACAAATTAGTTAATAAACAAACATTATTGCGTTGACATTATAGGATGTCGTTAAAATAAGTCATTTTAAGTTTATTAACCAACATGCGCTTTTACCACCATTATTATTAACGTTTCCAGTCTGCTGAACCAAAGCGAGGCTTCGGAGCGGTGTGCGAGTAAAAATCCACCAACAGGAGAGCTGCGCTGCGCGAACCTAGAGAAATAAAGTATTCCTATTGGCGGATCTTTTCCTCGTTCACTGCTTCAGTTTCCAATTCATTTTGGACAGCGTTTACTATGGTTATACACTGTTTCATAGATAATTATTATTTTTGTATAGACATTCGGTTCATTTCAAATATTTTTGATTTTATTAGTTCATAGAATAATCAATACGCAGAATACTTACCTAAATGGATTTTAAAATTACATATTTTTGTTACAAATAAAATTGAATGCTTCGATATTCATTTTAAAGAATATCAAATCAAATATTCTTGATCCCCAAATTATTTAGTTAGTGCTACTTATTACCAAGAATATAATTTTATCGACTGACAGTTTCTAAAAGGTACAACAATGATACCCTCTTTTAAAATAACAACACCGATCTTTTAATACACCGATCATACAATATTCTTTAAAAAAAACGACTGTTTGATTAGTTTGTTAAATAAATAAATGGGATCATAAAATCCTTTGAATTATGTTCGTGAAATATGTTTTTTAAAGTAAATAGTCGTTGAAACTAATAAAATAATATTATATAAATTATAATACAACAACAAAATATTTTACGAAATATTTTATGCGAAACTAAATTCGACGAAATTGCTTACTATCTATGAAATTAGTGTTGGTTTTACAAGGGCCAATCTTTTATCTAAAAATCGAAGTTTTTATACATGCAAATTTTTATTCTTAACTTTTCTAACCCCACTGATGTTCAGGTGTCGTGCTTGTCCGATGCAGTGGATGCTTGGCGTGTCTGTAACCCGGGTGAGAACTTGCCAGTCGAAAAAACTAGCCAAGCAGCATGGGACCTTATTTCTGTCGAAATTTGCCATCACAATCTTTTGGAAAATAGTCAAAATCCATCGGAGAGGGCCCGTTTATTGGCAGTTTCCGAACCAGAGTCGGGTCACTGGCTGCACTCTCTCCCTTCGCGAACCCTAGGGTCTCTTTTGGATCCTAATACTTTAAGGATTGCAGTGTGCCTCCGCCTCGGTCTTAAAGTCTGCGAGCCACATCCTTGTTGCCGATGTGGAAATGCAGTCGACGAGCTAGGACGCCACGGTCTATGTTGTCAATCCAGTGCTGGTCGAGTTTATAGACATGCGTCGATAAATGATTTGATCCGTCGGGCTCTTAGTACAATTTCATTTCCAGCTTCGCTTGAGCCCACTGGCCTGTCTACCTCAGATGGAAAGAGACCCGACGGATGCACTTTAATACCGTGGCATCTTGGTCGTCCCTTGGCGTGGGACGTCACTTGTGTTGATACGCTAGCACCGTCTCACGTCCAAGGTTCTTCTCGCAAGCCAGGGACCGCCGCAGACCTCGCCCAAACCATCAAGTGCCGCAAATATGCTTTTTTAAAGCCAAATTACGAATTTGCTGCACTTGCTATGGAAACGTTTGGTCCGTGGTCATCTGACACAATTTTTTTTATTAAAGAAGTGTCAGACAAATTAATAGGTGTCTCTGGCGACCACAGGCAAGGCTCCTTTTTTGCCCAAAGACTGAGCATCGCAGTGCAACGGGGTAACGCTGCGAGTGTCCTCGGCACGATGCCGCAAGTGGGGGTAATGAAGGGATTTATAATTATAGGTTAGTTGTGTTATATTTTATTATTATTGAACTTGTTTTTTTATTTAAAAGTATTTATTGAATAAAGAATTAAAATTTTATAATACTTAAAAAAAAATACATGCAAAATAAATATAGGCATTAAAATATCACCGAAAATAAATTTCATGTTTTTGAAATTGAATTTTATGGTAAACCTACTACGTTACAAATTTAAATACATACGAGCATAATTATAGCATGATCGTGTTCGACGTTAAGCTTGGTGAGGTCATATTTAGTAAAATAGGGTGGGACCCAGACTACTTCTCTGGGGGACGCCTCACATGTCGTGTCCTTACATAACTAACCGATGTAACTGCCATCAAACTTTTGTTATAATTTAGCATAAAGACATAATATGTGACAAATTGTATACCATCATCAGCTTCACAACATGCTTTCTTACTCAAACGCTCGGTGGCTCGTTGATCGGGTTGCCACCTTCCCGAACTCATGGTGGAGGGAGGCGACGGCTGAGATACGCGTCATACTCGTGCCTCGTGCACGGGTTCTGTCTGTGGGGGCGTGCTGTGCGTCACAGGAAACAATCATGTTATAGTAGTTTATGTAACTGATACATAATGAGAGTCCTTATAACGCGAGTGTGGTTTTATGAAACGAGCCAGATACGAACCAGTTCAAACTCAACCTTTTCGTTCTTTCACTGTTTTAGTACACAGTAAACGCGTGAAGTATTCCCTTGCGCCTTCGGCAGAGTTATTGAGTAGTGGGGTACCTAGCTGGAGCTGGTAGCTCCTAGCCTGCTATAAAAACCCCTGACCATGTTGTGCCGGCAGTTCATCTAATGGTTCGACTTAAAACAAAGCTCCGTCTCGCGACTTAACTGCCGGCTTAATCCCACGTTTATGACATTTCATAGAAAAATGGTTCTTAACCGTGTCCGTACCGGTTATGAAGAACGGTTTTTTGTTATGTTACGACGTACTTTCACAATGCGACCCATCCCAGCGCATGCTTGATACTGACCATATTTAGCATAAGAAGTCCTGTAGATTTGACACGCAGTCCGATCCAATGAAGATCTATAGTGTGAACTCACCTTAAAGGTGGATCCAAATTTGTTGTGATATTTCATCGAAACATGTTTCCGTGACCGTGTCAGTACCATGTATCAGTACCTGTTATGAGGATGGTATTTATCATGTGATATGACGTACTGTGATCTATCCCGAGCGCATGATTAGCGTAACAAGTCCTGTTGATTTGCCACTCAGTCCGATCCGATGGAGCCCTATGCTGTAGATTCACATTAAGGCTTTTATGCCCGCCCTGCCTAGCTTATGGTTAAGGTACATTTCCGTTTTTACTGAACGTTGTAAAAAAAATATGAAAATGTTGAATACCCGTAAATAGATTTTATAATAATACATCAACCGAATGTATCTCCAGACGCCATCATTTCAATAACTCACGGCTCTTAGCTTAATTAGTAATTGCGAATGCTAATTGTATGTATATTTCAGTTTTTCAAGTAACGTGACAGCGATCGGTTGTTCAGCAAAATGGAGTAAGTTCATTTACAGTTTAATACGAGTAGGTATGTCGGCTAAACACAGGGAGACTCTTATTTTAAACGCTATATTGGGGAAAAAATGTTTAAATATTTTAATGGTGCTTTTTTTAACGTGTTAAAGTTAATCATGCAACGTGCACTAAGTGAACCTGATAATGGGTTAACTGCCCCGATCTTATGCGGATGTAAGAAATGATTAGATTTAGTAGTCTAGTTCTAGTGAACGACGCAGACATCGTCAATGTGCTTTGTGACTGTATTGAGTAAACATCTACCACTTTTGTCTATTTCATGACAAAAGCCGTAGGAGTAAGGGAACAAAGATATGGTTACATTTTAATTTTAACGTTTAGGGTTCCATACTGTGTACCAGGACCTATATAAAGCCTTCATTGTCAGTCCGTCCGACTGCCCTTGCTTACTTTAAAGAGCTTATTTTGAATCGAAAGTAGCAGGTTAATATTTTAACAGAATGAGTTAACTAAGTATTAGGGATTTGCTTACAAATCACACGAATAAAAAAGATAAATAAAGTGCGTCGGAAATGTTTCTTGTTAGTTTTCTATTATTAAAACGGTAATAGGTATATATAAACGTCAAATTTGGCGTGAATAAAATGCAAACCGTAAAATAAACAATGATTAATAAAAACCTTCCAAGTGTGAGTCGGGGCAGGGACGCCGCAGTTTTTCAATAAAAGTTATCAACGTTCTGTTTACAATATATATTTCTCAATTTAAATTTGTCATAATAAAAATCGTCTTTTAGTCATAAGAAATTCACAAACGCTGTTGGTGCTTATTAATCTAGTAGTGGCACAACTTCTCTTTTTTTTGTCATTGTTTCTTAATATTTATTTAAAAAAATAAATTAAGTAGAAACGAGTGCGAGTATTACGTATTGAGCTCTTTTATCTAATGTTATTGGTTGTAAATTGTCAATTCCTTTCGAATCATGACTATCAGTTTTAAAAATTATAAAAATGATGAAAATATCGGTTTGGTGTAAAATTATCAATTTTTTTACAGACAGCATTTGGTAATTGACTTTGTTTATTTGTTTATTTTTGATTTAATTACTTTGTTTTGTCATATTATTATATATTACGCTTGTTTCTATAAAATAATTAAAAACGCATTAGTGTAAAGTCTTTTTAAAAGTGACCATCTATCTATGTCTTAAAATAAGAAATTATTAATTAAGTTACACATATTTCAATTTATTATTTATACATGTATAAAGGTTCTCTAATTCTCCGGGGACGACGATGTAAGTAATAAACACCACCACGGTTATGTTGGCCGCGCCCATGTGGGTCCCATGCGTGACATACTTGGTTAATAAATACCTTCCACTAAGAAAAAAATTAAGGTTACTGATACGTACTACTTTTGTTACAAAGGATATTGTGGGACGCTGACGTCAGTTAACTGCCCTATAATGATATTATCATTTGAAAAGAAAAATATTTTTTGTTTGTGAAGGCTTTTCATAAGTTTTTTTACATTTTATTATTACTTAAATCCTATAAATACATAAACTCTTACCCGCATTTTTAGTGATGAAACCGCTGTTACTGAAAAATACGATCATCTCAGTCAGAAGAAAGAAAATCGGAAGAATAGGCACAAACTCCTCGTCACCGAGCTGTTCTTGGACTTTTCGAAGAACACCACGTTACATGGCTTACGCTATGTGACCCAGATTGGCCTCAGCACTGTAGAGAAGTATTACTTTATATTCAAATTATATTTGTAAAGGTTTCGCATTTTCAGAGGTATATTGAGATAACTTCTGCGTCATCTAGCATGAAATAAAATGATATCGGTTTAATATTTAAGAAACTCTCGGCACATTTATAGTGAACGGTGAACAATATTTCCTTTCATAACTTCAGAGCTATCTATGCTCTTGTCGATGGAGTGTGCGCCTTTGCTCTTTCACTTGGTCATATTTACTAATAATTCAAGTTAAGGTAATGATAAAGCTTCAAATAACACCCATTGTTTTATTAAAACTGACTTTCCTGTCTTCATTGTCATCAACGTTCAGCTAGTGTGAGCGGTTGCGACAGTCAGTTCCTCTCTCTTTTTCATCTCAATCTAAATCATATGAGGCGAAATATTTCGCTTTTTTCTGATAGGGTTAAATTTGCAGCAATCAATGTTAAGTATTTAAAATATAAAAAAAAAACTCCATATTGTTTCATCCCTATTCGTTTGTGTTCTTTATCTAGCGAAACATTAGATAAGGATGTATCCAACTTGGACTTGAGATAAATATTAGTAGACAAGTGGTGTTGTATAATGGTGATAGGACATAGCTGGATGCTAATAGCAGAGGAACGCTCGTGGTAGAAATTTTCTGAAAAATGTCTGTTAATATCTTGTAACTTGTAACTTGATAAATAAGCGCTGTTCATAAACATCCCGTAATTCAGAAAACTATAAGTAGGATATTTATGAGATTTTTTTTCCGAGGTAAAGCATTTTTTAAAATTTCCTTCTCTAATATGGTGACGATATAGCGAAACATCAACACCGTAATGTGAAACTAGATTGTTTGATTTTAAATAGCTTAAACGTTGTAACACGTTGTTCTCGAGTTACAAGGCAACTTATCTTTATCTTATCTTTCTGTTAAATTCCAGATAATTTGCAGATATTTTTTTTGTTTATCTTTGACTACGGATCTTGTGAAAATTTTAATGAATTCCAGGACATTTTGGTTGCTCATGTTCGTGATCAGCGTGGTTCTGTGTTTCCTCCTGATCCTGCAAGTCTGGTCCAAGTGGTGTGACAGCCCCGTCATTGTGACCATCACCGAGAGAATGGTTCCCGTCGAAGAGGTATTATGTTGTAGTATTAGAATAATGTAGACATTTTGCATTGAATTGTGTAACCTTTGAAGCTAGGGAAAATAATAAGGTCTGCATTTTCTTTTGTGATACTTTCATGTTTGAGCCATAATTTCGGTTAATTGGTTATGTATTATTGAATAAAACATCAGGTCTAATAGTATTTCAATCTATTTTTCTTTGCTTTTCATGTATAAGATAGTGGCAGATCAGCAGTAGACTGGTAGAAGTTTATAATTTTGTATAACTTCGCTAAGCCCTGTAGACGACGCGAAGCTCTGCACCTGAAACATAAAAAAGCCAAAAGTGTTCGTAAAACAAAAATTTGTTATTAAATATATTAGAAATGAAGTTACTAAGTAAACTTTGCTGTTTGATATGTTATTAAACGTGTACGAGGTCTTGTCCATGTGTAGCTGTAAGGGCATATCAGCGGGTGCGCTGCAAGTCAGTCGTCCATCGAGCGCTACACATAGCTCAAGCGTACCTACAAGTCCTAGAACACTTCACTTACGATCCTTGATGTTTTGCTTTACCTCTCTAGTCTTGCATCTTGATGGTGGAAACTAACAATGGAATGAATAAACATATTGATTCACAATAATATAATTTAAGAGAAAGTAATTTTACATGTTCATAGAACGACAGTATGAGAATCAAATATAAAACATTGTCACTTCAAACACATCTTTGAATATAAGACCATAGACAAGTATTAGCAGCCAGCACCTTCCAACACCTTCTCCTGATGGATGCTTATGTTACTGCGGTATGGCACTATCCACACATCAACGCTTCACGATGTCTAGCAAACTTCACTTTAGCCAATGGTTTTGTCATTATGTCTGCTAGCTGTATTTCTGTGGGGCAGTAGCTTATATTAATTATCCCTTGCACAAAGTGTTCGTGTATGAAATGGTATCTCACATCTATATGCTTCGATCTTTTGTTACAGGAACCAGATTTTACAAGTTGTATTGAACTTTGGTTATCGACAAACAAATTTACTTTTGCTTCTATATCTGTAACTTCCTTTAAGACCGATTTTAGATATAACGCTTCTTTACAGCATTCAGCTGCTGATATATATTCTGCTTCAGTAGATGAAAGAGCCACAATCGGTTGTCTCTTGGATGCCCATGAAACAGGTCCATTTGCTATCATAATTATTGACCCTGATGTGCTTCGCCTCGTCTTCGGATCTCCAGCATAATCAGAATCCGAGTAAGCATTTATATTTTCCAAGGGACTATTTCTTTTGAACAGTATGCCCTTCTCCTTAGTTCCCACTAAGTATCTGAAAATCCTCTTCACTTTTATGACATCTTGTTTAGTCGGATTCTCAACATTTCTACTGACTAAATTTACAGCCTGTGCTATGTCAGGTCTTGTTCTGGTCGATAGATACAGTAGACTCCCCACTGCCTCCCTATAGGGGTATTCCTTCTCCTGGGGAGATTCCTGTGTCGACTTGGCATCATTGCTTCCAGGTGTGTCACAATATTTTGCATTCTCCATATTATATTTCTCCAAAATATCGTTAATATAGGTCTTCTGCGTCAACCTTATTCCTTCTTTAGAATTATGAATTTCCATACCCAGGTAAGTATTTGGATTTTCATTTCTCTTCATCTCGAATTTGGTTTCAAGTTTTTTCAATATGCAGTCTATCTTTTTTCGATCTTTTCCTATGACCAATCCATCGTCGACAAACAATCCGATTATTATTGACTTGTCTTCGTTTACGAAAACGCATCTTTCGGTTTTTATTGTCTTGAAACCTAAATCAAACATCGCTCGGGTAAAAGTTTTGTTCCATGTGAATGGAGCTTGTTTTAATCCGTATAATGATTTTCGTAGTCGACAAACTTTTTCCGTTTCATTACGGCCAGTTTCATAACCAACAGGTAGTTTCATGTAAACTTCATCTGTCAGTTCGCCATATAAGAAAGCGGTCTTGACATCAAAAGTCATTAAGTAGTAATTTTTAGATGCGGCAACGGCTAATAATGTCTTTAGAGCAGATTGACTTACGACTGGGCTATAAATTTCTTCGAAATCCAGGTTACCCTTTTGCTCGCAGCCACGTACAACTAATCTTGCCTTGTATGTGCCGTCATCTTTTACTCGAAATACCCATTTGTTGGACAAAATCTTGTGTCCTTTGGCTTCTGACTTTTCAACTATTACCCACGTGTTGTTCTTTTCGAGTGAGTCCTTTTCTGATTGAATTGCCTTCTCCCAATTTCGCTTGTCCGTGCCTGTCACAGCTTCTTCATAAGTAAGTAAAGAGCGGTCATTTTTATTTTCAGACGCAGACATAGTAACGCAACGACTTAGCTCATAATCACGTGTCCATACTGGTGGCCTCACTGCTCTCTGTGGTCTTCCACTTGAGACAGAATCAGGTATCTCAGATGGCTCTGGAATTTCAGGATCGTCATTAGCAGGTTGGAAAGAAGTCTCTGAATCAGAAGAAAGAGGATTAGACTCCTGAAAAAATAAGTTATTATTAGTTTTAAAAGGTTGTAATTCAATTTCAATTTCTTCTTTTTTAGGTTCCAGACATTCCCGTTGAATATTGTTAAATTGTTCAGCAGTATTAATTTTATAGTGCATCTTCTCCATTATTCGTACATCTCTGCTGACAACAATGTCATTTTTCGCTGGTATGTATATTCTGAATCCTTTTGCGTTTCTCGCATATCCTATAAACACTCCTTCGATAGCTTTCGCAGTCAATTTTCCTTTGCGGTTTTTATTCAAAACAAACGCTCTGTTCCCGAATACATGTAGGTGATTTCCTGATGGTATTCTTCCTGTCCACTTCTCATACGGTAAGCTTCCTTTCAAAGCTCTTGCTGGACTTCTGTTTATCAGGTAGTTAGCAGTGTTCACTGCCTCTGCCCACAGATGTGGAGGAACGTTGGAATCAAGCATTAGGCATCTAGTTTTGTCAATCAAAGACCTATTTTTCCTTTCGCTACAACCATTGGATTGAGGAGTGTAGGGTGTGGTCAGCCTTCTGTTTATACCATAATCTTTTAGGAGATTGTCGAAAGCTTTTGACCGGTACTCACCTCCGTTGTCTGTATGAAGGTTCTGTATTTTGGATTTGTGGAAAAGTTCGACGTTCTTCTTCTTCTTCTTCACTTCACTTTTTTCTGTCATGAAATATACACAGCAGTATCTTGTGAAATCGTCTATGAACGTTACATAATATTTCGAACCGCCCAATGATTGATGCTCGAAAGGACCACATACATCACTGTATATTATCTGTAGAGGTTCAGTAGAGAATATTTCACCATGACTTTGAAATGGTAGAGTGGACATTTTACCTTTTATGCAGGTTTCACATGGTCCAAGTGATTTTTCTTTGAAGTTAATTCCTCTGATCATCCCATTTCTTTGCATTATTTTCAGGTCTCTCTCATTAACATGACCTAATTTCTTGTGCCACTTCATAATTCCGCTTTCTACTACAGACGTACAATTTGCTGTCTCTCTCGGCTCTTCAAGTTCAAGGTAGTATAACCCGTCTCTTCTCTTTGCTTTTAGGATTACATTTCCATCTTCTAGTACCCTAGCTTCATTCTTTTCAAATATAACTTTTAAGCCATTATCAGTTATCTTGCTTACTGACATTAAGTTATTTGTCAGATCGGGTACGTAAAGTGTGTTATTTAATATGTAGTCGTATTCCTCAGCGTGTAGT
The DNA here is from genome assembly GCA_923062465.1 of Acleris sparsana. NCBI lineage: Eukaryota > Metazoa > Arthropoda > Insecta > Lepidoptera > Tortricidae > Acleris > Acleris sparsana. Next base: position 14,147,955 of record OV281293.1, read on the forward strand.
ACAACTTTTCCTTTACCTTCAACATTTGCAGTATGCTTCTCTGACGCCAATCGTAATGTATCTGATGCAGGAATTAGGTTTGTCACCAAATCTTCTTCTCCTGTCATATGCGACGTACAGCCGCTGTCAAGACACCACGATCCACTTTTGTTTGATTTTGGCATTTCAGTTGTCAAACAGACATTTAAGCTCTTTTGTTGAATTTTGTTTACGTATTTCTTTTGTTTTTTCTTCGACCAACAATCTTCTGTTGAATGCCCTTTTTTGTTACAGTTGTTGCACATTGAACCTTTTTTCTTTGCCTTTACATATAATGCCTCTGAAGTCTGGGGCTCAGATTGTCTTCTTGCTTCATATTCTTCTACAATTTTTACCTTGAGAGTTTCAGGACTAGGCAGGTTATCTCTCGATTCAATTGCCGTTCTAAAGCTGTCGAAATTTATAGGTAGACTGTACAACATCATAATGCTCAATAGCTCTGGGTTGATAGTGACGCTCATGTCTTCTAGTTTACCCACGACATCCATGAAGTTGTTTAGATGGTCCCGCACGTCTTCTTGAGGTGTCATCTTCTTTAAGACTAGTTGCTTTAACAAGGTAGCTTTTCTAGCTGGTCCTGAGCTTTGATGGATAGATTTCAATTTATCCCATAACTCCTTTGACGTGTTGCAGCTTTTAATCTGCTTGAGTTCTGCAGGTGATATAAGTAGCAATAGCTCTGATCTTGCCTTTCTGTCTTCTTTCTCGAAAACATTTTTTTCTTCGGCAGTCGCAGTTGCCACTAAAATTTTTTCACCGCTCGCGTACTCCCACAAGTCGCTTTTTATGAGGATCGCTTGTGCTTGAAGGCACCACGTATCGTAATTGGATTTCGTTAACGTTTCTATATTACGAAAACTCGAACCCATTTTATTTTCTCACTTTTATACCTTTTATTCTTCCATATTTATTTATTTTACCAACCACGCTCTGCTACCACTGATGGTGGAAACTAACAATGGAATGAATAAACATATTGATTCACAATAATATAATTTAAGAGAAAGTAATTTTACATGTTCATAGAACGACAGTATGAGAATCAAATATAAAACATTGTCACTTCAAACACATCTTTGAATATAAGACCATAGACAAGTATTAGCAGCCAGCACCAGGACCTTCCAACACATCTAACATCTACAAGCCCCTCTCTCTCTTGCTAAATGCCAGGGAGTTGGAGCTGGGGCCCTTATATGGCTGCGTTTATCGCGTGACAAAGCTTGGATAAGACCTCCGCTACCTTATGACACGTAAATAACTACGAGAGTGACGGAATTCTTTATCCACATACTAGGCCCACTGAACTTGAAAAATTACACTAGACTCAATGTGAAACTCTTTAAATTTGTATCGAAATGGTAATCAATGGTAATTGACTGTTAGCTACATTTGACTGCTGGCAACATTCTAACCGTCTGTTAAGTACTTGGTGAAATTTGACAAAGATCTAGTAAAAGACGAAACGGTGTGTTTTTAGTAGATATCCTTGCAAATATTTCCAAGCAATACGTCACTTAACTTTTTATTTAAAGTGCATGTTGTTATTATTGTTTTACTTTTATTTTCAGGTACCATTTCCGTCAGTAACTATTTGTCCCCAAATGAAAGACAAAGTGAGCCACTATGAGTATGCAAAACAGTACTCAAAATATCAGAAGGATATGTATGGATATAACGGACCTTTAAATGAAAGGTATTCAATTAACTTCTCTCGGACGAGAAAAAGACGAATTCTTAATCAAATATTACCAATAATATTTTAGTTTTTGTTGGATAGCAAAAGTACAGTTTTTTTCAGTATTGAGATTGAATTGAAGATGTTAGATGACGCTTTGTTGGTGTGTGATTCTTTTAACAAGTTTCGACATGTGTTAAGACGCAACATCACCAATGAAAATACTGTCGACAACATTGTAAAGGTAAGAGAATCATAAAAAACCGGCCGAGTGCGAGTTCAAGTCGCGTGGAGAGGGTTCCGTACATATTTATTATTTTTGATACAATTCTTATCTCAGTAGTTTCGGAGATCAGGGGAGAATGGTTAATTTTCGTATTCTTTCATTATATAATAATAATAATAATAATAAATAATAAAGCCTTTATTTCTCTACTACATTCAAATTTACAATCTACTTACTTCTAGTTGTTTCATGCGATTGTATTTTATTTTGTTAAACATGCATATAGTTATTCTTTTTTTTTTTTTTTTGTTGACGTAAAATTTAAACATTTTTGATTTAATCTTTTCAATGAAAAGAGTACAGAGTTATTGATCAATAATTTACATATAATTTAAATTAAACATATTTATTACCTTAACATTATCGTATTTTTAACCGTATTATTTTTCTTCCCAGTAATCATTGTATTGGTATTTAATTATTTATTATTTATTTGACTGGTGTACTTACATTATTTTGCGATTTCATAGTATTGTTATTAAGTTATATTCATTTCATTAATTAATTAAAAACTATTGGTTTATAATAATATCAAAATTAGGTTTAAGATCCTTATAACGATCCCTTTCGTAAAGATTGCATATATTTTTATTTATTTCCTAATTTGTCCCCAGAATATGATGCATATTTAGAAAAAAATAATTTTTACAATTGCAAATTAAATCTTTTTAAAAATACTTCTGACCTTTTGTACGAAATAAATCCCCACATGGCGCTTTTTATTATTCGTTTTTGTCTTTTCACTCCAAAGTTCATGTATTTATTACGGAGTTGTCCAATTTGGAAATTTCCAGACATCATGGCTTCTATAGATATTACCCTTCAATCAACTCTGTCTAAATTATTAAACATTCATTTTAATTTAAGGTCTTGGACTCAAGCGGTTCTCCCAATTCGTTTCGGTGGACTTGGTATTCGATGCTCTTCTAGCGTGGCACTGCCGGCTTTCCTGTCCTCCGCTTATGGTTCGTTGTCTCTCGTCAGTATTATTTTAAATCTCCCACAGATACTTGACGTTGAGATGGCGAACCTGGTGGAGGCCAGGGATGCTTGGTGTAAGTCTTGTCCCGGAGTGGATATGCCAGTCAAGAGGCATATCCAAAGAGCATGGGATACACCTCGACTCGAATCAATTCATGCATCTCTTGTACAAAATAGTCCGGACGATTTAGATCGCGCCCGTCTCCTCGCTGTCTCAGCAGGCGAATCAGGCCACTGGCTCCACGCTCTTCCTTCCCGTAATATAGGCACAGTCTTGGACCCAAGCTGCTTGCGAATTGCAATAAGCTTACGGCTTGGAGCCAGAATCTGTGAACCTCATACTTGTACGTGCGGAAAGGAAGTGAGTGAGCTGGGACGACATGGCCTTTCATGTTTTAGAAGTGCTGGCCGTTTGTACCGCCACGGCACAATTAATGATCTGATCCGTCGTTCGCTTGCCACTGTCTCTGTGCCTGCTGTCCTGGAACCAGCAGGTTTGCATAGAGACGATGGCAAGCGACCAGACGGAGCTACGTTGGTGCCGTGGAAACTAGGTAGGGCACTGGTGTGGGACGCGACGTGTGTTGATACATTCGCCCTTTCTCACGTCCAGACAACCCGTAATCGGGCCGGTGCAGCAGCTGAACAGGCCCAAACCAACAAGCGCCGCAAATATTCATCATTATTAAATAATTACGAATTTGTGGCGCTTGCGGTGGAAACAATGGGACCTTGGTCAGCTGACATGAAAAGTTTTATTAAGGCCCTGTCATCCCGGCTCATCGACACCTCCGGAGACCCTAGAGCTGGCGCTTACCTTTCCCAAAGGATTGGGCTAGCCATCCAGAGAGGTAATGCAGCCAGTGTCTTAGGGACCATGCCGCGAGCGGACTTGCTAGAGGGGGTGTTCTTTTTATAGTGGTGTTTATGTTTAATTTTTAATATTTGAGTAGCTTAGTTTTATTTTATTTTATTTTAAATAAGTTTAGTTTTAACTTCAACTTTTAAATTTTAATGTAAAGTCCGTATTTATAGTTGTATTAAATAAATATTTAATTTTTTTTTTTTACAATTGTGTTTATCAAAGGACGATAGGCAAAAATGTCCCCACCCACCAACAGAGATAAAATATGTGCCAGTTTATAGATCGTGGCAACATGGCGACGATAACCATATGTATGGGGTTTTCTTGGAAAATCATAATCGTATAGTATGGAATTTGTTTGAAAATGAACACATATATGGATGATATGCCTTGTTTGGCCCTTGTTTTCATTAAAAAATCCCATTGGTTTTGCTACTAAAATAAGTATGTTGTCTTTTGTTGGATCCTAATAAACATATACGAGGGGCGGCTGAAAAGTTCTAAGCCTAAGGTATTTTGAGGTTGCATATGCGTTAGCGATACTGGCCACTAAAAAGACCATTTAAAAAGTTAATAAATTAATATAAGAAAAAAATGTCGTCTTTTGTTTATTACATCGCGAGATATCCGACGCTAAAGGTCATCATGTGTGAATTATGAACGCATATCACGAAAATTGAGCACCGTGCAGTCATTAAGTTCCTCACGAAAAGTGACAAATCGCCAAAAAGATTTTTTGAAGAAATGTCTAGTATTTACTGTGAATCTGGCCCTTCTCATGCCACTGTTAAAAACTGGAGTCGACATTATAAACTTGGACGGGAGTCGATCGAAGACGATCCTCGCTCAGGAAGGCCAATATCGGTTGTGACTGAAGAAAATACAGAAAAAGTCAAAAAGTTAGTATTAGAGGATCGGAGAATTAAGGTTTGGCAAATAGCTGAAGCCTTAGGTATTAGTAAGGAAAGAGTTGGAGAGATTTTGCATCAACATTTGCATATGACAAAAGTAAGTGCTCGTTGGGTGCCGAAAATGCTCACAGCTTTCGATAGAGAACGTCGTGTTCAAACTTCTCAGGCATTTTTAGAATTATGTGAAGAAGGTTTAGATGAAGTTTGTTCCCGCATAGTAACTGTTGATGAAACATGGATCAGACAGTATGATCCAGAGTCGAAGTCTGAATCTATGCAGTGGATCGAAAAGGGTGAAAGGCCGCCAAAGAAATTCAAGGTTCAAAGATCGGTGTCTAAGCTAATGGCCACCGTGTTCTGGGATTGCGATGGCATTCTTCTAAATCTTCTAATAGACTATTTGGCGAAAGGCTCTACAATAAATGCAGTTTATTATGCTGAGCTATTAAGAAAAGTGCGACAAGCCATAGTCGAGAAACGAAGGGGCAAACTGAGCAAAGGCATTTTGTTTTTGCAACACAACGCCCCCGTTCACACCGCTCTTGTTGCCAAACTTGCTCTGAAGGAAACTGGCTTCGAGGAAATTGATCATCTACCTTACAGTCCAGATCTGGCCCCTAGTGATTATTTTCTATTCAGCAATTTGAAGAAAGATTTAAGGGGAAAGCGATTTGGCAGTGATGAAGAGATGAAGGCGGCTGTACAGGAACATTTCGACAGCCAAAATAAAACTTATTTTTTTAACGGTCTAAAAGCATTATTTAAAAAATGTAATAAATGCATTGAATTAGAGGGAGATTATATTGAAAAATAAAAATAGTAAATAAAATCTGAACATTTTTTTTTCTACCTTAGGCTTAGAACTTTTCAGCCGCCCCTCGTAGACATGCATCCTGTTACTGTTGGAGGGTGGGGACGGGGTCGATACCAAATTGCTCATCACCCAATTCAATCCGTCCAGTGGTTTCGGAGCAAAATGCCTTTGACAGGCAGGCGCACGAGTGATCCAATAGGTTCCGTTTTCTCATGTTTTGTACGGAACCCTAAAAATAAACATCTCTAGAAAAAATAAATTTTGTTTGCCCAATAACATTCCTGCAAATGTGAGAGTGTCTGTTTTACAACACTGTTTGATTGAAGCCAGGAAAATATTAACTATATTTGTCATACAGGGTGGCACATTAAGATCGGTCAGTATAGGAAGTCTGTAACTATAAGACATACAATCATCTGTTCTTAGGGACCATGTCATGTTGTTCTTTACACAAGTAAAAAACAACTGAATACATGGATTTAAAAAAACTTTTACTTAGTTCGGGAATCGAATCGGGTCGTGTTGGAAAATAAAACTTACTACGAAACGAAAGAAACGAAATGAAAGTTTGTAAAATGACAATGGTTGCCAAATGACGGTTTGTTAAAACATTTGTGAACCTAGTACACTGTATTCTGTTGCTGCTCGCCACTGTCGCGCTAGGACCTGCAGTCAAGCTCACTCTATTATCATCGGAATTACATAAGTATTGAAATGTCAAGTCAATCAGAATACTAGATACTAGAAGTATGTTCAAATTGACTTTTTTATAAAAAACTTTCATAGTCATAAGAGTGAATATTGGGAAAAACAGTTTCTTTTGCATTTTAAGTTTAATAAAGCCGTGAACTCGTACTCTACGTATTTAATTTTGACGCCGTGTTTTAGTGACACAGTATGTTAAAGGTACCATCTTTATTATTCAGGGTGTTAATAATTGAAAAATACCAAAAATTAATTGTTGTTAATTTTTGTAAAAGTGCATGTACCACGGGAACTTGCCGCGTAATGATCCCTTTAACTAAATATGAGACAAATCACTCTTTTCATGCATAATTGTGGGACAACCTGGTGTACCCATCTACTTGTTAATCTACCTTTTGACATGCTATGTTATTGTCAACGTTACTATAGGTCTTATTTGCATGCAAATTTACTAAGAGCACAAAGTAAAAAATAAAGAATAACATATTATTTCAAAAGCGATTAGGTTTTACGCAGTAAATAGAGCCCCTGGTTTACTAGTTATGACCATTTATAGAACAATATATAAAACCTAAAATGTCTTCCGGGTTATTAAATTTAGTTATCGTCAGTGTAATTCAAACACTTAACCTTTTAAAATAAAACGCAGTTCGTCTGTAATGTTGTCAATGGTCAAAGGTAACCAGGAAAGCTAATACTCACAGATTTTTGAATGCTGACCATAATGCTGACAGAGAAATGACTTGAAGAAATGTTATGTTTCAGATTGCACCAAGGCTAGAAGAGACAATTTTACCAACAGTACACTGGCGTGGATTAGGTTATTTAAATATTGGAATGTTCAGTAAGGTACTCACAAGTGAAGGAGTTTGTTTCACCTTCAACTCAGTGCAGCAGAAAGACATGTTTAAAAATGGAAGGTACTGATTTTAAACGCTGGTTATCGTTAGATTGGATGCCATTAAGCCTACTCTCACACCAACTAATGTATCCTTCTTTTTTATTCAAAACTGAATCCTAAACTCATAAAAAAAAAGTGAACATACGAGTACATTTTTAAACGACCATTGAAACGCTGGTCGATTAGATGCGCTCACAAATTAAATATTTATCATTATCTTCTTTTAAAAACAGACAATCCTTAAAAACGAGTTTGTAAATATATACCATTAAAACCAATTTAAATGTTTGCTTTCAACATACATTTTAAGAATGAGATTTTGTTGCCGACTGTCTTTTTTCTCTTACTCGGGCCTTATATATCTGTTTTGCGTCATTATCTGTCCACATAAAGTTAAAAATGGTTATATTTTTGACTGCAACATATTGGACATATTTTAAGTTCGACATTCATACTTCCTATAAAGCAAAAATCACGGCTGTAGACTTCGCTGGTTCGGATTTAATAAGCGACATCAGGTGGTAATTGTGGTTGTTGTTAAAATTTAAAAAAAAACCTAAATACTCGTAGGTAATTAAAACTAAAATTAATTCTTGATGCCCTCTTTCAACCAGTGTCGTTTGATCATATACTGATAAATGAACTTGAGTACCTGATGGCAGGCAGAGAATATAAATGTGGAACACGTTGTGTATGGTTGCAGTGAACGAGTGTGATAGGATTAGGAACAGTGTAATAAAAGAACGTTGCGGTTTAAACGAATATGTAGTGACAAGGATTAATAACGGAATGCTGAAGTGGCTTGGTCATGTAAAGAGATAATAAGGGCAAACAATTAAATGGGGCAAGAGGCAAGATTAAATGAGAATGTTGGAAGGGAAGGCTAAGGTGAACGTTCCATGATCAGATCGGGGACGTTTTAAGAACAGGAGAGTTTCAGGAGTACCCATAACCAACCCTCGTGTATGAAGAGAATTATGAGTGTGGACGATACTAGAGAAGTTTTGTCTGGATCGTAGCAAGTGAAAGGAAGTTGTACCCCACCAAGAAAGAGGCGTGAGTGAATGTAATGTTGTGAAGCGGATACAACGAATTTTAATTTAAATCTGTCGTCTCCAAGATCTTATAACACTTAGTAAATAACAAGCGCCTATTAAAAATAAGGTGACATGTTAATAAAACTTATTTTTTTTACAGCATACAGAATCAATACTACTATGTTAATCCTTCTAAGTTAAGCGAAAAGTTATACTTTCTGCTTTTAACTTTTTGGGCGCAAGAAAATTTAACAGTGTATCCACGACGAGGTCGCGTGAGTACTTAAGAGAATACTTTAAAAAAATGTGCGTCGGTAATATAATATAACGTTTTCTGCGGAATAAGTTAATTCAAATATCTCTTCAAAACCTAAAAGATAATTGATGTGCATTATTTTCTAGGATAACGGACCGACACCCGACTTGGTTGTCATGCTCAAACAGAATGTCAGTGACAACGACGGCTTATGCAATAACCTTTATAGTGGATATAAGGTAACGTGTATTTTTTTCTTATTGGATGAATATTCTGCGTCCAATATTTCTAAGCTTTAAGTAAAACTAAATGCGTTTATAGCCCCTTGCTTCGGAAACTACAGTAGCTTTCGGACAAGGATTCCGTAATAATTATAAAATCGTGGAGCCGTGCCGTGACAAGAAGGGTAACTTTTCTTAAGGTTGTTAACAAGCTGTTTTCTAGGTCATCACAAATCTTGCTAAGAGACTTGATATGATTTAGCGCCTTAGGGTATCGACCAGGGATAGGCATCATAGACCACCTAAACAAAGAGCGGCAGATTATACAGAAGAAAGAAGTATAATTAGCTCAAGTGAACTATGAGAAGGCTTTCGAGTCAATTGAGAGCTGAGTTGTATTGCAACCCTTGCAGCGTTGCCAGATGTACTACCGAAACTTTAAGGTGATGAGGTGTCTTTACGACGCGTCGTAAAGACACCTCATCACCTTTAGACGCCGCAGTAATGTCCGTTCTGATAAAGCGTCCAATCCATCGCGAAGGGGGGTGAGCTAAGGGGACGTTACAGTTATACATACGGAAGTGTTCTCTAACGCATTATAAGTCGTGTTAAGGGCTCTTAACTAGACTGATCTAGGTATAAATGTTAACAAATTATGTTCAGTATAAGGAACTCCGTTTGTAACGCTTTCAATGCTGAACTACTAATCTTAATTTAAAATTAAATAAGATGAGAGAGCTTAACTCCCGACCGAAGACATACAGTTCTTGAAATCTATAAAAAAAATTAAAGCAAAAGCGATAAAAAGCTGTTCTACACCTATTACTCGTAAGTCGAGGGCAAAATCTTAACAGTCCTATCTGCAGGTATACCTGCATCACCCGGAGGACATGCCGCAGTCCTCGTTGTACTACTACCCCGTGCTGCCCGGCCAGGTCACTTCCCTGGCTCTCAAGTTCAGCGCGATGAGCACGTCGGAGTCGCTGATGAAGCACTCGCCCGAGCTGTTAGTATAACTTTGATACACATTTGTAGACAATCTAACACAAATTGGTCGGGTCCTAAACTTAACGTTATGCTTATACTATTGATACCTTTTCACTAGGAAATGGTAGACTTTGTTGTTTAGAAAAATACGTACTTTAATACAGATTAAACATTCAAGACTCAAGAACAAAGTATTGGCTCTCATCACAGTAAGCCGCTACCAACTAAGTTAAGCTCGTCATCAACTCGGTGTAACGGGTATTTATTGTAATAATTAAAACTCTTTGATCTTTTTCTAGTACCTACCAAAGTTGTTATTCTTAAATTAATATAATATTGCCATATATATACAGCAGATTGAACAAATATGGAGACATTTTTAACTCAAATTTGAGGGTTGTTCACTTCTTTGACTCAGCAGTTCAGCACTACCATCACATTCTGCCTATGCTATGTGTTTTCCGGGTGGTAGGACCTTGTGCAGGGTCCGTCCGGATCGCTATCACCATCTTATCCATTAACCTACCGCCAAACAGCAGTGTTCGCATTGTTGTGTTCCGGTTTAGGGATAGGACAGCCGGTGTAATGACTAGCAAAGAGGCATTTCATCTTTGTCCTCAGGGTGAGCAACGCATTTGCCATCTTAGGCTTGCAGTCTTGTGAATGTCTATGGGTCACAGTTTCCACTTACCATCAGGTGCCTGTGTGCTCATTTGCCTTCTCAATGCCTTAAAAAAAAGTGATTTAACTTGGGGTTTTTTAATAGTTCAGAAAGTTAATGATTTCGTCACAACTATGCTGGTTTTATAAATAACGGTTGTTCTGTGCACACCCTCATAATTATCGAACCAATATTGATCAAAACCTATGCAGTGTTTTGAACTGGCCCACCTGAATATCAGGTCTGTTGAAAGTCACCGTCCGACATTACGGACATGTTACATACACGTTACAATTGCGTTGCGGCCGACCGGTGCAGGCAAACTAGGTCAGGAAATCTATATTTTGTGTTTTTACCTCTTTAATAATAAGCAGCACAAATACAGAAAATAAATTGTGCAATACAGGACCTTCTTTTGCTGAGGCACAAGCGCAGGATTTGTTTCTAATGTATTAAAATGTATGTTTTTTGGATTTACAGACGTCAGTGCTATTCCTCTAGTGACCACGAGTTGCGGTACTTTAAAACGTACACTTTTAATAACTGCAAGCTTGAATGTCTCTCCATTTTCACCTATAAGAGATGCGGCTGCGTCCCGTTTTACATGCCACGTGAGTAGTACAGAGAGAAAAGTCGAATGTTTGCTTGATAGGCACTCTAAAATAGTCTAAGAATCAGTTGTATATGTTTGTAGATTCAAATAGTTCAGAAATATGTCCAGCAAAGAAAAAAGAATGCATCAATGATGCTCAGAGTAAGTATGATTGTAATAACTACATGACAAGCTAAATACTGATGGCTCCTTTGATAAGATGGCCTTACCCATTGTTTCGATGTAAAGAGGACACACAATATGGAGTTGCTTAAAAGATGACAATGAAAATAATTAAGCCTCAACAACCAACTATTTAAGATAAGAAGAAAATTACAGAGAAAGTAAAACCAGAATTCTGCTCTCGTCATTGCACGTGGATCCGTTCAGTTATAGGCACTATTGTGTACTGACTTCATTTTGTGCGTTTTCCACTGAGAGGTATCTATGGGTACATACATTTTAATACGAAACTAATTTATGCCCACTCCTTAGTGTGAAGCGCCGCTGTGAAAAACCGCTTGGATAAGCCCATGTTAAATAAAACTTTAGAATCCACGTCTAACCAGAAAATTAAAATAATAACTGAAAAATGTATTTATAAAAAAACCTAAGCAAGACCGATCTAAGCAAGTGTGGCACTTTATGCCACATTTTCATCAATTATTGGAATAAATGATTGGTAGCGATTTAACACGTATTTAATAGGAAAGTGGGCAAGCTCTGATGGCCAAAGTCACGTGCTCCAGCTCCACGACGCAGTTTCGTGCTTGTACTTCATCAAAATGAGGACCAAAGATACTCTATTCATTTTTTTTGTAAATTGAGTTAAGTACGTAAAATGACCTAAAAAAATATCTTTCTTTGCTAGCTCAATCAAAAACTGACGAATTTGGGCTGGAAAGAGCCAATTGTAGACTTTGTGTCGTTTTAATTTCTGCGCGCCCCGCTTCTCTCGCCATTGCAATGATGACGACTTTTGGTATTGTATGAGAAGTGTTCATCATCATCATCAACATCATTTAAAAAATCAGTGATCTTAAACTTAGTACCTAGTTACATCACGTGTAATGAGCTAAGCTCTATCAATGGCTTTAAATGTTAAGGTGACCGATGTCCTTTTTGAGTCATTTTTTCATTTAAATTTATGCTGTTTGGTCGGATTTACAACTAGTTGAGCCATTTTTACATTTTAAACCGTGCCTTAACCAATTATGTTTACTTTTAAAGTGAGCTAATTCAAAATAGGTCCACTAGGTGACTTATTTTGGGAAGGTTATTTTGGACATAATTATATTAATTTTATTGTTAATATTAAAAAAACAAAAACAAATAAAGTTAGTTAAGGAAAGCCCAAGGAACTTAATTTCTTTTTTTTAAGGCACTATATTTCGTACTTAACTTACTCACGTAAAAAAACTTGATTTTCGTTTTACATCACTTTCGTTTTCACCGTGTGACATGCCAAAAGCAATTCTGGTTTTACCGAGTAGAATAATAAAGCCCTTGTAAGGGTGTGCAGCAATTAAATGGTTGTCGATAGCGTAACAGTAAATGCATATTCGTAAAAGGGGCAAGAGTAAGTCCAGAGCAAACCAATTGTCAATATAAAATGGTAATAGAGTCCCGTTTTCACCCTTTGGGTACGGAAGCCTAAAAAAAGCGCCTTTTAATTTGAGTATGCAAGTGAAATGCAAAATTATGTCATATTATAATTATAGTTGAAGCACTGGAATCTAAAGAATTGGAGGCAAATATGGGAGACGTGTGCAACTGCCTACCGTCTTGTAACAGCGTCGAGTACGACGCTGACGTCTTTAGAACAAACTTTGATTGGAAAATGTATGAAGAAAAAATGTATAATTACTCTACCGACGGGTAAGTGCGTAAGCTACTCCTGTGACCGCATTATTTAAATATTTTAGTCTAATAATTATAATCTGCTTATAATAATTCCTTTTTGTTTTTATAAACTGATCTCTTTTTTAGTGTTAATAACGATCTGCCTAACGTCTAGCTTACAGCCAGGCTACAGGACAGGATGCTTTGCCATTGTGTTGCGTCTCTATCATGCTTCTTGGTTCGTGTGACGTCGTGCAATTGCATTTTGGTTTGATATTTGCGTGCGTTGTCGCACCGATAACTAATATCGAATCAAATAAATGTTTTGCGAGTGACAAATGGACCATGAATATTGGTATGAAATAAGACAGAAGACCACTGCTAAGGCATCGCAATGCGGCAGAAACAATTGGCCTAGGTCGTGGTTATCATTAAGTGGTTACCGCAGCCCAAAGTTGCTTGAGCATTGCCAACCGTAAGGAAAAGAGGATGAGATAATCGAAGGCAAATAACAGTAACGGTTAACATAGACGTCTGAGCCTAAACTAGTTTTTTTTTTACAGTATAAATTTTTCAAGATTGGAGTTGTATTTCAAAGAGCCCCGATTCGTGTCAATGCGGCGCTCGGAGTTGTTCGGCCTGACGGACTTCCTGGCCAACTGCGGCGGGCTGCTGGGGCTCTTTCTCGGCTTTTCTTTTCTAAGTATCATAGAGGTCTTCTACTTTTGCACTCTTAGGTAAATTTATTCTTCTTTTCATTAATCTTCTGCATATAGTGCTGAGGCATTATTAACGTAACTTATTCGTTTCTGACTGAAATTGGAATAAAAGTTGATTGTTTGGGGTTATGAACGCAAGTATTACTTTAAGGAATTATAAGGATAATATGTATGTATGCCAGAAATTCGTAGTAAAATACCTATGTAATTATAACTAGTTTTCTTCATTTAACTTCATTAAATTTGATGATAATGAATAAGTATGTGTGCATACAAAGTGCTGTGTTATTTCAGATTATGGTATGCACTCAAAGGAGATAAAAGAGAAAAGAAAAATCGTGACAAAGTTGGTGCTAAGGAGAAAAATAAAGGCCATAAAACCTATTAACACCATATTTAAAATTTCAGGAAGGCCAAAAAACCTTTCAACTGCAATGTTTACAATGTCACTGTGCCCCCGTGTGGTAGCCGGGTTAGAATAGTGCGTGCGCTCATTCCTAAAATACAATAATTTGATAATACCCGATTACACTTTATCCATTTTTACCAACGGTCATCTCATATTTTGATATAATACTATTAAAAAAAAATATTTGCAACAGTGTAAATGTGTAAAAATACGATAATAATTATGATTTTCCATAAAAGGAGATTTAAAAGTTATATGAATGAAGAACAGATTAATAAAATTAATTGGTGTCTTTTGCAAAATGGCCATAAATCGACACCAGGAGCGCTACACAAGTGGTCCGCGACTTGTTTATAGTTTGGATCTCCCTTTCTTTCTAGGAGGTACGATAGAGACGTACTGAGTGACAAGCTAGAAAATACAACTTGTGCTAGCCGTACAGAAATGACGTTTGGTGAAAAAAATTGACATTCCAATTCTTATATTTTAGATATTGTTTCAATCATTCAAATAAACGTATCAAATATTGCAAAATATATAAATTAGTGAGTTTAACAAAGAGCATTATATTAAATAATCACAAAGAAACATAACAAAATATTTATAATATAATTCAACTAGGCTGTATGACGTATGACGCCATAGTTATTCTCTGTGGTCCCTGTCAGTTTAGAAACCGCCAGAAAGAACTCGAAATTTGTAGTTTGTTTTTTAAATTTGTAGAAAAAGTTATGTATGCAATGGTACTAATTTAACTCTTAAGATACCTTGCCCTTGCACTCGCAAGCTGGTGCTCTAACCTCGTGCTGTAAAAAACTCTTTGACTCTGCAACCGCTAGGTTGTGAACTCGGCACCTTACGATGATCAGTCAACTGACATTCTAAGGCACCGACGCTTAGAAGAATTTTGTAGTTTTTCATTCATAATGTAGTAAATTGACATAGTAGTTTACGTGACGGTTGCGTAATGCCAATTACGCAGAGTCGCGTACAATACTTTATCTACACACATATTATAAGTACTCTAAGATGGGTTCAGAAGCCGAAAGGCAAATGACCTGCATTGCTACCAGCGCTACCTGTAACATATCTAAGTACCTACCAATTTCACCAAACGATGTTAAATTTAATCAATGTTAATCAATTGTTGTCTACTTGGATAAGCAGAATTTTCATAAGTGGCACAATAAACTCAACAAAGAAATGAACTAAATGAAATCAAATTACGACTTACGATACGACGAATTGACAACAAAAATGGCGGCAAAAGAAACCTGTCATGTGTCACGAATATGAATGGTTTTTTTTTAAATCATATGATAGACATACCTACTAATAAAGTCCCTATTCTCATGTCGTTCGAAATTCAAATATCCTACGATATTGTACTAAAAAATATAACGAGTTGACGTTCCAATTGATCCTAGAATTGGACCTATTTCAATTGTGTTAATTTTGGAACATGTTCCAAATTTGAAACTCATAATCTTACCAAAATCTATACTGTTATAACCATTACAGTACAAATTTTACCTACTACCACAGACAAGAAACTTTTCATAGTAAAATTAGTTGCAATAATGCTGGTCATTTCCTACGGGTTTTGAACGCATAAAAGAGGACTTACGATATGTGCGTAGATAAAATATTTATCGTCACTTTTTAATGTGTTATGGTGTAATAAAATTTGTTATCTTCATGAATGTGTTTCTTTTCAATCAAATAAAAGTGGGAGATACTATCAGCCCAATGGAACCCTGACCCACCATAGAACTGTCACAGTGACGTTATAATTGAAGTCATAGGAAATGACAAATTGTTTTATAATGTCACTCTGACACCGTTCTATGGTCGGTCAGGGTTCAATTCGGCTGATAGTACCTACCTGTGTTTGACGAATATTGTAATTAACTCCAGGCCAAAAACCTACACTCGCTTTTTCCTAAAAACATTTCAGATATTGATCTAGTTTGTAGTAAATACGTTTGAATATGGCCAAGTGATCAGTCAGGTACTAAAGAACCTACAATAGAATCCGTGAAGATACCTGATTTTTTTGAGATAAGGAACTGAGATTGATGATTTATGCAAAATTAGGAAGTTGTAATCAATTTACGTTAGCCAGTGGTTCAGAACTCCCCGCCCTAAGAGGAGCTGTTTGATTTTGAAGACCTTCATGCATTGTGCACCTTGATCAAGACTGGTCAGTGCCTCAGCTGAATTCTGCTTCTACCTTCGCACTTTTCCCGCTGACTCACGCCGTGGTCCATCGCTTCACCATGGGTATTACAGTACCTAACACTTTTTGGCCGTCGCTTCACCTTGGACACTAAAGTGTCCACGGCAGCGTGCATAGTCGGAGCTCTAAAATTTGTATCTATTACACTCATACGCATGAATAAAATAGCTACTAAACGTTTATATCCTTTTCTAAAAAAAGTTCTCTATCTTTTTCCTAAAAGTGGCGCCTGTTTCCGATTAATATTTCTCAAATTCTCAAATTATAATCTCAAAATTAACTTCGTTGTTTAAGACGCAATAATCAAATCCCTAAAATTATATTTAATATTGTGTTTTTAAGTTTTTACTACTTATTTTATAAATTTAAATATTTTATCTTAGAGAATATTCTGTGAGCCAAAACATTACTTTTTGTGCTGCTGCGAATTGCATGCATGAGATTGTACCTAGTTTGTAAGTTCGTGTCATATTGTTCTTGTCCATCAAATATGACAATTGTGTGTGTGCGATTAAGCATTAAATAAACGTTTTATCTATCTATCTATCTAGTTACCATTTATTTTTACTTTTAGCTATATGGGGTCGTTAAGTTTCGCTGATTTTGGATTTTGTTCATTATTTTTAATATCAAAATGAGTTAGGTATTTACAAAATTAAACAAACCTAAATACTTATTAAAACAGCGTATTTTATTACTAATGGAACAAACATGTTTAAGAGTAAATGTGTCAGCTAAAAGACGCGTCAAAAATAAGTTTTCCAATAAAGGGTGAACGCTTGGTTTCGACCGCCAGGAGGCGCGGTGAGTCAACTGTATTTTGTACTTTAGCAAGTGTGAAGCGAGGATTCATTGAGGTCGGGTACTCATAGTACCCTGTATGAAGCCAGTGTACAAGGTGATTGCAACCATTTAACTAATTTGTGAAAGGGACAGACCAGACAGCGTAGGCAAAGTCGTTGTGTCGCAGTATGTACGAGTATAATGAATGTATACTTGATTCTTCGCATGTTTTTAAAGGGACGGTCCTGCCCCGGCTATTCGAAACTTAGATAGGCAAAAAGAAATATTATGCGCAATCTTACACAAATGTATCTTGACCCAAACTAAGCTCTAGACTTAAACAATATCATCATTAAAAAAAAATTGTATTACGCAAGACTCTGGAAATAATACTAGCGCTTATCCCACAAACATTTGCCCTTACCTCTGGGACTGGAACTCTAACTTGAGGCAGCTAGCTTAGGTTTTCGTGTGGAATCCTAACCGTTATATTTGTCCTAATGCTCATCTGTTATGTGATTGTATCCCGGGGAAATGTGAAAATGTGCAATCTCAGGGTTTATTTCCTTAGCAAAGAGTGTGGGATGCGTCGTGATATGGTTGCAGTAGACAAGACCCTCACGCCACTCTCCTTGACAAACGAGAACTGGAGCAGACCAACGGTGTTGAGGCCTGAAGACCGCAAGAACGTAAAGAAGAGCAAGGAGCTACATGGACGCTTCTAACGGGCCCTTACAAGGCCCGACGTAGACTTTTAAGCATCCGTGAACTGGCTGATATTTGGTGACCTCTTTGGGAAAACTGAAGGTTTTGTTTATATTATGACCTCGTGATCAGTTGCACATATTGATCAAGAAGTCATAATGACGACCAAATAAAGGAACCATCTTCTGAAGGATGGCACGGTCAACATTTGTCGTGCGTGCCGTTGCCCAGGCGAGTCCCTCAGACATATAATTTCCCTTTTTGTCATTTGGCCAACGGCGAGTACTTGCACAGACATAGCCTCGTGGCCAGGATCATCAATCATCAACTTGCTCTTCCATATGCTCTTGTTGGAGTCTGAAATGCCGTTATATAAGTACAAACCGGTGCCAGTTCTCGAAAATGGTCGTGCTACGCTCTATTGGGATGAATCTGTTATCGCGGACAGGACTGAATCGCCTGATAATTAAAAGCCTGATATCGTGCAGTGCTCTTCAAAGAAACTATTCCGCATAACGAGAACCTCGTGGAAACTGAGAAGGAAAGCTCAGAAATTACTCTGACATTTCTCACGAAGTGACCGCCTTCTGCGATGTGGACTCTTCGATCATTTAACCGATATTTTTACTAGCGAACGGTCTTATAGCGAAGAATCTCCACCAACACTGCTTCACCGGCCCGATTACGGGTTGACTGGACGGACCCAGTTTCCACGGCACCAATACGAGTATAGCTCCTTCTGGTCGCTTGCCATCGTCTCTATGCAAACCTGCTGGTTCCAGGACAGCTAGTACAGAGGCAGTGGTAAGCGAACGACGGATCAGATCATTAATTATTGTGCCGTGTTGGTACAAATGGCCGGCACTTCTATAGCGCGAAAGGCCATGTCTTCCTCATCCACTCCCTTCCCGCACGTGTAAGTATGAGGTTCAGATATGCTAGCTCTAAGCCGCAAGCTTATGCTATGCTATGCGCAATCAGCTTGGGTCCAAGACTGTGCCTATATTGCGGGAAGGAAGAGTGTGGAGCCAGTGACCTGAATCGCCTGCTGAGACAGCGAGGAGACGGGCGCGATCTAAATAATCCGGACTATTTTGTATGAGACATGCATAAAATCATATGAAGCGAGGTGTATCCCATGCTCTTTGGATATGTATAATATTATATTACGTACATATCAAATTAATTATGTGTGTCACAATTCATAATAAAAGTTTTATTTTTTAATAACATAAATAATATTCTCATAAATAAATTGTGTCAAAAAAAAGGTAGGTTAGGTTTTTTATAATAACTATTTTTTGCATTAATGTCGTTATTTTACTTTAATGTTTGAATATTTATCATATCCCCTCGAGGGCCTAAAACAAGAGCAATTAGACAGCATTTTTTTATAGTTATTTAAAAAAAAACACTAGTAAGTTTTAAAATTCAAGCGGAAATGGCTTAAGGAAACACATTTATTTTGAGAAAATGAGCATTAGGACAAATGATCTTTAGGCCACAGCACATGCTAAGATAGCGGCCTCGAGTTGGAATTCCGGTAAGAGCAAAATATTTGTTTGATGGCCGCGAATATTAGTTTTGAATATTTTATAATATTGGATCCAATTCGGATTAATGCTATCTAAAATTAAATTTAGGTTAAATATCTATAATTTTAATTAATGTCATTTTAGGTTACACGCCAATTGGTATTCGGAGTACCGCTTATAAAATCTCTTAATTTAAAGAATCCCTTAAATCATATTAGATATATTCGGATGTACTACAGAATCGTCAAATTACAAAATTTTAATCGAAAATCGAAAAAATCGGTATTCGGAAAAACTATTAAATAAAATTCGCTTAACTTTAAAACTTCACTGCCGTAAATGACGGCTCTAAATTTAGAGAATACTCCCTATGTATGTGGTTGATTATGTTAGAATGAAGGTATTTCATGTAACGAAAAGAAAGAAACGGAAAGAAAAGTTTTTTGAATATAAGAATGTGTCCTAAAGATTTTTCTAATATCTAAATCTACCTACAAGCAAGCTAAGGAAGACGAAAGTTACGACGTCAAGATTCATTCTCCAATTTTAGAAATGACAAATCAAATGTGCCTCGGATTTCTGTGTAAAATTAAGAATTTCCGAATACGAATTGATTTTAGAACAGTTAAAATCGAGTTTGACGCTTATAAATGTAATTTTAGAAACCTATAAAATTAGAAAATGGTAATCTGAATTGGACCCATTGTATATGTATATAAATATTATTTTTTATATATAATATGTTTTATCTTTATTAGTACAGGTCTGGTACAAGCCTAGAGCTTAGTTAAGTTAGTATATTTGTGAAGGTAAAATTGCACCTGATACCAAGCCAAAGTGTCGTAATGCTGGGGCAGGACTATCCCTGTTGAAAATAAAGCGAAGAGTCAAACATACATTCATACATACACGGCGTAGCACAGGTACCTCCCACTCTTATTTGGTTGAAAATAAAACGCATTCATGAAGTTTTACCAATTTTAACCAATTTTATTGTGCATGATAAAACCTTATAATTAAACATTTAAAAGTTAAAATAAAATATTTCTCGACCGCCTACATTAGTATCGAAAAATTACAGGATTTTTCCAAGCATCGGTGCCTTAAACGAGTTTTGGACTGGCAATAAAAATTGCAGAAGTTGATTGCTATATTCTCTTAATTTCAAGTTGAAAATAACAGCGAACTTGTGCTTCTCTCAGCCATCAACTTCTGCAATCTTTAGTGCCTGTCTATTTTGCACTTCAGGGTGTCAGTCGACTTGTGATCGTAAGGTGCCGAATTGACCATGTCCAATAAGTTTTTTTTAACTACATTACCATCAATGAATTTATGTTAATTGCTTGCTACGTGCTACACTGTAACAATAGACTTATGTTTAATGTCATTTTTGATGCTAATACAATGCTAGTGCAAAAAAGTCATTACGTGACTAAACTTTCTTCTTCCGAGAGGATCCCTTGATCCTACACACAGTTATGTTTAATCTAACTAATTCTGTAACTCGAATTTATACAAACTGTTTCAATAGGAAGAATAGGTAAAATTCGTAAGTACTAACGCTGTACACAGTGTAATTTGACTGATATTTTTATTTTATGAGATTTTTGTTGCTGTGAGATAAGTGCAAAAAAAGTTATTAGTACTTCTGGCAATAAACCGTAAGCGTGTCAATAGTTGATTCTAAATACAGTTATGTTCAATCAAACCGATTCTGTAAGTTTTCTATAAATTGAATCTGTTCCAATAAAAAAACAGGTACAATTCGCAAAAAGTTAGTATTTGCAGCAAGTAAACTGCTTGTAAGGCTTTCGTAGCTCTCTTAATAGTATAATCAATCAGTTTTGAGTCAAGGCATCCGGATGTGGTTGGTGATCTATTCTAATAACTTAAGTCTACCGTCAAATTTTGAGGCTTATTATTTCGAAACATGTATTATCTTTTAATATTATAATGTTCTTTTATAGCCTAATTTTTACCAAGAACATGTAAAGTTTTATGACTAAAATGTCTTAAGAACAAAATGTTTGCTACCATACTTCATCAAAAATCAATGCTACGGACTAATCCGTCAAAGAAATGTAGTTTCTTAAAATTAAAAATGAAGTGTTAATATTTTTTTAGCTCTTTGTTCTTTTTTTTGTCCTTGGCACTAATTTTGCCACCCTTTTTCTTTTCTCCTTTATCTCTCTTTAGAGAGTACCATAATCTGAAACAATGAAACAATGTAGGTACGACACCACAATAGCTACTTGGCATTTCGGCGCAGTAACTGACTCCTATAACTATCAACCTACAGTTATTATAACCATGGTTTTACCTAGTACTAGCACACATATTTACATCCTATGCTATTAAACGAGCAATATTTATAAATAATGCCTCACCGAAGCATGAATGTACCTCAGAGTGCAAAAGTAGAAGACCTCTATTATGCTAAGAAAGGAGAAGCCGAGGAAGAGCCCCAGCAGCCCGCCGCAGTTTGCCAGGAAGTCCGTCAGCCCGAACAGCTCCGAGCGCCTCATGGACAGGAACCGGTTCTCTTTGAAATACACCTCCAATCTCGAAAAATTGTAACTGTAAAATAAAAACGAGTTTAGGCTCGGATCACTCTGATGGCCCCCACTGTTATACATAGATGATAATCTCTTCTTTTCCAACGGTTGGCAATACTCAAGCGACACTGGGCTACGGTAACAGCTTAATAATAGATAATTACGAGCTAAGCAAAACATTTCCGCCGCGTTGCGATACCTGAGAACTGGTCTTCTGTCTTATTTTATACCAATATCCAGGGTATGTTTTGCAACTCGCTGCGAAATAATGACTCGCTTGGATATCAGTTACCTATCGGTGCGACAACGCTCGACAATGTTATACCGCAACAACGTCAACCTCAATCGCAGGATGACGAACGCGTTGTGTGGCATGACTTGACGTAACGCAGTGGCAACGCATGGTGTAGCCTGGCTGTAAGCTAAACGCTAGGCAGATCGTGCTTTTGTGATTAAAAAATAAAACAATTTATAAAAAAACATAAAGGGATTCGAAGGTTACACGTTATAGATATTAGAAAAAATAATTTAAATAACACGGCTCAGGAATAGTTTATAAACTTACCGGTCGTAAGAGCTTTTATACAAGCTTTTTAAGTACTTTTTCCAATCAAAGTTTGTTTTAAAGACGTCAGCGTCGTACTCGACGCTGTTGCAAGACGGTAGGCAGTTGCACGCGTCTCCCATACTAGCCTTCAATTCTTTAGATTCCAAACCTTCAATTATAATCATAATACGACAAAGTTATGCATTCCATTGCATTGTAAATAACATTTTATTTCACTAAAGTTAGTTGCAAAACAAAATGCGTAATGCAAACTTTAATTAAAAGGCCACTTTCTCTAAACTAGCATTGTGTTCGAGCAATAAACATTGTTTTTTTTAACGTGTATTGCATATCCTGATATTCCCTCCAAAGCTAACGAAGCTAGCGAAACGTCGTCATATAAATACATAGAAATCATTAATGTCGCGATGACACGTCGTCTGCTGCTGCCGCGTGCAGGCGGCTACCAACTGACACCTTTACAGTACAGACGCTCTATTCCGCTCGTTAAAACCATATTGCTTTTCACATGTAATCATGTTTCTTTTTACTGGCCGCTATTACAGTCAACTGAACATGAGTCTTGATAACGTTGACGGTACGATAACATATCAAAAGCAATATGGTTTAACCGAGTGGAATAGAGCCCCAGTCCTTATTTAAAGGTTATTATGTCATTTATTACCGTCATCAATTTCAAGGTGTTTCCTCAAATTTTGTCTGAAACTACGTGATTGACGTAGGTGTTTTGTGTGGCTATAACGTAAATTTTTGCCAGGCGTTTGCCCAGTTTCCTATTTGGCATGGTTCGCGCACTTCCTTAAACACAGCTTATACTTCTAATCGGCAAACGCACGAAATGACGTCTGCCTAGAACAACGGATCCACGTGAAGTGGCGTGTGTAAAATTAGGGCTTTACTTTCTCCGTAATTGTCTTCTTAATTATATTTAATAGTTGTTTGTTGAGACTTAAATATATCCATTTTCATCTTTAAAGCAACTCCATATTGTGTGTCCACTTTACATCTGGACTGTTACGGATCAGCGAAACAATGATCAAAGCCATCTCATTAATAAGCCATCAGTATATCTTTTGTACTGTAATAACATTCATACTTACTTTGAGCATCGTTGATGCATACTTTTTTCTTTGCTGGACATATTTCTGAACTATTTGCGTCTAAAAATATTAAAAATACATAAAATGGATGTTTACGAGTATACTATTTACAGTGTGTATTACAACCAATTATTCGACTTTTCTCATTGTAATACTCACGTGGCATGTAAAACGGGACGCAACCGCATCTCTTATAAATGTAGATAGAGAGGCATTCAAGCTTGCAGTTATTTAAGGTGTACGTTTTAAAGTATCGCAACTCGTGGTCACCAGTGGAATAGCACTGACGCCTGCAAATCCAAAAAACAATGCTAGTCTTGAGGATCAGCAAGGGAAGGGCTTGTATTGCACTGTTTTTTTCGCATTTCGTTTGTATACATAACGATATATACTATGGTTGTAATGGGGTAAAAACATATTAGAATAGAAATCCTGCCTGAACTACGGTCAGGAGCAAAAATAACGGGCCAGAGTGCGTTTTTCATATTAAAGAGGCTATTTCAAAGCCTTGCTTCTTCGCCAGGGAATGCTTTTAGTGAACTCTGATGATGAATACCTCGAGCATCGATACAGGACTTCCAGAGTGCCTAGGATACCCAAATGAATAAATCTGCGTTTAACGCCGGAATTGAGCATGTTCAGAAAAACATCTAAAATGGCAATAAAATGGAAGGAAATCCAAGTGCTGACCCAAACTTTCCCGCTGCGGTGTTAACTGATTGTGCGATCAGTTAGGTATTTTAAGAACTTTTGACCTCCTCTATTGAAACTCGCAGTATCCACCATTAAACCTCACTCAAAACAACCCCAGGCGAGGAAGGAAGGCTTTGAAATACTCTCGTTTGTATGAAAAACGCACTCTGACCCGGTATTTTTGCTCCTGAGTGTAGTTTGCCTTTGCCGCTCGGCCGCAGTCGTAGCGTGTATGATGAACCCGTCCGTAACTTCCGTAAGTCGTACGATGTTTTGATGTTCGATGTATTCCAATTCAAAACACTGCATAGGTGCCAATATCAGTTCGACTCAAGGGTATTCATATAACAATCGATATATAGCAGCATGAATGTGTAGAAATCAATAAATTTATAGTAATATAGGTTGTTAATAAATTTTTGAAATAAGGTAACGGTACACTAAAATGCAGTACACCAAAGCCAAATTGTGTTTTACCAACACTAAGTAAATTTTAATGTTTCCAGGTTATTTACGTTAAACTTTGTGAAATGCGGACAACGTTATAATTGAATGAATTCTCAAAGTACTGCTGAATGGACATTGTCAGGTTCTTCACGTTGAACTTTGTGAAATACGGATAATGATTTAAGTCAATGAATTCACAAATTATTGCTGAATGAATGTGGTCATCATTTAAGTATATATTTCTCTAACTAATTGTAAGTGCTATGTCTACCGTTTTGTAGTAAGTAGGTATTCATAGTATAAGCATAACGCTTAGTTTAGGACAAGGCCAATTTGTGTTAGATTGTCTCCAAATGTGTATCAAAGTTATACTAACACCTCGGGCGTGTGTTTCATCAGCGACTCCGACGTGCTCATCGCGCCGAACTTCAGAGCCAGAGAAGTGACCTGGCCAGGCAGCACGGGGTAGTAGTACAGCGAGGACTGCGGCATGTCCTCCGGGTGATGCAGGTATACCTGCAGATACTATAATTAAGCTACTTAATATGTGTAGAGCTCGTTTATCGCTTTTGTCTCCTTTTTTTTAAAGATTAATCATACTTATTGTATATCCTTTTTTGGGAGTTAAGCTATGTCTATACTAATTTGAATTTAAAGGATCAAGAGGTTAGCATTGAAAGCGTAACAAGAACAGTTCCTTTTACTGAATTATTAATATGAATACCTAGATCAGTCCAGCTCAGCTCTCAACTGACTCTTGAGTTGATTATACTTTTGTCTTATGTATAATCTGCCACTCTGTGTATATGTGATCTCTGATGTGATTTGAAACCCTGATCGATACCCAGCCTGCTTCAAAGGCGTTTAAATATTGTCAAGTCTCTTAAGTGGCTAGAAAATTTGTGATGACCCTAGAAAATAGCTTGTAGACGTAGTACAACGGCAAAAGAGGTTTATGTTACCTTTAGGATTATTACCCTTCCGAAAGAACAAAGCTACCAAGACTCCACGCTTTTGGAGTTATTCTAGAATTTGTAACGGAGTTAGAAAGCTTCTGCAGTTTCCTAAATACGGGGCTGGGACATGCTTGGTACCTTATATCCACTATAAAGGTTGTTGCATAAGCCGTCGTTGTCACTGGCATTTTGTCTGAGCATGACAACCAAGTCGGGAGTCGGCCCATTTTCCTAGAATAAGTGGAAACCAATTTATCTTTTCAGTTAATCAAGCGAAATTTGTATTATTTATTCATCAGAAAACATCATGTTACCGACGCATATTTTTTGATAGTATTCACTATAATATATATAAGTACTCACTCGACCTCGTCGTGGATACACTGTTAAATTTTCTTGAGGATAATACATGAAAAATGTAGTGGAAAACATTGGCTCTGTCCTTGGAGTCTGAATATAGAAGTATTGATTTTGTATGCTGTAAATAATAATTTTTTTTTTTTAGTATCGTGTCTCTTAATTTTTAAAACGTACTCGTTGTTCACTAAGTGCGCGATAAATTCTTTGATACAACAGAGTTAAATTCCTTGTACCCGCTTCGCAACGTACAGTCACCCAGTAAAAATGTTGAGCATACTTAGAACATTCTCATTGTGAATGCAATTGTTACTGTCATTCTTGATAAAGATAAAGATAAAAGATGTTTAATCAGTCAGTAGGCCGCACGGGCTTTTTTACACGTCAAAAATCAACCAGCGCTTCGCAAGAGCGAAGAAACTCAACGGTCACTCGTTTTTTTAATATAGCTTAACTAAGATATTATACAGTTACAACACTTAACCTAGCATTATATTAAACCATGAACGTAACATAACTTTAAAAATATTTCATTCATTCGTAATTGAGCAGGAAAATGTGTTGAAACTCAGAATTTTTACAAGACCTAATAAGTAGTGATAATAAAAGAATAAAATAAAAATAATCTTGTTATTTCATGTTTAGTTTGACGTTTATTATTACAGTGCACTATAAAAGTGCTTAATACTTTAGTTGGGGTAAAAAAGATAAAAAGATAAAAGAAATTTATTCAGTAAGTAGGCCGCTCGGGCACTTTTACACGTCAAGATACTACCAGCGCTTCCCAAGAGGAGACCACTGCTGAGAAGAAACGCCGCAAAAAACTCAGCAGTCAGTCATTTTTTAAACATATTTCATATTTCATATTACATTGGTATAACTTAGTCTAGCATTATATAAAGCTACAAGTATTAAATTAAATATCATATCAAATAACAGTAGTTCAGCAGGAAAACATGCCAAAAATCTTACGGGAGAGAAAGATAGAAAAGAATAAAATAAAATAACTACAACTACCTACTTATATATGTGTATATGAGATGGTGCAAGATGACCACATAAAAGTTTCGATATGTTTTCCTGCATCAACGGTGTCCCCCAGACAAGAAAAAGCAGGATAAAGCTTTTGCATTTGAACAAATTATTATTGACTAAGTTTCGGGTGTAGGCCATGCATTTTTGTCTGTTAGATAGTCCTCGACCCTATAATACGCTTTAGACATTAACGACCTTTTCAAATATTTTTTAAGTGCTGGAAAGGGTAACTTTAAAACTACTTCAGGTAATTTATTGTAGAAATGAATGCATTGACCAACAAATGATTTATATACTATACGGACACGGAATTTTCGAATAGCAATTTTATTTTTATTTCTAGTATTTAAATTATGTATATCTGAGTTTTTGGTGAAAGAATCTAAATTCTTAATAACATAAATAATATTCTCGTAAATAAACTGAGACGCTACAGTCAAGATATTAATTTCTTTAAAAAGTTATCTTAAGGAGTCACGGGAATTTACATTGTAAATAGAACGAGTGGCCCTTTTTTGTAACACAAATATAGTTTGGTTGTCAGCTGCCTTACTCCAAACCAGAATACCATAAGACATAACACTATGAAAATAACTAAGTATAATAAACTAAGCGAGCTGTCTCAACATTAGTTAGTTGTCTAATTTTCCTAACGGCGTAAGCTGCCGAACTTAGTTTACCTGCCAGTGCAGCTATGTGGGGACTCCATTGCAAATTTTTATCTATTGTTATGCCTAGGAAAACCGCCCTATCTACATTAGCAAACACTCGTTATTTAGAAAAATACTAAAATCTACCGGTTTTACATTAGGCAAAGCGAACCTAACACATTTAGTTTTCGTGGCATTTAGTAGCAAGTTGTTACTAATAAACCAATTATTTACTTTAACTAGAGTGGCGTTTATCCTACTGTAGTCTACGGTTTATCTATCTACCTTGAAAATTAGTGAAGTATCATCAGCAAAAAGTACAATATAGCAAAGTTCGTCTACTATTGGTGGTAAGTCATTTATGTAGACCAAAAATAAAAAAGGACCTACAATAGAGCCTTGAGGCACACCTATGTTCACTGTAGCTCCAACAGATTGCGTTTTGTTTACAACAACTGTTTGAGTTCTATCACTTAGATAAGAAGACATAAGGCTTAAAGCTTTATTGGACAATCCATAATGTTCTAATTTTAAAATAAGGGTCATATGTTCCACGCGGTACTGTGCATACATACATAGATACAATCACGCCTCTTTTTCGTGGGGGTAGGCAGACATTACTTCGTTCCAATTGCTACGATCCAGACAAAACGTCCCTAGCTACCTCCAAACTCATAAGTCTCTTCATACACGAGCGTTGGTTTACGGTACTCTTGGTCCGCCCCTTTCTTAAAACGTCCCCGATCTGATTATGGAACGTTCGCCTTAGCCTTCCCCTTCCAACATTTCCATTCACTCTTACCTCATGATATATCTGTTTTGTCTTATCTATATTATCTCTACATGACTAAGCCACTTCAGCATTTATTTTTTAATCCTTGTCACTTCGTCTTCTTTTAAACCACAACGTTTTCTTTTTACACTGTTCCTACTCCTATCACACACTGAACTCAACCATACACAACGTCCTACAAAGAATGATGGGCAAAAATGTATGGAACCCAGTCCAATTGTCAATATAATTATTTATAACTTATGTAGGCTTATTGATACCACTATTTGCTGTAATTGTTGTTAATAGTCAAATCGGTCAAGCGTGAGTCGGATATTCGGGAAATAGCATTGCAACGCATGCGGGGAACAGCTAGTGTAGTGTTAAACGTTGTGTGTGTGAATATTTGAAGGCTGATAGCCCTCTTCTCCGGGGTTTTTGTAGTTTGTCACCGTATTAGAAAATGAAGTTTATGTAAATAGCTTTCACGTGGTATATATAAGATTTTTATTGGTTATATGGGCCAATTTGCAAGAGAAAGGTATACATACATATCAGTGGTTGTGAGCGTAGACTTTATGGCATCCAACTTACCAAAAACCAGCATTTCAAATCAGTACCTTTCATTTTTAAACATGTCTCTCTGCTGAACTGAGTTGAAGGTGAAACAAACTCCTTCACTGGTGAGTACCTTACTGAACATTTGATCAAATAAATATTCTCTTCCACGCCAGGTTGATGAAATAGTTATATCTTTTAGTCTTGGTGCAATCTGAAACATCACATTTCTTTATGTCATTTCTCTTTCAGCCAATTTAAGTATTAAAAAAACTTATTAATATCTTGTTCTATAATTTAGGGATGTTTTATTTAACGGAGTCGGATCCGGAGTCGCACCGGAGGCGAAGTTGGAGCCGTATCCGGAGGTTTACCGGAGGCGGAGCCGGAGCCCGGTACCTTTTATTTAAGTGGAAAGTTGACGTACGATTTTTTATAACATAAAATGCGGGCGATCGTGAGTGATAGGTAAGTAATTCCTGGACAAGTCAAGTCTATGGGTCTTAGATCCCACTTACCTTCAGGTAGCCTGAGTACTCGCATGCCTTCTCATTGCTATAAAAAAAATCTTGTAGGCGTGCGCCGCAAATGCAAAACCTTCAGCTCCGGTACAACTTCGGTAAAAAATTAACGGAGGTGGAGGCGGAGGCGGAGGTGTGAAATAAATAATAGCGAAGGCAGAGGCGGATCCGAAGGTGCAAAACCAAACGAAGCTCCGTAACATCCCTACTATAAATGGTCACAAATAGTAATATTACTCGGTAAAACCTAATCACTTTTAAAATGTTATTCTTTTTTTTCATCTGTGCACTTACTGGTATTGTTGTTTGTTTTGCAAAACATTTCACGGTTTTGCAAAACTTATAATACAAGTAAAAACTAATCTTTCTCGATATCCAGTCTTATTACTATTAAAATTTTATTCAAGCAAGTAAATTTTAACCCTTTCGAGTACGGTACCGTTATTAGAGATCAATTAACGATTCTGCTTGACGTCTATAGACGTCACCACCCATGAAAGCGTCATTATCTAGTACCTAGTCCGATGCACTTGAATTTTTGCATAGTTATGTACGTAATACCCATGAAAATAGTGTGAGTACAATAACTTCAGGTTCTCATGGAAAGCCGCAGTATCGAGCAGCTACAGAATAACGATTTTCTAGGATTCCACCTTCACCAATCAGTCAGGTGAATGCTACACGCTAGATCAATATTGTGATCCGTCAATATAAACTGCCGGATTACGATATTTACTGACGTCTTTACGTAGACGATACGAGACGATATTGACGTAGTTATTGAGTCTTACCTTAAAAATGTTGTGAATAGTAGATTCATTGGTCATGTTGATTTTTAATACATGTCGTACCTTGCTATAGGAATCACACACCAACATAGCGTCATCTAACATCTTCAATTCACTCTCAATACTGTAAAAAAGTGTACTTTTACAATCCAACACAAACTAACTTATTGGTAATAAATGATTCAAATATAACAGAAATAATTTGAAGGAAACTGGATTTTATTAGACAAAAAACAATTACTACGTAGACATACGTGTCATTTAAAGGTCCATTATATCCAAACACGTGGTCCTGATATTTTGAGTATTGTTTCGCATATTCATATTGACTCACTTTGTTTTTCATCTGGGGACAGATAGTTACTGACGGAAAAGGTACCTGAAAATAAATCTAACAATAAAACAAATATAAAAAACGTATTAATTGGAAATATTTACATGGATTCTAAAAACACACCGTTGCGGTTCACATTCAGTCTAGTTTGTTCTTTCAAGCCCAGCTCCAAGACCGTAGCATTTAGCAAGACAATAATGGCACTTAGCGAACTAATACAAAATTCTTAACTACTAGCAGTTTTCTGCTTTGCTACTACGAGTATTTTGTACACGTAAAACAAAGACAAACCGATTTTAATGCTACTCGTATTATACCTGATTATTTATTAAATATATAAAACGTAACCGATTAACTGAAGTAATGTCTTAAACATTAACGTATAACTATTGTTTTTTTATATTCTCGAATAACTTTCCAAGCTTCAAAGGTGACAAAATTCAATTCAAAACTGCTACAACATTCTAATACCACAACATACCTCTTCGACGGGAACCATTCTCTCGTTGATTGTCACAATGACGGGGCTGTCGCACCACTTGGACCAGACTTGCAAGATCAGGAGGAAACACAGAACCACGCTGATCACAAACATGAACAACCAAAACATCCTGAAATGCATAAGAAAGGTTACAACATCCGTAGTTAACAAAGAGTGCTTAGAATAAAGCCTGTACCGAAAAAAAACTGTAAATTTCAAATAACTGTCATTTTTATTCCAAACAAGATAGCTATTATTTTCTTGCTGTCATAAATTAGTGTCATTCTTACCTTAGCCATATAAATTAATCGGATATCTGGAAAAACTTACTTTCAACAATGAATAGAAAACAACGCCGCGAAATGGTCGTTTCCAAATGGCGTGAAAATTCGCAACGTCCTACGAGTCTTATCGCCAAAGACCTAAAGTTACCGCGAAGTTCTGTGGATTTAATTTTGAAAAACTATTTAATACATTGTCTCTTGAACAGAAGCCCGGAAGTGGTGGACTTCAAGGGCCCAGTGACCCTAGGCTTAACAAAAAGATAATCAATTGCATAAAGCGGAATCGAAGTATGTCCGTCAGAGATATTGCCAAAAAATGTGGCACAAATGCATCTATGGTGCAACGAGCTAAGAAAAGAGCAGGTATGCAGACCCGGAAGAAAGTTAAGACGGCAAAAGTGACCGAAAAGCAGCGTTCTGTAATTAAACCCGAGCCGAGCTCGAAAACTATACGATTTCCTTAGCACAACAAAATCACATTTAATAATTGATGACGAAACTTATACCAAAACTAATTTTACAACGCTTCCTGGTCCACAATACTACACGGCGGGTAAAACTCTTCTCGAGTCTGAAACAACTGTTAAGATTGGGAAATTCGACGAAAAATTTCTCGTATGGCAAACTAGCTGTGAATGTGGCGACAAAAGCTCCATTTTTGTCACAAAAGGTACCGTCAACAGAGAAATCTACATAAAAGAATGCCTTAAAAAGCGGTTGCTGCCATTTTTGAAGAAGCATAACGTCCCTACGTTATTCTGGCCTGATCTAGCCCCAGCCCACTACGCTAAGGACACGATAATTTTCCTCAAGGAAAATCATATCCCTTTTGTACCCAAGGAACTGAACCCACCAAACGTCCCACAGTGCCGCCCAATTGAGCATTATTGAGCTCAAATTAAGGGGATTTTAAGAAAGACGGGTAAAGTGGCCAAAAAATGCTGCAGCCAGAAAAGTTACAAAATGCTCCGTAAAGGCTGATATGGAAGGCGTTCGAAAGAAGCTGTACCACGAGTACAAAAAGTATTCAAATTAAAAAAAAAAACTTACAATTAACTTAGCTGAAGATAGGTTTTAATTTTGTTTTACTATAATATATATTGATATCTTGAAATTATTTGATTATATGAGAAATTATATGATTCATTTGAAATTTACAGTTCTATTTCGTTACACCCTTTATAAACAGACCATTTTCTCGGTATCTACAGATTATTGGATATTAACAAAATATTAAAAAAAAAAAAATTATCACTAACGAGCATGCTCAGAAATATAAAGGAAGTTGTCTGAACTTAACTTGAGAGCTATTTATCACAACTTTAAGCCATTTAAAATCGGAGAACATCGTAGGCTTAACCTATTGTAACATTCAGATTATGTCTTGCTGTGCTGATTAAAAAGGATTTAAAAAATATCTAATATGCGGCAGAAAATGTACGTGAATCCAATTTAATAGTTAGGAACTGTAGGATAGAGAATAAAAGGTACTTTTTCTCATGTGTCGCCAGGTATTTATGGACAATGATTTATTATCTTACCCGCTTGCCTAAATATGTCCTAATCATTTATTGTTAGCTCAATTACTCCACTACTGGATATCCAGAAGATCTTCACCACGACCGATCCTCCGCTATTAGCATCCAACTATTTCCCATCACCATTATCCAATACCAGTTAAGCCTGCTAATATTTCAAGCGCATGTAGGATACATCCTTATAGATTGATACATAGGAAAAAAAACATTGTTTTAAAACTGTATGTGCATTATATTGTCATCGACGTTTAGCTAGTGTGAGCGGCTGCGTCGGATGCCCTCTCTGATTATTTAACCCCTGAACATACCTACGCATACACCTGTGTGGAACTTACACCGAGTTACGCATAGTCATCGGCACACACCTGAAGTGGCTCTAATGACAAAAATTGTCTTAACAGTGGAGGATCCGAAAAGGAGACGACCTTCACCGGGCAGTTTATTCTATAAAGAGCATTTTATTTCTAATTTAATATAATGAATAGGTAGGCTTAATTAAATACCTAAAAATGCACTTTTTTTTCAAAATTACAAAAACTCGTTCAATAGAAGAATTTCATTTCATTTGAAAGTATGATGCCTAAGTTTGGTGCAAATTATTAGTACTTACCGATTTACCTGCTTTATATATCTACCTACTTCTACCACTACTAGATCGTCTCCTATTCGGATCTTAGGCCATGATAATATTTAACAGAGTATGACCACAGTGTATGACAGACATACTCACTTTTTTTTGAACCTAAAATCTTTTTTACTAGAGCCTTGGATTATTTTTATCAGTTTAAACATTTGCCTTGGGAACCTAATTTGAAGCTTAATCATTAATTACCTAACTATAAACAATATAAATAGGAATTTATAGTGAATTAAATATTTTTTGCCGTTCGAATTAAATGTACAGTGACTTTTTCAAATATTAAACAGGTATTATTTCGCTGTAACGACGCTGAAGTTATCAGAAATCACACAAAAGTCTTTGTAAAATACGAAACCTTTACGAATATAAGTCATACTCATATTATAATTATAATAATACTCTATGTTGGTAATGAAATTCGGTAGCTCGGCCTACCCCATTCTGGTATGACGGCGTGACGGTAAATATGTATGTATGACGTAATACTTCTCTACAGTGCTGAGGCCAATCTGCGTCACGTAACGTAAGCCATGTAACGTGGTGTTTTTCGAAAAGTCCAAGAACAGCTCAGTGACGAGGAGTTTGCGCCTTCTCTTCCGATTTTTTTTTGTCTGACTGAGATTATCGTATTTTTCAGTCACAGCTTTTTTATCACTAGAAATACAAAAGAGTTTTTTTATTCATAATATTTAAGATTTTTACTAAAAATAAAATTGTAAAAAACCCTTTAAAACAAGACAGATATTTTTTTATTTTCAAATGATTATTAATGTAAGACACTTAAGTGAAGTTAGTCCGCATCCCATGATTTTTTAACATATAACTTTTTTACTTCTTTGGATGCGTTTCATAGTTTTTCTTAACACTTTACTTTTAGTTTATAGTTTTTAGTCGTCATTTATTATTTATTTACCTGATACTTTTAAACGAGCAATTCTTATATACATATATAAGATTATTTTTATGATGACTCCCCACTCATACTGGGAAGGTTTTTATGAATCACTGTGTTTTTACCAGTTTACACACCCCAAATTTTGTCATTTATACGTTTTAATGTTTCGATAATAGAAAAATAACAAAAAAATATTTTCAGACCCCGTTTTAATCTTTTTTGCTTCGTGTAATCGACGGACATTTGGACGGACTTGGCCCTGGTACAAGTGGCGGAACCCTAAAAATTAAAATTAAAATAAAACTAAATCTTTCTTGCTTTATTTACTTCTACGGATATTTGCATCAAATAGAATAAAGTGTTATTATTTCACCAATACAGTCACAAAGCACATGGGCGAGGTGTGCGTCGTACTAGTAGTCTAACCATTTCTGACAGTCGCATCCTATTCAAACTAATAAGAAAGGGGCAGAGTTAACTCATTATCAGGCTCGCTCAGCGCATGTTGCATGATTACCTTTATCATGTCAGAAAAAGCACCACTGAAATATCTAAATATATATATTCCCCGGTTATTGCGATTAAAAAGAAAGTTCTTTCTGTGTTTGTCTGTGTGTTAAATTGAAAATAACTTACTCCATTTTGCGGTACAACTGATCGCTATCACGTTACTCGAAAAACTGAATATGTAGTACATTAGAATTCGCAATTACTCATTAGGCAAAGAGTCGTTAATTATTAAAATTACGTTGTTCAGAGACATACATTTTAATTTATCATCTAACAATTCGGTTGATGACATGTGTAATTAACCTATATTGGGACAGTTAATATTTATACAACAATTCTGTTCAACAGACAATGCACTTCGGTCTTGATTTTGATGTATTATTTCCAGTAATTTACAAAATCATCATTATCCCATCATCATCATAGTACACGATTTGGAATCCTAGGTTTTCAAGATTGTAAAGAGGTAATAAGAGTACTCGTAACAAAACATTGTTAAAAAAAATGTTAGGGTAATTTAAACTACCGACATAGCCCGCAGAATAGCTATACTTAAGTGGCAGTGGGCGGGGCACATTGCTCGCAGGGCTGATGGCCGATGGAGTCAGAAGCTTTTGGAGTGGCGACTGCCGACCGGGAGACGAGCTGTAGGTAGGCCTCCAACATGATGGAGTGATAACCTTGTAAGGATCGCGGGAGCGCGGTGGATGCAAAAAGCAGAAGACCGGTCTGAGTGGGGAGCCTTGGAGGGAGGCCTATGTCCAGCAGTGGACGTCTTTCAGCTGACATTGATGAACTTAAAATTAATGAGTTTCATATTTACATCAACCGAATTGTTAAATGATTAAACTAAATTGGTGTCTCTAGACACTATTTTCATTATTAACGCCTCTTAGCTTAATTAGAAATTGCGTATGGTAATGTATTAGGCTTTCAGTTTTTCGTGTGTCGCTACAGTGATCAGGTGTGCCGCAAAATGGAGTAAGTAAACGCACAGTTAAATATCTTATGGATAAACCAGAAAGAGCTTTCTTTTTTAATCGCTGTAATCGAACAAAAATATGTTAACACTTAAGTGGTGCTATAGTTTCTAATATATTAAATTAATTAATGTAAGTTTACTGTGCGAAATATACGCTAGGGCAACCCTGAA
This sequence comes from Acleris sparsana, assembly GCA_923062465.1. Lineage (NCBI taxonomy): Eukaryota > Metazoa > Arthropoda > Insecta > Lepidoptera > Tortricidae > Acleris > Acleris sparsana. Next base: position 14,183,956 of record OV281293.1, read on the forward strand.
ATAATTTATGCCGCTGCAAGAAATGGCTAGCCTGGTAAAACGCAGAACTCGTCAATGTGCTTCGTGAGAGTACTGGGAAAGATTGGGGAAAATATACCACTTTGTGCCACGTAAAGCAAAAATCCGTATCAGTAAATAAAGGAAGGAAGATATTTTCTTTTACGTCTTACATAATTTTATATCTTAATTTTTAGGATTCCTTTCCCACATGAATTCGTTGATGTTAGTTAATCAACGTTCTTGTTATAAAGTTTATTTTAATTCAATGTATGGTAGGACTCATTAATGAAAATCATCTTTAGGCGCACAGACTTATAGAGGATATTGGTGCTAACTAGTCCGGTAGTGGCACACCTTACTTTGAAAGATATTATTTTTGAATGTTGGTAGTTTTGCGTTTTTCGTTTTATTCTGTTATGTTACCTGCCCCATGTGGCGTATGACGTGGTATCTGATAATTTTACGGCCAAGACTTAATTTCGACATTTTCATAGATATTAAGCCCCCAGTTAAAGTTGCTTTCTATTTAAAACAATCCACATTAAAATCGATCTGTTCATTTGGGAGCTACGATGTCAAACTTATCACACCAGTGTTTGCGTCGGAGGTTAGAAAGATAAAATGTGTCAATAAAAATTGAAATTTTATTGGACATTTTATCTTCATCTAAGGAAGTTAGGTTAGTAGACACATGTAAATCATGCTTATTTGCTGTCGACTGAAATCTTTCCAGATAGGAGTACTTACTCAAAATGTACATCTGTAGGTCAAATCACTAAATTTGCTGGTTTTGGAAAGAAAAAAAAATCGTGTCGAGATAAATCTCTCAAAAAATTAAACACATCTCTCAATGTAAGAAACCCACGTCACTCGATTCCAGATTTTCAAGTACTTTAAAATTATTAATTTTTAGTGAGGAAACTGCTGTGACTGAAAACTTCAATGACCTCAGCCTGAAAAAAGAACATCGGAAAAAAAGGCACAAACTCCTCGTCACTCAGCTGTTTATGGACTTTTCGAAAAATACAACGTTGCACGGCTTGCGCTACGTCACGGAGATTAGCCTCAGCACAGTAGAGAAGTATTCTATCATACTAATTTACAAAGACTTTGTAAGATTTTTGTCAACTTTCGGGTAGTCTAGCATGTAAAAAAGGGATATTTGGCTATATCTGGGGGCGAGTACTAGAATAAAACGTTAGGTATAGTATACGGTCATACATTTATTTAAGAATTGCTGTTGGTCATTTACAACCTTCACAGTTCCTTCCTTTATTGTGAAGGGCGTTAACAATTTACAACCCTGATTAATCAGGTTTCCATGGACCATTGATTGGTAAAGATTGAGCGTCTGATTAGTTTCTCAAGTTAAATATCTTAACTAATAATTAGACCTCGGATTTTGTTGCAATGACGTCACAATCGGGTAGTTTGGGGAGTAAATGGAACGGTGTTAATTAATCCGAAAAACTAATAGTTTTTAACTGAATAAATTCTAATGACGACAAAAATTACGTTGTTACGTGTGTGCGGCACGTAGCCGGTGTCCGAGTCACTGTGGCGAAGAAAAACTCACTGCTTGTTTATTGTGGTTTTTGTTTCCACTTTTGTCTGTATGTAGACACACTCCAAATTAATTTGCTCTTGCATTAAAAATCTTATACGAACAGCTTCTAATTTTAAAATACAACACTGACTGAAGTTGGAATGTTTTGTATTCAAATACTCAACGAAATGTTTTTTTTTCTTTTGTAAATTGCTCAATATTGCTATATTACTTCAAACCATACATTTGTACGTTAAACTGGCTTTTAACGAATAAAAAGTGAACGGCCGAAAAAAAACAAAAACAGTTTAATGTACAAATTTATAGTATGCAGTAATATACCAAAAGATAATGTTGATCAATGACTAGGTAATTTTTATCATGAATACCTACCGAATAACCGAATAAATTCTGATAAAACTCTTTACAAGAATTTATTTGGTTAAAATCCTTTAGTTTTTGGTATTACCGTACCATTTACTCCCCATACGCCCGACTGTGACGTCGATGCGACTAATGTCCAGGGTCTAACTATAAATGTACCTACTTTTAACCAAGTCTCTAGTAAAGATCCTCCACCCTTGAGGACTTTTAGTATGTTCAACTGGATATAGCAAGGTATAACTGTACCAATTTACAAAAGTACACAAATTATTTACCCTGATTTCGTGAATTAACACTACAACATCTAAATGTGTAACTTCAACGTATCCAGTTTTAATATCGAGTAGTGGGTACAATAAAAATTCCTTTTCTTTTTTGATGATCTATAGATACCCAGGAAGGTTTGTTTATCTTCTAAACACCTTTTGTCGACTACGGATGTTGTGATCCTTCTTTTTAATTTTAGGATGTTTTGGTTGCTTATGTTTGTGATCAGCGCGGTTCTGTGTTTCCTCCTGATCCTGCAAGTCTGGTTCAAGTGGTGCGACAGCCCCGTCATTGTGACCATCAACGAGAGAATGGTTTCCGTTGAAGAGGTATGTTGTGGTACAGTCGAGTTCGTAAATATGTGTACACTTTAGTAACTTGTCTATTTAATGTCATGACTATTGTTTAAACTGCCTTAATATATGAATTGTCACAACAATTTAAGTGACAAAGCTACTAAAGTGTGCACATGGTTGTGAACTCTACTATTCCTACTATAATATTGTAGCAATTTTGGTTCAATTTTACCTCCTTTAATTAGAGTTTTTAAGATTCGTTTTATTTTTAACAATAATAAAAATAAAATAAAATAGGGGGTTACAGGAAACGTGTTGTGTTTTGGCGTTTTTGCTTGATTCTCATATTGTACGGACAGTTTTTTTACACTTGTTTTTCTTTACTGGTTCTGTATTCTTTGTAATTAAATTTAACATGTTCTTTAAGAAAATCACAGTGTTCAAAAAGTTTTCTATTTGTTACAGGTACCATTTCCGTCAGTAACTATTTGTCCCCAGATGAAAAACAAAGTGAGTCAATATGAGTATGCGAAACAATACTCAAAATATCATCGTTACTTTTGGTTTGGATATCCAGGACCTTTAAATGACACGTATGTCTACAAAGTCTTTGTTTTCATTAGTTAACTAAGTTTTGTATGTTTCTGTGCAAATATCCCAGCCACCACCACCACCACGTTTACCACGTTTTCTTATATAATATAAGTTTTGGGGTTCCGTGCCCGAAAGGCGCCCAACGCGACTCTATTAATATGCATTCTGTCAGTCTGTCCGTCAATAGCTATATCTTTTGAACCGTTAATAGATAGGGGATTGATTTTTTTTCTTAATATTTTGTTATAACGGCGGATTTACTAGCAAATATGAAAAATAAAGGAAATGAAATAATGAAGAAGGTGCCCATACATTAACCTTTTCTTTTTCAACATATTTTAATTTTCATCGTAAAAACTGTAATACACACAAACGTCACATTTGGTATGATGATTTTTGTTAACCTTGAAAAAAAAACAACAATTACCTAAATATGGTCAAGCGTGAGTTGGAGTCGTCCATATTCGATTCTAAATGGAATTCAAATTGTTTTTTTTTTTTACGGCATAGGGAAGGGCTTACGAGCACACAAGCCACCTGATGGTAAGTGGAAACTGTGACCCATAGACATTCGCATTCACAAGACTGCAAGCCTAAGACTGCAAATGCGCTGCCAACCCTGAGGACTAAGATGGAATGCCTCTATGCTAGTCACTACACCGGCTGTCTTATCCCCAAACCAAAACACAACAATGCGAAAACTGCTGTTTGGCGGTAGGTTAATGGATAAGATGGTGGTAGCGATCCGGACGGACCCCGCACAAGATCCTACCACCCGCAAAATACAATAATACCAACTGTACGAGCCCAAGTAGCACTTGACTGGTTTTAAATAAATGTTTAGTTTGTGTTGGATTGTAAGAGTACACATTTTTACAGTATTGAGAGGGAACTGAATATGTTAGATGACGCTATGTTAGTATGTAATACTTATTACACTGACGAATATATACTGAAACGCAACCGCACCGATGAATCTACCGTTCACAACATTGAAAAGGTAATAAAAAAAATTAAAACAAAAATGAAATGTTGCACATGCGCTGCAGTGATGTACTTAATGTAATTAATACTAACATTGGCTAGCACAGAAATGACAATGAGAAGTATGACGTTTCAGATTGCACCAACAGTATATGACACATTTATGATTGTGTCGGACTGGCGCGAAAGTAGTTATTTCAGTGGTAAAATGTTCAATAAGGTTCTCACAAGTGAAGGTTTTTGTTTCACTTTCAACTCCGTACAGCAGAAGGATATGTTTAAACATGAAAGGTACTTATTTAAAAATAAACAAAAATACCTAAAGTATTAGTGTCTGAAAGATATTATTTCTACAAAATAATTATTTACTTTTTTATTTTAGTTCTATCTTTATTTATTAATAAAATTTGTGTACGTTACACATGATACATGATATCCATTGTTTTAGCATACAACATGAATACAAGTATATCCATGATTATTCTACCTCATCAAAGGGGTATCATTCATCCAAATATAGTATGCTGTATGAGTTTTGGGCGCCAGAAAATATAACAGTGTATCCACGACGAGGTCGAGTGAGTAGATTATATCCAAAAAAAGAATGCCTATGTATAATATTATTTTTTCTTTCCGCTCGACAAATTAACTACTATTATGTCGCAAGGGGGCGACTAAGGGATTAAAGGCTTTTAGTATTGTTAGGCGAAAGACTTACAACCTGTCACGAATATATAATGGTAAACATCTTAGCCTATTTGTGCAAAATGTAATTGCAGATTTAACAACAAGTTAATAAAACAAAATAAAATAAAAAATATAAAAGATGTTTATTCAGTAAGTAGGCCGCACGGGCACTTTTACACGTCTCTCTTCGTCGCTCTTCGCAAGACACCACTGCTGAGAAGAAACGCCGCTCAACAGTCAGTCAGTTGTTAGAGTTGTTGATTATTCTGTAGCTCTGCCTACCCCACTGCACTGTATGTATGTATTGTGTTGCTGGACAAATTTCAAAGTTTTTTAATGTGCGTTTTTTTAGATAAGTGGTCCGTTTCCTGATTTGTTTGTCCTGCTCCAACAAAATATCAGTGACAACGATGGCGTATGCAACAGCCTTTATAATGGCTTTAAGGTATATTACGACTTTTTTTCTAGAATAATAATTCTAACACATGAATTTATTATTAAGAGAAGTTCAATATATTTATATATTTACTTCTCAAGTCAGTGACTCCTGAGTTTCAAGTTAGCGTTACTTAACAATCTATGAAAATGCGTCCCAATACTACAAGGACATTTTACATAAATTAGCTAGTATAGTTTTGGAAACGTTCATTAATTAAAAAAAAAAGAACGCTTCCAAAAATAGTTAAAATAACTCGGCTTTCGTTTTAAGCACTGTGGGAAAAGGTGTTATTTAATAATAAAACCAATCAATGAAGCACTACCAAAAAAATAAAAAATAGTTAATACTATTTTTTATTTTGTTGGTAGTGCTTCATTGGTTTTGCATGTCAGCCTCCAAAACAGTCGCACTGAGCTGAGACAGTGCCAAAGCATCCATACCAGGGCATCCCATACTAGGGGCTATCTTTATAGCCACAGCACAAAATCATGCTGGTTTGCTCACTAGCCTTACGAGTCTTAAAAATCTGATGCTGGTAATTTATTAAACCAGACGTGGTGAAGAGTGCTGGTCACCCTGTTCCGCCATGCCTGACTAAACATAATCATCCGACATACTCTTGCCATCGTCAATGTGCCTGCCCCCTAGTAGGCTGGGCGCAGATTCCCAGCATCAGATTCATAAGACTCGTAAGGCTACTATGTTAAGAAGTGATAGACCCCGAGCAGATCCATAATTGTTTATCATGACGCCGGCCAAGAGGTAATTTTTTTGAGGCCTGGTGGTAAGGTAGAACGATACAAGAAGGATCTGGAAGGAATTTAGGTGAAGGATGGGCTGACGGACGTTATTATGTAGAAAAAGTTCTTTGTGTATCGAAGAAGTTTTGAACTGATGTGATCTAGGTCTCCTTAATCTTAGTTTTAATAGTTTTACATTAGTTTCAATTCCAATTTGCAACTAGGTGAACAGAAACAGTTTCACGTAGTAAAATAAAAGTATCCATAGCATTCAACAATGAACAAATACTGTAATATATCATTACCTTTTACGAGTATACCTAAGCATAGATAGCATAATACTTAGAAATCTAAAAAGCGTGTTACAAAGTCGATCGAGCTTCTGGGTAGTTAAGGCGCCTCGCAGCTTGACACAATCATAGTAAAAATTAAAAAATAGTTCGTATCCAGCCCATTAGAAGTTTCTATTACCCATTGCCGCTAGGGCGCGAGAGTTGCTTCATAAATTTCTCCCGGCCTGACTAAACAGGCATGGTGGACGTACCGTCACAAGGTTTTTTAATAATATATACTGTGTAGGAAGTTTGCTTGGTTCGGTAGTTGGCAAAATTTGTCGTACTTGCAGGTATACCTGCATCACCCGGACGACATGCCGCAGTCCTCGCTGTACTACTACCCAGTGCTGCCCGGCCAGGTCACTTCTCTGGCTCTCAAGTTCAGCGCGATGAGCACGTCGGAGTCGCTGATGAAGCGCTCGCCCGAGCTGTTAGTATAACTTTCATATAAGTAAAGGAATATCAAAATTTGGAGCCACAAGTCGACCTAGTCTCAAACTAAGCTCTATGCTTAAGTTATGCGAAGTACGAAGATGAGCCTTTGCACAATTTAAATATCGTTAAATAGTTGTGTAAATAAATACAGTTTTTTTTAACGATACGTATAAAGCGATCAATTTCAAAGATGAATTTGATATCATTTGCTTTCAATTTCTACGGTACGACAGCGAGCAATCAGCGCAGGCATGATCGCTCAGGAGCTCTATTACACTGCGTTTTTACTTCATTTCCTTTATTGGAAAAAGACGGTAGAATACAGGCCCAGATAAACTTTGCCTAGTCTATTGTACCTAAAGCGTACAAACATTGTTATGTGTTTTTTTTTTGTTGAATTTTCAGGCGTCAGTGCTATTCCTCCAATGACTACCAGCTGCGTTACTTCAAAAAGTACACTTTTAATAACTGCATGCTTGAATGTCTCTCTATCTACACTTATAAGAAATGCGGATGCGTCTCTTTTCACATGCCACGTGAGTTGTACAGTGAATCAGTAGAAAACTCGATTGATTGGTTTAAAGGCAATCGAACACAGTATACCAATATGTAATTTTTTTAGATCCAAATAGTTCGGAAATATGTCCAGCGATGCGAAGACAATGCGTTGATGATGCTCATAGTAAGTATAACTTCCACATTATTTTTATGTCACAAATAGTAGTAAAAGTATTAAACCATAATATACAAATGTTTTAAATTGTGTTGAGCTTATTTGTTAAATCAGTTAGTTTTCTTGTCTAGTTTAAAATATGGCATTATCATAAACTTTCTCGTATCTTCGTCGTTTACTAAACTTAAAAAATAATTACATCATATTTTAAAAGGTTGTTTTATTTGTAAATCAAGTCATCCATAAAGTCGCAAGAATAAAATTGAACATTAACATGAAGGGAACATTTATGCAGAAAGTAACTAGCTGCTCTTCGCACGCACGGGCGTAAATATATGTTCACAAAGCAGCCATGACCTTGTATTGCACACATATGAGTACCTAAACAACAAAAAAAAAATTAAAATCGCATTCAATCAAAAAGTCCTAACCTAATAGCGTAATCGTTAGCCTTGACAAAAGTAAAAAAAAACAGTTTTTAGGACTCCGACCCAAATGCTGATGCAAAATATGTGGCCTTTTAATTTGAATTTTCACTTAAACTTAAAAGTAAAATGCACGTTTTTGTCGTCGCGTAATAAGTGATTTAAATAATTCAATCCTAATTATAATTATAGTTGAAGCAATGGCATCTAAAGAAGCGATGGCAAAGGTAGAAGACGTGTGCAACTGCCTACCGTCTTGTAACAGCGTCGAGTACGACGCTGATGTCCTTAAAACAAACTTTGATTGGCAAAAATTTACAAAACACTTAGATGGATATAAGGAAGAAGGGTAAGTGCATAATTTTTTGTTTAATGCTGTATGTATTATTTCTTCTTTTTTTAATTTGAGGTAAGAATTACGACCAAGACAGTTAAGTGTTCTATCGGTCTCGTGCTTGTCGAATTTAGTTTAGGTAACAACGATAGGCAAATGTTTCCTGTGGCACCTTAGTTCTATTTTACCCCTTGTTTATTATAAGCGAGTGTTGTAACATTAGCGGAGATAATCACCAGACTTTTAAAAGTTTCTTTATAGATTCTTACTGATCACAAGGTCAACGAAATTTACTGCCAATAGATGTTCGGCGAACGAAAAGTGTGTGAAACCTTAGGTTTTCAAACTTTTATTTCCCAACCGAGCCATCTGCGAATCGTTATTTGGCGAAACGTTTTCGGCGGACCATTTTCTGCAAACAACCGATGTATAAAAGAGCCCTGATGTGGTCAATTTACTGAGTAAATATTTTGAATATTGAATTTATGCAAATTATTAGACGGTGAATCATTAAGGTACTCGCTAAGCATACCTTGCCTCTTAACATTTAACGATTACAGCAGCTTAGAGCTGGCTGACCCGCCAACCGAGTAGAAAACAAAAAAAATAACAGTAAGGGATAACTCTAAGCCTAAAAAAGAAAATTCATTTTTTCAGTTTTAATTTTTCAAGATTAGAGGTATACTTCAAAGAGCCCCGGTTCTTGTCGATGCGGCGGTCGGAGTTGTTCGGGCTGACGGACTTCCTGGCCAACTGCGGCGGTTTGCTGGGGCTCTTCCTCGGCTTTTCGTTCCTCAGTATCATTGAGGTCTTCTATTTCTGCACTTTAAGGTATTTATTATCTGCTAGTAGCAGTACCGAGGTAGAGTTTTTAAATATATCTACTACAGAAGCAAATCTGGATAAGATTAAAGTAAACGTAAATAAAGAGAACTTAATATGGATTTTTTCATTTTTTTTGTTAAATTACAGAATCCTATTTTCTTACAATTTTTATTTTTGTTTTAGATTAATGTGCGCTCAGAAAAAAGTTTTAAAAGAAGAAATTGAAGAGCGTGGCAAAGACAATAAAAATGTGGCACCTGTCGCACAGCCGTCAGCAGAAACCAAAAACGAAAAGTTGATTGCTAATCTGAGTATCCAAAAAGACATCTCATTTGAGCATATAGTTAAATCTACCCAGCCACAACCAGATACTTTTTTGAATGATAAGCTCAACGAGATTATAAGTTTAGTCTCTTCATTTGACAATAGACTTAAGCAACTTGAACAGAGCACCAATAAAATACCTTGACTTCAACACTTTGGATTATAAAAAGACAATGCTACAATAAAACATGAGCTCAGTTTAACTTGTTAAAAATACTAACTTCTTATGAACTTTACCTGTTCTTTATTTTGGAACAGTTTGTATGAGTGTGAGTTACAGAATCAGTTAGAACATAATTGTGTGTAGAATCAAATAATAACACAGTTACGGAAATTTTGTGCAAAAAATAATATATCGACCGTAGAAAGCAATTTTGTCGTATCTAAAAAATAGAGGTTTACACCAGAGTAAAAAAAAACACTTTGAAAAAATATAATTCTTTAACTAAAAGAGATAAAGAGATATGTCCTAAATAAAAAATTGTAAGAAAATAATGATAATTCAGGCAGATACAATAAATTTATTCTAAAGTTAGTATAACATAGGTTTTTTACGAGATACAGCAAAACATGTTTTAGTCTCGGAACTCAATTATGTTGTATCTCGAAGTCATTATATATGGGATGTGGAAAATTCTTCTAAATTATTTGAGGCAATTTCGCTGTATATGTAATCTAGCAAAAAAATAGTTTAAAATTTTTGGTATATGTATCATAGAGCAATAATTGTAGTTCATTCATTTTAAAGCAACTAGAGACAATTAAAAGTAAATTGGGAAATTTTGTTGTAAGTAAGTAGGTACAAATAAAACCACAGATAAGTGTCACAAATATCTAAGCGTCAATTTTGCTGTATCTCCGTATTCATGTTTTTATGATAACAAACTTTTGTGGTAACTATTTGAAACTCACCAAACGTAACCATTTTATCTCTATACGTCAAAATACATAGAAAGTAATTTTGATGTATCTAATTATCAAAACTAAATAACAAATAATGTCCTAAATACAACATTACAGGTAATGCTTTGGGTAAAAAGTTTGTATAAATTCGACGTCGTATCTAAAATTAAAATCGTCCGAGAAATACGAGACTTGGACCATTCTTCGCAGTTTTTTTTTCTGTTTCAAATAAGCAAAGAAAAAAAAAAACGATTTTTCTAGATACGACAAAATTGCTTTCTACCGTCGATATAATTTGTGCAGTCACATTATGAGTTACTTGCACTTATAGTAACAAAAAAGGTTTACAGCAAAAGATGACCCTAAGAATAAGCCATCCTGCGGCTCTATTGCCTAACGCACTCGCAATCGCAATCGGCTTCAAAGTGGAACATTTGTTTTCATTTTGTATGCAGACAAGCCTTCGATTTTCAAAATGAAAACGATTGCGATTACGTGTGCGCTAGGCAATAGTCCTTCTGGTCAGACTCGACGCGGTGAAAGAATATTGCTTTTGATGACGTGTTACCTTATTGTCTTTAACTCGGCTGCCATTATTGTCAAATAAATAAGGGCTATCAAAACGTTAAAATACGGAAACACGTCAAAAGCAATAATTAGTGCTTCACCGTAAAAAATGTCAACCCTGCCTTTGGAAGGATTGTTTTTGTTACTGTGGCATCTCTGGGTAAGTGATCAAAACCCAACGGTATTATGAGTACTGTCGATTACTTTTTTGGGACTGTGTTCAATACAATTTGAATTTTTGGAGAAATGCACAATACTAGCCAAGGCCGGTAAGGTTTATACACTATTGTGCATAATAAAATTTTCTATCGTCATAAATGTGTTTCTTTTCAATCGGAGGCAGAGTATTACTTAGACCAGACACGAAAAGATAATACGAAAAATACAACGAGGTAAAGGGAAGCATTTATATATATAATAAAGAAGACGGCATCTTTACTATATATCTCAATCCAAAAGTTAAGTTAATTTTTTACAAGGCCTTGTTGGTTTTTTACTTTTTATTGCAAGTTGTTTGTGTTTATCTGTGATAGACATCTATGATATGAATTTTTGTATTTTAGGATGCAAAAACTAATGCTCGAAAAGATGAGAACATAACCTTTTCCGCTAAATGTGATAATAATGCGATTTGATCACGCTGTCTGTATTTTCTGCTAGCTTAAAGTTACACGCGAGTAGCTTGTTTGGCATGACGAAGGTATACTCTGTCAACATTTTCAATCAACTGGGAATTTACCAACTAGTGAACGCTAGCTTACTACAAGCTCACTATTAACTAGGTAAGCGACGTCATCGTTTTAATTGGGTTAGTGAAAAATATTTGTAATACTTGTAGGAGTAATGTATGCTCAATAGAGGTCTCCATACTGATCAACAGTGTTGTGAAATTGTGAGATACAAAATTAATTTCACGATGCATCGATAAATTCCCAACTATTATTTTCCAATTAAACACTTGTTCTGTTGGTTTGTCAAAACCATAATAATAATAATAATAAGGCCGCAGGGCAGCTAGTGGCGAGCTGTGGTGAGTGGCAACACCACGGACCTGAGTGCTCCCGAGGGTAGGTCCTGTTCCTCACCTCACGCTTGCCTTCACCGGCCGGCTGCGGTGTGCAATGACGAGGAACAGACCCTCACCTCTGGCTTGCCTTTATTGGCCGGTCAGAGTGGAGTCGCAAGAGCTATATGCTCGAAGGGTGGATGTGTTGCATAAGTGGTGAGTGGGCACCTTGTGGTCGTTTAAATTCCAGAAGCACCTCTCTACCCTTAGCCCCTCTGGAACTGTTGCCTCCTTGCTACTATAATATATGTGGCTATTTCGGGAGGTCCATTCCATTGAGTTGGCGAGTCACCGCCTTCCATTTAAACCAAAGTAATTAACATTGGCCAGGCAGGCGCCGTAGTTTCATCAATAGACTAGTTCACCAATCCATATCAGTTCATTCATAGAACCTATTATTAGTATTCCCATCCGTCTTAAATAGTCTTTACACTGACCGGTGGTTGTCCGTGGGAGCATACTTCTTTAGTTTGAACTCAGGGACAATCGCCGGTTGGTGTCCCATAACTTTACTAAATTAAACTTGTCTAAAGGGCCTCTGCGTGTTGGCTTCGGCTCCATGTACGCAAAGTTCCAAAGGTCCGGGACTCCCATAGTCCCGTGATTGGTAAAGTCATACAAATAATAATAATAAAACTCTTTATTTCAGACATAACAGTCCATAGTAGGTGTTAGTATACATAAATGATCTTAACAATAGTGTTAGTAGGAACAATATGCATAAAATACATTAAATTAAAATTAATAAATGACCTGAATTGCGTCATACCATCCCCCAATGAGCCCTATTTGATGGCAAATTGAGCAATACTTTTAATTAGCCCCACCCAGTGTGCAAGTATTGGGCAGTTAAACCTGCCGGCAATCACCTTTAGTATGCTGTTGTGACTGGCCCTAACTGACTTACTAACTAACTCTTGTAACTTGTAACTTGAGCTATTTAAAAAAAAGTAAAATTACTTTCAGAATTATGAAGTTTCGGTATTTATTAATTTGACAATATGACTCTTCGGAATAATCTATTACACCCTTGATGTCACCAAGCACAGAGGGTATTTTATTACACAACGGCTCTTAACCTAATTGGAATAGGGGAATTATGAAGTATGATGTAACTAGATGTAGGTATCATTTTTATAGGTTAGTATGTCGGGCGCGGCTATTCCGACAGAGAGGAGTAAAAGTAAAGCGGCTTTTATAGTACATTACCAATGGGCGGCTGACGGATGCAAATTACGTCAAAATAATGTCGAACGTTATACGTAATATGCATATGACTGCAAGGGGTTTAATAAAATGAACGAAATTGTAAAATAGTTATATAATTGTATTGTGGTAGTAAATAATCATAATCACGCTTTTTCGTTTCGCAAATAAACTTACTTGACATTTTGTACAAAAGATCGAGGCTTTAGAAGTATCGTAAATTAGATCAGGTTTATCAATTATCCATTTACGAATTGTGGTTTCCTTTGCCATTTTAAATATGAATATTGAAAACTAAGCTAATTTAATTGACAAGTCTAAGACGTAATAGACATAAACGCTCATCAGGCTCAAGAGGTGATAAAATAATAATTGGCCAGTATCTTCTTAGTATACAATCTACGCACAATAGAGGATAGCTTATTATGTATTTACTAATAATGTATGATAAAGATAAAAACTGCATAATTTTGTAGTCATAAATATTTCTCGAAATTTAATACAAGTCTTATCCATGTTCTGTTTACGTCCCTATTTTGCATCCGTCAGCCGCCCACTGTACATTACTGCAAAGACCAGTGTAAGTGAGTCTTTCTGAACGAGTATGAGGTAAAAGCCCGAGCCGCCATGCTAGGGCTTTTATACATACGACTCCAGGATGGCTTTTAATGGTCGAAGCACGTAGGTTAAATAAATTAATATACTCTTTGTAACTTTACCTAAAATTATAAAAAAAAACACCAACCGATAAAAAAAAACTCCCTATTTTTTATAGCAATAATCCTGGCAACACTGGCCTCGTTAGTGAGAAAATCTATTTTATTAAATTAAATTAAATTAAATTAAAAACCATTTATTTCAGATATACACATCCATATTGTTAGTAACATGCCTATTCTATGTTAGTTAATTAATTATTATTATTTTTTAAATCAAATGCTGGTCACTGGCGCGACACATGTATTTGTGACCACCGCCGCAATAGTACGGAGTCCCATCGGTCCACGAACACACTCAGGACACTATTGCTGCCGCCTCGGAGCCGGGCCTGTAATGCTGCGCAACGCTTGCGCATGATGGCGGGGAAGCCGTCCGTGCACGCGTCCGCGAACATTCCCGACGCGCTGCAGCGCCAAGGCAGCCCCAATAGCATCCTGAACGCGTTATTATATTGGACACGCAAGTCGCTGTATGTCCGCCGTGTGAAATCGGCCCACAAGCCGCACGTGTAGAATGATTGACAGTACGCTCTAAAAAGGGTTATTTTTACTGGGACTGTACAACGTGCGAACCTGCGAGCCAACATGTTGCATCTGACAGCCAGCGACCTGCGTTCACGCTCGATGTCAACATTATCCTTTAAATCCTCTGTGACCCAATGACCCAAGTACTTAAATTTATCCACCTTAGATAAGGGGCTGCCAGACAACGATAACCCAGGAGCGTTTGCGTACGTCTTAGTGCCAGATTTAAATATCATCATTTGACTCTTCTTGGCATTGTACTTGAGTCCGTGGGTCTCCGCGTAGGATTCACACAGTGCCACAAGTTTCATAAGTCCGCCAATTGAGGGGCTCAGCAGCACCATATCGTCAGCATAACTGATATTATTTATGGATATACCATCAATATGACATCCAATATTAGTGCTACTGAGCTCACCAATCAGCTGATTGATATAGAGGTTGAAGAGCCGGGGCGAGCTCAACCCCCCCTGCCTCACCCCGCACTCCAACCCATACTCGTCTGAGAGTGAACCTCCCCATCTTACCCTATTCCTTTGCGAACTGTACCAGTATTTAAATATGGATACAATTTCTGGTGGCAGTGTGGTCTCCCTCAGTAGCTTATCCCACAGCACATCATATGCCACAAGATCAAATGCCTTTGACAAGTCCAAAAAGCACGCGAAAACAGGCGTTTTCCTATCTGTGTAGTACTGGACAGTTTGCTTGAGACACAAGATTGCACTTTCAGTAGACAATCCGGGCCTAAACCCAAATTGTAAGTCGTGCAATTGGATGTGTCCCGCCAACTGTTTATCAAGCAAACTATCCAGAACCTTTGCCATAATTGTCGCCAGTGAAATTGGCCTGTAATTGGACTTGTCAGAGGCATTCCCCGTCTTGTCTTTTACTATGGGCACCACAAAGGTATGCATTAAGTCATCCGGCAAGTAACTGTGGCTAATACATAAACTATAAAACATAGATAGCACTCTGGGCAGATGTATCCCAGCATACCTTAAATGCTCGATGCTGAGGCCGTCGTGACCTGGAGATTTTCCTCTGACCATTTTATTGATTACTGAGGCAACTTCTTTCGAGGAAAACCTGACTGAGATATCTCTCCCATCGACGGCATCAGCACCTCTCATCCTCGGCAGGGCAGCTAGAGGTGACTCGACCTTGAAATGCTCTCGGAAAACATTAGCAATGTCTACGGGGTGATGCACACCCGCAACGCTCTCCGGGAGACCCGGCTTGTGATTCAACTTATTAGTGCACTTCCAGAACATACCAAATTGCTTCCGGGAATGATTTTTAGCTAAAATATCCATCACTATTTGTTTCTGGTTGTCTTGACAATACTTCAACTTTGATTTAAAAACTCGCCTGGAATTACACATGTTGTTATAAATAATACCACCAGTAGGTTTTCCGTGCGACAACCAAGTTTTAAAATACATTCTTGCCTCCCGGTGAGCGTCACTGACGTGTAAATTCCAACCCGGAACATGTTTTCTTTTTCTAATACGGTCCGCACCCCTATATGATGATACAGCAGCCTCTACTAGTAGTATGTTAACAATGTTTTGATACATTTCTTTTAATAATAGACAATGACTGGGATCGGAACACTTTTTATCAGAACATTGAATAAAATGTTCAGAAAAATTTAATAATTTTAACCTGCTATGACATTAAAAGGACCATGTTCTAGTATCAAACTGCAACCTCTGTAGAGCTGAATGTACAGGTTACCATTTAGTATAAATATGAGTATTTTAAGTATAAAGCAAATCAATTTGTTTTTATAAAAGTCCTATTGAAGTCAAAATAGTTTTCACTTTCTTTTTCTTTTTTGTATCATGTGACCTTTTCTCGCTTAGGTACCTCTTTAGCCATTTTGAAGGCTGTCACAAGTCAGTACCGATGGTTCCAAATTTAAATAATATAATAAAATATGTTATGGAAATTCCATACTTAATTACTGGACACTTATTGATTTCAACTTATTGACCCCAAATGCGTTGCCAACCCTGTGGACTAAGATGGAATATTTCTATGAATGCTTACTTGTTAACTTTTTGGTATTGGGCAGCTATGAAACCTATCCCCGTATAATCAGACATAGGAATCCAGGGGGCAAATTTTTATGACAGGTAGGGAGTTCCTATATCGATAAAATTAATTATCGATGCTTGTTCTATATACTAGTGATCACTCTAAGATTTAAATATGTTTATAAAAGTGTTAATATTAAACGAAATAATAACGTAATTCTCTTCTTTCTTTTATCAAAACTATTTTTGAATCTTTTCTCATCAGCTTTTTAGGGTTCCGTAGCCAAATGGCAAAAAACGTAACCCTTATAGATTCGTCATGTCTGTCCGTCCGTCTGTCCGTCCGTATGTCACAGCCACTTTATTCCGTAACTATAAGAGCTATACTATGGAAACTTTGTAAGTAGATTTATTCGGTGAACCACATTAAGATTTTCTTACAAAAATAGAAAAATAATAATAATTGGGGTTCCCCATACTTAGAACTGAAACTCAATTTTTTTTTTCATCAAACTCTTACGTGTGGGGTATTTATGAATAGTTCTTCAAAAATGATATTGGGGTTTCTAATATATTTTTTTTCTTAACTGAATAGTTTGCGCGAGAGTCGCTTCCAAAGTGGAAAAATGTGTGTCCCCCCCCGTAACTTCTAAAATAAGGGAATGATAAATGTAAAAATAATATATGATGTACATTACCATGCAAACTTCCACCTCAAATTGGTTTGAACGAGATCTAATAATAAGTTTTTTTTTAAAACGTTAAAATCGTAAACCGCATTTTACCTTTCATTCAATCAACTCCAATATAATAAAGAATAAAGAAAAACATTTATTTAGATGTATAGTAGTACGGAACCCACAACCCAAAGTGGGCGGGGCACATTGCTCGCAGGGCTCGTGGCCGATGGAGTCAGAAGCTTTTGGAGTGGCGACTGCAGACCGGGAGACGAGCTGTAGGTAGGCCTCCAACATGATGGAGTGATAAACTTGTAAGGATCGCGGGAGCGCGGTGGATGCAAAAAGCAGAAGACCGGTCTGAGTGGGGAGCCTTGGAGGGAGGCCTATGTCCAGCAGTGGTCGTTTTTCGGCTGACATGATGATGATGAACATAAAATAAATGAGTTTCATATTTACATCAACCGAATTGTTAAATGATTAAACTAAATTGGTGTCTCTAGACACTATTTTCATAATTAACGCCTCTTAGCTTAATTAGAAATTGCGTATGGTAATGTATTAGGCTTTCAGTTTTTCGTGTGTCACTACAGTGATCAGGTGTGCCGCAAAATGGAGTAAGTAAACGCACAGTTAAATATCTTATGGATAAACCAGAAAGAGCTTTCTTTTTTAATCGCTGTAATCGAACAAACATATGTTAACACTTCAGTGGTGCTATAGTTTCTAATATATTAAATTAATTCATGTAAGTTTACTGTGCGAAATATACGCTAGGGCAACCCTGAAATAATTTATGCCGCTGCAAGAAATGGCTAGCCTGGTAAAACGCAGAACTCGTCAATGTGCTTCGTGAGAGTACTGGGAAAGATTGGGGAAAATATACCCTTTTGTGCCACGTAAAGCTAAAATCCGTATCAGTAAATAAAGGAAGGAAGATAATTATTTTCTTTTACGTCTTACATAATTTTATATCTTAATTTTTAGGATTCCTTTCCCACATGAATTCGTTGATGTTAGTTAATCAACGTTCTTGTTATAAAGTTAATTTTACTTCAATGTATGGTAGGACTCATTAATAAAAATCATCTTTAGGCGCACAGACTTATAGAGGATATTGGTGCTAACTAGTCCGGTAGTGGCACACCTTACTTTAAAAGATTTTTTTTTTGAATGTTGGTAGTTTTGCGTTTTTCGTTTTATTCTGTTATGTTACCTGCCCCATGTGGCGTATGACGTGGTATCTGATAATTTTACGCCCAAGACTTAATTTCGACATTTTCATAGATATTAAGCCCCCAGTTAAAGTTGCTTTCTATTTAAAACAATCCACATTAAAATCGATCTCTTCATTTGGGAGCTACGATGTCAAACTTATCACACCAGTGTTTGCGTCGGAGGTTAGAAGGATAAAATGTGTCAGTAAAAATTGAAATTTTATTGGACATTTTATCTTCATCTAAGGAAGTTAGGTTAGTAGACACATGTAAATCATGCTTATTTGCTGTCGACTGAAATCTTTCCAGATAGGAGTACTTACTCAAAATGTACATCTATCTGTAGGTCAAATCACTAACTTTGCTGGTTTTGGAAAGAAAAAAAAATCGTGTCGAGATAAATCTCTCAAAACATTAAACACATCTCTCAATGTAAGAAACCCACGTCACTCGATTCCAGATTTTCAAGTACTTTAAAATTATTAATTTTTAGTGAGGAAACTGCTGTGACTGAAAACTTTAATGACCTCAGTCTGAAAAAAGAACATCGGAAAAAAAGGCACAAACTCCTCGTGACTCAGCTGTTTATGGACTTTTCGAAAAATACAACGTTGCACGGCTTGCGCTACGTCACGGAGATTAGCCTCAGCACAGTAGAGAAGTATTCTATCATGCTTTATTTCTAATTCCAATTTACAAAGACCTTGTAAGATTTTTGACATTTTTCGCGTAGTATATAGCATGTAAAAAAGGGATATTTGGCTATATCTGTGGGTGAGTACTAGAATAAAACGTAAGGTATAGTACACGTTCATACATTTATTAGAGAATTGCGGTTGGTCATTTACAACCTTGACAGTTCCTTCCTTTATTGTGAAGGGCGTTAACAATTTACAACCCTGATTAATCAGGTTTCCATGGACAATTGATTGGTAAAGATTGAGCGTCTAATTAGTTTCTCAAGTTAAATATCTTAACGAATAATTATACCCCGGATTTTTGTTGCAATGACGTCACAATCGGGTAGTTTGGGGAGTAAATGGAACGGTGTTAATTAATCCGAAAAACTGACAGTTTTTAACTGAATAAATTCTAATGACGACAAAAATTACGTAGTTACGTGTGTGCGGCACGTAGCCGGTGTCCGATTCACTGTGGCGAAGAAAAACTCACTGCTTGTTTATTGTGGTTTTTGTTTTCACTTTTGTCTGTATGGCATGTGTGTCGTGAATAAATCGCTAATTGAATACAAAACGGACACATTCCAAATTAATTTGCTCTTGCATTAAATCTTATACACACAGCTTCTAATTTTACAATACAACACTGACTGATTTTGAATGTTTTGTATTCAAATAACGAAATGTAAAAATGTATGGTTTGCTGTAATATACCGAAAGATAATGTTGATCGATGACTAGGTAATTTTTATCGGTTTTTATTTGGTTATTTTTTTTTTAGTTTTTGGTTCCCTTTACTCCCCAAACTACCCGACTGTGACGTCGATGCGACTAATGTCCAGGGTCTAATTATAAATGTACCTACTTTTAACCAAGTGTCTAGTAAACATTATCCACCCTTGAAGACTTTTAGTATGTTCAATTGGATATTGCAAGGTATAACTGTACCAATTTACAAAACTACACGAATTATTTACCCTGATTTTATTAGTTTTTTTGAATTAAAACAACAACATCTAAATTCAACGTATGCAGTTTTAATATCGCGTAGTAGGTACAATAAAAATTCCTTTTCTTTTTTGATGATCTATAGATACCAAGGAAGGATTGTTTATCTTCTAAACACCTTTTGTCGACTACGGATGTTGTGATCCTTCTTATTAATTTTAGGATGTTTTGGTTGCTCATGTTCGTGATCAGCGTGGTTCTGTGTTTCCTCCTGATCCTGCAAGTCTGGTTCAAGTGGTGCGACAGCCCCGTCATTGTAACAATCAACGAGAGAATGGTTCCCGTCGAAGAGGTATGTTGTGGTACAGTCGAGTTCGTAAATATGTGTACATTGTGTACACTTTAGTAACTTGTCTATTTAATGTCATGACTATTGTTTAAACTGCCTTAATATATATATTGTCACAACAATTGAAGTGACAAAACTACTAAAGTGTACACATGGTTATGAACTCTACTTTACTATTCCTACTATAATATTGTAGCAATTTTGGTTCAATTTTACCACCTTTAATTAGAGGGTTTTTAAGAAATTCGTTATATTTTTAACAATAGTAAAAATAAAATAAAAAAGGGGGTTACAGGAAACGTGTTGTGTTTTGGCGTTTTTGCTTGATTCTCATATTGTACGGACAGTTTTTTTACACTTGTTTTTCTTTACTGATTCAGTTTTCTTTGTAATTAAATTTAACATGTTCTTTAAGAAAATCACAGTTTTCAAAAAGTTTTCTAATTGTTACAGGTACCATTTCCGTCAGTAACTATTTGTCCCCAGATGAAAACCAAAGTGAGTCAGTATGAGTATGCGAAACAATTCTCAAAATATCATCGTTACATTTGGCTTGGATATCCAGGACCAGGACCTTTAAATGATACGTATGTCTACAAAGTCTTTAATTTCATTAGTTAACTTACTTTTGTGTGTTTCTGTGCAAATATCTCAGCCACCACCACCACCATGTTTACCACGTTTTCTTATATAATACTAGCGGACGCCCGCGACTTCGCGTAGAATTAGTTTCCCAGTACTCCCCCTTTTTTCCCCGTTGGGGGTCGATTTTCGAAAAATCCTTTCTTAGTACTCACTTACATTATGAAAGGAACACCTGTACCAAATTTCAAGTTACTAGGTACAGTAGTTTCGGCTGTGCGTTGATATGTCAGTCAGTCACTCAGTCAGTTTCTCCTTTTATATATTTAGATAAGATTTGGGGTTCCGTGCCCGAAAGGCGCCCAACGGGACTCTATTAATATGCATTCTGTCAGTCTGTCCGTCCGTCTTAATTTTAAATAGTTATATCTTTTGCACCGTTAAGAGATAGAGGATTGATTTTTCTCTGAATATTTTGCTATAACGGCGCATTTACTAGCAAATATGTAAAATTAAAGGAAATGAAATAATGAAGAAGGTGCCATACATTAACCTTTTCTTTTTCAATATATTTTAATTTTCATCGTAAAGACTGTAATACACATAAACGTCACTTGAAAAAAAAACAACAACTACTTAAAGATGGTCAAACGTGAGTTGGAGTCGTCCATATTCGATTCAAATTGAAATACAATAATACCAACTGTACGAGCCCAAGTAGCACTTGACTGGTTTTTAATTAATGTTTAGTTTGTGTTGGATTGTAAGAGTACACATTTTTACAGTATTGAGAGGGAACTGAATATGTTAGATGACGCTATGTTAGTTTGTAATACTTATTACACTGATGAATATATACTGAAACGCAACCGCACCGATGAATCTACCGTTCACAACATTGAAAAGGTAATAAAAAAATTTAAAACAGAAATGAAATGTTGCACATGCGCTGCAGTGATGTACTTAATGTAATTAATACTAACATTGGCTAGCACAGAAATGATTATGAGAAGTATGATGTTTCAGATTGCACCAACAGTATATGACACATTTATGTTTGTGTCCGAATGGCGCGGAAATAGTTATTTCAGTGGTAAAATGTTCAATAAGGTTCTCACAAAAGAAGGTTTTTGTTTCACTTTCAACTCCGTACAACAGAAGGACATGTTTAAACATGAAAGGTATTTATTTAAAAATTAACAAACACACCTAAAATATTAGTGTCCCATCATCATCATCATCATGTCGCCCGAAAGACGTCCACTGCTGGACATAGGCCTCCCCCAAGGCTTTCCACTCAGACCGGTCTTGTGCTTTTTGAATCCACCGCGGTCCCGCGATCCTGACGAGGTCGTCACTGCATCTTGTTGGAGGCCTACCTACAGCTCGTCTCCCGGTCCGCGGACGCTACTCCAGAATCTTCTGACCCCATCGGCCATTAGTCCTGCGAGCAATGTGCCCCGCCCACTGCCACTTCAGTTTAGCTATTCTTCGGGCTATGTCAGTAACCTTATTTTTACTGCTGATATCATCATTTCTGATTCTATCACGCAGAGAAACCCCGAGCATAGTCCTCTCCAAAATAATTATTTACTCGTACTTATTTATTTTAGTTCTATTTTTATTAATAATAAAATTTGTGTACAACGTTACACATGATACATGAAAACTATTTTTTTAGCATACAACATGAATACAAGTATATCCATGATTATTCTACCTCATCAAAGGGGTATCATTCATACAAATATAGTATGCTGTATGAGTCTTTGACGCCAGAAAATATAACAGTGTATCCACGACGAGGTCGAGTGAGTAGATTATATCCAAAAAAATAATGCCTATGTATAATATTATTTTTTCTTTCTGCTCAACAAATTAACTACTATTATGTCGCAAGGGGGCGACTAAGGGATTAAAGGCTTTTAGTATTGTTAGGCGAAAGACTTACAACCTGTCACGAATATATAATGGTAAACATCTTAGCCTATTTGTGCAAAATGTAATTGCAGATTTAACAACAAGTTAATAAAACAAAATAAAATAAAAAAGATAATAGATGTTTATTCAGTAAGTAGGCCGCACGGGCACTTTTACACGTCTCTCTTCGTCGCTCTTCGCAAGACACCACTGCTGAGAAGAAACGCCGCTCAACAGTCAGTCAGTTGTTAGAGTTGTTGATTATTCTGTAGCTCTGCCTACCCCACTGCACTGTATGTATGTATTATGTTGCTGGACAAATTTCAAAGTTTTTTAATGTGCGTTTTTTTAGATAAGTGGTCCGTTTCCTGATTTGTTTGTCCTGCTTCAACAAAATATCAGTGACAACGATGGCGTATGCAACAGCCTTTTTAATGGCTTTAAGGTATATTATGACTTTTTTTCTCGGATAATAATTCTAACACATAGAAGTTCAACATATTTATATATTTACTTCTCAAGTCAGAGACTCCTGAGTTTCAAGTTAGCGTTAGTTAACAATCTATGAAAATGCGTCCCAATACTACAAGGACATTTAAACATGAATTAGATAGTACAGTTTTGGAACCGTTCATTAATTTAAAAAAAGAACGCTTCCAAAAATAGTTAAAATAACTCGGCTTTGGTTTTAACTAAAGTCGGCTTTTGTTTTAAGTACTGTGGGAAAAGGAGTTATTTTTATTTATTTTTTATTTTTTTGGTAGTGGTTCATTGGTTTTGCATGTCAGCCTCCAAAACAGTCGCACTGAGCTGAGACAGTGCCAAAGCATCCATACCAGGGCATCCCATACTAGGCACCATCTTTATAGCGACGGCACAAATTCATGCTGGTTTGCTCACTAGCCTTACGAGTCTCACGAATCTGATGCTGGTAATTTATTAACCCAGACGTGATGAAGAGCGCTGGTCACCCTGTCCCACCATGCCTGACTAAATATAATCATCCGACATACTCTTGGCATCGTCAATGTGCCTGCCCCCTAGTAGGCTGGGCGCAGATTCCCAGCATCAGATTCATAAGACTCGTAAGGCTACTATATTAAGAAGTTATAGACCCCGAGCAGATCCATAATTGTTTGTCATGACGCCGACCAAGAGGTTTGAGGCCTGGAGGCAAGGCAGAACGATACAAGAAGGATCTGGAAGGAGTTTAGTCGAAGGGTGGGCTGACGGACGTTATTATGTAGAAGAAGTTATTTGTGTATCGAAGAAGTTTTGAACTGATGTGATCTAGGTCTTCTTAATCCTAGTTTTAATAGTTTTACAGTAGTTCCAATTCCAATTTGCAACAAGGTGAATGGTTTTTGAAAGTGCTACTTGTAGGACAGAAACAGTTTCACGTAGTAAAATAAAAGTATCCATAGCATTCAACATTGAACAATTAGCGTAATATATCGTTAACTTTTACGAGTATACCTAAGCATAGAAAGCATAATACTTAGAAATCTAAAAAGCGTGTTACGAAATCGATCGAGCTTCTGCGTATAGGTAGTTAAGGCGCCTCGCAGCTTGACACAATCATAGTATAAATTAAAAAATAGTTCGTATCCAGCCCTTTAGAAGTTTCTATTACCCATTGCCGCTAGGGCGCGAGAGTTGCTTCATAAATGGCTCCCAGATACGCAACCAAACGCGGCAGCGGCCCGGCCTGACTAAACAGGCATGGTGGACGTACCGGAACAAGGTTTTTTAATAATAAACTATTTGCAGGAAGTTTAAAAAAAAGTGAAAGTTTTTACACTGATTGATTCCCGACCATACTCTTTTGTTGAAAATAGGTACAAAGATAAGACGTTAAGTATAAATGTTAATTTCTAAATCTATAGCATACCATTATTTATTTGTAGAATATTTGAATGTCTTAAAACTTAAAAACTTAACGATACAAAAGCATCGTTTTTACATAGTTTAAAACAAAGTCCTTAAGCTCTTTCATACTACGCAACGGTTTTCAAGCTGAAGTTTTCTATGTTTAATAAATTCTGGATTATGTTGTTACGGGTGCTACAAAATCTAGTCTAGAAACTGTGAAAAATTAACATTATATCATTTTAAGGGTGCCGTAGCCAAAATGGCAGAAACGGAATCCTTATAGTTTCGTCATGTCCGTACATCCGTCCGTATGTCACAGGCATTACATGTTATTTAAAAACTACAATACATTGATGGAATTTGGAGTATAGCTGTCTCGTAGAAGCCGCTGCTTGGTTTGATAGTTAACAAAATTTGTCGTACTTGCAGGTATACCTGCATCACCCGGACGACATGCCGCAGTCCTCGCTGTACTACTACCCAGTGCTGCCCGGCCAGGTCACTTCTCTGGCTCTCAAGTTCAGCGCGATGAGCACGTCGGAGTCGCTGATGAAGCGCTCGCCCGAGCTGTTAGTATAACTTTCATATAAGTAAAGGAATATCAAAATTTGGAGCCACAAGTCAACCTAGTCTCAAACTAAGCTCTATGCTTAAGTTATGCGAAGTACGAAGATGAGCCTTTGCACAATTTAAATATCGTTAAATAGTTGTGTAAATAAATACAGTTTTTTTTAACGATACGTATAAAGCGATCAATTTCAAAGATGAATTTGATATCATTTGCTTTCAATTTCTACGGTACGACAGCGAGCAACCAGCGCAGGCATGATCGCTCAGGAGCTCTATTACACTGCGTTTTTACTTCATTTCCTTTATTGGAAAAAGACGGTAGAATACAGGCCCAGATAAACTTTGCCTAGTCTATTGTACCTAAAGCATACAAACATTGTTATGTGTTTTTTTTTTTTGAATTTTCAGGCGTCAGTGCTATTCCTCCAATGACTACCAGCTGCGTTACTTCAAAAAGTACACTTTTAATAACTGCATGCTTGAATGTCTCTCTATCTACACTTATAAGAAATGCGGATGCGTCTCTTTTCACATGCCACGTGAGTTGTACAGTGAATCAGTAGAAAACTCGATGGATTGGTTTAAAGGCAATCGAATACAGTATACCAATATGTAATTTTTTTAGATCCAAATAGTTCGGAAATATGTCCAGCGATGCGAAGACAATGCGTTGAGGATGCTCATAGTAAGTATAACTTCCACATTATTTTTATGTCACAAATAGTAGTAAAAGTATTAAACCATAATATACAAATGTTTTAAATTGACAAGAGCTTATTTGTTAAATCAATTAGTTTTCTTGTCTAGTTTAAAATATGGCATTATCATAAACTTTCTCGTATCTTCGTCGTTTACTAAACTTAAAAAATAATTACATCATATTTTAAAAGGTTCTTTTATTTGTAAATCAAGTCATCCATAAAGTCGCAATAATAAAATTGAACATTAACATGAAGGGAACATTTATGCAGAAAGTAACTAGATGAAGACATTCATAAAATATTCTGCTAAATAACGTTTACAATCTTCGCACGCACGGGCGTAAATATATATGTTCACAAAGCGGCCACGACCTTGTATTGCACACATATGAGTACCTAAACAACAAAAAAATAATTAAAATCGCATTCAATCAAAAAGTCCTAACCTAATAGCGTAATCGTTAGCCTTGACAAAAGTTAAAAAAAACAGTTTGTAGGACTCCGACCCAAATGCTGATGCAAAATATGTGGCCTTTTAATTTGAATTTTCACTTAAAAGTAAAATGCACGTTTTTGCCGTCGCGTAAGAAGTGATTTAAATAATTCAATCCTAATTATAATTATAGTTGAAGCAATGGCATCTAAAGAAGCGATGGCAAAGGTAGAAGACGTGTGCAACTGCCTACCGTCTTGTAACAGCGTCGAGTACGACGCTGATGTCCTTAAAACAAACTTTGATGGGCAAAAATTTACAAAACACTTAGCTGGATATAAGGAAGAAGGGTAAGTGCATAATTTTTTGTTTAATGCTGTATGTATTATTTCTTCTTTTTTTAATTTGAGGTAAGAATTACGACCAAGACAGTCAAGTGTTCTATCGGTCTCGTGCTTGTCGAATTTAGTTTAGGTAACAACGATAGGCAAATGTTTCCTGTGGCACCTTAGTTCAATTTTACCCCTTGGTTATTGTAAGCGTAGCGGAGATAACCTCCAGACTTTTAAAAGTTTCTTTATGGATTATTACTGATCACAAAGTCAACGTAATTTACTGCCAATAGATGTTGGGCGAACGAAATGTATGTGAAACCTTAGGTTTTTAAACTTTTATCTCCCAACCGAGCCATCTGCGAATCGTTATTTGGCGAAACGTTTTCGGCGGACCCATATTCTGCAAACAACCGATGTATAAAAGAACCTTGATGTGGTCAATGTACTGAGTAAATATTTTGAATGTTGAATTTATGCAAATTATTAGACGGTGAATCATTAAGGTACTCGCTAAGCATACCTTGCCTCTTAACATTTAACGATTACAGCAGCTTAGAGCTGGCTGACCCGCCAACCGAGTAGAAAACAAAAAAAATAACAGTAAGGGATAACTCTAAGCCTAAAAAAGAAAATTCATTTTTTCAGTTTTAATGTTTCAAGATTAGAGGTATACTTCAAAGAGCCCCGGTTCTTGTCGATGCGGCGGTCGGAGTTGTTCGGGCTGACGGACTTCCTGGCCAACTGCGGCGGTTTGCTGGGGCTCTTCCTCGGCTTTTCGTTCCTCAGTATCATTGAGGTCTTCTATTTCTGCACTTTAAGGTATTTATTATCTGCTAGTAGCAGTACCGAGGTAGAGTTTTTAAATGTATCTACTACAGAAGCAAATCTGGATAAGATTAAAGTAAACGTAAATAAAGAGAACTTAATATGGATTTTTTCATTTTTTTTGTTCAATTACATAACCCTATTTTCTTACCGTTTTTATTTTTGTTTTAGATTAATGTGCGCTCAGAAAAAAGTTTTGAAAGAAGAAATTGAAGAGCGTGGCAAAGACAATAAAAATGTGGCACCTGTCGCACAGCCGTCGGCAGAAACCAAAAACGAAAAGTTGATTGCTAATCTGAGTATCCAAAAAGACATCTCATTTGAGCATATAGTTAAATCTACCCAGCCACAACCAGATACTTTTTTGAATGATAAGCTCAGCGAGATTCTAAGTTTAGTCTCTTCATTTGACAATAGACTTAAGCAACTTGAACAGAGCACCAATAAAATACCTTGACTTCAACACTTTGGATTATAAAAAGACAATGCTACAGTAAAACATGAGCTCAGTTTAACTTCTTAAAAATACTAACTTCTTATGAACTTTACCTGTTCTTTATTTTGGAACAGTTTGTATGAGTGTGAGTTACAGAATCAGTTAGAACATAATTGTGTGTAGAATCAAATAATAACACAGTTACGGAAATTTTGTGCAAAACATAATATATAATTTGTGCAGTCACATTATGAGTTACTTGCACTTATTGTAACAAAAAAGGATTACAGCAAAAGATGACCCTAAGAATAAGCCATCCTGCGGCTCTATTGCCTAACGCACTCGCAATCGCAATCGGCTTCAAAGTGGAACATTTGTTTTCATTTTGTATGCAGACAAGCCTTCGATTTTCAAAATGAAAACGATTGCGATTACGTGTGCGCTAGGCAATAGTCCTTCTGGTCAGACTCGACGCGGTGAAAGAATATTGCTTTTGATGACGTGTTACCTTATTGTCTTTAACTCAGCTGCCATTATTGTCAAATAAATAAGAGCTATCAAAACGTTAAAATACGGAAACACGTCAAAAGCAATAATTAGTGCTTCACCGTAAAAAATTTCAACCCTGCCTTTGGAAGGATTGTTTTTGTTACTGTGGCATCTCTGGGTAAGTTATCAAAACCCAATGGTATTATGAGTACTGTCAATTACTTTTTTGGGACTGTGTTCAATACAATTTGAATTTTTGGAAAAATGCACAATACTAGCCAAGGCCGGTAGGGTTTATACACTATTGTGCATAATAAAATTTTCTATCGACATAAATGTGTTTCTTTTCAATCGGAGGCAGAGTATTACTTAGACCAGACACGAAAAGATAATACGAAAAATACAACGAGGTAAAGGGAAGCATTTATATATATAATAAAGAAGACGGCATCTTTACTATATATCTCAATCCAAAAGTTAAGTTATTTTTTTACAAGGCCTTGTTAGGTTTTAACTTTTTATTGCAAGTTGTTTGTGTTTATCTGTGATAGACATCTATGATATGAATTTTTGTATTTTAGGATGCAAAAACGAATGCTCGAAAAGATGAGAACATAACCTTTTCCGCTAAATGTGATAATAATGCGATTTGATCACGCTGTCTGTATTTTCTGCTAGCTTAAAGTTACACGCGAGTAGCTTGTTTGGCATGACGAAGGTATACTCTGTCAACATTTTCAATCAACTGGGAATTTACCAACTAGTGAACGCTAGCTTACTACAAGCTCACTATTAACTAGGTAAGCGACGTCATCGTTTTAATTGGGTTAGTGAAAAATATTTGTAATACTTGTAGGAGTAATGTATGCTCAATAGAGGTCTCCATACTGATCAACAGTGTTGTGAAATTGTGAGATACAAAATTAATTTCAGGATGCATCGATAAATTCCCAACTATTATTTTCCAATTATACACTTGTTCTGTTGGTTTGTCAAAACCATAATAATAATAATAATAAGGCCGCAGGGCAGCTAGTGGCGAGCTGTGGTGAATGGCGACACCACGGACCTGAGTGCTCCCGAGGGTAGGTCCTGTTCCTCACCTCACGCTTGCCTTCACCGGCCGGCTGCGGTGTGCAATGACGAGGAACAGACGCTCACCTCTGGCTTGCCTTTATTGGCCGGTCAGAGTGGAGTCGCAAGAGCTATATGCTCGAAGGGTGGATGTGTTGCATAAGTGGTGAGTGGGCACCTTGTGGTCGTTTAAAGTCCAGAAGCACCTCTCTACCCTTAGCCCCTCTGGGACTGTTGCCTCCTTGCTACTATATATATGTGGCTATTTCGGGAGGTCCATTCCATTGAGTTGGCGAGTCACCGCCTTCCATTTAAACCAAAGTAATTAACATTGGCCAGGCAGGCGCCGTAGTTTCATCAATAGACTAGTTCACCAATCCATATCAGTTCATTCATAGAACCTATTATTAGTATTCCCATCCTTCTTAAATAGTCTTTACACTGACCGGTGGTTGTCCGTGGGAGCATACTTCTTTAGTTTGAACTCAGGGACAATCGCCGGTTGGTGTCCCATAACTTTACTAAATTAAACTTGTCTAAAGGGCCTCTGCGTGTTGGCTTCGGCTCCATGTACGCCTTCCAAAGGTCCGGGACTCCCATAGTCCCGTGATAGGTAAAGTCATACAAATAATAATAATAAAACTCTTTATTTCAGACATAACAGTCCATAGTAGGTGTTAGTATACATTAATGATCTTAACAATAGTGTTAGTAGGAACAATATGCATAAAATAGATTAAATTAAAATTAATAAATGACCTGAATTGCGTCATACCATCCCCCAATGAGCCCCAATTGCAAATTGAGCAATACTTTTAATTTGCCCCATCCAGTGTGCAAGTATTGGGCAGTCAAACCTGCCGGCAATCACCTTTAGTATGCTGTTGTGACTGGCCCTAACTGACTTACTAACTAACTCTTGTAACTTGTAACTTGAGCTATTTAAAAAAAGAAAAATTACTTTCAGAATTATGAAGTTTCGGTATTTATTAAATTGACAATATGACTCTTCGGAATAATCTATTACACCCTTGATATCACCAAGCACAGAGGGTATTTTATTACACAACGGCTCTTAACCTAATTGGAATAGGGGAATTATGAAGTATGATGTAACTAGATGTAGGTATCATTTTTATAGGTTAGTATGTCGGGCGCGGCTATTCCGATAGTTCCAAATTCAAATAATATAATAAAATATGTTATGGAAATTCCATACTTAATTACTGGACACTTATTGATTTCAACTTATTGACCCCAAATGCGTTGCCAACCCTGTGGAATAAGATGGAATATTTCTATGAATGCTTACTTGGTAACTTTTTGGTATTGGGCAGCTATGACACCTATCCCTGTATAATCAGACATAGGAATCCAGGGGGCAAATTTTTATTACAGGTAGGGAGTTTCTACATCGATAAAGTTAAATATCGATGCTTGTTCTATATACTAAGATTTAAATATGTTTATAAAAGTGTTAATATTAAACGAAATAATAACGTAATTCTCTTCTTCCTTTTATCAAAACTATTTTTGAATCTTTTCTCATCAGCTTTTTAGGGTTCCGTAGCCAAATGGCAAAAAACGTAACCCTTATAGATTCGTCATGTCTGTCCGTCCGTCTGTCCGTCCGTATGTCACAGCCACTTTATTCCGTAACTATAAGAGCTATGGAAACTTTGTAAGTAGATTTATTCGGTGAACCGCATTAAGATTTTCTTACAAAAATAGAAAAATAATAATAATTGGGGTTCCCCATACTAAGAACTGAAACTCAATTATTTTTTTCATCATACCCTTACGTGTGGGGTATTTATGAATAGTTCTTCAAAAATGATATTGGGGTTTCTAATATATATTTTTTTAACTGAATAGTTTGCGCGAGAGTCGCTTCCAAAGTGGAAAAATGTGTGACCCCCCCGTAACTTCTAAAATAAGAAAATGATAAATGTAAAAATAATATATGATGTACATTACCATGCAAACTTCCACCTAAAATTGGTTTGAACGAGATCCAATAATTAGTTTTTTTTTAAAACGTTATAAATCGTAAACCGCATTTTACCTTTCATTCAATCAACTCCAATATAATAAAGAATAAAGAAAAACATTTATTTAGATGTATAGTGGTACGGAACCCAAAACCCAAAGTGGGCGGGGCACACTGCTCGCAGGGCTGGTGGCCGATGGAGTCAGAAGCTTTTGGAGTGGCGACTGCAGACCGGGAGACGAGCTGTAGGTAGGCCTCCAACATGATGGAGTGATGACCTTGTAAGGATCGCGGGAGCGCGGTGGATGCAAAAAGCAGAAGACCGGTCTGAGTGGGGAGCCTTGGAGGGAGGCCTATGTCCAGCAGTGGTCGTTTTTCGGCTGACATGATGATGATGAACATAAAATTAATGAGTTTCATATTTACATCAACCGAATCGTTAAATTATCAAACGAAATTGCAGTCTCTAGACACTGTTTACATAATTAACGCCTCTTAGCTTAATTAGAAATTGCGTATGGTAATGTATTAGGCTTTCAGTTTTTCGTGTGACGCTACAGTGATCAGGTGTGCCGCAAAATGGAGTAAGTAAACGCACAGTTAAATATCTTATGGATAAACCAGAAAGAGCTTTCTTTTTTAATCGCTGTAATCGAACAAACATATGTTAACACTTCAGTGGTGCTATAGTTTCTAATATATTAAATTAATTCATGTAAGTTTACTGTGCGAAATATACGCTAGGGCAACCCTGAAATAATTAATTAAAATTTGGCTAGTAAAACGCAGAACTCGTCAATGTGCTTCGTGAGAGTACTGGGAAAGATTGGGGAAAATATACCACTTTGTGCCACGTAAAGCAAAAATCCGTATCAGTAAATAAAGGAAGGAAGATATTTTCTTTTACGTCTTACATAATTTTATATCTTAATTTTTAGCATTCCTTTCCCACATGAATTCGTTGATGTTAGTTAATCAACGTTCTTGTTATAAAGTTTATTTTAATTCAATGTATGGTAGGACTCATTAATGAAAATCATCTTTAGGCGCACAGACTTATAGAGGATATTGGTGCTAACTAGTCCGGTAGTGGCACACCTTACTTTGAAAGATATTATTTTTGAATGTTGGTAGTTTTGCGTTTTTCGTTTTATTCTGTTATGTTACCTGCCCCATGTGGCGTATGACGTGGTATCTGATAATTTTACGCCCAAGACTTAATTTCGACATTTTCATAGATATTAAGCCCCCAGTTAAAGTTGATTTCTATTTAAAACAATCCACATTAAAATTGATCTGTTCATTTTGGGAGCTACGATGCCACAGATAGATACACAGACACGTCAAACTTATCACACCAATGTTTGTGTCGGAGGTCAGAAAGATAAAATGTGTCAAAAAAGTTAGAATTTTTATTGGACATTTTATCTTCATCTAAGGAAGTTAGGTTAGTAGACACATGTAAATCATGCTTATTCGCTGTCGACTGAAATCTTTCCAGATAGGAGTACTTACTCAAAATGTACATCTGTAGGTCAAATCACTAACTTTGCTAGTTTTGGAAAGAAAAAAAAATCGTGTCGAGATAAATCTCTCAAAAAGTTAAACACATCTCTCAATGTAAGAAACCCACGTCACTCGATTCCAGCAAATCACTAGATTTTCAAGTACTTTAAAATTACTTATTTTTAGTGAGGAAACTGTTGTGACTGAAAACTACAATGACCTCAGTCTGAAAAAAGAACATCGGAAAAAAAGGCACAAACTCCTCGTGACTCAGCTGTTCATGGACTTTTCGAAAAATACAACGTTGCACGGCTTGCGCTACGTCACGGAGGTTACCCTAAGCACAGTAGAGAAGTATTCTATCGTTCTTATTTCTAATTCTAATTTACAAAGACTTTGTAAGATTTTTGACAACTTTCGGGTAGTCTAGCATGTAAAAAAGGGATATTTGGCTATATCTGGGGGTGAGTACTAGAATAAAACGTTAGGTATAGTACACGGTCATACATTTATTAGAGAATTGCGGTTGGTCATTTACAACCTTCACAGTTCCTTCCTTTATTGTGAAGGGCGTTAACAATTTACAACCCTGATTAATCAGGTTTCCATGGACCATTGATTGGTAAAGATTGAGCGTCTAATTAGTTTCTCAAGTTAAATATCTTAACGAATAATTATACCCCGGATTTTTGTTGCAATGACGTCACAATCGGGTAGTTTGGGGAGTAAATGGAACGGTGTTAATTAATCCGAAAAACTAACAGTTTTTAACTGAATATTTTCTAATGACGACAAAAATTACGTAGTTACGTGTGTGCGGCACGTAGCCGGTGTCCGATTCATTGTGGCGAAGAAAAACTCACTGCTTGTTTATTGTGGTTTTTGTTTTCACTTTTGTCTGTATGGCATGTGTGTCGTGAATAAATCGCTAATTGAATACAAAACGGACACATTCCAAATTAATTTGCTCTTGCATTAAATCTTATACACACAGCTTCTAATTTTACAATACAACACTGACTGATTTTGAATGTTTTGTATTCAAATAACGAAATGTAAAAATGTATGGTTTGCTGTAATATACCGAAAGATAATGTTGATCGATGACTAGGTAATTTTTATCGGTTTTTATTTGGTTATTTTTTTTTTAGTTTTTGGTTCCCTTTACTCCCCAAACTACCCGACTGTGACGTCGATGCGACTAATGTCCAGGGTCTAATTATAAATGTACCTACTTTTAACCAAGTCTCTAGTAAACATTATCCACCCTTGAAGACTTTTAGTATGTTCAATTGGATATTGCAAGGTATAACTGTACCAATTTACAAAACTACACGAATTATTTACCCTGATTTTATTAGTTTTTTTGAATTAAAACAACAACATCTAAATTCAACGTATGCAGTTTTAATGTCGCGTAGTAGGTACAATAAAAAATCCTTTTCTTTTTTGATGATCTATAGATACCAAGGAAGGTTTGTTTATCTTCTTAACACCTTTTGTCGACTACGGATGTTGTGATCCTTCTTATTAATTTTAGGATGTTTTGGTTGCTCATGTTCGTGATCAGCGTGGTTCTGTGTTTCCTCCTGATCCTGCAAGTCTGGTTCAAGTGGTGCGACAGCCCCGTCATTGTGACAATCAACGAGAGAATGGTTCCCGTCGAAGAGGTATGTTGTGGTACAGTCGAGTTCGTAAATATGTGTACACTTTAGTAACTAGTCTATTTAATGTCATGACTATTGTTTAAACTGCCTTAATATATGAATTGTCACAACAATTGAAGTGACAAAACTACTAAAGTGTACACATGGTTATGAACTCTACTTTACTATTCCTACTATAATATTGTAGCAATTTTGGT
Organism: Acleris sparsana; assembly: GCA_923062465.1. Lineage (NCBI taxonomy): Eukaryota > Metazoa > Arthropoda > Insecta > Lepidoptera > Tortricidae > Acleris > Acleris sparsana. The sequence continues at coordinate 14,218,740 of OV281293.1, forward strand.
TCAATTTTACCACCTTTAATTAGAGAGTTTTTAAGAAATTCGTTATATTTTAACAAAATTAAAAATAAGATAAAATAGGGGGTTACAGGAAACGTGTTGTGTTTTTTTAGCCCGGCAGTACCTGGGCCCTCCATTCCCAGGTCTCCGGAAGGGATTTTCATCTCTACCCCTTTTTCTTAAGCAAACAAAAGCAAGGACTTTTGTCTTTGGCCCCTCAGGCGATTGCCAAAAAAAGTGCCACAAAAGTGTTGTGTTTTGGCGTTTTTGCTTGATTCTCATATTGTACGGACAGTTTTTTTACACTTGTTTTTCTTTACTGATTCTGTTTTCTTTGTAATTAAATTTAACATGTTCTTTAAGAAAATCACAGTTTTCAAAAAGTTTTCTATTTGTTACAGGTACCATTTCCGTCAGTAACTATTTGTCCCCAGATGAAAACCAAAGTGAGTCAGTATGAGTATGCGAAACAATTCTCAAAATATCATCGTTACATTTGGCTTGGATATCCAGGACCAGGACCTTTAAATGATACGTATGTCTACAAAGTCTTTAATTTCATTAATTAAGTAACTTTTGTGTGTTTCTGTGCAAATATCTCAGCCACCACCACCACCACGTTTACCACGTTTTCTAATATAATACTAGCGGACGCTCGCGACTTCGTACGCGTAGAATTAGTTTCCCAGTACTCCCCCTTTTTTTCCCGTTGGGGTCGATTTTCGAAAAATCCTTTCTTAGTACTCACTTACATCATGAAAGGAACACCTGTACCAAATTTCAAGTTTCTAGGTACAGTAGTTTCGGCTGTGCGTTGATATGTCAGTCAGTCAGTCAGTCAGTTTCTCCTTTTATATATTTAGATAAGATTTGGGGTTCCGTGCCCGAAAGGCGCCCAACGGGACTCTATTAATATGCATTCTGTCAGTCTGTCCGTCCGTCTTAACTTTAAATAGTTATATCTTTTGCACCGTTAAGAGATAGAGGATTGATTTTTCTCTGAATATTTTGCTATAACGGCGGATTTACTAGCAAATACGTAAAATTAAAGGAAATGAAATAATGAAGAAGGTGCCATACATTAACCTTTTCTTTTTCAATATATTTTAATTTTCATCGTAAAGACTGTAATACACACAAACGTCACTTGAAAAAAAAACAACAACTACTTAAAGATGGTCAAACGTGAGTTGGAGTCGTCCATATTCGATTCCAAATGGAATTCAAATTGAAATACAATTATAATACCAACTGTACGAGCCCAAGTAGCACTTGACTGGTTTTTAATTAATGTTTAGTTTGTGTTGGATTGTAAGAGTACACATTTTTACAGTATTGAGAGGGAACTGAATATGTTAGATGACGCTATGTTAGTTTGTAATACTTATTACACTGATGAATATATACTGAAACGCAACCGCACCGATGAATCTACCGTTCACAACATTGAAAAGGTAATAAAAAAATTTAAAACAGAAATGAAATGTTGCACATGCGCTGCAGTGATGTACTTAATGTAATTAATACTAACATTGGCTAGCACAGAAATGATTATGAGAAGTATGATGTTTCAGATTGCACCAACAGTATATGACACATTTATGTTTGTGTCCGAATGGCGCGGAAATAGTTATTTCAGTGGTAAAATGTTCAATAAGGTTCTCACAAAAGAAGGTTTTTGTTTCACTTTCAACTCCGTACAGCAGAAGGACATGTTTAAACATGAAAGGTATTTATTTAAAAATTAACAAACACACCTAAAGTATTAGTGTCCCATCATCATCATCATCATGTCGCCCGAAAGACGTCCACTGCTGGACATAGGCCTCCCCCAAGGCTTTCCACTCAGACCGGTCTTGTGCTTTTCGAATCCACCGCGGTCCCGCGATCCTGACGAGGTCGTCACTGCATCTTGTTGGAGGCCTACCTACAGCTCGTCTTCCGGTCCGCGGACGCTACTCCAGAACCTTCTGACCCCATCGGCCATTAGTCCTGCGAGCAATGTGCCCCGCCCACTGCCACTTCAGTTTAGCTATTCTTCGGGCTATGTCAGTAACCTTATTTTTACTGCTGATATCATCATTTCTGATTCTATCACGCAGAGAAACCCCGAGCATAGTTCTCTCCAAAATAATTATTTACTCGTACTTATTTATTTTAGTTCTATTTTTATTAATAATAAAATTTGTGTACAACGTTACACATGATACATGAAAACTATTTTTTTAGCATACAACATGAATACAAGTATATCCATGATTATTCTACCTCATCAAAGGGGTATCATTCATACAAATATAGTATGCTGTATGAGTCTTTGACGCCAGAAAATATAACAGTGTATCCACGACGAGGTCGAGTGAGTAGATTATATCCAAAAAAATAATGCCTATGTATAATATTATTTTTTCTTTCCGCTCAACAAATTAACTACTATTATGTCGCAAGGGGGCGCCTAAGGGATTAAAGGCTTTTAGTATTGTTAGGCGAAAGACTTACAACCTGTCACGAATATATAATGGTAAACATCTTAGCCTATTTGTGCAAAATGTAATTGCAGATTTAACAACAAGTTAATAAAACAAAAATAAATAAAAAAGATAAAAGATGTTTATTCAGTAAGTAGGCCGCACGGGCACTTTTACACGTCTCTCTTCGTCGCTCTTCGCAAGACACCACTGCTGAGAAGAAACGCCGCTCAACAGTCAGTCAGTTGTTAGAGTTGTTGATTATTCTGTAGCTCTGCCTACCCCACTGCACTGTATGTATGTATTATGTTGCTGGACAAATTTCAAAGTTTTTTAATGTGCGTTTTTTTAGATAAGTGGTCCGTTTCCTGATTTGTTTGTCCTGCTTCAACAAAATATCAGTGACAACGATGGCGTATGCAACAGCCTTTTTAATGGCTTTAAGGTATATTATGACTTTTTTTCTAGGATAATAATTCTAACACATAGAAGTTCAACATATTTATATATTTACTTCTCAAGTCAGAGACTCCTGAGTTTCAAGTTAGCGTTAGTTAACAATCTATGAAAATGCGTCCCAATACTACAAGGACATTTAAACATGAATTAGATAGTACAGTTTTGGAACCGTTCATTAATTTAAAAAAAAGAACGCTTCCAAAAATAGTTAAAATAACTCGGCTTTGGTTTTAACTAAAGTCGGCTTTTGTTTTAAGTACTGTGGGAAAAGGAGTTATTTTTAACTATTTTTTATTTTGTTGGTAGTGGTTCATTGGTTTTGCATGTCAGCCTCCAAAACAGTCGCACTGAGCTGAGACAGTGCCAAAGCATCCATACCAGGGCATCCCATACTAGGCACCATCTTTATAGCGACGGCACAAATTCATGCTGGTTTGCTCACTAGCCTTACGAGTCTCATGAATCTGATGCTGGTAATTTATTAACCCAGACGTGATGAAGAGCGCTGGTCACCCTGTCCCACCATGCCTGACTAAATATAATCATCCGACATACTCTTGGCATCGTCAATGTGCCTGCCCCCTAGTAGGCTGGGCGCAGATTCCCAGCATCAGATTCATAAGACTCGTAAGGCTACTATATTAAGAAGTTATAGACCCCGAGCAGATCCATAATTGTTTGTCATGACGCCGACCAAGAGGTTTGAGGCCTGGAGGCAAGGCAGAATGATACAAGAAGGATCTGGAAGGAGTTTAGTTGAAGGGTGGGCTGACGGACGTTATTATGTAGAAGAAGTTATTTGTGTATCGAAGAAGTTTTGAACTGATGTGATCTAGGTCTTCTTAATCCTAGTTTTAATAGTTTTACAGTAGTTCCAATTCCAATTTGCAACAAGGTGAATGGTTTTTGAAAGTGCTACTTGTAGGACAGAAACAGTTTCACGTAGTAAAATAAAAGTATCCATAGCATTCAACATTGAACAATTAGCGTAATATATCGTTAACTTTTACGAGTATACCTAAGCATAGAAAGCATAATACTTAGAAATCTAAAAAGCGTGTTACGAAATCGATCGAGCTTCTGCGTATAGGTAGTTAAGGCGCCTCGCAGCTTGACACAATCATAGTATAAATTAAAAAATAGTTCGTATCCAGCCCTTTAGAAGTTTCTATTACCCATTGCCGCTAGGGCGCGAGAGTTGCTTCATAAATGGCTCCCAGATACGCAACCAAACGCGGCAGCGGCCCGGCCTGACTAAACAGGCATGGTGGACGTACCGTCACAAGGTTTTTTAATAATAAACTATTTGCAGGAAGTTTAAAAAAAAGTGAAAGTTTTTACACTGATTGATTCCCGACCATACTCTTTTGTTGAAAATAGGTACAAAGATAAGACGTTAAGTATAAATGTTAATTTCTAAATCTATAGCATACCATTATTTATTTGTAGAATATTTGAATGTCTTAAAACTTAAAAACTTAACGATACAAAAGCATCGTTTTTACATAGTTTAAAACAAAGTCCTTAAGCTCTTTCATACTACGCAACGGTTTTCAAGCTGAAGTTTTCTATGTTTAATAAATTCTGGATTATGTTGTTACGGGTGCTACAAAATCTAGTCTAGAAACTGTGAAAAATTAACATTATATCATTTTAAGGGTGCCGTAGCCAAAATGGCAGAAACGGAATCCTTATAGTTTCGTCATGTCCGTACATCCGTCCGTATGTCACAGGCATTACATGTTATTTAAAAACTACAATACATTGATGGAATTTGGAGTATAGCTGTCTCGTAGAAGCCGCTGCTTGGTTTGATAGTTAACAAAATTTGTCGTACTTGCAGGTATACCTGCATCACCCGGACGACATGCCGCAGTCCTCGCTGTACTACTACCCAGTGCTGCCCGGCCAGGTCACTTCTCTGGCTCTCAAGTTCAGCGCGATGAGCACGTCGGAGTCGCTGATGAAGCGCTCGCCCGAGCTGTTAGTATAACTTTCATATAAGTAAAGGAATATCAAAATTTGGAGCCACAAGTCAACCTAGTCTCAAACTAAGCTCTATGCTTAAGTTATGCGAAGTACGAAGATGAGCCTTTGCACAATTTAAATATCGTTAAATAGTTGTGTAAATAAATACAGTTTTTTTTAACGATACGTATAAAGCGATCAATTTCAAAGATGAATTTGATATCATTTGCTTTCAATTTCTACGGTACGACAGCGAGCAACCAGCGCAGGCATGATCGCTCAGGAGCTCTATTACACTGCGTTTTTACTTCATTTCCTTTATTGGAAAAAGACGGTAGAATACAGGCCCAGATAAACTTTGCCTAGTCTATTGTACCTAAAGCATACAAACATTGTTATGTGTTTTTTTTTTTTGAATTTTCAGGCGTCAGTGCTATTCCTCCAATGACTACCAGCTGCGTTACTTCAAAAAGTACACTTTTAATAACTGCATGCTTGAATGTCTCTCTATCTACACTTATAAGAAATGCGGATGCGTCTCTTTTCACATGCCACGTGAGTTGTACAGTGAATCAGTAGAAAACTCGATGGATTGGTTTAAAGGCAATCGAATACAGTATACCAATATGTAATTTTTTTAGATCCAAATAGTTCGGAAATATGTCCAGCGATGCGAAGACAATGCGTTGAGGATGCTCATAGTAAGTATAACTTCCACATTATTTTTATGTCACAAATAGTAGTAAAAGTATTAAACCATAATATACAAATGTTTTAAATTGACAAGAGCTTATTTGTTAAATCAATTAGTTTTCTTGTCTAGTTTAAAATATGGCATTATCATAAACTTTCTCGTATCTTCCGTGTGGAAATAATAGGTTAATTTAAAGGATTTACCTTGCAACACTGCTTACTTTTATTAAAAAAAAGAAATGTCCGTCGTTAGATGTCAGTAACAGCGCGATCCATGTTCTATTTTGCATGTTATGTTTAATAAAGTTCTACATTGTTAATTCGTTCGTTTTTTAACTACCATCCCCACAAAATTACGTTTACTAAACTTAAAAAATAATTACATCATATTTTAAAAGGTTGTTTTATTTGTAAATCAAGTCATTCATAAAGTCGTAATAATAAAATTGAACATAAACATGAAGGGAACATTTATGCAGAAAGTAACTAGATGAAGACATTCATAAAATATTCTGCTAAATAACGTTTACAATCTTCGCACGCACGGGCGTAAATATATGTTCACAAAGCAGCCATGACCTTGTATTGCACACATATGAGTACCTAAACAACAAAAAAAAAAAAACGCATTCAATCAAAAAGTCCTAACCTAATAGCGTAATCGTTAGCCTTGACAAATGTTAAAAAAAAAACAGTTTGTAGGATTCCGACCCAATTGCTGATGGAAAATATGTGGCCTTTTAATTTGAATTTTCACTTAAACTTAAAAGTAAAATGCACGTTTTTGTCATCGCGTAATAAGGGATTTAAATAATTCAATTCTAATTATAATTATAGTTGAAGCAATGGCATCTAAAGAAGCGATGGCAAAGGTAGAAGACGTGTGCAACTGCCTACCGTCTTGTAACAGCGTCGAGTACGACGCTGATGTCCTTAAAACAAACTTTGATGGGCAAAAATTTACAAAACACTTAGCTGGATATAAGGAAGAAGGGTAAGTGCATAATTTTTTGTTTAATGCTGTATGTATTATTTCTTCTTTTTTTAATTTGAGGTAAGAATTACGACCAAGACAGTCAAGTGTTCTATCGGTCTCGTGCTTGTCGAATTTAGTTTAGGTAACAACGATAGGCAAATGTTTCCTGTGGCACCTTAGTTCAATTTTACCCCTTGGTTATTGTAAGCGTAGCGGAGATAACCTCCAGACTTTTAAAAGTTTCTTTATGGATTATTACTGATCACAAAGTCAACGTAATTTACTGCCAATAGATGTTCGGCGAACGAAATGTATGTGAAACCTTAGGTTTTTAAACTTTTATCTCCCAACCGAGCCATCTGCGAATCGTTATTTGGCGAAACGTTTTCGGCGGACCCATATTCTGCAAACAACCGATGTATAAAAGAACCTTGATGTGGTCAATGTACTGAGTAAATATTTTGAATGTTGAATTTATGCAAATTATTAGACGGTGAATCATTAAGGTACTCGCTAAGCATACCTTGCCTCTTAACATTTAACGATTACAGCAGCTTAGAGCTGGCTGACCCGCCAACCTAACCTAACCTAACCTAACCTAACCTAACTTTAAGCCTAAAAAAGAAAATTCATTTTTTCAGTTTTAATTTTTCAAGATTAGAGGTATACTTCAAAGAGCCCCGGTTCTTGTCGATGCGGCGGTCGGAGTTGTTCGGGCTGACGGACTTCCTGGCCAACTGCGGCGGTTTGCTGGGGCTCTTCCTCGGCTTTTCGTTCCTCAGTATCATTGAGGTCTTCTATTTCTGCACTTTAAGGTATTTATTATCTGCTAGTAGCAGTACCGAGGTAGAGTTTTTAAATGTATCTACTACAGAAGCAAATCTGGATAAGATTAAAGTAAACGTAAATAAAGAGAACTTAATATGGATTTTTTCATTTTTTTTGTTCAATTACAGAACCCTATTTTCTTACCGTTTTTATTTTTGTTTTAGATTAATGTGCGCTCAGAAAAAAGTTTTGAAAGAAGAAATTGAAGAGCGTGGCAAAGACAATAAAAATGTGGCACCTGTCGCACAGCCGTCGGCAGAAACCAAAAACGAAAAGTTGATTGCTAATCTGAGTATCCAAAAAGACATCTCATTTGAGCATATAGTTAAATCTACCCAGCCACAACCAGATACTTTTTTGAATGATAAGCTCAACGAGATTCTAAGTTTAGTCTCTTCATTTGACAATAGACTTAAGCAACTTGAACAGAGCACCAATAAAATACCTTGACTTCAACACTTTGGATTATAAAAAGACAATGCTACAGTAAAACATGAGCTCAGTTTAACTTGTTAAAAATAGTAACCTCTGATGAACTTTACCTGTTCTTTATTTTGGAACAATTAGTATGAGTGCGAGTTACAGAATCAGTTAGAACATAATTGTGTTTAGAATCAAAAATAATATAAAATTTGTGCAGTCACATTATGAGTTACTTGCACTTATTGTAACAAAAAAGGATTACAGCAAAAGATGACCCTAAGAATAAGCCATCCTGCGGCTCTATTGCCTAACGCACTCGCAATCGCAATCGGCTTCAAAGTGGAACATTTGTTTTCATTTTGTATGCAGACAAGCCTTCGATTTTCAAAATGAAAACGATTGCGATTACGTGTGCGCTAGCCAATAGTCCTTCTGGTCAGACTCGACGCGGTGAAAGAATATTGCTTTTGATGACGTGTTACCTTATTGTCTTTAACTCGGCTGCCATTATTGTCAAATAAATAAGAGCTATCAAAACGTTAAAATACGGAAACACGTCAAAAGCAATAATTAGTGCTTCACCGTAAAAAATGTCAACCCTGCCTTTGGAAGGATTGTTTTTGTCACTGTGGCATCTCTGGGTAAGTTATCAAAACCCAACGGTATTATGAGTACTGTCGATTACTTTTTTGGGACTGTGTTCAATATAATTTGAATTTTAGGAGAAATGCACAATACTAGCCAAGGCCGGTAAGGTTTATACACTATTGTGCATAATAAAATTTTCTATCGTCATAAATGTGTTTCTTTTCAATCGGAGGCAGAGTATTACTTAGACAAGACACGAAAAGATAAATACGAAAAATACAACGAGGTAAAGGGAAGCATTTATATATATAATAAAGAAGACGGCATCTTTACTATATAATTATCTCAATCCACGGTTAAGTTTTTACAAGGCCTTGTTGGTTTTAACTTTTTATTGCAAGTTGTTTGTGGTTATCTGTGTTTTCATATGTTTCGTAGACGTCTATGATATGAATTGTTGTATTTTAGGATGCAAAAATGAATGCTCAAAAAGATGAGAACATAACCTTTTCCGCTAAAGGTGATAATAATGTGATTTGATCACGCTGTCTGTATTTTCGGCTATCTAAAAGGGTATGGGCGAGTAGCTTGTTTGGCATGACGAAGGTATACTCTGCCAATGTTTTCAATCAACTGAGAATGTACCAAATAGTGAACGTTAGCTTACTACAAGCTCACTATTAACTAGGTAAGCGACGTCATACATTTAATTGGGTTAGTGAAAAATATTTGTAATACTTGTAGGAGTAATGTATGCTCAATAGAGGTCTCCATACTGCTCAACAGTATTGTGAAATTGTGAGATGCAAAATTAATTTCAGGATGCATCGATAAATTCCCAACTATTATTTTCCAATTATACACTTGTTCTGTTGGTTTGTCAAAACCATAACTTGAGCTATTTAAAAAAAAGAAAAATAACTTTCATAATTATGAAGTTTCGGTATTTATTAATTTGACAATATGACTCTTCGGAATAATCTATTACACCCTTGATGTCACCAGACACAGAGGGTATTTTATTACACATCGGCTCTTAACCTAATTGGAATAGGGAAAATTATGAAGTATGATGTAACTAGATGACTGTATCATTTTTATAGGTTAGTATGTCGGACGCGGCTATTCCGACAGAGGAGTAAAAGCGGCTTTTATAGTACATTACTGCAAAGACCAGTGTAAGTGTGGGTTCTCTTATTTATCGCAGAAAATTGTATGGCCGATTATCACTTCCCAACTCACGTTTCGCGTAAATTTATTTCGCCGAACGTTCATTTCCCAACTTATCAAATGTATTTGTTTTATTTGCCAACTTAACAGTTACCAACTCAACATGTGGGTTCTCTGCCTTTTGCCAGAAATATGTTTAGCCGAATGTATCGTTTCCCAACTGTTTCATTTGCCAACCCGCTTTTATTTCTGTAAATGTAAATATTTCATAACTTTTATAAAACTAACCTAACCTAACCTATAGGGTTCTATAAGATGGTACTCAAAGAAATCTTGAAATAAATACAGTTTCGTCCAAGAGTTGTTAAGCCAAGTGAAAGATTTGACAAATGATGAGTCTGCTAAAAGTGTAAAGGCGTTATAATAATACGCTTTATAATAATTCTGCGAATTAAAAAGTTGTCATATAAAATGTTGGTAATCGTTAGTTGTCAAAGTGAATAATTGTCGGCGAAACGTTGGTTGGCAAATGAAATTCGGCCAAAAAAAGTTCTGCAAAAAGGCAGTACACCGTAAGTGTGGCTTTCTGGACAAGAATGAGGTAAAAACCCGAGCCGCCATGCGAGGGCTTTTATACATACGAGTCCAGGATGGCTTTTAATGGTCGAAGCACGTATAATGCATTTCTAAAAAAATTAACAAGTAGAATGTATTTAAAAAAGTTAAATAAATTAATATACTCTTTTTAAGTTTACCTAAAATTATACAAAAAACACCAACCGATAAAAAAAACTCCCGATTTTTTATAGCAATAATCCTGGCAACACTGGCCTCGTTAGTGAGAAAATCTATTTTATTAAAAGGACTATGTTCTAGTATCAAACTGCAACCTCTGTAGAGCTGAATGTACAGGTTACCATTTAGTATAAATATGAGTATTTTAAGTATAAAGCAAATTAGTTTTTATAAAAGTCCTATTGAAGTCAAAATAGTTTTCACTTTCTTTTTCTTTTTTGTATCATGTGACCTTTTCTCGCTTACCTCTTTAGCCATTTTGAAGGCTGTCACAGGTCAGTACCGATAGTTCCAAATTCAAATAATATAATAAAATATGTTATGGAAATTCCATACTTAATTACTGGAAACTTATTGATTTCAACTTATTGACCGCAAATGCGTTGCCAACCCTGTGGAATAAGATGGAATATTTCTATGAATGCTAGTAATTTCACGAGGTGTCTTATCCCCACACACAAGAGAGTATGGTTTAGGTAATTAAACTACTATTTCCAAAAATGGATCCGGTCACTTACGGCCACATGCTTCGAACGGCCACTTCCCAGGTAAGGCCAGTTCTCTGAACGGCCACTTCCCAGGTAAGGCCAGTTCTCTGAACGGCCACTTCCCATGATAGGCCAGTTCTCTGAACGACCACTTCCTATTAATGGCCAGTTCTCTGAACGGCCACTTCCTCAAAAGGCCACATCACTTCAACAAAGTTTTTTTACAAATATCAGAGGCCGGCAAACGAGCGATAAACAAGCCTCTCGACGCATGCTATCCAATACGCGTATTGAAAAATTTGATTACGCATTTTGTCCAATACTCAATTTGTACAATACGCTTTATGTCTATCAGAACATCGCCACAGCGTCGTGCCATTTTGATTCTTCTTACCCGTACGTAAATTATACTTAAAACCTTTATATAATGCTACAGGTTTACCTTTCCGGCTTGAAGTGAAATACAGTTCGTCCATTTTAATTTTGTGCGTATTTTTACGGGTTTTTGTATGTTATTCTCAAATAATATGTTTTACCACCGACAAATTGCTATTGACACAATGAAAAATATTAGAACATATAAGTCAATTTTATTCAAGAGCAGTAGATAATCTATAAGTGGCCAGTTATCACGCAACCAATGCGAGAAGGTGGTAATGTTACTCATAGTTGGATTCAGCGGCCTGTTTAGACACCATTGAATACCTAAAGCAAGGGCCGATTTTTTGATCAGACTAGTTAACTGGACTAATGGTTAAAAATCGTTACCTATTGTTAAATCAGAACCACATGTATTTCATTTTTTACTAGATTTTCGAATTTTAACCATTAGTTTATTTAGCTAGGGACTTACAGTCAAGGGTAAAGAAAGTAAATAAGTACCCAGTTATATAAAGTTAAAAAGATAGTTAGTTAGTTAACCAGGCACGGTAAAAACCAAAAAAACCGGGCAAGAGCATGTCAGTCCATGCTCAATGTAGGGTTCTGTCGTCATTATGATAAATAAAGGACAGACAGACAGACAGACAGACAGACAGACGGACGGACGGACGGACGGACAGCTGTGGTCGTAGAGTGGTCGTTTGGGGAAATGGACGAACAAGGAATTTGGGTGGTGGCCGTCCAAGGAAATGGTCGTTTGGGGAAATGGACGAACAAGGAATTTGGGTGGTGGCCGACCAAGGAAGAGGCCGTAACTGACCAGTGGTCGTTCGGGGAAATGGACGAACTGGGAAATGGACGAACTTGGAAATGGACAAACAGGGAAATGGACAAACTGGGAAATGGACAAACTGGGAAATGGACGAACAAGGAATTTGGGTGGTGGCCGTCCAAGGAAGTGGCCGTAGGTGACCGGATCCTTTAAAAATGAGTGCCACCAGCCCCCTATTCAAGGCAGGCGCATACTTAAGTCGTCCAGAGTAAGTAAGTTACCAATAGCCTTTTTTTTCTATATATACTGTGTGAGTATCATGCTTGTCTTCAGAACAATACTTACAAAAAAAAACATACAATGCTGGGGGCGATCACTAGTATATGGAAACACATTGATAGTTCAGTTTATCGATATAGGAACTCCCTACCTGTCATACTATTTTGGCCCTGGGATTCCTGTGTCTGTTTGTAATCTACAAAGGTACCACGGACTAACGGTCCGTCGTCCAATATTGGCCCGTCAGTTCATCGTATTAAGTCACAGTTTTCCAGTTTATCTTAAGCTTTCATACATTTCTTCACTGCTGCGACCTAAAACTCTTGAAGCTTCAGGTAGTAAATTGTTAGTCTATGGTGCATTATACAGATTTGCAAAACCACTATTATTTATTGCACAACTAGCTCAGAAAAATAGCAATTCAAAATACTACTGTATTTTAATAACAACTTTAAAAATAATAATAAGGCTCAAAGAAAAGTAGACTTTTTAGCGTCCGTGACCTGGCTGCAATTTGGTGACCTCTTTGGGTTGTCTGTGCAATTGCTGGCGAGGTCATAATAACGAACAACTACCGGAAGTATATTCTGAAGGACGATGCAGTCGACATAGCTTGCCGTAGCCCTGACGAGTCCCTCAGACATATAATTTCCAGTTGTTCGCATTTGCCCAACGGCGAGTACTTGCCCAGACAGCAACCTCGTAGCCAGGATTATCCATCTACAACTTGCTCTTAAATATGGTCTTGTTGAGTCTGACGTGCCGTACTATAACTCACCGGCGCCAGTTCTCGAAATTGGTAGTGCTACGCTCTATTGGCATCGCCCATTGGTTCGTAACGCCACACAAAACCTACGGGCCCACGGGGTTAATTTAGCCTAGGGGTCAGTACATCACTTTGAATGCGTAATAAGAGAGGCATGACATGGGTATTGAAAAGTAAATTAAATAGAGTGTAAGGAATATTTTATTAAGAATATTATGTCATAATAACGACAAGGTCAATTACCTTGCAATAAATAAACATTTTGTTCAACATTTGTAAGTATTCGCCATTTCAATACACTTTTCGTAAGTCTTATATTAATGGTAGTATTTTTAACGTAATTGACTACAGATTTACTACAGAAAAACTTCGACCGGTGACTATTTCCAAGTTGATGATGATGATGATTTCAACCACAATACACACAGTAACTTATACAACTTTATTAATTTTGACTAGACTTTTAAGACAATTTATAAATTTAATACCTATAATTATAGATGTACAGCTAGTAGATTATTATTTCCCGTGAAAACGATTCCCATGATTAGTTTCGTGTTATATGGTTTTCACCAGATTAACAAATAAATATTTTAATCTTAATTAATTGACTTTTGGATTCTTCATCATCGGCGAACATCAAGGTAGCCAAGTTTATATCATTTCCCTTCATTATCTCGCCTGTAGCCATCCACCAACTGATTTAGACACGTCCCTATCAGATAAGGTAGCTGATTGAATAATAAACTTCTAACGAGACACGACTCGGCGATCTAAACATGGCGGCGCGGCAGCCATCTTGGATCGATCGCTTTCATCTGCGCCGGCGCAATAAATCTCGCGCGCGGTCGTCAGTCGTGCCTTGACATTGACAACGTATAATTTCAGACTTCTTCGAAAATGGGGAAGCGGATAAAATGTCTGGATAGTAACTACAACTACTACTATAACTGTAAGTTCTCACATCAAAGGTATAATTCTACAACCTTAGTATCTAGACCTGCGTCGCTATTGCCTAACTTGTAATCGCAATCGGCTTCAGTGGAACAATTGTTTTTAATTTTGTATGCAGACTCGCCTTCGAAATTCAAACAGAAAACGATTGCGATATCGAATGCGTTAGGTAATAGCCTCCCAGGGATGACAAACTTTTTAACGGGGGTACAAAAAATGCAAGAAATTTTGGTAGAGGAATATTATTTCAAAATATTTTCTATTTAATGTAAGGTTAGATAAGTTAGGCAGAAAATAAGAACTTGATATTAATAAAAACAATATTTTTTTTGTGAAGGCCCTGGCAACTCCAAGTCTCATCCGAAATTTATTCTGCGCTGGCATTTTTTTATTCAATGTATTATAGTTCTCAAACAGATCTGTTAAAAAGCAAAATAGATGAAAACATCTTTGCTGGCGACAATTAATTAAGGTCGTTCCCTTTTCAAAGCCCAATCAAAACAGAAATAGGTAGTCTTAAATTAAAAATAACGATTATAACGGACCTAAATATTATACACTTCTAATAATAGTGACAGTATTAATTTAATGTGAAGATACAAATTCCAATTATTTTGTAATGTTTAGTAAAATTGACTGAAAATAATGTGATAATGTGATGGATATTAATGTTAATATGACGTGTAAAATGTATTATATCTAATCTAATCTAAAGTACTTGAGAAAGTCCCTTATTCTTGTTTTGAGTTCCAAACACCAAAATGCCATATTCACATGTCACATTTTTTCCATAAGCGAAACTGTCGTAACAAAATATATATTTCCAAGGGCCATACACTTGTTTAGAAGAGACGTGGCGGGTCAAATTAAGACCCGTTGAGGGCCAAAGTTGGCAAGCTGGCCGTACTTTGCCCTCCCCTGATCTAGACCTACTTATATTTTTTAATGAATTGTGGATACTATAACTACATAAAAATAATGGATAAAGTTGATCGTAAATGCAATGTAAATTTCAAACGATTACTTTTTATGCATACTCTCTTTTAACTGCTTCTTTTCAATTTTGATGTCTCTTTTTAAGGTGCACCATAGTCTGCAACAAAAAAAAATGTATGATGCATTCTCTGAAACTTTTTAAAGCTTTGGACAAAATGGTGATTTTGCATTTTTATCAGTAAATACGAGGTAATGTATTTATTAATAGTACTATAGTATACAATGCAGTACAATACAAAACACTTATTATCTATTGTTTTATTGTTGATTAAACTTGGCCAAAAACAGTCATCATTATTATGTTAACGTAAGACGTCCACTAGTAGACATTTCTTTCCCAAGTTCCCTTCAATGAACTAGACTTTCACGGTCAAAAAATACCACCCAGCTCTGAATACCATCAAACAAATATTTTAACATAACGGCTGCGATAAACGGTTAGGTGTTTAAATGTTTAAAATAAAAACCTTAGAGTGCAAAAGTAGAACATCTCGATAAAGCTAAGGAAGGAGAAGCCGAGGAAGAGCCCCAGCAGCCCGCCGCAGTTGGCCAGGAAGTCCGTCAGCCCGAACAGTTCCGAGCGCCGCATCGACACGAACCGGGGCTCTTTGAAGTATAACTCTACTCTCGAAAAGTTACGTCTGCGAAATTAAAATTTAGTTTAACATTAATGAGTCATATTGTACAACTTAAACTACCATGAGTCATTACTCATTAGGTATACGAACAAAATAACTTTACTAACGATACGTGGATGATGTTTTCGCTACAGTTTCGTTTCAGAGAAGGGCAATGTCCTGACTTTTACCATTTCAAAGCGTTGCAATGTACTTAGTAGTAGTTCACTATCGAGAAGGAAACAGGTAGTTTCTTCTACATTTGTTTTTTTTAGTAAGGTCCGATCAAAATGGGCACTTGTACGAGTATCATCAGTTTGGTCCCGCGCACACTCAACGAGTGTTTTGCGATTGAATATTTGAGACAGGAATGAGCAGAGTCATAGCGTCATGAGTCCCAGTAAAGTATTGTGAAGGTTGAAGACCTCCATGTTGCCTTAATTGCGCGATATTTAAAATAGGAACACGTGTTTCCATAGAGATAACAGATAAGTATCAGGGGGAAACTTTATAACTTAAGTTTTGATATAAATTTATAAATAAGCAACCACGTTATATAATAGTTGATAAACGGCAGAAAAGGGACCATATGTCAAAGCTGTGACGGACTCTAAATGATACCTTTTATGCTTGAGATTTAGCATAAGGGCAATGTTCCCTAACAAAGCCCCATGTTAAAGCCAAGAAGTATAACGCTCTCTTGAGAACTAGAACCTGCTTGGCAGCCCATTTGCATATGAGATACCCTGTGACAGTATTGGGTATTGATAGGAAAAACCAGTCAGAATATTTCTATGGGATAACTGGAGCACATTCGTAGGGTGAAAAAGAAGAACACATTTTATTCGTTTTGACAAGGCAGGATTATTGATACTAAAAAAGGCGTGATTTTAAGTTGCCCTAAATTGAACCATAACAGAGCATTCAATTTTACTCAATGCAATTACGTCCGCCTACTTACGTGTCGTCAACAGAGCTCTTAGAATCTTGATATGCTTTTCTTAAAGCTTTTTGATTTTTTTTCAAGTCAAAATTTGTTTTAAGTATCTCAGCGTCATATTGTATGCTGTTGCAAGACGGAAGGCAGTTGCATCTGTTTTCCATGTTCTCATTTAGTGTGCGTGATTGAGATACTAATTCGTCTGAAATATATATAGAAACTTCATGCAAAGAAATGTTACTTATGATTTCGTCTGGAATTCTAGGAATATTTGATTCTGAATAAAGTTACCCTGAGCATTTAAAACGCAACGTTTCCTTGATGCCGTACATATTTCTGAACTGTTTGAATCTGAAAATATAAACTTTTTAAGATTTGAATACATTTTAAAAAGAAAAGTCTTTGGTAGAAAGTATCATCATTGTTCATGAAAAATATATTTCATTAAAGTAGATAAAAGTTATCTGGTGAATTGACATTTAATGTTAAATGTAAGTTGTATGACTGTACTTTATTTTTAGAATTCGATATTTTTTAGTTTTAATGATATATAATACACATTTTTTTCAATATTTCTTGTAAAAAGTCGCTTTATATTAGACATAATTTATTCTGAAACTATTAATAAAACAAAACTACTCACGTGGCATATGGAACCAAACACAGCCGCACTTTTTATATGTATAGATAGATAGACACTCAAGTCTGCAGTTACTGGGCGTGTAAATATTGAAGTATTGCAGTTTACGATCCTCGGGGAAGTAGCATTGACGCCTGTGATTTGCAATTTAAGGATCAAAACAAATAGCATTTGACCATTTTGAGGACAATTTGTCAAGAGCATGAGCATGACGTGGTCGTCATCATGCCCGTTGACATACCAAATGAAAACGATCATATCAAGTTCATAAGTAATACCATTTTTAATGATTGTAGGTCAAGTGAACTTACAAGCCAGAGCTGTACTTCTTTAGTGTTTCCGATGTGTTCAGCGCAGAGAACTTAAGTGCTAAAGAAGTCAGCTGCCCAGGAATAGCTGCGTAGTAGTACAGAGATGACTGGGGCATATCAGCTGGATGGTGTAGATAGATCTAAAACAGCAACGTCATATAAAAGAAAAAAAATAGAAACTATTTTTTTAGTAAGTAATAAAGATGGGTATGTCTTTTGTGCATCCATTTTAACGAATGTCATAAGAAACTTTTTTCCATTCCCGTGTTTAATCGTTTTTATAAATTAATTTTAAAAGTACACACATGGTTTATCTTTAGGTTATTGTTATAAGGAGAAAAAAGTAGTTAATATACTCTAAAACTTGAGTATAATTGGCAATCTCAGGATTGCAGAAAGACACGTGAAAGTCATTTAATTATCTGTCTTGAGCAGTCTACGCACTAGCTAACTTGGAAGGGCAACCGCGCACGATGCACGGCGTAAAACGGTAGTGCGTAGGCCTGCTGGACGTCAAAAATAATAATTATTACCGTGATGGACTTGCACGACTGAATTTTTGTCTATCGAGCCCCCACTACTTCTCGCACGACGTGCGGCTGGATGGTGCGTAGACTTGACGTCCGGCAATTTTTTTTTAAATAATTTTGCTTGACCATTGATGCTAGGCTAGGTTCTTCAGTCGACGTCCGTCAAATCTTCACATTGTTGCCAGATCTCAAAGCAGAGCTACTGGTTTTCGGATGTGTCTACAGCTCTACTGTTTTTCCCAAAAATCGTACTGGATTTTAGAATTTAATTTGTGTAATGAAAAAATGTATATACACATAAGGTTCTTGAAGTGAGTGGGAGCCATAATTTTTGAATAATCTGAAATGAGTGAAGTAAGAATTTGTGGAGCATGAAGGATACTTTGCACGATAGTGCGTACAGTATATTGGGCCTGATGGTCGTGGGCGGTTGTCCTTCCAAGTTAGCTGGTGCGTAGGGGCTTTTGCTATCCAGGTTAAAACATAAGAGTGTTACGAGGATAAGATATATACCATACGAGACTATAATGGTAATGATTCAGTCTCAAACTAATTCGAAATTATTAGAGAAATCAAATGACATGCGAAATCAAGTTTTTATATATTTTTTTTTGTTGTACCTTAAATCCATTAAACATGCTGTTGCAAAGCTCGTCGTTGTCTGCGGGATTTTCTTTGAGTATAAAATCAAGATCAGGTTTCGCACCATTTTCCTGAAAATAACGTTTATTATCCACGTACCCGAAAACGCAGCGTTAGTAGACATTTTAAAAGATGGACCGACGTTGCTAATGTTGCGGCAATCCAATGTAAGCAAAGCAGTGTCCCTACCACATGGCATTTCGAGATCATTGTCGTTATCGAAAATGTCAAGCGCTTGTGTCAATTCCATACACTTGAAGTTTTCTAAAATCGTTTGTGATAGCGTTAAGCATCTTGTCTAGGGCCTTAGAACACCTCTTTCGGCTGAAATGATGATGACGTCATCATCATTAACAAAGATAGAAGATAAAAGAGGTTTATTCACACTTTTACACGTCGAAAATCTACCAGCGCTTCTCAAGAGACCACTGCTGAGAAAAAACGCCGCAAGAAACACAAGTCAGTTGTTTTTTTTAATACTGCTTATAATATTATACAATTAACAAGCTTTACCTAGCATTATATAAAACAATGAATCTAACATAAATTAAAATAAACAGATATATTTAAGCGTAGCTTGAGCAGGAAAATGTGTCAAAACTCGGATTTTTCATAGGTAGAGGTAAAAAAATAAAAGGATAAAGATAAGACTTTAGGTTTTGTATTAGCCTGAAAAATTGTATATCAGGTATAATAAAAAAAAATACATTGTCATTCTTTATTTAGTTTGAAGTTTACTAGAACAAGACACTAATATTTGTATTGTTTTTGTATCTGCAGTTGTTTCTCTTAATTTTTGTTTTTTCTATTATATTTTGTATTTTCACCAACATGTAAAAGTAAATAAGTTTGAATTAGTAGTTTATCACCCCTACAACTTACAAATGTACATTATAAATAAACGCATAGGGAAGAGCGGTGCTCCCTTAGCACAGGCATTTATTTACTTAAAAAGGGACACCCACCAATGTTAAAAAATTGTACTTAAAGAATGAATAAACTTTCTTTTTTTTTTTAATATGCTATTTTTTCTGTACTTGCTAAGTGTTTGAGGAATGTGTTCAGAGCCCTTAGCCAAGATGCAAACACTACTAAAGTTTTTCTTTTCTATCATTCAAAATGTATAGATGATAGTTGATCACGTGGTTCATTGCCGCGCACGAGAATGTCATCCCGTACATTTTGAGTGATAGAGTTTAGCGCAATAATTAATAATATAGCAGTTACTTTTATGTAACGTACTAAAGTTAAAAATAAATCATTTTATGTACTTACTTGACCGCGTCTTGGAAACGTATCATTACTTAGTGAGCTGTACCCCGAATCATAATCCCAATCTTTAATTTTGACGTATGAATATAAATATCTGTATTGTTTTTGAATGCTGCAATCAAGAATAAATTTAAAAAAAACGAAATAGCTACAAAGCTTTGACGAAAAAAGATATGGAATAAAAAAAACATTTATATAGAACAAAAAAGTTCTTGTCATCCTCGGAACATCAAATAGTTTGAAAATGTTTTATAACCTGTCCTTTTTGAACATATCCGTATTTGCCAAGGCGTTGAAATTAAAACACACCCCTTCACTAGTTAACACCTTCCGGAACAATGCTAAACAAATATATTTTTTTCCTCTCCAGTTACAGTATAATGGAAATATGTCATTGATGTTTGGTGCCATCTGAAACAGTTAAAGTGAATCAAGCTCTAAAAAGTTAAAAATAATGATACCTCATTTATAACGTAGTTATTCTTGATCTTAGCGACCTTGCCTTCGATGTTAGCGATCAAGGGTTATTATCCCAGTACATATTTCTTCCCGAGTATTGTATGTTTTCTATGTTTATAACTAACTATTTATATCTTTTTATAAGTACGTTTACCATATCACAATTCACAAGCTTAGAGCTCAGTTTGTCTAAATATTCACTCGTGATATTTATATCTTAATTATAAAACCCTACATTCATTTTATTCCCTTGGAATAAAAATATATTTGTATACGCTTCAGTACCTACCTCTAAAATGCTCCTCGCAATAGATTCATTAGAGATCGTTTGGTTTAGCGTATGTACATTATTAGAACAAACCATTGTTGCACTACCCAACATCTCTATTTCTTCTTGAATTCTGAAAAAAAATGTCTTCATATTCAAACTCTTTATTTACCAAAACACATTATACAAAGAGAACATTGTTTCAAGCTAGTAAAGCTGAATAACATACCAACAAAAATGAGTATAACAATCAACAATATAGCTATCCATTGGTACCAAACAAAGAATCAGAAGTACAGATTAACAAACTCGATTTAACAAATATATGGCCCTTAAATTTTTCGAAATATAGTAATATTTCGAAAAATTTAAGGGCCATATATACTGAGTTCAATGCTAAGTTAAACAAAATGACTTAAGTCAAAATAATTAATAAATGAAGGATGCGTGGGTGCGTGCGTGCGTGCGTGGGTGCGTGCGTGCGTGCGTGTGTGCGTGCGTGCGTGTGTGTGTGTGTGTATGTGTGTTTCTCTGTGTATGTGTGTGTGTGTGTGTAGCGCAGGCTTTGGAAACCCTGTTATAGACAAATAAATGTACAAAGAAAAGAAAGCATTTTGCAAAAGCCGTTTTTACTCGAGGGCAGCATATGACCAGGTGTTTAACCCTTCTTTGCATGGTGATGCAAATTTCCATCGATAACATAACGCTAACTTTTTGTTTTCTTTTTGTGTATTTTTTTTAATGCTAATTGTTTATCAAATAGGGTTTGTATTCAAGACTTTTTTATTTTATTAAGGGTTAGGACGTTTCTAACGTCGGAAGCAACGGCTTTTAGGTAAGAATTTACCACGGCTTTCATGATGATAAGCTGGCGTACTCTGAGTACCAACTAACGCCTTATACGAGTATAAATCGTCAGCCGGGAAACGGAAAGATTTGCTCAGCATTGCGCCCGCTCGGCCTTGATCATTACAGTCTTGCGTTTCTTTTCGTATGACTTATCTAATGTTAGTTTAAACGATTTAAATTTTGTCTTTGCTGTATTACTTTCACAAGGCCATCAGAGCTTAAAGTCTGTTAACAGAAAGCGCCGCAAAAACCGCAAACTATTAAATTATAATTTGACAGAAATATCGTGTTAAATTGCAAAAACAAGTATAGCAAGCAGTCTCAACCTTTTTTACATATAAGATGCTGGTGGAAGAGATGTTGATACTTGAAAAATCCTGCTTAATATCTACTGCATGAAATTTATAACATTAACACACTCCACCAATTTCAGTCAAGTTAGTTACAGTATAAGTAAAAAAAGACAAATGAAAACTAAATAACAGAAATATCAGTGATTAGAACTGACATCTTTACATAAACACTTCAGCTCTTTAAGATTGTTCTAAAAAAAAAAGGTAGCTTTTGACAGACTTACTTTCTTTGGGGACCAATCACCGCCTTAGATCGTTTACCAATATAGTGCTTAAATGTCGCGGAATAATTAAATTGACTTTGTTTTAATTTCCACTGTGGGCATATTGTTACCGATGGAAATGGTACCTGGAATAATAATTAATTTTATTTGAAAAAAACGAAAACATACGTACCTGCATTACGACTAATTTTAAACATGTTAAGTTATAAAAATAAAAATGATAATCTGTGTCATTAAATTAATAATTATAATTAAATTTTATTAATTTGAAGTAAGTTTATCTGTCTGCTTGTCATCCTTTCATGGCTAAATCGATTAGCAGATTTCGACGATATTTGGTGTGGAAGAGACTTCGATAACTCCAAAAAAAAAAGAGTTTTCGCGCCCTGAAATGTGTTTTGTTTTATGTTCTGACGGAACACCTGAAACTCGACCGTTAATATTAGTTGGGTCATGTTAACATGATACGTTTCAGAATAATATGTCAGTTCCAAATGGGATATCGATAAACAAGATGTATACTAAAGAAGCAGAGAAAAAACCAGTCTGATCAATACATAATCACTAGTAAAAGAACTTTATGGTAAGACGTTGTGCAGGGTCCGTCCGGATCGCTACCACCATCTTATCCATTAACCTAGTTGCAGTTGCAGTCTTAGGCTTGCTGTCTTGTGAATGCGAATGTCTATGGGTCACAGTCTCCACTTACCATCAGGTGGCCTGTGTACACGTTCGCCTTCTCTATGCCATAAAAACAAAAAACTTTATTTACCTCTCCAACAGGAATCATCCTTTCGTTGAAAGATACAATCACGGGGCTGTACCACCACTTGTGCCAGACTCGCTCAATAAGGAAGAAACACAGTACCAAGCTGATCACGAAAGTGATTATCCAAAATATTCTGAAAAACCGTGAGGTCATATTACTTATGTGTTACGTGTATTCTTACTATTACTAGAGCTGGACCCTTAGCCAACGTTTTTCTTTTCTATTATTAAAAATGCATGGAATGTCATTCTCGTGCATTGCAATTAACCACGTGGTCAAGTTTCATCCCATACATTTTGAGTGATATAAAATAAAAGCTTTTATAGCATTTGCATCTTGGAGTTCGGCCCTAGTAACTGATTGTGCAGCAGAATAGGAGATTATAAAGATGATACTAGAAGGTAGGTTTTTTCGACATTTTATAATTAAGAAAAAACTATGTGATTCTTTGAAGTAGTTGATTATTTAACAACTTCAAAGAATCACATAGTGATGCTAATAATGAGAAAAACGACGGACAAAAGTCGGTTAAGTGCGAGTCAGACTCGCGCACTGAGGACCGTACATCTAAGACTGCACTAAAATTGATTTTGATAAAGAA
This sequence comes from Acleris sparsana, assembly GCA_923062465.1. NCBI lineage: Eukaryota > Metazoa > Arthropoda > Insecta > Lepidoptera > Tortricidae > Acleris > Acleris sparsana. The sequence continues at coordinate 14,242,216 of OV281293.1, forward strand.
TAAACATATTTATGTTTCCTAGTATTTGTTACAAAATTCACGGTTATAACACTTATTTTGTATTGAACACCAACCGGCTATGTAATACAGTTAAAAAAATAGCTATTTTAAATAATAACGGATGGACCATAAAACGGGATACATCTTTAAGAAACCGGGCAAGAGTATTAGGTCAGACCATGCTCAGTGTAAGGTTCCGAAAGCATTTCTGACAGTTTAGTCGCCTGTATCTCAGGAACCAATCAAGTATACTTAGTCGTTATAATTTTCCTGTAAAATTTATTTATCTATGGGAGGTACGCGGAAAACATTATTTTCAAGATTTTATTTTACATCTTTGTCGGCGTAATTTAAATGTACAGCTATGCCAAATTACAGCTTTGTAGTAGCAAGAATAAACTGAGTTAAACCGCAGACAGACAGAAAGATGGAAATGGCGAAACTATAAGGGTTCCTTGTTGACTATGGAACCCTAATAGCTACAGGTAGAGTTTGATAGTCAGGTTACAAAAAAAATATTTAGAATTAACCAATAACAGTCACATACTTCTCTACAGCTGTGAGGCCTACTTCAGTGATGTACCGTAGACCATGAAGAGTGGTATTCTTCGCAAAGTCCACAAACAGATCAATTATGAGAAGCTTTTGACGTTTTCTACGTTGCTTTTTCATATGACAGACCATTCCGAAGTCACCTGGTACGCCCGTATCTTCCCTGAAAGTAAAATATATGTATATTTACCCACTCTTATTTTATATATTAAGTCTTATAGAACTATTCTGTTTTAATAATTCTAGCTGTTTTTACCCGGCATCGTTCGGGTGAATTTCTTCTTTTATTTCCTTGTTTACTTTTTGAATCTAATCCCGAACTTTTACACATTCTGATTTCTACTTATTAACTTAGATAATTGTTATTGTTTATTATTAAAAGATAAAAAGATAAAAGAAATTTATTCAGTAAGTAGGCCGCTCGGGCACTTTTACACGTCAAGATACTACCAGCGCTTCCCAAGAGGAGACCATTGCTGAGAAGAAACGCCGCAAAAAACTCAGCAGTCAGTATTTGCATCGTTGTTTTTTGTTTGGGTTCCTATGTGATTTGGTAAAGCCCCACATTTATTCGGTAAAGATCTGTAGCTCTTTACAAACTTTCACAAACTTTTATTTTGTGTTTTAATGTCTTACAGGTTTAATTCATTATAACCTATTCAAGTTATAAATATTTAGCAGAAAATATACCTAATTCCAATTAAACACATTAAAACACACACACACACCCATATCAACGTGGAAATAATGTTATTTTAAAACGTCAAAAGTTTAACACAAAAATATGATCACTAGGAAGTATTACCTCCAAAGTTAACTAAAATTTTGTCTTGGATTTAAATTAAAACAACATAACTTACTCCATTTCTTCCCAGCAGAACTGTTCACTATGGCGTTGTATATGCAACTGAAAAATTTCCATGCTAATGTGTTAGAGGATCTAATTGGGTTAACGCCATTGTTAATTAAAACAAAGTGACAGTCGACAGTGTTGTTTACTAGCTGATGTAAGGGACTAAATGTTCAACAGTACATAAGGCTCTTTTGATCTTTTCGTTCTGGGTAAGTTGAAAAGGGACACAATGAGCGAAGTGTCAGAAGTGCTAGTTCCCTGTGGACCATAGCCGCTTTGCAATTATAGCAAATGTGTTTAATTAGTGATTATTGACCTGCACCTTTTTGTTCATGATGATAATCATTTTGTTGTGAGTAATTAACTGGCAATTATCTTTATATTTAATTAAACGCGACAAAAAGTTAATAGTTAATATAAGCGTAGTAGGAAGTAATGTTTTGAAAACCTCCAGTATACTATGCATTTAAGTCTCTATTTTTGATTAAACTTTGGACAAAATTGATATTTATAAATGGAATAACTTTTTGCACTTGGGACATTTAAGTTATACATACTCGTATTACTTACCCGCCGTACAGTCCAGACTTGGCCCCCAGCGACTACTTTTTGTCCCCCGACCTTAAAAAGGATCTTCATGGACATCGATGTTCTAATGATGAAGCGTGAAGCGTGAACGATGAAGCGATGCCGGCGGTGGTGGAGCATTTTGACACCAAAAAATAAAATGTTTATATAAGGGGTTAAAAAAATAATTAACGGATCTTATAAGTGTGTAAACATAGGGGGGAATATATTTAAGAAAAATGAAAAAAAAAAACTAATAAATACCGAGAATTTATTGAACGCCCCTCGTACTTTGAGTACTCATAGTGTTTTCATTCCACGACATCTCACCCACTACTTAATTAGTCAATCAAATTCAAAGGCACATCTTAGTCCAAGTGTTGGTAACGCATTTGCAGTCTTAGGGTTGCAATCTTTATTTTGTGGTTTTGAGAATGCTAATGTCGTTGGGTATCAGATTCTACTTACCATCAGGTGACTTGTGCGCTTTTCTATACCATAAAAAGATTACAAATCATACAAGCAAAAACACCCTGTACCGTCACCATGAGTTACAATTAACGTGCTCGCTAGCGAGTGGAAGCTCTATCCCTCAAAAACCTCGCCAGTATTCTTATATGTATAGTGCGAGGACAGAGCATTTGGCTCGCTAGCCAGTACGGTAACTGTAGCTCATGGTAAGGGTCCTCGAACTTATGGTTACATTGGTTATTGGTGTTTGGTCATTCGATGTAGGTATCAATACGAAAGCTTGTAAGTTTTTAACTTCTTACCAGATAGCCTTAAGGACTTGGAACTCGACATTTTCAAAAAGAAACTAAAATATAAACTTATCGAAAGAGTCCATTATACAATGGAGGAGTTTTTTAATGATAAAGTCTAACTTTGTAGGATTTAGTACATAATTGCGATTAGAAATAAGTATGACATTGTATTCTTAATTATTCACAATTTTATATTAGCATTTGAAGTGTTTCTCATTTGTAGTAGTTATTATTATTACTTTAACCTATTTTTTGTACGCCGTAAGGCAGATCACAGAGGTCCATTCTTATTGCATTTATAACACCTGTAATAACCTGTGTTTCACAAAATAAAGGATTACTGATTACTGATTACTTGCAACGTCAATTTAATTTGTAGAGCTTTCTATCATGAATTAATAACACTGTATTCCAATTTATTCTCGTAGATATTTTTTTACCTCGATAAATGATTAGTGTTATGTTGGTTAGTAATATAACAACAAATCATTCCACTACCTGTCTATATCTGCGATTATGTGAAAGGAAAGATATATCAACCTACACTACACCTATTTTGATGAAATTTGGTATGAAGTTCGCTTAAAACCTGAGGGTATGACATGGGTGTCTTCAAGAAAAGAGCTTACATTTCTCTAATTGGCCGGCGACGTACCGGCAACTCTTATTGAGTTGCTGCTGTTTATGGGCGGTGGTAATTAATTCCTATCAGGTAACGCACGTGCTTGTTTGCCTTCCTCTCTTTAAAAAAAAACGATATGCGGTCGGATACGCGGGCAACAGATAGTTGGTATATACTTTTATTACTATAGAGTTGGCTCAGCGTCTTAAAGTCGATGTTGGTAAGAGTTTTGTGAAGAAAAGTGATTTTTAAAGTCTAAGTTTGAGGAAAATGTTTAGAAACTAAACACTATTACTTAAAATTTGAATTTTAACCTAAAAGCTCAGCTTATGAGTGTGCATTTTTCTTTATTTATCAGCAAGACACCGATACTCCGTCTCATATCATAATAAAATTGTTTATTTGTATCACGTTCCATTAACAATGGGGTACTTATCAACTTCCTCGAATAATTGATGGATGGCATTGTCGGTGGTCTTCGCAATGAAATTTAGCCGTGCAAATTATAAAATAGAAGCCGTTGCTCGCTGTTCACTCAGAAACTATTAAAATTTCGATTTTGAAAACTATCTCCACACCAGATTTTAATTGAATCGGGTTAGCGGTTTGGTTGTGAAAGCGTAACAAATAAACAGACCGAGGTACTTTGGCATTTGTAATTTTATTAAAGATACCAATTGTCGTTTGAAGTTAAAATAGGTCTTAGAAGAATTAGTTTAGAATTAGGTTAAATACTCGTATAAACATTTTATGAAACATAAAGTACCTATTTTGAAAGGAATTAAGAAATTTATTTGAACGGAAGTAAAAGGTAGTTGAACCTCTTCAAAGTACGTACACATATTTGTCAATGAATTTTTTTATATATGAAATTGTTATGAAAGCATACCCAGTTTCTTAACCGTCATAAAACTATATTCAATCAAATTAATTCGTTTTTTAAAATGGCATATTCTAAAAATATTTTGATTATAAGTGTGGTTAAATCAGCGCTGTAGGTGTCTGACACCTCGGCATCTTGCTGAGCTAGTGTCCGTTTCACTGCCGCGAGGACACACAATTGCGTGCTATGCCTGTTACCTTTGTTTTCTTGAATCATTTGTATATTAGTGTGTCTTATGGTTAGTGAATAAATGTATTTCTTCTTCTTCTTCTTCTTCTTTGTTTCCTGGAACACTCCCAATCCTACAACTTCAAAGCAAACTTGACTTTGTCAATGATTGCCACTACAATCTTAGTAACTTCTGTTGGGCTCAGTCAAACAAAGAATCGGCAATCGGCCGCCTTAAAGCACCGTAATATACCACAAAAAAAAAACAAAGGAAATTCAGCGCCTGTTCATTATGCTATTACAGCTAATACTTACGAGTTTTTTGACCATTGATCATGGTCTATCATAAAAATCAACTTCAAAGTGGAAGGTAATGATGTAGGACGGACGGACAGACACGCCTAAGGCGACAACAACGTGTTATTTAGGTTGGTCCTACACTACACCGAACCGCAGCGGCGCCGTTCTGCATTGTCTATTCTTAAGTCTGTCCGTCGGACCATTTGAAGGTGCAAATTAAGGTTTTGATTTTATTCTGGTAATAAGAGTTTAATATCTTAAAGAACGCGCCATTTGAATTACACTCAGGAGCAAAAATACCGGGTCAGAGTGCGTTGTTCATACAAACGAGACTATTTCGAAGCCTTGGTTCCTCGCCAGGGATTGTTTTGAGTGAGGTTTGAGGGTGGATACTCCGAACTTCAATAGAGGAGGTCAAAAGTTCTTAAGATACCTAACTGATCGCATAATCAGTTAACACCACAACGGCAGACTTTGGGTCAGCACTTGGATTTCCTTACATTTTATTGCCATTTTAGAGGTTTTTCTGAACATGCACACTTCCGGCATTAACCGCCAATTCATTCAGTTGGGTATCCTAGGCACTCTGGAAGCCCTGTATTGATGCTCGGAGTATTCATCATCAGATTTCACTAAAAGCATTCCCTGGTGAGGAACCAAGACTGTGAAATAGCCTCTTTTGTATGAAAAACCCAATCTGACCCGTTTTTTTTGCTCTGCCTGAGTGTACCTACTTAAAATAAAAAAATATAAAGCTATTGGAAAATCCTTTAATTTTTATTAAATATTTTGTCTTCTTCCATTAATCTAATGCTCAGTGGTATTCCATTGTATATATTTACCGCCATGAGTAGAACAACGCAGCAACGACGAAATAACGCACAAGCGACGCTTCGAGTAGCATCTCTCTTGGGGAACTAGAAGAATATTCTCTCTAAATTATTAGTTTTTAGATTCACCGGTGAACCACTATGCATTTTTTTGTTAGTCACTCCGGCAAAAATAGTACATAATTGCGCGGAAAAATAATAATTTCGGTGGGCACGCACTTCGGTGGCGTCGGTCTCGATTACGGACGCGCGCGTGATCTTGTTCGCATTACAGTCGAACACTTGTTAGTGTATCAACCCGGTGCTCGCCTTTGTTAATTCACCAAACGACAGTCTAACGACTCGTAAGTGACATTGGCTTAGCGATCGTGTTAAGTTGATTAAAAACGCGGGCGGACTGTTGTTTGAATGTTCCAAATGGATGTCTGTCACGTAATTAGGTACTAAACATAACTACGTCTCAGGCTACAAAATATACATTTTCATATAAGTTCCGTTGACGTCGTTAATGCAACACAAGTGTGTAAAATAAATGTAGGTCGCGCGCAGCAATATGAATGAACGCCATTACGAACTATGGCAGCCTGACGAGGTGGTTAGCAGGCCGAGCCTTGGCGAGGCCTGCTAAAATCCGAGTCAGGCAATCCCTGTTTCCGCTGAGGCATATAATTATAATGCTTTTCTCAAACATTTCTCATACAAATAAATGATTACACGTATTTTTAAAAACCACGCACAACGAGCCGCCGCCCACTGCACCCACAAGTTGGGTATACAAGAGTTTTATACGCTATAGAGAGCACTTTTAAAAACAATATGGACATGGACGGAAAATGTTTTCATTATGTTTTTATTACTTCTAGGAGTAAAATGACACTTTCCGTCCTTGTGTTTCAATCAGAAAACTGTTCTGTGGTTTTGCATAATATGTACGAGTTAATACCTATGTGTTAAATGAAACAACTTGGAAATCCATAGCGATTGGAGGATGAATGCGCTAACCCCTATTAAGAGTACATACAAACCGAGCGCCACATGAACGGCAACTACCTTATATATTGGAAATAGGTAATTGTACGCAAAAAAATAAAATATTATGTATTTATTAAGTAAATTGACCTCATGAGGCCTCTTTTATACGTCGGCAATATGGAGTGAATCTACAAGCGCTTCGAATAGGACCATTGCGGAGAAGAAGCGCTGCAAAAAACCCCCGGCAGAAGGTTTTTTCAATCATACACAATAATACTAAACAGTAAATTATATTGATACAAATTATTTGTCGATCACGCAGTAGTAATTGAATCATAGTCACTTCGTTTCGTCTAGGAGTGTTTACTCTTCTTCGAGTGCTCGCTCCAGTCGCTCTCCCGTCACGGTAGCGCGCGAGTTATTATGACAGCTTGTGTCAACAGTGGCCAGAGTAAATTGTACGCTATTGTGACTTGACAGGATAAGGATGTTCTAGGGTTTTAGAAACATGCATAAAATATTAAATGTTAACGTGTCAACGGTTCATGAAAGTTTTCAATATATTTCTTGAAGTCTGAAATATGCAGAAAGTATTAAACAGGCACTTTAACCGAAAGGTTTATATATTTTAGATTTCCAAAATGGCGGAATGTAACTTTCATGACAAAAATTGTCATTGGAGTAATTTTCAGGGTTTCAACACCAAAAAAACTAAATCCAGCATGGAATTTTAGATCCAAGATGGCGGATGTCACTTTTGCATCTATTCCTTCTGCAGCACGTTTCAATGTAAAATGTATAAAACTCGGAGACTGATATTACTTTTTATCCTAGAAAACTTACATTTTATTACAATAGAAATGCTTCTAAATAAAAATGCTTTTATAACAATATAATAAACAGGATGAAATTTGATATAACTTAGCTTAGTTGTGCAGTTGTGCTTGGTAAGAACAGTCACATCACTATTTCATTAAACTCTTGACTTGAGGGTTAGTGTATTTCGTTTGATCGATGGGCTATACCTACTGCAGTTAGTTAATCGTGTTTACATAGTTAACACTTAAATTTGACGTCTTAAAAACGCGCGGGTGGCCAGCTACTGTTTGCTTTTCAACTGATTCGAATACTCCTCGGATATAACCGCAATGGAATATGAACTTTTAGTCTTCGTGATAGAGATGGAAGTTAAAAAACTTTGGTAAAAATTTGGTAGTCGGAGTGAAGTGTTTTCTTGCAGAACGTGTGGGATGATGTTTGATGAAATAATATCTTGTTTAAACAATACTTTGTCGAAAAATAATAGTGCTGATGCTAAAGGTGCTTTTTGTATTAAAATGTTTGTTTTATAAAATAGGGTTTCGTCGGGACTCAACGGGAGTATTTCAAGTAAAATTTTAACTTTAACGTCAAAGTTTAATAATAAATTATTTTGTCTTGTGAAATAAGTTTTTGAGTATATTAAAAAAAACCATAGCATTTTATAATGCCTTCGGGCATTAATACAAATAATTGGTTAATTATAAGTAAAGTAACAACATCCAAATAATGCAATATGCTTTGAAATCTTTATTTGATTCTTTATTCAATGGGAACACGTTAACCTAATTTGCTTAAGTTAATTAATCACTTACACATTTTTATTATTTGAAACGCAACAAAAACCGCCTTAAAATTAAAAACACCTTACACCCGGAATCAATTAAAAACCTCAATCCACAGATAATATTTACGTAAAGATAAGGCGAATTAAGCGGTTCTCACAGTGCTTCCACATAAAAACAAGCACACTTGAGTGTTATCTTGAAACTTCGAACATAAGTTACGTTTTATCGGAGCGCCGACACATGCGCTCTGAGCGGTACTTTGTCGCTAAAATCGGTTAAAAAAGGTGGCGCTCCCTTTGAAATGGTGAAGTGTGTTAATGCTTTCAAACGAGGCATAATGATACACTGTATAACTACAGACGGGTAATTTGCACTTAGGTAAACTTTTTACCGTTCTCATTTTTGTGAACATTTAGTAGGTAAATATCGACGTAGGCAAGGATTTTATAAATCTTAAAAACCAACCTTAAAACTGTAGGTTCCTGGATACAATGCTGTAATTTCCCACAGCCACTTTTACACGTCAAATTCTACCAGCATTTCATAATAATTCGCTACCGTTATTATTAGTATGAAACTTTACATAGATACATTACTAAGACAGCATAGACTGACATGTCCCGAGTTATAATTCTCAAGAACTGTGTGTTCTTTTTGAAATAAACGTAACAATTTATCTCCCTAGACTGTATGCTGCCCGCGTCCGACCGCGGTTACCATATTTGCAAACAAATGCGGTACAAAAAGAGTCCGTCAACTGTCTCTTGCGCATGACAGCGTGAGTTTGATGCGCTTCTGTTTTGTTTTGGATTCTGTCGACTTTACGGACAGGGTCTTTATTCCAATTAGTTTTAGCCCATCTTGTTTCTAAATTAGCTCTTTATTTTTAAAAGTATTATAATCAAGTTTCAATTAAAGAGTATAAAGAGTAATTAAGCAAACCAAGGTAAATAAGAATGTCTTTGACAATCGCGCGGATTTAAAATTATGAAAAATTCAGTTATTTGACGAAACGATATCGATGCAATTAAATAAACATTTCGGTATAAAATACGTTGATATTTCAATATCCAACTAAAGCGATCAATATAAAATTAACACCAGATACACATCCATCACCAGCTTCGCAAAAACTTTGCCAAGTCATGTCTTTCATTGTTTGCAAAGTGCACAGCAAACGACTCCTTAATAATGACTTTAACTATCCAAAACCTACCTTAATTCAACGATACCAAAGTTTCAACTGGCATGTCGAACATATCAAACAAATTTGCAGTGATCTCCAGTTTAACTTTATACCTTAAGTGTACTTTATAAAGGTATATTATGAAACTGTTGTTTGTAGTAAGTTGAGGCGAAATATTCACGGTGCCACGAAGCGGGCTCGGGTGAAAAAGTGTTATCAATCATCTGTGACGATGATGGACGAGGCGCAGAGAGGCTGAGGCCAATGACAACACGCAACATGTGGCTCGCTTTATACTATCCGTATACAAACCGTTTAAGAAGAGCTTAATCCTTAGTAATAATACAGTTATTATTATTTATTTATCTGAGAAGGTTCAAATAGTCCTTATTATTACCCGACTACGCGACGCAAAGGAGAGTATTGTGTTTATCAGCGTATATGTATGTTTGTTTGTTCCTTTGTGGCGCTCTAGAAACAAAATGCGTGGGCTAGTTTTGTTGATTTTAATGTCAATCGATTTGGCTTGTCTCGACATTGTGAGAGATATGACAGTAATTAAAATTGAATAGACATAGCGGCAACGAGACAACATATTGTGAAAAAGAAAGAAAAAAGTAGACGAACATTAACCGTACATTAGGTAAAGGAACTAATCTTTTACGCAGTCGGGTTTTAAATTTTATTAATTTTAGTGTTTTTAATCCACTAAGACACGTCCCAGTAGGTAAACTTACAATTTAACATTATGGTAGTGGTGGGGTGAATCCTCGTGGATTTAAACATTAAATGGTTTGCCCGCTTCGTTTACGTAGAAGTCGTATATCCCTGTTCCATCAAAAACTGTACTGTTATTCTAGATAAAAAAAACAGTCCGACTTATGTGTCGTAGCAAGTGAAGTAAACAAATCATCATTATTTTTCTTCCCTTTCTTAGACTTTTTGAAGAGACGTGAAATGTTAAAAAAATATACACAGGGCTGTAGATACTTGTGTAGATATTTTTTTTAAATATTTTACCGCAAAATGTATTTTTAATCCTAAGTTGCGCCGAGCAACACAAATTGACTTTGCGGGTTTGCATCAATGTACTGAATTTTGTAGTAAAACAATCTAGACTGAAGAGATATATCAACAGTCCAGTTAATGATTTCTTTGTAATTTAAATAGAATGTTACAAGTGGAAAATAAATAGAAAAGACATACAATTACAATGGGTAACGGCAACGTGGGCGGTCGCAACTGTCGCAAGTAATTAGATTTCTCCGAGTGCCACAGCAGCGTACGCATGCAAATACCCGGATTTGCATGACGAATACTAAATCTACTTGATTGTCTGCATTCCTGGTAATAAATACGCTTGTATTGTGCTATCTTTATGATATTTCTTAACAGCGTTTTCCTTCAACTGTCTAACTTAAACCACGGTGTATGGCCAAACCATTATTGTACTTTTATTTTTTATTGTTAGGTTTGGTTTCCATTATTTAACGGTTTTAATCAAAACTTTTGATTCTATCATAATCTAGAAGATTAATGCCACTAAAGGACTATGTCATCTACCACGATCAGAGATTAATCCTGTCGGTATTATATTCCAAGGATACCTAAGTAACTACTTAGGTATTTACCCACTAAAACAGCGAGATTAGGCGGTAACATCAAACCAGAAAGCCGATTACTAAAACCATAAGAGTCAAATTAAGATCCTTTGTTTCAAAGTCGGTTGGGACGATAAATCAACGTTTCTTAGCAATGATTGAACGCCGCCGCGAGACCCATTCTCTCGGCTCGTCGCCGTTTTTTACTAGCCCGTGCCTGAATAAATATTCGGCAAAACACGTCGGAAACACTGCACATTCCACCGACACAGAACTGCCGCCTCGAGTAATGTCAGTTTGCCCGTCATTCGCCGTCAAGTTTGGCCGTCAAAGTGTTCGCGGGTGGGTGTCGGCAAAAAGCTGGATTCCTTGAATGCTGGTGGCTTGACATTCGGCACGATGCGTCGTGGATGTCTGGAATGCGCCCATGGATTCCTCGGATGGAGTTTTTGATGGGCTACCGAATTTATAAAGTTCTTTTGGTCTTTAGGAATATTTTAGAAGCTTAGCATTGTTTGGTCTTAGACTAGGGGATTTATATTCTGAATCACAAATTAGAGTCTGCTATAAACCTCTCGTTCTTATTTGGTTATTAAAACAGAATACTAACTCGTATAATGTGTATGTAATTCCCAAATGTTATTGCTCTAGAAGTCTAGATTGTAACAATAATAAATCGAAAGTGTAATTAAATTTCAAACAACTGAACTAAATAAAAACTTTTTAAGTAAAGATAACGATTTTGGACAAAAACAAATTTCACGTTTCGAATTACGGTGTACTCGATAACTTTTTCTTTAAATGTAAAGCATCAAAATATCACGAGCGATGACAAAATTTGCCCTTTACTGTCGTGTAGAAAGTTACTATTGATATTAGAGTCAAGAGTAAGTAATATTTATCTAAAAAATTGCTTCTATCTTGAATTATTAGTCGTGATCGCACAAACGACCAGAGAGACGCTTCGACGATCGCTCGAGGAGCGTGCGTTTGATGGCACAAAGGCAATGACAAAGGCTCCTCAGCTCTTCATATTAATTAGATTTATTGTTCGACCTATTGGCATATGAAAGAGCTTGGAGTAAAAATAAAATCAGGGGCTCTTTTCGATATCAAAGCGATATTAAAAGTAAAAGCAAGATATTTGAGCTTATACCTTTTTTGTCTCCTTATTTTGAATCCATGATATCTAATTTGAAATACTGCAGATCTTGTTCAATAGGACAGGTTATTAAAAAAATGAATCAAATAGACTTATTCTTCAAATATAAAATTGTCTTCTTTTTAACTCTGATAAAGTATACAAAAATATCACTACCAATATATTATTATTATGTGGTAAAACAGTGGTAAAAATGTGGTCGTCGGTATGGTGGTGTAGAGAGTTGGCATGGCCACACCACCCCTCGAGCAAAGCCATGCCGTTTTAAAAATATATGATTTTTCACAAAATATCTAAATTAATTAATCAGATGATACAGTTTTTTATACTAATTAATTGACAGATAACAATAATTAGCGACTGTTTCCATTTTCTTATTAGATGTTTAATTAAGAATAGGCTATTTGACTAATTTTAGAAAACGTTTTTAAATGATTATTTATCACATAACAAGCACACTACATTGATATTTCCTTGAGATTCTACTGTATTATCAATAAAAATGTAAGTAAAAGTTTAAATTTTCAAAACAACGCGAAAAACGCTGTTTCTATCTATGGCGGACTAGTGTGACGTCACACGCAAGTAAACAAACAAGTTCATTTGACAGCTTAGCATATGAAGTGAATTTGGGGTTTGTTTTGTTTACTTGCACGTGACTTCACATCACAGATTATAAAGTATTTCTAACATCACATAGCGTTTTTGCCACAGATTAAATTTCAAAAAAAAAACCTTATTATTTCGTGTAATTTCCAAAAATATAGACATAATTTAATGTGAAATAAAGTGAAATACGTTATTTTACGCTAGTATCAGATAGGATGACCACAATTTGTAGTATATTTTCAATGTTGTCAAATAGCCTATTGTAACAAGTGTTACAATATAAACAGTTACGATAATACCACAGTATAGTTTTTAAAAATCTGTTGTTTTTCAAATCGGATCTGGCGAGTGTTACAGGATCTGCAGGAAGCATAAACATCTATGAAATAAAAGGTAAGTGGGATGAATAACGATTACACTGTGAATATAAAGAAAAAAAATTAAGTATTGATAAACTTGTATGTTTGACTTTTTATTCTTATAAATTACTCAAACGAGATAAGTATCTATGGCATTGTAATATTCTTTTGTTATTTTGAGTAAAAAAGGATTTAGCTTATCTGAATGTAATAATTTTACAACTTCCATTACGATTATGACTGTTTAGAAAAAAGTACTAAGGCGTTATTTTTTTAAGACAAATCTTCTTTTGTTTAGCAACACCTCGTTAAGCTGCGTGTGCAAAAAAAACCTTCCATTAATAAATAAAGCCCACCCAGGAACACTTTTCAAGTCACATAACGGTCAGGTAAAGCAATTAACTAAATAGGGTTGTGGCGCCAGTTCCTTAACACATTCGCTACTAAAGACTCGATTTGGAGTCAACTTTGCAAGTAAATAAAAAGACTAACACAGTGGGATTTAATCTTCAAATACGTAAACTTAGTAATAAGGGCGCTTGTGCCACTTCAAAGCCATTAAACATTAAACCGTTTTACGTTCATAATAAGGTTTTATGCCCAGTTTTTACAAAAAAATACGCATCCTTCCGAATACCGTCGCAAGCATTTGTCAAGGGTCTGACATACAATTTGGCAAATTGGCACCGATAATGAATACGTTGGGCCAACTAGCATCACACCATTGCTTGGTTTGGCTAATGTGTAATTAAGTTTTGCCGACTAATATTACACCACAATGTAAAAAAGTCTTCCGAAACTGGCTGACTTATTAAATTGCCAAAACCGCTGGACTTGAGGAGCTGAAATTCGGAGGGAATATTCTTTGGGTACACCTACGAAGGATTTTTTATCCACCCCCAATTAGAACAAATCTGGGGAAAAGCGGGGCAAACTAATTATTCGCATACAAAGCCGCGTGTGTCATCTAATACAATACTTAAATTATATTTTATGTATTATTTTTGACTACAGGTTTGATACAGGATTGACGTAAGTTATCAGACGGTCGGTTCAAGCGCCTAAGTCAATTCCATACGTTTTCTCAGTTTACGAAAATCGTTTACGTTAGCGTTAAGCACCTTATCTAGCCTCACGGAAGTATCAATTTAAAATTACCATTTGGAAACTCGTTATTATGGCAATGAATTATCAATATTATCATTATTTTATATTATATACTCGGAATTCAAATTGATTGCCATTTTCTAGTATAAATGGCTGTAGCCTTAAGTCTATCGTTAATTTAATTTATGCCTTTTTTATACTTCCGACGGCCAAAGCGGTCAAAACCGCACTATTTCACCTCCGGCATCTTTTTACAAAGGAATCCAATTTCAAAATTGCGGCAGTGTTTCCGTAAATGGCACCTTGATTCGGCTGTGGTTTGAGCAAATTACATATTATTTGAAGGCCAAAAGCCGAAAGCCGACGTTGGCGCCTCGTTGGTCGGCCATTGGCCATTAGTTACGTTATTGAGGGGTATGTCGAATCTTGATTGTTGGACAGGGATGGAGCGGACTTGTTTCAAATTTCGAACTGACGTTGCAATTTTTGAGTTAGGTGGTTTAATTATGGAGGACACCTTGGAAATTAGAAAGGGCCTATGATTTTGCAGGGCGTGGCCAAGTAAGATTTACGAGAATGAGAGTGTAAAGAAATTCTATAAGTCGTTACAACTGTCTTTTTTTTTAATTTTAAACGTTAAAGTAATTCGGTTGTGAAAGTGAAAGACGATGGTGAAATTAGATAAGTTTATAGATAGCTGAAGTTTAGATTTGTTCCTGATTCGCCATATTCCAAATTGCTCATCTTCCAAACTCGACAATTTCCTAACTAGTCATATTCCTAACTCGTCATATTCCAGTTTCGTCATCTTCCGAACTCGTCATACCATGTACATTTGCCTGCCCAAATTTATTGACGAAATCCTCTGTGGTAAGCATTATTTCCATTATTTGGCAAATCTTTTTGACTCCGCCATATGTGAATTATTTCTTAATAGCTGGAGTACAAAGTATAACTACTGAGTACAATCCGTCCTAAGGGCTTAAGTAGTACTTATTATTCATGTAAACACGTGTTCGAGATTTAATTTGACTGTACAATGACGAGTTTGGAAGATGAAGAATCTGGAATATGACGAGTTAAGAATATGACCAGTTAGGAAATTGTCGAGATTGGAAGATGAGCAATTTGGAATATGACAAATCGTCGTTTCAATAAATACCATTCAAAAAGTGATAGGTTGTTAAGTTTTTTTTTATTTTTATTGAATCAGTATGTACGACCATAATTATCCTGGATAACATATATTATAAATAACTCAATATCTTGGGGAAATCTCACACCAATTGACCTAGTCAAAACTTAGCTTTAGGCTTGTATTATGGGCATAACTTTAAAACATAGCTATTATTGAGAAGACATCCAAGGTTCAGGATCAAATATTCACGCTAATCACACAAATATTTGCCTTTACTAGAATTCGACACTCAGAACGGCTAAAGCCGCAGGCAAAAGCTAACGAACAACAAAGAATAATTTAAAATCCGTCCCTGTATTCAATAGGGTTCGTATAATAACTGGAATTACGTGATTAGACCCGTCCGTAGTTAACTTAAGTATTTTTACTTAGCCCCAGAAACAGGAACCGCAATGTCCATCACTTAGACCCAAATTATACTTAACCATAGCTTAGCTAAGTATGGGTTAGCTAAGTATAGCTTAGCATCGACAGTTTTGCACGAGCGATTATTTTGTGACTAATGTCAATCAACTGACATGCTATGTTTTTGTAGGTAGTTTCCGTCTCTTTTTAATTTTCTGGCTCGATAGAGACAGGGTGTTACATTTTTGCCACGATCAATGCCTCAAGATCGTTTTTCCAAGGAAAATTAATGCGGATTTTGAGTTCTTGGCATCTAATGGAGAACGACACCTACACGTATAAGTTATATTTTATGCGAGATGTAAGTATGCGGTTATTATTTAAATGAGGGTCGACCTTGCAAGGCTAAAGTCAGGTTTCACTACCTGAGCCGATTTGACTTGATTCAGACTTGTAATATAATTTTGAATAGGTAAATCTTGATTTGGAGGATTAATCGTACACCGGATATTTTGTGCAATTATTACTCTTACACACTTAGTCATTTGGATGTGCAGGTTTCCTCACGATATTTTTGCTTCACTTCAAGAAAAACATTGGTTAATTATATGTTTTATGGTAGTCAAACTCATTGGTAGCTACGGTCATCAGCCTTATAAGTACCTAACTGAATTGGTAGGTAGGTACTTCCTTAAATTTAAACTTTTTTTTAATGTTATGCCAATGCATATTATTAACATTTGAGAAGGTACCCTTAGTTAGTATCTACACAGTTCATTCCATTTAATCATGACTTATCTACGTAAAACATGGTAAGTATAGAAAAAAAATGGCGACGGATTTGTCTGCTGTGGTAACGTGTTTAAAAATAAACGTATACCTACTAAACTTGTCAATATGACGCCAACATCGTATGTCCCCAGATCCGACGGCATCAAACGGCGGTGTAAATCAAACGTTATTGCACGTCCGATGCAGCGGTGCAGCGGCCATCTTGAAAGGGCGGGGCTATTTCCACTCCGCCCACCGCCTGGCAACTTTCAAACATACTACTTTGCAGCGAAAGTTTTAAAGTTTGCAATTTGTTTTGGTTTGGAAATTGAGCAACGTTGTGCCGTTTACTTATCAAATAATAAGTATTCTTTTTTTGTTTCAACGCTTTTATTAAATCTTCTATCTCCGCTGTACATTTTGTTTCTTCAGAATTATAGTGGCTTAATAAAAAAAATGGATCTGAGTTAGGTGGTCTCTATAATAATAAATTTATTACTCGAAGTAGAACGCTAAAATTTTGAAAAAAGTCTGTATTATTCAAAAAGGTGCGATTAGGTGCAATAAAGTCCAAGTTTTCAAATTTCACACAGTTTCTATAAATGTTTGGTTTGACTGGTGTCATGATTATTATGCTGACACAAAATTCATACATACAATAGACATATTATGTCCAATGTAAGACTAGCCGACGACTGTAGCGTCAAAGAGTTTAAAGTAATTTCTAGACCTACTAGGAAGGTTGAGTTTAGAACTGTGACGTCACGTAAAACATGTGGCTTACTCAGTTATATCAATACCACGTTGCTCGAAATAAGGTTGGTATTTTTTTTTTCTTTTATACAAGATTTTATTTAATTTTTAATCAAATTTTGAACCGGTTCCCGTTAACAGAAAGGGCAAATAATGCAAACATTTCTATTATACTTTTAGTATCAAAAGGCTGATCTGATTAGGGGGGTTAGAAGGTAGCATCAGGATCTCCGCTATATACCTACTTTACGTAGACCCACTGTGTCGGTATTCATTAGTTTAGTCTTGATAAGCAGATAATAATTTTCCAAAGAAAAGTTACAATCGGCAACAAAAGATTGTCCCAAAAAATATTTATTTGACAGAAACTTATTTTATACCTCGCTTACAAGTAGGTAGACTTACCTCGTGTTTATATGTTACGTTAAAAATCGTGAGCACTAACTATACAAGAGAAAATAAATAATATGCATAAATAATACCGCGTGTGAAATGTACCTATACCCTACCCTTTTGCATACCACCTTCCCCCATATCCATAAAACCAAACATGTCGAAGACAATATAAAAGTCTCAGTCCCGTCGAAAGGTAAAATCCATAGAATTATTTACCCATAAGTACCAATATTTTTTTAAAAACCAATATATAAATACAGGGTTAAAAATGATAAATAATTTGATATTGTCCATGACATGGCGCAGATACTATAAATGTCGAACATACATACAGTAGTGGCCACATAATTAGGAACGCTTGCGTTTTTCCCATATTATTGCCTACAAATAATACTCAACAATTTTGACAACCAATCAAAAATAATGTCATCAAATTTATTTTTAGTTGCACTTATTGTTAACTAAAAAACTAAGAATTAAATTTATGTACAATTTATCACTGTTAACAACGTATATTTCATTTTATAAGGGTTAGAAAATATATTTTTTTGGCGTTCGTATGTGCGCGTCAGCACTAAGTTTTTCGATCACTATAAAATATATTTTCTAACCCTTATAAATTCGTTTTAAACAGCGATAACTTGTACATACCTACATTTAAGTCAATTTTATGGGAAGTTTTATTTGTAGGTTAATTTTATGGGAAAATAGGAAGCGTTCCTAATTATGTGGCCACCACTGTACATACCTACGTACCTGCATACAGACCATATTATATACAAACAAACTCACGCTTCCCAGGGTGGGGTAGGCACTAGGCAGAGCTAAAGAATTACCAACAACTAAAAAACTTGTTGATAATTCTGTAACCACATTTTGCACAATTAGGCTAAGATGTTTACCAGCGTATTAGTGACAGGTTGCAGCCCATCACCTAAAAGTAATATAAGCCTTTATTCTCTTAATCGCCCCTTACGACATCCACCCACAGGAAGACATGAAATAGCACTATTCTAACTTGGCAACCACACGAGCTTGACTTTTTTTGTCTGTCTACCAATATTCTGACTAGGTGTCATATGCTGTACCTACCCTTACCATGAGTAACAATTAAGGTTATCGTTATAAGTCGAATGTTCTGTCCCTCTCACTCTAAAACAATACTGTGTTGGACATAGAATTCGACTTGCTAGCTATAGCGGGAATACTTAAGTAAGGGTGCTGATCTATTGATACACGAGCAGGTAAGGTACTATCGGTGTGCTCTAGATCTTACGGTTTCATAACCCCTAATAAACCACCTAGTCAAAATTTAAGTGTCCCCAATCCCAAGCTGTCAAAAAGCATGGAAACCAAGTTTCGAAAACAAATCAGCATCTTGCGCAGCCGGCGCTCGTCGGCGGGATCAAAGCGCTCCAAATGACTTGTTTCCCAGTTAGCTTAGTGTAAACAGCGCGGCGCGTCAAAGGCGCCGCCCGGGGCTGGCGGGAGCGCCGCCGTTGTTGATAGCGAAGTCGATAGTTTTTTTAAAAAGAAAAGTTTTTAGTTGATAGTTTTAAATATTTTTCAGAGTTCATTTGAAATGAATGATGTAGATATTGTAGAGTATAAGATATTAAAATTATTTTACTCGTAGTGGTTTTCACAGCAAAATGTTTGTGCCGTAATTTGTATTTTTGTGCTGACCAAAATAATAATATTGTATTAGAATAGGTATACTGTATTACCTTGTATTATATTACCTTCTTTTTTTCATTAAAGCAGACTAACGGATTAATGTTTATGCCTGTATAGTAATTTATAATAAAAAAAATATAAACTTGAAAAATTAAGCAAGTCTACTTTTTTTTGTTTATTGTTCCACTCCACAATCATACAACAATCAGTATTTTCATTTTGTTAAAAATATAAACTTGAAAAATTAAGCAAGTCTACTTTTTTTGTTTATTGTTTCACTCCACAATCATACAACAATCAGTATTTTCATTTTGTTAATTAAATAATACTACCTACGCATAAAACAAAACCTCTACGCCTATTATAAAATAGAATCGCCAGCCGCCATCGCCTGTGCACCCGGCAAGCCCCATCTATTTACGGCCAGCGGACGTTGCGTCGGCACTAAATTTTTTACAGCTTCTTCCGTTAATTTGTTAGAAATACAATATTTATTCACCACCAGGGGGGCTCGCGACCACTTTAATGAGCACCGCGGACTATCAATTAGAAGGCGCCCCGTCAAAGAACAACGATGACGGATGCTCTGATGCGGTTATGGTTATACTGGCTATCTAATGATACCGTCTGGCTTTTACGATTCGCCATTTAGTTTGATTTTCAACAATTTGCGGCTAGTTTTAAGTGGTTTAAAGCGCCGGTTTCCGGTTTTTTCCTTTAAATTATCAAGGGATTGAGGTTTTTTGGACTCGTTTATATTTGAGCGTGATTTGGAAATTATGGCAGGTTATATTTTGGTAGTCGTTATTGATTTATGTATGTGGTGATTTGCAGCAGGTATTAAAGGTTGTTGCTTGTCAAAATCTTGGGCTGTTACTGTGTTATTTAGATTTAGATACTGTGGGTGCTAGATAATTTTCGTAACTGTCGTGTCGTGTGTGTTAAAGTTTGATATTGTATGTAATTTCTGGGCTTTTTATCGGCACACATTTATTTTGGAGAATAAAAGGTTCGTTTACATCTGTACTGTTCCCCATAATGCACGAGGTTATGTGTTAAAAACTTTTCAATCATCATTAAAGACATTATTAAATTAATCTATTTAAATAGAGATATATTTTCACATGGCAGTTACACTAGTTAAATTCTTCCACTTAAGTAATGACGAAATTATTCCATTAAAACGGAATAAGTCAAAAAAAATGCATACCATTATTTGGTAACTCTATATTATAATGCATTTTTTAATTATTAACCGAATTATGTGGCAAAAATAACAAATTAAACTACAGTGTGACGGCACCAATGTTGGTCACTTTTAGCTCAAGGCTCCAATAACTCGTAATTCAAATATACTAAGGTTAAAAAAGATTATTTCAAAACAAATGAATAACCCTTATCTTTTGTAACATAAGTATCAAGTTTCCATCTTTGGCCCTTTTTCATTAGGTACTGGTTCTATCCCCCTCCAATAGTAGTCAAAAGTTAAAAAATGTTGTATATAAATGGTAGATTTGTTTACCTCTATTAAAAACCTTAATGTCGCTAAAAAAATATTGTGTATAGCATAAATTGCCCGCTACAAGGATTCGATTCACAGCGTCCGACGTGGCTGACGAGGTAAAGAGCATGAAGCGCGGCAAGTCGCCGGGACATGACGGGCTTTCCGTTGAACACCTATTCTATGCCAGTGACGAAATCTATCGAGTTTTGGCTGACCTCTTTAACTTTTGCTTGGACCTTAGTTTCTTACCGTCTGGCATGATGAAAACAGTTGTTGTTCCGATTATAAAAAACAAAACCGGCGACCTGTCTAGTTTAAACAACTATCGTCCTATTTCCCTGGGCACTATAGTAGGTAAAGTGTTTGAGAGGCTTTTGCAACCCGAATTGACAAGGAATCTTGACATTGATAAAGCACAGTTTGGTTTCCGTCCACGGCTTTCTACCGATTCCGCAATATTAAGTCTAAAGTATACTGTCAACTATTTTGTAAATAGAGATACCTCAGTATATGCATGCTTTTTAGATTTAAGTCGCGCATTTGATCTCGTGAATTACAACATCTTGTGGAGTAAATTATTAAAGTCTGGCACTTCTCCTGAAATTGTGGAATTGGTGAAGTTTTGGTATGGAAACCAAGTAAATAATGTGAAATGGGGCGACTCACTGTCCAGCGACTACAGGTTGGACTGTGGAGTGCGTCAAGGTGGACTTACATCTCCGGACCTTTTTAACTTATATATTAACGATCTGATCGAGGAGCTGAGGAGTGTCGGGGTCGGATGCCATATTGGTAACCTTTGTGTTAACAATCTGAGCTATGCGGACGATATGGTGCTTCTCAGCCCCTCGATTAATGGGCTTAGAAAAATGCTAACCATCTGTGAAGGATACGCGGAAAGACATGGCTTAAAATACAATGTTGTCAAGTCTGAAATGCTTGTCTTCAGGGCAGGAAAGGGTCCGGAGACCGTTCATCCGGTTTGGTTAAACGGCTCGTCAATTCGGGTTGTAAAAAGCTTCAAATACTTAGGTCACGTTCTGACCGAGTATCTTAACGACGACGCCGACATGGAACGGGAGCGCCGGGCCCTCGCAGCGCGGAGCAACATGCTCGCCCGTCGCTTTGCGCGTTGTTCGAACGAGGTCAAAATAAGCTTGTTTAAAGCCTATTGTCAATGTTTTTATACATGCCAACTGTGGACCAAATACACCAAACGTTCGTTCAACGCGCTGAGAGTACAGTACAACAATGCTTTTCGTATTTTGTTGAAACTACCGCGTTTCTGCAGTGCGAAAGGCATGTTCGCTGATGCGGGAGTGCCGGACTTCTTTGCCGTGCTTCGAGCGCGCTCTGCGGCCTTTTGGGAAAGATTACGAGCCTCAGATAACGAAATACTGTCAATGATATCTGATGATTTCAGCGACGTATTCAAAAAACATTGGGTCTACTTGCACCGGTCAGCTAACGGGCAGTTATAACTGCACCTAAAGTTTTTTAAGTTTATTGTTTACGTCCTATTTTATTGTTTTACAACATTATTTTCATTTAATATTTTTAACTTATTTTATTTTAGTTTAAGTTTTAGTTATCCTTCATGCTCTGTCTCTTGTATAAATGGGTTATTTAAGTGCCTGAAAATAAACGATTATTATTATTATTATTATTATAAATAGTGCCAATTTGATTACATATACCTGCTAAGCCAATATCAGAAATAGGCCCTACCCTGTGGAAGTCTGAACAAAAGACCAAGAAAGCTCATTATCCCACGACAAAAACAACCAACTATCAACAATTAAGTCTTTACATAGTTACATGCATCCATAATTAACACATTCAGTGCCTCCAACCAGGAATTTGTAAGTAATTCGAACTAACCAGACGCGCCATCGGTACTCAATGTGTTGAAAAAAATAC
Organism: Acleris sparsana; assembly: GCA_923062465.1. NCBI lineage: Eukaryota > Metazoa > Arthropoda > Insecta > Lepidoptera > Tortricidae > Acleris > Acleris sparsana. The sequence goes on from OV281293.1 coordinate 14,264,922, forward strand.
CATAAATCCGCCATCTTGTCTCGCGTGTCAAAACGCTATAACTTAGTCGCCTGCGCACATTCCCGACGTTGTAAAACATAATTGCGCATGCTTCAAGTCGGTTAGAGTAATTAGTAAGTCAACGATGGTTTACTAGGAATGCCCTGGGTATTTACAATTTGTTGTAAGTAATGGCATAGATAACTAAAGAGATAGAATGGTAAACAGTTGCAAAAAGTCGGCTACGTGCTAGAATCTTGCTAGCCGCTAAAAAGTAATATCTACTACCTTACTACATTCCTGAATGCCATATGATGGAACAGATAATTTGTACAGAAAATTACGAGCAAAAAATATGCAGTTTATTTCGACATACCATAGAGCAACGTTAAATATTTCACTCGCAATGCAGTATTTAATACTTCTCGATTTGACGTTACTGTTTTTTTGAACATACATGTCTGCAAACATGTCTTTTAAGTTTGTTTTTAAAGGCCGCATTGGACCAATTCGGAAATTAAACATAATAGGCACTTACTCTACTTTGTCCTATCAGGCTACTTTCTGTCGTTTGTCGACACTATAAATATTTAATCCCGTAAACTTACTTTGGGGGGTTACTTTGATCAAATCCTTAGAATAAAAATATGACGTGTCATTTTTTTTTGTTGGACGTGATAAATCAGAAAAAAATTAGACCTTTAGTTTCCAATAAAAGAAAAAAAAAAGTTACAAATAGAAATGGGAATACTTTGATACCAATAAATAGATATATTTATGATAGAATATCTCAAGTTAACCCGATGTAAGTTAAGTAAAAATGGAAAATAATCGAATGGATGTTATCCTTTTTTGATATCACCAATCAGGTTTGCTTATCATAAGACATCATACATAAATCACGTTCGTTTTAGGTTAACATAGATACAAGTGAAGCTTTTTAACCTCAAAAATTAAGACAAAACGCTTATTAATATCTATATTATATTGTAATTTAAGACAGAGCAACTAACACTGTTGCCGTTAACGAAAAAAAAATGTTAAGATGATTTCCAGCTCCTCAAAAAATTCACATTTGTATGATGGTAGTACATGTTTACAGTAATTAAATATTAGTAAATGTTCTTATTTTGTTCTATTTTTAAAATCTGAAACCATTAAAAATTTTGTTCCAGCCAAGAAAAACTTATGTTTGAAACTGAACTATTAAGAAGAATGTGACACTTAAAGAAACCATTTAAAAGGCGATAACGTTTATCTCCCCCTAAATCTATTTTTGCAAGTATTGAGTGTACTGCTTTATGAAAAATTAAATCGGTACGTTTCGCTCGCCATGAAAATATTTCTTGGAAAGAAACAAAAACAACGAAAACGTACAAACATAATTTTTCAATCATGTAAAAATCGTGGAATCGGTGAGAATTGTTATCCCCCGGAGCTAAATTTACACGATTTTTTTTTACAACCACTTGATTTAAGCGTCGTTTCACAATCCCCATAATGACAAGAATGACAATGACAAAGTTCATCAGGTTTACATTTTTACTGGGTCACTCTACCTACAAATTAATAACTTCTAAATGTATACAATAACTTTAAAAAAATTATAAACACTACTTAACTACCTACCTACTTGTATAACACATAATAAGTTCCGTCACTTAAAACAAAAAAACAGGACATAGTTACTTTTTGCGCTGTTTTCCGGTATGCATAAAAGAATCTTAAAAATGGTCACCACCACTTACTCGACAATGCGGACAAAGTGTAATGCAACATGGATGTCCATTAAATAATTTACTGTAAAGTTTGTTAACTTGAAAAACCGTCCGTTGCGTGCCATAGCATTAAATCGCATGTCTCGTCTACATAAAAAAGGTGTTAACTTTGAACTGTCGTACGTCAGTCGCGCGATAATTTAATGAATGGGTCTCAAGTCTCAATTTTTTAAATACAAAGGCCACGGCGATAGTTAGCATTCTTAAATAGTTAGCTTAACTCGCTCGTATGATCTGCCACGGTCGATCTCCCGTTTGACAAGAATATGATTTTAAGAAAATAAGCCCACAGACTATTTACGTTCTGAATTTAGAAACAAAGACAGTATAAAAGATTATTAGTACATTCATTATCGATCTCTAGTCATAGAAGTTCAAAGTTAATGTCTTTAGGAAAGTAAGACAACTTGTTAGTACATAAACAGTTTGCCGGTTAAACTTATAGCGTCAAATTTAGATAATTTGGAACGACAATGGTAGAAGAAAAAGGAGCGAGATTTTTAACAGTAACTTCTTGAACACCCAACCTTTTGCTTGCTTCTTCAAACTCGACTCAAACGTGTTCAATATAATTATAATAATAAAATCATCATAATTATTTAACCATCAGTTTTAAATTAACTCCACGTCGCGACAAAGTTTATTTTACCCCCATAACGCGGCAGACATAATCATCAACAAAAATCACTCAAACGTCATCAATCCGTGACGGGACCATTACCAGCCAGACATCAACACGAAAACAAAATAGTGGTAAGCGCGAGTTGGAATCATCGCCAAGGGTTCGGTAGTTTTTAAGCGTTGGTTTTTGGGCAGCTAGCTGCAGCTATAATGCGTATATGAATATTGTACCTACAGCTGTTTTATCTCACGAAAGCGGGTTCGCCATACTTGTAGTTATAACACATTATAACACATAGGTAGGCCTCCAACAAGATGGCGTGACGCCCTCGTCAGGATCGCGGGACCGCGGTGGATGCGAACAGCACAAGCCTGGTCGGAGCGCAAAGCCCTGGGGGAGGCCTATGTCCAGCAGTGGACGTCTTTCGGCTGACATGATGGTGATCAGACACCCACAATACGGTGACGCTTAGCGGCGAAAGCTACGCACTCAGAGACAACATGCTGAACATGCACATGCATCTAAATACCCACTTTCCTGCTCAAGCTACGCTTGTTTTTTGTTTTTTTTTTAATGTTTGATTCATTGTTTTGTATAGTGCTAGGTTAAGCTTTATAATTGTATATAAGCTTTATAATAATATATATACCTAACATAAGTAGTATTTAAAAACGACTGACTGTTGAGTTTCTTGCGGCTTTTGTTCTCAGCAGTGGTCTCTTGCGAAGCGCTGGTAGATTTTGACGTGTATAAGTGCCCGTGCGGCTTATTGAATAAACATCTTTTATCTTTTATCTTTATCTTTTATCAATTATGGCAAACCCATTTACGTGAGATAAATTACTAGATAAGAGTATAGTACGGAAAACTGAAAGACGTACCTTTTTATGTCTTACTCACATTCTGATAAGTTTGAAAAATTTCTTTCAATTTCCCTTACTGTTCTTCTGTTTAAAAAACATTTGGTAGGTACTTATATGAATACGTAGATGACAATGTCTCTAATTTTGATTTGTTGGTAACTAATAAGTCGTAGTTTTAGACTACGTGCGGTAATTTTTGCAATAGCGACTAACAACGCGAGTTTTTTTTTTCAGAAAAGCATGTCTTGCTGTAATTATCAATCCATGGCGTCTAATAATTTACACCTTGCTAAGCCAGCAAAGGATGAAACGTAAAAAATTTGAACACTTGTGACATACCACGGCGCATGGCCTAGCCTAGTGAACTATTCCCTGAATTATTTTTACAAATCAAATTTGATCATATTCCGATCAACAAGGGTGCCAGCCTCCCATGCAGGCAAATCATATGCCAAATGATTGACCTCTATAAATACTCGTACTGTTCCCTCACATTTCTAAATGATCTTTTGTCTTCATTTTTCATCATATTAAAAACTCATCAATATAAGATATCCCTATCGCAAAGGTTTTGCTTGCTATCAAAGAAAAAAACATTGAAAGCCCAGTAATATTATCTAGCATATAATGACAGACTTACACTATCTCTAGTTATCATTATAGTTGTTTATGTTCTATATCAACATACTTTTATATTTATGAAAGCAAATAGACTTAAGAAAAACTCACCGCCACTATACTACTAAGGAATTGCTGCCAAAGGAACTCTAAAAAGATCAAAGATGTCGCAATTAGTTTGGTGCAACGCGAGCCGGCTTCAAAGTGCCACGGCTAATTTCTGTCGGTGAGCGACGCCCGTCAAACCCTTTTAGTCGGCGATTATAAGAGATCACCCAGGAACCAGGGCTGCCATAAAAAACAGGGTTAAGAGGCAACAAGTGGGTTTTAATAGAGAAGTTGATTGTGTGTGTCATCTTAGAGAGTGCCGGGTTAGGTTTCTTGCTGTTTCCCTGACAAATACAAACATTTCCCTGATTTTATGTCGAATTTCGGGTTTGTTTTTCTTGATAATTTTTTGTTTTCTGCATACTGATGAGAGATAAGAAACTGATGGCTTAAGAATATTAAAAACTAGAGACACCTCTCTCGGTGTGCACTAAGCATTCAAGCAGCTTTCAAATTTTATTTTATCCTCTTTAAATTACATTATGTAGAAAAATTTATTCAGGCAATTTTATCCTATCTCCACCCAGATCATGCAACTGATATAATCATTTTTCTATTGCATCATCCTACACATCGTAAATCAATCACAGATATCCACAGCTATCGTCAACCCTATCGCCGACAAAGAAGCCGAACCTCGGCGTGAGGCTGCGTATAATTGAAAAAACGCGCGATATCCCGCGCAGTGCGTTCGCGCCGCTGGGAATTTTAATTGTATCGCCTTTTTTTCTAACTTAAGGGGATAAAGAATCAAACTGATGCAATCAGTATTAAAAATGCGCTCTGGACTTTGTACGGCCAGGGTAGATTGATTATCTCTATTTTAGTTAATAACTAAACTTTTTTATAATTTTACGCTGCAATCTCTTCAGAATATTTTTAATTTCGTCTGAATTAATTATAAGATTAAATCAAAATTATAAGTGGTTACCTATTAATATGAGCAATCCTATTATGGTCGTGTATCTTGATGTGGACAGACGTGGATAAAATATCTGTCACTTTCTGACCAGTCTGTAAGTGCAAGAGTGATGGATGCTTTATCCACCGCAATAAAGGTCCCTGTCCAGTACACCGTATCATACCATGACCGTAATAGGAACGTGTCAGGCAATAAATATTATTTAAAGTATGACTCTATGCCCACTTGACCGTTCCGTCACTGACCGACGGTTTAATACTAATTACCTACCGGGCCTGATACGTTCACAGTATGGTCATGGTATGGTACGGTGTAGTGGACAGGGACCTTTATCTTACCTTAGATACTACCATAATGTCCATAATACGGGCCCTTTTCATCAAGAATTTCCTCCATTTGGATGCATCCTCTCATGATAAAGCGATAGAACTGCGAGAAAAATCCTTTAAATTGTCGATTTGGCAATAATTTTAGTACTGATAAATAATTGTTAATCGATGCGAATTGCATAGTTTACCATTTCTTCCTTATTTAATATTTAGTATTTTTTAAGCTAAGATTATTTTGAGGAATATGCGAATAGAATATGATACATAGAACACGTGTAGATTCATAAACCTAGAGGCGCATTTTATTAGCTTATTGTGATAAACTAAAAGTATATACATAGGTTTATTATTTGTTTTCCGGACGAATAAATTTATACAGACGCAAAAGTAAAAATTACCAATTACTCGAGTATTAATTTTAAATGACGATATAATTCAAACTGGCGACGCAACTGTCATGCCACAGCCATCTTGTAATGCCTCCTCCATACCTTCGGGCAAGAAAGAATTAATTACCGGGAATGTGGAGTCATTACCTTGTTTTGCGTCGTAACGCCTTGTGAGGCTTAAATTATTAATTAATATGGGATATTTAGTATGGGAATGATATTAAATTTATTGAGATCCTTTGGCAAGCATTCAAGCTTGGTCATGGATCGTTGAAAGTAATACTTTAGTTTAAGTTACATTTACGGCGCTTTTAAAGCTAAAACTAAGGTTTGTGACCAAAATCATCGTCGGCTGTGTGAATGTACTAAATTAGGTGTGTGGGTATGTTTTTACTCCTTCATGAGCTAAACGGATTTGAATGAAAATTGAAATGAAGATAGCTTAATTAAGATACTTGCTTTAAATTAACACGCGAACCACTCGCGGATGGATTCGTTGGAAGAAGCTTGTCATAAATATTGTATATGAATTTTGAATTTTGAATTTTGTTACGCAGTGCTACGTTAGAAACGCTGGAGATACTGATACAATTTGGTAATTGAGGGACATTCCATACTTTTTGTATATGATAAATACATTCCCAAGCAAATGAAGTCGCAGGCCACGTCATTATTATGACTTACCGTCATTATTAAATACTATATACGCCCTAAAAGAAAACGAAGTTGTACAAAATGGAACTAGAATTTATAATTTTATAATATTCTGTGACGGAACCAAACCACCAAAAATCTTCTTATAATTAATTTTAATTATAATGCATTGTGAAGAGCTCGGTCGTTAACTTAAGGCGATGTTATGTCGTTACACATATTACAACGAACAGATAATTTGATAACATCCCTAACAATGTTAACAATTATTGCAAATAAATTAATTGAGATCGCTTGTACGTACAGATATTCAGCATTGTATGATAATTAATAAGTTTTTGTTGATGTCTTTTTAATGATGTAGTATTTTTATGCTTTACTTTTAGTAAGGCATGTTATGCTGGTATCTTAATGATCGAAGCTAATATTCAATAATGTACTTTGAGAAAAATTATGACAACATTTTTTACTAACAACACTTATTTGAAATAACGATTATGAAAGTCAGAAATGAGCTCTTCATCAGAGGAGTGCGAATCATGGAGTTTCTTGCGGCGCCGGCGCTTCTTCTTTAAAATGACGGTCTTGTCCGAAGCGCTGGTAGATTCACTCCATATAACCGACGTGTAAAAGAGCCCTCATGAGGCCAATTTACTGAATTTTTGAATTTTATACCGACATTCTTGTACCAATTTCATCTGAGACCCGCTATTATAACACATAGATAGATCGGTATTTATAGTTAACAGAGCATCTTTAGAAATCTCTTCCTTTTTGTCTTTCCCTTTACGTAATACCTAATGGTGTAACATGTGAAAACAGATGTATCTGTCAAAGGTTACTTTGCTAAAGATCTACATATGCAACATCTGTACGGTTTAAGATGCACGGTAAAACTGTTGTTTTTAATTAATGACGCAAGCAAGAGCTCGAGGTGCGAAACCAGTCCGTTATTATAAAATACAAAAACTTAGTATTTTATAATTAAAGTACAAATTAACTATTAAGTTGGTACCAGGTGGCATTTCCAATACCTTGTGTTATTAAGTATTCCGTGCCAATACTTACAAGGATAACCCTAATGAATGTATTCACTATTGTAATTTTTTTGTCCGTCTATCCGTAATTATCGCAGAATGTGACTTGTTTTCTTGGAATGAGTTAGTAGCAGAATCGTATATTTAACGCCTAGCTGCTATTATAGTAGGGTAGTTAGTAGTTGCCTTATATAGATAGTCATTTTTCTTTCTGGTGAACAATGATAAACAGACGGGGTCGTTGAAGGTTATTTAAATTTCACTTACCTTTTTGCTTTGTAATTAGACAAACAAACACTCGTATAAGAAACATATTTAAAATGTAGATGAGATAACTGGTAGAGCAATTAGTGATGAGGACAAGAAATATAAAGAAAAAAAAAAGACATTTTTGATACAGCTAAGTGAATACGATCCCGTTATAAACAAGTGTACAAAAGTCAAAACAATTAAAAGTGTTTCATTTGGTTTTAAGGACAGTATCGTAAAGAAAGTTGACAACTTTAGGCATTTCTAATAACTGGCACGTAAGTACATAAAATAGGCATAAACTTTTTTTAAATACCGAACTACATCCTTTTCTTTAAATCGCAACTGAAAATAATTGCTATTTTTGAGAAACTTTCGTAATGGGGCGAATTAACTAACACATTCGTCAAAACTATTTGAACGATTGGTGCAAAATAAAAGGTATGACGATTAGAAAACTGGCTAAAAAGGACATATCGAGTCCCGCGGGCGTGCACAAGATTATAAAGAAATTTGGTGACTTCTGTTCCCTCGAAGATTTGCCTAAATCTGGACGAAAACTAGAGACAACCGACTTGGCACTAGAAATGAAAGTTGTCAGAATGTTTTAGCAAAATCCGTCCGTGTCAATACGAGATGCGGCAAAAAGAGCCAAAACTTCTTTGACTATGATACAAAGAATCAAATTAAGATGAATACTAAAAACCTATAAAAAACAAAACCAAATAAAACGAGACAAAAATCAAACAATGGCTGTCAGAAAAAGGACAAGGAAATTATACGACCGTATATTGAACAAGAAAAATCAGGGTATTACACTCGTAACGGATGATGAGACCTATGCAAATTGAACTTTTTAACTTTACTAGAACCTCAATTTATTAAGGTGCCATCTAATATGGAGGTAACTCTATAAGATAAGGCCATCAACATTGAGAAATTCGGCAAAAAAGTATTAGTGTGGCAAGCGATCTGTCGAAGCGGTATGCGATCGCAATCCTTCTTCACTACAGGGACTTTGACTTCAAAATATTACTACCACTCATAAAGAAGTACAGTATTAGCACTATATCTTGGCCGGATTTGGCTTCTTGTCATTACTCTAAAACTACGAAGGAATGGTTTAAAGCCTACAAGGTAGAAGCAGTGGATAAGGAAATGAATCCTCTGAATTGCCCAGAAATTCACCCATTTGAGCGATATTGAACTGAGTTATCATGAATCGATCGTCTACATCCGTAGAAGACTTAAAAAAAAGTGGAAAAGGGGATTCAAAAATGTATCAAAAATGGTCGTCCATAATTGGAATGAGATACATTAAAAAGAAAGTTAGGTTGAAAATGGATATAATACGACGAATTCATTCAAAAAAGTTCTTTATAAAGACCTTATTTTTCAGTTTTTTTTTGTTTCATTGTCAGTTTTCACACAGAATAAAAATAATATCATTTTGAATTGTCTAATTTCCGATATGGTCCTTAGTAAGTAGCACATTGCGGCACTGCAGGAACTGTAGCTGACTCAATAACGTGTACCTATATACCAGCTCATGTAGGATGTCGATGAAAGTTAAATTGGGTCGGAGTTGTTAGCAAACCGATGATTTAAAAGCATTGTAATATGCAATAGCTGAAACCACGTAATTTTCAGTAACCATAAATGTAAAATGATCTCCAAATTAAATACAATTGCTGCGACCCTAATAGCCAGTTAAGTGAAAATTAGGCAACTTCTCTGCAATCAATCAATTCAGTAATTACCGAACCAAATTGGCAACGCAATTATCATTCGTAAGGAAAATCATTACGAGGAAAGAATGCCCATAACCATTAAAATAATCTGAGTGTTGATGCGTATAGGCGTGCCGTTTTTTGTTGATGCCTTTTAATTTCGCTGTAATGAATTAATGATAAGATGAAATGTGCCAAAGATGGATGTTGATGACATTAAATTGACGGACAGTTGAGAGAGAAATAAGGAAAAGGTAAATTGAAGATCGCGAAATGCTGAGGGAAAATTGTAAATGAGTATACGTCCTCTTTTGTTGAGTAAATTTTGGAATAACTGGTTGTAAGTAGATATTTTTTTGAACGGCTTTCTAAAATAAAAGGTTTAATGAGGTCTCTTATATTTCACAACTTAGGTAGTTAAGTGATATTACTTAATATAAGTGAGTTTTTACTATATTATTGTTAACAAAGTAATAATTACCAAGTTTTTAATTTATAAATACTTACAATGAAATGTCTAGGAAGTTTTAGCTTTTTTCTCAATGGCTTTCTCGAAAATACTCAATTTTTACCTTTACTTTTGCGCGTAATTTAAAAATTATTTACTATATTGTAAATTACTTTTATTTTGAGATTAATTAAAACTCTTCTTTTATTCGTTTTATTTATGTAAAAAGCCTACTATAGTGTTGTATATTAACAATATCCAAGCTTTTACTAATTTGCAATTGCTTGAGTTTTGTCCATGTATATTTTAGTCTGGAACACTCGGTATTCGGTTTAATATTATCAGACCTTTCCTTTCTAAAAAATCAATTTTTTAACTATTAAAGATAAAATGCATATTTTAATTGCTATATTTATATTACTTTAGGTTGTACTCATAATCAATCAAAGAACTGCATTCGGAATTATCAAAACCCATCCCGGGTGTTACAATCAATTCGGAATTTTGTCAGTCATGAAGACGTTAAATTAGTAGAAGTCAAAGTTGTAATTTCTCCGTTATAAATAAACCTTGCAAATCAAGTTCCAACGTCGTTGAATTAACTTACATTGTCTGTATGCCTTGACTCGTAAATTTTCTGCTTCGCACTATAAATCTCGTGACAATAGTGCAAAAACGCGAGCTTACGATCGCGTGTTACAGTGTCGTGACATTTGTCAAACTAGCTCTAACCGAGGCTCTGTCTTTCACAGGAACATATTAGCCTAGAAATGCTAGAAATTATTTGACAAATATTAGAAAGTTCATAGGTACTTTGTAGTAATTCATTGTGAACTGACCGGTTTTGCGAAAATTTTATGCATAGGCTGACGCTACACAGAAACTGTTCTCTTATTATGTAAACACACATTTTTGACCGGTTACTCTGTGAAACTTCACTGGTCAATGTATTATGAATGTCTTCTGTAATATTTTTTCTTTACTTGTACCGTTTGTGCCCAAATAAACATTAAACATAAAACATTATCTCTATATAAATAAAATAATTACTACAATTGCAAATACTCGTCAATCAATCAATCATGTCAGCCAAAAGATGTCTACTGCTGCACTAGGCCTCCCCTCGTATAAGTATCTAAAACGGTTTACCCTTGAAATATCGACAAACGTTTAATCGAATTTCAGTTCAAAGTCAACGTTTCGCTTATTTTCATTTGATCGAATATTCTTTACATAGAACAATTAAATTATGTATTTTTCAAACGCAGATTTTTAATGTTTATAAATATTATTAAATATATATTTTGAGGGACAGATTTTTATTTCATACTTTATTATCCAATATATTATTTAGAAATAAAACAAATCGGTTCTGACGCTCGCCGGCCGCTGCCGCGGCACGCTCGCTTCGCTCGCTCGGCTTCGCTCGCTTGGCTTCGCGCGCTGTTAGGTCGCAGTTCACCTAACACACTCCTCCTCGCTTCGCTCGTCGTCGCACCTATGTGTACTCTGTCGCATATCAATGTGTTGCAATTCTAACTAGTTTTTAGTAATATTGAGTTTTTGTGTCTCTTGAATAGTTTATGAAATATATTTTTAAGCATTTAAAAATCCTTGTACCGTTGTTCTAATAATTGTTTTAATTTATAATGAATAGTCGATGAAGCCAAAATATTACAAGAGATAATATTTATACTAAATATTCTATAAATCGTTTTCGATGAAATGATATTCGATGAAAAGTTTGTCGAGATTTCAAGGGGCACCCATCTAAAACATCAACATATTTTGTTATTTGCAGGCTCTACTACAAAGGGCCTCAGTTTTACCTTCAAATAAAATGTTAATAGAACTTTTTCCACAACAATTATCCACCATTTTCCACTACCGTGTGTGAAACATACAAAAGGAAAATTACCAACACCTACGACGCATTAACACGGCGGTCCAATGGCGATTTATTACCGATACCGATAAAATTATAATCGTTATTTATAGCTTGACTCGCTCGTGTTACTGCATTATTCATAACATCGCTTGTTGCCACGTCTTCCAGCGATTTACTATGCAATTGTTCGACGTGTTGCAACCATTCGCATGACATCAAAATGTTTTTAGAATCACACTTGAAAGTTGCATTGCTCATGATCTCACAACAACAAAGTTGCATCCACATTTCTTACTTCACCCGTTGTCAGTTATCAAACCCATTCTCAGCTAAATATCAATATTCATAGGTGATTAACTGTTTTTATAAATTTAAATTGTTTTATTTACAATGCACGCGCAGTTAGAAAGCTTAACCTATTATTTATTTTTATTCTAGACTGACCGCCGATTGATTTATATCTCTATGGTAGTATATGGTTTATTGGATCCAGTTGCTAAGTATTTAACGTCTTAAAGAATAGACAATAGACATTGACGTATAACATCCACACGACTTTTTAATTAGGCAAAAACGAGCGTATAACACTAATATTAATGAACTGAAAGATGTAAGTTCACTTTTAAATAGTAACTTTCTTGTTACATACTCGTACCACCATGCATATAAACGCTCTTTCGTTCCTTACAGTCGTCGTTTTGCATAAATACTTTTTTTGCATTTTGCATAAAGATACTCAGTTGAGTGACATGAACTAAAAACAAACTTGGTATATAGTTTTTTTTGCACGGGACTAAATAATTAAATGTTTTTAAGATTTCTGTTGACTTTCCAATGATCCCATGACTAGCCCTAGATAAACTTTTTTTTTAAATCTTTTGATAGATCTCTGAGAAATCAAGTAACACACACAAAAGGTTAAAAAAAGGCGAATTGAGAACCTCCTTTTCTTTGAAGTCGATTGAAAACTAGGCATTTTGCATGATCAAGCGATAGAAAACAACACTGGTCAGCAAAATTACATCGCGTGGCAATTAACTTGTCGCGCAACACGGCCGTGTTAGCGCTGGCTGTCGTGCAAACAGGCTCGCAGGGTGAACGTGGATTTACTGGATTGCTTCGGAAAGGCTTCACTTTGTTAAGGCCGTTGGTGATTGATGAACGTGCAGTTTGTTTAGAATAGTTTAGCTTGTGTACTATCTTAAAGGGTTGCAGTTTTGCTAATTTGTACGTAACGCTGTTAAATGTTTACTTTGTTCCTGTGGCACATTTCTATTGTGCTTTATATAATTTAATTTATTGAATACCGTTTAAAGATAAAGATAAAGATAAAGAGACATTTATTCGCAACAAAACAAAACCACATTACACAGATAAAACAATATCAAGACACAGAAAAATTGTTACGAAACGGTCCCAACTCAGCATTCGCCGTAAAGCCAGCACTGGTCTTCCGTTGGAACCGAAGAACCAGTTTACTAGCTACGATAAAGGCATTCTAATTTGTTTTTAAATTTAGGGGACATTTTCGCTCTTAGTTCAAGTTTTGGGTTTATATTGCGTATATACCTACTAGTACTTATAAGACAAAGAAAACTTAAGAAATATATAAGGAAGGCCACCCGAGACTCAGGAACAGAATAATTCTTGTGCTCATAACATATTATTTACCCCTACTGGGAATTGAACCCCGGATGGGTAGCTTCCTACTTCCTAGGCAGGGTCACTTGGCTACATACTAAGTTAAACTCGTCGACGATTTAATATTAGGAACTTTATGTTGCGTATCTGTAAAGGTGAACTAATGAGCTGTTCCTATAATAAATATAAATTTACATTTTTTGTATGAATGAACATTATTGTTATTTTATTTTTTTGCGACCACGGGTGATTTTCTAATGATGGTATAGAGGTCCTCTACATACACATAAATGTATAAAATTTAACACGTTAAATAATATCGGAGCGGAGATACTAAAGATTTCGATTTATTTTTGGTACTAAAAGTATGCCCAGGTATGAATATGTAAATATTTCGGCCACGATGCACTTGTACAACAAAGTAAGTATGTGTATTTTGAATAATTTTATCATAATTTACCACTTTTACGAACAGCTGCTCACCTTGGTAAATGTATGACTTTTACAATATGACAACACTTACCCAAACCCCTTTATCTCAATTTTTTTTTTGTATTTCTCTTATTAAATATACTGCCTAATAGTATTAATTTAAGAGGAGAAAATACATAGCAATGTTTTTGGTGTAACATTTAACAAAAAGTCAAGGTTCTGGCTCCTACACTTGGCTTAGCCTGAGTCGTAGTTAAATAATATATCCTTGTATTTAACATTACCATCGTGTATTAAATTAATTATGAATACAAAAATTACCACAACTAAAGCGATAGTACAAATGAAGAGGGTAATATTCATAGATAATTTAAGTATGACACAGATTTGATTATTCCAGACACCATTCATATTATAATATTTAAATAAGCATATTTCCGCAAAAAAAGAGTTAAAATTGTACTTGAATATTGAGCAGTTTACTTGTTATATTATTTATCAAAACATTTAATCATAAACACAGTATTTATTGGTCGCAAACATGGTATTTATAAAATAAAAAATATATAAGAGAATCTACTCTTATTTGATAGAAGGTATATTGTCTAAAAAAACTAACAAACTAAAACCAACGAAAGATCAGAGCCGCTAACTGTCCAACTAATTAACGGACACCTTTCCGCCATCAATCAAACCGCTGCTAAACTGGTAAAAAAAATGGGGCCAAAGAAATGATGGAATACTTGCACTTGCTCATTAACCTAGTACATTTTAAAAACACCAAAGTCGTTCATCCTGAATTTTCACATACACATCGTCGTAGAGATGAATATTGCTAAGCCAATTTTCTTTGCAACGCAGCAATGTAAACATAGGAAAGAGTGAAGTCGTCTATGTAGAGAACAGCAAAGTTCTTTGGTAAGGGAACGGTTTGACAAGTCAAGTGGTCGGTATGGGGAGGTGATGGATGGATCAGCTGTCCGAGACCTGACAAATGAACAGCTCTGAAGAAATGGGTTATGTAATGTAATGGCATTTAGCCGTGTCTGAAAAGCTCCATTTGTTAGACAAAAATCCGAAATGATTTGGACGTAGAGTATAATTGTAAAAAAAAACTCCATCTCTTCCTTAGTTTTTTTTTCAACTAAGCATGGAAAAAGTGAGAGGAATTTTATGCAAACTCAGTGCAAGACAGAGATTTGCATTTGTCGTCAATTTTTTTCCCAGATGTGGACAGGTTAATAATTTACTCTAAGCTCCTGCTTATTTGTTGAGTTTCAAATAGTTTTGAAACAAACTCCCCAAAATCCTGCAAATAATTCCAGAATATAAAAGTACCCTAAATGGAAATCAAATACATGTTGCATTATGCAGCTATGACCCAGACTGTACAATGTATTCAATCGCATGCGCAAAAACTGCAAACTATACCGTCTACATGATCTATCAAGTGGCTATCACAAACATATTTTTAATGGTGACGAAAACTGGAACTAAATCCAACACATACAATACTTTACGATCTTTCCTAGATGCTAGCGACACTAACCTTATTTCAGTAAGTTTGTAATATTGCAATGGATTCGTCGATTTTCATATCGCAGTGTGACATTGTCAGAATATATTTGTCACCCAAAAATGGAGTTAAAATTCGGTGACTTTGTTGAAGGTTGTTCAATTTATGTGCCGAATTATTCTAATGTAATCAAATTTTTGTCTAGTGGTTTGAGCGTTTTTGCCGACACAATTTTTAGTGATACAAAAGGATTTTTTAGATACCCTGTGTTATTTTTCGAGCAGGTCCTTCGGGTACGTATTTGAAGGTAATGCAGAAACTTAGACACTTATTTATGAGTTATTATTCATCCCACGTCACAGGGTTAGTACCTACTTTAGCAACTAATACTCACAAACAAGGGTTGAACTTTTAGTGCCGATCACAGTGCCGATGACGTCATTTCCTATATGCAAAATGCGCGTTGATAAAAAAATAAATACTTGTAATTATGATATTGAAATTTAAACTCTTTTTCCATAATTAAAGCTTCTGAGTTCATCGATACTGATATTGAGATGGATCTTAGCTTAAAATATCAAGTATCATTGTCTTAAAAAAAAACTGTTCGTATATAGTTGCTACATCAATTTGTATGATTAAATACTATTTTGGCATTTATTATCTTTTACAATACTTGTCGAATTGGTACTTATTCATAAATAAAATTAGCATTTTTAGTAATAAATGGTAAAAACATTGTATGCTGTTGCTGTGTTTTATATTATGAATGTTATTAAACTTATTAAAACTCTATATTAAGTTTATATTATGAATTATTTATATTTTGGACCAGTTAATAGATAAACACCTTCTAAATGAAAACACCCCATGTGCAAAATTTGGTAATTTTGGGATCATCGGCACTAATTATGTAGTAATAATAAGTGTAAATTAAACTAATGGTTAAATGAAATGCCATACTAGATAAAAATATTTTAATGACATAAGTACATATAAAAAAAGAATGTCTGCCAACACGTCACTGCCATTATCTTCGTTTTTTACCAGCCAGCATAGTTGCTGCCGGAAGCACCAAGTCCGTGAGCGCCATTTCCGTAGGCACCACGACCATAGGCGCCAGTTCCATAACCTCCATAACCAGCGCCATAAGAGCCGTAGGCACCTTGACTAGCGGGGTGGTTGATGCTATATTGATAGGAGCTAGTAGATGTACCAGCATGGCCTAGTCCTGAGCCAGCATAGCCAGCGTAGCCAAGGTTCGAGCCAAGACCAGCACCGTAGGCAGCATTTCCAAGATTAGAGCCGAAGCCACCGTAGCCGAGGTTAGAGCTATAGCCTCTGTAGCCGAGGTTAGAGCCGTAGCCGAGACCAGCACCGTAACCCGCATTTCCGAGGTTAGAGCCGTAGCCTCCGTAGCCGAGGTTAGAGCTGTAGCCATTGTAGCCGAGATTGGAGCCGTATCCTAGACCTGCTGTTCCGAGCCCACCATATCCAAGACCAACACCGTTGCCTCCGTAGCCAAGATTTGACCCATAGCCAAGAGCCGAGCCGTGGCCAGCGAGGCCAAGACCAGAGTTCAGCCCTCCAGCACGGGCAAATCCAAAGAGGCAGGCAGCAAGTAGAGCAATCTAGAACAACAACAAAAATGCTTTTTAATTGTAATATAAGTTGACAGAGACCAGAAAGTTACACTAGTACTTATTGGGACACGTTAAGAATAAAAAGTAAACAACAGTTTAGATACTGCAAATTTTTACAATGAGGCGTTATTATCAAGTTCTTCGTGAACTTTATGTTTTAGTAATAATATAGTTATTAATATTCGTATGTTTTACCTTAGCGAACATCTTGTTGTTGTTACTTCAAATGTGATGATTTGAATGATTCCAAGTTATTTTGACCCGGCTTATATATTCAGATGTAAGGATATTAGACATTGTTGCTAAAGCTCTGCATCATAAACGAACCGTAACAAGATCGTTTTTTTTGCAGCTAGGCTAGGAATTATTAGACTCTGTCGAATAATCTCATTACGTTGTCTAATTATGAACTCTTTCACAAATTGTGTAGATGATACAATCTCTGACATCAGCCTTGATATAACTGCTAATTTAATCTAGTAGTCCTCTTAAATTAACGATTTGTAAAATTTAATTGCTTTTTTGTTCATGTTTACATCATTGTGAAACATTATTAGTGGTATAAATGTGTTAGCATGCCTGATGTGATGTTTAGAATCATTTAATATTTCAACAGATTATAACGTAGACTAAGTTAAATGCAGAAAAGTGACGTATTATGTTCAGATTTTCCTAATACTATAGTAGACTAACCTTAGTTTGCCCAGAATAATATTCTACTTAAAAAAAAACTCTTGAAATAGTCTAAAAACTATTCGCAAACTATTCGTTAAAAGATAACTTAGTGCAAAAGTACTACACCACCTTTTATCTTATATCTTTATGTCATTCTTAATAATCGCTCTTGAACTGGTCGGGTTTGTTTTTTTGTTATTTTAATGTTGTATTGTGTTTGGTAGAATAAGTAAAGTTTATATAGTATTATGTCACCTCCCGATGAGGAGTATGACTGTAATGGCATGATGGTTGCAAATTGTAAGCAAATTAAACCTGTCTTAACCAATATCTCACTAAAATTAATAATAATTAAAATAACTAACAAACACAAATTTTTCTTCTAAACCATTATCGTTCTTTGCATTACATGCTATTTTTATATTTAATTCGGGTGCGGTTCTATGTCTGTATGTTTATTTTTGTATATTCACTGATTTCCCCGTCAATAATAATTGTGAACCGATTTTGAAAATTATTTATTGTTTCATAGGGTATACTTTCTAGTTAATCCCATTGTTACCACATAGTTATCTGATGAGAGAACTTCCCTTATATTATATAGCGATTATGATTTTAGTATTTTCAGTAACGAGTCCAGCATTTGCGTTCAGAAAGTATCATTTGGTGAAGTGGAACTGATGATGAAAACCTCAGATGGTCACCAGAACTCCTCAACAGTAACTATTTCAAGAGTGGCAATAAGATATCTCGATAAAGATAGTTTTACAACTATGATGAAGCAGGCGAGCTTAACATGCCCTATAATTTCTTATTTTTTTAAGAAATGACACAACATAACAACATAGTATCGTCACTTAAAACACAATAGAACAAATTTATTAAAAACAAAAAACCATCTTCAAATTCGTATTAAAGGTCAGTCAAACTGAAGTCGTTGTCCCACAATATTTTAAACCAATCTGACCAACTCTGCCATTGCATCAAAGAAGTATTCTTTTTAGCAATTTCGTCTGTACAACCAAAACCCCCCACACACACTTTGATTTTAACAATTTAAATTTTGACCAAATTTGGGTACAATATAATAAAACCTGTCTGTCCAAATGACCGAATTATACCACGGCTGCAAACAACTGCAGGCGACGTCGGCGCGATACATCAACAGTCGGTGATATCCATGAATGTAACATCATTTTTTTTCGGCAAGTCTACTGCTTGTATAATATCACCATTCATAACACCAAGGTTTTTATTAGTGTCGCGACAGAGAGCTGAACGAGATTGTTCGTCTGGCCCTCTAGTTTATTAGAAAATAAATGTGCTGTTAACTCTGTGTTACAATGAATCATAATTTTTATATACTCTACCTATGACGGACAATCATATTTTTAACGAATCATTATGATATTTCGTTTATTAAAATTTGGCTATTTGATTGTATTCTGTTTGCACACATAGTGTGTTAAACTTCTTACCTTTTTACCGGTAAAATTTAATATAAATATAAATGAGTAGCAGCATGAGAATGAGTATGAGTACGAATAAAAAATACTTACCAGTTATTATGACGTCATAATAACTGGTAAGTATTTTTTATGTAGGTAAATAGTAAAATTTTATGATTATAACACAAATTTAAATAAATCCAAAAACTCTCACTTCCAAGCTGAAGCATTATAAAGTTCAAGTTTGGCTTAATTTTCCACCAAGATTGGCATATTTGGTTTTATTATCCTGCTAAGTACCTCTCATCATCACCATCATCATCATGTCAGCCGAAAGACGTCCACTGCTGGACATAGGCCTCCCCCAAGGCTTTCCACCAAGGCTTTAAGTACCTCTACTGAAACAAAAACCTCTTCGTTATGACTTCACTAGCAGTTGCATTGTATTCAGTTGAATCATTCATGATGTTCGATGGCTGTTAATCAAAGTTTTTCGACTTTTTCGGATTTATTCTTTCCTGTAATAAAATTACCATAGACGTCGGCTTTATTGAGTTACTTTTTTCAGAAGAGTTGGATTATGTATCCTTGTTAGGTATACACACACAATTTAATACATAAAAATATATTAGTATCTAACTTAAGATATGTAATAAATCATATAGTAAAATACTTTTACTGATAAAGAATTGTGGAAAACCTTGGGGAAGGCCTTTGTCCAGCAGTGGACGTCTTGCGGCTGATAATGATGATGATGATGATGATAAAGAATATCGAGGATTATAATTATTGCACTATTGTGAATCACACCATTATTTTACAGACCAACAGTGCATAAGTTCGTGTTTTTAGTTCGTAAAAAAAGTGTTTTAGTGCCCTCCAGATCGACGTTAAAATGAAACGTAAAATTAGGTATTAGGCGCGGCGCGACTTTGACGACTTAACACACTTCAATAATACAATAATTTGTGAACTATGAGAATTGCGATAGCCATAAGAAGGATGTAATAGGTTAAGACAAAATCGGGTATTTATGCTTGACATTGACACTAAACAGTGCAGTGTCTGTGGCATTTGTCAAACGTCTATGAATTTTTCATTGAGTTTTTCAATACATCGAAGATTTTCGTTTGTGCATTTAGGTAGCATTTATACATTTTATTTCGTTTGTCACCTATATTTGGCATTAAATTTCAGAAGTACCAATC
Organism: Acleris sparsana; assembly: GCA_923062465.1. NCBI lineage: Eukaryota > Metazoa > Arthropoda > Insecta > Lepidoptera > Tortricidae > Acleris > Acleris sparsana. The sequence goes on from OV281293.1 coordinate 14,285,099, forward strand.
ATACGTTCAATTAAATCTGATTCATGTATTGTGTGTTTGAATGTATTATTTTATCTATTGCAGTAATAACGTGGTGAATAAATATGGATAAACCATCCATCTCTATCGCACTTGCAATAGTCAGAAAGTGACAGATTTTATCCACCTAAATCCACATCTGATTGAACGACAATAATTGACCTGTGGTCGTTGTATTAGTGATGAATCGATTGCACAGTTTTGATTGTAATTAACTTTTGTTACATTTTACTTTAGCATTTTATACAGACAAACTTTCAAAATAAAACCAAATCGAAAATTACCTCGGAAGTAAAGAATATAATCTTTCCATACAGTTTGGCAACAGTAATAAAATTTACAGCGTTCAATTTCCATAACCGTCCAACGCATTAAAACTTAAACAGTCATCCGAATAGCGCGTTGACAATTATAATTTTATAGTTGCTGTGGCGTAGGAATTGGATATTCGTAATAATATAATAAATTAATTACCAATAATTATAATCTAAAATAATAATGTTTAAATAATATTTCAAATAATAAATTCATATAATTTTGTATAGTTATAAATAAGTATAACTCATATTAAGATTATATAATTATTACAATAAATAAACAAAGCACTAATATATCTAAACAAACTTAAAGTAAATGTATGTTGAAGGGACAAAGCGACTGATTTTATTAGTAGTGAATCTACATGTCGCAGCGGTGCAAGAAACCGGTCCAGCCGCCGGCCGCGCGAGCGCCCGACGCTTGCGCCGGTCACGTAGGCAGTCCCTAATCGTTATCGACGCGGAACGCATGTCGCTTTGGCGCTCCAACTGCTTACGCTTACGAAGTTTCTAGTGCTTAAATTCTTTCCTATCTATTCTATCTCTCGCTTGCTCCTACTCCTTCTAAATTGACTGACTGGTGTTGTGTGTTATTTGTGCCTTCCGTGAACTGTATAGAACAATAAACTTAGTGTGTAGTAAACTGCTTGAAGTGCTTATTTATCTCCGCTTCGCTAACCCGCACACTGAGCCGCTACTACAAGGCAAGTCCCGCACACATTATTACCAAATTGGTGACCCCAAAGAGCACAGAAGATGGGCAAGGACGAGGCTAGTGGACAAGGAAATGTTACCCAAGATGGCGGCGGCCCAACGGACGTTTTTCGTGTCGGCGTCAGAGTACCTGCCTTTTGGGCAGAGAAACCGGCGGTCTGGTTCGCGCAAATTGAAAGCCAGTTTGCGATTTCAAATATTACCACTGATGCTACCAAATTCAATTACGTAGTTGCACAGCTTGAATCACAATACGCCGCTGAAGTGGAGGATATAATTGTTAACCCTCCCGCCGCCGACAAATACATTAAGCTGAAAAATGAGCTGATCAAGAGGTTGTCGGTGTCGAAGGAAAAGAAACTGAAGCAGCTTTTAAGCCAAGAAGAGCTGGGCGATAGGAGGCCGTCGCAATTTTTTAGACACTTGCGTAATTTGGCCGGACCGAATGTTCCAGATGAGTTCCTATTGTCGATTTGGATGTCTCGTCTGCCCAGCAACGTACAGTTTATTATTGCGTCGAAACCCAACGATTCGCTGGAAGAGTTGGCAGATCTAGCCGACCGTATCTACGACGTATCTACCCCGCAAGTTGCATCAATATCCGGTCCTGGGTCGGAAATGACTACACTCATGCGTCAAGTAAGTGAGTTGACAAAAGAGATGAAAGCTTTAAAAAGCCAATTTAGCAGCAACAGACAGTCCCGGTCAAAAACGCGCGCATCCAGCGCGTCCCGCAACCGTTCCAGTTCCAGGCGGTCACAGTCCAGTTACCAAAAATACCCAGAATGCTGGTACCATGCTAAATTCGGAGAGCGCGCTAAGAAATGCATTAAACCCTGCGATTATAAGGCGGGAAACGACAAGGGCACTCGATAATTGCGACCGCCGATTGCCCTAGCACTGGTCGCTTATTCGTCACGGACCAAATGACTAAGACGCAGTTTCTTGTGGACACTGGCAGTGACCTCTGTGTCTTCCCTAGGTCAGCATTAAAAAATCGACGAGAAAAATCAAGCTACCAGTTATGCGCAGCGAACGGCTCAACGATACACACATATGGATACGTACACTTAGTGCTGAACCTAGGCTTGCGCCGCGACTTCGCTTGGCGATTTATTGTTGCCGATGTAACTAAGGCAATAATCGGTGTAGACTTTCTGTCGTACTACAACCTCATAGTTGACTGCAGAAACCAACAGCTGATCGATAACACTACTAGCCTGCGCGCCGTGGCTCTGCCTGTGCAAGCGTCAGAAGGCATTTCTTCGGTGAAAATTGTATCTGGTGAGTCGGATTATCATCGCATACTACTTCAATACCCCGACATTACTCGCCCATCAGGCGTTCATCGGACTCCTAAGCATAATATTTACCACCACATCCGAACAACTCCAGGGCCTCCCGTGTCGTGCTCACCTCGACGGCTGGCCCCGGACAAATTAAAAATAGCTAAGGATGAGTTTACTGCAATGATCCAGAATGGTACAGCAAGACCTTCAGAGTCGCCATGGTCATCGCCATTACACCTCGCTCCCAAAAAGGACAATGGCTGGCGGCCTTGTGGTGACTTTAGGATGCTCAACGCGAGGACCATCCCGGACAAATACCCTATACGTCATATTCATGATTTTTCACACTGCATTTCTGGTTGTCAGGTATTTTCCACTATTGACCTCGAGAAAGCATACAACCAGATCCCTGTGAATCCAGAGGATATTCCGAAGACCTCCATCACCACACCGTTCGGACTTTACGAGTTCCCTTTCATGACCTTCGGGCTTCGCAACGCCGGACAAACATTCCAACGGTTTGTGGATGAGATGGTAAGGGGACTGGACTTTTGTTTTGCATACCTAGACGATTTTTTGGTATTCTCAAAGGATGAGGACACCCACAAGGAGCATCTGCACCAGCTGTTCACCAAATTCCAGGAGTACGGGATGGTGATAAATACTTCCAAGTGTGTCTTTGGTGCCTCAGATGTGACATTCCTGGGATACAGCATTTCCGTTCACGGTACCAAGCCACTCCCAGCCAAGGTGGATGCCATCAAAAGCTTTCCGGCCCCGAAGAACGTCAGAGAGCTGCGCCGATTCCTGGGTATGATAAATTTTTACCGTAGGTTTATCCCTGAGGCAGCGCAGTTTCAAGCACCACTGAACGCTCTGTTAACCGGCTCTGTAAAAGGGTCCCATCCCGTCAACTTTGGCGCTGAAGAGTACGAAGCTTTTTCCCGATGCAAGGAAAGCTTATGCCAGGCTGCGTTGTTAGCGCATCCAAATAGCCAGGCTAAGCTCGCCATTGTCACTGACGCATCGGATACCTGCATGGGTGCAGCACTTCAACAGCACATGGATGGAGAATGGCAGCCCCTAGCATTTTTCTCGAGAAAACTGAGTCCATCGCAGTGTAAGTACTCACCATATGACCGAGAACTACTAGCCATATATGAAGCCATAAAGTACTTTAGGCACATGGTCGAGGCTCAAGTCTTTACTATATACACCGACCATAAACCAATAACGTTCGCTTACCACTCACGCAAAGACAACTGTTCGCCCAGACAATTTCGGTACCTCGATTATATAGCGCAATTTACCACAGACATAAGGCATATCTCAGGGAAGGATAATGTCGTTGCTGATACCCTGTCCCGCATAGAGGAAATTACACAGCCGATCAACTTAAGTAAGTTAGCACAGTCTCAGCGCACCGACGCTGAGTTGCGAGAACTCCTGCACGGTGACACCTCACTCCGTCTAAAGAAGCTCAAGTTGCCAGGTACCCATATGGAACTGCATTGCGACGAGGGCAACGAAACACCCAGACCGTTCGTCACTAGAGAGCTGCGCCGTCAAGTGTTCGAGAGCTTGCACTCCCTAAGTCATCCTGGTGCCAACGCGTCTATAAAGCTCGTCACAGACCGATACGTATGGCCAGGTATCAAGAAAGATTGCCGAGAGTGGACACGTACCTGTTTGGCATGTCAGCGCGCAAAGGTAACTCGCCACGTTTCTGCACCACTAGGCACGTACAGACTACCACGAGCGAGATTCATGCACATACACATAGACCTCATAGGCCCCATGCCTGTGTCTCAAGGATTTATGTATTGCCTCACGGTCGTCGATCGCTTTACACGATGGCCTGAAGCGATACCATTACAGGAGATCACAGCTGAGTCCGTAGCCAAGGCCTTATTGTACGGATGGATTGCTCGCTTTGGCTGCCCCAATGACATAGTTACCGATCGCGGCAGGCAATTTGAAAGTAACCTGTTTAGGTACCTGTCTCAGATGGTTGGGTTCCAGCATCGACGCACCACTGCCTACCACCCAGCGTGCAATGGCCTAGTGGAGCGATTCCACAGACAGTTAAAGGCTGCTATCACCTGTCACGAGAGTACCAACTGGGTGGAATCGTTGCCTTTGGTTTTGCTTGGGATACGCAGTGCTTTTAAGGAAGACCTAAATGCTACCGCCGCGGAGCTAGTATACGGCGAGCCGTTAAGACTGCCTGGAGAGTTTCTCGACGCCCGTACATTACCGGAAGACAGAATGAATGTAACGGATTATATATCACGCCTGCGTAAGTTTGCGAATAATCTCACTCCAGTACCAGCGTCGCGGCATATTGCTAAAAGGACTGTGTTCATTTACAAAGACCTCAGTAAAGCCAGTCATGTGTTTCTTAGGGATGACACGTGCCGTCCGCCACTTCAACCAGCATACACAGGCCCTCACGAAGTTATACGGCGAAGCGATAAAGTGTATAACATAAAAGTGAACGGTAGAACTGTGAGTGTGTCCATCGATCGTATTAAACCAGCTTATGTATTATCTGAGTCTGTAAATACACCAATTCCAACTCCACCAACTCAATCTTCTCCTGAGACAGTTATCACAATTAAAAAAACAAGATCAGGTCGTACGGTTCGCGTACCTGACTACTATCGCCCTTGACGGTCTCTGGAGGGGGGTGATGTGGCGTAGGAATTGGATATTCGTAATAATATAATAAATTAATTACCAATAATTATAATCTAAAATAATAATGTTTAAATAATATTTCAAATAATAAATTCATATAATTTTGTATAGTTATAAATAAGTATAACTCATATTAAGATTATATAATTATTACAATAAATAAACAAAGCACTAATATATCTAAACAAACTTAAAGTAAATGTATGTTGAAGGGACAAAGCGACTGATTTTATTAGTAGTGAATCTACATGTCGCAGCGGTGCAAGAAACCGGTCCAGCCGCCGGCCGCGCGAGCGCCCGACGCTTGCGCCGGTCACGTAGGCAGTCCCTAATCGTTATCGACGCGGAACGCATGTCGCTTTGGCGCTCCAACTGCTTACGCTTACGAAGTTTCTAGTGCTTAAATTCTTTCCTATCTATTCTATCTCTCGCTTGCTCCTACTCCTTCTAAATTGACTGACTGGTGTTGTGTGTTATTTGTGCCTTCCGTGAACTGTATAGAACAATAAACTTAGTGTGTAGTAAACTGCTTGAAGTGCTTATTTATCTCCGCTTCGCTAACCCGCACACTGAGCCGCTACTACAAGGCAAGTCCCGCACACATTATTACCAAATTGCCATAAATTATGACTAAAATCGACTATAATTTACCTCGGCCGTACACTTATGGGCAATTAAATATTCTATAGGAGGAGTTGCAAAATTGTCATTTGATCGCAACGATTTTCATAAAATTATGTTGTATTTATAATTTATGGGAATTATGCGTGTTTTGCCCGGTGTAGGTCAAGTTATGTGTAACCGATCGTTCATATCATCTTTAAAACACTGCTATCTTTACCTACGACTCCAACCGGTTATTGCGTAAAATTATAACGATACCTTTTTTAATTTTTTATTCGAAATCAAATTTAGTTTTTTCGTATTTATTTTTGTTTAGTTGTACTAAAAAATTGACCTTGATATACAATTTAATGTAACTAGGATAACACCAAATAAAGTACTACTTTTTTGTTGTGATTTACAGTAATAATACTGGAAAAAAATCTTGTATGTACAATTGAATGGCGCTAGTAAAATTAGTGCCGCCAGGAGTTATATTTATCTGTCTCAAAAGTTTTTTTCTTTATGTGTCATAAACTAATATTTAAAATAAGAACAGGCACTTTAGCAATCGAAAATTAATAGTGTTGTACACGCCACAACATTTTATCGATTGTTTACCGATTATTCATCGAGTATGCAAATATTTTAATAGTATTTTAATGGTCGGACCGGTCGGCTCCAATATTTTAATGAGTCGCCTGAGGTGTGACGGACAGACGGATAGAGCTATTAAGCTTTTTTATTACTAAAGGTTTATTTTGTGTGTTTAATTTGTTACTGAATTCTACCGCGGCACTTATTTATAGTTTAAGTTTTGAATAAGATTGGATGGTAGGCTGCAATTATTTTGTGGTTATACATATTTAGTTATTTTTCTTTATGTGATTACTTTACTTTTGACTTTAACTTTTTATTTTGTTGGATAGCTCGAGCAATTATTCCGATTATTTATTGAATGTTTTTCATGAATAACCAACAACCCTCATGGTAATAAGAGAATAAATTTGAGGTATTTTAATTCTTCGAGAATCTTAGGGTTTCGAGAAGACATTAACAGTCTGACATATAAAAAAATCTTAGGTGTTTTTTTAAATCATGGAATAGAAAGCTGTGTTCTCTTCTGAATGTGATATTTAGCGATAATATTAATCGATACTACGAGTATCTTTTTAACGTCACTAAATTATAAATTTATCTTTATGACCACGCGGCTAAACCGTTTTTAAAACAGCTATCTCTGCTACTAATTTCAGTTTAATTTATGAAAATGTAAGCAAAAGGTATTCGTAAAACCATAAACGGGATATTTTTATTTAATAATTGGCTAATTAGAATGTTAACGAAGCTTAAATGGCACTGTTTGTTTTGAGATTAGGAAAACATTCTACCATAATTTTATATGAATGTGACAAAGTAGGATGTTTATGATAAAATTAATAATGTATTTTTTAAGCCGATTTCAATGTAGTTCAAAGTGATTTGTTACGACTTGATAAATATGGATTCGTAGTTATCATAAACTTGGATTATGTTAACGAAATAATTATAATGTTCGGCTGATGTTTGAGTTAAAATTATTCATAATTATGATTTCATCATACTAAGTAAATATATAATTTTAATAATTATTCACCCACGAAAGACACAAATTTAATTATAATTTTTACTTCTGTGTCGACTTTTGTTTGTCCAAATGATAAACAATAACAATTTATTTTATTTTTCTTCGTATAGGCACTCCCAAGCGCATGCAACTACTCACTCAAAGTTTATTTATCATATCGATTTCCGTACTAAACAAGGTTTTTTAGAGAATGCAGAAAGCAAACGAAAAGACAGGGCACATTAACGGTAACTGTTGGAAGGGCGAAAGGGGTGATGGGTTATTGTACATACACATACATACAAATGACGAGTTCATACACATGTGAACACTTTAGTACCTTGTAAATGTTTACAACCAATAAAGTGACAAGGTTCTAAAGTGTAAACTTATGAACTCGACTGTACTTGTAACTTGTCAAGCGTCTTAAGTAAAAAAGGTTAGAAAAAGAAACATCCAAAGCCCTCCTATACCTCTTCAGTATTCATACAATTCCTATGGGTGTCTATTCTACTGGGTAAAGCCATATTGCCTGTGATATGTTATCGTATTGTCAACGTTACGATAGCTCTTATGATGTGATAGTGACCATGTTAAAACAAGATGATAACATTTCAAAGGCAATCATTATGCTTTTACCTAGTAGAATACAGGTTCAAGGTTGTAATTCTCTTAAAAACGGCGTTCTGTCGGTCGAACGAGTGAATGAGTTACAGAGGCGAGTTTAAGTAGTCCCGTCAGAGCGTAAAAAACACATTTTAGAGTGTGCATTCTCAATTAGGCAGTTAGGCTTTACCATTTAAAGCGATAAATTAATTCTAATCCCAATACTATACCAGACCACAACAATTCCAACAATTTTGTGCGTTTTTGTATCGTTATTTTATTATCAAATTGAACTGGGATAGGAACGTGCTCATAAGTATTATATTACTAAACATGATTGCTCGTTGCATAATACAATTATTAACTTATCCTTTCCTAACTAATCCTCGTCGCCTCCAAACCACATCGCCTCAGGTATCCATTTTTAATAAAACCCCAATCAGTCGGCCGCCGGATGCACTGCCATCACCGCGTTCCGCCGGAAATGGAGCTCGTGTTCGCAGCGCCCTCTACCAGCTTCCGCACCGGAAGTGCGCGGTGCCCGCGTTGTTTGATTGCGATTTGCTTTTTCGGGTTCCGTGCCCTGAAGGCATAGACGGAACCCTATCTATAAGCGCACGCTTTGTGTTGAATTTTGATAAAACAGAGTTCATTGTTAAGGTTCCGTACCATGCACTGAAAATCCCTTTTAAGATGACTTAATTGTCCGTTTTTCAGTCTGCCAGTTAAAACTATGACTTCTGTCTGGTATGTTTGAAGCTATCAGGCTAAAATTTGGAAAAAAATTACTATTCACAAAGTCTTTAAAGTAGAAATTTAAAACTATCGCAACGACAAATAAATTAAATTATGAACTTTTACTCAACTAGTTGCCTAGGCAATAGAAAAATAAAAAGCAATCGTAATCGTAAGTATTTCGTTACAGAACCTTGCCTAATACACCCCTTCGTTATCTTCTCCGCAAGCGATATTTTCAAATAAAGGGAACTGTAGAATCCAATCGTTTCGTTTTTGTTTTAGCGGTTTTTGGCGGCACGTTGTCAGTGTTTGATGAGCTCTTGGCGATGTTATTTGAAACTGAAATTGGTTTTTGCTACTGGATTTATTAAGAAAAAATAACTAGTGATTAATTACAGTTAAGTATATCATTTCAAAATAAAAGTTACTAAAAGGTTGCTATCATTTAATAAAAAAATATATTCTCAAACTTCAATTTGCAAAACGCTTTTTACCGAAACTGTAAATACTGTCCTAACCAGTTCTACAAGATGGTTATAAAATAAATCTTGAAATATTTATTTAATTTGTGAAATTCTCTTTAACAACTGATTGGACATATAATAGCTAAACTGAAGTGGCAGTGGGCGGGGCACATTGCTCGCAGGACTGATGGCCGATGGGGTCAGAAGGTTCTGGAGTGGCGTCCACGGACCGGAAGACGAGCTGTAGGTAGGCCTTCAACAAGATGGAGTGACGACCTCGTCAGGATCGCGGGACCGCGGTGGATGCGTAAATCACAAGACCGGTTTGAGTGGAAAGCCTTGGGGGAGGCCTATGTCCAGCAGTGGACGTCAACGATGATGATGATGATGATGAACTGATTGGATTCCTTACTAAAGACATTATGCACTACTACTACGGTTTTAAAATGCTATTTTCTCTTTTACATCAAAAAACTATATTATCTTTGTTGCTTTAACTAAGCTTTGGATTGCTATACGAATTTGTCCAACGAGTCAAAGTGACAAGGTAAAAAAGTCATCTACTTACGACTATACCGTAATATTGACCCAACTCTCACCGCCGCGGCCAGGGCGCGCCGCTAATTTGTCTCCGGTCTCGACGAGCGCCGCTTTATCAGGCGCAGTCATCGTGTGAAAACAGTTTTTCTTCGCGATAAGGGTGACCATTTGATTCTATTTATTTTTCAGGGCACGGTAAAATAGCATATATTATTCTACCTACTACTATACTTGTACACATTTAGATTGTTAAACTTAAACTATTGGCACTATCATCATCATCATCATCATTATCAGCCGCAAGACGTCCACTGCTGGACAAAGGCCTTCCCCAAGGTTTTCCACAACGATCGGTCCTCTGCTGCTGTCATCCAGCGGTTTCCCGCGACCTTTATCAGATCGTCAGTCCACCTTGTGGAAGGTCTGCCAACACTTCGTCTCCCGGTTCGCGGTCGCCACTCTTGAATTTTTGGCACTATGGAATTCATAAAATATAGGAATACATTCATAAAAAAATATTTTATGTAAGTATAATTTATTGTACCTACTTAAACTATCGTCAGCAAAAAAAAACTAACACTATTAGTAGAGAAGCTAGGTGTTAGAGTAAACTGAGTTTGCACTAATAACGTGCTCTTGCTTACTCGATGCACAACCTTTCACTTTTCTCAATCTTCTAAGTGTTAGATGGAAGAGATTCCTGAAAGGGATAATTTCGCCTTGGTATATATTTTTATACTTGGTATATTATGTATTTTTGTTCGATGACAACTTGGCTTGTTGATCCGATCTTCATGAAATTATCCAAAAAAAACATGTTGAAGGTCGATCAAGAGCAGGATCAGTCAAGGGGTTGTGGAGTCAAGGGCTCGTGAGGCATTTCTATAATGATATTACGAACTATTAGCATACGGTATAAATCCTTCTAGTAAATATTACAGTCCTTTTTATCATATCAGTAACTTTGTCACCCTATCCATCCTGATGCCCTCACTCCACTTCAAGCGAGTGACAAATGCGATCGCCGCGCTCACTCGCCGCGATCCCTCAGCGCGTGATGTCAGGGATTTATCATGGCCGCTCAAAATGGCCGCCGAATTAAAAATGGCAATCGTTTAATTATTTTGTGTAAAGTTTAATTTGACAATGGCGTTTAAATGCGCTTAATGTATATTTTGAAAGCATCCGTAGATTTGTGTCGTGGTAATAGGCAAGTGACCCAATATTGTTGCATATTATATTCACATCTCAATTTGAATTTCTTAATTTTAAAGCATTGGTTATCAACATGGAACATTTGGCAATATACGAGTTTTTTTTTTCTTAGGTTGCAGTCACTTACTGCTCATTATGTCAATGAGATCAAGCACTTTTTGTTCAATTCAATAGTTTTACAATCCTTTCAAGCTCTTTGATAATACACTTAAAGATTATAATGAAAAAAATAGATATAAAATTAATCTACTCATCTTAGTATTTGGGTCTCTGGAGTCTCTCAGTCAGATAAATCACAGAATAAATTTAACAAAGATGTACCTACACCTGACATTAAAATTGCAGAAGTGTTTTTGTGGCTCTGTCCGTTTCAAGCAGAAAGGAAGCAATGGATCAAGTTTTTTTTTCTGAAATATATCAGGAGTTACAAAAGATTAAAATTGTATGCCGCCAAGTTAAAAAAAATCCACATTGAATAGCCATAAATGTTTTTTACTAGGATGAATTCACTTTAAAATCCAGCTGAAATATATATAATATAAAATAAATATGGCTGCGTTTATCACGTTTCAAAATGTGGATACAACATACGTAATTTTGACACGTAAAAATTTTGTCACGCGAAATACGTAACCATTATTACGCAAAATTAGGTCCGAATTTCCAGTTAGCTAATTATTGATACAAATCATAAAATAACTTGCTGCAATAAGAGAAGCCAAATTCCCTTAACCCACAGTAGGACAATAGCCGAAAACTGCGGGAACTATAAAAGGAGTTACAGGGTGGTCGTAAACGAGTATTTTATTTGAAACGGTCAATAGTGGCTCCCTGGGGGCCTGTTGCGATTGGTCCAAATCTGCTGCTTGCCGCTTTTTGACAATAAAATTGAGGATATATTGGGTAGGTTTAAACTGGTTGATTTGTTGCGATTGGCTTAGTTTTGATATAAATAAAATCTTTACTTTTATGACACGATGTCTTTTCAACGAGAATTTACTTCGCCTTTTAACCTACTCTTTGTGTACAGTACACATTTTGCAGTCAGTACAGTTCTTAAAATTCAATTGTCTAACCAACTGGTCGCTGGTACCACCAAGATGTCTGTTGTGTGTGTCGGTTGTTTTGAAGAGCAATACCACTAACCTGAGGTCCGTTGCCTGAAGCCTCCATAATATCTTTATCTAGTAGTTATTTATCTTTCTCCGTAGCATTATTCCATGCCTACTTTTTGCTGGTGGCTTGCCTACTATTATTTCCTTGAACCAGTATTGAAGCAGTTATTTTGAATATTTATTGCGTATTACATTTCTATCCAAGGGTTCTCTATATAAAATTCATCACCAGTTCTAAAACCTTAATAAAAGGCAGCATAACACCTTAAGCGTTATTTGTACCATGTTTTTTATGGCTCCCACAATAGCTTTATATTATCGCGTCGATATAAAGTGCCCAAGTTTAATCGATTTTGAAGCCGTCTCAGTTTTGTGACCCCCTCGGCACGTATTACTGAGGATCATGTAAGTAGTTTTCTGTTTTAGCGTAGTTTTTATTAGTAAAGGCATTTTTTACGGACTCGTAAGAAAGTTGGCTCTCGTCTGTAATGTAAACGGAACGAATGCATAATTGTTTCGTCCTTTTCGAGTCTCTAATGAGAATAAAATCTGTCTTTGACTAAGAGTGCTAGTAGTAATGGATCTATCGAGGTAGAAATCTTTGGAGAACGCTCCAGGAGTAGACCTTGTTGCTTCGACATGATGATGATGATAAATCAAAAATGTACTCTTGTTGAACAACCAGACAAAAAAACGTGCCAAAGATATCTATCTGCATAACATCATTCAAAGGATGGGAGCATGCAGAAGCACAAGCATGTTCAAACAAGAAAGCGTTTCGTGCATTTAGCGCGCTGGTACTAAAACACGCGGGCAAACATTGGAGGCGGCTGTTAATTTATTGTATGCACAGTTTGCTGTACGTTTTACGCGGTTACCGAGAAATTTAGAGGGTTTTTTGAGGTGTTTGCAGTAATTTAAGCGTTGTTTTGGGATTGAGTGGCCTATTTACCTAAAAGGCTATCGTATTTGTGAAGATAATAAAAATATTTTCTACGTTTTTAATTTGTAACAACTCGGTCCAATGTTAGAAGATCCTTTACACTAGTTGGCATTTAGGTTTTAAAAATTGTTTTCCTCTATATTCGAGTGGAGTTCCACCGAACTGGTAAGTATAGAAGTTTTCTATCTTTGTCCACAGTTTTCTATCATTGTGGGTCTGGTTTTAGTTTGCTTTAATTGAAGATGATGTTTAATCTGTGTTAAAATAACACTATTCTTCCGCCTTTATTCATACTTCTGTATCAAGCATGACCACTACACCATATTTGAACCCAAACATGTCATTCTAAAGAATTGCAAAAGCAAACAGTCCTCTTTAAAATAAATATGTGACTCCTTTTACTCTTACCGCCGGTTAGCCGTTGCCCGCTAAAATCGCCGGCACCCATGCTCACGCGTATTCTTCGAAGGACCAACTGTCAATATTCCTAATTTGAAAATTCGAATGAATTCCGTTGAGCAAACTGGCCAGGATCAAAACGTCACGAAACTATGAAGGCGTCATTGTGTGCTGGTTTGTAAGTGCCTGCTAATATCCAAGAAACGAAAGAAGCCGACTTGTTGGTTGAGAGGTGACTGTGAAGTTATTTCATTGCCTGTCTATAGCAAACAAACACGGGCACGGCTCCTATTTAAATGTCTGATGTATAATGTTATACCGCATCGTTGTAATAAAGTAATGGAATTAAAAATAAGTATTTATTTACTTCTAATGTTTATTGTCACCATAGACAAGTACAAATATATCCTTCTGTAACCCTTGCTATATGCTTCGCAGATATTCATTTTTTTTCGGAATGAAACTATTTCATTTCACATTTCCATGGATACCACACGCGAGGTCAAGTATTGACAGAAGCGCGTGGGCTTAACCCCATGTGCTTCTTTCAAGTTTTAATTTAGCTCGATTGGTAGGTATTATGTCAAAAGTGTGGTACACTAAATTATTGCAAGATTGTCCAAAATTATTGTACTTACTTTTAGTTATAGTTGACTTAAAATTGGCCAATGCATTGGCCTATTGGTAGTTTAGTTTAGTTTAGTTTATTTATTTATCAATGTAATGTTACAATATAGATTGCATTGCATGTCAAAAAATACGAAATTACATTGATATCGTCAACAAAACATTAATACAAATTGATAAAATAATATTAAAATAATACAATAATATAAAACACTCAAATAATCAAAAACAACAATGATAAACAAGTAATAAATGGTCAGTTTCCGATGTCAATACACAAAACTAATAAAGGTCAAATATCAATAATAATTTTACAATTTAAGTTGCATATATTCGTCGACAGAGTATAATGGATTATCCAATAATAGGTTTCTCAGCTGATGTTTGAATGCTTCGTCGGATGTTACATTTTTAAGTTTAGCGGGTAGACGCTCATAGAATGTGGGACCGATGACACGCGGGTTCTTAGCCGCAAGTGCCATGCGACGGGGAACTGTTCTCAAACGCCCGGTGTGGCGGAGCTCCTTGCCAGGAATATTGACTCGTGCGAAGGATGAAATATTATTTCTGACGAACATTATTGATACAGAAACAGATGATAATCTCGAACATCAGGCTCAAAAATATGTTACACCTCCTGTAACAGACCTGAAGGCGTGTCACATATTTCCTGTATATTTGTTCCATCACAAATACAAAACTTTGAATGCCAGTGTTGATCATCCATCCAAAATCTCAGTCAATCAAAATAACGTTGCAGTATGGATATTGGCACTATTTGATTTTAATTAGGCATTCGCAAATTATCTGGTTGTACAGTATGCAAAAGGTTGCCAAGAATCTTGCTTTTTACCAATGTCCAATAAGTTTTTTTTTTTTGCTTTGCATAGCCATTACCTCAGCTCTCTTTGAAGCAGTAGGACGATTTAAACTTATTGTTAGTGTGTCTTCTCTTACAACAGGGAAGCGTCTGATTATCTTTCAGTTTTATTTTATAGCTCAATAGCGCCGTGATTATTTGAAATGTCATGATTTAGGCATGATCATCCCTATATTAGTCAATGTTAACTTGTAAGATTTTATTAACCAAAAACGGGTGAGAGCTTGTAAAAATGAATCATGATCGAGGACAAATTAATATTATTATATTTTTGGTTACATTTAGCGTAAAACCGACTAATTACCACGTTTGACGGCCTGTGTGTCTATCTCTTAACATCTCAGTAGGTGGCGTGAAGTAAGGAATGAATTTAAGAAATCAAAGTTAGAACGACTGGTCTCTGGCTGCGTAATATTTGATTTCACTTTAGCATCACCACTGACAAGTGTATTAGCGAATCTATGGTAAACTGACTGCTAACTAATAACGACTTATGAAATTCGTGCCAATATTGGTGTTATTGTAAACGATTAGCATATTTGCATCATGTTTGGGGACGTGAAATCAATACTTGCACATTGAGTTGTTCTAAATCTTTACAAACGATTACAAATATGCTTTGTTTATTTTCTGTCACAAAAGAAAAGAGTTTCGACTGGTCGCCGTCGCATTGACTATGTCCCTAGTAGGGTATTCTCTTAAACCGAACCCTGAGTATTATTATTTTTTTATTAGAGGCTTTACTTGACGGTAAGATGTGCTAAAAAGTTAGCAATATGATAACGATACAATGGTGAAAAGGGTTAAAATAAATTGGAATATAGCCTCTGATAAACTGAAAAAATAATAATGCACAGTTTGAATAAAAAAGGTACAGCTAAATTTGTTACTAAATGAGTTTTACACATTTTTAATTATATCTATTAAATTTACCTCAAAATGATCAACAAACAGTAAGAAAACCAAAGTAAAAAATTAAAATACATCTACTACATACTACTAAAGAATTTCATCAACACGTTACCCAATCAATTGATACTAATCATTCACTCGTGCCTCCGTGTTTGCTGACTGCTTTGGCTGTCTGTTTGTCTGCCGCTAACTTCAATTTGGTTGCATTAGCACATTCACGCCGTGTTTGCTTAAACACGCTAATAACACGATAATAAGCTTTTGAAATTTGAATTTCACTTCAGACCACACTTGCGTAAAACATGACTTTGTAATTTGATATAGCAGTGTGTAGTTTGTAAATAAATGAAGCGCAAAATTTGAGATTCGAATCGCTCATTATTTTTACTCTGTTTTAATGTTGAAGCCAACTACTGAAATGTAAACAGGGTCGAGATTCTAGGCGGTAAAAACTATATTATTATCTTTGACGTGTTTCCGTATTGTTCAGTGCAGGGCTCGGACAAGTCATCGCAGAAACTGATATGGACATGGGACAAGACTATTATAGAGTCGCGACTTAAGATTATTATTTATTATTATCTAAAGCTGATATATTATTATCGTAATTTATAATTTAAAAATTTACTGTTTTTTTTCTATTTTTGTATGAAAATCTTAATGCGGTTCACCGAATACATCTACTTACAAAGTTTCCATAGTATAGCTCTTATAGTTACGGAATAAAGTGGCTGTGACATACGGACGGACAGACGGACGGACAGACATGACGAATCTATAAGGGTTCCGTTTTTTGCCATTTGGCTACGGAACCCTAAAAACGGTAATGGAAATACCTTCACACATGTATGGTGAATTTTGGGTTGCAGTAATAAATGTCATTGAAAAATATAATTAACTAATATTGTACATAATGCGATTCTATTGATCTTGTTCTATTGCCGTCTTGCGATTGTTTTGCGATGACTTGTCCGAGCCCTGGTTCAGTGTCAACGTTTTGATAGCTCTTATCTACTTGACATTCATAGCGGCCGAGTTAAAAACCATTGCATAACAGGTCAAGGACGATACATTTTATTTAACAGGCTTTTAGTTATGTATGTACTATCGAACCAACGGAGCCCTGACCCACCATAGAACCTTGTCACAGTGATTGACGTTAGGACTGTCATACGAAGCTATACGACAATCGTACGTCAATCATTGTGACAAGGTTCCATGGTGGGTCAGGGTTCCGTTGGTTCGATAGTATGTGTGTATGTACGGTTCACATATTACAAGTTCAATTTGACCCACTTCCCGGTTACCGATGAAGCTGAAAATTTGCATACACCTTTAGTTCTGATGACAATACAATAATATAGTATCATCGAGCTGGTCTGATGATGAAGAGGTGATCATAGGAACTCCTAAATTACACATGATAAACTCGTCGTGTTAGGGCTCGTTAGAATCGTCTTAACGAGTAGATGACAACTGTGCAAAAAAAGTGCAATTGGTAATAAAAGCTTGTCCCAAAAATGTTATTTTTGACAGAAATTTATTTATAGATTTTACCGCCCAGAATAGAGGACCAGGCCATCAAACGCTGTAAGCTAGGGCTTGCAAATATTCGATAGATTCAGATATTCGAATATTCGACTTTTAATTTGAACATATTCGAATTATTCGAATACTATTCGAATAATCCAAAAAAATAAAGAAAAAACAGGCTTGGATGCTCATTTTCATGTATTATCAGTCTGAAAGCTCAAAAAAATCAACATAAACATTCCTTGGCTTTATAGAATGAATAAAAAAAATAACTTTAATTGAAATATTATTGTGTTAAAAACAACTACTGAAGATACGAACAACAACGATTTAGTATTAATCGCACAAAGATTATGTCTTTTTTTAATTGAAGTACAATTAAAAAAAGACAGAATCAACAACAATATGAAAATAAAATAATAAAATATATGTATGTGTTAAAATATTAATGTAATCAACACGTAAGTTTACTGATTGAAAATTCTCTCTGCTACCTTACATTTAAACTAAACTGCAAAATTTTACAAAGTAACAAAAGTAATCAAAGGAGTGATTAAAATAAGTAAAAAAAACGCCAAATCATAAATCATCAAAACAAAATAACTTGAATTTAAATAATTATCTTAAAAATACTAAAGATAAAAATAGCAACGATAAGAACAATTAAATAAAAAAGACTGATCAACAACAAAATTAAAATTAAGTAACTAAAATGGTAATCTAATCAAATAAACAAAAATAATCAACCAAGTTATTAAAATAACAAAAATAATCATGAGATCATAAATCAAATCACATTACACGCGACGCGACCCGACGTGAACGTGAGTCCAACTGACTATTCGCACGACGCGGTCAGAGTAGGTGGGAGGTGGGTGAATGGGATGGGGGAGTGAGACAGAGATAGCCGACCATTCCCGATAATTTCCGATTAGTACCGATGCGATATTACATCCGTCTTTCCAAATAACCATAAATATTCGAATTATTCGAATACTATGCACCGCATTATTCGAATATCAGAATGAACCGAATATTCGAATTATTCGAATATTCGAATATTCGAATTGCAAGCCCTAGCTGTAACACTGTTATACCTTGTGATTCACCTAAATCAAGCACTAATCTTTTAAACTTTGTATGCTATTAAAAGTTTTCGATCAGTTTTATTTCAAAATTACACCGAAAAAGCCAAATACCACACAAGACCTCATAATTAAAACCACGCTGAGGTCATCGGCGTATGCGCAGCTTACGGCAATAATTGGGGTGCTCCGGCCCAAATATGGGAGCAATTCCATAAAACTACGATCATTCTGTAAAACTACGATTTATGTTGAAACATTTTAATTTGTGCCAAATAATGATAACAGGCAGTCATATGTATGTTATTATCATATCGTATATAAATCAATCACCTTGGCTGTGCCTATACGATTCAAGTAAATTCAAGGGCAAAGTTTTGAGTTCTGACAGAAGTATTTTTTGTGCAAGCTGCCTTTGTGTCAGTTAAATATTTATTGCCCTTGTCAAATTAGTATTTAAAAGCCATTTGTCAAAAATGACCTTTGTTTATATGGCGTTATGAATATCAATTTGCATGTTAGAAATAGATTTCTCAGTAAAATATTACCTGTGGTGTTTATTTAGTAATTGGTTTAATTTACAAATTGCGAAAGTTTGCGTATTAGTTTGTAACTCCTTCAAGCAGCAACAGCAGGACAAGTTGACTCAATTTAGGCATTGAGATAAAATATATATTTCTACAAAATTAATCGAGTAACACTTGTTAATACCATGTAATTAGATGATGTTTTGTATCGTTTTGCATTTTGTATCTTTTAGTGTTCACTTATTAGACAGTTTAGCCTGATTGTATAAACCTGAAGCTTTTGTACAACATTTTTCACTTGTGATTTGTCCTTTACGATGGTTAAATCTAAGAGCATCACACAGTATACTGCTACTTGATGCCGTATGTTAACACCTGTGCCTTATGGATACCTGGTACAAACTGTCATAAATCTTTATTTCAAAGTATCCGGCCCCTAATCGCGCAGAACATTAATATTTTACCCAACTTGCGTGTACGCATACATTTAACATAAATTATCGGCGAAATCGTTTGCTAATTAATACTGAACATATTTTTTACGACGCCATCAATATTTTTTTATGAATCTAATTTATATCGCAGGCTCTTTATGTGTATGAATATTTATAAGTTGTTATTTATTAACTGAATTTGATCGGTGTATTTTTGTAATATTAATGGCATTTAATTATACGGATGTTGATTGTGTTTGCTTCAAATTGACATTGATCGCTATAGTGTGGAAAATTTAATTTTGTAATGTACATGTTCAGTGCCAAATAACTTGCAATGGGCCAGTTAGTAGTAATGAAATAAGTAATTTTTTTTTATCATGGCAAACAAAGGCAGACCATTAATGGTAATTAGGCAATTGACCTCAGTCACATCTGATGTTAAACCACAGCGAGGTTGAGGGTAGTACATTCTTACGCAGAAAAAAGCCTATTCACTCTTGTTTTGAAAACCCCTAGGTCATACAATTCCGGGAATACAGACGCAAGGAGAGCATTCCACTTCTTGGCAGTGCGAATAAGAAATGACGCAGCAAACAGCTGCGTCTGAAGCCCGTCTCAGATTTGAGAAAGTGGAGGATGAGATGACGTCATGTAGTTCCAGAGCACTCTCACCATAACAGACCCTGTAAAAGATTGATTGATCAGCGACTTTACGCCGATGTTCCAAATTTTGAAATACAACAACAACAGTGTTAAGTACGTTTTTCTAGCTCTGGAACTAATGTCCATATTCACAACTTATGCCAACTCTTAGAAGTAAAATATAATTAGTCAATGCTAGCAAAGAGCAACTTGCAGAACATTACCAACAACTTGGAAACCTTGAGAAGAAATGTTGTACCAGGTGACTTTGTCACACAAATTGATGTAGTCTCAAACTAAGCTCTTATTATGGGTTCTGAAGAACGACAACATTTTGGACTGGACTAGTCTAGACTCTGCACAAGGTTCTAGAACGCATAACAACTAAAGTAACAAAAAACTCAAATTTATTTATATCGCAAAATCTTTGCAAAACAAGATAACGCAGGAAAACAATGGAAATAATTGCATTATAATCCTGTATTAAGATACTTTGTTGATTCATTGTTATTAAAACGAATGAGTTTTAAATAAACAAATTCATTTTTTGTAATTAAGGTAATTAAGTGATTTGCACTTTAAACAGGTATCATTGTGATGAGATAAGATTAATAAAATTATTTAAATGTATTTTGAATACAGTGGAAGCTGTTAATGTACAATTAAATTTAAATTATTGTTAAGTAAATACACGTTTTGTATTAGTCGATATTATTAATAAAGTGCGCTCAAGGTTAACTGGGTCGTTCCTCTTTTTAACCGACAATAGCCTGTCTCTCGTGTTATATTATGCGTCTCATTAGAGTATTGATAATTATGTTTTCGTGTTTTATGTACGTCCATATTTTTATTTATCTTCAAACCATTTTTTTTTTTTTTATGCAATGCCGTGAGGAGCGTTCATCTAAAAATTGGTCTTGGCTGAAAACGGCCACTCTGTCACAGTGTTTCTGGCAAACCACATTAAAAAGAATAAAATATTATCTGCAGGACAGGAAGGTTTAATTAGTATAAATAAAAATACAAACATTTTTTTTTAAATCGAATACCTACTGTAAACATAATAATTGGTAGTTCAAAAATCTAAAATACGGAAAATCCATGTTTATTGTCGGTAAAAAAGAAGAACTATGCAGCTTCATACCTATGGATCAACATTATCTTCAAATATAATCAGGGGTTGTCACAAGTTTACAAATAACAAAACTGGCAACTCAAATAGAATTTAAAACTAATACATTTGTGTAGATGCAATCATTTGAGAGCTATTTCCTGTGCACACGGACCGACACAGAGCCTACATTGTATGTAAATTGTGTGAGATTGTGCCTATCTGATCCTATCGTACAATCAGCAGGAATAGTAAAGTGTTTGGCTTACCATTGAGCTGTGCAATCAATCTTATTTAAAGTACGTACAAAACTGGTTTGACATTTAGGACTTCTAAACTTTAACTGAAAAGAGGGGGTGCCTTTCCAGAACTGTAAGAGGTTCAAAAACAAAAGTCTTATACAAATGTCCATCGCCGGTCCTTGCCTACACGTCAAAATGTTGTCTTACAAATCTAACCATCAACAGGTACTGTAGAAAGACTAGGTTGATACACAAGAACATGCGTTCATACGTAAAAAAGTCCTATCCAACAGTGGATAGCACAAGCTGAAGACAAAGAAAGGTACGAATTACTAAGAACATACAAGATGACACCTCTGAATCTGTACGCGTAGGTAAGCAGAAAGTTTTAATAAGTTCTCGAATATTTATTAAATGGCCTCAGCACACAGCTTACCGTTTTGATTAGTTAGCACCTCTTTGGTACAAACCTTACTTATACTTGAAAGAAAGCAAGAAGGTGAATGAATACGAGTGTCGGTGGCCTCTTAGGCTTAGGGAATCGCGTCACCTCGTGATCGTTAAGTACCGAATTCTTTCTGGAGTTTGACTCCGCAATGATGGTCTTGTCCGAAGCGTTGGTAGATTCACTCCATGTCACCGACATGTAAAAGAGCCATCATGTCGTCAATTTACTGAATAAATATGTTGAATTTGGAAGCTCTAACGGTCACCATGTACCAATGAGTTTTTCTAACTTAAGGAGGGACAATGTACAACGCTCTTACATCGAAGGAAAAACATCGTGGGGAAACCTGCACATTGGAACAGCTGAGTGTGTAAAAGGTTAATTTCACAAAAGATCCTAAAGGGGTCGAAGTGTACCCGAAAGAGCTCATCTTTAAGATAAGATAAGATAAGAAGGTGAAAACTGTAGTGTTATTGTATAAAATGTCACTGGGACCAATTTTTTGCTTCCATTTTTTCACTTTCCTCCTTTTCATAGCGCTTTTTTCTTGTTTACCCACTACATGTTAGTTTTTCTTACTCTTCAGTCGAATATCTCAATATTTGCAGGCGGTTTAACTTTGACATAATATATTAAAATACATTACATTGTAATCAAAGAACGTTATTAAAGCCAATTTTCCATGACGCTCCTAAACATCTGTCGCCACTTCCGCCTGCACTGCGGCGTGTTAATCCCGCTTGCGCTGTCAAAACATGCTCCCGCGCAGATTTACTGGCCGTCATCGTGACAGGCTTACGGGATTAACAATGGCGGAGCCGAGGTAAGTAATGTAACATGTTAGATCCTATTTGTAGATAGATATTTTTCAAATTACTCATACAAATTTTATGGTATGAGTCTAAGAGTTGATAAAGTGTGTAATCCGTATATTACTAAAGTTTATAAGAGAACCAGCGACCCGCCCTCACTTCGTTTTTATAACACCTGTACCTAAATCAGTATAAGTATAAGTATTTAATGTATATATAAAAACCTTTCGTGAAAAATCAGTGTAACAGATGGTGAAAACTGCATCAAAATCCGATTCGTGGATTATGAGTAGTTAGCTAATATACGGATAGACATTTCTGTCAGACAGGCAGACCATGTCGAAAAGAGAATATAAAGATGATGAATAAATAAAAAGCTTGGTACGCTGAGTCTTTATTGGTTTTTAACTTATTCATTGTACGGAGAGGGCAGTCAATAATATTGGGGTTATATATATATGTATGTATATATAGTTAGTTAGTTCTGTACCCTATAATGTATATATAAATATATATATTATAGGGTACAGAACTAAGATAAAATCTTCTTCTATGCTAGTCATTTTGCTGTCAGTTCTTTTACAACACAAGTCGACACTTACTGCTACAGGTAAAATCAATAAAAGTAGATATCCAAATAGACATGCTCAAGGCGCCGCCCTTTGGTGCTGCAGCCTTTGTATACTTTTTTTTTTTTAAATAAATAACACATTACATTTCCAGTAATACAAAACTCACACACTCATCATCATCATCGTCAGCCCGGGGGCGTCCACTGCTGGACAAAAGCCTCCCCCAAAGAACGCCACAAGTCACGGTCTTGAGCCGCTTGCATCCAGCAGCTCACCGCGATCCTAACCAGGTCGTCAGACCACACACAAAGTTAAAATTAAAAAATACATCTATTTTGCATAGTTACACATGCCACTTATTCGCAAAAATATCAGTATCCTGGACCTTGTCTTGAAGACCATTTAAGAGGGTTAAAGCTCTCGGTTTTAGAACGTTAATTAGGGCCCATTCCATAGAGTTGGCAAGTCATCATATTTTCTTTTTAAATATTTATCATTTTATCTATAAAACCTATCGTTTTTACAAAACCTTTAGACAGCTGATAACTGGTACTTTACTAGTTATACTCGTACAACCTAAGTGTAACATGTACAAGTAATACATCTTGTGACCGTAATACCTACATAAGTATGCACTGACTTGGGAAAGAAACGAGGTTAAAATGTTAAGTGCCAGGCTCAGAGATTTTCATGCAAAATTAACTTAATTAATAGAGTCGTTGGCACTGTTCGTGTGATTAATGTCAAAAATGTAACAAATTAATTGACATGTCCCTGCAGGACGTGAGCTGACTCAACGTTAAATTGCAAATGAATTATGAATGTATTACGTTTAGGTATTATAAACGTTTTGATGTGGCTTAAAATGCAAAGTGTAGCGGACGATTATTATTTTTTACTGTATAGCTAAGAAGCAATTGCCAAGAAGCAATTTTTGCCTACGAGATGTTTTCCATCGTAACCTTGCCGTGCTATTTGCTGTAGGTACTAACAATTTTACAGTCGGGTTTTCCCCGAACTGGTAACCTATTCTTGCTATCTTGACTAGTAAGTTATTTCTTGTATCTGATATTATCCATTTAAATACTTTTGCCGAGTTAAACTTGATCAAACCTGCCAGGATCAAATTTGACTGAATAGGCCACATACTTAGTTTTCGCATGTAGCTGGATAAGTACTCTTGTGCGAGGCTAGGGTCGCCAACGAGTGAGTAACACGGAAAAGGTGGCTACATGGAGGCGGACAAAAAGTCGTGGAAGCCAGGGGAGATGTGGAGTCCTACCAAAGCAAAGGCTCAGCAGATGCAGTTGGCTAAGCTCGATTCGATGCCACTAAAGGGTGATATTTACCTAAGTAAGAAGGTTTTTCATTATGAGGTTAAAAAACGAAATCTTGGAGGATCGTGAGGTGCCGAACCAGGGCGAACTACAACTTAAAAGGGTCATCTGGTGTCGGCGCAGCATGTTTTTCCTTCCACACATCCCTATTAGCCGAAATCTCAGCGTTCACTCCCTTCTTTCTCGTAATAATATCACTCTTCACACAATTCATCCATCTCTTTTAAGGTCTTCCCCTATCTTCAAAACCCTTCAAATTCATAGTAAAAACTCTTCTATATCTTCCATAACGTTCTTTAATCTTCTATTTAAATCGCTATCCTCCTATAACTTGCCTACACCCTCCTACGCAACAGTTGTCCCGTTCACCCCGATCTGTCATCCGCGAACGCCGCCATATTTATCGATGCCGCGTTAAAGCCGATTGTAAATGTCAATTAGCGCCTTGATGTATGTATTTATTGGATGGACGGACGGATTTATGGTCACTACTACATTAGAGGTGCATGGATTGTTGGATGATATTTACCAGGTCCTTTTAAATTGTAACCAATTTGTAAATGCGTTGTTTTGGTCCTACCAGCTACAATACAGTATTATTATGCTTAAAATAGTAAGTAATTCTGAACTAATTATAAAGTCAAGTTAGTCATCTTTTAAAAATGTTACGGGATTGTAAAAATATTATGAAATATTAAACTTTAAAGCGCTAATTTTCGTAAGAGTCAAGTGTCCTCTCCCCCCTACATCAAAACTACAAACACTAAAAACCTATCATTCATTAGGAACAATTAGAAAATAAAGTAACAAGGACAGTATTGTAAGTAAGTAACAAAATGTTTTAAGAAAAATGAAACGGATGTAGCCGTTGATGAATGTTTACATTATTCACTTCTTTATTATGAGTTCTGTTGTAGACCAACAGAAAGAGCACGTCATAGTATCGAGTATAACTGTAAAAAAAAAGTACATACATAACATCAAATGTTAAGCAACGAGATTTATTTGCTTCTTCGATGACTAGATGATGAGCCGAACAAACATTGGCAATTCGTTTAACAGATTATGCCATCAGGGATGACGCCATAATTAATATTGTAATTACGCAAAGATGAGACCATAGTGTGAAATCATAGCGGTCGATCTTATATTAAAACGTGTGCGCACATTTATAATTATTAATGATTACTGATCAACATAGTTAAACAAACAAAGTAATATTATAACTACTATTAATAATAATTCTCCCTGGTTTTGTATCCAAGTAGTAAGATTTTTCTTGAGTTAGTTACACGTGTAAATATTACATTTTGGTTGTAATTTGCGGGTGGGGGTGGTAGGACCTTGTGCAGGGTCCGTCCGGATCGCTACTACCATCTTATCCATTAACCTACCGCCAAACAGCAGCAGTTCCGGTTTGGGGATAAGACAGCCGGTGAAATGACTAGCATAGAGGCATTCCGTCTAAGTCCTCAAGGTTGGCAACGCATTTGTAGTCTTAGGCTTGCAGTCCTGTGAATGCGAATGTCTATGGGTCACAGTTTCCACTTACCATCAGGTGGCCTGTGTGCTCGTTCGCCTTCTCTATGCCATAAAAAAAATTTAGCACTCTTGCTTTTATTTTTTTAACATTATAAAAAAAAGTTTCACCTGGCTTCGGTTGACTAGTGTCGTAAAACTATAACATTCATGAAGGAACAAAAAAATAATGTTACCAAGTAAATGATCATTTTCTTTCATAATTTCCTCTTTATTCTAAATTATACATTGTAATATTGACAGTAAAAACACGAACAGACGCCACAGCGATAAAAACCTAATAGTTATTTCATGAGCTAAATTACAGCAACATTTCCAAAGACAAACATGATCGTAAAATTCTCCTCAGTACCTCCAATAGCCCAGTTGTCGATAAAGGCGTCGATAAAAATACCTTTATCCATATCGGCAACACAACTTTAACATGTATCGGTATGCGTAATTGGTGCAAAAACTCTGAATTACTGGAAAGATACAAACTTAATGCGTATACGACATCTTATTCCGTGTAGTGGCGTAACTCCGCACCTGACTCGAATTTTGAACTGGATTATAATGATAACATTGAAACATAAATATATGTAGTTGACTTAATTTAAAACTATTTATACGTATACTTTTATGTTTTTATATTGATGACATGAGTGTATGGACGTGACTGTCTGTAGCCTGTCATTCTGTCGGAGACGAGCAAGGTTTACGTTGATATAGACCTAGAGGCCACGGTCGGTAACCCTAAGTGATCGAGACCAGCAGATTACAGTTATTGTGGCTTTTATAAGTCATTTGTCATCCTCTTTCCCACAGTCATTGTGATTTATTAGTACTAGGCAGATAATGAAGTAATTCCTTACAAATTGCACAAAGATGATGTTTCTGAATATCGATAACGTTGACAGCAGTAAAACCATTATATTTTGACTGTTCTTTCACATGCAATAAGTAAGTTTAGCATTGTTTTACACATTCAACATTATCAATACCTATTCAGATTTTTTTGCGACCCAATAGTTCCTAGGCAGATCAACTTTTTATGACTTACTTTTCAGCCTCCTTTCACAGTCTTGTGTTGATCAGGTAGGTGCACCGGTGGTCACCTCTGGGCCTATCAGATCTTGGACGGCCGCGTTCTTAACCCTTTGAAAGATTGAAACTTATCTAAAACGATGCAGAACACTGTATAACACAAACAAGTGTAAGTAAAAATGCGTTTTAGCGGAACACTTGTGGTTGTGACACAAAGATGATACCAATTCTTGAGTAAAACTCCGTCTGACACGATACCCTGGAGCTGTATCTTACCTTGAAACGGTACATATTATTTTTAATTATTTAAAACACTTATTTTTACGGCTACCACAGACAATCAGGCGGACTTACAGGCCGAGAGGGACGCAGCTATTTGATAGAATGAGAACGCTAATACGTCTCTTATTCTAATAGACAGCCGCGTCCCTCTCGGCCTGTCGGTCCAACTGATAGTCTGTGGTGGCCATTAAGATTGTGTTATCAATTATTGAGTTAAGACAACCTTGCGTGAGCTCTAGTTTAATATTAAATGTAATTACTGTTACTTTGAACACGGTTTAATGATTCTATAAATTAGTATTGGCCCCAGTTAATTAGAACTCAGATTGCAGTTATTTTCAGCGTCTCTTGCGCAGTAACTTGTTCTTAATCAAAAAAGTCCGCAATAAAATGTGTATAACCTTGACAATAAACCGAATGCTAGTGATTTTAAAGACCTATTTCACGTATCTGATTTAGAAATACATAACCGCATATAATGGATGATAATCAGGACACCAAGAAACTTGAACCGCGTTAGCGTGGGCCGGGAAACGCTCAATATAATTTATACTACACTTTATGCACGGATTAAAAATGTTTATCGGCTGTTATGAAGGCAAAATATATTGAGTCTGCGGTATTACTAAAATAGCTTAAGTGACAAAGACTTACGTGCACTTAAGCTTGTTTTAAGCGGCGTTAATGTATTCTGCCACCTACTTACACCGATTTATGGGTGGCTTAATAGCCTGTTATAAAAAGGAGACGTCGTTTTTGATAAATAATACGTGTTTCATAGATTTTAATCAGATATTCATTGCTATATTGACAGAAGTAGTGTTTAACATACCAAACGCTATGATAAATATAGAAACTTTAGCAGAATTTTAACACAAATTGTATAATTTTCTAGCAATAGAAGCTTATAACACAGTAAATCAGTACTACAATTAGTTGCGAACTCTGAGCATGTGTATGCCAACTTTGATATATGAATCTACAAATTAGTATGCCTCGCAGCACAACATGGTAAGACTTCCTAATATTTAAGACCTACTGTACCTACCATGTTATACAAATGAACGATCTTTATCTTTGATTTGTTTACTAAAATATGTTGTTGTGATACTGCAATGTTCGTTTGACACTCCAATCAGTGGGGCTAGACAACGCTAGCGTTTGGTGATCACCTGTCACTTACAAAAATGTTTGGAATTGACGTAAGTCACGCTGTGATGTGATCACTATCACTCGCGCTAATCGAATGGTGATAGTTTTGACGTTTTGTCCGTCGTTACGTGGTATTTTGACAAGTTGAATTCAACACGAGCACTATCACGGTATAAACGTCGGTATCTAAGAGCAACTTGGCTAGCTTTTTCATTTTTGACAACGCAAAGCGATAGGTGATCACTAAACGCTAGCGTTTTTATTCGATGGCAACTTGTCTAGCCCCAATGATTTGTTACTTACCTTGTTAACTGCTTACGCGGCGATTCAGTTAGTAGTAGCATGACCTGCTGGACTATTGCCTAACGCACTCGCCATCGCAATTGACTTCAAAGCGGATCAATTTATTTTATTTTGTATGCAGACAAGCTTTCGCCAAGTCTTTCTTCTTTGCCAGGCTCAAATTCTGATAGAGCGTAACATTGTTAGAGTATTGGAAATTTCAATGTTTAACTAAGTACCTACCTTTAGTTATATACAGTTAAGTATAAAACCTGAGGCATAAATATTAATAACCTTAGATAAGTCAGTCTGTGTTATAAAATACATACATACATACATAAAATCACCGCCTGTTTCCCAGAGGGGTAGGCAGAGACGACTTCTTTCCACCTGCTACGATCCTGACAAATGTCTTTCGCTTCTTCCACATTCATACATCGAGTCATGCACGCACGTCGGTTTCGGGTACTTAAGATTCGGCCCTTTTCCAGTATTTCTCCGATTTGATTCGAAAAAGTACGCCTAGGACGGCCTCTTCCGACCCTTCCACTCACTTTCGCTCTGTATATCTCTTCGTCAATCTTCTTTCATCCATCCTTTCCAAATGACCGAACCATCGAAGCATGCCCTTTTCAATCTTAGTCACTATATCTTCTTTTAGTCCACATTTCTCTCTGACCTTTTCATTCCTTACTCTATCAATCAGTTTCACACCACACCTACTACGCAAAGAGCGCATTTCAACTGCATTTATACGACTTTCATGCTTGTCCTGCCACACCCAACATTCACTACCATACATCAGAGTAGGGACCAGTACTCCATTGTGAACAGCCAATAAAATAAATTAGTGTTTTATCCAGATCTTTGAAGTAGTGTCTATTCGAAGAACCATTGGTGACAACAATCGGTTGTCAATCGACAGACGCCGGTTTTCTGAGAAAAACAAGGCCGAAATTCTAGACGATAAAGACCATATCGTCTTGGTATCGTATTGTCAACGTTTTGATAGCTCTTATTTACTTGATAGTAATGGCGGCTGAGTTAAAAACAATAAACTAGACAAAGACGGTATGTTTTTACCGCCTAGGAACCCAGACTGAAATCAGTAGTACGTATGTTTAGCCCAAGGCCGTTTGCCATAACACTTTATTTCAATTTTTTACGCCCCTCAAAGTTTCTTTCCCGTCATTCTACAGGTATTTTTAACCTCAACTTTAAGGCCCTTTTATGACCATTAACTAGTGTAATAATTCACCCACACAGCCAACCATCACAATAAATTATGTTCCACCGTCACCCATTACATCTAATAACACGCAGTGGTTCTCAACCTTCGGCGCTACTAATAAAACGCCAAGTTTTATTACTCTCCTATAAAGCTAGTTGTAAAATAGCGCTTTAATAGCTATAATACACCCTTGTTATCGCAAAACCGACCTATGAAGTCTGAATACATATTAAATGGCACATTCCACTTTGCACTGCGTTTAGTTTTTAATAAATGTCATTGATGCCGTAAAATTTATCGCTTATTGAGTTTTTATGGAGCTGCTTGAGCTTAGTATAATATTAGTTTATTATTTATGGACGAATAATACGGGTCGTTTAATTATCACACGGCGTAATGTAAGATAGTTTGGTATTTTTATTTACAACATCATAAGGTTATATGGGCTGGGCAGTTAAATACAAAAAAATATGCAAATATTTTAACTTACTCGATGAAATCACTTCTTATATATTGTTATATTTAATCATGTGCATCAACATGAACATTTTTTTTTAAACAAAATACTACTTTTTTGCGTTTCATCGCTATCGTATGCGTATAAAATAAGTATAAGTTTGAAAAAAATACAGAAATGTCAGGAGCAAATTCAATATTACAAAGCGAACAAAACTTTACAAATCTATAATTTATGCCCGGTGGTTACAGAATGATGTATAGCTCAACTTATCAAAATCAAAAGCGATGTTAGTCAATCAAAAATGGTCTTTATTAATTTAGTAATACAGTCCTCGGCTGTCGTATTAAAAATCCGGTGGTTAAAAACTCGTGAGCATTTTGATGATTACATAGGCGTATAAAAATGAATTAATTATGGTTGAAGAAATATTCAGTGTTGTTAATTATAATCGTGTATCGTATGTCTAATTGACGGCCGGTCGTTAGGAAATTACTCGGTTTAATTGAAATTGTATGTAGCGTGTGAATAGTATACGCTTTTAAAGATCATTATTTATTATGAGCACGTGGAACTTGATTTTCTGATCCAAAAAACTGATTTCATTGCAAAATAACAAATAGGTACATATTTTGTACTTACGTTGAAGTGGAATTTTCGACTAGCAACACTATATTTTTTATGTTAAAAATACCGCCTAAATACTCAGTTCAAATGTTTTTGTTGACATTTCCCAACAAAATGTTATTGATCTGAATATTGTGATACTATCTATTTAGCTTCCATTTGTATCACTGAAGTAGACAACCAAAGTAAGATATTTATTGTTACCCAGTTTTATTTTGCCATCAAAATCTTGTAACTTGTCAGAATATATTAATAAGTTAAATTACTAACTACTGAATATAAATAATGTATATAACTTACAGATTAAATAGGGTATGATTGGTAGCCCGGTAATTTCAGTCCAAACTTAGAGTTTAAAAATGCCGAATAGTTTGCTAAAACGTGTCCCGTTTCCGGTAGCGACGGCAGACAAACGGACCAATAAATCTGCCTCAAGCAGGTGCAGCTGAAATACGGCTCCATGGAGTAAGATGAAGTGCCTGGGATTTGTGCTGACGGTACTGGGATTTTTTAATTGCTGTTAATATGTAAGGGGCTTTAAAAGGTTTCTTAGGTATCTGAAAGATACAGATAATTAATTAAGATTTAACAGGAGATTTGGTTTATACCTAGATGAGATAATCAAATCCATCTGTATTTTGAAAAGACCATTAGGAAAATAAAATAAATAAAAGTCAGATCGTTTATTAACTAAGGTAACTAATTGTGGCTCTTAGTTGTTAAATAATTAATTAATCGAAATTGCCACCGTTTCGGTCGCTGTCGTCAATTAATTTTATCTACAGCTGTAGCTTTCTACTCATTTAACGTGTTATTTATTAGACATACTAGATCTGTTTGTCAATGTTGACGTATGCAACAATAATATTTATTTAAAAAGTCTCGTTTTTAAATATTTCTTTAGATAAAATCTTTGGGTAAATCCACTAATAAACACGATCGTTTAATATATTATTACTATAGTGTATTATTACTATAGTGTAGGTTTACTTACCTGGTAACCTATGATTAAAATTAAAAATGAGGGGAAATGCTCATTTTTCACACAAGATCTGTCTAATAATAACATCGTATCGCGTTTACTATGTTACTAGTTATGGTCAAAATTAAACCATTTTTAAATAAATATTTTGAAATGTTAGTAAATTTTTCTGGTTTATTTTATTTGTTCAAGAGGGGCTATGTCGCTACGGGCTGCTTTTAGTTGTTCAAAAACCACGCTCTTCTATAACACTTCGGCATGACCCAAATCACATATACCACAGCATCAATTTTCACTGCAAATTGTTTTCTACCCCTGGAGTTTGAAAAGCCAAAAAATGTTAACGAAGAATTCAACTTTATGCAAAATGTAATAAAGTCGTGTATTCGCACTTCTGTGACTTTCTCGTAGCTTTGAAACCGCGATCTCCAGGGGCGCATAACTCTCGGTCGCGTGCGTCGGCAGCATATTATTTTTAAATTATTAACGCTTTAATGGAATAATTTCGATATGCTAATGTCACGATAAACGGGCGTTGATCACGACATTTTTATATATGTACTCAGGCGGGTTAATTGTTGGACATTCTGCAATTTATTATCGTTTCTACGTTATAAAACAAAAATATCGTTAAAGTTATTCGTTTATTATATTATTATTAAGTGTATTTTTACGAAATCGTACACAAAGGGTGACGTCACGGAATACCTGCCGTGTGCGAGTCCAGCTCGCACTACATCGGTTTTTTCTTTTGGCATAGGTAATTAATCTACATATTACTCGAAATTCTAAAAAAAACGTTAAAAAGCATCATTATTTTAATAATGCAACAATGAAACATTAATAATAAAAAGTACAAAATGGAATTCAAATTGCACACATTACTTTATTCACATTAGTTAATAAAAATAACTGAAATTTCCATAATATAAAGGCTTACCGTAATATAAAGGCTTGACTAATGGTTATGACAGAATAATAGGCCATTTTAAAGTTATTCAAATGTAATTGGCAATTATTTTTTTAAAGCTGCCAGGTAAAATAATAATTGAACTACAAACATTATTTTACATTTTTGCCCGCGGGTTTGTGCGGGTGTATATATGTATAAGTAGACATGGGACAATATTTCTGCAGCCCGGATAATCCTAATTTAAGCCTTAAGAAAACTGTTTTATTACAAATGCATCTTTTACATTTGTTGATGCTTTTTAGTCATATTTAAATACATTTATAATTATTAGACTACCTAGTTCGGAAATATTATTAGTAGGAAGCATAAGATATCTAGACTTATTTGGAGCAAACTCAATTTAAAAAAAATATCTATAAATATATGTAAGTACATTATCAATATTGTTTATTTAACAGTAGGTAAATAGGGAGAACCGTATATCTCACAGTGAAAATAAGAATAAGAATAAGAAATGACTGTTTTGTCGTTAGAACAACTTTCTGGTTTCCGTCGTTGATTTTGACCTAGCATAAAAAAGCTATAGGCAATTAAAGGCCAGAGGAAGATTTTATTCCTGAAACCTAAAAGCCAAATTCAATATTTGAAATTATAAAAAGATGCAAAATTATGGGGTCCTAGTGAAAAAGGGTGTAAGTCTCCAAGATACAGATACAAAGAGATAGAGAAAAAAAAACGAAATTCGGTGTTGGAGGAGAAAAGAGGGGATAAGTTGGACTGAAAAAATATCTAACGACCAAGTGCTGAATGGAATTATAAATGAACGTAGGAGTTAACTAGCAACAATAGAAAATATAAATGGAACAATGATACGACACCTGCCACGACACAACCTTTTCCTTAAAAACATCATAGAAGGAAAGAGAGGTAGAGGAAGACCAAGAAGAAATTACTTTGAGCCAATAAAAAAAAAGGTTAAGGTTGGGTCGAACCAAAAAGTCAAGCAGTTGACGGAGGACCGGAGCGGTTGGCGATTACTCCACTGACAAGAACATGGCTCTTAAATAAAAAGAGATATACTCGACTATCTACAGAAGTAATTATTTAAGGCGTGCATTGAGACTGTTGACTCATTTAGTAACTTCTTAATTTAAGCTGTGTGAGAAGCTATATTTAACAAATTTAAGTATGCATATGATAAACCAAGGCATCGTATTCACAGAAAAGTAGTAGATCACTGGCCCTTTAGGGGTTTCTGATACCTATTACATTTCGGGCGCCGCCACCAAAAGCGACGACTAAAACTAATCAGTTCAGTCGTTTAGCCATGAAACCGTAACAAAGAGACAGATAGAGGTACTTGACGACGCGCTGGCCTAGTTGGTAGTGACCCTGCCTACAAAGCTAGCGGTCCTGGGTTCAAATCCCGGTAAGGGTAGATATTTGTGTGATGAGCACGAATATTTATTTCTGAGTCATGGATGTTTTCTATGTATTTAAGTATATATTTCTATATATAAGTATTTATATCGTTGTCTAGTACCCATAGCACAAGCCTAGAGCTTAGTTTGGGACTAGGTCAATTGGTGTGACAGTGTCCCCTGATATTTTATTTTACATTTTTAATATTAGTATGGATAAAGATCATGTTTTGCTATACCTTCCCCGTTTTTAGGGGTTGTGGTAGGAGTCTTCTTCTTTTTTTTAATAATGGCTGTCACGGTAGAAGTCTTTACATTCGTTTTAACAGTCATCAATGCTTTAAACACATGGTATAGTAGTTGTCGTTTGAAAAAAAAAAATATTTATTTTAAAAGGCAAATTAATATGCAATATTAATGTATTTAAAAAAATGCTAATGCTCAAGTTACATATCGACAAAGGTAATAAAGGTTGTTAACTATTTATTATTCTTTTGCAATTTTAACGTTACGCAAAAGAGCACTGTATTAATATTCTGTTACAAAACCGGCTTTAATTAATGTAAATTGCACGTCCATATTTATTTTTCTTTTCACGCCCATAAAGCTGACTTAATAACCACTGAGAACATTAATATGTATCTGTTAATAATTACTTCATAATATTTATGTCCACATATCGAGGTCTCGAATAAAAACATTTGCACTAATGTGGCAGAGACATTAAAAAAAACTAGCGATATATACAGGATGTTGCTGCTTTATTGAATGATTGAGGGTCCCTTCCTTATTGGTACATAAATCGCAAAAATACTAAATAATTAAAGCTATAACGCGACTATTCTTGGTTAAATTTGACCTCGGTTCGGACAACGTCAAGTACAGGATATATAATTACTTGTAGAGGTTTTTAATTGTGGCAGAAATCTTATTGCGGCAGGCAGCAGAGAAAATAGCAAGTTTTGGAAAATCATGTTTATTCTCGCTCTATAGTCCAATGATAACTGCATATAGCCTCACGACACTATTGTATTGTACTGACATTAGTAGGACACGAAACTTCGCAACTAATAAAACTTTGAACTGACGGTATTCTTTGTTCTCAGAGGCTAGTTTATCTTCCATCGCATTGTTAGATTATAGCACGTAATAGAGTACAATTATGAATCGTAAACCCTCGCGTTTATGAGTGGCTTGTTATCAGCCATCTTGAGTTATGAGACGGCTCGAGGTCGGATGGATGCGGCAACTTACGATTTTATATATAATGCTGGTCGTATTATGCGCAAGAGTTATATTTTGAAATATAAGGACCTAACGAAGTTTTATTTGAAAGTCACGGAAATAAAATAGCCCTTGACGTTTTTTAAAAGTTTGTGCGCAAGGCTAAATACAACAATGGAAGTATTGTTTATGACACTGTATTTTTCCTCCTTGAACGACCAACTTGCCTAGATTTTAGTGCTGGGTTTTAAAATAAATTGAAGATAAGAAAATACATTAAATACATATCTATTCATTAATTTATAAATTATTTGCCTTGGAGTTTTACAACATTTAATAAAACAAGTCTAAAATTTCCAAGCATCCTATATATTTTATGGTGCAAAATCCAAGACACCCTTTATTATGGCATATCCAAAGATTAACACCCGCCGTCATAAAGTCGGTAGCGACGGAAGGCGTCGGACATCGTGATCATAGATAGCGTCTGTCCGAAGAGCTACCGTTGCTGCTTTTTGACAACTCTACTGCAGAAAAAATAAAACGGTTTATTTAACCGTACGAAAGTTGTAGATTGAATAAAGTGTGATGTTTTATTAATGGAAATAGGATATTAGAGGGTTTGAATAACATGTTAAGACTGTTCATATATAAGAAACAAAGTTGCAAAATCACGCAGATGTTTCCGTTTCGACGTACAATCAAAAACATGAGCACTTATAATTTAATTGACATTTAAAACATTTAAAAAAAACATCTTACGTACCTATTCTAATGAGTTAATCAAAACAAATGCGCACTTTTTTTTTAATCAATAGGAGCAGCAATGTTATTCTATTCAAAAAAATGCGTTTGATGACTGAGAATTTGGTAGAGATCATACTGAACATATTAAATATCTTGGTCAGCTTACAATATATCTTACTTCTGTGAAATAAAACTTGATGTAAATAAGTTAGTACCTTATGCGTTTATCGCCAGCGTAAACAATCAATCAGCTGACAGCTCACAATTCACGTCGGACCACTGTCATATAAAGTAAAGACCGGTTAATTTAAATATCGCAGCTGTTAAATAAAGTGTTTAGCAGAGAAATATAAATCACCCCATATATTTACAGTTGACGTGCCGGCTGTGGAAATTAAATATATTTCTGCCTTAAATCAAGATAAAATCAATGGAACGATATAAAAGCTTCGTTAAGTTCCAAACCCGCTCAATAAACGTACCGTGAAATAAATACTACTGTTAACAGTTTAATTATTTTAGTTATGTTTGTCGTTTAAAAACCAACCTGTGTTTTTTTTTATTTTTAGACAGTTTTGATTCCACCCACATAAATATATAAATAAATACTTTTATGCCAAATAGCCCTTTTTGAATACTTCATTTTACGCTGTGAGAAAAGGACAGAGTTATGCAACGGCTATTAGCTCCGTTCTTTACGCTCACCGTAAAATGAACTGCATAGCCATGTCATAATAACCCCCCCGAAAATATAACAAAAAAAAAACTTCGGCAATAAATAAATTCTAGAGATTCCTGAAAGCATTCCCTCTCACTAATCATTAAAATCTATTAAAAATCATTGAATCGAACAAACACACTCGAATCAAGAACCTCGGTGGTGCTTTTTATTCACTACCGATCAATCTTACGGAACTCCAAAAGCATCCAGTAGCCGTCTTTATCGCAATAAAATAAGGCAGCCATGAAAGAATCGTCCGAGAGACCCCGCTAACGGATCGCTTATCTCGTGTCGTGTTTGATTAAGAGCTCGCTACACTGCTGATAATTATGAGACTTGGACACACTGCACTCCTTTCTTGTACTAATAGAGAAACTTAAATAAATATGAATGTGTTTTGTAATAAATCTGATGATAGGTTGTAAATCGAGAGTTCGTCAAGACCGCTGCAGACAAAAATTATGACTTTCTGTTCCTAGTGTCGTATCGTTTATCCTTTTTTTATCTGATAAACAAGAATTTAACGTGAAGACTTGCTTTTTGACCCGTTTTCCGGTTTCTCTCGCATTGAATCCGAAAGGAAAACAAGTTACAGTTATCGGACACAGAATTAATGCCAGCTACTCGTAAATAAGATGCGTGTAATGAATTGAATTAAACAATATTACAATTTGAAATGGTAATTAAATTAAGACATTTTGCCATAAATTTGATTAAGATTACAACAATAAATTGTATTCGGAAGGCAAACATGAAATGTTAATGACGTCACTTCCATTTTGCGACTATAACATTATAATAGGAAACTCGCTAATGCCGACAGTAACAAGGTCCTTGTGAATTTCCTTTCTTTTAGAACCATCTTTTTTCAATCCGAGGCACTATTTGGCAATCAAATCTTAAAATCATCACGACTACCTACCAGTTACTGAACTCCCAGATTGTAATAAATATATGTCATTTTTCGAATCTGTTAAAAACAGAACGGCAAAAGGGACAATGTCAAATTCTAAAACATTTTACTGTATATTTTCTTTTTAACCACCATTATCAGGGAATAATGAACAGTATATTTGTTTTAAACAACCCTTTCTCACCATGCCGTGCCAGACTTTGTAATCATCCCGTTTCCTTAATAACTAAGCTATCCAATAAAGAACTCGTTCTTGACTCACATTACAAAGTCGTAAAAACTTATCACGTAATTGAACTATTTCGCGAAATAAACGGCAAAAAGTAGTTAGCATTCTATCGTGCTCGATATAGACACGACTTCCGGCGTACAATGGGCTAGTGATAACATAAGAATAACGGCGTAGAAGCGACATTTCTTTGATATCCATTTTTTGTGCAGAATGGATATTTTATTAATTATATATTTTAAGGTCCTTTTCATTATCTCAGTGTTTAATAGTGTGTGTATGTTTTCACAGTTCATCGTCTTAACATATCGATATGTTTCACAGAAATCCTTTATAGACTGGAGAAAGACATTTTCTGACTACAATTCTACAAACAACCTTAACATTTTTAAAATTTATGTCGGAAATACTGAGAAACGACTCTGCGTGCGTAGACACGGACACTACTACACTACACTATTTATAATCTAAGCAAAAAAGTTAACCCTCTGCCTACTTTTTTCTATGACAAGTGTGCCGTAATTAGTACAATTCAAGAGATAATTATGTTAATGTTGGATATAAATCGTATCGATTGACAACCCGTTTGCCTCTAAACGTCAGTCGATCTGTGGTTAGATATATTAGAAACACTTGTCACTGTTGTAAGTTGCAGGTTTGCATGCGAACTAAACTGTATGTTTAATAGGTGGTTTGCAACTTTGTATACGTATAATAAGACTTTATACACTGTATTTAATGTTGTTACAACTTAATAAATTGTGGAAAAAGAATAATCAAATTAAAATTACGTACTTATATCCTATAATTTAGTAATAAGTAAAGATAAAAAAAGGAATAGATCATTTCAAGCTCTTAATTTTCAGTAAAATTATTTAGAAGAAAGTTAAAAACGTTTCTACACGGATATACTCGCGGATAATTGTTAGCATAGCATAAAAGCAATTCGTAGTCTTATATTATTATCAGGGATCGGATATTCGGATCGATATTTACCTATACTTTAGCGGCGTGAATGGTATGGAGACGGACTCAGCTTTATTTTCGTAATAAAATTCCCGGGATTACTTAACTAAGTAACAACGCAGTTCAAACTCATATTTGAGAGTTTAATTACGCTTATTTTTTATGTATTTAATGTAATTTTCTATGGGAAAATATTAAATCTAATTTACCTGAGTTTTATTCAACTAGGGAAACATCATTATCATTACTTAGTTTATCGGAACTTGCCGTGAGTACTAGTACTTTTAAACTACTAGTACGTTTAAAATTGTTTACTTCCGACGTTTTAAGGACAATATTATCCCCGTGGTCTCAAACCCCACCGCTATCTCTACTGCCGCCGTTGTCTAATACCCATTAACTAATTATGTTACTAAATTTGTGCCTTCTTATGTAATTTTGTGCGATCCCGGAGTCCCGGAGCATATTTATTAAACTGATTAAAATTAAAAAGCCGCCTCCATATTAGCCCAACATTTTCCGGGATTTTGCCAAGATAGGTAAATATCGATCCGAATATCCGATCCCTGATTATTATATCCGTCAACGTTACCAACCGATCTACACAGTGATTTGCAAAGTCTGGGAGGTTATTATGACATAGCAATGCAGTTCACTTTACGCTGAGAGAATAGGACCGAGCTATATAACTGCTATAGCTCTGTCCTTTACGCTCAACGTAAAATGAACTGCGTAGCTACGTCATAATAACTCCTCTGATACCCTAAAATCATGGTTTGCAAACATAAACAATGGACAAGCGTAACTTAGTTCACAGTTTCGCTTAGCCAGAGATACTTACTCTTAGTTCTATGCAATAAGGACTGTATTGCATAAAACCTTCAGCAATGGAGAGAAATTCAAAGAATAATATCTGAGGAACTGGGTATTTAGTCAACAGTGGATCAAAAGCAACATACTTGCTAACAATAAATGTCAGTGACTCAGTGCTCATAATTAAATGTCAAGTAAGTACTATCTCATAGCCTGTAAAGTGAATTTTTATCAATTACATTGAATTACTGTTCCAACCTTTTTATGAGCAGCCTGTGGATAAACTAAACGCATAGGCAGTATAGTGACCTACGCGTGCAGTTCAACAACGCGTTTAGGGTGCTGATGGGGCTGCCTCGATGCTGCAGCGCGTCAGGTATGTTCGCGGATGCAAGATTTAACTGCTTTTGCGCCACCATGAGAAAACGGTGCTCATACCTGGTGCGCAGGGTGCGGGCCAGCTCCAACAGCATCTTGGCGACGTTCTCCCCGAGGTTCGATTAGTGATTAGTTCGATGTCAGGATGTGAATCATTGTTGTCTGGTTCACGTACTGGCATATCGAACTAAGTAGGTTAGCTTAATTATGTGCTCAGTAAAAATATTACTAACATTAGGTTTAATTGTTATTTTAATTTAGGTACTAACACTATATAATAATATTATGTTGTTTTTAATTTGATTTGATTAACTACAATAACAATAAACAAGGTTGTTTATTAAACGAGTTCTACTTATAATTGTTATTTATTAATAACTTTAACATAGCTCAATGCCAACTGAAGAAAAAAAAAACATTGATTGTTTCCTTGAGGCTATCTTGATGTATTGTAATATAGGCACATTGTGCACATACTTCGAATCGATACATTTGCATTCAATGAAATATTTTATAGGTAATTGTCTGCCAACATAATATAAGTAAATAATTATAAAACACGCAATCACGTTTTTTTTTAAAGTCAAGTTATTAGAATTAAACCTAAGTTTTATCATTATTTCTCCACTATTAATTCCGCCACGATGATAAATAAAATAAATGAATATCAAGCGACAATATCACACCAATTAACCTGGTCCCAAACTAAGCTCTAGGCTTGTACTATGGTTACTATATATAGAGAAATATATACTTAAATACATAGAAAACATCCATGAATATAAAATACATAGAAAATATCTGCCTTTACCGGGATTTGAACGCAGGACCGCTCACTTCGTAGGCAGGGTCTACCAACTAGACCAGCGCATCGTCGACAGATGATTTATTTAAATTTAATTCAGATATCAATTGTTTTTAATGAGTTACGTAAAATAAATGCTTTCTATTATTTTCCATTCTATTCTATTAACGTAACGTGCGCGTCATTTCGA
The DNA here is from genome assembly GCA_923062465.1 of Acleris sparsana. Taxonomy (NCBI): domain Eukaryota; kingdom Metazoa; phylum Arthropoda; class Insecta; order Lepidoptera; family Tortricidae; genus Acleris; species Acleris sparsana. The sequence continues at coordinate 14,326,429 of OV281293.1, forward strand.
TATCTACTTCAGCCAGCGTTTACCGTAACATAAATAGCCCTACAACATAAAGACACACACGTGGCTATAACATTCCCGTATAATACGACAAGACACTTTTATCGTCCGCAGGCTAATTACAAATGAAAATCGCCTCACGAGATAACTCCGAGTCGTTACTCCTTAATCTATGCGATGGAGATATCTTAATTATCTTGCAGCCGTGCCGCTTAAGAAAATAAAATTTTAATTGATCCCTGTACACTGTTATCTCGGCGATTAAGTGATAAACGACTGCTGTTAAGATGGAAGTGTTTGTTTTAATGGATGCCGCTTTTAGGATTTGTCTTTGGGATTTTTATATTATCCGAGACGCTTCTAGAGACGGTAGCCTGTACGTTAGATGCATTGGTGCAATTGCATGACTTACTAGCCTCGTTTTACTACAGTAAAAGCAGACTAGTAATATCCCATGCTAAGTTTCTTCATTCGGGATAATTTGGTCGTTTTTTATTCTAACAGGATAACAGCCAACAGGATAAAACCAATTTGCCATTTAACGTAAGAAAACACAGTTTGAAAATACTGTAATGGGTAGTTTATTTCTATAGTTCAATATAAGTTGGTAGGTAATTAAATTCAGTAAGCCTTGTTCATATACTTTATTGTCCCACTTAAATAATACGTACCAAGTAGTATTTTAACATTAAAACAATAATTAACGTCAATCATGTTCCTTTTTATCTTTTTCTATCAATATAAATCATCAGAACAACGGCCTCTTAAAGTCATTGAAAGCGTAAATTTGATTGCGTCTTAGAATTACGTAAAAGAAAATCATTTTAGAAACGCAGTCTTTGAGTGTAGTGGTAAAGCCATCACACTAATGATTCATAACAAACTGATACACACATATGGAAGTCGTTGTGTGAGATAGAATATATGTTGCCATTGTTATCCATTTGCTAATGCTAACACAGATACGTTGAAACGCAAGGCTAAAGCGTTCTAGCTATAAGTCATTGTGGGAATAATGGCGTCGGAAAAAAGCGCAATTAGTGTTGCGCCGGCGTCGATAGTTTAGCGGACGTCGATAACATTCCGCACACAACGTGACTGCGCATTGCAATGCAGAAGATTTAAAGTGTTAACCACGCAAACGAAAAATATTTTTATTTCATACGGTTAAGGTTCTCTAGGTCGGCATTTATAAGTTGGTTTGTTGTTAGAAACGTGAGTTCGATTAAAAAATGTGATTTGTGGCGGCCAGTTCGCGCGCGTTTTATTTTGCGAGTCGTACGTGACGCTTGTGTCAAGCTTGCGTTTTGAAATGAGCGAAGTGTGAAACGGATTTTTTAATCCAGTTCTGCAAAGAGTAACACAAAAAACATGTATTGTTATGTTTTAATAACAAAAGAAGTAATTTTATTTAATGACTGTAGTGTCAATGAAAATAAGAAAACTTATGAGTTACATTTTCTTCGTATTTATTGATCCCTCCCTAAGAGGAACATAACTTAACCAGATTATTTGCTTCATGTTGTAAATTAAAAATAAAATTTGTAATATTAACGAAACTTTGCGAGACAAACGTCTTTAATTAGGCAATTGCAATGATATTAAAGCGATAAATTTTAATACTTTAAGCGTACCCATTCCCTAAAAACAATTATTGTGAAACACCAATGGTAGCTGTCGATCGACTGTCATTCCCAGCTTTTATAATCATGATCTTTTTGCGGCTCGGTCGGCACTTTTTGTCGATGTTTTAACAAGTTCTCAATTGCTTTTGTACGTAATTATGTATGATTGAATGACCGACAGTTTTTTAAGTGCCACCGAAGTTTGATCGAGAGAAAAAACAGAGATAAATTCTATATAGCTTTTACATTTTAGAGGCGGATTAAATATTGTTATGCTACCGTAAACGCGTAGTACATAATAATTTTGGTATTTTTCTAGCCATAAAAAGCAAACGAGCCGACGGACCACCTGATGGTGAGTAGTCACCGTCGCTTATAAACGTCAGCAATGCCAGGGGCAGTGGTAAGGGCACAGCCAAGTTACTGCCTTTCTGTTACTCTTTTAAAGCTGCTTTTAAAGGGGATATGTCATAATGTGCCGAGAAACCACCGAGGAGGGAAGTTCAATTTATAGTAACAAAGTACGAAACTGATTAAAGTCCATTTAAATGAGCCCATGTAATATAGATGAACTCTACTCCAATGTCAGTTGATTCAATAGCAGAATGGTAATGTAGGCACTAAGTTGAACAATTTATTTAGAGCATTCCATACGAAAGAGCCAATAGAACATGCAAAGTGCACATATAGCTATAAATTATGTTTTAAGTAATCATAAAGTTCAGAATCAAATCATAACTTTATTAAAAATCGGATTCAAATTATATTGTCAGTTTCGCCAGAAAACTCGGTGAAAAGGTGGCCGTTAGTAATCATTTTTAAAGTACCAATACTGTTTGTCCGTATAAAAACATGGAATTACAGTTTACTTTCGTATTTGGGGCATAAACGTGAAGTTATAGCTGCAATTCTGAATTTTATTGCATTTTTATTTTGTTTTTAGTATATCGTGTGATATAAAATGTACCTTACATAAAACAATCATACAAATATATCTTTTTTTATACGGACATATTATAAGATGAATCATGATTGTAGTAGTCATGATAGTATTTGAAAGTTTAATCAGACGTCATAAACAAAGCCTGCATACATTTAGAAAGATTCGATAAAATGGACATTGCTAATCAGTCTTTGTTTACGACACTGTTAAAATAATAATAATAGAAAATGACCTACTTTAACATAACACAATATGACTTTTTCTCCATTCTTCATTACGTTTTCACGTCATTGTCTATCGATTAACGTTTAAACCAAACATCAATCTTTGCGCAACAAACAATGCTCCTAACGAGCGGTAGTTAGTATTCTTAGCGCAAGACAATACCATTGGTTTTAGTCTAACAAAAACAAAACGATTAGCTTCAAAGAACATGCAAAATGTGGTGAGTGGGATTGTCATTCACTGCACGTCTAGCGAAGTCATCATTCACACTTGTCACTTCCCATTTCAGTTTTAGAATGCATTTAATCACCAGCTAATGCAAACCTCTCCTAACTCTAACACTATGGCTATAAGGTTGACATTTCATTGACTATTTCTGTGTTAAATATTACGTTTTCGACAGGGGTAAGTATGCTGTCAGCCTTTGAACGTCGACAGGCAGAGACGGGCGCAGCGACTAGTGACGGCGATTTGTATGGCGCGAGTAAATCACTTCTGAAGTAATTTATGTTTGAGTGAACGGGTTTAGTGCGGGGATGGTGTCGATAGTTTCATAGACACTGGTTAAAAAAGTTGGGGTATAATAATATAAATCAATCCATGTTTTTTATGTAACAAACTTATTTTATTACTAATTTTAGGTCTGAATTTAATATGATGAATAAATATGTTATATAGAATTTTCGCACTTAATATTTTCTTAAGTTAAATTTTACTTTGGACAAAACAATTAATGATCTGATCCGTCGTTCGCTTGCCACTGTCTCTGTGCCTGCTGTCCTGGAACCAGCAGGTTTGCATAGAGACGATGGCAAGCGACCAGACGGAGCTACGTTGGTGCCGTGGAAACTAGGTAGGGCACTGGTGTGGGACACGACGTGTGTTGATACATTCGCCCTTTCTCACGTCCAGTCAACCCGTAATCGGGCCGGTGCAGCAGCTGATCAGGCCCAAACCAACAAGCGCCGCAAATATTCATCATTATTAAATAATTACGAATTTGTGGCACTTGCGGTGGAAACAATGGGACCTTGGTCAGCTGACATGAAAAGTTTTATTAAGGCCCTGTCATCCCGGCTCATCGACACCTCCGGAAACCCTAGAGCTGGCGCTTACCTTTCCCAAAGGATTGGGCTAGCCATCCAGAGAGGTAATACAGCCAGTGTCTTAGGGACCATGCCGCGAGCGGACCTGCTAGAGGGGGTGTTCTTTTTATAGTGGTGTTTATGTTTAATTTTTAATATTTGAGTAGCTTAGTTTTATTTTATTTTATTTTAAATAAGTTTAGTTTTAACTTTAACTTTTAAATGTAAAGTCCGTATTTATAGTTGTGTCACTTCAATTAAACATATATAATCTTAAAAAAAACTACCTATTTTCAGTTAGCAAGTTTTTCTCGTAAAAAAATTAACATAGATAAAAACATAAGTACTTAATAAAATCCTTTTCGTGTTAAAATTTTAGAGTTAATTATAAAAACCATTATTAGTATAATAATCTAGACAGCAAATCTAATAGACGATATAAATATTAAACATATTTTTCTTTTGTTAATTATTGTTACTGTAGAAACATTATTTACACCAGACATTTAAAAGTTGAATCGTTCAAATTTCGAATCGTGCGAATCAAAACGTTTCGACAGTTCACTTCTACTTTTTTCTTACACTAAGTGATATTAAATTTAATACGGACCATTCCTTTACAATACAAAAACACCGTTAAAAACATCGACAACCCACATCCACCCGCCCGTCAATCCACATTCAAACATGTGTTGTTTGACAGCTTTTGTGTTGACAAAAAAAAGAAACAGAGGAAAAAAGGCCGAATAATCAGCGGGTCTATTTATCATATTTGAAGCGCTGTCACGGTGACAGTGACAGTTGACAGTCCGGTCCTTTGAAGTGTCAGCGAGGCGGTTAATGAGTCGAACGCTTTTGAACCAACGATTGATGCTAACGATTACGCGTCTGCGCTAACTGCTAATGGTTTAACCGGTTTTAGAATAAAGGACGTAACACATGTAAAAAGTCGGGTGTTTGTTCTTTGATCCCTACCTCAGCTTGTGCTTGTTTTGTTTGAAATAATAGAAACTTAGCTATTAGATTGGAGAAATAATTTTATGTGAAACACAGCAAGTGAGTTACCTGGCAGTGTCGTTTATAAACTATGCAGTCATGTTTAAGTTGAGTATTTTTCATTTGACACAGATCTTGCATAAAGGGAGTTTATCTTTTACCAAAGAGTAAGTTAAGGTACGTAAGTGAACAAAATAAAACTCCTCAGAAATTTGACCATAATGCTCTCACTCTCCTTTTATTAAGGAGAAGGCTAGCAAGCATACAGATCAACTGATGGTAAGAAGGACCTGTGAACCATAGACATTGCATTCTCAAGACTACAATCTCAGGATTGCAACCATAAGACAGAATGCCTTTATGCTAGTTATTTGACCGGTTGACTTATCCTCACACTGGAAAACAACTAGGTTTGATCACTAACAACCGAGTGATTATGGACGGACCTTATACAAAATCCTATTACAAAATTATACTAAAAGTTCAAAATCCCTGCAATGGTGTGTGTTTACCGTAAATTATACAAAAGCAGAATAAACTCACATAAAAAAAGATAAATCCAGTAAAAATTTGGCCTGAGCTACATACAATACGCACTGGGTTACCTTTTATAACCACACTAAATCTGGCCGCTTATCTTCCTTTGTACAAAATATGACTTCACCTATGCAGTGTTGCGGCAATTTTTCAGCTCACACTCCGCTCGGTAAATCACGTGTGGTAATTGATGGGTGCGCCTGCACATGATGTGTGGGAGGATGCGTGAGCCATTTTAATGGCGCAAGTTTTTACAGTTTTCTTTGTTAGGTTATAGAGCAATGACGCAAAGCTAAAGTTGAAAGAGTCTGAATTTAAAATCAAATGAGAGTATGATTTTTGACGCGGACTATGATGAGTTAGTTGACAGTATGGTGAAATTTGGTTTATTAAATTAAAATAATAAGAAACAATCTTGAGGCTCAGCACCATGCATGCGGGAGCCATGTGCCTTAAGCACAGACACGGGTCCCACGTCTCGCTGTTAGGAATTTTCTGGAGACTAAATTATAGATCCAAATACCAATAGATCATTGAAAATTTTGAATTTGGAAAGAATTTAAACGAAATGTAAAAGTGGCCAGGAACGCAAAAAGGAGGTTGTAACAACCTCGTTACAACTATTTATGAGTCTTGAAAGAACGTAAGCGATTTTCGATTTAAAAAAAAATACTTTGCACAGGTTTCAAATACCATTTCTGAGGGACATTACCAAGCAAATTTCAAAATTGTGCCTTTTGTAACCTAACCGTAAATCATCATAAAATGTGACCTGAACGAATTGCACAAATTTTACATCACCCTATAACATAACCAGAGCCATAACCACACGTTCCATTTTAAAATTATGCCCTCTCACACGGCAAAACGAAACAAAGAACAACCGCACCTGTTAGTTGCAGCCGCGAACGTATGAAACCCCTTTATTGCCGCAAGCACGACCAAATTTATGGAACAGCGAAATATGCTTTGATATACTGTTATTCGTTTTATTAAACGCGTTGTTTGTTTGCTGAATTTAATTTAGTTTCGGTTTCCGGATTAAATGTTGAAAATGAAGTCTCGTCACATAAATTAATATGTGTAGGTTAAGACAGAAGTATTTAAAGTGAAACAGAGATCCAGCGTCACTTACTTTATTGATAGCAGATTACATCATGTCTCCCAGCACGACTAGCACATGTTGTCCACGACTTGTTACTCGCTCGGATCTCCCTTTTTATCTAGTCTGTTACGATAGAGACGCACTGAGCTACCCGTCAATACCGAGACTCCTTAGGTCTTGCTGGAGCAAGACCTCAGCGTTTCAATATTTTGCTCTGCTTTTTTTTCTTTATGACGAAATTGCTAAATAACAATAATAAAAAACAAACATTAAGGAACCATTTTAGACCAATTGACCACGTGCCAAACTAACCTCTAGGTTTATATTCGTGCTTATGACACAAATATTTGCTTAAAACTATAGATCAAACCCGGGACTTCTTAAGTAGTCAACTCAGTAGTGTGAAGTCCTTAACTTACTCGTTCTCTTGATGTGTTTGAAGACTATGGCCATGATTCTCTTTTCATGGCACAAGGCTTATGACCAGCAGTGGGATCAGTACAGGCTGATTCTGTTATAAATATACAGTTTGCTTAAAAATATTCAAACAAACACCTATAAAAACGCACGTGTCAAGGAATCACTTTGTACACGAGTGTCAGTGAGCACTAATTATGTATGACACTTCATGAGTATTATTATTATATTTAAGAACCATTTATAATGAAAGTCTTGACACCAGCTTTGCCAAACACATTGGAACTACATAAAATGTGATTTTTTTACTTTGATAAAATTATTGGACATGCTAATTCTGGCACAACCTAAAATAAAATAACCATTTTGAAATCTACTTAACCAACCAATGGCGAATTTAATTTAAAATAAAAACACAACGGCATGTCAAGAGCAAGTAAAAACAAGCGACGCTTATACGTAGCAACGCCGCGGGGCGCTATGATTCCATTAAGGTTTTTGTGGCACGGCTTTTGCCAAGTCACGTAAATATAGTGTAATAGGTTTGGGCGGCTCCAGAAATATGACTACTGTGTGAGCCTAAAGGTATATTAACGTAGTAGAGATAGTTTGATGTAGAACTGATTGGCCTCAGAAAATAAGTACGTATAAACCATCTACTAGTCAAATTTGCAGCACATTCGATAGAGTGAGTTAAACTTTGAAGTTAAAAGTGATTTAAAACAAAGATGTGTTAGTTTACTTTATCTTATAAATGAAAACAATCATGTTAAAAGTAGACATGTAGGACACAGAAAAAGCAGTCATAATAAAAACATTTTAGAAAAAAATCAAACAAAGGTACTCTTAAACCATTATTAAAATAAACTCTGTAGTTAACGTTTGTTTAGAAAGACACTTTTTTGGTCCGAATAATGTTGTTTGTAAATTTTTGTCACAAAAGCAATACCCTAATAATTATGTGGTTTTTTTATGGCATAGAGAAGCAAACAAGCACACAGGCTACCTGATGGTATGTGGAAACTGTGACCCATAGACATTGGCATTCACAAGACTGCAAATACGTTGCCAACCCTAAGGACTAAGATGGAATGCCTCTATGCTAGTCATTACACCGGCTTTTTTATCCCCAAACCGGAACAGAACAATGCGAACACTGCTCTTTGGCGGTAGGTCAATGGATAAGATGGTGGTAGTGATCCGGACGGACCCTGCACAAGGTCCTACCACCCGATAAACACATTTCCTGCGTTAAAGTTGTTAATTACATGATTTTTTTTTCGAGTAATTCACTTGATGGTACTTTTTCAATATTGATCCCTATAACAATAAAATGCATTTATTTTTAAAGTTATAATTAAATTGTCACAAATTATTTTTACGCTTAAAATACTAATTGTATCGTTTTGAAGTTTTCCCTAATATTTAACTCAACGTTACGATATAAATCACTCCTTATTAAATGGTTCAACCACTTTACCGACTTCTAAATTATGTTGCAAGGGACGTCGCAATAAATATTTTTGATCACATTTTCCGTCCCATAACTCATTCAGCGCGATAATAATAACAAAAGGTCCTTTACGGAACCCCAAAAAGTAATACATCAAATAGATATTTATGTAAAACAGTACATGCTTTATCATCGGGCTCCACACCCTGATCTAAAACCTACGTAAAGATTATTTTGAGCTCTGTGCGTTCAAAAATAAGGATGATTTAGAATGATTTTTTGTTAGTTTTTTGTTTCCCATTTGGTTCCGGGCGGTTAATTTCATACGCTATAAAAAGGTGCCATCGTTGCATTTTAATTTTAGAGGGCGATGTGAATTTACTTAATTGGATAGACAATTATAATTAGTCAAAAACGCGACGACGGCTGCCTTTCCACTATCTTTAATCTATGATCTTGACAAGCTAAATTACTGGTTAGACTATTGTTTGAGCGAGGGTGAACGAAAATATATTTTAATTAAGCGGTTTCTTATTTTATTCAGTTTTCATTCATTTCTGTTAAACGAACTACTGTGTGGGTATAATGGCCTGTAATTATAATATTTCGTTGGCTGCGTATCACGATCTAGTTTATTATTGATAATTTTAATTGTTTCTGCCTTGTTATAAATCCTATTACTTTGTTATTTCTTGTAACGTTTTCGATTAAATAATGAGTTTTGATGCCTACTAATTACTGCAAATATTAACTTTGCTAGTAGATACCTATTTATAATTAATTGACATGCAAAATTAAGATTATACAAAAGGATATTATTTAATGTTCGAAAAATCAAATAAAAAACCGTTGAAATGTAAAGAAATAAACTTTAAAATACCTAAAAATCTGCCATTACTTTCACGTTTTTTAATTACAGACTTACGCGCCCTGGTCATCTATTAATTGTCACAGTCAATACTCTCCTCTTCTCAATGAGGAGACTGTACGTTTACTATGTATCTCTCATTGATAGTCACTGCTTATAAAATATTATTTAGTGATACCAAAATGATCTGAAATTTGTCATTAGAGTTTGAAAGAAATCAGCAAATTACTTTTACGTTGATGACATTATTTAGAAGGTTGTTTGTTTTATTGTTTATGTCACAAAGCTTCCTTATTCCTTCTTTATCTTATACCCCTCGTCAAGTTCATGTCTTAGATCACATGATTTTAACGAATTTGTTGGTGTCATTCTTGAACTTGGACTAAACAAACGAACACGGTGCCTAATAAATATCTTATGTTATTATAATGCCCATCTATAATACTTGCTGCAACACGCAATAGTTGTCCAACCTGTCAAAGCACAAATACAGCTGTCGGTTATTTGTCAAACGGGGGCTGGGTACATTTGTGACAGTCAATATTGTATGGTTCAAGAGTAATAAGTGGTTGATAGATTGCTTTATCAATAGTATGAGGTGTTTTTATTATATTGGTTGTATTGCGATGTTAATAATATAACATGATCAACTATTGGCTCGCTAAGCTTAGCTTGTTTCTAACTCTCGAGGCAACGCGTTACACTTCAATTAAATTGTGTAAAGTTTTCGTTGTCGTCAAGTTAGTAATAATACATTTTCTATTAAACAATATCTGCTAAGTAGTAACGCATAGCGGGTCATCATCATCATCATCATGTCAGCCGAAAAACGTCCACTGCTGGACATAAGCCTCCCCCAAGGCTTTCTACTCAGACCGGTCCTGTGCTTTTCGCATCCACCGCGTTCCCGCGATCCTGACGAGGTCGTCACTCCATCTTGTTGGAGGCCTACCTACAGCTCGTCTTCCGGTCCGCGGACGCCACTCCAGAACCTTCAGATCCCATCGGCCATCAGTCCTGCGAGCAATGTGCCCTGCCCGCTGCCACTTCAGTTTATCTATTCTTCGGGCAATGTCGGTAACCTTAGTTCTACTGCGGATATCATCATTTCTGATTCTATCACGCAGAGAAACCCTGAGCATAGCCCTCTCCATAGCCCTCTGTTAGCGCCCACGTCTCAGATCCGTAAGCGGGTAAAAAATTATATTACTAATTTAGTTATTAAAAGACTTCTGCGTGACACTTCAGAGCATATCAATAACGAAAACGTCATACTAACGACTTTAAAGACGAAACCGTAATTTAAATAATTTCCTTAAAGCACTAGGTCGGATAATGACATGGCAGCTAGTCAATTTGTCGGTAATCAGTATTCACTGCAGCAAATCAACTTAATGATAATAATGACTTTATTGGTCGAAATGACACCGCCAATTTAAAATGCATTTCCATGACAATGTAGAGGTTGTTATTCTATTTACGAACTGCGTTGATCATTAAGCTGATTATGCAGGTTCCGGGGTGTTCGTCTCTTGATTAACAGGAAATACTTATGCATGCATTGTTTAAATGGCATTTCTCAACAAAATATAAAAATACCGTGAAAGAGGTCACCAAAAGTGAAATTAAAATTAAAATCGGCCGAGCAATACGAAGGTTTTTTTTTTTATTGCATAGAGAAGGCAAACGAGCACACAGGCCACCTGACGGTAAGTGGAAACTGTGACCTATAGACATTCGCATTCACAAGACTGCAAGCCTAAGACTGCAAACGGGTTGCCAACCCTGAGGACTAAAATGGAATGGTAGTCATTACACCGACTGTCTTATCCCCAAACCGGAACTCAATAATGCGAACACTGCTGTTTGGCGGTGCGTCAATGGATAAGGTGGTGGGATCGATCCGGACGGACCGTGCACGAGGTCCTACCAGCCGCAAAGACAAGCATAGTTACAAGCTATAAACTAATTAGATATTAGGCGATTAGGCAGAAGAATCCGATATGAATTGTGACGTCGTCTAACAGGTCGGCCATATTATAGAATTCATGTTAAATTGTGTTTTTTGCTAGAAATAGATAGGGACCAATCTTTGTTGTCTTATATCATGGTTAATATTATCTTTATGTTTGTTATGTTTGTTACATGAATCAGGTTTTATTTAAGTCGTGAAAAAGGTCATACATATTTCCTATCGGCTTTTCAATTCGATATTATAAACTTAGATAGTGGGCAACTTCACCGGGTTCATTTAAACGTCAAACAAAAGTTGCTCCTCGCACTCATATGTACAGAACCCTACTGTTACCGAACTGTACGGATAACGTTAATATAGATCGATAAGATGTCAATACTGCCACATTGCATATTTGCACAACTATGAAGTTTTTGAATACGCTTAGGCTTATTAGGTGGTATATTTTTCCAAAGTATAAAAAACTTTTCTTTTTAAATTATTTTTATACATATAATTCAAAACAAGGTAGGGCGATTGTTTCGTTATCATAAAAAAATATGGGCAAGCTAATTAGTATGTTCTAGCCCAGCTATGCGATGTTATTAATTATTATTGCCTCCGAGCTTGCATAGTAGGCGGTGTACATTGAAGTGAATATTTATTGGATATTAAAGTTGTTCGTGCTGGCATTTTTTTATTAAACAAGTGTATGGCGCCGCGAAAACACAACGTTCGGCTGGTAGATGTGCGCGCTTCCAACCATTTCGTGTTTAATTTTATACATTATATTATTATGTAGTATTTTGAGTCCTTATTGAATAAGAACTTAATTTTAATAAATGTTAGTTCAGTTTCAGATGCGTGGCTGGCTAATGCGTGGACAATATGATCATGATCATCATAAAATTAGTATAAAAAAAACAATAATACTAACCTTGGAACAACATACTTTAATTTTTCTTTCGTTTCATACCTCAATGGTCTCCCAGAACATATTTAATTTGTCTTAATACTTAAGTATGCTATACTAAACGGTTAAACAATGCCATAGACAAAGCGAAAAAACCGGGTGATTCTCCCAAAACTCTCACCCTTTTCATCGAAACGTCCAACCGAACGTAGAACAGTAGTTAGACGGCACGAACACCATAAAGTGAATTGCCCTTAATTTCACGCCACTAATGACGGACGGCTATTACGCGTATTCCCCGCAGTAAATCAACGGGTAGTGCACTTAATAACTTTATATGATAATTTTGAATTTTAATAAGTGTTGAATTTATGGGAGAGGATGTTAATTGTTACCGCCTTATGGTTTCACCTTCGCCATGTTTTCTGTTTATTTTTAATTAATAATAATGCTTTGGAACTTAACCAAATGTTTCATGATTATACGTTTTGTGACATGAACGACGTCTTCGACACTCCAACCCCGTAGGATTTATTAACCAACAAATGTTATCTTTCGTATTATATGTACCTATAATGAGAAAGAGTGTCCCTATGTACATATAATAAGTAGGTACTACTAGTAAATGTGTGCCAGAGTTACCACCATTCAAAAAACGACACTTGCAGTCGCGAGTGTCAAGAACTCTACAAAAGAAATTTTGATAATACAGGGTTTCCAAACAGCAGTGGAACGAAATAGGGCGCCATCAAAAATTATACCCTTTACCACCTGTTATCATAAGCTCTTAACCCAAAAAGCATTCAGAAATGCACGTTCAACCTGTCATGTATAATTTAAGCATAATAATAAATAGGCAACATAAGTTTAAGAGATAATTCGAGCTGTCGCAGTGAACGGCCGACGAGGTGTCGCAAGGCATGGATGTATGAGCGTAAGCGATGGAGGACATAAATCACTGGGGAAGGAACGGGGCAGTGTAAGCGGGTAGCGGAGCGGAAAGAATAGCGGAAAATTAAGCTGATAGCGGAGCGATTAAGGTGAGGTAATGTGATGATTTTGGAGTTAAGGTCATTGGACCACTTGGTATAGTGGCTTAAATACTTGCCAGCTATCTTCATCGCTGGTAAAGGCCAATTAGCGATTAATATTTTTTTTTGAATAAAATGTCCTAATATTTCCCTTGAATATTTTATTGAATTTTAGGTAAATATATTTTTTTACCCCGAAGTATCAATCAATTACGTAAAATATAATGTATGGCGTGGCCAAGGTGCAAGACACGCACAATCACGTCGTTTGTACGTGCAATGCATGATGGGTCAACAAGTGAATCTTTTTCGACGACATTGCTGGCGCTTTTTTAAATAAATAACCCTACTTAAAGTCAGGGCCACGTGACTGTACTGGCTGTCGCCGTGGTCACCTTATGGTCACAACAATGATAAACTGGCCTTCTGAAAACCGCTTTTAAAGACAACCCGCCCTTATAGGAAATCATGTTCATGTATTTAATGGCATCGATTAATGTTTTAATTCGTGTTCGCAATAATTTAATAATCTCCCTAGAGGCCGGTCATTAATATTCGACCGCCATATTAAATTTATCTCCTCTGTTTTTATGAAATTGCCCAAGTATTTATGTATCGTATTAAGAGGTGATTGTTTAATATATTGACATTTATTATGTTGAAGTTACTAACGATTAAGAATTTGTCGAGTAAAAGTTTGCTTTAATGGCTTTTAAGATTTAATGCTTGATCATTGTATATTTATTAGGCTTTCCATAACTTTGTGATTAAGAGTAAAAATATACTTCTTTTTTTGGTTATATTCGTGATGATGAGGCTGAAAATATAAAGTTTTTTTTTCAATTATTTATAAATAATTTTAATAATTAATAATTATGCTTTAAATTCTTGATTTTCAGTATTAAACTTTACCTAGAACCATTATAAACTCAATCATTGACATCGACTTCCTGAAACTGATCCAATATTAAAACAAAACCGAGGTTAACAAGATGCAAACACACACGCAACTTGGGTCGTTTTAAACGTAATTTACTGTAATGTATTTAACGTAAAATACCTTTTATCCCAATCGAATCAAAAGCCGTTACTTGTAAATGTCAAAAAAATAAAAAGTTATTTGTTTAAGTAAAGTTATAGTCAATGGGAAACTGAATGGCAATTGTTTTCCAATAACTACATTGAATATACATATATGTTTATTTGTCTGTTTTTGAGGTCGCGTCCGTGAGAACCAGCGAGTATTATTTTTACCTACTTTTCGTGAAAGTGACACAAGCAAATATGTTAAAAACATCGTAAAATTTAAGTTATAAAACACTTAAAAAGTTAATTGTTAAAATCCATTAGGATATGTCAATTTGTGGAAAAGATAAGGCTTTTTAATTAGTAAGACCATTTCAACCAATTAAAAGCTTCACATACGTATCGCACTGTCAGCGTGTCGAAGAAAATAATTACATTATTATATTTTTAAACATTCTATGTATTTATGTTCTTCCGCAAAATATTTTGAATAGGTAAGTACGTAGAACCATAGGAGTTAATAAAAGTAAACTTTTGAACAAACCCATCTGATGACAATACCTCTATAAGTCAATTTAAACAAACTCTTAAAATTTTTTTTTTTTACATCTGTTCTTCGTAAAAATATTTGGTAAAACGTAGATAACCATGAAAGTTTATCAAAGTTAAATAAAACCTTCGATATTTAAAAAAATCATCTACTTATACCCCACATTTTAATCTATATTTAAAAAAAAAACTGATACTGATAAACAGTTGGTTTATCCACTCTGTGTATCAATGTCTACTGCTTAACAATAAACGGTATTCCAATTAAATGGTTACAGTCCTAACCAAAGGTATATTTTTTGTTATCTACAGTCGTTTTTAAAGTTTGCACAATTTAGTGCTATTTTCTAAATTCACTGATATTGACATCAACAACCTGCCTTTTTGAACTATTTCTGTGTCGATTTGAAATCTTTTGCTTTGCACTTTGGCAAACGTGATATTTTTATTAATATGTTTTAACCATAATATCAACGTACGAGATCTTTTGTGGACATCTCTTAGCGATAAAACTGCTTGTGGTTAACATGTAAAATATCATAAAATAGCTATTATTACTAGTTAAAAATTGTATCTCTCAGTAGTGTGCAATAAAGATTGTATTACATTGAATTGTAAAACCACACTGACTGCAACAATATAAAATCCTTAACCACTTTGTTTATTCAAAAAAATGTTGTATTAAACAAAACGTTAGTTGCTAGGCAACGTCGTGCGTTCGGATACGATGTCAAATTCAACACATTCAATTTAACTACGCACGCTATATTAAGGAAAAAATCAATTACACAATTCTACGGCGATTCAATCAAGTCTTCATGTCTATCATCCATTAGCACCTCAACGATTATGTCTGTAACGAACCGATTGGTCTCAGTATTTACGATATTCTCGGTGATTATGTCTAAGATTTATTGCAGTGATTTGTGTTCAACGGGTATAATTATAGAATCGCTGCGTTTTAATTACCTTGTAATGCACGTTGCTCCGGAACGCAAGTTGCGTTGTTACTTGTTTCTACATTGTTATTTAGCTGTAAGCGTCTATTTTGTAGCAGAAAACATTTCCTGTTTTGTCAAGTTGCATTCTGTAGATGATACCGAAGGCAAAAAACAAAAATAAGTGGCTGAGTTAATTTCAGAAATGTCAAAGCTAAATTGCATTTATTTTAATATTTATATTTCGAGTTAGGCTCACGAACAAATAGTAGGAGAAAACCTTACTCTTTAGAAACAGTTCATTTTTATATTAATAAAAAAATATCTTAACTTATATTATAAGTAACTCATCATCATCATCATCATCATGTCAGCCGAAAGACGTCCACTGCTGGAAATAGGCCTCCCCCAAGAAAATTGGGGGGAAAAATGCCGTAGTCGCCAAGCTTGGCAGGCGGGTTGGCGACCGCAGTTATACCATGTAGTCCGCGGAGGACGCTGCTGCCCATCCTCCGGTTTATCCCTTAGTCGCCTCTTACGACACCCACGGGAAGAGATGGGGTGGTGCTATTCTCGGCCGGCACCAACACAGCGGCGGTTATTAGTAACTCCATCTCGATAAATAGCTGAATAAATATTATTTAGATTTCGATTATAGTTTACCAATGAGAACTTTTAAAAATTCTGAGATCATGACTATCTTTGTGTCCTATATATTTACCTATATATGTAAGTTTCATACCCATACATTCAGTGGTTAAGTAAACGTAACCTATGGCTTGAAATAACCACCATTGATTAAAATGAATAAAGACATCTAATAAACTCTTTGAAGAATTATAACTATCTGCATCCGTTGTTTGTTTATCGTACATATCCAACATTCTACTGCAGTTATAAAATACAATGTGCAATTTATAGCATTGACGCATATAAAGTACCTGTATAAAAAACATACATATATGCCGATAACTTTCTAAATAACAGCAATCTTCAGAAACGAAAATATCAGTAAACAGAACCTTGAAGTAAAGAATGCTTAACTCACAACAAAAAGCTAATTTCCAACATGGCTACATAATTTACTGGCTAAAACTACCACATTAACGTGAACTAACTAGCATTTATCCAAACCAGGCGTAAAGTGCGGTAAAAACCTACCGCCGTCAATGTATGTAGTTATGTCAAAACCGTCAATTGGGGCTCATAATTATTATGGGCTGTAGCACTTGTCTGCAGTCCGACAGGGCTAGCATTATAAGAAATTACCGGCCAGGCCTTAAAATGCTGCTTTAATATTGTTTGATACTTTCATCATATTTAAATTTTGTAAGAATCGAAAGAATCAGTATTAACGCTCGAAAGCAAATACCAACTTGCGATTTTGTCTTTTTAGTTCTATAATAACCATAATTCTTGGAGCTAAATATGGTGCAAACTGAACAAATACTTCTTCTATACCGGAATAAATGCACACAAAAAATAACTTAGCCCTTAAGTAATTTTCAGGCTTTTACTAATTCCTGAATTACTCAGTAAACATTTAAACTCAGAAATCTATATTCCTTCATCACATTATGTTTCCATATCTGGAATCAAACCTAAAAACTTTATCGATGCGCTAACGTCCAACGTCCCCGTCCCTTACTGCGCATACGCACGTAATACGAAACGAGGCATCCATTAAACCCGCCAGTGTATAATTTCCGGGCCCCCTATATAATCAACTGCGAGGTAATCAGCTTTGTATTATTATTTCTCAATACGTTGGATAGTTGCGGGTAAAAAGCTTGGAGGATTGTCGTAAAAGGGATGGTCTCTAACTCTGTTTTAAATCTAATTTTTATATGTTCTTGGTGTTATTCTTCAATAACAATAGCAGCGTGGCAAAAAAGAGGGAGACCTTTTGCCCTATACTGAGACACTGTTACAAAAAAAAGAATAGCTACATGTAATTGAACCATGTTTTTGACAAAGAAAAGCAATGTATATGAAAAAGTTGTAAATTTAGAAAATAATTAATGACATTATCACGTTTTTGTCAATGTTTAAAAAAAGATTGAATCGCATTTACATGAATTAAATACTAAAGGAAGTATATTGAGGATATTATATTATGATAAAACATTATTATGTGAAGTAAATATCAAGGGATCAAGTCACACATATTAACCGAGGCTCAAACTACTCGAAAGATCTATGCTCGTAATATAGGTACCAGGCCACAATAAGCATACTAAGTTACGTAGAGAAATATATACTTAAACAAATAAATAGAAAACATCTAAGTCAGGATCACACAAATGCTAGGGTTTGTAGCTTATTACTACCAACGAAGTTTACCATGTGTTGTGAAATATGAGCACTAGATCATAATAAAACTCAATTTATTACTTTCGTAGGACGGTTTTTTTGTATGGCATAAGGAAGGCAAACGAGCACAATTTCATTCGTTTTAAAACTTAGTCATTGTTACATTCGAAACCATTAACGTTCTCAAACATCCAACAATAATACGCAATAAAATAAATTATTAGCACAACATTAAATTTTATTAACCCATTGAACAAAAACATAAATAAAAAAGCCATAAATCTATTAATGAAATCAATAACAATGATTTAAACGATCTATTGTCAGCTGAATGTGCTTTGAACAGAAATCATCGGGCATATTTAAATATAATGACTTACATTGAATGCGGGCACTTGAACGGAATATTTTAATGAAGGCGAATGCAAATATCGGTTTGCATTTGTTTTGAGAAAATATTATGCTTTGGAACCAGTGGAGAGTGAAACTCAAAGCATTAGATACGCATGGTGAGACCTTAAGCAAAATATTAAGCAATCATTTGAATAACTGGCAAAGTTTGAAAAGACGCAGTTATTTTTTCCTGCACATTGAAAACTTTTCATGATTGATTTGACATGATTTTCATGTATATTGACATCATTGTCTTAAGGTTTTGGATTCAAAAATTGAAAACAATGTACAATCGCCATAAGAAAAAAATCTTGGCATCATATTTCTAAACAATACCTAACCTAACAACTCAACTCAGGTGCAGACAATCCAAACTCATGATAGGAAGGGTTAATAGAAATAGAACAAGGTATCTACTAAATCTTGGTAAGTACAACCTAAGCATACTGACAGGGGTCTTGACTGGACACTGTCCACTTAACAGACACCTGACGGTTATAGGAGTCAAACAGGATCCTCTATGCCCACATTGCGGCAAAGAGGAGACTAGTCAGCACGTTCTGGCCGAGTGTGTAATGTACTCGTCACTGAGACATCGCACATTCGGGGAGGACGTGCTATCGGTAGAGACACTTAAAAGCATTAACCTTCAGGACGCACTAATGTTCTGTAGGAAAACAAGAAGATGGGATCAGAGCTGGATGGGAGCGCCGCAGAGCCAGTAACCTGAGGCTGAATCAAGGGGAACTGGGCGGAATGAATGGAGAGCCACTCGACCGCCCGCCTGCCTCGGCGGCGTCCCCACTCATCATCATCATCATCAACCTAACAACTCTAAATTGCATACTAATGTAAAATATTTCAATTATTTTCAGCAATCCAATTTTTTGTGTCTTTCCTCCTTTTCTGTATTTACGGCAAAGTAATAATGTAGAAAAAGTTTACTACGATAAAGCAGTGATGCGTGAAAAGATTGGAAAATATTTTATTGTTTTTTAAAGTTATTTAACGTGGTGAACAGATTTGTTATCTTTATCTTTATAAGTATAAAATGAAGTCGCTTCCGCTGCCTGTTCGTTTAGATCCTTTAAACTGCACAACGGATTTTAATCCAGTTTTCAGCAATAGATATAGTGATTCAAGAGGAAGGTTTTAATGTACACATACACCGAAGCGAAGCGAGGGCGGGTCGCTAGTTTTAAATAAAGACATGTTATACGCATTATAAAAATAGATTCAAACTAGTCTTAGAAAAAGAAACCACAAATATCATGCTTTACTTATTTTTATATTCACCTACAGACCTACACATACAAAATACAAACTCCAGTAAATATGAAACTATTATTATTTTAACATAAATTGTCAGTTGTATCCATCGCAATTTGTTTAGTTTTATGAACAACCATGTACAGTTCTTACATATTACGTTTAATATTCGTTGATATTCAAATAACGTAAAACACATTTGGCTTTGTATTTCATTGGCGTATAGGGCATTGGCCTAGATGTCACTTACGCCATCCGAATTAATAGTATTGATACGGAAAGCTTGCTCATGTACTGGTCTAAGTCCACGATGCTACGTGTTGTTTACGTTAATAGATTTTAACTTGAAGCAAGGACCAAGTTGGTTGACAGTTAGAAATGTCCTGAATATTTAAATTGTTTGTATTGAATCGATATGACAACACAATAAGTTACTTTCATACAACTATAAATACGGACTTTACATTAAAATTTAAAAGTTAAAGTTAAAACTAAACTTATTTAAAATAAAATAAAATAAAACTAAGCTACTCAAATATTAAAAATTAAACATAAACACCACTATAAAAAGAACACCCCCTCTAGCAGGTCCAAATAAATGTTAGCAATTTTTCACATAAACTGACCAAGTCAAAGAGGTCAGAAAATATAACATAGTTCTCTTAAGTCTCTGCCTGTCTCTCTGTATGTTCGCTTAGAGCTATCAAACTACGTACTTAACGGATTTGAATGAGCGGTTTTCATCAATAGATAGAATGATTCAAGAGAAAGGGTTTTATTTATGCACTGTAATTAATTCTGATTTGTTTGTAATAAAAACGGTTGTTAAAAATACTAACAAAATCCGAAGCAATGCCGGGTCGCTAGTATAGTGTAAAGACATGAATATTCATCATGTCAGCCGAAAGACGTCCACTGCTGGACATAGGCCTCCCCCAAGGCTTTCCACTCAGACCGGTCTTGTGCTTTTCGCATCCACCGCGGTCCCGCGATCCTGACGAGGTCGTCACTCCATCTTGTTGGAGGCCTACCTACAGCTCGTCTTCCGGTCCGCGGATGCCACTCCAGAACCTTCTGACCCCATCGGCCATCAGTCCTGCAAGCAATGTGCTCCGCCCGCTGCCACTTAAATTTAGCTATTCTTCGTTATATAAAAAAGAGAATAAAATTAACGTCTTAATTTAATCTGGTGTCAATAATTTATTTCGATCGATAGCGGAAGTAAATTTTATCAATAGAGCTTTTATTTGTAGCTTTGATTGCTGTGATAATTAATATTATTATTTGATTATAAAATCAAATACTCCTCATAAGGAAGAACAGTTTTAATCCAAACCAAATGATAAAGATAAAGATAAAGTTAAAAAAAACATGAATGGTGATGATGATATACTCGTAAATGATGTTGAACATGAATTATTTTTTATCATAAAGATTTGTAATTTTATTTCATAATGAAAGACTTGTTTATCTGGTGTTCATTTGGCAGTGATTATTTATTAAAATGCTATTGAATTTACCTACCACGTACAATTTCTTGAAGGTATATTCAGTGGGGACTTTATTAAGCGATAAATTGAATAATGTTGAAACATACCAGTCAATGCTTGTAATAGCTTATTAATAGGGATTAATTGAACTTGGCTCTTCATGTGACAGTACAGTTCATAAAATATTAGAATTTAATCATAAAACGTTTACAAGTCTCATAAAAATTAAATCTTATTATTGTTCTTAACCTAATCAACATTAATCCCTTTGAGTCTGGCGCACATTTCATTAAGTGCCAAGATCTCTACTTCATGTTGATTTTGTATGTAAACTTAAGCGCTGGGCCTTGAATGTGTTGATGCGTCATCAAACAACTGCAACGCTTTTATATCATAAATGAATAGCGTTTTATATTTAATTTGAAGAAGCATTGAGGCCTCATAAATCAGGGGCTGAGAGGAAATCGCGCGCGGAATAATCGGGAAGACGTAAATGATGAACTGGTAGCGATTTGTTCAATTGATACCTTTTTAGTTGGGCTTCATGTGTTTTCCACTGAATAACGACGCATTTAGCCTGGTGGTAAGTGACGCTGCAAATAAAACTAGTGGTCCTTTGTTTGATTCCCGATGCGGCCAAATATTTGTGTGATGAGCTTCAGTCTTTGTTCCAGTCTTGTATGCTTGTAACGTTGTCATCAGGTTTTGTTTTGACTTTGTTATAGAAAAGATATCCTGTCATTTCTTAGTTTTCCTTTTACTTTCAGGTTCTCGAATCACTAAAAACCCTAACCATGAAGTCGTTGTAAGAAAGTATGATGGTATGTATAGGTTGTGCCTGTTTTAGGATTTTAGTAGCTATTTTGATTAGAACCTCAACAAAGGTCTTGTAAAGATTTGCTAGTTAAAATTTGAACATTGTCCAATCAGAGATACTTTTGAACTGTAATTTTATTTGCATAAAATTATACTTCTAATCACGTTTGCATTAAATTGGGAAAGTGATTATAAAATTACCTTAAAAAAACTTTACGGTAAATTTACACAACCGCAAAGACCTTTTCAATTCCACCACTCACCATCCAGCATCCATATATCACCGCGGTCTTCAAAGGGATGCCAAATAAAACAAACAACACGGAAAATAACGTTTACCGGACTTTTCACGCGAAACGCGAACGCATTTGTAAACGTCGAACGGTAATCAGTCGCTTGGTTACACAGCGATGACTGATGAAATGATGGTTACTGATCTCTGTTTGGGTTTGTGAGGTATCAGATTGTTAGTCTGCCCAACTAAATGAAATCAAAGTGCTTGTACCTATATAACAACTGTAATAGAATAGCGGAGCCTCTTGATGTTGGTATTTTCAAAACTTACTAGAAGGGCCCAGCCTGAATATGATAAACAGCAGAAGAGTAAATAAATTACACGTCAGATGACAAGTCTCAGCCTGGTTAGCAGTGACCCTGGCTACGAAGCTAGAAGTACAACTGAGTTCCAAACCCCGTTAGGGCATATAATTTGTGTAATGAGGGCAAATTTTTGTTCCTGATTTATGGATGTTTTTTTAATGAAAAAAATTTTTTTTTTATGGCATAGGGAAGGCTGACGAGCACACAGGCCACCTGATGGTAAGTGGAAACTGTGACCCATAGACATTCACATTCACAAGACTGCAAGCCTAAGACTGCAAATGCGCTGCCAACCCTGAGGACTAAGTTGGAATGCCTCTATGCTAGTCATTACACCGGCTGTCTTATCCCCAAACCGGAATACAACAATGCGAACACTGCTGTTTGGCGGTAGGTTAATGGATAAGATGGTGGTAGCGATCCGGACGGATCCTGCACAAGGTCCTACCACCCGCAAACAGCATGTATTCTCTACATTAGTATTTATATTGATGTCTAGTACCCTCAGTACAATCCTAGAGCTAAGTTTGGGACTAGCACAATTGATGTGGCATTGTCGCCCAAAAATGTATGTATTTATTAAATCAGCAATTTTAATTGCCATTTTCACTGTGGAGGTGACAAATGCGCTCATGTACCACTAAGTCGTACAAGTAGGTCGGGTTTGAGGTTAAAAAAAAAAACACCCAACCAGCACGAACACAACGCAATGCAACTAAGGTTGTGAGACAATGTATTGACCAAGATATGTCATAAACCAGTAGGAAGACCATCACCTCGTTGATTTGAAGAAATTTCGCAGACGGTTGGAAAAAGATGGATGACCAAGCAATGGTGTAAAATAAAGTGGTCAAACACTGCAATGCGTAAATGTGGGTGCTACAATGTTGTTGATGTCAGTCCTGAAGACTACAATAACCGACGTGTAAAAGAGCCCTCATGAATACAATTTACGTAATAAACGTATAGGTTTTGAATTTTAAATTCATTGTATTTATGCGTGTCATTTTGCCAACTGTTTTACCCTCCTCACACTGCTGTAAGATGGAGGTAGATATTTAAAGAATCTCTTTCCACCCCGTACAATATTTGATTGTATTTTCCAGTGTTAAATGTATAATGAACTAATCTCCACAAACCAGTTAAATAATTTACAGGTAAATATTTAGCGGGTTCAAAGGAAACTTATCTGTAAATTGGCTTTTTACAGTAAAGTTAAACAAATTTTCCTTTGAATCGATCGCTTTTCGAGGAAATACTTTGTTTATTCTTACATTAAATTCAGTATTTTTAGTTAACGGTGATTCCGTATAAACCACTTAATTAAGTAGAGGTTTATTGTTTGGTTGTTCATAGAAGTTATTTAATTAGGATAATAAGACAGAAGTTACATCCAAAACCAGGCCTTAGATATTTTAACTAAGCTTTTCAAAATATTGCAAGAAACGTCGTGCTTATTGCTATCAATTTATTCATGTTTTGCATGTAGATAGTCTCCTCAAATTAAGGTAACAGATATTTCTAGAGCCACAAAGTTTTCTCTAATACCAAACTAAACTAAAGGGTAAATCCGGCTTAAAATAAAATTCTACCACATCATAGATAAAAATAAACAGGGATCTTGCAATGTAACGCGTGCGGACGTAGTATAAATTATGATACCGATTTACGATGATATCAAATTTACTTGGTGCTCCTTTGATGTCATTTTTCCCATAAATTTTTCAGCATAACATAAAGAGAGCTCCACGCGTTATTAGATATGGAAATGGTGTGCGACACACGAACTCTATGTTTGTCAGACAATACTACCCACATGCTTGAGGTTATCATTTGTCAGCTAATTTTAGACTTCTTCACTTTGAGAGATCTGATTGTATTTGAATCAACAATTGGCGTTGTCTGCCAAATGTATTTGAATTTATAGGTCTGTGGAACTGTGGAAAAATCTGTGATAGGAATGATAGCTTTTTGATTCTATTCTACCATGCCTAAGTCAAAATACGCGGAATTAAGTCATTCGTAGCTAGAAGTCCGTTTCGAAGTTTTGGCAATACTTTTTATCATGCCTGTATATTCGCAAATATTTCAACAAGCACCCATTGGATTCACATGCAGTTTTCACCATTAGTTAGACAATTTTCACGTAGGGTTTTTGTGTATAATAAAACTTCCATAAACCGAAGCCAAGGGAGGGCAAGTCACTAGTAAAATCATAGTTGGTATTTGTTTGCTAGCCTTTAACTCCGTATACCCTAATGCCTTCACACGTCGCCTCCTCACGAATAAATCTGCTTTTACAGCTGCATAAATTTGTCGATAGAGCGATTTTCGTATCCGCCGCCTTTACTCCGACATCCTGTTAGCTTTGTAACTACACTTTTCTAGGAAACGTCGTCTGATAAATAAGTACCCGGATTGGCTGTTTGTGTTTTGTTTATATCGAATGTTCTGGAAAATAGGGTAGAAATTATTTTGTTACATGGAAGTGTGCCGAGATTCTAAGTTACGGTTCAGTGGGTTGAACTAAGGCAATATTATTTCTATACGCACGTTGGCAACAAGGTACGAGTATTTATTGTTTGTCTCATCCTGAGTCTTTCGACATTATTTCTTTGTAAAATACTATTTTTTGTGTTTGGTTTTGAATTTATTTATCATTATTCTCATGACTCCACAGGGGCAGGGTCTTTTAGTAAAACCAAAACAACCTTCAGATATTAAGAAGAAAATGTCTGATATAATGTGTGAAAATAAAATAAAGGAAACATATTCTAAAAAATGAAGGGAAGAGGTTTTGCAAAGACACAGGTGTAAAAAAGTCCGGCATAGCGCCAGCGCAGGTGTTATAATGTTTATTTTTACAACAAAAAGAAGAGTTTACCTATATAATATTAAAAACCCTTATTTATTTTTATAAACCCATGCCAGTAAATTTCTTTATTTCCTGTGTAAGAAAACCGAAATGAGCAACAAAAATAATAAATAAATGGTAATTAGGTACAATATGTACAAAAGCATTTCATTACCTTTTTTAAATATTAATGTCCATTATTATTTATTAATTTAAAAGTACGTGTCACGGCTTGGCGAGCAAATCTCGCCAGACGTGACACTGATCCCCTATTCGTCATAACACGGAGCATGAGTGTCTTGTGACACAAAGCGAAACATATGGAAAATGTATTTCGTGTGTTTTATTTTTAGGTTACGTTTTCAAAAGTAGTTTTATGAATCTGGAAACTTTAAAAGCTTTATGTAAAATAATTTTAACGTTTTTTTTATACTAACACAAGTACTGTGCATTTCAAGTGGATATTGACGGTATCAATTTTAAATAGGGGTACCTATTTAGAAATCAGTGATATTTATTTGATCTTGCCATCCTTCTTGAACTCTTTGTTACTAGTTACCAGTGATGATGTTTTATTTTCTGAAAACAGAAGGGCTTTTCTTTCGTACCTTGCATAATTTTCTATTTACTTTTCTGCAGTTCTTTGGCAAGATTATGCAAGGCGATGCCAATGACCAACAATACTATGTACCTGTACCTGTATTGACAGATTAATTCTACTTCTTGTAACAGTGTTCACCGCTAACTCCAACGACAGACGTTTTTTGATTAACGCCGGGTCAGGGCTCCATTGTGCTCCCTTTGAAGCCCGACACTCATTTATCAAGCTTACTTCCGACTGGAAATTAACGGGATGGTGCAAGTTGTGAGCTGATTACTGTGGTATCGGATGACATAAGTGATTATACACGTTCAATCAAGGAACTGATTTGCGTACCACCGTCATTCTGCCGTCCGCCGTGATGTCATTTTGAGTGAAGTGTTGTTTTATACCTCACCTCATCACAGGATTCTTTAGGTGTACGTGAATCAATTACGATGAGCTCGTTGACAGTCAATGTTGTCTTAATAATAATGTGTGTTTAAAGAATAGTAATAATGCAAATTATACCAGAACAAACAGGTGTGAACAATTTGGCACTGCATGTGAAATCGATAAAAAAAAATACTTTTACTTATTCTACCAAAATAAATATTTTTAAAATAAAAGCTTTAAGCTTGTATTTGAACGACTTAGTAGTGCGGTGACGGCCGGAATTTCGCGAACACTGATTTTGACGTATCGCTTTCAGGCGGTGTGAAAAATGGTCTAGCTGACACTTCGGGAAAAAGGTTTTTCATGATTTTTAAAAGGTTGCCCAACGCGTTAATTTAATATTTAATATAATGGGATTTTAAATTGACTATTATATTATTACTCATTCTATTATTATTGAAACCTTTGAACTAGTTAAGTAAACAGAAAAACAACGACATAAAAATCTGCCATATGTAGTCTTAATGACATGTGTTTGCACAAACGATATGACACTGGATATCTGAAATAATCATACATACTCGTAAAGTCTTAAATGGAGGAGCATAGTGTCACGAAGATGATTTTCTTAAAGAAAAAAATAATTAACATGCTTGTTCTAACTAAATCATCCATGCCACTGCAATGACAAACTGCAATGCATTCTGTTAGCTTGGCTATACATATTAATTTTAAACCTAAATTGCTTGTGATATAAATTAACCAGTTACTTAACAAACTTCTCTCAATGTTATTCTAAATTGTTAACGGGGTAACGAGATACAACATAAAAATAAACTTTTACAAATAGAAGATTACATAGATTTGCTAACCATTTAAAGACGCTACTAAACTTACTTTCAATCAGAAGACCATAATGCTGATTGCATAGTTTGATTTCATTCTCGTTCATAGTTAAACATTCGATAAAAACTATAACGATTACATGTCATATTATTTTAATCAAATTTGCAGTTCGTGTTCTCAAAATTAGTCCTATAGATACAATTATCCAGCAATAATAGCCTCAAACTTCCCCCAAGTGTTTACGCCGACCAGCTCGAAATTAACCAAACAATATTAATCATACTCCCTAGAGTCAAACCCCCGCGCTGAGTCCACGATAATGATATATGCGATGTTTGATGATAAACAATCGGGGTCATTTATTATCTGTCGGATATTTGACAGGCGGTAGGCAGATGTCATTTGTCATTTTCCTGGATCTGAAGGTCCCTTCGTTACGCCGACGCTCACGTTCGCCTCCGAATGCGGTTAGCTACCAACCGACAAAGCTCACCAACTACAAACAAAACCATGCTTAGATACTAGAGAAATAGAGTCTATACTCCGTTGGGGAAAAAATCAATCTTGATTGCTTTCAGCATGAACGATTATGATAGATGAAAGAGTTAGCGCTCCAACAAAGCCAGAGATGTTACATTGTTAAATGGCCTTTGTGTAATACGCGATAAGGTTCAGATTTACGGATTTGTTCGAGCTTCAAAGGCTGCCTCAGCGAAACGTGTTATTGAAGATGAAACAGTAATGGATGGGGATAGGGAATGCGTGAACGCTGTCGGAGATGTATTGTTATCGGGGTTGTTTATCAAAATACGACGATCGTTCCTGTAAATAATTACCCTTTCAAAAGAATATTCTGTTACTGCTACCGGTCGGTAATATATTCATTATATTTGACAACTTACAAAGCGCCATCGGAATAAATAAAAGAATAAAACTTGCTCAAGCTGATTGGATCTGGCGTGGCATTCATGAAATTTAAACTCAATCACGTTAACAAAAAATAATTTGCATTTAATTGGTTCTTATTTTTTTACGATCTTAATGTGTGACTGTTCTTGAAACGCAATTAAAATTTAAAATAAAGTGCTAAAGTTTTAAAAAGCGGTGTAAAGTTGGACAAGACACGTACAAGGGTATTCATGGCTTCATAACTCCGGTAGCACTCGGCTGTAATGCAAAATGTGTGTTGTACATTTTTAACGGGTAATGTATGAATACATTTAGGGTCGCTCCCACGGCGCGTCATGTCCTCAGGATGCGTCAGATAAATCAAATGTTTAATTTCCCGGCCGAAACAACAGGCATTGTTGTTTCAAAAGGAAGCATTAAAAATGTAAAACTTTTTAAAATCTACAGCATTATCTGTTTTGTTATCTCTATTCTTTTAGAAATGGATAATCGTACTTATTTTTTTCATTTAAGAACACTCAGTAAACCTTTTCTAGTTTGAGAATTAAAATATTGCCTACTGTTAAAAAAACAGCAATATCAGTGATGTTATTCAACAACGAATCCATTGAAACTTCCCTTTGGATACCTTTTAAAATATTCAATAGCCCGCTCCTCTGTCAAACGCATTCTTTACTTCATTACTCTCCCTGACACCGGGGTTAATCTTTCATTGTGTGCGGATAAAGAAGCGTCTAGGCGTGTTTTGTATTGATTTTTTTTCTACATAATACCGTATCAACTTACTCAGACATTGTCAGTTTACTTTCGCTTATCCTTTGTGCGATTAACAATAAAGTAATAAATAAATTATCAAATAATTCTTTCAAGTTTACTGGGGCATCATTATCATTTTTATAGTTGGCTAGTTTAACAAGCACAATAAAAAAAAACATCAACGTTTGTATTAACAACTTCAAGAATGCTAACTATATTTTCATCAAAACCGTTTTTGAGTGCGGCCATCCGTATAAGCTTGCTTAATTAAGTCGGCTCGAATCAATCGACGCGTCTTGGGCAAACAGGTCGGAAGGCAATTTTTCGTGAGCACCTGACAGCCCGATCCATCGTGGGGCATAAAAACGTCGGGCCAACGCCGCCGGTGACTATGATCAACTGCCGAACTGTAGGGTTACCGAATGTACGTGAAAGTTAATTTTGCTGTTCAAGATGGTAATTGTTTCGTAGCATGGTTTCTTTGGTTTTTGTTTATACTTTTGCCATGTACTTGAGGTGTGGATTTGAATGTCAGAACTGTCTGAAATCAAATTGAGATTAGTTTTTCAAATGATATCTTTCAATAGTAAATTAATTAAATCAAATATTTATCGGTAAGACTAAATTAAAAACAAAAATTAAAAAGACCGCCGCCTCTAAGAACATAAAAATGTATCTGTTAATTGTCTCCTTGAACAAATTTAAACGTACTATTAATTAACAGTGTCGCTAACAAATTTCGTCTCCAGCTGACAATAAAAAAAGCATTCATAATTTATGTCTGTAGTAACCCTGCAGGTTGAAAGAGTCACGCCGCGTGATGGATGGCACCCCGCCCACGCGGGCTAACAACCGCCTAGAACTGACAAACTGCCGCATTGTTGCCCTCAGGAAATCATAAGACGATGCTTTCAAATTTATTACCTTGTTTGAAACAAGTGTATCTATAAAAGAACATTATAGAATCAACCTGATTTTATTTTTTATTTTATTTACATTTTTTGCATCGAGATTATTTTGTGTCCCATTTAGATGATGAATAATTTAAATGTAATAATATGATTGTGTATGGTAATTCTAGTAGCGTTAATGTCTACATCGACACCCTAATAGAAAACACTGGCATGACGCGCATGTTTTATGTCAAATCATCGCATTATGAAAAATATGAATTTGTAAAAGGGCCCGAGCCGCATTAATCTCCGGGTTGTCCACATGAAATTCATTCCAAGACATTTAAATACAAAGCCCGATAGAGTGATAAATTATGAATGAAATAACAATTCCGATTTCCGATTCAATAGCCGACTCGTGTTTAGAGTAGTCCTACAAAAAGCATTATGTCCAACAATAAGCTTATAAATATGAGTTTCTGGAATCTTTTATCTCTTTTGTGCTTTAGCTATTCTTCTGCTTGATTCGCTGTTGCTGAGCTCATTTTTATCTTCATTGTTGTCAGTAATAATTAATTGTTGCGTTCTGTTGTACAGCCCTGAGTGAAATGGTACCGAGGCAATAATTTATGCATTTGAAACGGGCTCATGCGCGGCCCGTCAGCGTAGAGCAGCTTGCGTCCATATCTCTAAATGCATCTGACACACTTAATCCATATAAAGTTATTATTGCCTCGCCTTTCAACTCACTTAATTGGCTGCTACTGACCAGTGTAAGCTCATGTGTCAGCGATAAAGTATCTGAATATATTTAGGCTTTGAACACTTGCAACTGCGCAATTCTCAGACGTTTTTATTGGCCTCGCGTTTACCTAAACATCTTTCGCTGGTATTGCTCGTAAATTTAGAATACAAAGGACGCTGTTCTTTATGCGATCTTGATAATATTGTTCTCGGGTATTGTGGTTCTTGTGTTGAAATTTTAATTTGTCAGAAATTTTGAGCCGAGTTTAATCTCCTTACGGCGGGCGAGTCCCGAATTAGCCGGCGAGGCGTGGAGACGGCCATAGATTAAGTCGGATCTTCGCGACTGTTGCCAACGTCTCAATAAGCCTCCTCACATTTTTACGGCCCCTATATCCGTTTCGCTGCGTAAATACACTTAATGACCGACATTTCGTGAACGCTTTTATTGTGAAGTTTTTATTATCGAGAAATTCATTTGTTTAGTCTACGTACGGTTACTGCGAAGCGCTCCACACGTTTCAGGGTTTATTAGGGGTACTTTATTACACACCGTCCTTAATGCGAAAACATCGCTTGTGAGTTTTAAAACGTCGGGACGGCCGGATGGTAATAATTAAAATTTGATTTTAATCTGCGAATATGATAACGTGCCGTTATTACGGTGGCGTCTTAAAAGCTTTTTTAACTTAGCGAAGTAACCAAATCTCGAGAGGAGATCTGTAATTATTTTCTTTAGAGTATAGATAAGGTTTGCTTTATACGGTGGCAATAAGGTGTAAATGTAGCAATAGTGCTTCTTACCGGCTCGTTGCGATGCAAAACGAGCGTAATTTATGTCGCGCAGTTTCCGTCCAACTCTAAAATTAAATATTCGGGCAAGAAGTCAACACCGTAATCTTTCTCGGCCATAAAACAGTGTCGGAGCACTATAATAATTTTGGAACAGTCTATTAAGTGAATCTTTATGGTAATGGCGGAACAGAAGTCGTGGCCGCGAACGAACGGCCTGTTATTTTGATGCATTATCATATTTAAACAATTCAGATGGTAATAGACGCGTCGGGCGAAACCCTTTGGTAATATAAATGGTTATATTATTATTTATTTATGGGTTTCCTTCCTCCGGGCCAGGGGCGATGTAGCATATTTCATTGAGCGAAAAAATGCGTCGAAGTCGTGAGTTTATACCCGGCGAGATCCGGTTGAGTACCTGAAACGACTCGCTATAAGCTTGTTGCGGCAATAATAAAGATTTATGCGACATTCGGTGGTAGCGTGTTTTGTTCTCTGTTACGAGCCGATTCGCTTTCTGCAAGATCAATAGCGCTCTTTATTGTGCGCGCTGAATTATCGTCACCGCTTGTTCTTTTAGCTCCAGCGATAAATCCAGCCTCTGCTGCGTTCAATTTCTTATTATCGCCTTTTACATCTTTACTGACGTTGCCTTGACTATCGTTTTTATAATGTCGCACCGTTTCTACGAAATCAATTTTGTCTGATTGAACAATCTTCAAGTTTACTAGTGTTTTATTGAATCATTAGAATGACAATTTAATAGCGATTGTGTCAATTACAAAGTTGTCACGAATGGTGGCTCGATCGTTCCCATCACATTTAAAGTACATCTTGAGAACAGGTCGTGTGTAATTTTTTCAAGTAATCTCATTATTACGTCGAGCGCCGCCGCACGGTGATTAACTAGTTGATTTATGGCATGTGCAATTTGCATCACAACCGATGCCATAGCTTTTTGCGCGTAGTCGATGATTATCGTCCGTATCGTGTCGGGTTTAATGATAGTCATTTCATGACTCGCCGAGCTTGCTATCGGGGACGTTTCATTAAACTTCTTTACATACATTACTTCGACGAATGTGTGTGATTATGTTAATACCTCCCCTTACAAGGCGCTCGTTTGCCATATCTTCTTCCTCTTCAACCGTTAATGGATTGTTTACCGACTCTCTCGAAGTTTTATCGTTTTCTTGACTTTCATATTGCTTTAATCATTCATGTTTATGCATAACGTAACGATCGCGTAATAACCGAGTATTGTTCTGTAGCCGCTCTTTTATCACTTGTGCAGTTTGTTGAAAAAACTTGTTCCGACGCCGTCGCTTTGTCGTTATTGCACTACATGACACCCGGTGACATTGTTGCGAAACAACACATGTTATTGCACGGCTGTGTGCGTGTCTGTTCCCACACTGCGCCTGCAGTGTGCGTGGAGATAGATAATATCGTACATAAAACTAAACGGCGCGCCGCGAAATTTATGAATCGGCCGGAGAGCTGCCTTCCACACAAAAGTTGTTTATTACCGACTCGGTTAGGGTTGCTAATATATTTTTATTTTATTGCTTGACTACGATACTAACATCATAATTTTCTTTCTTTATATTATTTTGAGCGGGAACTTTAATAGCTCCATATATCATTTGGAAGTCTCCCGTTGCGTGTATGGTTAATTTAATCGCTATTATCCATATTGTTTATCACCACATTGAGATGGTATCTACGGAGTCGCTAAGATTACTAAATTAATTTCATCATCTTTGTCTTATTATGCTGTCGTTCATATATCAACGTGGTCTTCACAATCATTAAAGATTGATAAATTTTATTAATTACGTGTCAGATTTGAATAAGCATTAAGATTGTTTACGATCCATTCTTTTGATCGTGATCAAGAGTAACGATGGAAAGCTTATGAATAGATACGCGGATTATTTTAAGAAAAGATCGATCAATCATCGGTTTGTCATTATTAATGATATCTGTCTTATGTTAAGCTGGAATCAATCATCAAACTTCTACAAAGTCATGTTAGGATTTAGTAACCTTTAATGCAATTGATATAACTATAATTTATAATGTTTTTGACGCTAATGCTATTCAATTCTTAGATATGTGCGTAGGCGTTCGGTTTAGTAGTTTAGATAAATTTCAAAGAATAAAATGAAGTTAGTTACATTAACTCACATTTGTTAGAAGTTTACGATCCTTTATCTACATGTATTGTTCGTTTCTGAAATTTATGACTGAATATATCAAATTTATTGCAAAACAAGTCAAGGCGACCATAAAAATAAATTAATGTACAAATTAAAATTACCAAATAAGCAGTTATAAAACTTGCCCGGTTTCTACTAATAAATTAAGTTTCACTTTTAAATGTTAAACAAATTAATAAAATATTTGGTTAAGTTGACGACTAAGATATGGTTGATTTATAGCTCTGCGACGTTGATAGATGGCCTCTGTTAAGTTTTAATTGCTCTTTACAAACATTTTCCTCGCGTTATTTACTAAAGCTTACTTTAAATATTGCTTATCATAATGATTTTGATAAATGTAAATAATCATAATGTTTAATTTCTACCAAGGTCGATACCGGAATAGTTTATTTCATTTTTTGATTCGAAGATTCAACGTTCAAAGTTGTTAAAAAAAAACAAGACTTCTTCAAGTGAACAATTACAACCCTTATAAGTTCACACAGTGACTCACTAACTTATTTTTTTATTTTAAACAGTATGTTAATATACTAGAGGTTTTATAAAGCAGGTAGGGACAACCCTAATGTTCCGAGGGGTATTAATACTGCTTGAAATATGACCCACTAAAGACTATATAACGCAAAATTTACAATTCATAAAACAGAATGATATAGGATCGCTGGCGGATGGCTAGTGAAACGTTGGCGGCAATTATTGCTTTTGTAACTTCAATCATAACCTGTAACGATTCAGTTGATTTAGTAACTGAATTATTGATATACGAGCTTTTAACGGTATTTTCCGTTACATACCATACAGAATAGAATAGAAAATATTTATACAACGCACGTAACGCAAAAAAAAACACATTACGTTGAACTAATCTAAATTAAAAAGAAAACTAGTAACATCAAACAGGTAACAGGTAACATAACAAACACTAGCGAAAAATCGACTTATAAGTTGAGATAAAAAAACAACATAGATACACTCGGAAAAATCTTAACAAAAACTAATGGTATCTGTGTGGCACACGACCGTTTCCTGTTGGATCGTTGTGACAGCCAATATAATTTCAAAGTATGGATTACGCGTATTACCAGTCTCATATATTCCAAGAAATTAAAGTAGGTACACTACATATCATAATATAGAGTTAATTAGTAAGAACAAAGTGAACACAGCTGTACACGCTGATCATCATGTCCACTAAATCTTTGATAACATTTAATGAATATTTGAATGTTTTTTTCCTATGTTATAATAAGCATCACGTATTAATTTATGACTTAAACATAATAAGCAAAGTTTTCACTTTGCCTATTTCCATAACTCCCTTCTTACCAATGTAATGGTCTTCAGGGTTGATATTTAAACGTAACCTTATAGTAAAATTTTGAAGTATTTTTCAAAAATTGACTTAAAAATATCAATTCTGTAAACTAGTAGGTAGGTAAAAAGGTAGGAATGAAGCAACGTTAAAATCATGACAAATGGAATTGGAATTTTTGGTACCTAAATATTCTCTAATTTTCGTCAGTAAGTTTATTATAAAATGAACAATGTTCTAACCATTGCGACTCACGTAAGTACAAAATAATAACAAGCGAATGAGCACACAACATTGTTGACATGTTGTACACCTGACTGCGAAGCGTCAGCAAAAAAAGCCGGCTAAGCAAACATGGTATCCTAAACAAGTAATTAATAAACATAAATAAATTTTGACGTATACAATTAAACGTCCATTTTGAATTTTGATTGTTTGGATAAAAAGTATACCACGATCGAATTAAGTTTGCTATGTAGTGGGTCAGGATTAATTTTGTGTGAGGGTATTCAAGCTGTCCGAGAATGTCCAAGCCTAATTTACAAAGTTTCAATGAATGAGAATAGCAGCGGCGGTTTTCGATAAATAATGTCGAGCTAGAAATTTGAGTTAAATTGAAACGCAAAGGAAACAAAACACTGTACATGTAGTCAAAGATGTTTTTACATTTTTGGACCTAATTTCAATGGAATAAGGTGAAAAAATGTTAATATATCTTTGACGTCGACTGTACATTTAAAAGGTAAGGTCAAGCGAGCCTATTCCGACAGAGGGATAAAGGCGTCACTAAAATTTTCAAAACAATTCAACTGTTTAAAACTGTTTTTGCATCCATTTATAGTAGTTTAAGTAGCTTAATTTCTATAAAAGGAAGCAAAAAAAGTTTCAAAATGTGAATTCCTTTGGAAAAATTAAGTGACGCATTTAACCCTCTCTCGGAGCTCGTCTCATCATGCATTATTATTTTTTATAAACAAAACAAAAGGTTTTATTTTAAAATTTATTTTAAAATTAATCCCGTTATTTAACGTAGCCTAGACTAGACGGGTAAAAAATACATGAAAATTATTACCAAGTCACAAATATTCAACTTAAGTTTAACTTGAGGCTCTGGCTTATTCAAAAGCTACTCGTAATTAGCGTAAACAGTGTTCTTAAATTACCATACATTACTATTAAAAAGAAAACAAAACGAAACGAATTTTCAACTTCTCTTGACCCTTTCTGACCCTGAATCAGAAACTAAAGAGAATTTCCGCGTAAGTCTTTTAGATCTTTTCTTTATCTTTTTTATGACAGCTCTCCTTTGGGGACTTTCTGGCCCATTAACCCATCTCGTAACTCTAAAGTAAAGATGGTTTAGCATCGCCAGCGTTTGATCAGCTACCCTCCTCATGTAACATTTTGTGATAATGTTAATATTCTTGTTAATTGTTTTCAGAGTTTTCGATATACCTTCGTAATCTTCATCAAATGTGTTATTGGATACGATAATTTCTTCAGAAGGATGAGTCTTTCTTAGAACGGACATTTGCCTCCGTAGCGCAGCGCAAGTGTTCTCCGGCACTTCACCTCGTACAGCCACTTCATATTCGAGTTCCGACTTCTGCAAATGTTGATATTGAATCCTATATGACATATTTATTGATGAAACGTCTATTTTCATTTGAGTTACTTATCTACGACGTGTGTTATATTTATCTTCCGTTATCATGTAGAATGTATTTATTTTTGTCGTTATTGATTCGAATTTAGACAAGTTCTCTAGATAACAATGAATTATCTGCTTTAGTAGCTTAACCTAGTAACTGACAAGTTGATTATCTTTACAGTGCACATGCTGTTTCTGCAAACATAAGATACATAATGAACAAAACGAAACACATTTACAATCGATATTAAAACTTGTAACAAAAAAGTATAAATACAACTTACTGATAAAGGGTTAAAATAAAACGAAACGTATTTCTATTTATTCTCTGTCTTGGAAATATTTTTTTTTTTTTGTGCGAATTTGGCTACGATTACACAACCGTTCGAAGCCGTGTAGGCACTGAAACTGACGAGTTTCGACGCGTCTAGTTGCTGACTCATATTACAAGATGCAAAAACATAACAATCAGAATTAACAGTCACTGATAATCATTGATAAAACTATATCTTAGAATAAATCGATTAAACAATTTGTAGTTTTGGTACGTCTTGTTTTTAATATCTTATTAAGTTTAGGTGCTTTAGAAAAAAAAAACAATTTTCATTTCAGTTATTCAGACATTATCTATAACTTAAGCACTAACAGTTTATAAATTACAAATAAACACATTAAAATAAAAATAAAAATGTTACTAAGCAATACATATTAATGCATAATAAAACTTAGATCGTCCTTTTCAAAAGACTTACATATCATTTTCATCACCAAAACTACCTATAATTTAGCGATGTTAATTACTACAAAAGACCAGATTCTGTATCAATCAGATTTCCTAAATCACGTACATAAACCTCAAGTATCCTGTATTATATCTATCAATCATCAATTCAACCAACAATTGCTAAACAGAATATTTCCCATTTCCTTCTGCTGTCGCTACTCTGCCCTCGGAAGTAATAAATCAGGTGCTAACGCCGCGGCAACACGCCATCACTCATGCCGGCTGTCACGTCATGCAATGGAAAATGCGATGGCTGTCGCAAATGTTATGTACTTTTGGAAGGACTTTGGGGCAATAATGGGCTAGAAGTAGCAAAAATGTTGAAATAATTCTTTTGAACGATAGTCATACAAGAAATACATGGCGTTTTCAGTTCGTTCAGATGAGCAAGTTAACTCTGAACTAACCTGGGTTTTGTCTTAAATTAAAAAAGTGAAAAAAAAAACGCTTTGGCGTTGAAAAGGTAAATATTTTTCTGAAAGATGAACACTGTCAAAGTCAAACTGACTTAGGTATAATTTATTATAGGACAATCTAATTCAAGAGAGGCCATTTGCAACGTCAAAAGATGGCGGATGTGTAATTTGTTTTAGTTTTTATTTTTGTGTATTTAGATGTTCAAAGTTCTTTTCTGTTAGTGATTTGTACTTTTAATGCCTTTGTGTTGCACAGTGATAGAAGACTTGGACTTATTTCGTGTATCCTGGCATCTAACTTCTCGTTTCAAGTGGACTCGCAGTGGTACAGAGGTTAAAACTATCTCGGCCTCTGTCCTACATATCACCGTACAACGTTGCCCCAATCTTCCTAGAGAAGATAAGATTGTGTTTTATTGCTATATTGATTTATACTTATATATACTTGACACTGGCGAAATCACTTCATTGTGGAAACGCCATATTCCCGCGGTAGTAGCTGTTCAAGTCGCCGCGGGGCAAAGAAAAAATAATAATCAAATTCTGCTTCGTCTTAAGCATACTGCCTACTTACCTATTCGTCTAGTGATTTGCTGTGATCTCATTAATGCAGGTTTTACGGTGGCTCAACAGTTAAAGTATGGTTTCCTCGAATGTGCTGTCATTTCATTTTTAATTACCATACAAATATCCGCCAATTGTGTTTAGTCTTACTACGAATGGATTCATTTACAAAGAGGTAGCAGTGAAGCAAACAATTTGTTATATAATGAATCTATAAAATCGTGGCATTATTTTACTTGCTTGTACTCTATAACTAATGCTCTGTGAATAGACGTTTCACTATCCAATAGTCACCCTTTTCTAGTATCCAATAAAGATTGTTCCTACCTGATCTGCCGTTTGTGGACTCCATAAAGACCTGCGACGGTCCTAAGGAAAATAAACGTCTCGCAAATACGTTACAATTAGTCAGGTAATAGATTAAAAAAACAGCAAAATAACTCAGGTAGCGAGTAAAATTTCTACGCACCCAGGTTAATATCCGACATATTATTACATAATCCGCTTGGCCGCAATCTGTCAACTGTTGGCGTGTCGCGCCTGTCAAGTGTCACGCAACCTGCTAACTGTCACGGCTTTTGTTAATACGGCGGCAACAGGGTACCTAGTTGAAATTAGTCCATTGTTAAAAACGGTAGTTGTAAATTATTTGAGCTACGGTAACAAGGGCCCGTTAGTGAAAAAGTAATCCATGAATAATGTCAATCTATGCCAAAATTTGTGCAACAATTTGCGTAGAAAAAAAAGTAACTGAATGGAGTACCTCCTCCTGTATTTGAAGTCTGTTAAAAATAAATGATTAAAAAGCCGTAAGTAAAAGAGACAATACCGTTTTCTCATTAGTATAAAATTATGTTTCATATTGTATCAAACATTTAAGGATAAGGGTCGCTTAATCGATTGGTTGGATGCAGTTGGATACTATTGGAATTGGATCATATTCATAAAATGTGTAAAAGATTTACTATTGCTTTATTTTACTGTTCTCTGTATTCAATACTACACGAGTATATTCATTTTCAAAAGTTTCACATAACCATAAAATATATATGTCATAATCCCAAAAAACCGTCTATTACGTACTTTCCAGTTTCACGATAAAGAAAAACAAGTGTAGCCGCGACGCGCCGCGGTGGGCGCAATCATGCGTCATAATTCTGACAGGCCGCCTGACAGGCCGCTTGACAGGTCGCTTGACAGGTCACGTGACAGCCCGACGCCCGCTCGGATTATACGGCTTGATGGATTAATTTGCTGACGGTATCTCGTAAAATTTGCCTTTAATAGAGCATGTTCGGATTATCGTCAAATAGTGAGGCAACATTTGGTGTGGAATTTGGGATTTACGTATATTCAGTTAAGCTCTTAAGTTAATGGATCTTCTATAAGCGTATTACGTGGAGTTCATTAAGAGTTTTATTTAAGTAGTTCGTTTTTTTGTAATAACAGTGTCAAATTTTGTCACGATATTATTGTATGTAACGTAACGACATTTTGTCTTAGACCTCTATTTAATTTGTTTTAAACCACATGAACAGTAATGAAAAAGGGTACGTCACTGTCCGATTTAATTTTATTTTAAGTGTCAAAAACGAGAGCCTTACTTTTAGTTTTTTAAATGTTGTCACGCAAAGCAACCATAATTTAGTAATGCGTCATGTTTTTAGCCCGCTTTTATTTCTTAATATCTCTATTACTTGCTTACAAAAAATATAACTAGGGCATTACGAAACGGACAAAACTTGACATTAAAACATAAAGCATTATTTACAAACCTCAAACAGCTCATTAAAAACGGCATTCAGACATTTAAATACCAAACACAGTCTCATTTTTATAAGTTAAACTTAAATATCTGTGTTATAGTTATTATAATTACACAGTTATAATAATTAGCGTGTAGCAAAGGCATTTAGCAGCAAAATGTTCTAAAGTGACTATTATACCTCTACATAATTTACCGCGTAAAAACTCGAAATTTACTTGTATACATTACAAGCAAAAATATGACTAGCTGAATACGAGTCGTGAAACTGCTACCTACTTAATTAGCTGTTGGGTAATAATTAATTAAGCTATTAGCCTTGCAGCTTGAGTAGTTTGTTGCTAAAATTAACCGGTTCATTAGAGGTATTGAGTAAATGCTTCTTTGATTTATTACGTTCTTGCATTTGGGATGAGTCGTTTGAATCCTTTAGTAAAAAATAATAATTGAAACGTGAACACCACAATGTGAGATATAATTTTGTCTCCAAGAACAGCATTTAAAGTTTTGTATATGCCCGAATAGGTACCATTCATTTTATAATGTGCTGATGTGTTGATTTGATTTTCTGATTATTTTGATTATTACTTATAACCAAAATCTATCATGTAAATTCATGTGACATAATAGCTATACAACAATCTGAATGAATTGCTGTTCGTTAGTCTCACTAAAACTCGAGAACGGCTGAACCGATTTGGCTGATTCCTTTTCGGTTGTATTCGTTATTGTCAGGGCAAGGTTTGTATGAAAGAAAAAAAAACCAAAGTCGGAAATTTGCAGC
The DNA here is from genome assembly GCA_923062465.1 of Acleris sparsana. NCBI lineage: Eukaryota > Metazoa > Arthropoda > Insecta > Lepidoptera > Tortricidae > Acleris > Acleris sparsana. The sequence continues at coordinate 14,367,246 of OV281293.1, forward strand.
GGGCGAAGCCGCTGGTGGGTCACTAGTTTATTATAAATACCTACTATGCAATTGGAGACGCAAGCAAAAATGAAAATATTGTATGAGTATGACAACAGTGATAAATGATATAATATTCGGAACCAACACAATAAACTAACGACGTTTAACAACCAATTACTTTATTAACTTAAGCAACAAATAACAAAATTTAGATAAACCTTGCTGATTGATTATTAAGAAGCCAAGTATTTTCTAATGACTATAAACATTACAGCGTAAGCTATAAGCTGAGTAGTTTATCCAGCAATCAATAAATCTAAGTGCTACATGACAGACGGAGTTGGACTAGGCTAAATGGTTGTCAGTAGTATATAGACTGTGCCCACGCCCGTACAAGATCTAGATCACGACAACGTCGATAACGGCGCACAAAAGGTATCGGTTTATGTGAAACGTGACAATACTTTATAGGTTTTTGCAACGGCTGTTAAACATTTGATAAACGACTTGCAATATGATTTTTAATTGAAGTTAAAATATGGTTACCAACTTAGTAGTGAAGAATATGAATTGTTGTAGAAATCAATGTAGTCTGCTGATTTAGTTGAACTGAGAAGTCTTTTCTGGAAGAATTTTAGACTCACGTTTTCAGAGTTATCACAAAAAAAGAGTAAATAACCGTTTCTTTCTGACATTAGAGACAAGTGTTGCAATAGCCAATTAAATAAATTTAGCAATACTCAACCAGACAGTAAGAAACAGTGTCACAATAGAAATCAATTTCATGCTGTCGGTGCCACAAAGCAAGACTATAATAATGTATCACTATTTAATGAAGTAGAGATCTATGATTAAGATAAATCAAGTAGCATGATGCAAGTTTAATTATCAAATATAGGTAATTAAGTAGATATTTTAATATCCTATGAATTATACCATATTTGATATTCGATAGTTGCCGGAATAAATCAATGGTACTACTAGTATTTATAATGTATTTATTTAAAACTGTGATACGGTTAAGAGTAGAAGGGAGATCATTTTACTCACTTAATAAGTAATAAAGTACCATTTATTAGCTAAATAATGTAAATAAATGACAAAAACGCGTTACCTTTGTTTCGGCGAAATATGTTTGCTAAATGTATCGATTCCTGACCTTTTTATTTACCAATCTGCTTTGCTTTCTGTAAACGTAAATATTTCAGGATTTTATAAAACCGAACCTAACCTTACCTGTAGGGTACACGATGGGTGTTGCCAAAAATACATAATACTAATGCAATGTTTTAAAGACTACTGTAGCATTTTAAATTACAGTAGTATATGACGCAAAACATTTTTTGCAGCATCAACAGGTTCTGATTTCAAATAATGTGATCTTCACTAAACTGCGGCAATCAAGCAAGCTATCGTCGATTGTTTCCGCAACTATCGCGAACAAATTGGGCGATAAGCCAAGGCGGCGACTTTATTGATGCCTAACTAGTGTAAATCGATTCAGATCAACCGATACCAGAGCGAATCGAGCGGCGGCAAGAAAGTATCAATGAATAATGGATGCGAGCACTGGCCGGTTTGCGGTTTTTAGACGTATCTATTTAAAAACGGAATTTCAAAAATGATACCGTAATGATGGAAATATTCGTATAGTTGCTCCATTACAACGAAGTAGTTTTCAATCGCTCAAGAAATTTATTGCAATCATGTGAATCAGAACAAAACTGTTCTGCGTTTTAAATTGTAGCCGTTTCACATACTCCATTGAAAATAACTTTACGAGTTACGGATAAAGATTTATTATTTATTATATGAGAAAAAAATGATCATAAATTTTAACATCATAAACGTTGCCGATAAAATATATTATGTTATTTCGAATACGAGAACAGTTTTATTTCTCAATTCCTTTCTCTTTTCGGTCGGTCGTAAATTTTATAACGGCTGACATTAAACATGCGCCCAGACCGATTTCCGACTGAGGAAATTAAAACGCAACACGGGCCGACGTGCGAATTAACGTTAAACGCGCGTGAAATGACAAGGGAACATAAAATTTCTCCTTGTATAACTCTTTTGACTTACCTTGAGCTCACTTTATTCGACTCAACTCGATTATAGTGTGGCGAATCGGGTTGTTATTACTACCAACAGTAAAGCCACCAAAGACTTATATAACAACATAAATGTATGAAACAAACAGCTTATTTGCATTGCAAATAAGGTTGAAATCGCTGAAACGGATTGAACTGTAGGTCATTTTGAAGTTGGAGGAAATGCGCCGCTTGAGCGAACATTTTGTACAGTGATTGGCACTTCGCGCGAAAAGCAACACCTTTGCGGCCGTGACATGTCGTCTGATTGATTGTATAATTAATTTCATTTTAAATTCAAAACACCTGTCACATGTCAGTTGTATGAACTGTCAATTAATTGGACAGCAACTTGATGAGGGCAGCGTAACAGGCTTTTTTCGTTTTAAAATAATCTAACTGGTTGTCTTGGGGCTTGTAAGGAATAACTTGACAGCTGTAAGCAAATATGTCTGTATACGTTCTTTTATGTTCATTATTTTATTTGAAACATGACGTTGGTGGGTTTTCGTAATGGCCAATCATCATATTCATGTTGAGATCATTTATAAAATTCTAATTCAATTAAAGTTAAAAGGATGTCGCCGCGTCGTCGCTTAGCATTTGCATTTTGATAAAAAAGTAGAACTAATGGGGATTTGGTCTAAATCATGGATCATTAAGAAATATCTGAATCTTTTATGGCAAATCGGTTTTAGTTTAAAACCTACAATTTAAGGAGTCAATAATTTTGAACCACAGAACTTCGTCAATTTTTAAAAGTCTAAATGGATACTAACTGACACATTCGTTGATAGATGCCCCCTATACATCGCGAATGCTAACGATGATTAGTTAGTTCTCTTGAATGACTCTCATTGTTTCTCGTCTCAATGAAGGTTTAAGAATATTTTAATCGTCTTTTTCATAACAATTACACAAAACCAAGTTCTGTTAAGTACTGAAAACTTTTATTTTGTAAATTTTAACTGTTAACTATCTTAGCTTATGCAATGAAATCCACTATATCACATTATATTTATGGACTTTTTGCAGTTGACAACGTTGTAACAAAGTGATGATAATATTAAATAGCTTTGTCTTTAAAAGTTCACTATTTGTGAAGTAAATTTTTATTATTTTTATTATGACATGATTTATTAGGCACATTATTCTCTAAACTCTCCACAAAGATCTCATCAAAGCCAGCCCCACTAATGCATTCATTTTCGTCTCCGCTGTTTATCTCCACAATAACTCCAACAATTTGTCTTTGCCGCGTCTAAATATTCCTCATTGTCTTTGAGTAATTCTGTTAATAAATTCCACGAGTCAAAACCTTGAGCAATTTTCTTACGTTTATCAAAAGTCTTGATGATAAATTCGCGGCTGGCGTAAGCGTTTCGTTAATGTTGAATTTGGACAGATACTAATTTGCGCTCTTACAAAATATTTATAGCCACTTTAAATAAAAATACGTTTGACTAGACTGCGGGATTATGTAAATATAAACATGCAGTAGAATAAGATAAAATCTGACTTTATTTATATCATCTACGTGCGAATGGTAATGATTTCTATAAAGCACTAACAGGAAAGACTCTACAATCTTATAAACGATCTTTAATCCACACGATGACGCCAGAAATTGTTTGAGAGCTCTATAATAAAAGAACTGATTATGATTTAAACTGAATAGGAACGAGTAATGAATAACTGGATGATATTCGAGATCAAGCCCTATCGGCCGGCGCCGCCGCAAATGCCGACATAAAAACTAATATTTGCTGTAATATTAGAGAAGAATAGACTTTATGTGAACGCGAGAAAGATTATTAAAGAGAAAATGACAAGTTTGTATGTCAGTAAGCGGAGCCAACAACCGTCAATCAGAAGCTAAAAACCGGTAGCTGCCGAGTCAGACGTTAAAGAGTACAAAAGTAGTGGAGTGGCTACGAACCATTCCTATTCTTTTTACTGGCTCAATAATGCATTAAATTTAAATAGCAGTCAGGTTTGAATTGAATTTAGCAGTGTTGTGTTTACTGTCTCATTTACACCAACTATGGTTTATTTATTGCTTGATTATTGAAGTGAGGCTTGAATCTTTTATGTAATTGCAATAAATTAAGATGATCTAGTTTGAAGGCGGGTGGTTAATCATTAGGTAGAGATACCAACAAAAATATAACAAACAAGAAATGGTAAAAAGGTTGTAGATGTAAAAAGTTAGAACGAGTTAATTTTTCATAACTTGATGACTTAATTAACACGTACGTAACAAGAAGCGACCGAAAAAATATATTTAGAAATTCTTAAATAAAACGATTTTTTAATGAATATTACTTAAATATTCCTCAATGCAAAATTTCGGTGCGATTGCATTCACTCCCAGTTCCAACCACAGTGAGTCTCATTTTTGATTCCCATCACGAGCCAGCGAGAGGATTATACGTAGCAACAAAAAGCGCCCAAATAAATTACGGTGGAGAGCAAACAAAAACTGCTGCCACACCTCAAAGATAGAATAACAATAACAGAGAATCCGACAACGAAAATAATATGACAAAGGCGCCGCTAGGAAACCTGACCGTGTGGCAAACAGGAATATTGGGTTACTATATATGCCAACAGATGTGAATGCTATCGGTACCAAAAATAGACTGAATTTGCTAGATAGACAACTAAACACTTTGGCGCGGTTACATAAAGTAGCATGTAGCTAACATTGTTGTACTCAAATTTTTAAACAAGCCCCTTTATTATCTAAAGAGGCGTTCAATTATTTTATACTTATATGTACGCGTATTTCTAAAGTTAACATAATATTTTATTTCTAAAATAACATTCCCTGACCTTAAATCTTCAAACATTCCAACAAAACGTCGAAAAATTTCACATGCTCCTTATTTCTGAGGAATCAGACATTTGAATTCAATCCAGTCTGCAGCTTGATACTGTATTGATATCTGTCAATCGACGTCCGTTACAGTCTCGCAACACGAATGCAAATTTCAGAATTGAAATCCAACTGCTTTAGCGTTCTGATGTGAATTGAAACTCTCTACTTCAAAGCACAAGGTTTCGTCTACATTGATGATATTATCAGCTACTAAATTCAAGTATGGTAAAGAGTCGAAGGGATTTATAACTGGAGTGTAATTGTCTGCGTCTGTCTGTATGTCTGTCCGCGATTGAATTATAGTAGCAATGATGAAGGCTGATCATTTTATGTTGTTTGTGTTGACAGTTGATTGCCGGTGATCGGATGTCGCATGGCATGTCTATGTATTTAGATTGTCAAGATAAACATCTGTTTATATTTCAGATAGTATAACGGGAGTTATTTTAAGCTGATGGTTAATAAATAATTGTTTGGCTCCTGTAGCCAATACGTAATTGTGCAGCAAATAAAACTGTTGTGTTATTTTTGTTCGCTAATAAAGTGAACGAGTATAATAATATATAATTTATAATAAAAAAGAATAAAGTAGGTTTTTTTTGAACCGGATAAAATACCTACTCCATCCTTAAAGTAATTATTTCGCATTCGTACCTTTTCCGATTTTGTTTGTTATTTTCATTTTCGTACTACCATAAATGGATTTAATTTTTACCTACAGTACTATGTATTTCCTATATATATATATATATATATATATATTATTAAACTAATAGCTATTATTTTAACCAAAATTTAACATTTAATATTATTATTAACTAGGTTTATTAACAAAAAGGTAACTCAAGGCAAATATTTTTTTTCGTTAATAAATGTAAGATATGGATATTTAACAAGGAATAAACTATAAATAGTAGAGGAAAAAAGATAAAATGAACGTTTTGACTTAAGCATCTTAAAAAATAAAAAAAAGATATTCCGATACCGGGAATCGAACCCGAGCCTCCTGGGTGAGAGCCAGGTATCCTAGCCACTAGACCATATCGGATATGTTGGTAGAGCTGAAATTTACCATTAGTAGATACGGACAGTGTTATAGCAGAGCGTTAATAATAACCGATATCAAATAATTATTTTATTACATACACCCTCGCGTAGGTTATGTTTAACACTTATTAAAATTAAAAAATGATTCTTAAACAGTTGTTTTTACAAACAATTACAACAGTTATATGTAAAGAAAAAGCTGTTATTCTAAGATAACATCTAAAGTGGAGATAATGCGTTAAAACAAACCACATCTACAACCAAACGCACCAAATCACTTTCTAACAAAAACATAAACACATCAAACCCTTTGATCTCCACATTCCACTCCTGAATTTCAACCGTCCACTTATGTTAATAGGACTTATTATATGTAAAACAATGTCATTAGCATGTCTGTTCGCCGACGCCGACTACGCCGACATTCTACGCCGACGGCTGTCGATCAATGTCGGTCGTCAATCGTCGGTGTCGGCGGAAGGGTTGCAGCGGTCTGGGATTGCGTATTGTTTACGTGATATTTATATTGTAGCTAGATTGTAGTTTATTCAGGATGTTTTTTCTATAAACATGATTAATTATATAAATTGGCTTTATATAACAGTGTACTTTTTAAATTACAATAAAATGGTTAAATTGTGCAACATTTTGACTCAGTTATCTTTTTCTCGTTAGGGTGAAAACTGAGTTAAATAGCTAGTTTTTTCATCTGGAATTACGAAGTTAGAATAATTAATATTAAAAACCTAGTATTTATATTTAAAATATTACAGAATTCGCGCCAAAAGAAATAAAGAGGTCAAAAAACTACCTAATTATCATAGCATTTTTTTTTTGCGACACTTCCCTAACCGTAATAAATTTAATTTAGTTTTATTTAGATTTCTATTTCTTATTCAATGACACGTTTCAATATATTTTTAAATAGAATGAGGAAACTAAAATAGGGTTCTAGGTATTATTACCTCCCATGGTACTTGATGATACAAAGAGCTCTAAAGGTCAGGTATACGAGTATACCTAGTGGCGGAATAGTAGTTTTCTAAAGTAGCCGTCAATTAGAACTTGCAAATGATGTAAACAAAACCAAAGGAACCAATCCACCATGATTACTCGATAATCACGTACTTTTAAAGATCAAGTGAGGTCTTAGCAATTATTTATACGCTAGATAATTATTTTCATATTAAGTTTAAGATGAAATAACTATTCATTATACGTTATTTTTATTAAAAACACGCTTGGTGAATATTTGAGGTTATGTGTCAAACGGTACTAATTTGTTTACATCGTTCACAAGTTCTATTGATGGCGACTTTATGAGGGAAGCTATTTATGAAATAGGTGAGTAGTTCCAGAGTTACGCTCACATATGAAAAACATACATAATTTTACTCCTTATTATAATATTAGGATAGGGTCTTTAATTATATTCTGATGCGTAAAGTATTTACAAACAAAGGCCTTGTTTTGCCTTGATTTTTTTTTTGTATTTTTAAAGAATAGGATTAATTTTATTAATGTCTTGCCCTGACCTAACCAAGACCTTAAACCGCATTGTATTCAAAATGTGGACAAAGTTAAAAATATACCGTTGACAACTTTGACATCTCGTTACCAAAAATATAATTTTGGTTAAAATAAAGTTTACTTATTGGAATTAACTGAATTCACTACTTAAACCGACGACGTGAAATTTCGTTTATTGCATGTTTCAACATAATTATTAAACGCCGTTGACACCTTTGACATATTCAAATTTCGTATTATTTCTAGTTAGTGGGCACTGTGGGCAGTGAACAAATTCAAATTAAACTTTAGGTATCTCTGCAAAATATCCAAGAAAATATGAAAAGTAAATAATATGTAAAATAATTATTCTTAAAATGTTGATTTATTTATATAATTTGTTTTTACCCTTTAAGTTTGCCCTTTTTGTGAATCAAATCAAATTGGTTTTTTTTAACACAGTTCACATTACCTAAACGTTTTTGGTTATCACGAGTACCTAACATTTCTAAAAATTCATCATTTTCTAAACAGAACACTTTTTTTGGAATAGCGCTTTTTGTAAAATAACACAACATGATTTAGACAACAATTGATGCCAACAGGTTTTTTCTTTTATGGCATAGTGAAAGCAAACGAGCACACAGGCCACCTGATGGTAAGTAGAAACTGTGACCCATAGACATTCGCATTCACAAGACTGCAATCCTAAGGTCCGTATTATTAAACTAATCTCAGCTCTAATGCTCATCTCTCATGCTTCAAAAATGATAGTGTTTTATGGTTTGGCGTTTGCTTTGACGTATCTTTTGACGGGCCTTACAGTCAAGATGAGTTTATTAATACGGCCTTTAGACTGCAAATGCGTGACATATTCACTTGAAAATACATTTAAAATTGAATGACACATTTATGATATTCATCTATTTCAATCTACTCACACACTGGTAAAAAATCCAAAACCAAATATTGCAAATATAAGTTACAACAGTTAAACTTGGGAAGCCATTCAGGAACATGCCTCCGCGGAGATGAGCGCGTCAGTTGACAGTTGACGATCTATCCCTTCCAATCGGATCTTTTGTCCTCCTTAAACGGCAGCCGCATTCAGTACCCATTGTTAACACATTCAAAGCCATGGACGCCATATTGAACCGAATTTTATATAAATATCCAGGTCCGCGGCATTGAATTTTTAAACTTTTAACCAGCATAAACATAATATATTAATATTTAATAGGTACTTATTTGGCTTAAGTAATTGTTATTTGCTGAAACAACTGAGTTTTTTTAAGTTCATTAAGTAATTATAATGAACTGAACCAGCTTCTGTGTTTTTATAGATAATAATGAATATTTATATTTTCTACTAATTCCTTACAAGCTGGCCAGAGGAATTGCAAGTGTACGCTCTTTAAGGCAATAGAACTATCATAATTATAAATTAATTATTTGGCTCAATCCCATGAATTCCAAATCAGTTTCTTTGAGCTTGACCTTGACCGCATTTGTGTACTAACTAAGAAGGAAAAGTGCTTTTAGCGTTTTGCAAGCCACAAGTCAAAAGTTCCATAGGTTTGCTTGGTAAATTACGTAGAGTACATTTCTCTTTAAACCAACGAATCGATGTTTAACTTATTCAATTGGAATGTTATTTTATTTATGTTATTTATGTTATAATGCGAATCCTACTTCATGAGATGCAGTGATCACTTACATGGGAAATTAACAAAATCAAAAAGTTGCCCTTGGGATCATTCGATTTGGCAAAATAAAACATTTATAAAAAGACCAGGGCTGTTTGTATATAGCATACCATATAGCACACGAAATACCAAAATGCATAGTGACGTTATTGGTATGCGTCGACCGGCGCGCACGCACGGCGTTACTGTGTATTCTGCGAAGCGCACGGGTGGCCTGAAACCAAGGGGACTCGAGCTAATAAGGGCTAGTACACCGCACAACGCGGGAGAGGCACAGGTTATATACAAGTTACTAGTAGGCGCGGATTACTACCACACTCTAATGGGTTAAAAACGGAAAACAACAGTATTTGACGTTAATTTGCATCAAATGTTGAAAAGAAAACAAATCGGCCCGACCCAAACTTTATTTCTGATTTTTTTTTCTTTTTTATTGCACACACACGCTTGCTTTTAGAATTCAGATCCTTAGATCTCAAGTTCTATAGTAGTGCATAACAGAGACCGATTTTTGAAAATTATCAAAATGTGGAATAGCTTACGTCAATCCCATTATATTTTCAATATCGATAAAGTTCTCGTAATGCCAATTTGTAAACGCACAGGTACAGGTAGGTGTACATTTTTTTCCTTTTTTCATAGTTTTACTACATAGGTTCGTTTCTTGTTCATTTCTGTTCAAATTTGCAATCCATTTTTTAAGCAATCACTGGTTTAAATCAAGTATAGAAAAACATCGCTATGCTTACTTATATAACATCCGTGACAATTCCACAAACTAGTCTAATAATGGAGTCGCAAGGCGGCAACTAGATCTTCACTGAAAATTTCACTTCTAGAAGAAAAATTACGGTCAGTAACAAAAGTTTACTGCAAAAATGTTTTATTTTAATAGAAACTTACTAGCTTACACTGTCGTTTTGACTACGTGACGTTAAAAATTGATTCTTTCCGATAGTTATGTCTGTGTGTGTCAGACGTCCCACGGTTATTCGAAAATACTAAAATATGTAAATTTTTGACAGAACGATTGTCAGACAATGGTTAAAAAAAACCGTGTCAAAAGTGTCGTCCACGCTAAAACTTATACAAATATTAACAATGTAGCATCTTAATGAACACTTCATTTAACGCCAAGGTTAACGTATTTTTTTAACAAATAAATCACACGAAATGAACACAAAGTGAACAAACGGTAACGTTCATTACCTAAAAGCTTCTACTCAAAATAATACTTGCATAGAATACGGTCAGCACAATCAAACCAAAAGATTTTATCTTCTTCATTAGAAACAGAGTCGTGAGGCGTTCTCAGAAAGATTACCAACTGCCCAAGTTGGATTCAGAAACCTGTCCTTAACCGCATTATTCCCTAATACCCTCGCGTCGAAACGACAATCCGACCTAAGTCTTGCGAGAGCATTGTGCCATCTTGCCTTATTCAATTACTCATTTGGAATTATAAATACACGAATAGCTAGGGCTCCAAACACTTCTGCTAATCTCCCGAACATCACAATACCTCGATTTATAAATTCACAAAGCGTTCCATTGTCACAACCAACAAAGATCTCGTCAATTATAATCCGCAGGAAATCTTTCATCGCCCCGCCAAACGGTAGCAGTGGGCCGACCGCATCGAAAAAAACTTTTAATAAATTATTTGCGAAACTTGTTCCGAACCCTTCTCAAAGGCGGCTAGGAAGCGAAACCGATTGCTCGTGACGTGACGCCTTTTGTGACCGTCGAGTATTATGTTGTCAAAATACATAGGGATTTTGTTATTATTTTTGTGTTTGCGAGAACACTTAGCACCCTTTTGTGCCGGTCCTTCCCAGAAGAGGGGATGTGTGAGCCGTCAATGCTTTACGATGTAAATGTAACTACATATTCCTTGAATCCTGTCTGAATGGAATACTGAACTGTTCGAATAAACTAATCAGATATCAAAATGCAAACAATCTGCGATCCCATCTCGCACGTCAGGCAGTGGCGTTAATCTCCTCGGGGAGGTAATGTTCGCGGAGCACGGTGTAAGCGCATCTCCCTGTCACACTCGAAATGTCCTTAAAAACTTAATAACATTTTTGCGTGGGACGTCACACGCGACTGTGGCTGCCAAATTAGACTATCACGTCGTATAAGCACGCGTGGTTGCGCGCTTTGTCGCCCTGTGTCGCTCCACTGGATATTTATTCAAATTATTATTCTCCCCGCCCTCTTGTTTCGCTCCGAATGAATTTTTCATGCTCACGACGCTGAGCCGGTGATTTCACTTTGAGTTTGCTCGACGCCAGCGAAAATGAGTTTATTTATGTTGATATTTTTTTCTTACACGTAGGTTTAATGGCGTCGGCTGCGCGCCCTCGACAACATATTGGGTGAGTAAATATTTAAACACGATAATTTGTTCTTGAAATAAGTTTTCCTTTTTTACGGCCGCGTTTTATTCTTCTGAGAACTTTGAGAGATAACGACGCCGACAGATCACTAAAAGGTCTTAAATCTTTTTGAGTAATCTTCATTATCAATTCAAACGTGTAATTTAAACACGACGATTGTTCTTTTAAATCTGAAAACACTGGAGTAAATTATGCCTCTAAAGATACGAACGTTATCACGAATTATACGCATAAATCACTGCTGTGGAAACATGTTCTGACATTGCCGACTAACTTTTAAATTGCTGTTATACGACTGTTTGTCAGACCTTCATGATATGCTAATCCATCATCTATCTCGTTGCCAAAACAACTTTCTTATTTCCCGTCACGTACATGCATAATAATAAACTTACGGCTTTTTAATTCAGTGTCAAATATTTGATTAGCTTTTTTATTTCGTGTGTCATTCATTACCGCGTCTTCGTAATAGTCAGTAAATATGTCATTAACGTAAGAAGCGATGTAAGTAACGTCGCACTTTGTACTCCGCTAATGGATTCACACAACAATAAATTTGGACATGTTGACACGGCCCCGGCGTTTGTCGATATTACTAAAGCACACAATCTTGTCACTGAGCAAATTTGTTTTGTTTTATTTAGAAAACAATGTTTAATTACTGATGCTATTAAGGTATTTGCTGAACATGCGGTGGTGTTTAAGTGTTTGCTTTACTAAGTAAACAGGTGATAAGTGATATCTTCATGATAACGGTTGCTTTATTTGGGGCACACACAGGAAAAGGGTTTTAATGCAATAAATGTTAATGGACTTCTTCCGGATAAAAATGGAGCTACAACGTCTGTTCGAGGCTATATTTTGTAAATGACTTTTGTTACGATTGTAACACTGCCTGTGAGAAAATACTATTGTTTATTTACTGTTATTTCGTCCCATCTGTCACAATGACCTATATGCAATGCAAGTCAACATTAGCAATCCAATAAGCGTTAATAAATAATGAAGTTAGCTTAATCCCCAGAGTTGAGCTTATGGTGCAACGGGGACGCGTAATAAATCTTATCAGATACGCGCATTCGTTTGTGAAGGAGATTAAAAAGGGCACATTGTGAACTGAAATGAATTAAATGACGCAAAAGTCATAAAAGTGACGCCAAGTGTTTAGTTATAAAATTACGTAAATATTGACAGATGTTTAATGAATGCTAAGTGGTTATCTAAATTTAATAGTTCCACAACATTTCCTAATAAAATAAGGTTAGTAGAGCATAAATTACGGTAAGTGTAACACAATCTATTAAGTAGTTAATGTAATAACACTGGAAAACCTTGGCAACGTGTCAAAATAATTACGAATACCATAATTTAAGATTGGACACTGACCTACAAGTTTATAAGTATGTATTTTAAAACATTAATAAACATAGCAACTCTGATTAACGGGGTGCTTGCACAATCTTTTTGCGAAAATAAATGATACATTAATGATAGGCAATTTCGGCATTGAAAATGTTTTTAATTTTAAAATAAAACAAAGCTCGTATTACTGCTTCCGCTTTCATTACCAATATTCCTTTGCTATCTCATAAACTATTCATTACTATTATAGTAAATCCGTGCACGGAATCGAGATATATTGTCTTATTTATGGCTCATTCATTTATTTTAGTGACAGCCATAACGTCTGTCAGTTTAGTAGCTCGCAACCCCACACCCTAATGTAAATATCGTGCCTTTATCTATCTTTAACAATTTCGTAAACTCACACTAAACCTTCAACGGAATATAAATTACATCAACACCATTTTAACTCGACCATGTACAAAAGAAAAAAATATCTATTCAATACCTTATACCTTGTTAATAAGGAAAACTTTAACGTTGGATGTAGTTAGGTAATGGTAAAGTTATCGTGGTAATTCAGGCAGAAAACATCGTCTCAAATTGCCCCTGCCAATAAAAAAGGGAGGCGTAGGGTTGAAATTTTGTTTATCGTTATCTTTATGGTGGCCCACATTTATTATTGTATTCATGCGTGTATGGTAATGCTATATGGTTAAACTTTTGAATTAACGAACAGCCATGTAAAATTTCACATCGGTTGCGTAATAAAAATGACGTTTTACAAGCAAAAACCGACATAAAGTTAAACGACTATGAACTGAATCAAGGTTATATATTTTGTGGTAAGTGCACTATAAAACCGTAATTAAAGTAATTACAGCTAAACTGTAAATGTAACAAAAATAACCCTGTAATAAAACTACTTTGTATAAAAATCTGGGAAAATGCTTAGTTGATTTTATGACAAAACTACGTATAAATCATAGCAGGTTGACACCAAACAGCATCAAAAGTGTCAACTACATTATTATTGACAGTGATTAAGATTTTTAAAGGGTGTAAGAAAAAAAAATGATAGTAACTACAAATTTAGTTCCAGCAGCAACATAGTTAACTCATAATTTGTAAATCTTGTCACCGTACAGTCAATGTCATTTAGTTGGTAGCATCCAAAGTAGCACGTTACACGTCATTATTACCGTAGTAACAAGGGCGTGTAACGAACTATTTGGCTACTTTGGATGCTACAAACTATATGACGCTGACTGTACAATAAAGCGCAATTTACCGTTGCATTGCTCGTAATACACGCATTCTCCGATAGGCCTTCTCACAGAGCGCACAATGTAACGACAATACGCCCGCTCCCGCGCACTACCTCTGTTTGAATTGCGCTTTACCCTCACTAGTGGTATTTTAAAATGATGCTGTTTAAACAACTAAACAAATTTATGTATTCCCATTTAATAAATAAATTAAAGGTTAGGTAGGGTAAAGTCACGTGTGGTCAGTGGTCAGCCAGAGAATACTTATTATGAGTGGGAAGAGTACGAAAGATATATTTCCCACTATTCGCACTTATATAAGGTCGACTACTGGTCTCTGGCTGACCACTAGTGACTTTACCCTACGTAGTTGGTCGTTTATTTTAAGTGCTTCTTTTCCACTTGCAGATAATTTGTTAATAATAATTCTTATTATAATTCGGTACATTTCTACATTTGAAACTTGATGTCCAATTTAAATAAGTACATAGTAGTCCTACCTAGTCTGTCCCTTCAAATTCTTCAAAACATCTTCTCTGCAATATTTTCCTCATGCTATCTCATTCTATTTACTAATTCCCTTTTGACAGTAATAAACTTAAACCCCAATATCCCGAAAGTTCCATAAATGTGCAAATATAGATCTTGTTGGTGGTCATAAATTTTTACGATTGTTTTAGGGTAGCGCCAGTAAAGAATAGATACAGTACTATTTAAGTTTCGGCTTTCGGCAAACAATTCGGCATTCGGCAAAGTGTCGGCATCGACAACCGGAGATCGACAATGAGCATCGTTATGAACGTCGTTAAGTATTGTCTTGTCACCTTTTGAGCTGCGCCGACGTCGGTTTTGGGGCCACTAGGATCGAGATAAAATTTACCAACGCTTTTGCTTATACTTACATTAACAAAGCGTTTCTAGTTGCTTAGTTATAATATATAAAATATTTTTTACAGTTAACAAACACTCTTGTATGTTAATTATTGAGATCATAATAATATTTACAAATTCTGATTGTGAAACTCCTTTGTTAAACTCCTAACACTCAATAACATCGAATAAGTTACTTGTTTGAAAATCTTGTACTTATTATTATCAACAGTGTGATCAAAAGGTTTTTTGTGTGATATTATACTATACATGCATACATACATACATACCGACACGCCTTCATCCCAGAGTGAGGTAGGCAGGGAGGGCTACAGAATTACCAACAACTCTAACAACTTGTTAATTCTATAACCACATTTTGCACAAACAAGCTAAGATGTTTACCAGTGTACATATTAGTGACAGGTTGCAAGCTCATAACCTAACTACTACAAGCCATTAATCCCTTAGTCGCCTCTAACGACTTCCACAGGAAGACATGGAGTAACACTATTCTAAGCCGGCAACCACACGGCACTGCTCGGCAATGCATACAAAAGAGTGGTTAAACCATTCTTAGAAGACCCTAAGATGAGAAGCCTAATCCGAATGGAAAATAATAATAATGTATCAATGAAAGTAAACATTTTTAACAGCAAAAAAGCCAGAATTCCGACGAGAAAAACGCTGTCTTATTAAACTCCCGCGTTTATAATGGCCACACCTGACAAGTACTAAGCAAACGCTCACACTGAAAATTATTTACAACACGCGGCGTTTGAAAAGGCTGTTTATTGTGGCCATAAATACTAATACAGCGCTGGGGAAATTTATTTTGACTCACATTATTTATTGCCAAGGTGCCGCCTGCTTTTTTCGATAGGTACCTTTATCTGGATGACTTACTTTTGTGCGATTAGTGAATTGGGTTTTAAAGATTGTAATCGCTTGCTACGGATTATGGCCTGCCTTGAAGCTGTAAATGTTGTTTGCGATCTAGATCATTCCGATAGTGATTATATATCAAGGTAGAAATCTATTTGCAGCTTGTTTTCAGTCTTTGCATTTAGGTTTTGGTTTTAAATGTACCAGTATCAGTATTTGTGCTACTACTGTGCTGTCATACTTTGGATAACTGTACCACGGATTTAAGCCTACCAGATAAATCTACACAAAATTATTAAAGTACAATTGTAATGGTCTCTGAATACAATACGCTAAGAAGCTTCGGTAGTCGTTCGGAAGCACGGAGTGACTGTTACGTTTAATAACAAAAGGTTATGGCTACCCCACAGCCAATAAAAACTTTGAGGGCACTCAACCATATCAAACCGTATTTGTTGAAATCGACACCTTTGCTATAGGATCCGTTTTATCTGCGCACTAAAAGATCAAAGGAAATTTGAATATGCTGCTGCCGACCAAAAAAAAGAAAAGTATTTGTTAAGTTTTGTGGAACACACCAAGATTCAGATGACATTGCAATTGAGAAAAAAAAATGAAACAAACTTAGTCACCTTATCGCAACAATGCATGTAATAAATTTAGATCATCTGATGGAAGAATGTTTAAAAAAAAGCTTATTGCAATGTTATTCTAAATTTACTGTTCCATTTTACTCAAAATTATATAATCATAATGGAAATTTTAACTTTCGAAATGAATGCTTGTGACGAGGGATTATTTCAAAAAATTAAACTGCATATTGAAATCTTGGCACTAGAAAGGTTGTCACTTAGTTTTAGTTCACAGTGTAAGTACATATTGCTCGTAGAACTTTCTACCTCCCCCACGAGGATGTTTGTCTGGCTTTTACGACGTGATAAACCAACAATACGCTTATGAATGAGTGTATTATATTTGGCAACCTTATCTACGTTATTGAAGCTAAGTTAAGATAAAGGTTTTAGAGATTCTTGGTGGGAGGAGATTAGGGATTTATAATAAAATCGTGAATCTCACGTTGTTGACAAGATACGTCAAAACTACTTATAGAGAGGAAATACACTATCATGTGGTGATAATTCTGCTCTCCATTGGTTAGGTTTTGCTTTTCAACATAAACTTCTGAGTTGTTTTTGATACAATAATAAAGTCATCAACGATAAAAAACTATACTTTTTTTAAAACAGGGTCACAGGTACATTTATATTTTGCATACGGTTAGTAAACTAATTAAGATTATCATAGGTAATAGAAAAATATTTTATTAACTACAAACTGAATCATTTACGATAATATTAGACTCGCCCTTTACGGATTTTAATATTTTATGGGAGTTATAAACAAATAAGGCAATTAGAGAAAATGTTAATGTTTGCGCGGGACCTCCTCAGTGGAAGTTGTAAAATAGTTGTAAAATGTAAAATTATTGTTATAAAAAGTGGTATTGCGTGGGGTAAAGTCCCGAGCGGAGAAACTTCAATAGGGAATTTATTAGGGGTGTAAAGTAAAGTATAAGAAAATGTTTTTTCATGAACTATTTAGTGTATGGCGCCTTCTTTACTCTTGTTTCATAATATTTCACTTGCTTTTATTTTAGTTGCAAACATTATAGCCTCAATATTGGCTGTTGAAGGCAAAACATTCATCATTTCTTCTTCAACATTCAAATACCTATATTTCAAAATAGCTGCTGATTATGGTAGAATAGGTCAGACCTCCTACTCAATAAACAGGCTGATGATAATAATGCTGATAATGAATTCAAAAAGGACATAGACATAATTCTGTAAAATCAAGAGGCATTTTATCAAACAAAAATCTACTCTGTGCCATTAGAGATCCTGTCAATGGATTCTGCTGAGCGTTGATCAAAAATATAGTTGTTTGATAGCTTTATAACCAAACAGACCACCTTTACTTTATGTAAAAAAAACTTTAGAACAATAACCATGCTTTGTTAATACTTGAAGCTCGTTAATATCATTCGACCAGACATTTGCTGGCTAATGGCCGTTAGATCAAAGAGCCGCACGCGCATCAAACTCGACGGCTTGGCTTGCTCTCAACGCTGATATAAATAAGTGCTTTATATTAGGTAATTTATAGAAAGCATAAAATTAGAGTTCCTAAGTTATAGGATGAAGTTTGAATCCTTAAAAACAGTTTATGCTTTTTACCTTATTTTTTATTAGAGATTATTGTGTTGTTTCAAAAAATATGTTAGGAAGGAAGAAAATAAGATAAACCGCCTTTTTTTCCTAAAAAATATGTGTTTTAGAATGATGAAGTAACTTTTTAACGATAATTATATTCACATCTATATTTAAAATTACTGGTAAAAAAAACAGTTACGTAGGCACCTAGGTTTGGCATTCAATTACTATCTAAGCTTAGTAATTAAGTGGTATTAGTTTGAAAGTTTCTAGGTCAAACATATATTAAGCCAACTTTAACATTTAAACACAAAACGTCTCAATTAGCGAGTTATTGTCATACTAAACCATACCTTATCTTAAAACATTTGAGAGTTCAAAACACTTAAATAACTCTGACATAATATTACAAAGTTAAACGTAAACAGTGCCATATTCTGAGTATTGCTTGCAAAATAGGATTCAAAATGGAGTTCTGGGCACTGAAATGGCCCGACTGTGGTAAACGTAGGGCTTTGATCTCGCCGCATCCGGCGCACAATGCCGCGTTATCTCTGCTCCAGGTTCAATCCCGGCGTGTTCTTTTTGCGTGTTATAACCTATTCTTTCGAAACTTTAGTAACTTTTAGGGTAAGAGTACCTTTGATGTTTTTTTACATGGCTTCGTAAAATAGGTATCGTGGTTCCAATGTCTTGTGCCTGCCAGGAACTGGTACCAATTCCTTTTAACTGTTTCATATTAATAAGGCACACTTATTAATCAAATTAACTGTCAACCTATTTACCAAAATAATGTTATGCTTGAAATTTTACTAAATCTCATATCAGGTATCCTGCCTTTTGGCCGAAGTATGTTTGGCCTAATGTATCGTTTCCCAACTGTTTCATTTGGCAACTTGCTTATTTTTCTGTAACTGTAAATATTTATGGATTTATTGTGTAGCCATGTGTGTGTGTACCATCGTGTAGAGCCATATAGGCTAGGTTAGGTTAGTTTTTATGAAGATCCCCAAAATATTTACAGTTCATCAGATCCTGAAATATCAACCCTCATTTCATCTTAGAAGCTTAATTAAAATTTAAATACAGACGCCTATTTATGTTTTATGAATTTCTTTATTGTCACTGTATTTTTATTCACTGTATTTAGTCTCGCTACTCATTGAAAACATGATAATAACATGCCAATTGACAATCATCATCGATAAACTAAAATGTTCGTTAGTCTGACCCAATAAACCTATGTAGGTATTTATTAACATTATAATGGAAGTATTTCACACTTGGCTAGGCTCAGTTATTGGCGTGTAATTGCTTTAGAAAAACCTTTTAAGCAAAGCTGGAGCAGCCGGTATTGTGTTGTTGAATTTGTGGGCAAATAAAAACAGAAATAAAAAAGCTTGGAGTAGCGCAAGCGCAGATTGAACGCTTGTTTGGATTTAATTTAAATATTTTGTTAGGGTAAGTTAAAATCTGCCAAATACAATCTAATATTACCGACTATCGACCCGCCGTCGCTTTGCTCCGGTTTAAACAACATTTTTTTTTTTGTAAATTGAAACTTTCTACTCTTGATTTTTTTTATTAAATAGGTTTTAATTTCCAAAGATTATGCCTGAGTTACAAACAAACAAAAACACTCGATTATTTAGTTTTTTTTAGTTTAGTTTAGATACAAATGTTCAATAAACATGCTTTTGACGTTGTTTTGTATAATCTGTGTATTTTTCATATAGAGAAGCTAACAATAATGATGCCCCAATAAAGTCAACAAGTTTTGGCGAAGCCACAAAAACAAAAATCATCCGCTAAGCAAACACTAGGCTAATTTTATAGAAAAAGCCCTGTCAAGCCCCTGCCCCGCAGGCCCCTGGCCCCAGGCCCGACCGGTCCGATCGCAATAAACATGTTTTTTGTTTCGCGTGTCCGCGCGCTGTCAAATATATTACAGCCCGCGGGTTATTTACTACCCTGTCCTCCGCCCATACATTATACTTAGTATCTTTGTTTGGACACAATAAGCAATATTTCTAAAGGGCCGACGTCGCTCGCAGCTGTTGATATGGGTCCCCAAATTGACATATTTAATTTGATCGCTACGGAGGGTCCGGAACCCGTGTTTGACAGGTTTTAGTGTCGGATTAACATTAACGTTATGGACTTAACGCTGTCAATACAGTGAAATATCGTTCCTTTATGCTTCGAGCTAAAACTGTACAAAGGTGAAGCGTTGACACATCAAATAGTTTCGTGGAACGCGTGGAACAGATCAATTCCCCCTTTGAACTCCGGAGTCGGGCGCTACAAAGCGCCTCGTAAAAGAGTAAGTAGTTCCGAATGTGTGGAGCGAGCAGTGACGCCGGGAGTCGTAATAAAAGTGACGTCGGATAAAAAGTGGCTGAGTGCAGCGGTGCAGCGGTCAGGTACGGCGGCGGCTCAAAGCCGTCATGGGTGGCGAGCCACCAACACCCGCGCACGTCTCAATCCGCACCCGGCTTCATACCGCCTTTCCTTTTCACCCTACCGCAATGCAGCTATGTGTCGTTTCCGCTTTATTTTTTATCGCTGTACGCTGCAGCGGAGATATACTACCCTCTCGTTCTAACAAAGCTCAGAAATATCTACATCTCACTCTTACTCGCGGCGGGGTAAGGGGGGAGCGCGGCCGGTGAGCTCTGGTGGGGTCCGCTCGCTCACAGTTCTCGCCGCTACCGCCACGACCGCACGCTTGCTCAGCTCGCGACTGTGACACAGAGTAGTTGCCAGAGGCGTTCCGTGACCGCAGTGAAGTTTACAAGTGTTAGTAAAAGTTATCTCCAAATGGTGGTGCTTGAAGACGGAGGAATGATGGCTACTAATCCGAATCAATATTTACAACCTGATTACTTGGCGCCGCTTCCGTCCTCTGTAAGTATTCAACTTTATTGTTTGGTTCACTTTAACCTCGTATTTTTTTTTTATTTTAAATTGTGAAGGTTAAGCTTTTTTGTGTAAATAAATATGTAGTTTTGAGGCTGTTGTTGTACAATACTTATGATTTTTTTCTTTGTTACAGTTGGACTCGAAGAAGAGCCCGCTTGCGCTCTTAGCGCAAACCTGCAGCCAGATTGGTGCGGACACAACTCCTACCAAACCACTGCTGCCACCGCATGATAAAAAGAAATTAGTGAACAGTGTTAGTGACACAGTTAGCCGTACGTCGCCAAACCACGCTAAACAAGACAAACCGCGTTCAACCCCGGACAACAAACACTTGGCTTTCAAACCCTACGAGGCCAACGTCGTTACGAAAAAACCTGAAGAAACCCGCCCTTCTTCAAAATCGAGCTCGGACAGTTCGGATGACAAGAAATCTGGAAAGAGTACGCCGGGAAGGAAGTCTACACCGCCTTCTGGTGAACATGGAAAACATAGCCCTTCTAATGACCACAAGTCCTCAGCTGGATCATCCGGCACCAGCCCTATTATCCGCTCAGGGTTGGAAGTTTTGGGCCATGGAAAGGATCCGTTAGCTGCCTTCAAGAATTTACCTGGAATGACTGGATTCAATCCGCTCACAGGACTCTGCTGCCCCCCGGGCATGGAGCAGCATGCAAACCCTGCCTTCAGACCGCCTTATGCCGGCGCACCGTTCAGCGCTCATCACGCTGCAATGCTTGCTGCAGCCGCCGCCTTCCCGGGATCATCGCCGAACCCTTACCTGGGATACGCCAGAGTTAAAACACCTGCCGGCGGAGAAACTTTAGTCCCAGTGTGCAAAGACCCATACTGCACTGGATGCCAGTTCTCAGTGAACAACCACCATCTACTAATGAGCAACGGCAGCTGTCCCGCTGGTTGTACTCAATGTGACCACCAAAAATACAACATTGCGATGGCAATGGCTCTTTCACAGCAAGGGGCGGCCGCCGGCGGTCTACCTTACGCGCAACTAAGCCGCCCCTATGTGTGCAATTGGATCGTCGGGGAATCTTATTGCGGCAAGAGGTTCGGAAATTCCGAGGAGCTTCTTCAGCATTTGAGGAGTCATACGACAGATGGATCTACGCCTTCGACAGTGTCGTCGTCACAGCCTTCGCTTTTAAACCATTTGAATCCGCTGTTTACGACGGCCGGGCTTCGCGGCGCTTACCCGACGGCCCCGCTTAGCCCGCTGTCGGCCTCCCGATACCACCCGTATTCCAAAGCCGGCCTTCAAGCGACCATGGGTGCCTCTCCCTACGGTGCCTTCAACCCCGCTCTAGGACCTTTTTACTCACCCTATGCGATGTACGGGCAGCGGCTCGGAGCCGCGGTTCACCAATAGACCCCAGTGTAGTGCGGATGTCATAATTTAATGTTGTATTGTCCAATTTTCTTCTGTGATATCGATAGACTATTCATGTTCTACGGCGGGACGCGCCATGACAAATTTAGTGATTAGTGCAATTCGTAACATAGTTATTTATGTAAGTGAACTTGCCGACGGAGTTGCTTAGACGGCATAGTGTAGACGCAAGTGATGGACGATGACTCTGTACAGCCAAATGTTATATGTAAATAATAATCTCTATGTTTAATATTAAAGGAATTATTTCGAATATAATATCTACATACCAATCAAAAATGCTCATTTTTATTTTATTTTTGCTCGTAAACCACCGAACCTCTGATTTATTGCTTTCATTAAGGAGATTAATGGTCCGAATCTGTTGAATATTAATTGAAACAAAAAGGCATTTAAATTTATAGATTCGGGTTTTTATTTCGATTTATAAACACCTTAAAATGTAACTAAGGATACATTATTCAGGAAAAATAAACTTGCGCAACAATTATTAATGTGGAAGCAAGAAACGTAAACACAAAAAACGCATAAGCCATCAACGTCAAAGTGAGATCAGAACAAAATGTGTTTTAGCTCTCTGCGAGACGTAATAAACTGACTGGGGTGATTGATTAATACACCTCTCACACACACATTAGAGCCGTCAATCAACGCGGAGAATCGTAGGAGCGTGGTAAAACAAGATACCAATCACGCAACCACCCACACCACTAAATAATAACTAACAAAATAATTCATTTAATTGAATGGCATAAAAAACCGCGTTAAGCCGACGAGCATCATTAATAACAAAGCCGAGAGCTGTCAGCTTTGTTAATGTCAAGTTTTTTTAATAAAAGCTATTTTGATAAGGCCCATGTCATGTTGGAAATTCAACTGTCAAAAGCATAATTGGTCGCACGAAAAGGCTGAAAGACGTGCGATAGAGTAATCACGGACAGAGACATCATGGGCATCATTAATAAAAAATCTAATTCAAGATAAACGTTTCATTAATAATGTAATAATTAAAAGATATGCGATAAGTCTTGTTATTAGAAATATTCAACATGACATGTTTTATTTCCATAATTAATTAACATTATATTGGCATTAAAATCGACTTTCTAGAACGTTAGTCGTTTGTTTTGTTCATAAATTGTCTTGAATTATCGTCGTCGGTAATTATAATCTGACTTTATGATTATGATTTAAATACAGATTATTTTAATAGATGAGTTTTTGCATAATAAGGCAATTGTAGTTAATTAACCAAACCAAATGATTTATTTTCTAGACAGTGGTTTATTGGTGTTAAAGTTTGCGATTAACTGTTATTATTTATAGAAATGTAACAAATTATTTAAAAAAAGTTCTATTTAGATCTGTCGCAAATCATACGGGCCCACGTTTTCAACAGATTGAAAAACGTTAAAATTTCAAAAGTGACAATAATATTTAAAATTTATCAGATCAGCCTTAAAATATCGGTGCTGGCCAAGGCACCAGCTTGTTTTTCGGGAAAAATGTTTTTGGTTAAATGCATTATTTCCCGATTTTATCCAAAAGTGATTTGTATTTTTCAAAATAGGACAGTTGCTATTTACATCATTTAGGTAAGGTAAGACTTTAATACAATGAAATGCAAAGGCTACGGCATATATACCGTTTTCGTAATTAAAAAATTATACTCTCGACCAAACAAACAAGACATTTTTTTAACTGTAGATTCAGATGGATCGAGCTATTGAGGCTGGGCAATTGATAACCCACGCGTTCTTAGCATAATCAGAACTAGTTTTGACAAAAGCTACCGTCATTGCGGGTCCCGGTAGGAGTGGTACCAATAATGAATGATTATTTAAGTCATTGTAATGATAATTGATTGAGTTGCAATGATATTGGCTAACACCAGCCAGCTGTCAGGCAAGTCCTCAGACAGAAGAATCTGAAAGTGGAGGATTTTGATAGCATTGTTATATGAAAAAGGAAGAGCTAATTTACCTTTAAATATAGTTAACTTATGCTAGAAATATTTTTGTTTGCATTTACTACTTGTGAACATGGTCACATGATCAAAAGACTTGAAAAAAAAACCAATTGGGCACCCATTTGAATTAAGAACAAAAAGGAGTTACCTTTTATTATAATAAATATCAATACCAAGTAGACTTAAGCATTATTATGATGAACATATTTTTTTTTTACGATTATATAAGTACATCTTATACAGACGATACAAATAAATTAAACTTTGTGTCTTGCGTTATAACATGGTAATATAATAAATCAAGTTTGCAATAAATATGACATTAAGATAATGGCACGACTTTGACATAGTTTAGGAGTCAGCCATAATTCATTTAAGTTTGATTTACGTTTATCGTTAACCCGTAGCGACATCTCTTGGTAGTCGGGTGAACTAAGTGAGTTGGCAGCTTCATCTTGCTCCACCTTTTTTTCAACTTTATTTAGATAACCACTAGGATTTATTTTAATATAATTAGGGAAAAAAATAATCTCAAAATTAATTTAATACTAATTAAAAAATCATACAAATAATGCATCGGTCAGTCCTAAATGATTATTTACCGATACATTTACGTTTTCTCTCTAGTTCTTACTTTAAAACTAAAGAACAAACTTCTCTCCATGATATTTCCTCTTTGCTACATGTTCTCCTTTACACTTTGCTTAGGGAAAAATATCGACTTGGTTATTATTTTGGTATTGCAGTCGCCAATGACCGATGGTGACAGCTGTCTAATCGTATCTGGTCAGCCCGTCTGTAAAAGAAAAAAATAATCTAATTCACTTTATTGCTCTGTCACTTCAACGTCATGTTTGAACTGTTACACTAATCTGTCAAAGGAGTTACAGCAACAAGGTACAAAGGTGTGCAGCTACATATAAGGCGGACTGTTAATTTGAAAACCAGTGACGTGCCAAATAGCCCTTCAAGATTAACTTTGTCAATTACTCATACCTGATGCACACTGACGTCAAAATTTTATGCATATCGACTCAAGATGGATACCGCAATGCGAGCGGCGAAATAACCAATTACGATTAACATAAACATTATTTAAACTTTATTTACATATTAGTTGATGAATAATGTATGCGATTAGAGTAATGGTTGAATGTCATGTTCAATTCAGTAGGCTTTGGTTGAATGAAGTTGGAGTTTGAGGAACCAGTTATGTCTTTTTAAAACTTAACTATAAGTACATTAACAGGAGATGTCAAAACAGTTTTGGTTTTTCATGAATATTTTATTCAATTACAAAATGGTCAAACGCTGAACGATTCTTGTTCCGTAATGTACTTTTTCACTTCTCATGCTCTTAAAATGCTACTTAAATCTCTGCGAATCGGGACTAAAGCTCCTTATTAATCTCTAGGGATTAAAGTATTTTTTTTTAAATTTACTTTGGAAACCCCTAAACAACCAATCACGGTGTCTGTGAATGGAGGATTATCGCCATTTTCAGTGATTGTGTATGGACCATATTTTTGGGTGTCGAAATAACCTCAAAATGACAACTGTGCAAATATATTTAAAAACAGGATTTAATTTCGTGAAATACGATTAATGATTACGAATATGAATCTATTTAATCATATTAAGGCCGAACTCTTTTATTATGCGTGATCCAATTACTTTTAAAATGGTTTCCAAGTTTGAATCTGTTGGCTAAATATGCAAGCATTTAAAACATCACTTTACAAAAAAACCGCGGAACTTTTTTTCCTATTTGTATTTTGAATAGATGTTCATAACTTGTATTGAGCATACGTAGTTAAAAAAATTCACCAATTAATTGGCAACTGTGAAACTATGCAACTTTAGAAATTACGGACCAGAAATGTCATCATCATCATCCAGTGAAGAAGAATTAACGCCTAACTCCAGAATGGAGAAGGAAGCAAAAAAGGTGATACTAAATCTTTTGCCGCCAAAATCTAGTGGCATTTATTCAAAAACATACCAAACTTTTATTGATTGGAAATATGGGAAACAAATAACATCATTAATGTTAGATTAACGATAGTAATAATAAGATACCTAATTGTTAGTTTTAATTGTTAGAAACTTTTTTATAGTAAATGTTGTAATTTTGTTTAGAACGTCGTTTTTTTCCTCGCATTCAAAGTGAAAAGTAGAGTGTACGCGAGTGTGTAACGCGAGACTAAACAACCATAATGACACTCGAACTACAGCCACTCTCGCTCGCAACCTCGCTCGCGTGGCTAAACATCTCGTGTCATTATGGCTTGTTTTAGTCCCTTGTTGAACAATCTACTATTTTAATATGATAGGTATTTGATGTAGTCAGCGTTTTATCAAAAAATTCCGGTCTGTAACTGGTTCCGTTTACAATCTTAAGACCTGTGATATATGGATGAACACTCGAACAGCAGGATAACAATATGGCGCCGTATTGCATTTTGGGTACGGAACCCTAAAAATAAATTAAGTAAGCATTTACCGTATACATATAAAAAGAAAGTAAGTACCTACTTAAATAGTTTACGTCAAGGCTTCTGAAAAAACAGTTTATTTGACAACATACAGAACCGATTATAATAATACAAATTCACACTTGAATTAAGCCGAACTCTATGAAAAGATCCCTTCAAAAACATACAGGGGGAATTACCTTTATTGTAACCCTCAAATGAAGTGTAAATTTACCGAATGGGACCGGAAACTCAACAATGAACGACTGAATGATAAAGATCTTGAACGCATTCAATCTAATTATGCAAAAACCCATTCACATGTTAGTTGTGACAACTTGGGTGTACATTGTGGTGTAGGATTTCGTGAGATTTTATCGTTTATCTCTTTGGAATTAACTGAGGTTTTTTGTGAACGTTTTTTTGATCTGACGTTATCAAAAGGATTATTAACGGTTTTTGCGAACGTTTTTGATTTTGAGCATTGATAATTATGTATTTTTAAATTCGCGAGGGAAAAAATAAATGAAATAACCGCCAAGTGTGAGTCGGACTTGAAGGGTTTTGTACTACTCCAGTATGGGCCCCCTATTTTATTATTTATTGTTACAGCGGCAATATTTATACCTTTTATTGTGTGAAAAACTGTCTACCTATTATATTTAATGTGATACAGCCCAACCCAAATTAACTATTGTTTAAAAAGAGTGATTAATGAATAAGTTTATTATTTGATAGGTACATTTAAAACGAAAATTATATTATTGATGTCAAAATATTGAGCAGCTGAACAAATTGCACAGAGCAAACATTTAACTTTGAAGAGCAAAGAGGGTGGCAAATTCATAGCCAAAATAAATATTGGGCCAAAGTAAGTGTTTTCTCGAGCAACATAACAGTAATAACATAAACATCGATAGATTCCTATAAAAATATACACAATGTCATCTTGAAAAAATATTGCACTACGTGTTCATTTCAGATGGGGATGCAAAGTGAAATTCAATGTTGCTTGGCTGAGATTTTATGTTGCATAAGACGTTTTAATAAATTCATAGACATTTTGTATTATCTTTTATGTTCCATGTTATGAATATGTTTATGCGTTATCGTGTTTTGTTTACAAAGTTATTATTAAGTGTCTCATAACTTGTAATGCATGTCAAGATGATGTCATTTGCATAGGTCAATATGTGTTATTATGACAAGTTCAAGATGTAAACCATTATGTTTACGTATTTATAATACAAGCTCTTAACCGCGACTCTGTCCTCATTGAAGTTGTTTATCGCTGTTCACTTTAAAAAAAATGTTATGGGATGTTAACTATCGTCGATCAGTTGAAGCATTGGAATGTGAAGGTAGAACAAACAAACAAAAATGTAAAAACTTGTTTACCAATAACAATAATTGTATGTATTTAGACTGTATTACAAAAAAAAATTTAAATACAGAACGCAGGCATAATAGGTACTTTAATAAGTATAAGGAACTGCGTATAAATGCTCTGAATAACTTTTTAAAGCAAAAAGTGGCGTTTCAAAAAAAACGGTCATATCATAGAGTGGCATTTTGTCACGTTCCTGTCTACCCCATGAAAAATTATAGTCGTGAATGTGTAATTAAGAATATTAATAATGATACAAATTGTACTGTAATTATTGGATATTCAATGAAAGGTGAAATTTAATGATACAGGGAATAATTTACAAGGCTAATTGAGTGACGACTGGTTGAGACATAAGCGGGCTGGCAGTCCAACTGAAACTGGACGTTATTCTAAAATCTCTTGAGTGGTCGAATGACCACATATTAAGTGGTTGTTACGTACATACACTTACATACCATCCTTTCCAGAGTGGGGTAGGCAGAGCTACAGAATTAGAAACATACTCCAATTAATATTTTTACTAAGTTCTGTAACCATATTTTGCACAAACAGGCTAAGATGTTTACCAGTGTTCCTATGTTTGTGTGTGTGTAAGTGATTGTTGTAGCTGCTACAAAGGGTTTTACAAGTATATCGATATAATCCTAAAGGTTTTTTTTATTATGGTTTTTCTCTTTATTTGCGGAAACAAACCCTTAATATCCCCTTTTGATTTGAATTTCAAGTGTAAATAAGATAAGATATGATGATATTTACTACCAAAAAATGTTTCATGTTAAGTTGCTCTTAGATCTAGCTTATGCATGAATATACGAGTATAATGTGTGTACCCCCGAATCCTAAACTAGTGCAAACTGTATTTTCCGTGTCAGTGATTCCTCTTTCTTTTGTATTGCCTTCTGATAGACGCTGACAATAACCACCTAGCACTAAAATAACTTTAGAGCATGATATGTCATTTTCATACATTAGAAAGCAAAAGTGACAGCGACACGAAACGCGGGACTGCATTGCTACAAAAAATGAGCCGTGGGCCCTTAGTCTCTAAGTAAATAAAATGTACTTTGTGTAAAAAAACTCGTTTGACTTTGCCGTATCCGATTTTGTTAATTCGCCAATGTTTATAAAAAATCGCTTTTCGCCTATGCCTTACTCTAAACTTGTCAGTTCTCATTACCAATCATAATTATGGAAAAATGATTGGCCCCTGACACACGCCAGGGCTCAAGGCCCTTCAATACAAGCTAATTACCATAAAGACCTGGTAATAACTAACTAGACCGATATTCTAGCTTAATTACTTAATAACACGACTCATTTTTCTTTATAAATGGAAAAATCGGGTAATAGCTGCCAGTAAAATAAATATACAGTTTTGTTTTAAGTGTACGCTGTCACATTTTAATGTCATGTTTAGGTAAAACGAATATTCTGGACTTAATGTACGTTCGAATCTTTAAAATTAGTGCGGCTGTCACAAAAAACGTTTATGCAATGTGATAACTTTTGATAAAGTGCTTGAATGCACAGGAAAAGTACATAAAATGACTTAACATTAAATTGGTAAAGACACATTTTTACCGTAGTATTATTGAAATGAAACCTTTGCCCTATACCAAATTTAGTGCTACCAAACAATAAGTACAAAATATTACGTATAGCCAATACCAATTGATTTGACTTATTTAGTAAACACTTTTATAACCTTAAAATTGCATCATTTTTGGCTGAAATGGTTTTTTTAGACTGATTATAGCAACTAGAGACAACATTTTCCTAATTTTGTATCATGGATGTTTTTTTTTATGATAAAATTATTATTTTAGGTGAAAAGGAAGCATTTTGAGGTTATAAAAGTGTTAACTAAATAAGACAAGTCTATTGGTATGGACTTTAAGCAAAAAAAGAATCGCTATATTCCAGTACAATTTTAAATGTAATCATCATGTCAGCCGAAAGACGTCCAATGCTGGACATAGGCCTCCCCCAAGGCTTTCCACTCAGACCGGTCTTGTGCTTTTCGCATCCACCGCGGTCCCGCGATCCTGACGAGGTCGTCACTCCATCTTACCTACAGCCTACCTACAGCTCGTCTTCCGGTCCGCAGACGCCACTCCAGAACCTTCTGATCCCATCGGCCATCAGTCCTGCGAGCAATGTGCCCCGCCCACTGCCACTTCAGTTTAGCTATTAAATGTAATATTATAAATTATTTCTAACGCTGAGTTTGTGTGATGCATGCACTAATTTATTGATTTTCGTATACCACCTGGCAAAACATAGTGATACCAGTATTCTCTCTACCACTGTTACCGGTTTTATCTATGTTTACGAATAAATCACTTTGACTTATCCTAAATCTATTTGACCTTTCGTATGCAAACGAACGTGTCAGCATGTACAAATATATGACTACCTGATATAAATACTGTTACGTGCGTCATTCTGAAATATTGGACATTAGCAGCGCACTTGCTTGTCGGCCTCCATCTTTTCCTCAAAATATAATTGGTGTGTTTGCTTTAACACTACACCAAAATGCGCTTACTTTTTTTAACACATTCAGTTCCAAAAGCTCAATAATAAATACAGTCCTATGTATTTACTTATATCAACACTAATTTATTGTACAAAACACAACATTAAAATACAATATTTATTGTATATAGGAAAGTACAAAGGAGAATTTATCCCTTTAAAAGATATTTTCCGACTAATCTATGGATGATTGAATAGATATTTTTTTTAAAGAAACTACATTTACTAATAATATTACCGACCTAAAACAATTAATTTTGTATAGAAATAAAATTATCTGGCACACAATAAACGACGTGTACCTACATTACAAAGTTGTTTTTTTATAATTATTCAAATTCTAAATGACAATGTCGACATCATTATGCGTAAATTAGGAAATGATTGTATTTATTTTTTTTATGTAAGTTTGTGTGTTCTTTCGTTTGTAAAAAGTACACTTAGTACCTTTATCTTGTTAAATAAATGTTTTATTATATGAAAAAAAAACCGAAGCCACCTGTCAAGTAAAATTTAAATGGTGTCACAAATACTTTTTATTTGCGTTGTCATTAAGTGGTAATTACCAGCGAGCGACAATGTCGCCATCTGGTTCAGTTATTATTTTGTCATTACAGTATAATTGTTTCGTACGGCAATTAGTTTATTTTTGTCTTTATATCGTTCTTCGTGAAAACATTGTCACATTGTAATGAGTACCTGCCATCTGTCAAGTTAAATTTATTTACTGTCACATTTTAATTGTAATCGTGAATGTGGTGATGCATCATTGTTTCCTTATGTAAACGAAGTAAAGTAATGTTTAATTGTTAAAAGTGAGTTCCTATATATATTAAACGAGTAAAACGAAATACTTTAAATATTAAATATATTTTATATCGAAATAATGTTTGCCAAATGTATCGTTTGCCAACTGTTTCATTTGCCAACCCGCTTTGTTGTCTGTAACCGTAAATATTTAATGATTTTATATATACTAACCTAACCTAACCTATTAGAGTTTTACACGATGTTACTGAAACAAATCCTGAAAATGTGTCATTGGGTTTTTAAATGAAAAGGTTGGGACAGGATACATTTGCCAAAAATATTTTTGACAAACATCAGGCTCCCGTCAATTTAACTAATTGAAATAAAATCGATTGTAAATTAACGTACTCTTAAAAGTCGTTAAAGTAATTTTATCTTATGCATTAGTGACAAGTAACAGTGGAAAAATACATTAACCGAAACTTACTAACGATAACAGAAAATCAATAAAGGCAAAAATCCTTGGTACATACACGATAAAAATTGGAGCAGTCATTTAATGAATTGAAAATGCACGCACGGACATAAATTTCATTAATTTTGTACTTAATGTATTGTTTCCGGTTCATAAATATTAACTGCTGCCGTGAGACTGTTACAGAGTTGGCAATTATTATTTACCCTGGCATAAAGATATACCTGCTTAATACCGGTTAAAATAGCCCACATTTTTTTTGAGCATAAATTATGCTGATATTAAAACGAATATAAAAGGATTAAAAAAATTGATCACTTCCTAAATGAAGTAAAAACATTAAAAACAAACGATAGAACACCGTCGTTCAGGAACCATGTCTTTCGAAATCATTGAGTTGAACAAACATTTGCACAAACCAAATTACCCGTGCGGCAAACATTGGGCAAACTTTTCTCATATGTCACTGCGTCGGGAGCGGCGACATAACTCATTCGCCACTAATCCCAGAACAAACGACTGGCTCCCGCGACGCTGTCTGTCAAGAGAACAAATCTGAGGGAGCTGTTCCAATTATCGTACTGAATTTATTGGATTTAATGAGACATATTAACACATTGAGGGGCGTATTAATAAACTAATCTTTAGTGAGATTGTGAGAGGACACGTCAAATGAAATGGCAAAGCGTAGTAAACTGTCATCTCTGACGCGACTTGAAACAGGCGACTCACTCGAATCAGTTCATTGATATAGCCCTATTTACTAAAAGTCGTATTCCGTTTACTCTGTTCAGACGTTAGAATATCTGGCGCTGAACTATATAATTGTTGGTACTCAATTTGATTAAGAAGTGTATGCACCTAGGAACGAAAACCATATAAAAAAAAACGAAACATTTTCGGGTTTTGAAAATAGAAGCCTTCGCGTAAGTTATAGTAATGAACGATGGACCGTCGCAAATATTCATTATTTAATTGACTAACATTCGAAACACATACCTACATCTTATATTCGACATCAAAATGCAATATCAAGTTTTCTAGTCTGCATAACTTTAACTTCTATTCGCAGAGATACAAACTACAGTAAGCTTGTTTGTAGTAAAATTAACTCAAGTACGTTCTTCACGTCTCACCATTATAGATTTGACGATAAAACAACTCAGTAACCATTAAAAGATAATGTTTATAGCTTGAACGATGACCTCAACTCACACGAAGCATCACGGAGGCATATATCATTGTACAGCCACCGTGTGACTCAACAAATAAAAAGCGCAATTTAGCCATCAGTGGAGATTAATCAAAGCGTCGTCGGCAGCGCAATTTGAACTAGCACCGCGTTGCACAGGATACAATATTTTATGTTGACAGACATAACAGCGTTTATACGAGCGTTTATTCTTTATGTGTCCCGTATTTTATTCGCTTTATGACGGTCGTTGACAACCCTAATAATTCTACCAGCACTCTCATTTGATACACAAATGTGGACTATAATGCAGGCATTTTAAGAAGCGACAATTATTTTCCTAAGTGTAGATTTAAAATGGTTCTCGGTATAATAGTCGTGGATGCCGGTTGTGTGTTTGTTAGTATTTTATTTCGGGGCGTTCTCGCGTCATAAAATAATGGCGTAATGCACGCTCGTAAATCAATTTTCCTTTGAACGATGACGTTTATAACGAAGGTCGGTAGTTTTGAATTAGTATATTATTTTTTCTGTGGTACGAACGTGATTATTATCGTTGTATATTGATGGCCAGTATTTTAACTCCCCTCGGAATGAAATCGGTCTACACGAAGCTTTATATTTATATTTATTTCTCTTTAATAGCGCGCTTGATTAATGGTTAAAGTTGTGTGTAGAATCTCTATGTGGTTACTATTTTTGAATACGTTTAATTTAGTTTTGATGTTAGAATTACCACCTACGTGGGGCCGCCTGGGGTCACGGTATGTCAACCAAAACGTAGTTTAATGACGTTCAATAGATACTAGAAATAGTTTTATTTACGTGTAACTTTGATTATCAACTGTAAATTTAAAGATGAAGATTTCAGTAGTCCTGAGACTCTTTTGGTAGGTATTGATTGCGGAATAATACGACATGGAGGACAAAGTTTTATTAGAGCTTTGCACAAAGTTGCTTTGTAATCAATCTTTACAACTGTAGCTATAGTAGAAGAAGAAGGACTTTAAGATGAACAGTAACAAAATAAGGATGCTTTTAAAATATTTTTTCCTGAAAACCACTTACTTTTTCCATTTAAGTATTAAATTATAAAGCCCACTGACACGTGAAAATTGAATTGAAACAAACCTCACTAAATAAAACATCAAGGGTCGCCTGAAGGCAGTTCTCACCGAGAAACATCGCGTTAATACGTAATAAGCGCGCTTACCATTGGGAGCTTGGCAAAATGGCTGAATAATGATGAAAGCTTTTGTACAAATAAAAACACAAACTGGTTATTTCACCTATTCGTGTTTTTAATAAAACATCTGATGAAAAAATGCAATGTTGTAGTGAAGTAGACATAAATGCATTGTAAATATAAAAATTACATTGTTTTTAACTCGCACGATTTTCAGACATACAAACTTGATGTTTTGTTATTACAGACCAAACATCAGTTCATCAAACGCGCTATTTATCACATTTACGGTGTCAGTGACTCATTCAAAAAATAATTCATCATTCATTTCCTAAAAATTGACACGAAATACGAGCACGCGATCCGAACGGAACATAGTACAGGGGCCGGTTCATAAATCTTCATTGCGTCCCGATGACACGCCGCGACACTTCTCTCTGCTACCGCGCTACCGAAACACTCCACGTCACTAACAACCTACGTCACACCATCTGCATCATCGCAAACTCAACTCTAAGTATCAGCAATAAAACTGCAATCATAATTGTCTACGTAAATTGGAACTCCGTCGCACTTCCCAACATGAATAACTTTCCAAAGCTCCAATATGCAGCTAATTTTGAAACGAATACCAAAGGTGCTAAGGTAGGTTTTACAATATAGATGTCTCTCTGGAACTTTGTTCTTTTCGTTAGATTTGTCTCTGTCGAAAACTAGAATGTCGTTAGAGGAAATTTCAACCACACACGACTGACAACCTTTGAGTAAAGCCTGTATGGTTGAGTTTTATTCGCGTGGGGAGTTTGTGAGTGGCAACAACATTATCCCTCTGTGACAAGCAACGTCAGGTTGTCGATCATTATAATATATGTGCCTCGCTGTCAGCTGTCTTAACACATGAATGATTCACTCCGTGATAAATTTTAGCTCATGATTACATTTCATACACACGTCAATGTGTCTGTTTAGGTAATTACTGGCGCTGTATTTAAGGCTTTCTGTTGATTTTACGTAGAAACGGACGGAAGCCATAGGCTCGTTCGTTATTTTGACAGGCACGTTCCCGGTTCGAGAATGCTATGATTTATGGAATAACGGGGCCAGAAATGATGAATCGGAGATAAGTTTTGATATTTACTGACGACTGTTGTGTATAATGAAACACTTTAGTTGCTGGCTGAACTTCGTAAGGCCCACGTCAAATTTTGTCACTTCGAAAAATTATATTTTGACAGTCAACTAAAGTCAAAGGTCACTTTAGCAAATGTCCTAAATTTAGGACGTTGGGCTTTACGAGGTAATGGTTAAAACTTATCTAAACTTAGTCAGAAATTATGAGTAGAAAGTATACTTTAATCTAGAACATCCCTCTAAAAATGCCTCTTACATTTTAATCATAATTACCAAAAATATTTTTCTGATAAATTTCACACAAATTATGGCTCATCTCCAAACATTTGTTAGGTTAAGCGTACTATTTTTTTTCTATCATGACACAACCGAATTTAAACCACATCATCTACTTTTTTTGTCATTAAATAGATATATGTGGTTACAACATAACGAAACTATCAAACAACCTAAACTAATCAGTAAATTGCCAGCCCCAAGCGGCGGTAATCTGATGTAATTCGCCGCGGCGTGATAGATCGAGGCAATAAACTTATGAGATATGATGGGAATCACGAGATAGAGAAATGATGGTGATAGGGGTAAAGGA
The DNA here is from genome assembly GCA_923062465.1 of Acleris sparsana. Lineage (NCBI taxonomy): Eukaryota > Metazoa > Arthropoda > Insecta > Lepidoptera > Tortricidae > Acleris > Acleris sparsana. Next base: position 14,403,467 of record OV281293.1, read on the forward strand.
TTACGAGATGAAATAGGATTAGGAAAAGTTTGGAAAGTGCCCGTTTCAATGTAACTTAGTTCCTCAATTCTAAACGCAATTGGAGATATTATAGTTATGTTTGTCATACATTCCCTTTTTCGAAGAAACTTTTAGCTTTTTTTTATTACATGGATAAGGCAATCGAGTACTCAGGTTACCTGATGGTAAGTGGATTTTGAAGCCCATTGATATTTGCAATCTCAGGATTGCTATTTTACGATTGCAATCGTGTGCAAATGCGTTGCCAACCCTGAGTATTTAAATGGAATACCTCTATGCTAGTAATTTCACGAGTTATTTTACCGCCAGCCTGAACCCAACAAAGCGATCACTTCAGTCCTGACAGACGCTCCTGGATTACAGACAATGAATAATCAGCCACAGATCGTTACAAGTAATTGACGGTTTTTATAGTGTTTGCCACTGCCTTATACCAGTTCTGAAAGGAGTCAATGGCATTTTTCCACAGCATACAGAAGCCAGACTCGTGCTTGCGCGTCGATCAAGATGCAAGTGGCGGGCATACATCAAAGTCGGCGTTATCGGCGCAAGCGGCGTTTGCGCTGCGCGGGAGGGAGAATGCCTTTAGGGATTTACGTTTGTTGTCAAAGTCTATGTTTAAGCTGGAATAGGTTTTGTTAACTATTTACTTGCTGAATTGCTCTTGGATGGCTAAATAGAATTGCAAAAACCTATGCTACCTTTAATTGAATATGTTGGCTTACTAGAACACTTGGAGGCGCGAGCATATTTACCAGTATTTTCTAGGTAATTGCCAAGTAAAGTCAATTTATTATTTTATGGAGGAAAAATAAAAACGAAGTGGTTCTTGATTAACGTGCATTTATAACGATAAGGTTATAATATATCGATTATTTGGAATCAGGTGCGAAGATGCAGCACCCAACCAAACGTTTAAGGTGGTTAAAATGTATAGTTAAACTATCGATTCAAAAACTTTTTTTTGATGGGTTTGTCCTTGTTTCAATGACACTCATTTCATTGAACGTAACACTTCGCCAAATTTTCGTTTCATAAAAAGCCATTTTCTACTGAACCCGTGTTGATTTCAGGTTTTCTTGTGATGGTTTGTCTAACGTTACCTAAACTAAGTGAATCATATTTAAGATTACATGAAATCGACACTTGTTCAGCAAAAAACATTTTTCTATGAAACGTAAAATCTGCGAAGTGATACGTTCTATAAAATAAATGTAGGTGGAACATCGTTTTGATTCCCTGAATAAAAAAAATAACAAATTGTGCTTCTCAATTACATTTTTGCACCAAGGTTTTAACATAAACGAACTTTGCTATTACAAATATTAATTTGTAAATGTGACCACTGGCAGAGAATATTCGTTTGCCCGTTCGTCTGCACCAAAGCAAGTCAGAAGCAGAGATGAGGAATGCGATATAGTGATACGAGCATTGTCTGGCTGGCCCGACCACTGATGGAAGCCTGACGCAAAAACGACCTCTAAAAGGAATGATAGACATAACGTCCCAGATAGATTTATTGCAGCTTAAAAGATCTCTGTAAGTTTTTTGTTTGACAAGCCTTATATGGCTTGATAAAGTGTCTTTCATTCAATGTCTAAAGCAAACTTGGGATGGTTTATAAATAAACTTGATTGATTTAAAATTACTTTTGAGATTAAATTTGCTATTGAATGTAAAACAGTGAAAGAAGAAATGCTTTTTAATAAGTTACGGAGTATTAATAGAAAATCATTAAAGAAAACGAACTCAAACGAATATCCCAATATCAGAGGTTAAAGCAATGCACAAATCAATGTCCCTAACAAATGCAGCGATCACGAAACAAATGACGGCGATATAAAACAGTGTCCCAATTATTTGGGACAATTCATTAGAGCTCCGAGCTCTCCGATTGGTGCGATCCGTCACGCGTTGCTCGACAGATGGGTATCTAGCGGGGAGTGCCGGGAAGAAATGGTCCCACTAAATCAACCGTCGGCCGACAATCCCGCGCAGTCGCCGTCGATACATCAAGTGTAATGCCTCGGATACCGCGGCCAGATAATCGAATGTGAGCATCGACTCGTTACACTGGAAATAAGATGAGGATTCTCTTGTCATTGCCAGGAAGGTCCAAAGTGCAATAAATAGAAATAGGATTGTCGACGTTATTGACTTGATAGCAGAATAAATGTAATGTCAATAAATTGTGAAAAAAAATGTAGTGGGTTTAAAACGATTTTAAGTAAGGAGTTCAAATTATAAACAGATATTAATGTTGAAAGTAGTTTGAAGCGAAAAACGAGTTGTCTTAAGCCTGCAAACGCTGATAGATCTGTAAAGTTTGCCGCAGACAGGAATATATCGAGTGGCTGCCTCCGTTCAGCTTTATTTATACATAACATCTGTTTGAAGTTGAATCTACCGGCGCGGACGGGGAGCGCATTACCAGAGATTTATTCCGCGTCTTAATTGTGAATCGATGGGTTAATGAAGATAAAACCCGCGGCCGTGTTGTAAATTAGCTCGCGTGTCGACTGCTCGCTCCGATAAAGGCCTGCTTTATTGCTTTGTTTGTTTTCTCTGCCCGTACTTCAAAGGCTAAGAGATAAACTTTAGTTTTATACGAACATTTATACTTTAGAGATCAAATACAAAGAAGTAAAATTAATGATGGTCCCTGTAATTAACTACTACGCTTATAAATCAGCGGTTACTTCGACAATAGTCCACAAAGTAAGATAAATCGACGGGACACCACTCATACTAGTCTATACTGACACGCATCCAATCCTGTTCATACTCAGCGACTTCTCCAACCACATGTAAAAAAAATACTTACGCCTTCTTTTCCACATTGCCAGTATCTAAACTCTCTAGAGTATTGAAAGTTTCTAGCCATGAATGATTTATGGGTGTGATGTAACGGAGTTGGGACAGGGGTTAACCCCACGCGGTCACACTCGCATCTAATGGTCGTGATTCGACAAGTACAAATGGCCTCTGTGACAAATGGCTTGCGGACGACCCCGTGTCGGCGAGTGCGTCGTAACTTTAACTAATAGACAAGCCAATATAACCTTTATTGGTGTGCTTTTTAATAAAACTATTAGCGTAACAATCTTTGCGATAAATTTTGTTACTGCACACGTCTTGATCATTGAAGGCAGATGAGAGTTTTACTACAAAAAAGTTTAAACTCCTCTTTCAATTAAAAAAAACGACAATACAGACACTAGGTTATTGCAAAAAAAAATTAATTTATGTTCATTAGGTTCAATGTTGAGTAGCAACATCAAACATGTAAGTATGAAGATAAGTGAATGTGGAAAGTGTCGATCCCTTCCGATACGATCAAAGGTCACTGCGGCAGACACTGGGTAGGAAATTCTTTGCGATTTCCTTTTCATAAAGTTCTGTCCTTTATAGGGTGCAATGATTTATAGTGGTTTCTAGTAGCTGTATATTGCCGTGCCTCTCATTTGATAAACGACGTAGATGGCGCTGGTGGCGTTATTGCTTTTTGAAATATGATGTTTGAGGGCTCTCTTGAGGTCAATCGGGATTTGTATCTTATATATGGTTACAAAAGATGTTCAGTGAAAATTAACATCTTCTTTTTTTGTTATTTTAAGTTACTTGAAAATAAATACGTTACAGTTATGACAACCACAATATTCGTAAGTTTTAAGATACTAACTTGTTTAAGAACAGATAATTTTGTTTGGCTTAACAAAAAATATTCACATTTGTCATTAAAAAAAAAAATCATATTAATAAGGACCTCGGGTTGTCAGGCAGACGGATACGTGACAGACGTCAGATTCAAACACACATCACTCCTCTTTTGTTACTGGGGGTCAAAATTATAATATGACAAAAGAAACAACAACTTCAAACGTTTGATAATAATAACAAAAGCAAGCTTTTAAACCAAGCTATATGTTATTGGAAGGAAAGTCCATCAAATTAATTTGTATTACCCATTAAAATGTATTTCGAACCACAATAATTAATTGATTACCACCGCATCCATCTAAATACAAATCTAACGAGAAATTGAAGCATTACCGTGGAACGTACCGTAAATTGAAACATGTACATAATAATACACAGACTGCTAAAACCGTACAACAAAAATATTTTTAGCTTTAATAATAGTCGCGACGATTTTTATACAAAATTAAGAGATTAACAACATTAATAGTTACATTCGTATGCGCAAAAAATATTAACTGAGGTTTTAAAGGACCTATAGTAAAAACAAAATATAATTATGAAATTTTTGTTAATTTAAAATGTATTTGTGTTATGATTTTGAGCATTAAATATTGGATAGTAAGTATCACTTGTTGTCTGTTATTTATCATGTCCAATCGTGAGATCATATTTCGAATAGAGGGTGAGAGAGCAATAAACGTAATTTGTATGCTCCTGGTCTCGGGAATTTCGCAGTGGGCGTTAATTTATGTCAAAAAGGGAAAAACTAGCCAGCAATTTCTATGACAGTATACACTAGTACCCGTTATTAAAAAAACACAGTTAAATCAATCCCTTGACCCTTGACCTTGACTTGTAAAGTAGTTTGACTCTTAATTAATATTATTTTATTTTATTTTATTCTATTTTATTCTATTTTATTCTATTTTGTTCTATTTTATTCTATTTTATTCTATTTTATTCTATTTTATTCTATTTTGTAACGTACTTTGTTTTTGTGTTCACTTTTACTATTTTTACTATTATAATTTAATTCTATTTCTGACGATCTCAATGTAACTGCATATAATTTGACATGTAATGTAATTTATACTGTGTTATATTGAGTAATAAAATTTGAATCTGAATCTGAATCTGAATCCTTTACTGGTTTAGACTAGGAACTCTATCTCTAGTAAACAAAAATCATGTCAATACACACATATTTTCACGCTTGTTTTGCAATGGATCAGTCAGACACTATAGGACGCAAGGCGCACCGGTCCAAACATACTTCTTTAAATTCCTCAACATTCATCAACCTCTTTATGCACAATCATTTTGAGCTATTAATACACACGTCTTACTTTTTATCACCTCAATAATTAACCAGTTCTTATATAGGATAAAGACTATTAAAAAGATACAACAGATAAATCTCTTAGCACGGGCAGCCATCCGTCTTCTAATGAAGAAAAGTGCGCCCCTAGGATGGTTTATCGCCGATCTGGGTAATTAAAACGCTACCCGAAGGAAATGTGCGGTAATAACCATAAATCTTGCAGCTTGTAACCGTGGGAGTAAAAAAGTAGACGGGACACTGCTTTGGTTTAACTGGTTGATGTGGTGTTACCTAGTAAACAAGTGAAGGTATAAATTATCATGCCTCTGCAAGAAGCACTAAAGTACTGGTCATATATTCTACTAGGTAAAGATATGTGGACCTTGAGCTTCTATCCTGTTTTACCCAGTATACTGAGAGTTCCTGGATAGTAACAGCCGTAAACTGCACATACATAAACACACACGTACGTAGACGTATTTACATTTGTTTGTTAATAGAAAAGAATATAATAAAATTGAAATGATGACATTGCTAATTATTTCATTAATAATTCAAGTACTTTCTGCACATTTTTCTACTCTTCAAGTCGTAACTCGATCGCGTCAAGACACGAACTGTGTAATTGCGCCATTCGACTATCGTCTTATGTGTGTATGTATGCATATATTTTACTAGTATTACGTGTATTTGTACATATTTAATGATGACTAGGGTTTGCACTTTTGGTGCCTATGACGTCAAAATGATGAAAGCTCTACACCGTGTTTTTTTTGATTTACGATAACTTCGGTATATCTAAAACTAGGTATATCTATAGAAACTAATTGGTACATTCGATTTTTAAATACTGCGAAAAAAAATAATCGGTTTAGTACAAAATAATGAAATCTTTTATCTTTGGTCATTCTAAAAGGGCCTTTAGAGTTAACTAATAATCAGTGTCAAATACGTCTATGTTGGCGTGACATACACACACAAGTAAAGATAACACTTGACAGGTACAAGATTGTCACTTTAGATTGACGCGTATACAAACCTAATAATTGGAAACTCTTTACTCATAAGAGTCATAAATATTAAAAGAAAATTGTTGTTATCAATTAAGAGCCTTTTACACTAGTTTAACGTGATTAACTGATTAAATTTAAAAATTAAATATCTTTAAAACCGTTAGACTTATCATTTGTCTGTCTTCGGGAAATTAACTTTGTTTGACCTAAAGAACGTTCCCTTAAAGTTATCGTAAATAAAAAAAAACACGGTGTATTAAGCAGGTATTTAAATAATAAATAAGGATCACATTAGCAGCATATTTTCGAATATGATTTTGGCGAGTAATGTTTAAAATATTGATGCTAGAATACTACACAATTGATTATTACAATACTAACAAAAGTTTTTTCAATTATAACTTTGTAATATCTCTATGGTTTTGCAACAGTCCATCTGAATTTCAGTATTGATGAACTCAGACAGTTTTATAAGGGTTGATGTAGAACCGGTTTTTGTGTATACTAGTCTTTCATTTTTAATCACCTATTTGCAAATTGACGTTATTGGCACTAAAAGTGCAACCCCTGATGATGACCAATGAATCAATGTGCTTCTAGACGCGGACATAGCTAATTATATCCTTGATACTCTATGTAAATGGGTTTGGTTACCAAGCGTGAATAATAAAATTATACTCTCAAATGTGCTGAGGGTTGTCGTGTCGTGTTAAATGGATCAGTGAGTTTGTTTTCGTTGTGTTAAGTTGAGTAAATATGTAGTAACTGAGTTAATTCAGAGGGAACGTGTGTAATGATCAATAGATTGAAGAACAATAGATTATAGTTTTTTTTTTTATGTGACATACATGTTTGTTGTGTTTTAATGTTTGTATTATTGTTGTTAATTTATGCATTAGAACTCATTTATTGCTTTTATCTTGAATATAGTCAATTTTGTTTGCGATTATATAAGTAAGCAGATCTTTATTTGTGAATTGGTTTAGCATACATTATATCGATGACATAAATATGAAATAAAAAGGCAGAGAGATATTTTAATACATTTTGAACTCTTATCCTCGTAACAGTTCTTACAAAAGATACGACATCAATGTAGACAGTATTATCCAAATAAAAAAATGTCGAGAATCGAACCCGGAACTGCTTCGTAGGTAGGGTCACTACAAACTAGGCTAGATCGAGACGGTCACGTTTAGGTCAAGATCACGCTTCAATGTATACAAACATTGACCACAAACAAATCCAAAGTCACTCGATAATCCTGTCAACGCCTACGTTATTGCCCGTGAGATAACAGAAAGTTATGGCACGCGCATATCTACGCGCATCCCGTGATAAATGCGCCTGTGGCTGGGCGTGCGCACTCTGATCAATGATTGCGCCGATGATTTATTGACTAATAGTGTTTGGTTTATAATAAAAATCGGTGTGTATGAAATTTTTGTAGATAATTAATGATTGTAAAAGATTTTTATTGTTCTAAAAGAGGTTTGTTAATTACAAAATGGTTTTGGAACATGAGTGTTTGATTTGCAATCAATCATATTTTAAGCCCATAAGTAAACATAGGGCCATTGATTCGGACGAAGATTTTTAATATAATAATACCTATTACTTATTAATTTTTAATCTTAAGTACTCATTCGGTAATACAGTAAAATAACAAAGTTTGTTTTTGAAGATGTTACTGGTAGGAATAATATCCATATTTTGATTAATGATGCGAAATGTAATTGTATTTTAAAGTTTTTGATATAATATAAATTTTTATACAACAATATTTTCGAGCTTGGTCGCGTTGCCACCAAAACACACACTTACAAGGTCTTACACGGATTGGATCAAAATCTCAATATGTAGAAACAAAAGCAAAGATGCTGACTCGTATCTAAAAACAAAAGAGTACAAATAAACCCGCGCGCTATCACTAGTGCTTTAACGTATAAGGTTGCAAGGTGTCGATTCATTAACCACTCTTTGTTGATCTTATCTAAAGCCTAACCTTTTAACTTTCAACCATATCTGTTTGTCAGCAAAGCTTAGAGTTAAACAGCAAAATTTTCTGAAATTTGTATCCCCGGGGAACAAATGCTCTTACTAATGGGCTCTGGTGCATTTAGGGTTCCGTATCTGGCATCTAAAAACGCCGTGTAACTTATGCTGGTTTACGATCCATTTGGTAATAAGCCGGGGTCGAGGGTTTGATTCTGTTGGCGGATATGCGTTGTTTATGAGATTGTGGTGTGAATTTAAAATATTGTGGAATGAAGATAGATGTTGCCATGACGATATTTTATGAGACAGTTCGCTATTGACACGAGATGGCCAAAATTATTTACTTACTCTTAATCTTTTCTTTAGATTTTGGATATTTTGTAGAATTACATGTGCCAGTGCTTCTGTTTTATAACATTAAAACTATTTTTCGAATTGTTTTTTTTTGCTCGCTATTTTATTTAGACACTTAATAGGCGATTCTTACTGAAAACCACCGCTTTAAACCAAAATTGTAAGGTTTAAAATTAGTTTACTTTATTAAAATAAAATCCATAACACTAAAATGTCGAACGTCACAAGCATTCAATGATATTTATTACAAAAAACTGTATCTCCAGCGTTCCTTTGTCTTTTGTGCATGATAAAACAGACATCAAAGCTTCAATAAATAGAAGGCAAAAAAAAGAACTAAAACACAGTAAAATCAAGTTTCCAATAGGTACTTCAAAAAAAAAACACGCAAATGTTACATGTCACCAATAAATATAGCACAAACTACACTACATTGTAATACCTGTGACGTAACATCAGAGTAATCATTTAAGCATGCAAGCCCGAGTTAACAAAGATGTCATTCACCTCGACAGTGCCATTTATTCACAAAAGTACCCACTAAACTAGGTACATAAATTATTTTGACTGCTCTACCAAGACTTGGGAACTCCTCGCGAATTTATCACGTATGTCAAGATGTCAAGGCATAAGTGACGAGCGGGTGACGATTATGATGTCACCACTGACAAATTTTGTCGTTGACACAAATCTCAGTCCCGATATTCATGTATAAATGTTACAAAAGTCAAAATTCTTAGTTGTATTATTGTCAACCTTTTGATTAAAAACAAAACCATAACGGCGATATGGTTTTTGCCGCCTAGAATAGAGGAAGTCTTACAAAAATTGACCTGTTCTCAAACAAAGCTCTAGGCTTCGATGTAGCATGAGTGTGAATTATTGAAGTGCATGATACATTAATGTTGTGTAGGTATAGGTTATAATTAGAGTATGTATGTGTGTGCCCCTTATTACACGATCTAGGCTTAAAGCTACCATACCTTACATACTTATGTCATACATGCAACCAATACCCTTATTTAAAACCTAAAGATAATTTGATCTGTGTCCCATCTTAGGTAATTTATGAAGGCACATACAATGTACAAAAAATAACTAAAACTAAATACTTAAATAAATTAACTTATCCTAAGTAATTATACCTACATGCAAAACTGTGTTCAAGTTTAATGGACTTTTTTTTAAAAATATGGTCTAAGCTCGAACGCTCGGTTGCCTCTTCTAACTTGCACCTCATCTCCTTGGAAAAATAGTAGCGGGTGCCGACAGCCATTTTGTATGAAGCAAGGGGGTGGTTTAAAATATTATGCATCGTAAGGAAACGTATTTTTTACGCTGCAAGCCTGAGTATATTCAGATAAGCGTGAAGTTTAACTGATCCCGACTGTTTTGTAAACATGAGGGTAGGAGGAGTTAGATAGATGGTGGTATGTACTTGAGAGTAATATTTTATAAAAAATAACACACAATTATGATCAGATGCGCGTAGCTGAAAAGACTTAAGTAAGAAAGGAGAAGTATGTTTAAGAAAGACCTATGACCATGTAGTTGTGAACACGTTTTAGCTGCAATATGATGTGAAAATGTTAATGATGTGGATACGTCCGGCTGAACTTGCACGGTGAACCGACACAAATCATTTTTTTATTAATTACTGGACTATTAAGAAGAAATAATTTTCCCTAGAGCATTATTAATATTCTTATCTATATTTCATAATTATTATTTCATAATTAAGTCGCAGAAAATATGATCAAAACGGCTTGGCCAACCTTAATCTTCCTGACGTGACTAAGAGTTTAGTTCTCCAGCTAACTAAGTTTTGCTTTTCTATTCACTTGCCAATATCTATTTCATGTTTTTAACAATATGATATTATTCTCATTCTAAATTTTGTTTACACATCCTATAACCTCAAATGGTTTTTATTTTCTACATGGGATATCCAATGCAGAGATCCTTCCCTTTAAATAAGATATTATTGTAGGATATAAAATAATCGTACGCTGACTTTGTTAAATTAGGCCTTTGAAAAACATTTATTTCTATATCCACTAAGAACACTCATCAAAATCACAAAATAAGTCGCCTAACTGACACAAGTCAGTACCCACGCCCAACACTGGGCAAGTCCCGCCAACAAGTGAGGCTGTCACCGTCACGTAAGGCGGCACCATAAATCTGCGCGCACGCGGAATCACTCGCCGGAGATAAGGTGAGCTGCACAAGGGGTTATGCTGCCCGGGCTACAAATTGAAGAATATAATATTAAATCTTTAGTAATATTTTTCTAAAACAAATATAATTTTATTGTGACTTGAATTTTTGTTGCCGACTTTAGGTGTAACACTGAACATGAAATCGTTATTAAAAGACAAGCCAATCGAGTTTTAACTGGACCGACTAGGTATCAATATTTATTTATTGATTTCATCTCTATTGCACAAAACAAGTTCAAATGCGGGCTTATTGCCTTGCTTATTATAGCATTCTATAATAGTTGATCAAAATAATCAATCAAAATTAAGGTGTAGTTTGATCCAGTTGATAAAATCATATTACCATTATAATTATAACAATTATTACCATCCATGTAATTTAACTAAATAATTAAATAATCTGTTTTGAGTTTTACTCCAATACGTTTTACGCCATAGTTAAAAAATCGTGACAACGTAGTTTACCTACATTGCCTTGCTTATTATAGCATTCTATAATAGTTGATCAAAATAATCAATCAAAATTAAGGTGTAGTTTGATCCAGTTGATAAAATCATATTACCATTATAATTATAACAATTATTACCATCCATGTAATTTAACTAAATAATTAAATAATCTGTTTTGAGTTTTACTCCAATACGTTTTACGCCATAGTTAAAAAATCGTGACAACGTAGTTTACCTACAAAATCAGAAACAACCCTCATTCATCTTTCCTTGAACCCCACAGCACATATCTCTGAGTTATTTCCCTCAGATGAAATATGTGGCAATTTCTTTGAATAATACATGGGCCATATTTCAGCCGCTACGGCGTAGACGGTCTACGGTGCTACGGGTGTAGGCCGCGTAGCGATTCAGGGAAAAATATTGGTTAAGGAAGCACTTGCGATGTTTCAGCTTGTTTTATGTCTCTTTATGCTGGGAAAATAGTTGCATAGTTATAGCTTATTTATGTGGTACCAAGTGTATCTGTGGGATTTGTAACAGAGAGACGGTAGTTCGTATAGACTCGACAATGTTATTGTTATTTGTTGGTAGTGAGCCCGGGTTTGATTCTCAAAATGCATATACTTATTTGTGTGATGAGTATTTTTCTTAGTCTCTCATGTTATCTATGTCATTAATTATGTATTTATTTCTTAATAATAATACTTATATTATCTTGTATGTTTTTTATTATTTACAACCTTAAAAAATAAGGGGCTTTAACCAAGCTTGACAATGCAGCCGCGTTGTACAAAAGTTGTTATGTTACTTGTTGACTCTTTTTAGGTCCTGAAGGGCGGTTATGTGTTTGACCTGTATGTGTCTATATATTATATATATTTGTCCGTTTCTGTGTATCCTCATAACTACTCAACGAGTCAACTGATTTTGATAAATGATACGTCATTTGATTCGTCTTTATGGCGCGAATGTCTCTGAGTACCAACATAAAGTTATTAAAAAACTAATTAGTGGATTTTATGCCCTTTCATGTTTTTAATATACCGACGAAAAAACTAAAAAAGCACTTGGATTTTAAAGCTTACTTTTTGTTAATGAACGGCAAGTTGAAGGTAAATGGCCGCACAAGTGGTATCAAAGAACTAACAACATTATTTATTCTGAGGACTACATAAATCACAAAATTACCCTGAGTTTGCAAATACATAGTCAAACCTGAGGCTTAAGGTGATATGCCTCTATCTATGGTAGTAATTTTACCGGTTGTCTTACCTCACACAACCACGCAAACACTGCTGCTTGGCGCTAAGGTTCAAAGATATAAGGTCCTGTCACCAATAACTTGTGTTATGGACCTAAAAAGTTGTGAATTTATTTTATCTGAGGTTGGTTGATATCGCATTTAAAGTAGAGAAAGACCTCTGGTATTTAAAATCTGATGAAGATTAGCTTTAGTTTTATTTCTTGTCGTGCAATTTCTTTTCTTTGACGACGCGTTGGGCTAGTTGGTAGTGACTCTGCCTACGATAGTAGCGGTCCCGGGTTTGATTTTCGGTATCAGCACACATTTCTGTGATAAGCGCGAGTATTTGTTTCTGAGTCTTGGGTTTTTATATTTCTCCATGTATTTAAGTATTTATATTCTCGTCTAGTACCTAATGTACAAACCTAGAGCTTAGTTTGAGACTTGTTCAATTGGTGTGAGGTTGTCCTCTGCTATTTATTTATTTTTATTCATAATAGTAGCTGAATTAATACTGGAATTTATGTAAATGATAGATTTAACGTAACTTTATATTTTCAGCAAATGATTTGAATAATTCGTGTTTGTTTCACGTGTCGATGCCACGTGAATGTTATAAAGCATTCCATATTTTGATCACGCAAGAGTTTGATTATGAAAACTTTGTAATGTTTCTTTAAAAAGTTTATTAATTAAAGAACAGAGTCGGTGAAAGAAGCCCCTAATCTGCACCGCGGTAGGCAATTTCACAACAAGGTGGTTGCGTATTACCTGCTGACCTTCCTGTTATAACTTTGACATTAAACCAGTAGCAATTTAAGAATTTACCCTAGGGCAGAATTAATGTGATCGAAAACAGTAGAAAATGTTCATGTTTAAATCGTTTCTGGGTGACATTTCTCCAGTGTTTTTATAATAATTAATTGTTGCCAGTTAGGGCTTGTTTACGGAGATGAGGAGCGTCCCGCGTGGCGTGTGGTTCGGCGTAACGCTGCGCGCCGGGCATTTTTTTCGTTTATAGAGAAGCAGTGCGTGCAGCGGACCACGTCATCATACGCACTAACACAAAAATATGGCAAAGTACGGTGTTGTTTATGAAGATGCGCGGCGTGATGCGGCGTGTAGTGCGGGGCATAGAGAGTAACGGTGCCACCGCTGCTTCCGCGGTGGACTCTTTAACGTGTAGCGGACCGCGCGGCGGAGCACAAGACTGTCAGAAGGTTCCTCCGCAGGCGCGGGCTCAGCTGTGGGCGCAGTGGCGGGGACCGACGTTATTAGCGCGTGTGACGCTGCGTGCAACGCGACGGTGCCATCCGCGGACTCCGTCGCAAGTAATGCTGTATTTGAAGCTAACGCGTGTAAAACCTCTTCGCCGTAAACGCTTTTATAATAGGCCATATGTTTGGATTTGGTGCGGACCGCGCCACCCAAGGCTACGCGCGACTCCCCGCATCTCCGTAAACTAGCTTTAACAGAGGGCATCTCCGTAAACTAGCTTTAACAGAGGGCTCTGCCAAGATGCATTTTCAACCAATCGCGTCACTGGTATATCACGTGACTTTTTGTATCACTAATAGAAACGCTAGTCAGCGTAGTGCATCTTGGCAGGGCCCTCAGGTCCTTCGTAAGAGTACTGCACAGCAGGCGAAGACAGTCTTTAAAGGACCTGTAATTGTAATATTTTTCCGTTTTCCTTTCATCAGTCAACCTATGAAGTTATTAACTTATTTGGCGCATCGTGGTCAAACTAAACATTCACCCTCATGACGTCTGGTGTCGTCACGGGAGCGCAGTATTCTGCTGTCAAGTATATCCAAAAGGATGTTGCTGACTCTCCCCACGAGGCCCCTGTAACCTTTTTGATCAGATTATACCTGATGGTACTCGTAAGTGGGATCTGAGTCCCATATACATTTGTAAACTCAAAAACTACACATGCGTGGCAAACTCTGAGGACTAAGATGGAATAAATACAAACATACATACATAACCTCACTGTTTCGTTCACAAAGTGGGGTAGGCAGAGCAACAGAACTACCCTCAACTCCAATAGTGACCCTACAATAGGCTATGCCTGTCACTTGGTGACTTGTACCATACCTACTACCTATATATTTTAAAAAAAACGTATATTCTGTAATTTTTCATGTGTTACATTAAGAAAGCTGTTCGATTTATCTTCTAGTAAAATTAAATATTATGAGGACTGTGAAAACTAAAAGATATAATTATTAGTAATATTAGACATTTTATTTTGTTTTATTCACGGAAAATTAAAAATAAATATGAGTAAATTAAAACTATGCGAGTTGTAAGGTACCCTAGACCTAATTATGTAGAGTGGATGTCTTGAGTGCTGTTGTGTTTGTGAGTGTAAGTGCGGGTCTGGATGGGTTTACTTGATATGTGATGTTCTTCGTTAGAACAGCCTTCAGAATTATATCTGTACCGTAAGAGTCAAGAGTCCTTATCCAGCTAATAACTTTTCATTGATCGTCGTGAGGTGAGAACTCCGAATACTTCTATGCTAGTAATTTCACCGGTTGTCTTATGCCCATACTGCAACATAACAATGCTGCTGTTTAGCGGTAGGTTAAGTGATAAGATTAAAGGATAGGATATTCCCGGGTCTATGTTTCGCAAACAGTATATATAGACACACGGCAGTGTCAAAGCCAAGTTCGGACCCAAACTAAGTTTTACCTACCGCATGACGAAAGCTGCACATTGTGTACAATTACAGAGAAACACATTTGACACATTTCAAAATTAATTTACAACCAGCCAGGTAACTACTATGTAAGCGGTGAAAAAACCATCACCTGCCGGGTACCATTCGACACCACACGGACCATCGACAAAGAGACGCCTATTTATCACACGAGACTTGGCCTTTTAAGCCAGATAATGTATGGGGGCATTAGAACATAATAGGCTATCCAGTGGATCGTTTGTCATGTTTTTGCGTAACCAAAGTCGGTAAAACAGATGTGCTCACACGTATTATTCTAGGCATACAGTTGTCATTTGTTTAATACGGTGATAGTTTAACTTGGCTGTATGCTTGCACGCGGATTATTACCAAGATACATTTGCATTTATTCAATCTGTGTGTTGTTGTGATAGATTCCAAAATGGCGTGTTTTGTTGCACGGTTATGATGTTAATAGCATAAAGTACGTAGGTTTTGTGAATGTATGCCGATAAATTCTGTTAAATCGTTTTAAGTATTGTCGTTTGGTTTGTAAAGAACTAACAAGGCGGATGAAAAAGTTACGTATCATTAGCTGGATATTATTGTGCTGACGATAAATCAGAATTATTCGACTATAAATTTGCACGGATACGGTTTTTTATTGAATTGTTGATCGTATTTATGTTGCTTTGGATTAATCCCTTGAAATACGAGGGTAAAATAATTTGTAGAGTGTTGGTTTATTTAAAATTAATTTAATTCAAATAAATTAAAATTAAAATCACATCGATTTGTTGGTCCGTTGCTGCGTAGAAAGTGGATAAACCGACAAACACACTTTCGCATTTATCAATAAGTAATAGCGATAAATCATCCATTTCTGTGGCACTTGAATCTTCGAAATTTGAATCTACGACCACAATAGAAGCAGTAGTTTGTCTTGAAATAAAGGTTTGTCGCACAGTTTGCATGTTTGCGTGTGCCAATCGAACGCGCCGCGGGCCATCACAAGCAAACTCAAACAGGACGGATCAAGCTAGTTTAGTCGTTAAGTCGGGGCCGCGATTGATGGCATGATTATTAATAACGGAGCGATGCGCATCGACACAACCCTAGCGCCCCAGCAGCAATAGGTAACAGAAACTGCTAAAAGGCCGGAAACGAACTATTTTTCAATTAATCCTTTGCTTACTTCAAAAAAGTTAACTTATCGCTTTAAGTCATAAAGGTGTTATTTTTTTTAAAAGAGTACTTTTACCCTAAAACTGTTAAGCTTGAAAGTAAAATACACAAGTAAATAACGACTTTATGAATATAATAGGGAATGTTCATGAGTTTTTCTGACAGCTTCTGTAAAAGCTGATTTAAAATTATTTTTTGGATATCAATAAAATTTGCCAAAATATAAGCCAACCAACATTTGTTCGTATCTCTTTCCGACTTGTTAAATTACGTCAGAGTGCATATCGGATCTCTCTGTCTTCTCTCTCTCTCTGATAAAGCAGTTTAAAATGCTTGTATCATCAGTATTTCTAAGCCGATTTTAATTTCACTTTTTGTGATCTCTTTTACAGTATTTTCTTATTAAGAAATGCGATTTAAAAAACCCATGCATATTCCTTATTGTTCGAAGAGGAAAAAGGAGCATACAAGGCTCCTCAAGTTAAGTGGGTTCTGAGACCATATAGTCATTTATAATCTTAAGACTTGAAGAGTACGGTGAGTTGATGGCAGTCATACAATGACATAGTTCTTTACAGACTTTTATAGGTATCTTTACATCTAACCTCAAAGGCTGGATTTTTATGGGTGCTTTTTTTAGTGATTTAGTACTGGCCTCTCTAATGTTTGACCTGTTTTGGTTTTGTTTTTAACTCGGCCACCACTACTGTCAAGTAAACAACTATTAAAACGTTGAGGATACCATTACAGGTAAAAGGCAATATGGTGTTTACCGCCTAGAATAGAGGCTCTGTAAAATAGTTTGGCTACGTATACGTGCTTTTAAGCCTGACTTTCGTATACTGTGAGCATCTTCGTAAAGGTGCATTACACTTAAGCAGCATGTAACGACGAGATCCATCAAAAACTCGGCCAATAAACACGCCAGCATTAGCGTTGTCTCCGGGGCTCTTAAACCGGGCATAACTCGTGGAACTCGTAAAAGGCACCATAAGTTTGAGTTACGGTGAGTCCCACTCGTAATGAATATGGCTGGCGTAGGCCGTATATTTCAATTTAGGATGTGTCTGGGTGTAATTGTGTTTTTGAATATTTTTCGGGGTTTTTAGGACGCTGTTTGCTTAGCTGGTTTTGTGAGTGTTATTTATTCTTTAGGATACGGAATTGGTTGTATGTTAACAGCTTGTTCAATTTAAGTACACTTACAATTATTAAGTGTTTTCCTTCTAAGTACCGTAAACCGGGGATACTTTGATTTACGGGGTGACTTTGATAACAACTACCATTCTACACAAACGTGTTTTTTTTTGAGGAGTTTAAAAACGCCTTAATATTATTTTTTCGCCACTGGCAACACTGATAGTTGCTCCATCATAAGTTAAAGTGGCGCGTGTATAACTGTGTTATTTAGAATAGAAAAAATAGATAAATGGTAAGTGTACTTTTTGTCTATATTTTTGAGGTAAAATAACTTCACATGTACCTATGTTTAGCAAAAATGTAATTGCCTTGTTTTGTGCCTTATGATAAGCAGACCTAATTGGTGATATCGAAAAAAAAAAATATCAATTTTATAACCTATAACGGCGCACGCGCCCGGGGAATCCACAGCTCGGGGTGTCTTTGATCGGTCACGTGGGGTTAGATTGACCAAATGATCAAAGTCACCCCAAGAGATGAAACTTTTCGCATTGTTACAGAATAATGTATAAATTTGATTGTTTTTATTAACCGACTTCAAAAAATGAGGTTCTCCGTTTGACCTGTATGTATGTATGTATGTATTTATGTATGTATGTATGTATGTATGTTTGTCCGCGATTATCTCGCGTTTGGCTGAACAGATTTTAATGCGGATTTCAGAAAAGTATCTGTTACACCTAGGAGAAGGTTTTGGTACTTTAACCGACTTAAAAAAGGGAGGTTCTCTGTGACTGATTTGATTTGATTTCTCCGTCAATTATGGTCCGATTTCAAAAATATTTTTTTTATTTTTCAGTTAAAATGCCACGTGACTTTCTAGTTTAATCGTTCTTTACATTTTGTGTCATTTTGAAAATGTGAAAAATTGCCTTCGATCTCAAATTGTGATTTCTTTAAGTTAGATTACCTGTTCATTAGGAAGCAAGAGGGCACCTCCGCGATCCCCTTGCGGTGCCCCGCAGACCTCGCCCGGTGCTTCGGCGTGGTTTCCAGTGAAGTCGCTGAGGAGCTTCAGGATCATTAGTCATAATTATACCACCATCCAGTTTAATAACCTTCATTGCATTTTTTTGTCATTAGTCATAAATATGTATATCGTTATGTGTTATAGATATTGCCCAAACCTGGAAACATTTACCCACTCACTACAAGTACACTATACCATACACACTTCAATTACAACGAGCAGAGCTACTCAGATGGATTCTTCGAGAGCGGTGACCTACTGGTATGTCAATAAGATCATTTATTACTTATCCAACAAAAATGGCATCACATGACCTAGCAGAAGAGATAGATAAATCCATGGTTATAGATTGTCACACACTCGATTCCTTAGAATATTGTAAAGATTTTTTGACACCCAAATATAGCCTTAAAGTTGCTACCCTTAACATAAGAAGTCTACAACGTAATTTCGACTCTTTCGCAATAACACTAAAACGACTGAATATTGACTTCGATGTTATCATCTTAACTGAATGTTGGCTGGTAGAGGGTTCAGTAATAGACCAACTTGCGGGTTACAACATGTTCCATACTTCAAAAATAATAAACAAAAGTGGCGGAGTGGTTGCTTACGTCAAGGACTCTCTGTCGGCGACGTATAGTGGACCTCCTATTGATGACGCGAATTGCCTTGCGATAAATATTAGCGATCACACACAAATTTTTGGCATCTACAGGTCTCCTTCTTTTGCAAGTATCGACAGGTTTTTGGGATCGTTGGACTCGGCTCTCAGGGGAACATGTTTTAAACAAATAGTAGTTGCTGGCGACATAAACATCGACATTATTGGCAGTTCAAATAACCAACAGTCTGAGTATCTGTGTTTAATGTCTGCGCATGGATTGCTCCCTGCGATCACCACGCCAACTAGGAAGGATTCTTGCTTGGATCACATCTTCATAAAAACTAGTGTTGATGCAGTAGGCGTGGTTTGTAAGTGTTCAATTACGGATCACGACATTGCTCTGGGCGGTTTGCAATGCTCTTATCCTAAAGTTAGCTGTAAAAGTAAGTGGAGGACAAAGATTGACTATTCTGGCGTGGCGAAGGACTTGACGTCGGCTGATTGGAACTCAGTTACCAGCAACAGTGATGTTAATATCGCAACTGAGAACTTTAATAATATAATACAAACGGCGATTCAAAACCACACGGAAAGAGTTAAAACCAGTCGCTCAAAGTTCAATCTTAAACCCTGGGTAACCCCTGGTCTGATTAGATGCATGAAACATAGGGACAAACTTCATATGAAAACACGATCTTCGCCTAATGACCAGGTGTTACATAACGTATACACGCGGTATCGAAATTTTTGTGACAACCTACTGTATAATCTTAAATCCGAGTATCAGCGAAATCAAATAAATAACTGCAAAGGCAAACCGAAGAAACTGTGGAACACCATAAAAACTATCTGCCAATCACCCAAAAAGCAAAATGATCCCGATGAACTCAAAAACATTGAACGCTCAGTACAGGAATCTCTGGACAATTGCAACAGGCATTTTTCAACCGCGGGTCAGAAGCTCGCTGACACTATCTTATCCAGGCTCTCTGAAACGCAGGCATCTCTGTCGACCAAATATATTCCTACCCGTACTGTTTTGAACTCCTTCTTTTTTCAACCAACTGATACCTTTGAGGTCGACACAATTATCAAAAATCTAAGATCTGATAGTGCGCCTGGAAGTGACAATTGTAATCCACCTCTTATTAAAGAGATTAGACATGCGATTATTGTTCCTCTGACATACATTTGTAATCTCAGTCTAGAAGGAGGATGCTTCCCTGAGTGTTGGAAACTGGCTGTTGTATCACCCATTTACAAAAGTGGGCCTAAGGATTGTCCCAATAACTACAGACCCATCTCTCTCCTTAGTGTGTTTTCCAAAATTCTTGAGAAATTAGTAAATAACAGACTGACTAAGTACTTAGAGAGCAATTCTTTGATCTCGCAGCGTCAGTTTGGGTTTAGGGAGGGAAAATCAACTGAGGATGCTGCGCTACTCCTCACTAACATAATATCGGGCCATGTCGACGCTGGTAGGTGCTGTCTGGGAGTGTTCTTGGACCTCGCAAAGGCCTTCGACACGGTCTCCGTGGACATCCTCTTGAGGAAACTGGAAGCGCTGGGTATTCGGGGAATTACTCTAGCGTGGTTCTCAAACTATATGACAAATAGACAACAATATGTTAGGATTGGAGAATCTGTCAGCGGCCGACTTCCGATCTCCTTCGGCGTCCCACAGGGCAGCATACTCGGTCCCACGCTTTTTAAAATATATATAGATGACCTACTGCAGCTCGCTCTTCCACGTGCTGAGATCATCTGTTACGCAGATGACACTGTGGTTGTATTTAATGGCGAATCCTGGAAGGGCACATACCAACTAGCCGAGGATGGAATGTCAAGAGTGGCCAATTGGCTCGATCATAATCTTCTAACATTGAATGTTAAAAAGACTCAGTATCTGTGTTTTTCCAAGACAGCAACTACTTCTGCAACCGATTCAAGTCCCCTTAAGATACACGTATGTAAAAAGGAGTGCTCCTCTTGCTCCTGTAAGACCCTGAAAAGAAGTAACAATATTAAATATCTTGGCCTTCTTATAGATGAGCATCTCTCCTTCAAGGAGCACATACTTAATCTTTCGAAGAGAGCAAGAAAAGTGATTTACTTGATGAAAAGGCTGCGCGACTGCTCTCCCCCAGAAGTATTACAAGAGGTTTACTACGCCGTGTGCCAGTCAATCCTTCAGTACGGTATCGCAGTGTGGGGCAGCGGAGGTAAGACGGTGCTCATGGAATTGGAGCGTGCGCAGCGAGCAGTGATCAAGGTCATGCTCAGAAAACCTTTCCGCTTCCCAACTGACACTCTCTACAGAGAAACTGGTTTTCTAAGGGTAAGGCAATTATTTGTCTTGAGCGCTGTCATCCGAGTCCATAAAAGTACCAGAGAGCCAGCGGTGTACGAAATCCTAATGAAGAAACGAACATATAGAGTGCCCGTGCCCGCGGTTGGGTCGGCTTTTGCGAGACGCTCGCCCTCGTATGCTCATCCGTCGATATACAACGTGGTTAGTAAAGCCTGTAACATAAAACACTATCCAACATCCAAGGTTATCATTAGCTTGAAGAAGTGGTTTACAACTCTGTCATACAGAGACACAGAAGCTTTACTGCGTTCTGGTGCCTAGCAATCCCCCATCTACTCACGCTCCTCTCTAGCTCTCCCACCTGCTCAGACTACCTACACTCACACACACTCACACTCACACACTCACACACACACTCACACACACACACACACACACACACTCACACACACACACACACACTCATCTGCGTGGTCCTGGAGAAATTAATGTTATTTGTTAAAAGTTATAAAATATTATCCAATACCTTTTTTCCTTTTCTTTCGATTTTTATTTGTTTTGTAAAGCAGATGTATATGTAATAGTTTATGCATGTTGCACTGTTGTTCTTTTTAAGTTAATTCTAATTACCTACCTTTTCTGTCTGTAAACCGGCTCACTGGGCCCCAAGATACAGGCTCGGCCTAGTTTGGGGTCCACTGGATATTTTCTTGTATGTTCTTGTGCTTAGTTAATCAATAAACTTATCTTATCTTATCTTATCTTATCTTGTTATATTAATGAATAAGTCGTGTTAATTAACACAGAAATTAAAAGAAACAACTTAAAAAAAGACTGACTAAGTCAAAATATTAACAATATTGTCATTTGATATGTTTATTGAAATAAATGATTGAAAAAGAATTGAGTATCGTATTATTGGTATTGTCAAAGTAACCCCAAAAAGAAAAAAAATATATAACACAAAAAGTAATTGACCGATTTTGTTTTTTTTAATTTTTCCTTGCTTTTTAGCGGGTTTACTTTAGATAGTCATTCAAAAATGTAGTGGTTTCAAAGTAACCCCATTCATAGTTTAACTTTGATCGTAGTTTTTTTATTTTTTTTATGGGAAACTACACGTCTCAATTTTTTCCAATTTATCAAGTCGAAAAAACAAGAAAAACCGATTATTATACATTTTTATCATAGTATTTTGTCTTAAAGTTTTTATAAAAAATCGTGTTGAACTTTGAATTTGATCAAAGTATCCCCGGTTTACATATTTTGATTATTATTCATTATTGAAAGTACCTCGTATCGTTTTAAGGATTTTTGTTTCATATTTTATTACATGTTTAATTAAACTAGTCACAATTTTTGGGTTACCTCAGTTTCGTCAAAATATTTTTTGGTCAAATGTATCATTTGCCAAAATATTATTTCCCTAGAAGTGGTTACCCGTCGCATTTGATTTATTTTTTATGTAGTCATTTGTAACCTAACCTAACCTAACTTGTGTTTCGATATCCCGAATATATTATTATAACAATAATAATACATAATACTTTTAGGGAAATGAAAATTTGAGAAACAAAACGCCACTTTTGACCAAATATATTTTGGCGAAACAGAAGGCTCCCATGATAAAAAAAAATTGCTCCTACCTTTAATGGGTTCTATTTGGCCCATTAGTTGACTGGTAAAAAATGTGCCTACCTTGCATATTCTGTAATAAATTAAGAGGCAAGTTTCACAATATTAAAGTACCAAGAACGGAACGCCAACGAATCAAGAATGGCGCGTGAACAGTTAAGAGCATAATTATATATACGTTCCCAATATCTATACAGCTTTATGCTACTGGCAATAAGGTCCTTGTATACATATATTTGATGCGATGGCTGTATAGATATTAATTCCCTTGACTGAACACTTTGTTATAAGGAAAATTGGGAATTTAGTAAAAGCTAAAAAGTGTGTTTGGATAAATATGTCTGGACTTATATTGATAATTTGAATGATTGTAATGATTAAATACACAAAAATACCCCTGAAATAATAATGAGTCTGAGATGATAAACGGCCTACCGCCAGAAAAACAGCTTTCCATCCATACGTTTGGGTTAAATACCTACACGTTAAAGTTACATGATAACTAGGCTAAATTTGCTTCTGTTTTAGTCTTTTTGTGACCTCAGCTTTTGAAACATAATCGAAACGATAAACACGCAATTAAATATAGTCTATGCTTTACCTGAGTAGGTCTTGAACTAAATGTAAACAAAATCACGTGATTCATCTTGCTAGTCAATCAAGACAAGCCAGAGGTACAAGCAAAAACACTTGTATCTATACGGCCATAGATCGTTTTACCAGTGTTATACGGGCGTTAAGATATTTTTAATACCTAGGGTGGGATACAATATACATATTATTAAACAAATGAAGAAAATCTTTAAGTTTAGTAAATAGTCAGATAAAATTAATTAATTTTAAACAAGCATATTTTTTTTTTACCGTGCCTTAACAATAATAATTAGAAATTACGCTTCTATCATTACAATAAAAAATAGTTAATTTGCCAAATAAAAAAACTACACGTATCATAACACACATCTCAGATTAGTTACGATACGCGCACCCTCCAAAACTAACTACTTATCATAAAATGATACAGCAATTTCACTCCAAACAATTTGACGTTATAAATCCATCCAGAACCCCCCACCGGACAAAAGAATCGCACATCGCCACCGCACAAAAAAGCGACCGACAATTTATGAGCTTGTGACTTTGACAATATTGAGCGATCGATATCGTCCGCAATGACAAAAGGATGTGTCAAGAAGGACCAATGACACAACAGCTGTTGGACAATATGAAGCTCCGGGTGGCTTAATGTCACGGTGTTAACCGATGGTGATTTATGATGTCGTGATGATTTTTTAAATTGCCAAGCTTGTGATATAGGCGATGTTAAAGATAAAGGTAAGACTGATAAATTGTGATTTGATTGTGATAAAATTCATGAGGGATAAGAAAATTAATTGAAGATGTAATCATTTGAGAAAGCATATTGAAAAAATATAAGATTATTTATTTATTTTTTTATTTTTTTATTGTAGAAATAAAATTCGGTAATTTTTATGGTTCGAGTGTGCAATATGTTGTTCTTTAAATTTGACCTAAAAATTCCAAATAATACGCAAGAACTAAAATCATAGTGGTATTAAAGAGAAATTGTTTACAATAAAATTTAGGTACGAGTAGTAAAACTTTTATGAAAACCAATCTTTTTTTTGACATGGAGAAGAAAACGAGCACACAGGCCACCTAATAAGTGGAATCAGAGACCCATCGATAATTTTGTTCAAGACTTTCTACTAAGACTGCAAATGCGTAGGCAAAATTGAGGATAAAACTGTTTTAAAACTGCAATTAATAACTTAATAAAAACAATATCTGCAACAATTTTTTTCATTTAAGGCAAGCCTCAAAAACACAACTTCCTTTTCCAAGTCCACTCACAAAAAATATAATGACCATTCTGACACTACAAACAACGAACTATTCATCAAAGAAACTGTGTCAATCGGTAGACAGCCGCTTCTAACTCACAAAGCCTGTGATTTACAATACCAGTGATTTACTGGATACAACAGCCGTGAAGATTGTAACAGCAAACACGGATTTCACGGTTGCAAATCCGAGAAGAGGGCGATTTGATATGGCCGACGTTTGTGGGGTTCCGAACAATGAAACGTTTGACTATTACAAAAAAGTATACATTCTGACTGAAAATGATGATGCTAATGCTATAAATGATGACCGATAAAAGATACGATTACTTTACGTAAAATAAAGTATATAATATACCTTTGTCTTTGAAGACACAGTCTACTCGTACTTAAAACTTACAGAGACAAAAAAAAACCGCTTTTGTTGTATCTTGAACGATAAAATTTGTCATGAGTATACATTCGAGGGCAAAGTCAGTTATTTTAATGTTCATTGCGTTTCCGTAAACCAATTAATTCAAACACTTTCAATACATTCATGTTTCTAGTTATACCTATAGTCTAACAAGAAAAGGAAGTTCAAATTGGATGTGACATAAACAAGACTGTTTAACAAACAAACACGAGTCTAAATAATGACGATAATGATGACTAACACATTGTAAACATCTTAGCCAGATTGCGCAAAATGTGATTGCAGAATTAACAACTAGTTTTTTAGAGTTTTTGGTAATTCTGTAGGTCTGCCTACACGACTCTGGGAATGAAGGCATGACGGTATGTGTGATGATTAAAACATCAAAATATTACTTATAAATGCAGGCACATCTTAACCCAAGTTTAGATCTTGGATAATACAAGGTCAGCAAATTAGATTGAATTCTCAGAAAACAGTAAGCGTATTGATTCCACGCAGATTATCTCGCAGGCGTCTCATCTTGAACACCACACATAATAACAGCACAAAGTGAATCAACAGGCGGGTTTTCAGACAATCTACAGAAGGCAGAAGTTAAACAATAAACAAAAGAAATTCGCAGGCGGTGCACACTTAAATATAATAGGTCAAATCATTTTATTAAACCGTTTTTTAATAGCAACACTAATTTATTATAATAAGTCGTTAACATTGGGCATCAGTCTACGCGTGTGGCCATAATAATTCACCTGGCAGCTAACCACAATCAATTCCTTTTTCAATCACCATTTCCTCAACGTCAGTTCCTCCATATCTCTATGAAACATCGCCACACCATTGTAGAGCTCAATCGTGACAGACAAACAGACATTGTGAGGTCCGAGCTTCCTGCGCATTCACTACGGAATTGTGTAAACACCACTATAACGTAAGTGTATATTTTACTTAAACAAAAAAACCTCAAGTTAACTTTTATCACAAGTGGTTTAGAACTGTATGATATGTCAGTATGGTTGGTGTTTGCTTGGGTGTTTGAGGTGGTTATGACTAGATGAACGGTTTTGTGGAAGTGTGTGTGAGTAAATGGATTGGCCGTTTGTCGGTCGTTCGACAAGTGACAGTGGGTGGCCACTCTACGTCGGCAGCTTTATAAAGTCAGTATGAAAGGACACAAAGGGCGAATTTTAAATGAACGTTGGACGTCATTTATTGAATGCGAAGTGTTTGATGTATGTTGTATTAGCTCTGGGTGGTAATCGCTCCTATGATGATTTGCCTGACATTTAAAAATAAACGTCTATTGTAAATGGAACAGGGATATAAATATCGTAGATATACCGGCTTGAAATAGGATTTCCTGTGTTTAGTCTGTAAAAACTTACACACAAAATGTCTCAACCAAAAAAAATGCATAGAGTAACAAAGATAACACAAATTTTATTTTTATATAGAAGAACATCGTAGAGATCACAACCTTTTTTAATGAATGTATAATATATTTGCATTTCCATATTATAAACATCTTTAAGTAGTCAAAATAACATAAGTATGGTAACGCGTGGGCATAAAAACGTCAGCGATATAAATTTATGACGTCATTATTGGAGTTCCTTCTAAACGCCATGTCGGGTCAGTTAGAAATACCAGAGACCACATTATAGGATAGCCACTGCAGATGAATTTGAATATAACAAGGTATTCTAAGTCCTATTGCGTAAAGTTAGGGTTGATTTTGGGTGTGTATACTTGGACTGTATAATACCGAAAATAAAAATAAAATATGCTTATCTCATAGCCCATAACGGCGCCTTAAGTAGCTGTGTTTGAACAGAAATGTGTGACATATAAAAGCGTTGATAGCATATTTTATTTAGACATTACACTTAACCATATATTACCATGTTTATGGGCATTCCCACCGAAAATGTTTCGGTAATTTGTTGGTTTGCTTTATGGGTAAATCCATTAGTGATATAGGTATAAAATAAGATAAGAATAAACTAAAATAATAACCTGATGTAGTTATTATCATATGAGTTTATTCTTATTAGTCAAACGTCACATTTTTATTCAAAATTTTAACCAGCGATCCTTGCATAAAGACTCTGTTATTTGTGATGTATTAAAAATGTATAGTTTTAAATTTTTTCCCTAAACTTGTAGTATAAGATGGTATTACTTGCCAAGCATAGCTTCTAACATAGTCAACGTAACATACCTTGTATATTTGGATTCCCTTGAGAGTGTTAAAATATACGTTTTTGCAGCATAAACGTTGTGTATTTTCTTTCCGTTAACTTAGAAATTTTGTTTTTTCACAGCTTCGATGGACCTGGGGCCTGGTTTTAATTTTAACTCGATACCTCCACGCGTTCCCGAGATAAAGGGTCTTGACAGACCGATGGACGGACAGACAACATAGTGATCCTATAAGGTACTATCTTGGTCTCTTCCTTTTGAGCTACGGATCCCTAAAGTAAATAATCCTCATACAAGAAACTTTAATTAACGAAAGGTGATGTGTAACCATAGTAATAACCCTGAAAAAATAAATAAATTTAAGAGCCTGGCGACTCTGAAATATTTTAAAGCTACTTAAAGAAGGTGATAAGCAAAAAAACAGCCTAACAAAAACTACAATAAATTGGCGCCAAAAATCACGTAAATAAACACTAATTTGTCTGAGTTAGTAGAGAAACAGACTGTAACTCAACATTTTTTATGTCCACAGATAAAGAAACGCGCTCCGCAGCTGTCAGACCATTATCTCGGCCCGTATATCAATGTGTATTCTTTTATTTGTCTTACAGTGTATATTTCAAGAAGCGGCGAGTTTATCTTTTATGAGTAGTAGATTGAGGTGTAAAACGTTGAGCGTTGGCTGGCACTTTTATATTTATTTTAACTTTTGACTTCTGTTTGGTGTTCTTGAGGTTGAATAATGAACGCGCTTTTACTACGGAATTTCAATTACATGTACCTATAAGTAAAAATGTACCAAGGTATATTAATAACGATGGAATCATACACAAACATCAATATAAAAGTAAGTTTCGTGACTTGCTAGGACAACATTTTTTAATCAATGCTGCTGCTAACGTACGAGATTTATTTGTGTTTTGTCTAAGTATTTTATAAAAACTTTTTGGCAATCTTGTAACGGTGGAGATTTTTGTTGTAATATTTTATAAAAAGGCGCTGGTTTGGATAACGTGGCTACTTCTCACAAGATTGTGACTGTGTATTGGGCATCTTGATTCCATACGAGCCTAACAAGACGTTAGTTACATCAACTAAGATGTTAGTTAAATCACTAAATAACTTGCTGTTCTTAGAGTTGATATAACTAATATCATAGATAACTATAATATTGTAGGAATTAATTTAATGTCAACTAGGAGAAAATTACTCTCGGTTGGCTCTAATTTTTTCAAATGTACCCAAAAGTTGTGCTTGAAATGGTAGTTGCCACTTGATAATATAATCAGTACCAACTGGTGTAACGTGTATACCTGTGTACCTGTGTATGTGTCTGCTTCAAAACGAATTACCCGTTTTTAGTTCTAATCAAGTTTGATGATAAGCGTAAAGGACAGAGCTATTGCAATTACATAGCTGCAGCTCTGCCCTTTTCTCTCAGCTCAAACTGAACTGCATTGCTATGTCATCATAACCCCCTGTTTTTTTCGTGTATTTAATGGCTAAACCAAGATTGTTTCTTTTTTTTTTTTGCTTTAAAGCAATAATTGACAGTGCAACTATCTTTTAAAACAGTCGTTTCATCAATTACCCTTTATCTAATCGAGAATGCGACGACATCAATAAATAATTGCTAAGTGAAACATGAACGATAATGTCAATGGAGCAAGCGCCCTTCGTTCCAATAACGGCTAACTTCAAGCGACTTTACAAAGACTAAATCAACAAACCGCATCGAAAAGCAAACCTTACTATAACCTGTTTAAGTTATAAACCAGTTTGTAGTCTCCTGGTATACGCTGTTCTTGTTTAGTTAAGTACAAGTCCATCTATCATCGGTAAGTGATAGATGGGCGCTGCCCAAATATTTGAATTATTTGATATTGGATCGGGGTCGGGAGTGACTGAAGTCATTTGCCACTGTCTGGAAATATAATTTATGACGCTGTAATTATGATAACTTCCGTCGGGACCTGTTATAGGTTATTGATGTGGCTAGCTGTTCACTCGTCAAGGAGGTCTGGTATTTTTTAAGTAGACGTTTTATTTTACACGGAGAAAGCCCAGTTTTAATAACGTATTCTTAATAGAAGCCTTGTGTTATAAATATGGTAGTAACTTGAACTGCATTAAAACGTAGTTAAGGCGTCTTGCTCTGAGATGTTAAAATAAATAATTAAGTTTAGTGCTTAGTTATTTATCGACCATGCCTACGAAACTAGCAATCCTGGGTTTGAATACCGGTAAAGACAATTATTTTTGTGATGAATCGGTTATTAGTTTGGTTAGGTTAGGTTTGTACCTTTTCCATGTATTTAAGTATGTTTTTTTTTACATTAGGCATTTTTATTGTTGTCCAGTATTTATAAGAGAAGAGCTTAGTTCGAGACTAAGTCTAAGTTAGTGAGATTGACCCGGATTATTAATTCGTTTAGTTATTAATTTGAAAATTAACTGCCTTGCATAGGTACAAGTCACCTTTATAATCCCCGCATAACATAAAAAGTTACATGATTATTTAACTTACACAAGCAAGAATAACTAACACCTGCCAACGTAATGCTAGGTTTTATAAAAACGACGCAACTCACCACACATTTGAACTGACAAGCGACATTTTTAAATTAAGAAGTTAGTGTAAATAAGGGAACGGTTTGTAAATACGAATCCGTCACTTCAATATTTGCCAAGCGTTTATGTCATGATAATTTTATATGAATGATTTAAAGAAGGCTTAAGACCTTATCTGCGTATTATGTATTTGAAACTTTTTGAACAGGGAGCTATTTAACATTGTGGCTTGCTTCTGCGTTCGTGTTCTTTTTTCGTTCTATGGCTTTAGCTGTCAGCTTAATAAGTAAGAGCTATCGTATCGTGGAAAAATATTTTGCAATAACGTCTAATATAGATCCTGTGCTTGGCATTTGCATTCCCTTAACCGTATCAGTCAGTTGAGTTAAGAATCTAATCCTAGGACATATTATACGTTTTTTTTCGATTGTTGTATCTTCCGTTATCATGGTTCGACGCCACAAAAGATAACGTGAAAATTGTAACAGATATATTTTTGGTCAGGAGACTGGGATACTATAAGATATTTATTTCACAAAAACAAACGACAGTTCCTGAGGACATTGCTATAAACGAAATTCTTAATTTATCCCATTGGGCCTTAAGAGGGTAAACTGAGCTTTAACTATCTGATAATAAACACTATTATCTACAGATTTAAGATTTTAGCCTTAAAACGTTGTCAGTGTGATTTTTTTATGATGACTATTGCTGCCATTCTAAGCCAATGATGATGAGGTCGAAGTCTATGGCGATTACTACAGGAGTTTTATATGTTATAGGGCAGTATGGCTGGTTTTTGCCTGACTTACTGCCTGTGTACATACATACCTTCACGCCTTTATTCCCTGAGTGGGGTAGGCAGACATACAGAATAACCAACAACTCTAAAAAAAAATGATGTTCCTCCAACCACATATTGCAAAATCAGGCTAAGATTTTTACCAGTGTATCAGTGACAGGTTGCAAGCTTATCGCCTAACAGTAATTCAAGCCTTTATTCCCTTAGTCGCCACTAACGTTCCACGAAAAGACATGGAGTGGCACTTTTGTAATCTGGCAACCACACAGACTACCGCCGCCGCTTTCCCCTGGCCTAGGCCTGTTTTCACCACATATTTGGCTATTTTATTCACGAATAGGGTTGTTATTGCATCTACTTATTCGGTATGTCATATATATATAAGAGATGTAAGACTTGTATTTGACAAATGCTGCCACATAAAGTGTCGCAATTACGCCATAAATTTGTAGATTAGACGGCAATGAATGTGTGAAAAGTAGTTATATTTACTCAACGGTTATTGACAACACTTTAGATTGGCGTGTCATGTCTTGATAGCAGCTGTATGTTGACAGTAGTGGTATTTATTTAACACTTTTAAAGCTAAGTTACCTGACACAAACATATAGCCAAAACAGGATCTATAGGTGACTCCTACTAGCACATTAGTTATTAGATTTTATATTCGTGATTTATATTAAGCTAACTCACTGTTAAATTGTCTTGCGTTTGCAAAGCGCAACTGTGATTTATTGCATCTTGCATTATTGATAAATTGGATTCACCACAACATTAAAAAACTAAAGACAAATACAGGTTTTTTAAATATGATTAAATAAAAAAATTGTCCGCAAATCTTTAGAACACCCTCTATATCATGCCATATTCTCCAAGCAACCCAGCGAATTTGAAAAGCCCGATTCACTCCGACGATGACTGATGACCCGGCGTGATTAACGACCGCCATTCATCATCGCTGACGACTCCCGACTGACGAGTGACGTGTGACGACAATCAAATTGATTGACGCGTTTAATGTTTAATATCAAGTGATTGAGGTCGAGTCTGGAGATTAAGTTCGTCTAGCATTAAATAGTTTGTGATCCTAAAGAAAATGGATGTAATTTAGGCTTTCTGTACAGCAATGTGTTGCAATCAGAAAAACATTTTCTTTAATTCTAGCTGGTTACTTTGTGTGCAGTGTAATTAAGCACGCACTGTGTTTTCCTGTGTGAGAAGTTTTTATTTTTCTTAACGATGTTCCTCAGATACATTTAAAACACGTAATGCCAAAAATATTCAAATTTTACACTCCAGACACTGTAGGTACATAATTTAAACAGCAAAAAATAAGCCCCCTTTAAACCCGATATAGGAGTAAATATTGAACTGTATGAAAATTGATCCCTTACCCTTTTTATTCGAAACCACCAAAGTGGACTGAAGTGACTGATATTGTTAGGGCTCCCCTATGCTCTTACAACCCTTCGGCACTCCTGAGTGATGACTCGACAGAGATGAATCAACATCATTTGCTTGTATTATTTTGGAAATGTCTCGTGCGTGTGTGCGTTTTGTACTAGAAATACACACTAGTGAAATATGACCGCCGTAATCATCGTGTAAAAATAATTAACGTCATTTTATAATACACTTTAAAATGACAGAGTCCGATGGTGGTCCAATTTAATGTTGCCATGCCCAACTTAACAAAAGTCTTGAGAAATATGATTATTTTTGGTGTACCTAGATAAAGGTAACGCGACCTAAATCAATTAGTTTCAAATCTTAGAATATTTGTGAGGTCTTTAATCTGCAATGGGCTTTAGAAGACTATTTATGTTCTATATAGTATGCAGGCAGTATGTTTTAGGTTATGTAAATAACAGAAGAGAATACAAACGCCTTGTATTTATAAAACATGAATAAAGAAAAACGCACAGTCGGTTTAGGTACCTATTTGTTCAACACCAGGTTATGTAGGATGAGCCTACTAAAATCGCCTCCGTGGTCTGCTTCGGTGCTCTGCTTAGCTCTTGGATCTTAAAACGTAAACAATAATGCTGCTACCCGCTGATACAGCTCGTTACTATCTAATATCGCGTGCCTTAACGCTCTTTTTTACACGCTGTATATAAACTTCACTTATAACTAACAAACTATTGGCGTTCAACTAAATCGAGAGCCGGGGTAGGCATGAGGTTCGGGGGTACGACTAGACATCGTTGCCCCTTCCCCGCACCTCATGCATACCCCGGCTCTCAGTCAAGTTTTACTCCTAAAGCAATGTAATTCAAATCATAGAAGTGATTTTGAACCTACCTTTAACTGTCGGATTTAAATTTATCATACTTATGCGATTCCAAAAACAATACAGTAAAATGGCACCATTGAGCTGGTATGACGATGGAAATGGAAGGTAGCCAAAGGAATTCCTCATTGGCTCATAGTAGAGCCGTCGACTTTGGACTCATTTGACTTGTCTTTGATAGTGAGTATATAATATAATCAGTATAAACGGCCGAAAATCGTGTAACTATTTTTTTTCTAGTTTACTTTATTTGGGAAGTGGCTTCTGTATTTGTACTATTATATTTTCCATGTTAGCCGTGAATTTTTTACGCATTGCGTCAGTGCACGTGACGCATGGATAACGCTTCCCATGCGCAGGCATTTGCACTCTATAGAAATTCACGTTCAGGTTGGATTTGAACTCAATTCAATCACTCAAAGGTTGAACTCAATTAAATCACTAAAACCTGGAATACTAGAGTTGAGTCGCACAAACATAAATGGCAAATTGATGTTTCCGAATAAGACAAATCCTTCTTGGTCATTGCGAGCGTTAATAATACACAGCTGTTTGAACTTTGGCTTAGGCAAATAAATCGCACATCTTCGACCAAAGGCAGGCTAAAGAAGCCAACGCCGCGTTGAAAACATAAATACAAACTTATTTGATACTTATGAAATCGGATGATTTTATTCAAAAGCTAAGCAATAAATTTATGATTTGCTTTAAATTGCATTTTTTTAGGTGATAAACTTGCTGTCAAATGAATGAATGCGTAACATAAATAATAAAATATTTAATAGCACTTAGATTTAAATAGTCATATATCAGTATATTTAAAATAAAAACAAGCAGACGAACTTAGAAAATTGCTTTGAATTACTCGAATCTAACAAACCGCTACCAGTGGGCATTGTTTCCAAAATACAGGCAACATTGCCACGTTAAATGGCAGTGCGTACTCTGTGTGTCAAGTACAGGCCAGCATTTTGGTCACGAGTTGCGTCGACCAGACGCTTTGAAAGGTCTTTAAAAATACGGTGTGCTCCTGGTCCCCACGGTCCTAAAGTTTTTATATTATGACAGTGACAAGTTTCTACCTTAGAGATAATTAGATCTCACAGTTTTTTTTGTCAAAACTGGTACACCAATTTCTTGGCCGACCGTACGTTTTCAAAAGTTGATTCCGTACTTGCTCGTAGAGTGGTCCGTCCCACAACCTCTGTGGCGAAAGAGTTTTTGGGAGGTCGGAGTTTGGGTAAGCTAAAAGAGTCTTTGGTCTCTTCGAAAAAAGGTATATAGATTTATTGAAAATAGGAGAGTCCCGGAAACAAAGTGAAGATTGGTTAAAATAAACTTTAGTGGGAGCCAAACAATAAATTTTTTGTTTTATTAGATTATTTTGCCACAACTCATCCAAAATAAGTAGTTCACACTGGGTAAAATTTAGCTCCAGACCGATTACGTGAAACTCGGCTATTAAAAGAGCGAGATCGTTAAGAACTGTATTACATCTCCACCTAAAGTCCTATCATCCAAGTACCACACGTTGAACTTTGTAATTGAGTGGAAACGATTTAGATAATAAAATCGATTTGTTATAATTAATTATGAACGATAAAATTAGCCCATCCTTGATTTGACAGATTACATATTGTTCTAGTTTATCGCAAATTGAATCTAAATGGGATTTTAGCGCATGATAAAACGTTGATTAAGTAATATTTTAAAAGCATAATAAATAATGAGATCATATCTGTACAATGTCAAATATCTATTTTTCTACTCGCATACTATAAACCGCTAATATTGATATCGTTTACGGTATCAAAATACGACCTATAACGTAACCGACGGGGGAAAACAATTCTATAATCAGCGTTGCCATGGCAATTCATCATGTCATCATCATCATTTTAGCCGAAAGACGTCCACTGCTGAACATAGGCCTCCCCCAAGCAGCCATGGCAATTAACAGTTCAATAATAATTATTAAAGCATTGTTATTTCCGGTCTTTCTGGATATCAGTCTTGGCGTCTAGTGAACATTTGACATAATAATTGGTATAATCAACGGTAAAAATATTTTAATACCAATTTACTGTAGTATTTTAAAAACATTTTTTTTCTTTAAAATAACATTTTTTTTAATTAGGTACTAAAAATTCTCAGGTTTTTAGTAACTATTCAAATCTGCATTAAATTTGTAATTTTTTGCAGAAAAATTGAGTTTTTATTTTGAGACTGATTAAAAAATATGTTTTAAAAATATCATTTTTTTAATTACTAAAAATAGATGGTTAATATTCAACAATTTGTTATTTGGTTACCATGATTACGTTCAATATGGATATCAACAAAACTTTATATGACAAATTCTCAGGTTTTTAGTAACTATTCAAATCTGCATGAAATTTGTTAACATGTAACAATACAATTCACAAACTATTAACGTCAACCAGAATAATGATAATGACTTTGCTGACAAGTAATTTGTTAGCAGAAAAATCGAGTAAGGTATACGAGAAAAGTTAGCGATTGTTTATTTTTGTCCTTATAATTTTAAGCTTGTTGTAAAAATTATGTATGCAACTGTACATAATTAGCTCTTAAGGTACTCGTACCTGTAATTAGAACTACCTTAAGAGCCTTATTATGTACCAGTTACATAAATAACTTTTTTAAACTATCAAGCTGTTTCCAGATTGACAGTATTTTCTTGAAAGCAGTGTTTATACCAATGCTCTTGCACATAAGGCTCCAAACGCGTCTTAATTGACACGTCGGGAAACCTGAATGCATCTAGGAAAGGTGGGATGGTTATCGATACATTTATTTATTTATTTACTTTTATTGTTTATTTTTATTAATATATTTAATTTTCTGTTTACAAATAAGAATATTCTTAGAAGGTACTAAGATTTTTTTATGAGAAACATGTAAATTAAAGAATTTTCTAGTGGATGTAATGATAGTACCGACAGAACAGAATAAGTGTGTTTTTTAGTTTTGGAAATTTCGTGACCGTACGACTCGTAAAATTAATTCTCCTGTATATAGTAATTTTTCCATTAATATAATTATAACTGTTATTTCATGTTTTAATATTACGACCGATAAGTTGTGTATGAAAGCGTTAGTGTCTTTTTGAATCCGAATTTTCATTAGTGACAAATGCATTTTTCTTAAGCCTCTTGGTATAAAATCTATAATCAATTCATATCTTTTTTTTTTTAAAATTGAATCCTGGTTTTTATAAAAATACCGGTCAAGTGCGAATAGGACTCACGCACCGAGATTACCGTACCGGCTTAAATTCGATTTCGAATTGAATTAGATCAGCGTGAGCCCCTCTCTCACTTGACTTTTTATTTAGTAAGTATTTGTTGTTTTTCTTCAAGGTCTGTATACAGTTTGTAACATCTTATCAAATTTGACGCTTGTATACTGTACCGTTTTTACGATACAACAAAAATATCCCTGTTTTATTTCACTTTCTTTAAACAAAAAAGTT
Organism: Acleris sparsana; assembly: GCA_923062465.1. Taxonomy (NCBI): domain Eukaryota; kingdom Metazoa; phylum Arthropoda; class Insecta; order Lepidoptera; family Tortricidae; genus Acleris; species Acleris sparsana. The sequence continues at coordinate 14,440,038 of OV281293.1, forward strand.
AGTAAATCCGTCTTAATAACACATATTCAGAAAAAAAAAAACAAGTAAGATCTTTAAGGTTAGGACAGACAGACTTACGGTCAGCGAAGACTTAGTAATAGGGTCCCGTTCGGTGCCCTTCAGATACGGAATCCTAAAAATGCATAAATAACTTCTGAACTTTTGGACAAATGCATCAGGAAATAGAACTTCGAGCTTGCGATTAGGTTACCGTAATTATGATCGCCTTGTATTATTATAATTTAATTAATAATATAATTAAGAAGTCTGCAAGTGGTTAAACGTCAATATTATTCTTCAAAAGAGTAATATTAATATTTCATTAAATAAATTATTTAAAAATATCGATATATGTTTACATTTAGCACCCCACATCCCTATTCTACGTCAACCAGTCGACAGCGGAAGCCCCGCCGGAAGTAATGGCGCGCCGCGAGGCTGCGACTTGTTCCTCCGACTGTCACTCGCTCGGTGACTGTCACTTGTTTCTGCGGTTGTCACTCGTTACTGGGACTTTGACTGTCACATGCAGCATTATGCAGATGCGTGATTGAAGAAGGGTGTCTGCGAAGTTGTTTGTACGGAAGGTAAAAAGTAATGTGGGAATGGAGATGTTATAGTGTTACTAAATTTGCTTCATGTCTTCTTGCTTCACTTCTTTGCTTCACTTCTCTAATTGCGTTTTTTTTGCTATAAAGGTTTTTTACAGAAGCGTTAGGCAAAAGGCATAACAATTTTTGATGTTGCATAAATTCTAGTGAATTTCAATTATTTATGTTTTGTTTTTTCCCTAATATCATTTTCAAGACTAAAACATTAAGTAAACCTTAGACTAAATTATAAAACTGGATAATTTTTAAGTACTAAAATAATCATAGAAAAATGCATATCTCTATTAATTTAATAATATCAAAAACTACTGGCTGGTCATGCATTTGAATTTTGCCAAGACCAAACTTTATTTAAAGTGGCAAAATATGTATCAAACTTCTTAATATTTCATAATGTCATTAAGGTAATTAATTATCATGTTATGTATCTATCTACAGTAACGTAACGGTTCCTTTAATAAATCCCAAACTTGCAATTCGGGTGACGTTAATGTTATTGCAACATATAATTACTTACTAGATAAAATAATACCGGATGTTAATTACTAATAAAATTAAAATGGTTATTACGTGTCCATTTTTGTGGATCAGTTAAATCACGAGTGAGCAAGTAGAGCATCTGATAAACTTATTACAAAAGATACGAATCGTTCTGTGAAAACGTTATCTAAATAAATTAATTAGCCGTTACTGTTTGCGGGTGAGGAAAATGGTGAAATATTTTTGCGAAACTGATTGAGATAATCGGATATAATGAGTTTTAATTAAATAGGTTGTAGATTTTAAGCTTTTGTGCCAAAAGCCAAAAAGACTGGTTTCCGTTGGATGTTTGGTCATCTTGACAACATGTAGGTATATTCTTGAGATCGACTGCAAATTCTGCATTAATTAAACGTTTCTTAGTAAAATTTTTTCCCACTTCTGGACGAAGGCATCCCCTCTCTTTTTACAAGATTCGCCAAACAAAGGAGTAGTTTTCAGGGTTCATGTATGTATATATGTACGGATGATTATTTATTCCACCATAACTTCTAAACGCCTGAGCCGATTTAGATGTGTGTGGTATCGTTAGAATCCTTTCATCTTCCCGGGTGACATAGGATACCTCAATTGTTAAATTTTGAATAAAAAGAATAGCACAATGACAATTATTGATTTAAAAAAAATGTTTTATAATTATTATAATATGATGAGGTCTTAATGTGACCATTTTAAATATATACGAATATAGTAGCATTAATAAACGGGTTTACCTGTTAAACGTGATAAATACTAGAAAATACCTACATTGATTATTTTATGCACATATTCAAGCATATAAAAAATAATGTTGTGTTGTTTAATAACACATTATTATTCCACTTCTCTCTGTTGAGTGACTCATATACTTACTAGGTATTTAATAACAATACGATTGAAACTGGCTATACCACTTTCACTTATTTTAACTGTACCTATCCATTAGAAACATCATTCATTAAAAAAAGCCACACTTAAGAACATCAACTAACACTTACTTACCTCTTGCAAGATTGTAAACATGTACTTACGAATAACACACCATTTTTACGTCGCTACAACACGAATAAGTGATTCAAGACATGACCTATTATGTAAAAACTTTCTGAATATTTGATCCTACCGGAGGAAAATCACAGGTTTAAATAAAAGTTTTTAAGTAAATTTTCGTGTGGAAACAAGGAATATGGAGATTTATTTATGATAGGACAGAACATGCATTCTGGGCACTGATATATTAAAGAGAGGAGACTTTTATGTAAATGTATATTTAAATCAGGCCCTCTGATATATTTAAAGTGGACTCGAAACGTATTAAGGTAAACATGTGTTTGTCAGAATAAAACGTATTTGACAGAAGAATTATCGAAGTTTCTAACTGACATACTCTTTATCGTATGACAGTAAATAACCGTAGAAATTAATATGTTCATATAAATTTAGTTGGGGCGATAAGGTTTTAGAGTGGCGACCGCATACTCGTTCTTAAGTTCGACGTAACCAGTATTAACCGGCTAAATGAACTTGTCCCGTCCGAGCATATTACACCACATTTAAGGCCATGCCTTTTGAGCTTATCCGCTTTAACCAATAACCGTTCGACAGAAAGCAGTTTTTTAGAGAACAACACCCTAAGTACGGGATGACTCTCGACTGAAATATTTTAATAATAATAAAAGAGTTGACACAGGAACAGACGGACCGCAGTCGATAACGTTAATAAAATACAACGTTTCTCACACAAACAGTCAAGTATGCATATTAAAGCTATTCATACCCGGCAGCAATATTTTTATGACCAATTTAAGGTGACACTTTCCGCACACGATGTCGTAAATTTGAGTTTATATACATAGTTGAAGTAATTAATATGTATATGTACAGTCATTCCGTGAAATATATGTAAACACAAAACTTATTTACTGTTTGCCTTCGTCTTGGGGTCCCGGTCTGCGCTCCACATAGTTGCCCCTGTGGAAGTGACGTAGATCGGCTAGGACATCACGGACTGTCTTGCCAGAGAAGTGCTGACCGCTTTTCCAAAGACGCCGCACTAAATGACATCATTTGTCGGTCTCTTGCTTCAATAAACGTGCCGGCACTTTTAGAGCCACCCGCATTTGTAGAAATGATGGCAAGAGACCTTACTGAATGTCCTTGGTCCCGTGAAATATAGGACGGGTACTAGTGTGAGATGCAACCTGCGTAGATACGCTAGCCCCATCACATCTCCACCGGACCTCTAATAAGGCTGGTGCGGCAGCTGAAGCAGCCGAACGCATAAAGATAGGCAAATATAGTGGTCTCGGCCCAGAATATGTTTGTTACAGCGACCCTTGGTCCGTGGGGTCCTAGCGCTCAAAACCTCTTCAAAGAAATTTCGAAGAGGCTCATCGACGGCACGGGAGACCGAAGAGCTGGCTGTTTCCTTACTCAACGCATAAGTTTAACTATCCAGCGAGGAAATGCTGCCAGCATCTTCGGGATAATGCCGCAGGGCCCTTTTTTAGATAAAGCTTTTTAATTTTAAAATGGAATAAGATTTGAAAATGTAATTTTAGTTTTGTAATTATCATCCCATTTAATTTACTGAGGATATTTAGGACGTCCTACGTAGTTTCTAGCTTCGACTGCACAGAAGACTATGTTGCTAAAAGAGTAAAGGATTCCCTAGACGGCTAGTACAAGCGTTTGTCGCTCGGACCTCTCTTTCTTGTCTATAAAAACAAACACGTACTGAGCCACAAGCGACTAAACACAAGATGTCCTAGTCATTTTTTTCTGGTTTGTCTCTAGTCAATTTTTTTGCCAAACTGTATCATTGACGAAATGTACAGTTAGGAATTTTTTATTCTGAAATCGTAAAACTCTTCAGTATTTTTAGTACAAACTTCTCACTTAACGAGTCCAGAATTGATCAAATTTTAACTTTTGAATAATTTCGCAAATGAAACAGCATGTTAAGAAACGCAAAATCGGGCTTGCGATTCATAATCGCTTTAAAAATTGTTCTCATCATCATCCTAATCTTTGTGATCTTTAACCTCTTAATAAGTTATCATTAGATCTAAAAATGTCGTGTTCCCTCTGTAATATTACACAACATTGCTAGCTTATAATAAGTTATTCTTATCTGGGTCTAACATAAAGTGTCCTTTTGCAACAGCCTTTATTTAATTTTAGCACTAGCCAATTTTATTTCTCGGAACTCGCAACGCTCGGTTAAGCAATGCCATCTATGAACAATGCAACTAAATTAGCTCAGCGTCGCAAGATGTAATGCGTTTCAACATCATTAAAATGTTAGAAAGTGAACTTTAAGTACATTGTACTAAGAATGTAGGTGATGAAGTAAGTGATAAAGTAAATTTGGTAAATGATATAACAATAAGCAATTAATTGACAGAAATTGACGGCGATTAGTCTGTCAACGGTCAATCAAATTGATCCATTCGTTTACGCACTGTTGCACACGAGTGCATTTTCGTGTTCCACACATAAATAATTTATAACCGTTTCAATTACCAATTCGACAATGTTGAACGAACAATTGTAGACAGAATTGTATAAATTTAATTGTGCGTGAGCGTGTCAATTAACATTACTGCTTGTCATGAAGCGATATATGGTCTGTTGTCACGATGTGATTCACGCAGAAGTGATTTGTTAGTCGGTAGGTAGGTACTTGGTTACTAACAATTTGTAGAAGATCCAACTCTGTAAGAGTATCCTGCGTCCATAACGTAACGTTTATTTTCAAATCAGGTGAATACCTATGGAGGTCTCCTTTTTGTATACGTTATAAAAAATAACCTTCAACAAAATAGCAGCACGACTACCGTAATACGGCGGCCATATTGGCAACTATTTTTTTACATACGCTATAAATTAGACTCGGGAGCAAAAATATCGGATCAGAGTACGTTTTAATACAAACGAGACTATTTCGAAGCCTTGGTTCCTCGCCAGGGGTTGTTTTGAGTGCTGTTTAATGGTGGATACTCCGAGGTTCAATAGTGGAGGTCAAAATTTGTTAAGATACCTAACTGATCGCACAATCAGTTAACAAAACAGCGGGAGAGTTATGGTCAGCACTTGGATTTCCTTACATTTTATTGCCATTTTAGATGTTTTTCTGAACATGCTAGGGTATCCTAGGCACTCTGGAAGTCCTGTATCGATGCTTGGGGTATTCATCATCAGATTTCACTAAAAGCATTCCCCGGCGAGGAACCACGGCTTCGAAATAGCCTCTTTAGTATGAAAAACGCCCTCTGACCCGTTTTTTTTGCTCCTGAGTGTAGTTCATTTTAAACTTGGGAGTCAAAAGACGGTTTTTGTGTGTTCCAATTGGACTATCCGTGTGTTGCAACCAGCCAATCTGCAGTTTTATATTTTATTTGAAGGCTGGAATTTCACCCAATAAAACATTGTTTTAGTTTCCAAATATGTTCGTATGTTCAATTTTTAATTAAAACTCTTCGTGATCCAAGTAGTCATGCCGGTTTTTTGCACGTCATGTTTTTGCAACTGTTTTTACGCTCATGATCCACCCGCATACTCCTCCGAAATGTCAATACAAATGTCAGATAACAATGTCGCATTGACGTGACATATCCGTTTTATTGTTCGCTTGTCAAGTTTTTTATCAAGAACGCCATCTATTGTCTATTGTCAGTACTATAGCTTTTTATCGGCTTGTCTTCCCACTGAATTGGTTGCGTAATAAGAACTTACAATGAGCATCTGGTCGAGTGAAGTTAGGGTATATGTTTATAAACGAGGGGATGTCTTTACGTGATTTATTGAATGTAAGGAAAAGTGACATGGCTAGTAATCACCCAAGGGATTCACGCTTCTGATAAATATCTCTGAAATAAAAAGATATGCAAAGCAGTACTTAAGCCAATATTTAATCAAAATCGTATTTGATTTTATAATATTAATTCGTTTTTAATTAAATAAATGTTGGTTCTCTTTAAGTCCAGCAAGTAATTTATCGCCATCGATTCAATTTCCAACTATCGATAAACTGGTCGACATTTCACGACATCGACACTAAGCATTACACGATCAACAAACGTGACGTATACAAAACCCGCAGAATGCAAACCCTTTGACATTTTTACTACACGTCAAACAAAATCGTGGCTTATAATGACGTGATTAGTCGATAATTATATAAAATGTCATTATAAATACAACCAAATATCAACCATATTGAGATTGAATAATGTTTAAACCAGCTTGAAGTTTCGTGCCGTGTCCGCAATTAGTTCGTGACATGGTATCCGCGCCGGGTGACAATACGTCAGAAGTGACAAGCGGACACGGGAGTGACATAACTTTTCGACGCCGTCTATTATCGACTCGTGAGTCAGGGTTGGCACAGACAGATTTATTCTACACGATCAATGTTCTGGGAAGGTTTATTATAACAATGTGGTCACGTTGTTAGTACAGTACATATAACCTTAGCACGTAGCTTCGTAGTATTCAAGTAGAGATGTCCATCTACTTAAACAGTCATTGGCCTTTTTTCGTGGTTCTATCAATGTGAATTAGAAATGAATGCATTGACGTGTATAATTTTTCATAGCGATGGACAGCTGATGATTTGTTTGATAAAGATTATAATAGTGGTAATTCGATTGGCGGATTAGCACCACATTCATTGTCTTTAGGTCGATTTGAGAGAAAAACATTCATACAAGTTTACAGGAGTTTTGATTAAAATTTGTTTGTGTAACGTTGAAGGATTATAAATAATAAACGTTTCAAAATATTATTTAAATAATTTTAGCTTAAATTCAACGTGTAAAAAATCTCACTTATTAAGTATTACTGTAATGGTATGAAACTACTGTCGACCTCATTTATATCGTAGTAAATTATTATTATATTTATTATTATTATTTGTATGTCTTTACCAATCACGGGACTATGGGAGTCCCGGACCTTTGGAAGGCGTACATGGAGCCGAAGCCAACACGCAGAGGCCCTTTAGACAAGTTTAATTTAGTAAAGTTATGGGACACCAACCGGCGATTGTCCCTGAGTTCAAACTATAGAAGTATGCTCCCACGGACAACCACCGGTCAGTGTAAAGACTATTTAAGAAGGATGGGAATACTAATAATAGGTTCTATGGATGAACTGATATGGATTGGTGAACTAGGCTATTGATTATTATTATTATTATATTATTTTCCTAGAAAAGCATTGAAGCGTTAAATAAACCATAGCCAAATATTTTTACAAAACCTCCTAATGAGAGTATGACCATTATTATTATTCATTCTCATCCTCGCCAAATAAATAAAAGACGAAAAAGATACACCTTATTAAAATTCCACGCAAAACTCAAATTCAAATAGATTGTAACAAAGTTTTACACACCCATTTTTTTATTTCGGTCCTGGCCACTCTTACGTTTCTTTTATTGATCTAAATTCTTCAAAATTCTAAATTGTAATGATCGATTCAGATATCGATGTTCTCATTCTCTTAGCAACCTTCAGAAGAAACAAAATGGGGTCTCGTGTTTCCTGCTAACAACTAAGTATTAATTATGCATGAATAACTGAAAATATCATAAAATTAAATAAAACATTTATTTATTCACAACTACACAACAACCTATCCCAATATCACCATCGCCGTTATCGTGGTGGCCGGTCTCTGAGATACTAAACCTATACTGTCAGAAGTGGCTCTCCGGCGGGGAACCGAACTCCTGTCTTCCGCGTGACAGGCGGGGATACTTACCACTATACTATACTGTAGCTTTGCCACATCATTGCTTTTTTATATGTCAGTAATTCTGATATCAAATACAAACCACAACAATCAACGCACCTTAATATACCGGCGTTTAGTTAAACAACAAAGATATCCATCCCATGCATTAATTACGGGGGGTTTGGCAACCTCGTGCCACGTTTATTTACAGCAGCAACATCTGACATGACAGTTGGTGTTATTCTTAATCGATGCTTCCTTTTAAAGTTGACTATCCAGTATATTGTGAGCCTTAGATTCAGTAGAAAATGTTTCTTGAGGCTCTAAAGAAAATGTTTCTAATGGGGCTCTAAAGAAAATGTTTCTAATAGGGGCTCCAATCATTTGATAGTTTTGATCTAGGAAAAAATCAGCAATTTAGTACACAACAAAATGAAGCAACGCCTACGCGTTTTGACTTTTTGAGGTAAAACTGATGTTGATCTTCAGTGAAAAACGACGTCGAGTTTTAAAGATGTCCGACAGAAAATAACACCGTTGTGTTACAACGGGAGCTGATTCGAAAAAAATACTGTCACCATGACAGCTCAAACATCAAGTTTTTGATACGGAGTTTTGTAAAAGGCTATTGTTTAAAAAAAACTTTAAGTTATATTTAAATGATTTTGTCATGCCTGCTGGTGGGACACCAATTGATACATGGGAAAAGAGAGACAGAGCCGTGTAACTGCTATAGCTCTGTCCTTTATTCTCATCCTAATCTGATTTCTTTGACATGTCACGGTAACTCCCCTGTTTATTTAGAAAACTGACGCTATTTGTTATTAGAGTCTGTCTAATGAAAGCTGAACCTGGATTTTTCTTGGCTGACGAGTCTGGCAACACTATTTAATATGACGTTTGGACTTTGTTGTTGTTAGAAACTTGTCAATTCGAGATCTAAATTGATAAAAATACGGAGTAATCATGCCGTCGGCGATAAGAGGCGGTGTCCGGGAGATTCTGTATACTATTATACAGAAGTACAAAGAAAAACAAGAAGAAAGAAAAGCATTATTGATGCAAAAAATTAATTGTTTAGTTACGGTGACCAAATTTATAGGTTAGTACGGCTTTAGTACGGCATGTTCATTTTGATACTTCTTATTTCTCTATGTGCAATCCTAAGTTTAATTTACCTTTTTCTGTCTATTATACGATGAGATTAAGAAATTAAACGAAATTAAATTCGTTTCAGAAAACCTGGACGTGCACGTTGACAAAAGTGTGCTGGAAAACGTAAAGCAGCTGAAAGAGGTTGAGGAAACTGAGTTAGCCTGCCAGACTCAGACGAAATATTTGGAAGAAGTATCTTCAATGACCGGTAATTACTAAAATTATCATTGTCTTTCCCTATATAATAGGTGTAGGTACCTATTGTCTGTCCCTATATCATGTTGAATCTCTTAGCATTCACAATTTTATTAAATTAATTTAATAGACAGATGATTAATGTAACTGACACTCATAGTTTCAATAAAACAATAAGGAGGTGTTTAGTTAAAAGATATCATAAACATATTATTTGATATGTATTTTCTGTGTGCGGAGCAAACAGCATTTTGTTGTTTATGAACCAAATGTACACTGTACAGTCGATTTCATAAATATGTGTACACTTTAGTACCTTATCTATTTATTTAATGTCATTTTTGATCGGCCAGATATAAAAGATGTTCGGGTTATATGAGTCTTCCTTGTTCTTAAACCGTTGCGATTAGAACCTCACCGATGCAATTTCATTTCACCTAAACCCAAATGTTTTTAGGGCTGTCGGACTGTACAATGGGGCTGTACTGCGCAACCACACAATGTATTTCTAAATGGTGTTCTGTTTATTTAACACTTTCTTTCTTCTTACAGATATCAGTGTTTCATCTTTAAAAAGAATAAGTAATGAGGGAAAATTAAACAACGGTGTCTTTAGTACTCCCGGAAAAAAGCGACCTCACAAGGCCACGGTGTCTAATTTGGATAGCTTTGACATCCAAGCTATCCGAAATAAAATAAATGAATTTTATATTGTAAAAAAACAAGTGCCTACACTCAGATGCTTATTGGCAGAGTTGAGAGAAAGCATCGGTTTTACCGGATGCCTTGAGACTTTACGCCGAATACTAATGGCAAATGGATACGAATTTAAACAAAATACTGAACAACGTTCGATACTTATTGAGCGTTTTGATATAGCAGCTTGGCGACACCGCTACCTAAGGACTATTGCATCAAAACGTGCTGAAGGTAAAAAAATAATATACCTGGATGAGACTTACGTTCACCAGAACTACAAAACAAAAAAGTCGTGGCAGGGGCCTTCCACCCAAGGTGTAGTTGGCAATATCTCAGCTGGAAAACGATTTATATTGTTCACGCTGGATCAGAAGATGGTTTTGTGCCTAATGCTTTATTAACGTTTTGCACAAAATCAATCAAAGCAGACTATCACCATGACATGAACGCCACAAATTTCAATAAGTGGTTACGTGAGAAGCTTATTCCCAACTTGAGTGAACCAAGTGTCATTGAAAAAATGATCTGCTGGAGTTTCTTGCGGCGCTTCTTCTCCAAGATATAATTGTCGTTAGATAGAGGTGTAAGGGTGATGAGAATAATGTTACCTCTAATTACTTTATTAAAAAGGTTGAATATAATATTCCTCATCATCATTGTTTTATTATGCTGTGTGCGACACAGACGAAAACCTCTCGTATCAATGAAATCTATCAACAGCACGACTAGCACAAGTTGCTCGTGACTTGTTTGTCGCTCGGATCTCCCTTACTATCTAGTCTGTTACGATAGAGACGCACAGAGCGACAAGCGAGAAAATACAACTTGTGCTACACGTGCAGATCACTATATTTTCATGTCAAATATATTTCGAAAAACCAAATGTGCTCCAGTCACTGTCATCGTATTTTACCTAAAGTGCTTTTCATCAAAATATAGCGCTCGTAATAATATATATGAAAATATAGTACGCGTTTCCTCTTCCTTTGTGCCCACCAAAATAAATAAAATAATAAAAGTATCAATATCGTTTATTCCTTCATTGATCGGTAATACCATATCAAGATTTTTTGAATTTGCCGCTTTTTCCCAGGTTCAGCTTTCATTAGACAGACTCTATAACCTATACAAAAGATTTTTTTATTATAAGTAATTCTTAAAATATGTATGTATGAACCTCGGTGGAGGCCTATGACCAGCATTGATCGCGGTAATAATGTATGTAATCCACAGGAATACATATCATTGGTATGTAAATATATAATAATATTGTCTGAGCAACCTTGAATCATTGACGACAAAACAAGTAATGGCTACATACAACAAGGAAATTAGCAAAAAATGAAAATAAATGGAAACTAATGGGGCTCTTACAGCCGTAAAATAACAGCGTTTTAAATAATAATCGGTTGAATGTTTTTGTGTAGCTTTGAACGTCTTAACTTTAAGGAAGCCGTTTGTTAATTCAATTTAGTACCTGACATAATTATTATTACTACAACTTTACTTTTAAATAATAATTGTTTTAAATAATAGGCCTCCTCAATTAGATAATTAGTGTAATGAGCAGGCTTTTCCTTAAACCTACGTGTTATAAGTTTTAGTTATACATGTAATGAGTTTTTGTTATACTATTTGTGACAGTTTTTAGGGTTCCATATCTAAAGGATAAAAACGGGACCCTATTACTAAGACTCCGCTGTCCGTCTGTCCGTCTGTCTGTCACCAGGCTGTATCTCATGAACCGTGAAAGCCAGACAGTTGAAATTTTCACAGAAGATGTATATCTGTTACCGTTATAACAACAAATAATAAAAACTGAATAAATTTAATATTTAAGGGGGGTCCCATAGGACAAACGTGCGCGAGTCAGACTCGCACTCAGCCGGTTTTTACTTAATTATCCCGTATATTACCTTCTCACTCTATCGTGAACCAGGTCTACGACAAAAACATGACTATTTTATCCGACTTAGTATTATTAATTTCAGCTTAATTGAATGGTTCAAATGGTTGGAAAAACTTAACAACAACTTTTAATTGCAAAAATAGACACTAGACAGGTTTAATAAATACAAGTAATATAATATAAAATTGATATAAATTGTAAACAGCTAAAATAATTATTTCAACGTTTAATATTTTTTCCTCTCAACTCCCGCTGTACAATGCATCTTTCAACATCCCCGTCAGACATAGTCGCCGCACAAAATAGTGCCGCGAGAAGCAAAACAAATGACAGCTCATTTAGTTCACGCTGCAACTCAGCTGACTAAAGCAAGAAGGCATTATACGTATACAGACTTCATTATGTTATACTACATTTTTCTTCTAATAGACGGACCTGGCGTATGACATGTATGCTATTCATCACAGCTGTACATTGAAATGATATTTTGGTGATTGGATCTGTCAACATGGTGTTTGGCTGCGTAACACGTCAATTTAACAACATAAGTATGTACAGTCAACGTAGTACAGTACCTTGTCGCTTTCAATCGTTTCACAATTTTGTATGACATTTCAAACATGACGTTAAAGTGACAAGGTACATAAATGATCACTTATTTATGACGTTGACTGTACCTATTGCTTGGCAAAGAAGAGTGTGACGTGATGACATGTGAATCTCATATATTTTAAAATGGCAATCACTATTACCACGTTAAGCATCATCGAGTAAATTGGGTTTTGAATCTTAACTACATGGCTTTATTTCTTATTTTGCTCTGTTTTAATTTCTGTAGATATAATTATGCGAACGTTACAGAATACGTAAGTGCATTTGCACAGGTTGTAAGCTGCCAAGTTTTCAGTTACGACATAATTTTCTTTCAAAATAAAAGGCCTTAGGCACTTCAAATTGACACTTAACAGTATATATAATTCATCTATTCTTGATGTACAAACGAAATTCAACCTTAAAGTAACAGACCATTTTTATGTGAGGCTGATTATACGTAAAAGATGACTTAATTACATTCATACCTACATACATACCTTCACGCCTTCATTCCCAGAGTGACGTAGGCAGAGCTACAGAATTTCCAACAGCTCTAAAAACTTGTTCTGTAACCAAACTTAAGTTAAATAATAAAAATAAAAAATTCAGCCTAATTAGATCACAGATAGTATCTGACCGTACGAACCATGCTCGGTTTCTTGAAGTCTTATTAAGTAAATGAATCAACTATCCACTACAACGCTTACGTTTCAAAAAAGATACTCTGAAGTACTCTATATTACGGTGCTCTATGCAAATTACGCAAACACAATTGCATGAAGCACTTAGTGTCTAACTATAAAAGATACTATGATTAATTTGAACTTCAAACTATAACACATTTTTACCTTACTGTTGCTTCCTCGCCCAGGCAACTGACACATGTGTGAGTTATTGAAAAATGTATTAACTCTCAAGCATTTTACTATTTCTTTAAACCATCAAGCATTTACATTAGATTCCACTCTCATCCACGCTACCGATTATAACTGACTTCTTTGAATCAATTCAACAGTTTTCTCGTGAATTCTCGCCATTTGCAGTGGACACGTATAGTTTTTTTGTTTCTCAATAAATCAAAGCAACGGGAAAGGCAATTACTGAAGCTATTACAATGATTAATGCAATTACTCTATCACCGCACGTCAAAACAAACGCAGGTGTTGTTCAAAGAGTAGATAACGGAGAGGGGCCTCTTTTCGACGCTGTCTCAAACCATATTCCTTTCCATACCATAATAAAATAAGAGATACATAAGATAATACTTAATTGGGATTGTTCATATTTTTACAATTACCCTAATTCGAAAACTATTTCGGATATTTCGACAAAAGTATATTTAACCTTGTTTGACATTCGTTTTCGGCTTGAAGCCCTCCTAGGTGTATCTTTCGGGTTAGGCGAAAACCGCCTGAAATAGTATGTTTTAATAAAAGATAAAAAGATAAAAAGATAAAAGAAATTTATTCAGTAAGTAGGCCGCACGGGCACTTTTACACGTCAAGATACTACCAGCGCTTCCCAAGAGGAGACCACTGCTGAGAAGAAACGCCGCAAGAAACTCAGCAGTCAGTCATTTTTTAAACTTATTACATATTTCATATTACAATGGTATGTACAACTTAATCTAGCATTATATAAAGCTACAAGTATTAAATTAAATATAATATCAAATAACAGTAGTTCAGCAGGAAAACATGCCAAAAATCTTACGGGAGTGAAAGATAGAAAAGAATAAAATAAAATAACTACAACTACCTACTTATATGTGTGTATATAAGATGGTGCAAGATGACCACATAAAAGTTTCGATATGTTTTCCTGCATCAACGGTGTCCCCCAGACAAGAAAAAGCAGGATAAAGCCTTTGCATTTGAACAAATTACTATTGACTAAGTTTCGGGTGTAGGCCATGCATTTTTACAATCACTTTTTATCATTTTAATTGTTGTTATTTCTAGAAGTTTCCATTCCAATTTTAAAATAATCATGTCATCCATATAATGTCTGCTAAATAAATAAAGATATTAAAACAAAACTATTGGGTCAAATACAAAATTATCAAAATTGGTCTCTTAAAATAACTTATTCTTTCGAATTAGAATGTAAATACCGCGACGTTTTTTTTTGGTCTCTGCCAAATTCTGCTTTTTAACAAACTTTTTATTTAATGAAGACTGTGTAATTACCACCTAGCTCCCCAATTAGCTGTAGGTAGGCCTCCAACAAGATGGAGTGACGACCTCGTCAGGATCGCGGGACCGCGGTGGATGCGAAAAGCACAAGACCGGTCTGAGTGGAATGCCTTGGGGGAGGCCTAAGTCCAGCAGTGGACGTCTTTCGGCTGACATGATGATGATGATGATGGTGTAATTACCAGGCCTATTGTACTGGGTAAAAATATATTTCCTTTGGCGTGCTATCGTATTATTTTCAACTCGAAGCCATGACTGTCAAGTAAATGTTAATAAGCTCTTTGTAGCGTTGACAATACGATAAAAATCATGCAAAACTAGAATTGAATAAAAGCGATCATTATTATTTTATTATTTATTGTCACTGACATGTATGATCAGTGGCTGTACAATCTGTCTACTGACCTGGGGTTCGTGGATTTAAATCTTAAAAGCATAATAAGGGTGAATAGTGGAGTCATAACCGTAGTAGGCAGTTTGACTATAATAAGTCTATTTTTTTTTTCAAGATTCTGTTCAAAATTTCACTTGAACTTTTCAACACTTGAGTATTATCAAGGCGGTATGAGTCAAAAAGTACTTCATACTTAAGTTTATTAAGTTCTAACTCTACTTTCACGATTTATTCTCGATAAACCAAACCATATTTTTTTTCTGATGAAACAAAAACCTTGGCACTTCTGTGCTTGTTTTGTTGTATTTTATTAATCCATAGTCCGATGATAAACGCCTCGCCTAGTTGCATTCGTTACTCGTCACGCAATAGCGTTTATACAGTTAAGGACACATTTTTGTAACGGTATCTTTTTAACTACATATTTACGCGATATAATCTATATACTGGCCTCTGCCGTCTTGTTATCTGATTTTTTTTTATATGTATAGCATGGATGGATAAGGTAAACGAGGACACAAGATACCCGATGGTAATTTTACTGGATGTCAAACGCAAACCCATATTGATAAAAAAATGTCTTTTAAACACTGAAATACAACAAAAAAATGATGCTAGTTGGTTATTTACACAAGGTTCAACGTCCTTCAAATAATTAATTGGTGCACAAAAAAGCAAAACATTACGAAACGTAAACGACCAGTTTACAACTGGCTATTATTCTACTTTCATACCCCATCTTGCTTTAATATACTAACAAACTGTCGAAGTTATGGTAGTTCTTAGGGCCTCCATAGACAGACTGCTTGAAGTAGTCAAGACCAACAGTTTTATTGCTCTAGGTTCGTATTGAAAGTTCAGATTGTCCAATAATAACTAGGGGGCTGTCGATCCCGACTGCTTAAAGCAGTCCGTCTATGGCAGCCCTTACTGTAAAATGTGAGTGGACATAATGTCAACAGTAGGACTTGACAAAAATGCGTGGAGCTAACTGCATGTGCGAACAATTGTCCTCACGTATGATATTCGTGGACTTGTTTCTCTAATTATTCCATGTGTATCTATATTAACTGGACATTTTTAGTAAAAACACATTAAAAGGAGAAAAAAACATAAATTAAAATTAGAATTGGAATTAGGTCAACTATATTCTAGTTTTTATTAATTCGGCCGCCATTGCCAATTAAATATGAGCATTCGTAACGTTGACAATACGTTTACTGAGTAAATTAGAGGCATTGGTTGAAAATAAACGTTTTTAATTTAAATCATCTTAGAATTTAAATTTTAAATGTCTCAGTTCTTTTATTTTTTTAAACTCTGTCAGCTCCGAGCGGGAAGCACTTTAATGCGTTTGAGCGAGTAAGCAAACCGTCTGGCCATCTGTTGCAATTATTTACGCAAACAACCTCTGTCGTCCATTAGGAATGCAAACATTTGACACAAATATTGGCGATGCCAAATTTGCTAGACTGTAAAATTTTGCATGTCATCTAATTTTGGGGAGATTTGTTGAGGAATCATTTATGCTGAATGACGGTGGTTTTTAGGATTACGTAGTCGATCTAGGATTTTGCTATTTTCGTCAGTCTAGGTTTCTATTCTACAAGGTAAAGACTATATTGTTTCTACATCTTGTTGCCAACGTTCTGATAGCTTTTATTTACTTGACAGTAATAATGGCGGCCAGGTTTAAAACAATACCATAAAAACGATAAACGGTTTTTACCACCTAGAATAAAGGATCTGTTTATTATATCAAATTCTATTATTCTCAGAAACTATCAATGTCACAAAGGTGAAAATTTGTCACATACATGACAATACGTATAAATATCAACAATCAAATGAGTGAAAATATTGTTATATTGGTATCTTTTTCCCACAATCTTATAACATTGAATGTGTTATTGTGAGAAACCTCCTAATAATCCCTGAACTCAAAAATTAAAGTAGGTACCCTTCTCTGTCAACCCACAGCCAACAGCCAAAGATACTATTATATGATTTAAAAAAAATCTAATATAGGCCGAGTCGTAATCAATACTGTTCCATGTACTCGTTTGTTTGACTAAGGCGTTAAAACGTTATAAGCAGACAGACAAACTCACTTACGTATTAACTGGTCTCTTACTTTTTTTGCCCATTTTGCACTGGATAGTTGGCAGCATTGACTTCTTGTCTTGCCTCTATAGATGTACCTGTGCCGGGGTAAGCAATGAGGGGGGAGGTACGTAAAATCTCGGCTAGTCACCGTCGCCCTCTCCCTGCATCTCATGCATACCCCGGCTCTCAATTAAATTATACGCCTATAGATAAAAGGTACATCATCCACGTACATGTCTGCAGTGGTCTTTTTTTGAGAAGCGCTGGTAGATTTTTGATGCGTAAGTGACCGTGTACCCTACTTACTGAATAAACATCTTTTATCTTATCTTTTTATCTTTTACAGTGCAATAGTCGTAAATCATACCATGACCATAATAGGAACGTGTCAGACAAAAAAATAATATTTGTATTGAAAAGTATGAGAGTATGCCGACCGTTCCGTCATCGACCAACATTTGAATACTAATTACCTTCCGGGCCTGATACGTTTATAGTTTGGTCATGGTGTGGTACGGTGTAATGGGAAGCCACCTTTACTCGCTCTCGTACGTTTTTTGCTAGTCTAACTGACTTTAATTGAACCTTTCCACTACACGGAAACCGACCAGTGGCAGACATAACGTCAAAAACCATCAATTTACTATTAGGACATACGTCTTGACTAAAGTTCAGTTTTCCTTTCACTTATACAATATTAAAACAGATGGCATTTAATTCTTTTGTACAAGAGGGAAGCAAACGAACAAACGAGCTACATTATGGTTGGTGATCATCAATGCCTATGTACTCGGCAATTCAAGAAAGGTTGTCGGTCAGCTACCGGCCTTTAAGTTGAATGAGGGCATTTTTTTTAAAGTTCCTTGGAGATATAACTAATAAGTTCGCGTTTTATCGATATTAAATTAATGCAATATACTACGAGAGTGTGTAATGATTGATGAAAATCCAGCTTCGTTCATTCAACTGGAAAAGCAATATAAGGAACAGTTCCCTTTTACTACTATGTCTTCCCTTTCCTGGTGAAGAAAGATTCAAGAAACCTCATCGATATAGAAACTACAAAACCACTTTTATAATATCTAATATAACCCAGGGAAATGAGACCCATAGATATTCGCATTCTGGAGACTACAATAGATCTAAAGACTGGAAATGAGTTGCCAACTCTATGTTGTTGTAAAACATGTTAGTAAAAACAAATTATTCTTCAAACTATTTCAACTACGAACACTTTGTTACTGTCTGACATTTTTGTCGCCGCGCCACCAAACGTTTGAACAAACGTTGGCCACATGAAACATTAGAGCGACGCCGACGCAGCGCGAATCGTCAATCATCTGTACGCATTAATCTTGTGTAGACAACTTGATAGATCATCGCGTGGGTCCCGCGAGTATGAAGCCGTGGATCCGGCAACAACAATATATTGTGATTGTTATTTTTTGCAGCTTCTTAAAAGGATGTGATCATTGTTCTTGAAAAGCATTATAGAACTGCAAATCCAACATGCACCAATAACAGTTCATCATCATCATGTCCGAAAGACGTCCACTGCTGGACAATCTGGACATAGGCCTCCCCCAAGGCTTGCCACTCAGACTGGTCTTGTGCTTTTCTCATCCACCGCGGTCCCGCGATCCTGACGAGGTCGTCACTCCATCTTGTTGGAGGCCTACCTACAGCTCGTCTTCCGGTCCGGCGGAAATAACAGTTCGCCGGATCTTAAAATGACGTTCAACTTTAGGTGGTCATTAATATATTTTACGATTTGTATCCTTAGGTAGGACACAGTTTTTCCCATTTCCAAAATCGACGCTTTGGGTTCCAAGAATCGATTACCCTGGCTTTTCTAGTTTCCGAACTCCTCATACTAAGCCATTTGATCTCACCCTGTTCATTATAATTTTTCATAATAGACAGGATGGGCTGGTCAATCGAGGCTTAGCCATGTATAGACCTATACCTATAGACAACTTGTCTGGACCTGAATAGTTCAAGAACGTACAGCTTGTCGCGTCCAATCTTCACCGCTCCGCAGGTAATAAATCGCGTTAAACAAGTAGGTTGGGCCGTTTTATCAAAGTCAATCGCGATCGGTGAGTAATTACTTCACTCCAACAACGCCATGTGAGCTCTTGCGGGGGGGCAGTTGACTCAGCTGTTAAAAACGGTTAATTGGTTAATACATTTGTGGCTAAACTTCCTGTCATTTGTACTACATGGACTCCATGGACCGTATTAATAAACAGGTCGTGAACGAGATTGAGTGAGACAATTTCTGTGCGTGTTGGTCTCAGTAATCAGTAATTGGTTGCAATGTTACAAAGATCTTGGATAGTATATTATATTAATAGTTCAATATGAACCTGATGGGCTGACTTGCAGTGTTAAGGAGAGGAGGTATCGCTGTACATATATTTGGAATCCGTGATTTAAGTTTTCATTGAGAGTTCCATTTTGTTTATTATGCGTACGTATTGCAAGTAAAGCATTTGACACTTATTTAATTTAACAAATTAATTTCAACTTATATCCAGCTAAATCTCTTTTTTAAAGTAATCCCTCATGTTAATTTGGATTAAATTAATCGATTGTTTTTAAAACACAAAATCGTGTTAATACTCGTAGTAGGTACAGGCAGAAAAAAACGGTTACTAAATACATTTTACTAATTATAAGTCTAGTACGTTATTAAAGAACTGTTTTGTTTCAGAGCAAAACAAATTCATTCTCATAAAAAAGTCCATCCATACAAATCTATCTTCCCTAGTAATAACAAAGTACAAAAAAATCGTTAATAGTTTACAAACACATTACGCAATAGCCGAGAATCATTCAAACTGACGCTTATGATAAATGTTCGGACTTGAATTGAAACAGATCACCAGTCACTCAGATCTCCCGTCATCGTAGAAAAAATGCAATTTGTTCTCTAGTTCCGCACTTTTAAAGAGAGGAAAGAGACCACGGTATTCTGGTGAGTTTATACAAGCTTACCAGTTGATAAGACCTCTAGCTGTGGGAGACTTTGCAATGACAGTACTAACTTTTGTAGGAGGGAAGGGGAGGGAAAAGATCAGGTTGTAGTGGTCGAGCAAAACACTGATAAATGGACGAAGGGAAAAACATGGCTACTTTATTACAGGACCGGTTATGATTTATTCATGCTCTTGTCAGATTTGAAAGAACATTGGCAGTTCCACTTGGCGCTTTAGTACTGTATTGCTGCCATATAGCTAACATTAACAAAAACGAATAAAATAAACCTAAAAGTGAAAGGTAGTAGTTTGTATTTTGTATAGTTTGTAATCCATTTATACTCATTCATAATACTCATTTAAAAGGAAGCGTTGTCACTCTCTCATATTCTACCTCTACTTTTAGTCTCGGTTTTTTTCGCAGTAAATCCTCAAAAACGTAGAACACGAAATAACATGTACACTACACACAGATTATTAATAATTGAGTGTAACTCTTACTAACTTGATGTTTCTATCTATACAATAACAGGCCACATATAACGTGATGGTAACATTAAACAGAACTTTTTCAACTAAATTTTACTGACGGTAAAAAAATATGTAAATCGAAATGAAAAATAAATGAAATAAGTCAAATAAATGAACATCAGAATGCATCCAAAACCTAAACACTACGGTATCGCCGTTTCTAAAAAGTTTTTACTTAAAGAGGATTTATTGACGGGCAACATAGGGAACGTATCCTGGAAGCTTCATACAGTCATTATCTAGGAAGGCAGCATGACTGATGACTTCCCATTGATGAATGCCTTTATCTAATAGTCACGTTATGATGGCGTCGTTTTGAGGGTATCGTAGATGATGACCATAGTTGAAGATGATGAATGAGGATGTTGCGAGACTGGAAATAGGAACAAAACATACAAGTACTTCTTATTAAGAGTCTTAGAGCGGGAAATTAACAGAAACGCAATGGATGGTGATACGTTATCGTTTTAATTTGACATCGGTCTTTGTATTATTATAGAATGATGGTAATGGATTTATATCGAATCAATTAAAGTAGTTAATACTTTGACAATATCACTAATTTCCTTCTGGAGACTTATATAACTTGAAGCTTAAATTATATTTGAGTGGATCCAACTCCAAGAGTACCATTAGAGTACCAGAGAGCATAAAGGCGCTCCATCAACCATGGACTAATGGCAATGCATTAACGATCTAAGGATTGTAGTCTTAAGATTTTTAGTATTGAGAATGCAAATGTCTATGGATCCACTCACTATCAGGCGGCCTGTGTGCTCGGTTACCTTCTGTATTATCATTATTTCCTTTATTTCCTTCATAGATATTTGTAAAAACATGGTATGTTTTTGTGTGAATGCCAAGCATTTCCTACAACATTTTTCTTCAAACAACTTTAAACACTCTGTCCCCCTTACATTTAACCCCGGGCTCGCTGTACGCAATTTGTCAACGTCGCAACTCATTTCTTATTTTTAACCAAGTTGTCAACTTTGGAGACGCTCCCTTATTTCATTTTGATGTCTTACTGTTGTTGATCTTTGTTAAGCTTTAGTTTTTCAGGTGTCTCACACTTTTACTATAAATGTGAAAGTTTGTATTCTTGTAACTCCTTAACGTTCAATACGGCCATTTGTAAACGTGGTATAAAATTATAGATCTATTCAACATAAATATTTTTGTTGTGTAATATATAGTAATAAAGGGTATCGGAGACGAGATATTAAAATATTCATACAAATTAAACCTTTGATTTTTGGCTTCGCTATTGTAAACGCCTTCAATGTATACATATTTATATTTGATGTATACTTAGATCCAATTATTGTAAGAAAATCATCTGTGAGTTCCGTGACTGCTCATAAAAAACAATTATGTTCCTACAAACTTAATCAATTCCCTTTGGAATAGAGATAGCTTATATGGTAAGTTATACCCCGAATAAACTATCTATCAAATGGCATCTTTTATCCTAGAAAAGTACGTCAGGTACCCATGGTAGTCAATACGAATGAGATCGCAGGCAGGAGTAGTGACTACATAACAAAAACGATTTTATCAGTTACTTAGTTAAGTGATAATGGGATGCATAAAAAAATACGAAGTCAATTTTTTTTGCACGCCTTTTAAATCTTAATATATTTAAGTTTCTAAGTACCTAGTGATACATTATGTACATATAATTATCTAATATTATTTTGTACAGATGGACCTCTCTTACACACTCAGCTGTTATTATGTGCAGGTTTCCTCACGATGTTTTCCATTACCTTAAGAGCATCAGACAATGAACTTACATCAGAAAACGTCACAAGTACCCAGGAATTGCTGGGATTTGAACTCTGTACCTTACGATCTCAACTCGACACCCACGTCAACTATGCCCTTATTAAATAAATGTGGGGTTACTGTGGAGAAGCTAAGCCATGCTTTGTCCTTATCTGTCGAATTCAAATGTCACAAAGACACATAAGGACAAAGCATGGGTTAGCTACTCGACTGTTTCTTCACGGTAAGGGCATTATGGCCGTTTTAAAGACTTACCCTCTTATTCACAACCTGCAATGGCTAAAGTATGCTTAAAATATGCTCTATCCTTGATATTATTGTGATATTTTAATTACTCAGAAAGTGACAAAGCATACTAATTTTAGCATAAACAGGACTACAATAGTCTTTCCTGAAACTCCTATCATGCGTACTCGTCCTCAAGATACGTCAAAGTAAACGTCAAGTCATAGAAAACATTCGTTTTAAACGTGTCTCTAACTCAGCTAATGTCAGTTTGTTAATATGGCCTAAGTATCTATAATGTCACGAACAAACATTATATTTAAATTTTTACGGTTCATTAACCATAGGAAGTCAGTGTCTCTATTACTAAGCCTCTGCTGTCCATCCCTATGTTTGTCAGAGGGCTGTATCTCATGAACCGTAAGGTATCCAATCCAGGCAGTTGAAATTTTCACAAAGTGTGTATTCCTATAATAACCATCACTTTATTGGGTATTTCTTGAACCGTATGTTTTCCTATGGTACGGAAATCAGAACCACTCAAGTGCAAGTCCGACTCGGCCGGCTTTAAGTTATTTTTACATTACAATTTAAACTCATTATTCTGATAATTTTAGTTATCGTAGATGCATTCCTGACGTTAACAAAACATTGCGGATTTGGTCTCTATCAATTCAATGCGTCACTGTCTGCTTTATTTTTTTGATGATAATTATCTTCGTTATGATTGATCATCGATACTTTAAGCTAATCGGAATCCTTATCATTTTGGCTAAATCATGTCAAATTTAATTTATTACATCTTCAATCAATATAAATCACAATTTAATACCTGATAATGACGCTAGCTGATAAACGCACCTCTTGGATACAGCAATTAAGTAGGTATGTTATAGAGTTACCTAACGTCTATGATATTTTTAGAATAATCATAATTTGATATGTTATATCGCCAGACAGGTTTTAAATTCTTATGTTCGGTTCTTAAAAGTTTAACAATCACTTAACATTTCGCCATGATCTTTGAAATACAGAATAATGGTAAGTTTTGATCATTATTTTCAAAGTTTTTCAAAAAAAAAAAATTTAGTTGAATTTTTCTAACTTACATTAAAGTTGTCTATATTTTGAGTAAAATATCGAATCGTTATAAATTTATCTGTAACTGGGCATTTCTTTAAAAGTTTGTACTTAGTTAAGGAGAAAAATTAAAAAACGGTAACTTTTCCACTGAGTTACGAAATTTAGTTAAACTTTTATAAAGACAAATGGTAATACCTCAGACAAAACTCCTGTAGCGAGTGCAAGCATATTGCTAACGAGTGAGGATTGAATCTGCTTCATATATTGAATTTTAGTTACTAATTGGTTTAGAGAGGTAGGATATAAAATGTACGACTAATTTTAATTTTAACTAGGTACCTACAACGTTTTAAAGAAATGCCCAATCAGGACTTAAATGATTAAAAAACCCAGATAATAATCGTTCGTTACATCGAATCTATGAGCTTAATTAATGTGTCAGATGGTCCTGATATTCATTTATTATGCTATTTTTAACACAAAGTGAAAACGCCGCTTGTGGTACAACATTGGAGTCAAGCCATTTGATTAGATTATACATCAAAAACAAAAACAAAACACGGTGCAACAGTTGGCATACGGGTACTTTTGTAGAGATTTGACGTTTGCCTCGTACAGTCAACAGCATAAATAAGTCATCATTTATGTACCCTGTCACTTTAACGTCGTGTTTGAAGTGTCATACAAAATTGTAAAACGATTGAAAGCGACAAGGTACATAAATGATCACTTTTTATGCTGTTGACTGTACAAAATGTGTCAAGTTCTAACTCGAGTTGTTAAATATGCCACAGTTGGATTAGAAACGGACATAAGAGATTCTTGAGAACGACAAAATTATTAATTTTCGTACGTTTTAAAACTTAAAAGGCGTGAAGTTAAACAAATCGCACCTTCAGAACAATAGTGACATAATTCAAAATTTCAGCGTTCAAACATCAAGTCATCCATTTATTATTATAGAGACGTAACTCGAAATTTACAATTTCTGAATGAGGTCACTATTTGTGACACGACGACCCTATCTGAGTCGTCTGTCCTTCTCACAAATATAAGTTGGACGATGTAGAAGTGTTTGATAGTGTAGTTGAGTGGTGTAACGACGACTTTAGGTTGTTTGAGACAAGAGGTTTCACCTTGCAACACTAAGCTTGTGTAGCCGGCCTTAAAAGTCACGATAGTTAGATAGGAGCCGTTTGTCTCTTTCTCTAGATTTTAGGAATTTGTGAAACCAGCTTAAAATTCGAGACGACTTTCTCAGAGTAGTTTGTCCTTTTCTTTAGTCGTAATAAAAAGGTACTTAGCTAATCCAAGGAGGTAGATGATAGAGGTTTAAACTAGAAAAATAAATAATTTTAAATATTGCAGCAAGGGATTCGAAACGTAAACAATCTAGGAGGATCGGGAGATGAATCTAGACCAGCTTGGAAGTAGGAGGCAGTCAGTAAAGCCCTAACAAGAACCCTAAATTTATTACAATCTTTAATTTCTATAAAAAGTCCGTAATATGTTCGAGTGTTAGATAATAAAAGTGAAGTATTGAAATTTAGTAACCTAGACTTGGATACTGTCCGAGGTAATCTAGAACTCTGATAAGAGTTGAACCCTAACGTAAGTGTTTAAACAAAATGTCTAGGAAAGTCTCCAGAGCTTCGGAGCAACGTCTTCACAAATATATTAATAAAATTTATTCTCAGAATTGTTCTTCGGCCCGAGCTTCGGGAAGGACTTCGTCTTCTTAACAAAATTATACTACAAATAAAATGTTTTATTTTATTTCTAATCAACATTCGTTGCAGCTTCCACACTTTAAAACTTTGATGTGACTTATTTTTACTATGTGATAATACTTATTTCTTCCACATCTGATACTCTTGTTGTTCACCCGATTATAGTGCGTGACCTCCCAGTGCCATACCCGATTACCAATTTACTATTAACATAGAAAGTCCTAAGGTTGATGATTCTTCGAGTGGAGAGTTCTTAAGCACCGAATTATGCTTCGGAGTCCTGATGTAGACCAAGGTCTCGCTGGACGTTGCCTCTGAGTTCCTTCACAGACTCTACGGAGTCTAGCATATCATGCTCTAGTCTAAAACCTGGACTGAATCTTATAAAACCTTCTCATCTTATGGGATAGATAGTGAAAGAGGCGGATGAGAGCCCAAATTTAGGGAATAGCACTTGGAGATTCGTGCTAGGATCTGGAAGCAGGAATGGAATCCAAAGACTTCCTAGATCAGCTACTTCAGCATCTTTCATGACCTTCATTTCATGAAATTGTTTATTCTGTAAAAATCCCGCTAAGAGAGCCTTACGTAAATTCATATTTTATTTAAAGATGTAGGATAGGCTCTCTGTTTAGGGATCCCTCTTGTCCCCTAGTAGACATAGACTTAACTAACTTGCTGACTTTACCGAGGTAGATCATTCTTTTGCTTTCTTTAGAATCAATGTGCTAGAGTGCCGCCCCGTCAGGAGACGAAGCACATAGGATGTGGCGGAGGCGGTGCCACATCTCCTTTTCGAAGGGCACACTTAACTCATTACATTGCTAATCATTAGAACTTAGGTTACCTATGGGTACAACGTAGACCTACCAATTTTACTATACGATCTCGCAGGCCTTTGGATTCATTTGGAGAGACTAGATTTCTTGATTGGAAGATGTGTACCAGACTAGATAGACAGGTTCAGGTTAGGCTCGTGTCGTTTCGGTTTAGTTTAGGTTAGGCTGTGTGTTACAATTTGGTGCCGTGACCAGGATTTGGTGTAACGATCGCAAATGTTACAATTTGCTGCCGTGAGTCCAGGATATCAGGATCATATCGCGTGATCAATTACGCCAAATTCTCTTAAAACGGTACCATCTTTTTATCAGGAAATCTAGTCACTAAGGTGTCTATAGTTAGACACCAATTTGTTGCTGTGTAAAAGATATGATTAGCATGTGTAGAATATGTAGTGTAAAGTGCCACATGGAAATTTTAATATAGAGTTTTTTAAGGATGCTACACACTGTGTACTGAAACGTTTAAAATTTACTTTGACTTTTTTTAAATGTCTTTTTTTCTCTTGCCTATCATAAGTATATATTATAAACATACATAACACACCTACCTGAAGTGCCTAGGATAATATCTGAGGTTTATCAGTCATGGTCAACTCTTGATTGGAAGGTTACTTTGCTAGGGCAACCTTGCCGACTTTCTAGAGGTAACTGAAAGATCAGAGTTTGGCTACACTACTCACCACAATACTCAAACTATAACTATAAGGCAAAAGAAAACAAGGTGAAAATTACTTCAAAAATCAATAATTACAGAACGGTTAATATACTTAGTGTGCGGTGACCTTTAAATTAAAGTACAGTTGGAAATAAAAAAAAGGTAAGTCAAGTATGAATCAGAGTGCGAATGAGAAATAGCAACTTAGATTAATGTCGTAAAACTAGCTCGTTATTATTTTACTTAAAAAAAAAAGTATTTAAATTTCACGATGATTTGAATAATTTCGTTATAGTAATTTTTATTACATTAAAATATAACATAATTTAAAGTATAGACATATTATCTAGAATAATAAACAACATCACGAGTGGATCTAACAAAATAACTTGGTGGAATAATTGATATAATTTGAATGTGACTGTACATTGAAAATATAATAATGTCATGAAAATAAATTAACAAACACTGCAGAATGACATAATTATATAATTATTCTAGAACATTTTAATTTTTTACGACAATTTGTAAGATGGTTCTCGTTCAAGTATTCTAATTTTGCAGTGAAAGTGAAGAGAGAGATGTTTGAATCTTCATTCACTCACTCACTCACTCACATTCCCCTAATTACATTTATTCTTTAAATCACTATATTATGCGAGAGTGAGAAAAATATATCTCACTTTTCACTCTTACTTAATACCATTCCTGTTATTCAGAAAATATGTCTATGGTACGAAACGTTAAACTTCATCTATGGTAACGAAGATGATATAAAAGAAATAAAAAATGTCAGAATTGACAGATCGGGTTATAAACAAAAATACTTTATAAATAAAGACTAGGATATTTAAATACTAATTAAACAAAATATGTAATTGTTAATAAACTTGTTACAGTTAATTTATTATAAAATATAAGTGCGTAGACAAATTTATTGAGAAAAACCAACGAACTCAAGAGGAACTAGAACAATCAGCATTGTTAAATAGTTAATATACCAAGATGCCACCAAAGAAACGAGTACAACGTTCAGTGGAAAAACCAGAAGACGTAGAAAGTCCTCCGCAACCTAAGCGAAGAAGGTTCAAGGCAAACCCGCAACCAAGACAATTTGAAATGGGTTTGTTCTGTCGAATGTTACAGAGAACAGTCGGGTCGTTAACCTCTAAAATTAACGAACTAAGTGAAGACGTGAAAAATACAAAGAAGACCTTGAGTTCTTTAACCAAGGGAAATATTAATGAAGAGGAACTGTCTTCCTGTGTGAACCAAGGGAACAATGAACTACCAAAACAAATTATGGATTCGGAACAAACTGACAGTTCAAACAATTATGAAATTCAGAAAGAGAAGACCCTGGATCGAGAGGAATATAAGAGTGTGATATACAACGTGAGAAATTTGAATATAGAAAAACCTAAATATGGAGGAAATTCCAAAAGTCTAGAATACCATCCGGTAACCTTTCTGGAAGACCTGGACGGTTATTTGAATAAATCGCCGAGCTCAAATAATAAACTCGAACTTATACAAGAGTGTTTAATAGGAGATTCACGCGACTGGGCCCGAATCTATAAGGATAGATGGGAAGATGTTGAAGATTTTAAAAGGGATTTTCTGGCGACATATTGGGGAGAATGTGAACAAAATAGACTACGAAGGAACATTGTGCAAGGAACCTGGGAGAGAAGCAAGACTCCCTCAATGTTGAATTATTTTTTACGATTGGTGGGAAAAGCTAAAATGCTGACCTATAAGATCCCGGAGAGACAATTAGTAGCAGACTTAATTAAACATTTTCCAAGGTATTTACAACAAACTTGGGTTACAGCTAGAAAGGATACCATAATAGAAACAGCAGAATTCCTTAGAACTATGGATGACATCAATCGTCAGGAACAACATACAAGTTTTCCGAAACAAACTAGCCAATTTGAGAAGAAGAAAAATGACTATCAACAAGGATACCGTATTTGGTGAAGACCAGAAGGAGTTCAGAAGAGAGGAGAGACGAGTACTCAAGAAGTATCAGCTATGGAAGAAATTAATCTAGAAGAAAATTTAAACTACTAGAAGATGACAATGACGTCTCCAAATCAGCTTCAACTATTTTTTTTTAATTAAAGAAAAATTATGACTATTCTGGCTGCTTCCTACAAGTCTAAGGAGTATTTTGTTATTTATTTACATGGATTTAGTTATAATTATAATAATGTATATTTTTAATTTATTAATTAATGTTTTTCCTTCCTTTTGGCTTTACAGTTGAAATTTAGAATTTGATCTTTACTTTATTCTTATTTAATAAAAAAAAGGAAATGGACTTATCTATTTATTTTATAATTGTTTCGGCTATAAAATCTTGAAACTAAATCAAAATGAAGGGAAATATTGTTGATAATTGATGTTTAATGATAACGAATTTGTTATTTTATAAAAGGAAAATGATTGTAAATAGATTATAAAAAGAAATGTATAACAAAATATCTTAATAAAAATTAAAAAAAAAAGTTGGGCAACGGGAAAGGAGCATTTATATTTATTATCAGGCAACTTCTTATATTTTGAGTGATATAAAAAAACTAATTAACAAATAATTAACAATAAGAGTAAGCCTGATAAATATGAATGAAGGGGAGTGTTGGAGTCCTTTAAAAAAAAAAAAAATTTTTTAAATATAATAAACTATTACAAATATTAATGATTAATTTTATTATAATTTCCTACTGTATAAGATTAGAATCTGCTTTTTATTCAATTGACTTGGCGACCGAGGTAGATTACAATGTATATATTTATTTATTTATCCTATTTAATATATATATTTATTATATCTACATATTTATTTGCTATTATTATTTTAATCTTCTGTATCTTTAATACGTTGTACGTTTAGCCATCCGTTGTTTTTATTCTTCTCTCAATCGCTCAAAGGTTAACTGAAGAGATCCCTTATAGGAATAAGTTCGCCTTTGTACAGGACTTTTTGTTTCTGTTTATTTTTGATTTGTTATTTTCTGTTTGTACAATAAAGAGTTTACATACATACATACATACATTATAGACTTCTCAAAAGCTTAGTTGGTTTGGGATATTATTGTAAAGATGTAAAGTCTAGTAATTGGGGGGTTGCATCATATTGAAATAAAAGAATAAATAAAGTCGTATAAATGGGGGGTTGCTAATTAGAATATTATAGTAGTTATATATAATTTAAATGTGTATCGCTAATGTTACAGATAAAGGAACTCTTACTAAGAGAACAGTCAATGTAACAGTACAAAGGAGTGGATGTTTATCAAACGCCTAGATTTCGAGCCGTTCCAGATGGCAGTCTACCTTAGAAGTCTACGCGCCTGGATCAGAAGCCGTTCCAGATGGCAGTCTACTTTAGAAGACTACGCGCCTGGATCAGAAGCCGTTCCAGATGGCAGAATACCTTAGAAGACTACGCGCCTGGATCAGAAGCCGTTCCGTTGCGTCCCACCATGGAAGCAGTGAACCTAGCAGCATCTACGAAGGAGGGAGAAGACATCACGTCTGGTTGCAAAGTCGAACCGGATGGCAGTTTACCAGGACGTTCAGCTAAATAAATTATTTACGAGTCGAGTAGGAATAATAAACAATACGAACGATGACTCTAGTTATACTTCGAAATAATTACAGTATCGTTATAGTAAACATCATTTTAGATTAGAGAAGTGTAAGAATGGACTGAATGAAGATTAAAGGATAGACTTGTTAGTTAACCAAGGCTGTAGAGTCATTTCAGGACCATTTTGGCTATTAATATTTATTCCCACAACAGGGAAAACTCTTTCCAGGATGGTCTGGTAGTTTGCTTAGGATAGCGTGAAAGAGTTTTGAAAAGTGTATGTAAAGAGAAGAATGGGGAAGGGGGGGAAATCTCTTTGGTTAAATGAAGCGAAAGATATTTTGAATAGATGAAAGTTATAGGAAATGTTAGTCCTAAGTGAATTATTGGACTCATCAGTTAGAGTTCCTTTTATTTTTAGTTACCTCTAATACTTCGATAAAAAGTACATTGGCTTCCCTGTAGAGTAGGAGCTAGGTTAAGTCAGCAGACAGAATGCAAGTTTAAATTGCCTCTACAGTAGAGCCAAACTACACAAGAAGCTAAACCTTAACCCGGCAACTATACATGCTCCAAAGGTCAGCTAGTTGAGGCTGGAGTAAGATGATCAATTCGGGATGGGAAAAATTATAAGCTGTTAACGTCTCAGCTATTAAAGGCAACTGGTTTTGGGGAGGGGGTTCTTATCGTTATGCTTCGGCTTGAGCAAAGTAAGCCATATTCGTAGACCGAGCAACGTGGTCGCAGAATTGGGGTACCAGCGATAAGATCATGTCCTTCTGACTGATTTGGCCTCACAACCCAAGTTCCTTCTACAGAGATCAGGTGTTCCTTGCGAAGGATGGTTTTAGTTTATATTTGGAACATCAACTGGTTGATAGTCTGATTCTGGAGTCAACTTCTGCCCATTTGGTTAAAAACACATACATCAAAACCCCAAGCTCGATAAAAAAAAAAAGAGCTTCGTTTTGGAAAATTTAATTAGAGGAGAACTTTAAATAAAAAGTTGTCTAAATTGAATTTTGGGGTTATGAAGATTTGATCAGTGACCAACTAAGTTGATTACTGGCTCAATTCTTCAGGGGGTTGGGATGCTTAGGATCAACAATGACTTTTTTTTGGATATGTGTCAAGTATTCGTTAACTCAATTGTTGTTCTTTTAATCTTCATGAGGTCGATGGAATAATTAGTATTAGCTAATTCAATTCGTTCTTCTTTTAGTCATGAGACCGATTGGTTGTTTGACTTGTACTTTAGTCACTATTTGTTCCTTGCTCTCATGTTGTTCATTTCTTAGAAATTCATTAAATTTTAGATTGCCTCTTGAGAAAAGATCGAGGATGTGAAGACCCAATTCGGATCTCAACGCAGTTGTTCTCCTGCTTGATTCTTCAGGGGGTTGGCTGTGACACGACGACCCTATCTGAGTCGTCTGTCCTTCTTGTTCATTTCTTAGAAATTCATTAAATTTTAGATTGCCTCTTTATATTTGAGAGAAGATCGAGGTTGTGAAGACCCAATTCGGATCTCAACACAGTTGTTCTCCTGCTTGATTCTTCAGGGGGTTGGCTGTGACACGACGACCCTATCTGAGTCGTCTGTCCTTCTCACAAATATAAGTTGGACGATGTAGAAGTGTTTGATAGTGTAGTTGAGTGGTGTAACGACGACTTTAGGTTGTTTGAGACAAGAGGTTTCACCTTGCAACACTAAGCTTGTGTAGCCGGCCTTAAAAGTCACGATAGTTAGATAGGAGCCGTTTGTCTCTTTCTCTAGATTTTAGGAATTTGTGAAACCAGCTTAAAATTCGAGACGACTTTCTCAGAGTAGTTTGTCCTTTTCTTTAGTCGTAATAAAAAGGTACTTAGCTAATCCAAGGAGGTAGATGATAGAGGTTTAAACTAGAAAAATAAATAATTTTAAATATTGCAGCAAGGGATTCGAAACGTAAACAATCTAGGAGGATCGGGAGATGAATCTAGACCAGCTTGGAAGTAGGAGGCAGTCAGTAAAGCCCTAACAAGAACCCTAAATTTATTACAATCTTTAATTTCTATAAAAAGTCCGTAATATGTTCGAGTGTTAGATAATAAAAGTGAAGTATTGAAATTTAGTAACCTAGACTTGGATACTGTCCGAGGTAATCTAGAACTCTGATAAGAGTTGAACCCTAACGTAAGTGTTTAAACAAAATGTCTAGGAAAGTCTCCAGAGCTTCGGAGCAACGTCTTCACAAATATATTAATAAAATTTATTCTCAGAATTGTTCTTCGGCCCGAGCTTCGGGAAGGACTTCGTCTTCTTAACAAAATTATACTACAAATAAAATGTTTTATTTTATTTCTAATCAACATTCGTTGCAGCTTCCACACTTTAAAACTTTGATGTGACTTATTTTTACTATGTGATAATACTTATTTCTTCCACATCTGATACTCTTGTTGTTCACCCGATTGTAGTGCGTGACCTCCCAGTGCCATACCCGATTACCAATTTACTATTAACATAGAAAGTCCTAAGGTTGATGATTCTTCGAGTGGAGAGTTCTTAAGCACCGAATTATGCTTCGGAGTCCTGATGTAGACCAAGGTCTCGCTGGACGTTGCCTCTGAGTTCCTTCACAGACTCTACGGAGTCTAGCATATCATGCTCTAGTCTAAAACCTGGACTGAATCTTATAAAACCTTCTCATCTTATGGGATAGATAGTGAAAGAGGCGGATGAGAGCCCAAATTTAGGGAATAGCACTTGGAGATTCGTGCTAGGATCTGGAAGCAGGAATGGAATCCAAAGACTTCCTAGATCAGCTACTTCAGCATCTTTCATGACCTTCATTTCATGAAATTGTTTATTCTGTAAAAATCCCGCTAAGAGAGCCTTACGTAAATTCATATTTTATTTAAAGATGTAGGATAGGCTCTCTGTTTAGGGATCCCTCTTGTCCCCTAGTAGACATAGACTTAACTAACTTGCTGACTTTACCGAGGTAGATCATTCTTTTGCTTTCTTTAGAATCAATGTGCTAGAGTGCCGCCCCGTCAGGAGACGAAGCACATAGGATGTGGCGGAGGCGGTGCCACATCTCCTTTTCGAAGGGCACACTTAACTCATTACATTGCTAATCATTAGAACTTAGGTTACCTATGGGTACAACGTAGACCTACCAATTTTACTATACGATCTCGCAGGCCTTTGGATTCATTTGGAGAGACTAGATTTCTTGATTGGAAGATGTGTACCAGACTAGATAGACAGGTTCAGGTTAGGCTCGTGTCGTTTCGGTTTAGTTTAGGTTAGGCTGTGTGTTACATATTGTTATGAAGGAGCGAAAAATTTACATCGAAATTCTGTAACAACACAACAAATAACATTTATTAAACAGCAACAATAAACAGCGTTGATTGAGTCGTAATGCCGCGATCGAATCAATCTCTCTCAGTCACGGCGAACAGATTAATGCCCGTAATTATGGCTCACGTAAGTGATTGCATAAGGTCTTTCTTATTGCAGTGCCTTTTGTTCGTTAAATTTAGTTTTAGTCTTGTTTATCTTTTGATTTTATTTTACTACAATTATATTTTTTTTGTATATTTACTTGGAAATTTGAAGGAAAATTAACAAACCTTACTTCGTTTTTCAAAGTTTGATTGATTTACTAATATATTATTTTTCCTTGTGTAACGCAATCAAATCAGGAAGTCCTTGCACCTTAATTAGTTACCTTGACACTTATTGTTTCACCTGCGCCTCTATTTTACTTTGCATTCACCCCTATTGCATTGGTATTTTTTATAACTCGCCTGTTAAATGTCAAGTTAAAAAAAAAGGGTTAGAGATCATGTTTAATAGAAAGAAGCCCCTGGACTTTTGATAGAGGGAAATAAAGTTAGAAATCCATAGCAATATTTAAAAAAAAAACATTTCAAATGTTAAAAAATAAAGAAGCAATAATAACTACATGTTTGCATGCCAAGTTAAGTTTTCAAGAGCTATAGAATTTGTATCGTTTGTCTGCACTCAGTGTGACTCTAGCCGAACACTAATGGCGCGAACCACATGGGAAGATACGGACAGGATGATGGATCCTTTCTCTGGTAATGACTTCTCATTTAAGTTACTTCAGTTTGTTCCTCTGTTTTAGCTTTAAACAACTTCTTTACCTGAAGGTAAAGAATAAACTTACACCTGTTGATAGAGATTTATAATAAATGCACTAGCGCAATCTTACACAAATTGATCTAGTTCCAAACTAAGCTCTAGGCTTGTATTATAGGTTCAGTTAGACAACGATAAACATGATGTGATACCTAGACAATGAATTACATACTTTGCATAGGGAAACATCTAAGATTCAGAAAAAAATAATCTCTCTCAATTTATTTATTTTACCGGGAATAATACCCCAAAATTAGGGGGAAACAAACCAACAAACTACATTATTGAATGACAACTTACGAATAAAAATTAACACATTAATCGCAGGTACATAAAACACAAAAAGAGGGGTATTATAAGTTCATTATGCGCGTGTGTGTGTGTGTGTGTGTGTGTGTGTGTGTGTGTGTGTGTGTGTGTGTGTGTGTGTGTGCGTGTGTGCGTCCGCGTGTGCGCGTGCGTGTGCGTGTGCGTGTGCATGTGCGTGTGCGTTTGCGTGTTCGTGTGCGTTTGCGTGTGCGTGTGCGTGTGTGTGTGTCTGTCTGTCTGTGGCACCGTAAACGGGTGAATCCATTTGGATCCCGTTTGCTTTATTTGTAAGCTAGTGATTCTTAGCTAGGTTCTGTAAAAGTCGGTTGGGCCATTTAAGAAATTTATCATTTCGGAATAGTCACCATTATATCAGGGGTTATTATCGATCTTATAGTTGTCTAAGAAAAGCATGTTGTTAATAACCTGTATCATCAATTTAACCAATGTACAATCAAGCATAATTTTCCGCTACAATTTATAATGGACCCGTGAATAAATAATCTTAATGTCACTAAACACTGAGTTTCGTCCCAGACATGTGATTACCGCGAAGGGTCTGTCAAATGATAGTTCTTGGGTTATTCTGTTACGTTTTGTGTTGATAATAGCCGTTGATTGCACGAAACGTGTCAGTGGGCTGTTCTATAATGACAGTAAATTACAGTCACGCGGTTTTGTTACAGCTTTTAATGATGGTGCTGGAGCCATCGTGACAGCTGTCGAAATCCTTTGACAGTTTGATGTGACGATTAGTCGGGTAATCGACGCTATTGACGTTTTTGCAACTATTTACTGGAAAGGTCACGTTTTTAAAACTATATTGATGAAAGTAGACGTCAATAAATACCATGCAATTTTTTTTTCCTAATTTTTTTTTTTATAATCCTTTAAGAACTCAGTTTGCCCTTTTGCACATTTTGGCTAATATTTGGCTTTCCTCGTAATTAGTTGGTAGTCAAAGTGCCTACCCAAGTTTAAAAATTGATTTTGTATTTCTAAATAAAACTAGATCTCACGTTAATACTAAATGAATAAGTAAACCCATCTAACATAAAAAGCTACGGTTATGAATATAACGCATAGTATGGTAGACCAACTTAACTTAATCGTCATCTCACGACAGTAATCCATCATCACCACCTTCGCTTTATCTTCAACGATCGCCCAGTAGTTAACAAGTAATGAGTCGCCGACTTAATTGCCCCATGACGCCACACGGAGCCCTTTTACTTTTAAAATTTCCAATCCGGGCATAGCTGGGCTCTAATGTATGTTATAAATTATGACGGCAGCCAAGTTTTATGGGGCCGGTGGGTCGTGTTTCCATCATGATTCTCAGGGTTATAATAGATGGTGCATGAAAACGTGGTAAAGGAAATTGTTAAATGGGTTGTTAAAAACGGCTTAAGTTATATTAGAGGTGTTTTACTAGCCGTTTTGATATTATAATTAATCCTTTAAATCAAACAGACAAATGTGAATGGAATGTTTAAAAATAATATGTCTAGTTGAAGCAAGAGATGAAACTGCTAAGCACAAAGTATTCACACTTTAGAGGCCGTGAAAGAATGTACACCATAAAAACTTCAATTGTTTTCTTATTCCGGTCTTTTGTGCACGTTGAAGTAAATATAACAAACTGACAAAAGGACAGAGAAAACAATAACACGCATCATTACCACAAGACTAGTAAACACTTATTTAAATAAAACGTGTTATTACGGCCAATTATAAAAGCATGGTTCGAAATAACAAAAAGTACTTAACGGAATGACTTGAAAGTGGCTGGGTAATAATTTTAAATGGTAGTTAGAGTTATTGTAGGGGATTATAGAGTGTATTGAAGATAATGAAGGAGTAATGACAAGTAATGTTAGAGGGGCTGTAAAGATAATGCGAACGATGTAAACATAAGGCTAGGCTGAGAAACATCTAGTATTTAAGCTCAATAATTACTTAAGTTTAATGAAGACCATGCTTCGTTTAAAACCAAACCTGTTTTAAAGTGTGGTCAAACATGTCTGGGTCTAAACAGAGAGCAGGTTAACAATTTGGATCTTTTAGTGTAATCGTGTAATTAGACAAATAGCCAAACTGATAGTAACTAAGTGTTGATTGTGGCTTATGGACCAATGTGATGTGATAGAATAATTATTTGATATAGTATCGTCAGACGATCTCTCTTTGGGTAATTTAAGTAGAGTATAGGTGAAAAACTTAAATCACCTGTTGCATGTAGTTGTGCACAAAACTAATATGGAATTTACGTCACATTTCAAATATAGAATGTCAAATGGTCTATACAGATGTGTTACAACTACACGCAACAGGTAATTTATTAAGTTTTTCACCTATAACTAATTAAATGACTCTGCAGTCCATGAAAATAACTTATCAGAAAGACAATAATAAGGTGCAATCTTCAACATTACCAAGACATATACGACTGGAAATATTTCGAACCAAGTCATCGCAAGCATTAAACTGCAATGCAATCCAATATTAAGTTATTTAAAATGATAAAATTCATTGAAGCAAAGTTAATAACAAACAAACAGAAACGCCTAACATCGACTCAAAATCTCAGCTTAAACTCAGACATTGTCGTTTGATCTAGTTAAGAACTAATACATTTGGAAAACAACGTTTTCGATTATAACTGTCATGCCACACGAGCGTTGCCGGTGCGTTGCGTCGCCGCAACGCTGTGATTTAAATATAGAGCGACACAGGACACACGTATTGCGACGCATTTTGTGGCTTGTGTTCTTACACAAACTCGAAACTCACTTCATAGAAAGTTTCACTTCGACGAATTTTCATTTCATCGACAGGCATTTCCACGTGCAGGAGCTTTATTTTTGTTGTGGTCTACAAGTCTAATCTAAGTTTCAGCAGAAATTAGCTTTCGATGAAATGAAATTCGATGAATTGACACATTCTATGAAACGTTTGCAGATATTTAAAGGGCTCCCAATTAATAGGTTTGTAGAATAATGAGGACGCAGCGCACAGGCAACACCCGTGTGGCACCTTACTAGAACGCGTCCAAGTTTCATGCCCTAGGCAGACAAATACACAAAGATCTGGCTTCAAACACATCATAATAACGCCCTTTTTTGCAACAGGGATTAAAAAACACAGGAATACGTTTGTGCGTGCACGCTGCCCGCATTTCCTCTCCACGTCAAAACCACATAAAACAGGCAGACGAGACATAATAGCTTCGTCTATCCGTATTATTTATGTGCCATGCGTGGGCCTGCGATTACTCATATTTATACCGGTGGCATTATTCTCTTTCCATTCGCAAGTGGTTGCAGAGAACCAATATTACTGGTACAAATCACCGTATAGGCCTAGTGCGTTAATGGGTCAAGTTAGACCGGTTCGATCGAGCGAACTCGTTTTTTCTGTGTAAGAGAATACCACCGCAGCTGTGAAATATTGAGCGGCGGAAATTACTTTGCACGCCCGAGGTGTTCGTGGCTTGCGAAGCTTCAGATGCAACGCCATTTTTGTTTTGGTCGGTTAACAACAGCTAAAGCGATTTAAAGTTCTGAATTCATTCATGTAGACTGAGAAATAGTGTAAGACGTCATTTGGAACTTTTATAAGGTGCAAAATATCATGGTTATTCTGTTTTTCTTGATCATTACGCTTTTTTTCATGGAAAAGGCAAACGAACTCGTAGACAGTAATTGGGATCTGTGACCCATTGCAGTCTCAAGAGTACAAATCTTCAGATCCGCAAATCTTAAAACCGCAAATGTGTTGCGAACCTTGATGACTAAGATGGAGTGCCTCTATGCTAGTTATTTCGTCGATTGTCTGGTCTCCACATCGAAACACCACAATGCAAATACTGCTGCTTGGCGGTAGGGTAATGATTAAGATGGTGGTAGCGAATCAGACAGATCCTGCACAAAGTCCTTCCACCACCAACAAAATACCTGAATCTAGATTGAAAAAATATCATAATTTTTATTAAGCGTGTTTTATCATAATAGAAAAATAATATCGGGGCAAATTATCAATTTGTGTACGGTACACACAGGTATACACAAATTGACCTAGTCACAAAGTTCTAAATTTGTACTAAGGCCACATACCCAACAAAAAAAACTTTGTTTATCCCAAGTCTCAGAAAAAAATCTCGTGTTTATCACATAAATATTTATCCTTATCAGGGAACGATTGGGACCGCTTTCTCCATACACAAATATTAGACAAACCGCGTCGTAAATGTGATGTTAAAATTGTTTAACGAGGACTCGAAGTTGAGTTTTGCAGCTATATTTAACATTAAAAATGCAGAAAGGGGAAGAGATACCTATCTGATCAGTTTCAGCTGTAAGTAATTTAAATTTTATAGGTCTTACGAGTACATGAAGTATTCTAAACAGATTTAAACATAATATTTATCATAACTAGCGATTTTGAATTAAAGCTAATCGACAGCCAAATAACCAACAAAGTCATCTACTTCATATTCGTTAATACAAGTTTGATGAAAATGATTAGTCTGTTCTACAGTATGTGGTTTCTGTAGACCACACAGGCGGTCTTTGGGGGCATTAATCTTCCTTTATATCGCGCTCATCAATAAATTGGTAGACCATTCATCAAGCCTTGTGTGGGCTGCCTCTAGTTAGGTGTAATTTGTATATTTAAGAATGTAGCGTTTTTATATCGTCCAATAGTTAAGATGTCGTCTGACGCAATGACATTTAAACAATCGTTTTTGATATCATTTCTTGATGCTGCTTTAATGCTTTGTAATACTTAATTGTTCAATTGTTTTTTACAAATATAATTTTAATTTATAACTTCTCAACATTTTGAACCATTTTTTGGCTTAATTTTAACATTTAAATAGTGATTTTGAGGTTAGTTTTTAATCGAAATCTACACGTATTTTAATAATTTAATAGCTTGTGATTTTGGCAACTCAAACAGCCATTTTCAAAACAGTAATCACAGCCATAAACGACTAAATTAAATATAAGCTATGTTGAAGTTAAGATCGAAATATGGCTGTCTCACTGTTAATCATTGTGGAAAGAATCGAAACTAAAATTCATCCCTTCCACCTCACCTTTTTATACCCCAATTCCCCACCAACCATTTCCACAAATCAAACCGCAGTGTAAATCAGAATGTCAGCGTTCGGCGTAAAGCCCCCCACACACGAGTAACCGCGCGACATAAATCGACGAAGTAATCGCGCGTGATCTGACAGCGCGCCTGTTTTAAATGAATATTCGTGATAAATCACTGTTTAGCGGCCACCGGGCGATGGCGCAGGTGCGCCTGTGGAGTCGTATGAGGTCTAATTTTTAATTTAAAAAAAATGGAGCTTTTTTGTCGAAACTATTCAAAATATTCAAGGGTTTTCTTGTGTTTGGAGTAAAAGTTATGAATGGGAGGGTTAGTATACTATATAAAAGTGATACTTTAGTATAGGCACTGTAATACTCCTTATCAGATATATAATTATGGTTAACGATGTTGGTCGCACAAATGTCATCTTACTCTTTAAGTTGGTTTCTGTAATTTATTCCTTGTTGTGAATGTTTGTTGATACAAATAAATATTTTAAAAAAAGAAAGCTGGCCAGCATATTACCTGATGGGAAGTAGTCTCTGCCGCCCAAGGACACATGCAACACTAGAAAGAGAATAACAGATGAGTTGCTGTCTGCCTTTGCTAAAAGAGTAGGTACGCTTGTCGCAGGGCAGCCATCCAAAAATACTGCCAAAAATGCTGGTTACCACTAAAATATCGGGCGTGGCGCACATTTTTTTATAAACAAAGTTGGACTCGGTGAAAAAGCTCACTAAACTAAAAAAAAAGATAAAAAATGTGTATTTTCAGTAAGTACTACACTGCTGAGAAGAAACGTCGCAAGAAACTCAATACAATACAAAAATACTTAATTGAACACCACAAACAATAAAAGCGTGGAAAGTAAACACAAAAAAAAGGGTCTAGCAGGCTAAGGAAGGAGAAGTGGCCCCTGTGACGAATTGAAAAGTGAGAATTGCGAAGTACTGTCAAAAATTTCTCTGACATTTTAATCAATATTTTTTCATAGAATTAAATATTTAAAAATCAGAGTTATACTCCTACCCATCCTTTGTAGCTATGATTTGGTTTGATTGCTCTACCTTATATAGTTCAGGAGAAAAACGACTTTGAAAAATGTATCCATAAAATGACGTTTTTGACAGTATCTCGGTGACGGTTCAAGATAGGGGGCTGAAAGTTAGGGTGTTTCTATATTATGATATAGCCAACTAATGACATTATAAAAATCTGATATTCGTCACAGGGGCCACTTCTCCTTCGTTAGCCTGCTAGACCCTTTGGTTGTTTTTGAAATTAATAATTAAGTGGCACGGTTAATCGTCTCAGATATGATATATAAGAAAAACTTGAAATTTGCAGCTGGAAGAACAGCCGCTCGTATTTTTCAGTTACTGTAGGAATAGAATGTATAACTTATTATTATTACTAACAGTTACTTTTAGTTCTCAGTTATCATCATGTATAAACCTTAAGTCGTAAAAATGTATTATAAATAATACCACTACTTCTAACATGTATGCAAAATTGCATCCCTCTCACGCCATATATTTTTTCTGTAGCTACTCTACAGTTTCTCTGTCCATCAAGAAGGCATAAAATAGCCTCTTCTCATCGTCTCACATCGGTTATTACTGTCTCGTCCATTACGAGTTTATTATGCTAATATATCTGCCTCACGGATTGTAACACAAGAAGCGGGACAGCGGTAAACTGAATATGTGGAAGGTACTCATGTGTTGAGGTCTTAGGTCCGTCAATGACGAGCATAATATGATTGCTTTACTTTTGTCTGCTCAACTCCCAGCCAATTGGCAATCAAGCTGTAATAAAGGCCTTACCTACCTACCTATGAATACCTATGAATAGGTGCATAATAATATAGTTAAATGTACATACATAAAATAATTTCAAATTCTTAGAAAACAAAGCACGAAATTGTACGAAAGTAGGACATTACTTTTCGTGCATTTATAGCCGCAATTAATAAATGTGTCACAGGAAATGACATCCACGTCGTTATAAAAATGTATATTGCTTAATATCAATGTGAACATTTTTCGGCAAAAAAATATGATAATGGAAATAATATCCCACCAATATACATACAGTAAAATTCGATAAATAATCATTAGATCATTTCATCTTTATTACGCTTATGTGAAATTCGTATTTACTGATAAATTAATCCGATTTGGTTGTGTTTTCGTGACACAACATTTCTAGTGACGTTTATCTTTATTAATACCGATAATCCTATATCCTTCTCAAAAATACGTGTCCTATGACGTTACCAACTTATCATAAGTCTCTTATTATATTATGAGATCGTTAGATAGATCAGTGTTATAATGACTTTCAATTTATTCAAATCAATCAAGTACTTCAGGAGCTACAATGCAACATCCAATTTTTAACACACACTTAAATTATTAAATTCGTAAGTTTTCCTTTGGCTACGCGCAGAAAAATAGTCACTATTGAATAGATAAAAGCCCATTATATAATGGCGATCCCTAATATCAGAACTGGGGGGTCACCAGGGGGTACAGTTAAATTTAGATTCCAACCCAAAACTGAACTGGTTTAGTATTTCATGGCAATATATCTGATAAATCTTCAACGGCTGAATCGTTTTTTATTAAACCTAGCTTTTAACCACCCCAATTAAATTATATTTCCATCTAAAGAAGCCGCGTCCGAATCGGTCTATCCATTTGGAAGCTACGGCGCTTAGATAGCTTAATACTACAATCGTTAATGTTATAGCAAAACGCCTTAAAGTATTTCTTTTAATTAAAAGTATACCGTCGAGAACGTTTTTATGGCCAGAAACTATCCATCTATAATTTCAGAATTTATAGAGGCTATAATAAAATTGAATGGCATATAAATACAGGGTGATAAGCTAATCCGTTTATGTGTATCGTAACAATAAATATGATATAAACGCTTGATTTATGATGGCTAGGGAAGACCCAGTAATAATCGAGAAGCAATAAATATCACCTGATGTGGAAACTTGGGTAATAAAATATTTTTCCTTTAAGAATAGATCCGGTATTCTTAGTGTAGATTAAAACTAAATATCTTAATCTATTAAGCCACAGTCAATTTTAAATTAGCACGATTGATGAGGTACTAATTAGTGGACATTCTTGGGCATCGTGTGTCCAGCTGTGAACGTCTTTTAGCTTATATTGTGATGATAATGATGATGGTTATTACTAATTGGATTTGATATTCAGAACCATAAGACAATTATAAGTTATGAGTCTTACCTCCTTTCAGGCCAAGCATAGTCATGTGAGAGACGATTAAGCATGGTTTTTTAACTTAAGAGCTAGGCTCTTGTCGGTGGAGTAATTATCACTTTTTTCTGATCTCTGGCAGCTTTTTCATCTTCTGATACGACACGACATTGACCATCTGTCTTATTTGGCTGAAATAACTAAGCGTAGGTCTTCTTCTTTCTCCGTTCTAGCAACTTTGCACTTGAAAATGTTCAAAAATAACTATCCCATCATTGTATGGATTCTAAAATATATCTTCTCTCGTTTACCATTTTCAAAACCAAATTCAAATTGAGAATGTAATTGTATCTTTTTTTTCAAATTGGTTCATTACAGGTTATAATAGTTTTATATTTTAGAGTTATATGAAAGAGATCTTTATTGGTTTTAAATCTTTTTTGATCATTT
This sequence comes from Acleris sparsana, assembly GCA_923062465.1. Lineage (NCBI taxonomy): Eukaryota > Metazoa > Arthropoda > Insecta > Lepidoptera > Tortricidae > Acleris > Acleris sparsana. The sequence goes on from OV281293.1 coordinate 14,483,846, forward strand.
TTGTAGTTGTTTATTCGATTCGGTTAGCTTTTTGGCATAGTTCTGCGAAAATTATTTATTTAGGTATACCAAGTTCATAAAGTTCCTTTTTACCCATGTTAAGGTGGAATTTATGATGATTTGTTAAAAATTAATCTATCCATTCTGTCTTTTTCTATATTAATAATCTTATTGTCTCCTTACAGGTCTGCCAGATATCACCTTAAGGAAGAATTAAGGCTAAGTATAATTGAAACTACAAGGCAGTGAGAGCAGTGTAAACAAATGAACGAGCAGGACATGTTATCGTATTGACAACGTTATGATAGCTCTTATTTACCTTACAGTAATGGTGGTCCATTTGAAAACAATACATGCAGAGACAAACTAGAATAAGGCCCCTTTTAGTAAATATCATGATGAATTCTACGCTAGGCATAGTTAAAAACTTTCACGTCTATTTGCTTGGCTTACCAATTTGGCATCAAAATATAAAGCACAGTTTTTTCTGCAAACTCTACTCTTATTCTCATCAATAAGTCAAATGAAGCGGTAATGCGGGCTTGCTTAACAGCTTATTGTGTAGCTTTTGATTTATTTAACGACCGTACTTTCACTGCGCTGTAATCAGCGTGTGCTCGATTGTGTTGCTGGTCGTACTTAGGCAAGGGTTCAAGTTAGACGCGATGGTGTTGTCTTTTTTAATTTAATCAGCAGTTTTTTTATTTCATGAAATCCGACGCAAATGTCAATTTGAGTGGCGAAGCAAACCATCGTGAAGTAAAATACTATAGGTAAGTTATTTTTGTAATGATTTATAAATAAACTTCTGCTGTTATATTATAATATTTTTTGTTACAGAATGATGTAATGAAATATCAAACTTTATATCAGGGCTTCAGGAGTCCAAAATTCGCACATTTAAGTAGTTTTGCCACTTACAATACTGGTTGTAAGCTTGGATTTAGAACTTATGTGGAGGTACCTTAGGTTGAGGCGAGTCATAACCAACCAAACTGAGATACCAATGCAAGACGCAACAAGTCATTTTAATAAACCAGTATTCGTTTTATTTGCAACAAATTAACGTGAGAGTGTTCAAAATCGTATTGACGCTATCCAGTATTGATTGCTTCTACGCAAACTTAGTGAAAATTCACTTAGGTAACTGTGACTGCACCAACATTTTCAGGATAGTTATTATCTCTTATAACTTGTACCAAAACATAAGTGCATACTATCGATTGTTTACGATTTGAAAATTACTAGTCGAATGAAAGATTTGCGATACAGTTTCGTGGCTGCCGACTCCCCTCAGGTTACGTCGTGAGCATACGGACTGCGATAGATTCCTGATAAGTAATGCTTTGAGGTTTTTATTGTCATTTATTGTTTTGTTACGTTGAAAGCCAAAATAGCAGGTTTGTAACGAGGAGCTGGCGAAGCTTTAACTATAGTTTTGAAAATAGAAATGATGATGATAAAATCAAAATAAGATTTAACCAGTTATTGGTAGGATCTAGAATATAATAGGCCCGTGTTGAGAAACAGCAAATCATTTTTTTTTTCTAAATAACTGTTATCCTTTTTTGGTTAGTAAACAAACATTACTTAAGTAGCTAAATATGTTAGTGAGTAATATTAATAACTTGAAAATGATATGGGGTCACTAGGTTGGCCGCATGATGTGCAGTGCCGTGAATCTCTCCAGTAATGTGCTGTCCAGTTCATCCTACCAGTTGTTGGTACCTCCCCTCACTCTGCGTATGACGCAGCATTTTTTTTCCGCATAAGTGCAAAAATGTACCCGTTATCGTGATCAGCTTAAATTGATTAACAAATGCTGTGGTAAACAAATTTGGTGATGACAATACAATTATAGTATCGTAAATCTGTTCTTAAGGTGCTGGTACACTTGAGCATTTACGGTCGCGTAAAATAAGAAAGAACTGTCGAGTTAATGCTCAAGTTTATCAACACCCTAAAACGATTGCCCTGGAATGTGGTAACAGGATCTCTCCTGTTACAAACGTAAAATCCACTGAAATAAACATTCTAAGAGAAGTTCCAAAGGGCATTTCATGGTTCAGCAAGGAAGAAGTATTTAAATGTTATGCATCTGTTTCGTCCTACAAAGGCAATAAATTGTCTTATATCCAATATCTACAATTTAAAAGAATGGAAGGAATGTGCTTTTTGCATATTTTAAACCTTTTTATTTACTACACGTATTACATATTTTTACTCACCATTATTAATCTGCTATTGTACCTAAACTTAAACAGTTTTATCTACTTTATTTATGACAAAAGATAAATATTATTTAAACAACACAACAAGCTCGCTGAACGTTGATCGATAAATCGATCGCCTCCGACGTTACGACAACCAGCAATTACCGGCTATACATCGTGCGCGAGAGTTGAAATTAACACAACACCTCTATTAACAATTGTTTAAGCTGCAGTGTGGTGCATGAACCTTAAGTTGCAACAGTTTGAAATTTTGTTACTTGTTAAAATAAAGTATTTCAGTCGTTAACAAGCATTTCAGAGTGAGAGTGCACATTCCAATTTCAAATTAACATGATTTTTTAATACGAAATAATAGTTTACTAACCGCGTGGATAAAAACGGTCATAATTTGTCCCAATTCGTTGTTTTTAATTAATTTTTCAAACGCATAATTTATAAGACAATATTTTTTTGGGAATGTTTGTTACAGCGAGAAGAAGACATTATATTATAATAAGATTTATAAGATACATTACATCTCCAATATAAAATGAGGATTTGAACAATTTTGAAACTTAGCTGATCTAATAACAAAGCAACTGTCAAAAAGTGCCTTAACAAACATGAAAATTTCCTCCTCAATAAATTATTGCAAGAGGTTTAGCAAAATTAATGTCAAATCAACTTAATGTGACAAGCCTTAACTGCGCAGTATGCAGCTCAAGATTAATATAAATTGCTTGTGATGACTGCTCTTTAAATTTTATTGCGCTTTAAGTACAGCCTGACCTGCGCTTGAGTTGATTATACGCTGCAATTATAACTTCCTGTAGATCTACATGATATTTTCCCAGGAAACTAGATATTTTTATTAAGATGGATGGTATAATTTCAAACCAACAGTTAATGTATTGGTTACCCGATAGCCTGATTACGAATTTAACGGTCTTGATTCTCATCAGAACAAATTACTGGTATGATATTTTACCAACACTTTGCAAAATAGTTTTTGATGCAGTGAGAGGCTTCACCAAAGTCATTACGTCGAACACAGCAATTTGGTTTTAAATTCGTGAATGTTGCCAATAAGTACCTATTCCGATTAAAGACTTCATTTTTTATTCTTTATGCGAAGTTCTAAAGGTAATACAGATTAAGACGTCATATGCGTACTTGTTTATTAAAAAAAACACTAGTCTTTTACTTCGTATACCTATTCTACACTTAAGTTTTGAATATTGACGTTCTACACAAACAGACTGAAAAATTTAAAAAAAACGGTTCTGAAATGTGCATATTAAGCCTATGTAAAAGTCTATCAAATTGATAACTTCCATAGCTGCTGAGTCATAGGTACGGACAAAGAGGCATACAATCTGATATCAAACTCTCACCATAATAGTTCCTTTTCATCATTATTATTAGTACGGAATCCTAAAAACAACTCAGATAGTAATAATAATAAGAGAATAATCTACGAATTTCAAGCCCATGACATAAAAATAAAGTCAGGTAAGCCCACATTAAACCCGATTCCTACTTACAGTAAAATCGATAAAGAAAATATCTTGAAATGACTTCGAACCGATAAAAAGTAATGTTAGGGACAGATCGAGAAACAATGGTGCCTACGTCGATTGCAAAGGCTTGAAGCAGCTTCGGACGAAATTGGACTGAAGAAATAAGAGAATTGGATTTACTTTGGATTGGACGTTCAATCAATAAAGTTCTACAAGCAATTGTGCCCACGTACAGACGGAATTTATCGAGGTATTCATTCGATATCTAAACGATTTTGCGAACAGGTCGACATTGCTTTCTGAGTAATCGATTCTATTCTCTATGCTATTGTTACAAGGAACATGTTTAGCTGGATTGCGTATGTCGTTTTGCGCAAGTAATCTCCAGTTGTCTATGGTAAGTTTGGATTGTAAGATATAGCTCCATAGTTCGATTGATGTTGTTTTTGTTGTGATAGTGTAGGTGATAATATTACTTAATAACGTGGTCTGGTAAGATTTTACTATCTGAAAGGAACTATTGTAGCCTTCTATAAAACTCACAAAAATACATTACACTGCCTCTTAAACGCGTCTTCGAGTTTGTTAATCTCTCTCATTCACTCTTATACGCTCTTATGCTTGTATGACTGAGTATAGCATATCCCTTTTTTAAATAGCTATTGCAGTGCATGTTGTTGTGTGACATTTAAACTTTGCGGTATTTTAGTGAACTTTAAGAAAAAAGCTGATTTAACCCGTCAAGTGATATGTCAAAGTTGTTCTACATCAAAATTAAACTGTACGTCCAATTAATTAGTCACGTAATATCAAAAAATCTGCGCACACATGTTGTGCGTAGGACACCTGACGGGTTAAGATTGATAGACACAAATTTTTGTCCTAGAAAATTTTAACATTGTAAACTAAATATCAATAAATCTGTGTGGAAATAAAAGTACTGAAATGGAAAACTTAAACGAAATCCAAGAGCGGCCTAGCCAGCCCACTTTAGCTGATACACTCGGCCCACCGTACGTGTATCATATTAATCACTGCAATCATCCGAGAGATCATAATCTCCTGATTACACACGTTCGGGCGAGTTGATTGATGCACAGACTTCGGACCCTGAGGGCTGTGTTATTAAATCATTTTTAAAGATTAAATAGGACGTTAAGTGACCGCAATGTAAAAATAATAAAAATAACACAAAACAAAAGTGTACAATATAAACAAATTCGTTCGCAAAGGTTCATAATTTAGACGGATTTTGGTTTTAAAAAACATTGATGGGAGACCCTTGACTTTAAGAACACACCTTATTTTTATTCCTCAGTACAAAAATGAATTATCACACAACTAACTTAGCCGCTATTATGTAGTGCCAAGCGGTTTTTCTAGGTCTAGATTCAATTTAAACCAGTCCAAACTAAACCAAGACGTCACGTCAAATTTTACACTGCATGCTTCAGATTGGTCTTTATAATTCTACTAAGGCATTCATCCAATATAAATAATAATATAAAGCAATCTCAAAAGTCAAAATAAACGCCCATTACGTCCTGAACTGAAGAGATTAAACGTTTATTCTATAGCCCATTAATCAAGCGATTCATAACCCTCCTCTGCCTTTTAACACGTCTCAATCGCGCCGTGTACAATCAAACCCAATGGCCGCCATGTTTTATGTCGACGGTGTTGCCATTTGTCGGGGAATTAATTGACTGGTTGAACTATGTGTTGAGGTTGGAATTATTGGTACAGCCAAGGACAAATTTATGATAGCGGACGAAGCTCAAATTTGTATACTTATTTGCTTTAAATTTCTTGAAAAGAGGGTAGTATGTGGGTATATTTTTTCAAAAAACGACAATGTTTTTGACCGTCTGAATATATACATTTATCTCTGCCTGAAACTTTTTTATTTTGTTTCATTGTTACCCAGAAAAATAAGTAACAGCTTGATTCATGATTTTATGTTAAGCAGAAAAGTTCAAGCGACTCGCTGAAGATTCGTTCAGTCCGTCATTGGCCCGCAATGCTTATAAAAACTACACCTAGAAAGCAATTCATCTTTTCAAAACATGGTATTACGGTAATTTAACCGGTTCCAGGTAATAAGAGTTAAATAAATACTACAATAAAACACAACCACTCTTTTATGGGAATACCCCTTTTTTTTTTTTTTTTAAATATTGATTGTACCGATTTTTTTTTTCCGGAAGTTTTGTTATTCTAGAGCTATTTTTAATTTAATTTTTATACGTTGGTTAAGTAAGATTCATTTATAAGTGATATCAAAAAATTAAGTCTTGTTTCAAAACATTACATTCGGAATAAAATTGTAAACTCAAACCAAGTACATTATGAAACTAGCTCTAAAACTACCTTCGGTTTGAACCTCTCTCTTACTCTCTCTAACTAACTTAACCTGGCCTAGTAACATGGTTGCGTCTATGTCAAATGTGGACAAAGCATCCGTCTCTGTCGTTCTTATTTACATGTCAAAAGGTGACGGATGCCTTATCCAAACTTTATCACGCGATAAACGCCACCATGCTACGGCCCCTGGATCAATAAGACTATTTAAGATGCCATGCACTACTGGAAAAATAATACGTTTTTGTTAATATCTTTTCACAATTTTACTGTTCCAATTAACGCTTTCTGCCATTTCTGCTTCACACATCCCGCTTCGCCGGAATCAATTCCGCAAAAAATCAAATATAATTTCAGGGCTGCCTTCGTTATTTCCTTACATAGCATTATCCCAAATGGTCAGTAATAACTCTTAGCCGACAACCCTGTTATCAGAGCCCTGGTATTGAGATCTTGAGGCGTAACCGCATGCATTTGCGGTGCAACGTGGCATAAATCGCATGGTAAAAAATAAAAGTCGTATGAGTTATTCTTCATTTATAAATTTGCAACGTATAACTAGCGAAATAGATCATGATATTGAAAAGCAAAATTCACAGACATAATATTATGGTGTGCAAGCATTTTACTAACAAAATAACAACTCAGGCATAAAAACATTCACAGCCGTTGACTCCACAACAAGTTAGTTTTGCAGGAAAATTATGAAGCCTGGTATAGTCGAATTTATAATATGTGTATACTTTAGTACCTTGTCTATTTAATTTCATGTTTAAACTGCCATAATATGAATTGTAACAAGTGATTGAAGTGACAAAGTATGTACTAAAGTGTACAAATATTTATGACCTCGACTGTAACTGGGAATGAGTTAAGTATTGTAATATCAAGCTACGGGTAATATTTTAATGATGCTTCACTACGCATATCTATGAATCACAATTGAATAACGACATTTTATGTCTCGATAAAGCAGTGTAATGTATAAAGTCTTTAAAAAAACGCTTAGGCACTTTACATAATAAAAGCAGGAGAGAGCCTTCCAACACCAAAGAGCAGTAGGAGTAAATGAACTACATTTTTTATTTAAAAGCAGAGTAGTAATAAACCGAAATCTTGATGTGTAGTAAACTTCGACTTACCACGTTAGTCTAATCTTATGTTAACTGAAGTCAAAATAGGTGAACTTTACGCTGAACTCAACACCCTTTGATGGGAATAAACTCTACTCATGCTCATGAATGGCCTTTGTTTGAGGGATCAGTGATAGCATTGTAGTAAGTAACCGGTAGAGAGGATTGGATGCCAGGTTAAACAAGTTTAACATGCGGGTTGTAGACAAGAATAATAATATCGAAGACTTCATAACTTTACCCCGATATTTTTCCGAGATAGCTTGTCACACGGGAATAATGTAGTTTTCTGTCAGGTATAGTAGTTGTTCATAAGATTACCTTCCACAAACAAAGTTCAGTTTGACCTCTTTTATCAATATTACTAATGCAAACAATTATGCAAAAAAAAATGTTTTTTGGCAAGTTAGATTGAGAACAAACTAAAAACAAATAAATTACTTCCCATTTTAAGCATGTTTTAGTAAAAAAAGGATACAATTAAATTAAGGCCAAGTTGTGTAGTTGGTGAATTGATTCACTACACATTTGCTCGGATTGAATATTAGAATGTCTTATAATAAATGCTAAAAATAATGGCGAATCAGCTAACTTCATCAATAAATTTAAAATTCAGCAATAGACTGTGGTACTTCGTTCACAAATCTCACATTACAGTCACTGTTTATTAAATCTACAAAAAGTGAAATTATCACTTATACTTTTGCCATTTATTACTTCTATGTATGATTCCTTCCTTATAATGAGTATTTAATAGTTACTCGTAACAAATAGCATATAACTTTCAATTCCCTCGTGCGTTTCATTCATTACACAGTCGCAATCACTCGAAACGCAAATTACATTAAAGCTATAACAAGGTGTTTAACATTTAAAATAATTGCTCAAAACCTGCGTTAGAATATGCATTCAAATAAAAATCCGCATTGAAATCTGTTCACTTAGAGGTCCCAAGCGAACTGCAGTACAATTGTAACAACCTATTTTTTGATCACGGCACATTTAAAATTTTAATTGACTTGGGTAACTTATATAATAAAAATGTGTGCCTTTCAAAGTACCTAGATTTCTTCCTAAAATGGGAACAATCCAATAATCCTGACCATAGTAGCCCACCGCTATCGCTTGTCATAATTTATCGCAAAAGGAAGGCGTAAATCACAGCGCCGGCGCAGCCCCTCGTAAATCCAATAATATTATCCCGCGCCGATAATTTTGGCGTTACCACTGCAGTTTAACACCCAGATTATACTTGATTTGCGATAGTGTTTTATGGGAATTATCTATTATGGTCCATTAAACGCGATGGGTTCAGCTCTGTGTCGATGTGATGTGGTTTAAAGTTATGGGTGTGCTTGGGAAGGTTGCGTTTAATCTTAAAAGGTCGACTACTAGGTTATATTAAATAGACGCAACGTTTTTAAATTGAAAAGTGTGCTCAGTCGAATATTAATCACTTACAGTTTTTAAGCTCAATTAAAAAAAAACAAAATAACACATTTCTTAGAGGCAGTTTCCCGATGAAGGTCACTTAATCACTTTGCTACGGAAATACTGCAAAACGACTTTGCAACCTTATTTTTTGTACTTAGTGCCGTTTTGGAATCCTACATGTATATAATTGCGCAATAAGTTCTCTTTGCGGGTGGTAGGACCTTGTGCAGGGTCCGTCTGGATCGCTACCAACATCTTATTAACCTACCGCCAAACAGCAGTGTTCGCATTGTTGTGTTCCGGTTTGGGGATAAGACAGCCGGTGTAATGACTAGCATAGAGGTATTCCATCATAGTCCTCAGGGTTGGCAACGCATTTGCAGTCTTAGGTTTGCAGTCTTGTGAATGCGATTGTCTAATGGTCACAGTTTCCACTTGCCATCACGTGGCCTGTGTGCTCGTTTGCCTTCTCAATGACATAAAAAAAAAGCAGACTTGAGTATGTGTGTGTCATTAACATATTTATTACTACTTAACTATAAAAAACCCTTTGCTCTAATGACCAAGTTTCACGCTGTATACTATAATAGAATAATTTTAGTGTATTTCAAATCTATGGCGAAATAAGGAAGAGATGGCATATAAAAAAAATATCAACTATTTTATCTCATTCCCGCAATGCCTCAATAAGCAAGTGTCCGATAAAAGAGACTTTGTTATTTTGGATTGCCAAACTACTTTTCTAAGCCAAAATACCAAATATACAATCGAATTTAAAATCGTAGTAACGCTTCGTCATTATACTTAAAAATACGAGGAAATAGGAAGACATAATACACTGGCAAATTCTTTTAAAAGGCGTACCATTATCATTGCGATAAATAAAACTGATGCCGTAATGTAAAGCAAGTTTTGTGTCCGACACAACAGACTGGCATGTTCCTAATCACAGCTCAGTTCTTCTAAGTCAAGAGGCCAAAATATACGTTTAAATTCTAACCTTTTTCAACTTTTTCCCTGGTAGTAATTAATTTGACTTTACTTCGGGAACCTACTAGAGATAAGGCCTTTTGACTCAGGAGAGGAACATACCTGATATGCAAATGGTGTCATCATACCATACGATACCGTTTATGTGCTATTCTCTCCAAAGGCCCCTTAAGTGCTAGTCGTGGAGATATCTTATCGGCATTGCTCTATTGATATTGACATGTGCTTAATGTTAGATGCGGTCTATGCTATGCACTACAGAACAATTTCTGTAGTGCATAGTATAGATGTGATGCAATGAAAATGTAAAGCTTTCTTTATGACAAACATAAAAAAGCGGCCAAGTGCGAGTCGGACTCGCGCACGTAGGGTTCCGTACCACTATACATCTAAATAAATGTTTTTCTTTATTCTTTATTATATTGGAGTTGATTGAATTAAAGGTAAAATGCGGTTTACGATTTATAACGTATTAAAAAAAACTAATTATTAGATCTCGTTCAAACCAATTTTCGGTGGAAGTTTGCATAGTAATGTACATCATATATTATTTTTACATTTATCATTCCCTTATTTTAGAAGTTACGGGGGGGGGGGACACACATTTTTCCACTTTGGAAGCGTCTCTCGCGCAAACTATTCAGTTTAGATTTTTTTTTATTAGAAACCTCAATATAATTTTTGAAGACCTATCCATAGATACCCCAGACGTATATGGGTTTGATGAAAAAAATAATTGAGTTTCATTTCTAAGTATGGGGAACCTCAAAAATTTATTGTTTTTTTTTCTATTTTTGTATAAAAATCTTAATGCGGTTCACCGAATACATCTACTTACAAAGTTTCCATAGTATAGCTCTTATATTTACGGAATAAAGTGGCTGTGACATACGGACGGACAGACGGACGGACAGACATGACGAATCTATAAGGGTTCCGTTTTTTGCCATTTGGCTACGGAACCCTAAAAATGGTAAATTAAAACAATATTAAGTATTCAAACATTAATTACATTTGTTATCATAAGATTTAAACATTATTAGGGCAACGAACATCATCAAATCCCGATTTATTAAGCTTTCAATTAAATAACATTAAAATGAGCAAGTGTTAAGTATTTTTTTTTCAATCTCTTCTTCCTTGATCTGGTTCAGTTGCCTTCCCTTTTTTTTTTGTTGGATTATCATGTCCGATTTTTGTACCTATTTTACTCCGTTTTAATAGTTCTAATTTAGTTGAATTTATTTCTTATTATCTTACTTGTTAATCAACTACTATTTATTGTATTCTTTAATTAAACGCTGTCTCTTCGTTCGTGTGTCACGTTGGCGCCACTGAAAACCAGCGTCGCGGTTCATGCCGTGACATAGTGCTGAGTGGTGTCAATTTCGACGTCACATAATCCAACCCATGGCAACATTATCCTTCATTTTTTTTTCCTTTTTGACTGTCTTTGTTTCGATAACTGTGTTGCCATCGTTTGATCATGATGTTTTTCTCTGTTATATTTTTTTTTTCTGTGTTCGTCGAATAAATGTTTCTATTTCTTTTTAATGTCGATATATTAGCGAATAATAGTAACGTTGACATCTGTTCAAAATTATTAATTTTACAAAATAAATACCTTTTAATTACACTCATATATCAGATTACTAGTTTTGATTGTTACAGAGGAGTAAAAGACTCAAAATTGTTTTATATACTTTTATTATGTTGTCAACTTGGTTTCAAATTAACTGTGTAGATAGGACAATACTTGGGAAGGAACACATCCAATATCCTTTCACCCTGAAGAACTGTTTTACAAATAAAAATACAGTTGTGTACATAAAAGCTTGTTGACAATATCTCAAACAAGAAGCCCGCAAACTTGCATCATAAAGGAACGAGTTATGGGGCTTTCAGCAGCACGTTTATGCAAAGCATATTTCACAAGTTTCAACATATTAAGCAACATTTATTTTGGCAGTGACTTACCCATTATGCTGCTACGACGGCACGAGGCTATGAAAAAGTCTGCGTTACTGTTGGTACTCGAAGATTAACTATCGATATTCTCATTCTCTTTTGGTTTTTTCATGTATACGGTTCTTATGAGGAAAAAATGAATGAATGAATAGTTTATTTGCGTAAAACAAGAGTATATAAAAGGTTACAATTAGCACAGATCGTATCTTATTTTGCCAAGGCTGGCGTACAAATATTTTACATTTTATATACCTAGTAACAGGGACGTAGAGAAGCCAGTACTGTAAGACTCTAATAGGCTAAAATGTAAGTTTAATTATGCGATTTCCATTACAAATTAAATCTACATTATTAAGCAGCAAGATGTTGCCAATGAACTTCAAATAACACCTTAATTTTTTGCCTAGCTATGCATTCCATCATACTTGGTACGCGTGGTTTTTCTTCATCTTTTTTACAAAAAGACTAGGAAGGAATGAGTCTATAATAATGTTGTTTTGGACCAAAACTACTCTATTTTGCATGGGAGCATTCAAATCAGCATATACGCAGGTGTTACTATGAGTTACTCGAAAAATAGGAGTCAGCTAAAGCTGTTCAGCACTTTTATGTTTTTTTTTGGATCCAATATATACGTAAACGGGAGAAACTTGTGACTTGGTATAAAATAGTAACGCTTCTGTTATTGCTTAGTCGCACTGGCCGTCTTGCGACATCGTAGACTTGTTTTAGGCTTCATGCCAGTGTTTTATTATTTGCTGTTCAGACCCACTTTGAAAGAAGTCTTCAAAACGTGTCGTCCATATACACTATATAGACAATATAGACGACATTTATTTCAATTGTCTGTGGATTTTCTACTGAGGACACCAACAAACGAATGAAAATGACAGTAACAGAGACTGTTTTTTTGTTTTATTGACTGGCTTTAGCCCGCAACTCTGTCAGCGTGAAAGTTTCTCACTTTTCCCTCGGGAACTGTGATTTTCCGGGATAGTAACTTATGTACTTTCGTTTAATTTTATTAATTTTTATTGGTTCTTGTGCACAAGACACTTAAGAATTGAGAACACATTGTGATGTTTCTCGCCGAACAGCTGTTTTTATTTTATTATTATTGATATACTTTGTCCGGCAGCATGAGCATGTCATGCTCATTCAAAGCTCTTTGCTTACGGCGGCGTCATTGATCGGGTCGCCACCTTCCCGAACATATGGTTGAGGGAGGCGATGGCTGAGTTACGCGTCATACTCGTGACCGGGTGCTGTCTGTGGGGTCCGGTCTGTTCACTTTTGCTAGGACCTGATTTTTAGTTAGTTCTATTATCGTTCTTGACTTAGAGACCTCGTCATGTTGTTCTCCTAGTCACTATTTTTAATTTAATGTTATTTAGCTGACATTTGTAATGATTTTATTAGTTTTAAAATAATTATTTATTACTTTATTACCTTGTAATCTTACTTTTAAGTATTATTGTATTTTATTATGGGAAAAACATACCTTCTGGAATGGAATTTTATGGAATGCTACGCAACAGGAACCACGGTTTATGGCGATATAGAAACGCAGGTAATACTACATTTATTAAATAATATATAATGTCAACTATTATAAAACTGTTTCGTTGTAAAACAGGGTGTGTCCAATGGACATTCACAGAGTCCAGGAAGAAAGGCTAAACAGGGTGTTGATTTAAAGTCACTAATGAGTGGTTTTGAAAAGAAATTAATAGCCCAAAGCAGGCGTTGCTAACACACAATCTGAAAGGTGTTTTAGGTTAACAATGGCGAAGGGCCGATGAATAGGGCGTTAGTTTATAATTTATTCGGCTTGGTCCTTCGAGCCGGATGGGCGGGGCGGCACGCCTCTGCCTCCGCGGGAGGCCTCATTAAGGAGACGTCGCTTTTCATGACAGGATGTCACATTCGTTGTAATGTGAAAAGAACTGTTAACGTTTTTTGTAGGTGTTTGGGTTTAGATATACAGATCTGTGGCTTGATGCTTAAGATCCATTGTGGCGACTGACAAAAGTGTTTCCTTGCTGCGTGAGTTTTGGAGATCAGTTACAAAGATAGTTATTCGTCTAGTGACATAAAAAGGTCCGTAGGATAGTTTGTTATTTATAAAAGTATTTATCGGTTTTGTCTTTGGACTATGGTTTTTGAGCCTGATCTCAATGGCAACAAGGTAAACTGTGGAAACGACTGAAACTTAAAAAAAAAAATCTCTATGAATTGTTTTATTGTTCTTATCATAATAGGTGATACCATAAATGTATTTGCATCAATTTCGTGACGAATATATTACATAAATTCACACAGAATATTTAATAATTATAATCAATCTCCATACAGCGTCAGCAGCGTAGTGGCTTTAGGTCTCTACTTATGATTGATCGGTACCAAGATCGATGTCCAGCGGACGGTGTCTATCAATTAGTTTAGCTAACTTTAATGCACTACTTGGGCCTCTATTCCTCTTTGACGTGTTTTGGCATTGTTTTTAACTTGGCCGCTATTATCAAGTAAATACGAGCTACTTAAATGACAATTCGGATATACGTCAACAGCAATTAGGTTATACCGTGTAGAATCTTCACCCTGAGATCTTTCTGTGGTAACTGAATGCTCTTATGATAAAGAAAAAACATCATGAGGAAACCTTGTTTAAACTTACCATAATATTAATCTGTATCTGCGCAATAGATGCTACCGGGTCAAATTGTATTTGAAAAGGTCCACCTGTTATTGTTATATTGCAAGAACTGAAAATTTTATGTGAAAAACGGTCCAAGTCTGGTATACTCCGTTTATGTATATACCCTTTTGTATTACGAAGTAAGTTGACTTGTATCCTTTTTCACTAAGTTCCAAGTATTGTACAAGAATCGTTCTATGTTATGATCGGCTATAATTAAAAGTAATTCAACAGTTTTTGCAGCTATGTACTAAAAATAAAATATCAGTGTAGCTATATACCTCCCTGGTAATTTAACATTAAGACTTATTTAATACCGCTCAACCCCATACAAATCAAATGCACTTCAAAAATACAGCCCCGCCTTTTGCTAACGAGGTACTCAAATATTAAGAACTCCTTTTAGCAAGCATCTAAAAGGATCCCCTTATACTAAAATTCAAATTAAGGTACGGTGCTAGAAGAAATAACAGTTCTGCTTGATGTTTGTAAAATTTAAATTAAAGCATTCAATAGTAGCCTGCAATTTAGTACAGTCAAGGAATTTAATTCCTATACCACTTTGGACTATGTCAATGTGACACTGTAAATAAAATCATAAGAAGCCTCTTACGTTTTGATTGATTACGTCTCTTTGACATAGTCCAAAGTGGTATAGGAATTAAATTCCTTGACTGTACCTATTCGAAAATATAATGTCTTTTGGTTTCGGGATCATAACAGTAAATCCAGCTTTCGTCACCCGTAAGTATGTCGAACACAGCATTTGAGTCACCTCCGTTAAATCTTAAAACCATTTCACGGCACGGCACCAATCAACACGACGGAGTTTTTGGGCCTCGGTCAAATTATGAGGTATCCACCGGGCACAAAGCTTCCTGACCGCTTCATGGAGGATTTTGTGCACTTGAAAGCTGAAAGCTTCATGGAGGATTTTGTGCACTTGACTCATACCGATGCCCAAGCTTGTACGAATCTGCTGATAGGTCACTCTTCACACTGATGTTATCTTCAGTCGTTGCCGTAGAAGGCCGGCTCTCACGCAGATCATCGGTGAGATTATTGCGACCACGTTTAAACTCATTAAACCAATTGCAAACAGTGGCACGAGATGGGGCTTCATCGTGAAAGGCCAATCGTAGTCTATCATAACTTTCTTGTTGACTTAAATGACATCGAAAGTCATAAAAAATCATTGCACGTAAATTTTCTCGCGTTAAATTCATGCTGACGTGACACAGACAACTTTTAATTTGCCGCCAAATCGTAAAACAAATGACAAATGAATAAAATACATACTCAATAATATTGGCAAAGAGTTCCATTTTAAAAATTTAAACTTGTTTTTTTACTATATTGTTTAGAAGTGGCCAGATCTAAAAACTTTAAGTGTCGCCCTCGTATAAGTCTTCGTAGCTTATAAGCTGATACACCGATTCCAGTGCAGTATTTTCAATAGGAAGCTAATAAAATCGGACTGGTTTACCCACACTTAAATTTGATTGGAATTGATTGAGCATGGAGTGATCAGCTCTGAAATACGTCGGAGGATATTCTTATTTAAGTTATTTCGATATCACACTTCATTTTACTTTATTGTTAAAGAACCTCCGCAACAAACCAAGGTCTTCAAACTTCAAGTACTTAATTCAAGAGTCTCCGCCCACCTCCACTCTAGACCACTCAAAATGAATGTTCTGCAATCACCAATTTTCTCATGCACTGAGTCACTCGTAAATAACTTTTATGTGCTACTAAATAAAGAAGATACGACTTCATACAAGGTTTTCGAGGTTTATCACGTTTGAAATTGTATAATTGCGAATTTAAGTATTTTCGTGTTCGCCTTGGGTTCAAAATGTTCTATTCGTTCATTATGGGGTTAAAGATTGTTTGCTTTTCAAGGTTTTGAACTTTAATTATAATGGCAGCAATGAAGGACTAAGATGTGACAGTTTGATTCCTTGGTTAAGCTGTTTATATATTCGTCGAGAGAATTTTAAGTTCCGCCGCTTGCCCACTAAATTTGGTGAGGCAAAACTAAAAATGGTATCGACATAATGTATTACATGATATGTTTATTATACATTGTATGTAAGTATACTAATCTGGAACTTATTTTTACACTTATCCTAGGAATTCACTTTTGTTTAAAGTGTTGTTTAAACCCATAATTGGCAAATGAGCAGACATTATAATCCAACTTATGGTTAGCAGTCAGTAATGAGAGCCAAGTTCATAACTTTCCAACTAAATACTAATATGATGTAGAAATAAAACAAACAATATTGTCCACTACTTGTTTTCTCTGAGATACGATGCATATTGTCAGATTTTATGTAAATACCGTACCTAATTTACATACACAAATGTTGTTTCATAATGTAAAACACCAAGTGCCTTTAGGCCTCTGTAATGGTTCGTCTTTGAATTCTCGTCGTCTTCGTAGGCGGGGATTTGAAGGACATCCTTGTCTGACTGCCGATTTTGCAAATTGATGTCTGAAGATTCGGCGTTTATCACGTTTTTGCGCGTTTAATTATTCCACTATAGATTTGTAACGAAGTATCTCGTTATACTTTCTCTATCTATTTTATAATCTTTAATATACTTCATTCAGATGAGGGTTTTCAGCCATCCAATCACCAGGAGTTCAGAATCTGTACGGGTCGGCATGGCACATGTTAGAGAATTCTCAATCTCCTCAGGAGAATACCAAGAAAATTATTGAAAATGTTTGATAGCCATAAGCATGTTCTCTTTCCTAAACACATTAAGATTATTCTGAGAAGTTACAATTTTTTTTTGATATTTGACAAAATTGTTTCAATTTAATGCAATTTATAAAAAAAAAAACATAATAATGTGTTGTCTTGAAAATCACAAAAACATTTAAATACTTACTGATGTAAAAAATTGTAAAAAAAATAATATAATTAAATATTTAAAAAAAACACGACACAAGAACCCATGAAGAAAGTTGCGCGAGCAATATCAAGATTCAAGTAAATGAATAAGTCCCTGGAAAGAGATAGTGACTTAATTGAGCACCATCAAGCAGGAAGCTATGTGGCCTTACTATCGCGGCGTTAATAGGCGTCGTGTGCGCGATAATCTGACGCGCGGTAAATCACGCTGAGCCGCGACCTCAGTATCGACGATCGGAGCAAGGGTTGCATACTGCATTGAAAAGAATTTATTGAAAAAGAATGAGTAAGTATATTTGTTGTACGATTTGGCGGAGGTATATGTATCTATCTATCTATCTTATCTAATCTAATACTTTTAAACGAGCATTTCTTGTATACTCTGGCGAAAAATGGATCAGTCAGGTTGTCATCCTCTTTGAAATTTTGTTTTCAACCCTAGCCACGCTCGGTCTTCCGGGTACTTATTATACTATATTAATTATTACTTTGTCAAGATTTGCCTCTTTTAAGCCGGCTTGCACCTAAATTTAACCCTATGTTCAATTATTAAAGAATGTCAGATTCATATTATAAGAACTGTTAATTTTAACAAATTAACCTGTTAACCTGGGGTTAACCTAGGGTTAACATTTACGTGCACGAGGGAGTTAAGCTGATATGTTGACGAGCGTGAATGACAACCAACTATTAATGACGAAGATTTTACAAATCTGTTGCAAAAAGTGAAGGTTCATTTTGATATCCATTAAAATTAAATGAAATTGTTGCGTGTGGTATTGATGTTTCAATCGTTTGACCAACCCTTCAGATATTAAAATTTGTGTACGTGGTAATTTTGTACTTCAGCATTTTTTAAGCATCGACGATAATAAATATTAAATAATAGTTAATGGAACTATTATTTAATATTTATTATCGTCGATGCAGCAAGTGTTTCTGCTTTACCTAGTATATTTAGAGTTATGAAGCTCTTGTTTAGATACTCGTAATATCTTGCAAGTGTCACGTTCGACTAACTCCTTTACTTGCTTCTGGATGCCGTCCAACTTCTCAATTTGTATCTAGGAAACAAAGATACTATATTGAATGAAAATATATTGCTAGCTGCCAGTTACAATTTTGAATTATACTTTGTTCACCTTTTTATTTATGTTTGCTAAATTTTACGTATTACTTAAGACAATTCTTAAAAACAAATTATGCAGTGAACTTTGGCAAGCAGTATAGGTTATAGAATATAGCCTATAAAGCATTTGGATACTATTTCAGAACGGAAAGGGAACAAAACTGAGAATTTTAAAATGAAAATGAAATTGGTCTGTATACAAAGATATTAAAAGGGACTCAATTTATTTTTTCGGGATTCATGCCCGAGTGTCCAACCGCTGCTAGGCGAAGGCCTGTTTTCCGGCTTTAGTGCCAAATGATAATTGCATAAACTATGACTATAATTGTCAAATATTAATATACGAAATTCAATCGTCTTATAAATTATCTATGTAACTAAAAGATGGAATGGTTTTCATTGGAAAGCGTATTAATACTTATTTCTGAAAAAGTTGGCCGAAATAAAACAGGCGAACGCATCCATTAGAGTGGTCTTGCAAGTATATTGTGTAACGTTAACAACGTTTTCTTACACACTTGTCTTGATTCAACCCTAACCATGCGTGTTATTGAATTTTGCATACTCTTCATATCGAAACATCGGCTTCTGTGCTCTCGCATTGTTCTACACCGGCGTTTCACCACAATGCTTTGATTTAATGCATCTGATCTTTTGTTATTATTTCCAAAGCGTTGCTTATGCTTTCATATTTACTGGACACAAACATGTTCTCTGATTTTGATTGCGTTTATAGTCACATTGTAATTTTTAAAATTTCTATGTTTTTGCTTTTCATTTCGTACATAAGACACAAATTCCTTATAGCAAAAAAATAACAAGTGCAAATCGACCAAATTGTGTTTCTTTTTTCAAAAACAACACACTCATGTAGATATCTTGCAAAGTTTTGTATATGAAATAATCTCACCACTGTAATTAAATCTTAAATCTTTTCAATAAGTAGGAAGTTTATTTTAATATCTTGTTATAATTCACATCTCACCCGCCACATGTCAGCCAAATAACATGACGTGGAGGACGAAATTAGTAATAATCAGACAACATAAGCTCTGTGACTTTTGAAACAATGGCAATGGCAAACAGTTACCTGTTTGTTTTTAAATAAAAGTGGACTAAAATCGACATTATCGATCCGGTCTATAGTTTATCATAAGTCATGGTAGCGAATAAATTTACCCAGTGCTGGGGTCACATGCCGCTGGTAGCACCAGTGGCTGCGCACGACCAGCTATTTACGACCGCGTCACTGATAAACGTTCTTGCAACCCTCAAACGAACCTAAATCAACTAAAGTTCAACCTTAAATCAAGTCTATTAAGGGTTTGCAAACCGCGTTCATGAAACGATTTTACTTTACCGAGTATTATTTATGTCTCTTTTCTGTCTTTTCGTTTTGCAATGTTCGGTTGGAATTGTTTCGATTTTCGAAGTTTGTTTGTAACCAATCGTAAATTAAAAGTTACATACTAAAACTTAAACCTGACTAGCGACGCCGTTCGTGACGAATCATTTGAATACTCGTACATTAGAATGTTAATTACTCACAGATATAACATGTTAAACTTGTCGGTTTGAGCAGTCGGGTAATAAATATGTACTTTAAATAATAAGAAACGCCCAATTAAGTAAAACATACTATCTACTTGACTGTTGAATACAATACCTTTTGAAGACATAAACAGAATGACTATTGACTAGATAAAAGGTTTACTTTAAAGTTTCTTGAGACTAACATCTCAGCAAATAATCATTTTAGGGTTGTGTAAAGGCATAAAGAAACTAAAAAAAAAAAACCTATCTACAAAATACACTTAATACCCTAAAAAGTATAACCTAGAAACTGCTTACCATTGCTTTGCGAGTCGTAGTCGAGTAAATCTTTTGTAAAAAATATCAGTTTGACGTAACACTGTACCACAACCAATTTGCCTTTGTCTATCATTAACCGATTATCATCACCCTTTCCCCATCACCTAACGCGAATGCAGAATAAATAACGTTTATCGGCCCTAATATATTCTTTAGCGCGTCGGCAGAGGGCGCGGCCGCCGTCATGCAAACGTCCACGCGTGCGCACGGGAACATTAGTTCATCTTCTCCCAGAGTCACAGTGGGAGGGAAATATTGTTATAAAAGATTGTATTAAAGCGTACAAGTGAGTGTAGATTTTACATTTACAACGGTTAGAATGCTTGTCTTTAAAAAACTGCTGTTGTAATGTAATGTAGACATAAACTCAATTTGTTTTGGTTTTAAAAATATCATCTTATACTCATCACAAGATTATTATATATTATATTATTATTATTAATCTACTTATTGTTTTACTGTGTAGCTTGCTTTTAATTTTTTAAATGCTGTGCTAATCTGTAATTTAGATGTGTACTGTGGAATTCTGTAAATGGTATGTATTATTTACAATGTAAACTACATAATTAGTTGGTTTGCCTAATAAATAAATAAATAAGAAAAATATTACCGGTCGACAGTAATAAAGGCAACAGAACTTATCATAATTATTCACTAACAACTGATAACAATTATATTTTACGCATAATTCTAGTAAACGTCTTTAACCGTAGGTATTGTATTTTTGTGCACTAAATTCGAGTATAATAGTAACAAGACTTACCAAAGACCAACTTGATAAAAATTACGTGTTTTATTCTATTAATGTACAATCATCTTTTTAAATAATGTTGAGCGTTATTTTATTTTCAGATCATTGTTGCATTCAAATACACATTTTTTTATTTTTTTTATTTATACTGTAAAGGAACACTTATTTTGATGTAGTATATCGGATAATAGGGGCTAATTAAACAATCGGAGGCTTAATTATTGTCTCTTAAAATGTGCTTATGATCAAAATGTTGAATAAAGAAAGGAGAATGAATAGAAGAAAGATGACACATTTTTACAGTGGGTCAGGGTTCGTTTGGGCTGATAGTAGGTACACTATTGTACACATACCTTATCTCTCATTATGCCATTTTAATTTAACTAACAGTGGCAAACCGTTTACTAAAACAGGTTTTATAATTTACTTACCAATTAAAGGAACATATTTTTTTTATTCACTTGTCACGTCTGAAAGGCCCTGTGTGTCCACAAGCGTTTCGCCGGCGGGCACAACGCCTCTTCCATGTCCTGATCAGGCGGCCCGATTTATGGCAACCCGCCTTAATTGCACCCCTATCAGACTTCACCAGAATCCGGCCATTTCAATTTGTTGTCTGTCCTTGTTGAGCTTGACCTTGAAAGCGATTAAAGTCAGTTTTGTAATGAATATGAGTTTCATAAATGGATAAAGCTTTTCAATGGTGGCGTCTATTTTAGAAAAACAATTAATTATTTGAATGTTTACAGGGAAAACGTAGGTATCAATGACCAATATGGATGATGATGATGACAAACGATCAGGCGGTCGGTTTTTTGAGGTCATCCGATGATTAAGGCTCCCAAAAATGGATTTTGTTTACATTGCATAAAAACTTCTAGCATAATTTCATTTTACTTGGTTCGAGAAGCATAATAAACATAGGACATAAAAATAAATTGTATGATTTCGGGCATACAGTCAAATAACATATTTAATTTATGAGAAAGACTTAATAACAATATTTTTTTTATTTTTTATTTTCTTGTCATGCAATTTTAATTAGTAAGTTTTTACTAAGTTAGATTAGTTTAGCAACAGGCAAAGACGATACAATTGTCTACTTTTTTATTTACAGAATATTGTTTTATGATATAACGCATTTAGTTGTCATGCCTTATAATTTTAATACACTACGGTTTACATACAGATCGGTTAAGTAGATCGAAATTAGGCAATTAATTTTATAAAAAATTAAAAAGTTCGCTTATTAGTCATCAATGAGACTCAAAAATCGACTGTTAGATTCTGATAAATACTATCTGACTATCGGGAAACAAACAAACGACCTTTCCGAGTACGGTTATCACAAGACCAACCGGTCAGCCGGTTTACTTTCTAGAAATAATTGCAATATTCTGTTTTTCACCCGACTGTGCTGAAGCCCAAAAGGATAAAGATAAAGATAAAGATAAAGAGACATTTATTCGCAACAAAACAAAACCACATTACATAGATACAAAATTATCAAGATAAAAATTGCAAAACGGTCCCAATTCAGCATTCGCTAGCCGTAAAGCCAACACTGGTGTTCCGTTGGAACCGCTTGGTGAAAAAACGGAAAGTGACACACTTAACACAAAACAACGCTGAAAGAAAAACATCAAGGATCAAATACAATCATTTGTTCGAGATTATTAAGGTTTTTGTGTTTGGCCTGTGTGAATGTCCGTTCCTATACCAGCTTAACTACTCAACGGCTTAATTCTTACAAAATCAAAATTGCGGGATTATTTTGCTCGCACTAGCGTTTTTAACGTTCATGTCGACGACAACGTCAAATTATGCAGTCGGGTTGTAAAGCTTGCTTGTTATTTTGTTATATTTATACTCTCTAGCTTTGCTGGGTTGATATTTAAGATCAATGCCTTCCTTTATTATATGCTTAAGTCGCTCGTAGATAATATTAAGTAGGTGCATTTATTTTCCTGATCACAACTTATTACACTGATAAGCAGTATTTGAAATGAGTTGTACAAACATTAATTTGCACTAATAACATAATTATTTATGTCGCTTTATCATAAACTAAGGTAGAAAGTGTCAGATTACAAATTAAGCTGGTACTAAATTAGGAAACTGGTTATTAGGAATCGCCGTTTAAGGGCCAAAAACTGAATGAATTTATGTAATTTTTAGCTTAGTGGCCGTCTTAAGTAGCGAGTTGACACAGTAATCACTGACAAAATGGCAAATCAGTTTATTAATAAGAGTCTTATCCTCCAATTAATATGGCCGAGAGATAAATGAATACGCTACATTAGCTTCGGAACCCTAAAAAGGTGAGCTTAGCTTGACATTAGCGGCCATCAAAACAGTTCCCGCAAGGAGCACACGTTTTATTGGCTCATAAAGTACAATTCTCGCTACTCTGGCCTATCGCTACGCTATCGCAACAAATTGCACGTGATGTATCGTCGGCCATTACTACGGTGCCCATTTTCGTTGTTTTCTTGAGACTGTCTTAAGATGCTATGCTTCAAACTTCGATTACTGTTTGGGTAGAAAACTCATTGAAGGTAAGTATATAAGAATTTCATAGCAAAAGTATGTTTATTTGTGAGGTTTATTCTCGTCAACACTTTGTGAAAAATAGTGTCATTTACTTATAGATACTTAAGTACAGGGCATTTAAGGCAAATCTGTACCACCATTGGTAAAATTAGAATAAAGCAAGTAACAGCCATTATTGCATTGTAGTTCCATATTATGGAAGTTGTAGAAAGCTGCCATTATTGCGTTCACGGTTGCCAAATCTTTAGATACCTACTTACTATATGTCGCAATTAAGTATCAAGAACACTCCAAAATGTTATGGATAGTGTATTGGCCACTAGTTTTCTTTCTACACATCGGCATCGTTCCAAAGCATCATAACAGAACACATTCGCCACTAATGTTTATAATTACCTAATAAAATGCACCGCATCCCAGCTCGCAAGCGTCCGTAAAATGAGTACCACCATCAACACCAAGTGGCGTGTAATACAAGAATCAGACAGTCCCGATAGCCAGAAACAAATAGCCACCGCTGCCATTACACCGCCGTCCAGCCGTGCCGGGCAGATTTTATCGCTCCTTCGACCCATTAAACCGGCCATAATGAAGTTTCCTCGACGGATAATGCACTGGAGCATTACGCAATGATTTACAAGGGCGGCAATAAAAAGAATTTAAGGGATGACCCACGCCCGTAAAAATGGCTAGCGAATCGGCGTCATAAAGAAGAAGAATGTGGCGGCTGTGCTCTCATATCTGCATTGTGCTACGGTTATAAGGCTTTTATTTCTGTCTACTATACTTTAAACAGCGGTATTTTAAAATAACTGTTTAAATAACTAATCTTCTTGCGTAAAGTATTCGAAAATAATAATAATTTACAGATATAATACATTTTATATTTATTAAATAGACACATTGAATTGTGGAGTTCGCCTTCTGCTTATCTCGAAAATAATATAAAATAAGAAACTGGCTGATCGATCAAGGCACAGCCAAATCCGCTGGGTATTTGAAATTTGGACGAAATGGAGGGATTTTTGGAAATTCATCTCCTAAGGGGTTAAAGTCGTAGGGGAAATAACGGGAAACAAATTTTACGCAAAGGAAGCCGCGAGTTTGTTGCCGTGGTCGTTCGATTATATTCTAGGATGCTTATCGAGAGGTGAGAGGCGAGAGGAGAGTCTACGTTAATTACAGCGGAGGTCTTGTTGCCACCTTCCGGCTCCATTATCAGATCAGATCTTAGATAAATATTCATCTATCATAATATTGAATTGCACTTGGGTTTACTTAATGTTTTCCAAGTTTCAGCTTATTTCGATAACGGGAACTAGCTCACAATTTACTTGAAAGATGAACCGGAATCGCAGACATACGAACGAAACAAGTTCCGAAATGACCGACTATAATGAACGAAGCAAGTTAAATAAACGCTAAATACATAATTTTAGAAAAGACACGGTAAAAATTAACTTATGTACCTATATACTTATACCATAACTAAGGTAACACAAACATTTATTAACTGCAAAGAACAAGAAGTCAGTTAAAAAATACAGAACATGTATCTAAGGTAAAAAATAATAATAATTACATATATTAAAAACGAAATTAATTTTGAGACTAATTAGTGAATTCCGGCTCCATCATCGCACTCGAAAGCTCTGATCTTTCTTCCTGTGCCCCTTATTCTCATGGAAACCATACCATAACTATCTTTACTCATATTATATCTTAATGGATAGTACCTGCCTGTGGATAATTTCATAATTTGTAATATGCAAATTGATGGGTACGAGGCACTTTGCTCTCACTTTTCTCAAAGGCGTCTTAACTCGATAAAGTTTGCCAGTTGGTTGCCAAAATATACTTACTGTGTCCGCAATGGTAATGACAGTTGTTTTACAGCATCAGTTTTTAAATAAAAGAAAAAAAATATTTCAGAGCCGTTGATCCGTAGCGTGTTATCTCATATTTTTATTCCACAAAACGGCACATGTAACTTCAACACGACAGATATATAACTTACGAACCAATTGTTAGAGATACAAAAAAATACATCACTTAAACACTTTACTTTACTTTTTTCTATCTCTATGTCTACGCAAAACTTTAAAAGGGAGAATCAATTTCAGACATTACCTTCAGGAGGCTGTTGCCTTCCCCGCAATCGCATCAATAACAACTCGCTCATTGAATGCAAAACGGCCACAAATCAAAATGGCATAATTTTACAGGACAGCCATTACAAATTTTAAATCCTGTTTTTCTTAAATATTTCAGGTTTTTTTTTCTTTATAGTATAATGTTTATATATCATTATATTCGTTATTTTTTACTCTATCTTTTAAAATAATCAAAGTTCTAAAGGCTGTCATCCATGCAGAATAAACAACACAAACGTCCCTTTTGCATTCAATTTGTTGACAAATCTTATAAAAATTATGTCAAAAATAAAACTCATTTTAATAGGAAACGGCCTTTATTTATTGTTTCAATTATTTAAAATTATCAAATAATGTAGGTTAAACATAGAGTAACTACAACCACTAACATGCTCATAGCAAAATTAAAAAAAAAATAAACTTTACGTTTTTATATAGGTACTATTAAATTCAGGTGACGCATGAGATCAATATTCAGTCCCAACGAATACTACATGGGTAGTATATGCTATACCTTAATCACATTTATATCATTATTATTTAAATCTAAAACATAAATTTAAGCTTTATTTAAATAAATCCTTAAAGTATCCATAGAAACAATATTATATAAAACGAATCACTGAAACTTTTACATTAAAGTTATTTTTATAGGATATAAAACTCTTTAAGTTAAGTAGCCACACAAAATCTTGCATGTACTTATTTCAATAATCATAATATTATAAAACTTATGACAGCCTTGTTAAAAAATCCCAGCCTTATTTTGGACAGTCTCATATTTTTAAGGCACATAAAAATATTATACCTATTATTTACAAACATTTGTAAAAAGTTTCGTAATATTTAGGTATGATATTTTTCTCTATGAGTTTAAGTATTCCCTGTATCTTTGTTCCTGCTATTTTAAGTTTGTGGTTGTACAGCCTTTTTGGCACTACGTCATTTGTAGATGTTTTCGACTTTTTTTTTGTCTGCGTGGATACCGAGATGAAATCTTCATTTTCATAAGAAGTTTTAAATATAAACTGGTTTTTGAATTCTCGATGAACTTTAATTACTTTAATATCTGACCATTTTACTTTTTGCCCATCTTCCGATGTAGTATAATTGCCAATAGCTAGACATTTTAAATCTAAAAAAAAATCATGCGTAAGTTCATGAACTGCAAAAGGAGATCATCAGAAGAAAAATCACTGTCCGATGAGCTCGAATCCCTGGAGTCACTGTCCGAGTCGCTGTCATTGTACTCAGCTAATGAGTCGCTGGCTTCAACTATCATGGCTGGTTTTTTTTGAAGTCCCAAGTCGGTTTTTATGCCTTCTATTTTATGATAAATGAACGATAAATCAGGCTGACTATCTGGGTACGAGTCGGTATCAGAAGAATTATTTAATATTTCTGTGTCTTGTTCAAAGACTGCTGGAATATTAGATTGCCGACATTGTTGAGAGTTGTGGGTGGGCTGGGCTTGATTTTTGATGGATTCTTTATATATCGTGCCGACCGCCATGTTTAAAATTACTCTTGCTCAGCTATTCATTCTGTGAATAAAATCCAATATTGTTTGTAAGTAAACTTACAGACGATTAAAACCCGGTAGAATTACTATAAGTTAACCACTGACAGGTAATTTGCCTTCACATAATTTTCAACTTTAACATCATACAAATAAAGAGACTAAAGCTGAGAATTGAATGAAGGCAATCCATCTGTCAGTGATAAACTCCAAATAATTTTACTGTACACAGGCACACACACGCAAGCTCAAATACACACACATGCACACACCTAAGAGACAATGTGGTAGGCGGTAAAGGCGGCCACTAATATAAGAGCTTCCTAATTATGATTTCCTTCGCCTTGAAATCCCAAACGCCAAATACGTCAATTTTGTTTTGAAATAACTGAACTTTCGTGCCGACTTAATCATAAGATGTATGGCTTATAAAATAAATGAGATTTAAAAAAAAAACTGAACTTTCGTAACAATAATTTTCCTACAAAACAAACGCAAAACAAAAACTGCGTTACAGAAGGAAAAATAATTTAGATAACTTATATTTAGTTCTTTGCAAAACGGACACAATTCTAAATATGGCACTAGTTTATTCAATATTTCAATGCAAAACGGACGTGTTTTTAAAAATGGCACTGTTTCATTACAAATTATGAGTATACTTACTTGATTTTGGAATTCAAAAGGGACGCATTCCGAAATATGGCACCTTTCCACAGAACAGTTCACTCGTGACGAGGTATTTTTTTGAAATGTGGCCGTTTTATACGAAACTGACGTGCGTTCGCTCCAAGCTCTGGGTCGCAACTGACAAAATGGCGGCTTTGCACTGACTTTACCTCGCAAACCCGCCATATTCAAAAATGGCGGTCCAATTATTCGGCAATAAATAACGCGAAAATTACGGGTGTTTTAAATGTAGTGTAAAGTTATAGTCGATTAGACCACGATTTTGCAATAAAACAATTTTCTGATTTTTTTGATTTGTGGCCGTTTTGCATTCAATGAGCGAACTGTATTAATAAAAGATGCCCGTCACAAGATGACATGTTTCAAAATAAACGTCAAGCCATAGAAAACTGCTATTTTTGACGCATCTTGAGACGAGCATTACAACTAAGATCAGTTTTTTTTTGCAGCCATTAGATAGCTGGACTGTCAAGCAAGTATGCATACACCTTGAATTAGAGTCGCAATACAACTCTAACCTTCGCTAAAATATCAAAAATAACAAGCATGATCTGTTACATTCGTAAAAACAACTTTATCATTGTCTTCTTAGTGTTTTCGTCGTTTTGGAACATCGATAACGACATCAGAGTAATACCCCCACTTTAGTTTAGCTCAACTTGCTTCAATATCCCACTGCTGATATTATGAAAGATCTCATGTCAAGTAAACAAAACTGTCACAAATTCAACAATTGATTCAAGCAAAATGTGCTTATACAGTGTGGAATAAATGCCCAGAAGGCGGTTCAAATTGTTATTACCCATGTTATTAACATTGACAAGAGCTAATACTCGATTTCAATTTATAATTGGACTTCTCGGTTCGTTTTACACATCAGCTGTTTTTAATGCAACTCCAACAATAGATTTAATCTTAATGACAATAGAGGCTCAAATTTAATACGAGCATTCATAGGCACGAGGTTTGTATCAATTTCGGTGCTCAGTAGGATTTGACCCCCCGCCGTGTATTTTGTGCTCCCTGATCCTGCGATGTATTGAACTAGATGGGACAATGCTTTGCAGAAAAAAAAGTGATTTTTCGTACAATCTCATTGTAATCCAATTTATCGAGTTTAACACCGAAGGTACACCTTAACGTACAGTGAAGATCCTGTGTAGCCACCATGAGGTCACCAATTGATCACAAAGGTAGGTAATGAAATAAAATGGTTTTCTACTTTAAAACCTTATCTTTACCAGAATAATCTGGCAAAAAATATGATATACAAGCTTTTGTACGCAATTCCGTCCTCGTTAAAGTTGTTTAACCTGGAGAACTGTACAAATTTACGAGATTAAAAGTAGCCTTTGTACTATTCCAGACTTAAATTTCATCCAGATCCGATCAGCGGTTCTGGCGTGATTGAGTAACAAACATCTTATAAACAATATTAATAAATAGTAAGAGGTAAGATAATAATAATGTATTACTCACTCTGAACTTCTATTTAGGGAACACAGGCCCTGTAACTTGATACGTTCAATTTCACTGAACTATCCACATTATACCTAGTCTTTGCCACCCAGAACCCCTGGACAGACTTGCCCCGCGGGAACCGAACTTAATACCCGAGTATTATTTACAGATATAAAGCTCTAGTAAGCCTGGTGACGAGGCAGGTTTCGACGATTACTCAGATGGGTGATTTTGATTCGTCTTAACACTTTAGTTACGTTGTGTTTATATTTCATACTAAGTGTAGCCAATCTGGATCGGATGGATACCTGAATTGGAACAGTATTGTGCGATCACATCTAAGGATGTTGAAGATTAATTCATCCCAACACCTTAAGGGACCTTAAGGGACCTTATATACGGTACGATCCGTCGTTTTAGATTGAAAACGTGCGATGGATTGTGCGTGTGTGGCAACACCGCATCCAAATTTCAATCGAAATATGAATCGTCACGATAATGATTCAGATTGATCGTAATGACGGATCGTTCAGTGTATGGGGCCCTTTTTTCATTTAGTATAACAATATAATTGTAGATGCAATTAATACGAGGCGCTTTAGAATCCTGCCAAAGGTTTCTTATGCAGCACAAATGAACTCGTCTTACTAAAAACAAGTGTATTCTTATTAATATTCCGCCCAAAAAATATCACGAAATTAATCACTTTAATTTTGAGTCTTAAATGACAATTCATTTTAAAATACCTACGTTTCGTTATAAATTCCAACAAAAGTTATAAAACAATTTCTCTAAGTTCAAATCCAATATTCCCCACTGGTTTTTAATAATTTTATGGTTCTACCATGTCTATTCTCCTAGCGATTGTCGATTGTTAGACATGTGACGCAGCATTAATATAAATATATCTGATATTGATTTCCTGGCACCTGGTGGTGTTGTTTTGTTTGTGAAACCCATCTCATATTAAGCAAAAGTTTTTCTAAATCTAAATAAAAATGAAAATTGTGCGTTATAGCTTAACAAATCTCTACATACCTAGTACGCAACAAAAACACAACCGCAAACCGAAAGTAAGCCAAGGGTGGGTCGCTCATTAATGATATTATCATGAGTGCAATTTTATCATCAAAATCATCTTACCTTCACGCCTGTCTCCCAATGGGGTAGGCTGAGACTAATATGGAACGCCAGGTGCACCAGCCCAAACAAACTTCTTTCACTTCCTTTTCGTTCATCAACCTCTTTATGCACGTCGTACGTCGTACGTCGGTTACGGTCCTATTTCATGTTTTATAAATAAGAGTTTATCCTGTTCAAGAAATACATCAAATCCGTCGTCGCCCATAAACTTCACAAATTCAACTGCATGGCATGCCGCTCCCCCATTACTCCGCAAACACTGGCATTGTGTGGTAACATTAAATTTGTTGCACCCATTACTCATGCCAGTGAGACAGCGCCAATTGTGGAAGACAGTCCCGTTTTCACGGGAAATTAGTATTTTATGATTGGTTAGAAACGGGGATCGATTCAATGTTTTGGAAAGCTATTTGTCTGATTCTTGCAGGTATAAAGTTGAGTGATCTAAATTATACGCCAAGATCATAAACACTACGTTCCTACAAATACGACAAAATGAATAAAAGATAAAAATCTTAATAAAGACTAAGAAGGTATATTTTCAGATTGCATCTTCCAATCCATGGGCACTTATAATCCCACTTATAATCAGGTGTTTAAGTGTATGTTAGCATTCTCTATGCCATAATGGAAATAATTTCCGAAACTATTTAATATAATTTATGTAGGAACATTGCACATAAAGAACTTTAAACACAAAGACCGCCCGCAATGCGAAAGATTAACTACCAGAGGCTCATTGAAATAATCTATTGGTGAGTGCACTGTGATAATGATAATGATAATGCACGGGGGCAACGTTTAATTACTATTAAAACCTACTGGCGTAGAAGCTTAGAAGGAGGTTGTAGGAAATTAGTAAGTTAATCAACGATACATATTAGTTAATTAAATTGAAACGTGTTAAAGCATTGTGGACTCAGCACTCCTCATTAATTATGTCCTTTAAAATATTCGTTTTTAAATAGTAGACGAGTATAATAAAGTAAAATGAAGTTTTGAGGCTATATAGGCGATAATAGGAAGAATAAAACATGAACACACACACAGCAGCTGAAGGTCTTTTCAAAGTCATTACTAAAAATTTGGTTATAAATTATTTTAATCCAGCTGTGTTGACCGTGACTCCGTCATTTATCTCTATTCCCTCGAGAACCTTTCAATTTACAAGAATAAAAAGGACTATAATATCTGTTACGCTTTAATTTTACCGTTAATTTTAAAATGGATTTGTATGTAAAGACAAGAGTCTGATAGCTACTGCTAACATCGGAATCGCACCTCAAAGACTTCGTCATCACGACATTTTGTTTAAAATTTCATCTCCCCTAAAATACTTCTCTAAAATACTCTCCAAAATTAAAATAACCATAACAAAACCTCACAAAATCGATTTTTTTAATCCCGCCTAATTTCCCCACCCCGCGGCGTAATACCGGCTACCCTAGTGGTTTTTCAAAGGGATTTTTAACAATGTATCGACCCAGTGAGTCGGAAAACACGCTGGGGGGCTCTTTTAATTGCACGTGTACGACATGAGCCATAAGAACGCGACATTGATATGCTTCGTAACATGCGGGTGCTTCTACAAGTTTTGAAACTCTAAGGGCTGTATTTAACTTATCTTTGCCGTTGACAACATCCATTCGCCGAACGGTATCCTATTAAAAATGTAAAGGATTGACAACGTCGAACGCTTTATATTTTGACAGTTTTCAAAAACATTTTATATTAGTGTTATGCTACTTGTCTATTGCCTTTTTGCGATGAATGTCAAAATTAACGTCGAGTCAAAGAAAACTGTAATGAGTCTTGAGACTTGCATCTCACATAAGATTAGTTTTGTCCCGTACTGATCTGGTGCTGTATTTTGAATTGCCAAACTACGAATTTAAGATAGCCTACTAATGTACACAAGCAAAAGACACAGACCTATACGACAGCTAATAACTATTTTATTTTTTACAGCCCCCGAACTAAATTTTCTGTTTCGAGAGAAGAGATGACAGTTTTTAATGACTTGGAACCCATTGTAAGGTTATTATATCTCCCATGTTCTTCATTTGAATCTGTAATATACTTTTTTGTATGTTTCTACGTTTAAAGTTTATTTTTACCACTTTTATTTAAGACCTTTTTGTATTTAACTAAGAAAAGTAAACATAAAAAAATCAAACACAAATCCTCTTTCTACCTTAGTGCACCTTAGTGGGTAATTTTATTAAAAGCAAACAAATGAGTGAATCTGATAATTAAATGTATTTACACAGTAGAAATACCCAAGTATTTTCCATATTATTTTGGTAGCACTAATAAGTACACTTTTAAAGGTATAATTTAATGAATTACTGTTTTATTTTATCCGTATCTTTGATCGGTCCGCTTCACAATTAATAGTAACCCGTTCAGTTTGATGTTCGCCGACGGTTTTTATGGATTATTCCAATGAACAAGCCTACAGTGCTTGAAAGTAATGACAGAGGAGGGAACATAAGGCTTTATTAAAAAAGCCACTTAAATATAATTAATCAAACGAAATTTTATAAATATTACGACTCGAACAACAGATCATTGAACAGCTAATTAAATCAAACATACTTTCCTATCGAACGTAGTTTGACTGCTTTGCAATTAAGTGATTATACACGACAAGATAATTACTCATTTAATATTTTAACATAAAAATAATTGGCCCAAGCAAAGAAGATATGCGGTCTCTCTGCAGACACAACCGCATAACTTAATAATCGGGATGACCATGAGAGAAGATGATTTATTAAACCGGCTGCAATATACATGAAAAGTTGGTTGTAGTAGTAGAAAATAACATATTTTTATGATAACTTTTACTTGAATGTTTGACGAAAAGCGACACCTAGTGGTTCCCTCGCCAACTACAAACCTTAGTAATACGCACGCATCAAGTCTGAGCGTTGCAACACCCGTCGTAATATTGTAAACGAATACTAGATGTCGCTTTAATGTGATTACGTTATTAATTCACTAGATGGCAGCATGTTTTGTGAATAATGAATTGATATTTCTTTTATACCAACTTAGATGGATTGATGTGGTTGATAATAAAAAAAAACCCGCAAATGCAACTAACCTGACCCAAGATTATTAATGATTTTAGGCCTTCTTTATTCTAGATTATAAATTGGACTGCGAAAATAGGTATCCAGATGCTAAATAGATAGGTGAGTGGTACCTTATCCTATCGACTGTTATTTAAATGCTAAATTGTGGGCTCAAAATATTAAATTAAGATTATTTACTTACCCCCAACCCTTCAGTTTAATTGTGACTTTCTGTTACTAAATGGCGTGACGGATTTAAAATGTGCAGTATCAAATGAAAACCAATATAAATTTTAAACCAAGTTTAAGGCCCTGGAGCTTCTGTCCCAATTTGTTTTAGTTCATTTTACATCAAAAAAGGTACCCTACATAATGTTAATATCAATGCAGCTTTTATTCACTAAACAGTAATAGTTTATCTTATATTATGATTACGCTATAAAAGCAAGATTACCCAAACAAATTAACGCAGAATAATAGATTGTTTTAACAAATCTAAAAGTCAACAAATCAACAGGTGTGCTTTCAGGTGGGTTTTACACCTGTTGATTAATTTCTAATGCGCGATAATTTTTTATTGATCATTACACCTGATATATTGCAACATTGTCGTGACTTAAGACATGTACCTATAATATAAGAGTAAGTCCGGGAGAAATGGCATAGGTAAGAGAGGGTAAATAAAAAAAGAACTAAAAACACTCGCTAAGTAAATATTGCCAACAAATAAGTGTAATTATTAAGCTGGCTTTTAGTTTAGTACAGTCACGGAAGTTAATTAGCTGTAACGAGGTTGTTACAACCCCCTTTTTTACGTTCCTGGCCACTCTTTCATTTTTTTTTAATCTTTCTAAATTCAAAATTGTTTCTGATCAATTTTTTATATCGATCCATGAGATCACTCTAGGATTATCTTTCTTTAACACCAGACACGGGGGTCTTGCTAGGTATATTATTTTTCAATTTCTTTTATTTAAAACAACAATTCTATTTTAATGATTGTTTCATTTACTAATTTACCACCTTTAATACTCTTCCTCTATACGAACCTCTACCGAGATACTTACCACTGCTACGTCAGAAATGGCTCTCCGGCGGGGAATCGAACCCCGGTCTCCCGCGTGACAGGCGGGGATACTTACCTTTATACTACCGAAGGAAAGGAAATATGCTTGAAGATTTCATTGTCATTAGAGATGCCAAGTCATTTATAGTTGATAGGAAACTCAACCTTATTGCTGTAGAATGTCAGGTTATCTTTGGAACTAAGGTGGATGACAATTTTTATTCCTTGAATGTACAACCCTGCGGGCAAAATCTTTGTGAACAATTGTATCAAACAAATGTATCGAAAAGCAAGCTTTGAAAAAACCGCACTGCTGTTTGGACAGTGTCAAAGTAATGTTACTTATCATGTATTTATTTTATATTTCGCCAATTTCACATTTCAATAATTTTAATATAGTACAAATCTGACCACGTATAGTTTATTAACAATCGGTTTAGCCGTGTAGTTGTTACGAGCGGACATTGAGTCGGATATATATACAACTCAAACACATAACCCGCCTTTTGGGCTTTGCCACAGTCGGGTAAAAATAGCAAAATCCATTCATTTTATTTTACAAAGTGTAAAAATTACTTATGGTGTTACAAGCGTATGTTACAAGAGTGAGGCTGTTAAATAACAATGTTACAAGATGTGATTTAAAAGTTTTTGAATAAAATATGCCAGTAAGTTGAGCGTTGTATAATTTTAAAATAATCACAAAGATATGCTTTAGTCCGTGGTTGGTGTGGCCATCACTTTTAGAAAATTTAGGGATTTACTCGGTTAAATTACTCGGTAAGGCTGCAATGGGATGTCTATAGGTCCATGTGTTTTTTACCATAGATATATTACAAAAACAGTTTTTCATGTTTTATAGATTTAAAAAACAGCCGATTTTATGTTCTGTTGTTTTTTTTGTTTTTGGGTCGCTCGGAAACTACTTAACCAGTTTTTAGGGTTCCTAAATCAAATTAAACCCTTCTAGTTTCATCATGTCCGTAGGTTAGCTCTGAGACTCTTAGTTCTAGAACGCTGTATTCATATTGATTGCTGTTTTTTGTTTTTACTTTTTTCTGTGTGTCTTGTGTGTGTAGTGAATCAATGTATTTCGCTTTTTTTTAATAACATAGAAATTGAAAAACCCTGACATTAGTTACGCCGACAAAGTGGTAAAATAAAATTTAGTTTTTTTTCTATCACCCCTGCATGTATCGTGGGGATGTATTTTCTTCCCCATAGGTGAGGTGTCGTTGGAAAGACCTTTAAAAAAATTGCGGGGTTGTGACGATATTATTTCGATAAAGGGATCCGTTTGTCAAACAATAAGATTTAAACTGCTATTTTTTTAGAGTCATGTCAACCGCCATTTCAACACGATCGAAATGTCGAGGTATAATTATAAATAATATAAAGTTTTTACGCAATTAAGTGTCGTTTAGGATTTATAACTGTATCGTTAGGTATATGTCTCCTTTTTTCATTAACAGGTAGTGTGGCGGAACCATCACGTCGGGGTCACCACTTTACTAGAAGGTAGGCAGGAGGGAGATAAATGAAATCACTTTTGCAGTTGATTATCAAATCTAATTAAATGTTCAAATAGTGCGGAATATATACTTAAAACTACACTCGCTTAATATCTGGTAATCAGCGTACCGATAACATATCGGCACGCTCTGTCTACCTAATCTAATCCATGCGCGTGAGCATTGTAATTAAGCATACAATGCTTCACATGTGGGTTCCGCCACAGGTGGTAAAACTTTCAAAGCCTAATTTAAAAAATATGTTTACTAAATCCAACATACATTTTTTTAATACCGTAACTTAAGAAAAACTA
The DNA here is from genome assembly GCA_923062465.1 of Acleris sparsana. Lineage (NCBI taxonomy): Eukaryota > Metazoa > Arthropoda > Insecta > Lepidoptera > Tortricidae > Acleris > Acleris sparsana. The sequence continues at coordinate 14,520,332 of OV281293.1, forward strand.
TGACTAACTACCCCCGCTTTACCCTATTATAATTATTATAGTACTTTGATCAATCGAGTTATCTTCTTAATCTGTTACTAAAGGATTATGTCCCGTCATTGTGACCGTCCAAATCGGTTTAGAGATTATTTCTCAAAAGACTACATAATTTCACTAATATGAGATAAGATAATTATTAAAACTGGACAATTGTGAGTCGGACTCGCCCACCGAGGAATTCCGTATAAATTTGTAGGTAGGTACTTTTTTAATTCTTCGTTACAAATTGAAAACTATTTTTCCCTTTTATACGATACCCCACGTGACACAGTTAACTCAATTCAAAATGAGGACCGCCGTTCCTTGCATAAATACCCTGTTTTTTGTGATTTAATTTAAAATATATAGTTTCCAAGTTTTTCCCTACCTATATTTGTGGTTTAAGACGGTATTACTTGCCAAATGTACTAGGTCAACGGAAAATACCCTATAAGTTTTGATTCCTTTGAGAGCGTCAAAATACACGTTTTATGCAGCATTAACGGTCGTATATATTTTTTACGTTAACGTAATAAAGGGACTGTAAACTTCAGTATGTGGTTTTAATGTCAACTCGATACCTTCACGCGTTCCCGAGTTAAAGGGTCTTGACAGACAGACGGACGGAGGGACGGACGGATGGATGGATAACAAAGTGATGCTATAAGGGTTCCGTTTTTTCCTTTTAAGGTACGGAACCCTAAAAATGATGAGCACATACACTAATTTTTTTTTGCTGTAGCTAAGTACATTTTTTTTATAAATATGATCACCAAATGCCCAAGTAGATGCCTGCTATTTCTTAGAAAACGTATTCAATAAAAGATGAGTAATTAATTTATGCTTATTTATTGGGACGACCGCACGGGCAGGTTTATATTTCGTTAACAATCTCCAAGTTAAATATTTAAATTTCTCTGACTATTAAATATGATACAGATAAACCACATGTTTATTCAGTTTGCGAATGGTTTAACTCACAGTTTCTCTCGCATGATTATTTCAAACGTACCTCATCTTGTTTACGATTCTCCTTTACAATTATAATACATTTACGAAATCCCTATAGATTTCGTAAATGTATGAACCTGTAAAACAGACTTACGTTACCATGTTACATAATTTAAAGTATGTAAATCAGTGGCTCTAATCGGTAAAACCATAATTATTTATATTATCCCTCCATTACTGTCAAGTAAATAAGAGTTATAATACCGGCTCAGGGCGACTTCGTCCACAGTTCTAATTCGTCACGTTCATAACCCGTCCACAATGCCATATGACCCACTATTCCAATTCGTCGGCATTCCTATATTGTTACCTTCCTAACTTGTCTACTTTCCTATATTGTCACCTTCCTAACTCGTCCACATACCTGTATAGTCCACAGTGCTAACTCGTCCACATTTGTATTGTGTGGTGTGGTCAACTTCTTCAATTTTGTGTGGCCAACTTCAGTTTGCGCTGTGGACGATAAAGGAATGTGGACAACTTAGCAGGATAGGAATGTGGACAAGATAGGAAATCGATGATATAAAAAGTGGACGTGTTAGAAAGGTGACAATTTAGGAATTACATGCTGACGACATGGCATTGTGGGCAAGTTAGGAAGCTGACGAAAAAGGACTGTAGACAAGGCCGCCCTGGGCCATAATAACGTAGTCAATTAAGATACGAGTAATATCTCAAAAGCATCAACGTCGACACGGGATGCTGATTTAAATTTCAATAGGTACTTATTTTCTCGATGACGATACGCTAACGTTACTTACTCGAAAGAAGGAAAAAGGTACAGTTTTATTGTGTGTATTTTACGTATATATACTCGTATTACAGTACAACGAAACCATTATTTGAATTCATTTTTGGTACGAGGGCGGTTTTCAAAAAAAGTGTACATACTCAAGAAAATTAATCATTCAGTTATATACTGCACTCATAAGCCAATAGGCAGTATCTCAAATTGAATAAACGAAGCAGATTCAATCGCTACAGGAGTTTTTTCTGAGATACCACCATTTGTATAAAACGTTGTAGTTTATGTTTGTGACTCAACTGAGTAAAGTTACCGTTTCTTAATTTTAGTCCTAAACTATGTACAGTTTTCTGAAAACCGCCCTTAAATGGCATGTATATGACAACAGTACTATTTCACTTTAAGTTAATAATCTTATCTTAAAATGAATCAACAGATCTTGGTAATTGCCGAGGTCTCGCCAGAACTACCTCTACGAGGGTCCTACCAAATGGATGACCTCCGCTTCTCTGTCCTAAAAATATTGAATGGAAACGTACAGTTTGTTCTTAAGGTCATACAAAATTGACAATAAATCGATTTTTTTTTATTCATGTCATAAATTATTGCAGAGTTTCATAGACACTACCTACAAACAATGAAAAAAAGTCGGAAATGCTAAGTAAAGCATTTTTTTTATATTTTACTAATTGGAAAAAGTGACAGTCTACTTTGGTAATACGTTCACTATTTATAACGCATAAAACAAAGTATATAGGTTTGAGGTGAATGATTTTTTGGCGGAAAATACTAAGGAGGTATATGAAAAAGTTAGGTTTAGCTTTAGCAACAGAACGTAAATGTGATACTCATCACTGATATTTATTAGGGCACTTTACCACTTGTTATCTTAAGAACCTTCATTATGTAACCGTTGCATAAATAAACTATTAAATGCAGTGCGGTACGGTGTGAACAATAGTCTTGTTCTTTCCCACTCCAAGATTAAATATTAAATTAGTTTTGACTAGAGTTTAGATTACAACACTGTTTTGTTTTTATTTTTACTAACAATTGGATTACGATTTTTCTTGTTGCAGATATCTCAGTTTTCAAATTTATTTTGACCAGACTTTGTTTGGGGAAACACTACAATTATAATTCGAAGCTCGCCCCAATTATACTACTTAATATTCAACAATCAAGGGTTATACTATTCTTAATTTCAATTCCTCATGGTATAAGTTGTGCTTGTTCCTGTGTCCCAATACAATAGCATTTAGTTAAACAGCAACAAATAATCATCGCTTAGGTTATCACAGGTATAATTATAATCTCATCACAGAATGCTAATAGATTTACAATCTTGCATAATAAAATGTTCAAATTACTCGAAAACTAAATTGATAGCTCATTTATAAAAAAAAGTGTCTTAGTAGAAATCCCAAGTCGCTTCAAGATTTTAAATAAGTATTCACTGAAAAAAAGCATCTTGTTGGCATTGCTAACGTTTATAGGCGACAGTGACTGCTTTTTTTTTGCCTCGCAGTGACGTTTCCACAATGAAGTGATTACGCCAGTTTCAAGTATACATAAGTATAAATCAATATAGCAATACAACAATCCAATCTTCTCTAGGAAGATAGGGCGCAACGTTGTACGGTGATTTGTAGGATAGAGGTCCAGATAGTTTTAACCTCTGTACCACTGCGAGTCAACTTGAAACGAGAAGAAAGATGCCAGATACACGAAATAAGTCCAAGTCTTCTATCACTGTGCAACACAAAGGCATAAAAAGGACAAATCACTATTCAGAAAAGTACTTTGAACACCTATATACACAAAAATACAAAACTAAAACAAATTACACATCCGACATCTTTTAACGTTGCAAATGGCCCCTCGGTGACTGCTTATCATATGAATTGTCTCTTACAAACAGCTCTCCGTCAGTCTGTTAAATCATACGAGCTCGCTTACTCAACGGGTAGGTAATGCGAGTAAGCTGAGATGCACGCCCTTAAATATATGTATTAGGATCTTACTAGACAACTTCCACTTGCCGGTTAATATTTGGTGCGTCAAGTTCAAGAACGAATAGTTATAAATCAACTACCAGGTGGCCCGTCTGCGTGTAAGTTGTGTCATTTGTCATTATGAAAGGGGTCTGTGCATAAACATCGGGACGTATGTAGGCATGTAGCCTATAAAAACACTTTGAGAATAAGAATAAGAATAATTAATTGTATAAAACTTTTTATCGGTACAAGGATCATGGATTATCGACGGTTTTACCCTTTTCGGGTATACTATACAGCATTTAAACCTAAACCTATGTATAATATACAAATACAGTTTTCTTAGTCTTTGATTGAAATAAATTTTAGAGTTATAATATAATTTAAACTTTTATTGTATGTCATTGTATCGTATTGTGTGTCAGTTTATTTCTACCAGAAAGTTTTATTATGGATCTTTTAAAATTAGTTCCTTCTAGGCTTTTCAATTCTATAGGAAGATTAATCAAAAAAAAAAAAATGAATGCTTTGAACAACAAATTTTAATGATTTATATACTTTACGTAAACGGAATTTTCGAATACCGATTTTATTTTCATTTCTGGTTTGTAGGTAAATTATGTATTGTATTATATGATTTTTTGCTGAAATAATCGAAATTCTTGATAAAATAAACAATATTCTCATAAATAATCATAATCATATTTTATTCATCAATTTTATATTACAGGTCAGCTTATTTATATAATTGTAAAACACCTTCTTACTTGAAAGAAAAACAATAATAACAATAAATTGAGTCGCTACACTGGCTCACCGTTACTCAAAATAAATGTGTACTTTTAGAAAGCCCATTATATACTGAAAATTCGGCATGGTGCATAGAAGAAGCTTTTGTTGCTGACTGTACTGTGTCAGGACAATTCTAACGAGCTCTAACACGACATATGCAATTAAGGAGTTCCTGTGGTCACCCTAAATCCATCATCAGACCAGTTCGATGATAATTTTATAAAGGTGTATGCAAATTTTCAGCTTCATCGGAAATCGGGAAGTTGGTCAAATTAAACTTGCAAGATTTGACCCGTACATACATACATACATACATTGCAAGTTAAATAAAAGCTTGCAAAATAGGCTGTAATGTAATGACATAAAAAAAAACTTGAAGTATTCAAGCGTAAGATAGGTTTCCACATTTTCCCACTACGTATGAATTTGCACGAGCAGACCCAATTTCAGTTTACCAGGTGCAAATAATAATAATAAAAGTTGAAATGTACCTAAGTTTGGCAGATTTTGCAAGTTTGGCAGATTTTTATGATCATTTGGAATTTTGTACAGAAGTCCGACAAACTGTGAGTAAATATAAATAGTTATGTAAAATAAACATATTTCAAACGATGGCTTGGCTCGGAAGACTTAATCCTCGACCTTTGTCGGCCCAAGGAGATCTTGGCCTACACATTAACATTTATATTTTTAGAGGCATGCATGTTATATTTACTATCAAGAATATTTCTTTTTTTTTTGTAATGAAAACGTTCTCCAAAAAAATTTGCATTTAAATACCAAGATTTTTAAGAATGATTATTATTATATATTTGATAAATTATTGGTTTATTATTTTATCTTTTAAGACGTCACAAAATATCCGACGTGACTTTTTGCATATACAAGTATGTAGACAAATTAAGGACCGTAAAAAACATGTATTTTCCATATAAATAACGTTGAAGTATTTGTCCTGTAAAGCAATATGGCTCAAAAGCTATATGGTTTCAAAACAAAGAAGAACCGAATCGTAAACCAAAGTTACCTTTGATGTTAAACTTGCATCAGGAGCCTTATTTAACTTTGTCTCTAAACGTATTGTTATTGTATTGTGTTTGACACGGTCGCCGTTACTGTCAAGTAAATAAGAGCTACCACAACTTTACACAACAAAACACCTACAAAACACATTCCATCACGGTAAACATACTATAAGATAGTTGTATACACTCAAAAGCAATAAAAGCGGGTCACTTTACTTACAATTGTATATGTTCAGTGACCAATTTGCTTTGCTTTTATATGTATCTAAATCACATGAACGTTGCATCTTTGGGAGTAGTAGTAGAGCCAGTGCAACAAATAGCTGGATTTACCTAAACGCACACATGTAACGGTACTTATGTTTAAAAGGTAGAATGTTAGTGGTGATTGTCATCTATCTGTACAGTTAACACAGACAAATACAAATGCGTGCTCAAAGTGATTCGGCTCTACCTCGACCGATACTCGCTTGACCGAGGTGTGCCTTGCTGCCTATCAATTCTTTGTTTACGTGACTTTCGAGATAGTGCAATCGCCATTTTTATTAGCGCATGTTATCAGGATCATCGCTAAATTGCAAATCAGAGCCATTAAAACATCATTTAAATACCATAATTGGTTTAATGAAGACGTGTGTCAAGGTTTAGGTGTAAATACAAGTAAGTTTAATTGAATTAAATTTTGTTTGTTTTTATTTATCTTGGATTAATTTTAACCAGTATTAAAGTGGCATGAATAGTCTTGTCTGCTTCAGCGTTTTCTAATATTTTGAGCATTACGCCTATGTAACAATATGAACACAAATATAAGAGGTAAATAATTATTTTAGCTAATAAAATGGTCAAAAAGAATTTAAAAGTAGTTTATGGACATTTCAGAATGACGGCAGGAGTCCGGCAAAGAGCCGGTGACAAAGCTGAAAAAGAAGTAAATGAAGAAACCTCAGCACAGCCGAAATACTGGGACCCATTACAAGATGGCGTGAAATGGATCGAGAGGTATGCTGAGCCGCTGGAAAAATTCTTTCAAAGATTACCAGACTTCATTGCTACTTTTTGTGCCACACTTGCAGTTTTCACGTTCGGTGCTACGTTACGAGGTAAGCTTGGAGACTTAATTAATGGAAACAATATGGTTTCAACACTCAAATGAATTCATGATAATTATGTGGTAAATTATTTTGACTGGTATGCTTTCTAATAGCTTTTTACTTGGAAGATTTGGAGATGAGTTTCTTTTACAAAAGAGCAACCAGTATGAAATTTTTGGCCACTTTGTTAGTAAAATACACTTAATTTTGAACAGTTGTTAAGTTAATACGCGAAAAATTTGCTCCTTTTATTGTAACATTTCGTATAAGACTCTAATACCAATATATCAGTGCTCATGACACAAATATTTTCCATCACCAAATACCAAACTAGGATCGAAACCTTAAGCAAGATGTCTTTGCATTAGTCTATTAACTTCACATAGTGCAGAATAAGTACAAAAAACGGGTATTTTAACTATAGAAAAGGTAAGAGTTCGTATCACAACTTGAACAATACCCTAAGATGTGTAATGTAAGTCTATTTGTTCGTTATTCGATTGGCTGCATCAATTTGTGATTGATTTACACTTTCCGCAGTTCAAGTGCTTAGTTCATACATTAGCTACTGGCCACTTGACAGCAAATGTATGAATTTCGCAATTACACACCAGTGCAATTGTATTTGAACAAACGAAATAAGAAATAACCACCACACAGAAATAAAAAATAAATAGTTACTAATTCACCTAACTGGGTACAGTTAAATCTAACGACAAAAATTGTGATACTTGGCTAAAAACAACCTCTACAAATCAGATACCTAACAAAAATAACGTTAACTCAGGTCATTATTATGAAGTTGAAAAAAAACTTCTATATATACAAGTATGGTGCATCTTCTACCTAGCCTTTCTAGTACTGGGTTCAGATAAAGCTGAAAAAAAGACAGTGATAATAAGCCAAAAACCAACGGTCAAATTATAGTCCACACTCAGGAGCAAAAATACCGGGTCAGAGTGCGTTTTTCACACAAACGAGACTATTTCGAAGCCTTGGTTCCTCGCCAGGGGTTGTTTTGAGTGAGGTTTAATGATGGATAGTCCGAGATTCAATAGAGAAGGTCAAAAGTTCTTAAGATACCTTACTGATCGCACAATCAGTTTACACTACATCGAGAGAGTTTGAGTCAACATTTGGATTTCCTTACATTTTATGGCCATTTTAGATGTTTTTCTGAACAGGAAGTATTACGGCGTTAACCGCGGATTCATTCAGTTCGGTATCATAGGCACTCTGGAAGTCCTGTATCGATACTCGGGGCATTCATCATCAGATTTCACTAAAAGCATCCCCTGGCGAGGAACCAAGGCTTCGAAATAGCCTCTTTAGTATGAAAAATGCACTCTGACCTGGTATTTTTGCTCCTGAGTGTAGTCAGTGGCATAGTAACACTAGACGAAAAAAAAAAACGATTTAAAATGGAATAAGCGTAAACTGATACCTAGACTACTGACAGATGATAAGTGTTCCCTAATCCCAACGCATGTACTCGTAAGTAATTAATAATCATTCACAAAGGCAAATTCAAATCATCCGACAGCGTCACGTGATTAGTGGATAGATAAGGAATCATCAATCATTCTGTATCGTCATTATGTCTATGATTACTTGTCGCCAACTCGTGCTATCGTAATATTCAAAGCGAAGTTCGCATTTCAAGTTCGTTCAGTTGACGTAATAATCAATTAAGTACTTGAAACTGTTTTGAATTTTAGCTTCATTACATTCAGGATTAGTAACGTTGCAAAATTATATATTGACCCCTGTCTAAATTAATATGGCGATGTATATCAGTTTTCTACCGCACACACCTTTTCTCAGAAACTTTAAAAAACGAAGATGCTATCCTAAATAACATTGTTTTCAATCTCATAATCTGCTCTTCTGTCCGTTGGTCTGTCAATAACCTTTCAGAAATGGCTTAAGATATGGGGCTTAAACTTGGAATAGTTCTAGCATTCAGTAGTTTTATCATTAGAAATTATTTAATAAAAACAGGTTGAAAAAAGGCGCCGAAAGAAAAGTAACACTATCTTAACCCGATAAGAAATATACTAGACAGCCTAGGCCAAAGATGCACCATACTTCTTTACAGAAGACTTTTTTAAACTTCGGTCCCAATGTGACTGCATACTACTGGTACTTGATCAGGTAGGGTAAATACTTAGTAAGACTGTACCATTGTTTTAGTATGGCTGTTATCATTATAAACTTAATGTCCGAAACTGGCCTCATAACACGTATAATATTGATATTAACAATAAAACTCTCTCAACTTCAGGTGAATGGATCGTCATACTAGTAACGGCCCTAAAACAGATCTCAGGGCATACAAGTACAGGCCGTAATGTGACGGCCGAAGAAGTATTCTCACTCTTCACCGAGCGGAATCTCAAGATGGAGAACTTCAGCTTTATCTTCATCACTGCTCATGTCGTGTCGTACGGATCGTACTTTCTTGCTGGGGGTTTCTTGCATGTTAGTATATTGGCATTAGACAATTCGAACACACACAATTTTTACAAAGTCAGAAGATTACTTAAACTTGACTATCCAACTGGCGACAAAAGCTCCAAGGGCAAATATAAGCTAATACGTCGATTTTATTCTAAGGCTTCAAGACATCTAGTTTTCTTGCCTTTTCGAAATCATTTCCATCATTTTTATACTTATCTTATTCTTAACACAAAATAAACTTTAATTACAGTGGTACTTCTACATGAACAGGCGTGATCGAGCAAAAGAATGGAAGATCCAACCAAACAAATGGTTAAGTCCTGAACTAGAACGCCACGAGATCATGCTTGGATCTTTGTCCCTCTTCTTCACTGGCTCTTTCTCCGCGATGCTGGCTACGTACATCTACAACGGCAATCCTTCCAGCATCTATTATAAATACGATGAATATGGATGGTTATGGTTCTTCCTGCAGTTTCCGGTCATTTTTATTTACATTGTAAGTTTTTCGGAAACAGATTATTGCACATTAGGTCAGGAAAAATGATCACTGTTAAGAGTTTAAAAGGCGTCATATTATAATTTTGACCTCCTCAACTTTCTTTTTACCTCACATAATTATCTTTTAAGTTGTAAGAAATATACAAGGTTTAAAGTAACGCCGTTGCCATTTTTGTTCTGAAGATACATTGAAAAACATCACAAGATAATAAATAATTAAGTTGTTTCACACGTTCATTAAAATTAGGGAAAAAATATAATCACTCTTTACAAGTAAATAAAATGAAATTACCTTCGTTATTTTCAGGACTACACCACTTATGTTCTGCACCGTCTTTACCACACTCCATGGCTTTATAAGCACTTCCACAAGTTGCACCACAAATACAAGCAGCCTACAGCTTTCTCTGTCACCGCCATTCATCCATTTGAGATCGTGCACATCCAACTGACAATGTGCTTGCCGCTGTTTGCCCTTCCTGTGCACTGGGGTAAGTTATTTTATTTATTATTTTTGGAGTCCTACCGCCAAGTTAAATTTGTCCGTCACAGTGTACAGACAGTATTTTAGAGCGTGCATTCTCAAATAGGTAGCTAAGGTAGGTTAACTTACTCGTATTAGCTTGCTCGTTTAATCGACCGCTCGATAATAAACCATTTTTAAGAGAACACCTTAGTAAGTAGTGGGCAATAAAAACGCGCAGGTAGAGAAAAAAAGAGCTGATCAGTCAGATCAGACACCTTGCCAGTATCCCAATAACTTGGGGTCGATGTAGCACGTCTTCTTCATCCTAACATACCTATGAGCCGTTATCTCTCTCTGTTTTTCATACAATAAAGTTAAAATAGGTATTATATAGTCCCTGTGATAGTATGACGTTTTTTTTTTCTAATTTGGATAAAAATGCCACCATCAAAATGTTTGTCGAGAATATTTAAGAAGTTACTCATAGGCATAGCACAGTATTATGAAAACCTACAAGTAGTCGGAATCCTTTTTTATTGAATGCATACCGCCACTGCGCATACCTACGCACCGAAACTCAGTCAAGGGTCAATGTGGCCACGAAAAAAAACTGCTTAAATATTTTTTCTAAAAATATTTTTTGTTTGTGAATGTTACAAATACATACATTAAATAATATAGGTACGAGTAATACATTTATTTTAAATAAATTTTAGTATATACCATTAAAATTCAATGATAAAAGTATTTTTTTACATTTTAGAAACAAATGGATAATACTTTTACATTAAGGCTCTCGTTAAAACGAATACTTACGATAACCTACCCCACAGAACACCTAAATGTATGCTACTAATAAATCTTACCAGTCGTTAAGTGGAAATTGGTGGAATTTCAATTGTTTATCAAACCTTGATTAAAGATTTGTGTATGTCATTTTATTTTATTTTATTTTATTTTATGGGCAAGCTTACTATCTAATACAAATTTATCGACCATACTTATATCTAAAAGCAAATACAAGCTTCCACACATTTACTTAAAGAATACCATGCAAAGCTCGAATTAAATATGTAAAGAATAATAAATTTACTTCTAAAGAGTCAGAACAAGCCATAACTACAACAGTCATGAGTTTAGTTTAGTTAGTTTGTTATGGTATTGTTTAACGACATCCGCCATTACTTTAAAGAAAATAAGAGCTATCAAAAAGTTCACAATACGACAACAGATCATAAAAGATATTGTTTTTACCGTGTTTAATAGAGGCTCAGGTCGTATTGTCACCGTTTTAATAGCTCTTATTTCGTCCCCTTACTTCTAGAACCGACTAACTGAATGAAGTATAGTTTTGAGAAAAACGCATTTAAAGGTTTAAGTGTTTAAATTTTTAGTTAAACCAAATTCTAAGTAAATGATATTTGAGATTTTATTACGAGAGGTTGTTCATAATCAAAACTGTGTGTAACAACTTATATTCTTAAAACAAATGGTTTTAATTGAGTTTTGTAAAAAAGGTGGTGAGATAAGTGGTTTTTGCTGTAGAGTTATTTTTTCCTATCTTTTAAAGCAATAGTCTTAGACAGTTTTAATTCAAAGTTAAACTTACTTACTTATATAAATTATACTTTGTACTAAAAAAATATTCAAAATTGTGAGTATTTATGTTTATATTAAGGCCACGAGTCAGTTAGTTCGTTTTGGCAGTAAAGAATATGATATTTCAAAATTAAGTGCACTTAAAATGCTAATGTATTACTAGTATGTTTTGTCCTGTGGTTATCTTTACCAAATGCCCCGCTCCTACAAGATATAGCTTTATTCGTTTTTAAACTTTCATCGAATTATTTTTACTAATAAGGCGTTTATTACATAAAAAGCAACGTTGAGACAAACATTGGTTTTCACTGGAGTAATTAATGTTTAAAACAAAAATAAATATCACATTGGTTTCAAAAAAGGTTGTTTACGGTATTTTTAAAACTTTAACCAAATTATATAAAAATTAAAATGATTGAGGTTGTTACAAAAATTACAGAACAGTAGATTACTTTACTCTTCATGACTGCTAGTCCCGGCTTCGGCCATGTCTGGCGCCCGATCTACGATATTGTTCTTGCAGGTGATAGACGTAAACCAGCCGTGGTATTCCTCCAGTATAATGGCTTTATCACTTGTACTTGTACTACTGATAACAAAATCGCTATTAAAAGGCGAATCAAAGGAGTCCAAACTCTATGGACCTAATATAAGCCGTTGAGGAGTTTTTATCGCCACCTTCCGTCTCGATCACCATACCAGCTCGATGGTACCATATTAATGTATTGTCATCCGAATCACATTACCATGCAAAATTTCAAGTCTATCCGACAACTAAAAGTAAGTTACAATTATTCCAAGTTTTGTTTAATTGAGTCAATCAAGGCCACGATAACCTTGCACTGTGACAAAAGAGTGGATGGAAAAAAAAAACCGTGATTATCGTTTACTTTTATTATACTAGTATATTTTACAATGTAGTTTGTTACCTACGCTAGCCTAGGGGCGACTGACAGATTTTTTTTCCAAACAATCGGTAGCTATTTCAATACATCTTATAAATTACAGCCATTTAGTAGCTTTTGGTTGTTCAATATTTAAAAAGCGCCGTTAAACTACTTTAAGCTAGAGGTTAAATCACAGAATAAAACGTACCCGGTTTTTTACTTTTTAAAACCATATTTGGACTATGATAACTAACTCCAAACAGCCAAACACTGGACTGCGTCTCGGCCACGCTAACTCTACTCGTCCCGCAACGGCCTACTTCCTGGTCTGTGCAGTAATGTACTAAAATTTTGTTACAAGAAACACCCCTTATAATTAAAGAGCGCCAACTAGGTACATTACGCTCGCCGACTCTGCCCCTGCGTACTTACATGCGTCGGCTGACTGTTAGTATAATAAGACTGTGCTCATAGTACTGATTATATATTGATCAGTACCAACCTGCATTTGACTTAAATTTGATCATATTGCTTAGTCAAACCGTTTAGTTCGGTTGTCAGACTTTATGGCTTCCAAATTATTTCCAAATAACTTTTAATCATCAACTTAATCATACGTGAAATTATCCTTTGACAAATAAATCTTAGAACTCTTCTCTTCTTCTTCTTTCTTTTTTATTCTTCTTGCTCTTCTTTTTATCTGAGGATTGGATAAATCGGCCATTAATTACTAAACTTTATTGGTTATCCCATTTACAGTTCCGTACTTCGTCGTTACGATATATAACTACGTTCACGCCATCCTTGATCATTCTGGCGTCAACTTCAAAGCGCAGTGGTGGCAGCCATGGCAGCCAGATGCAGAGTTCCATGATCAGCACCATGAGTTCTTCCACGTTAACTTTGGATTCAACATGAGTCTTTGGGACAAGGTGAGACTTTATGGCATTTGTTGATATTTTATTGCATATTATCCTTAGGGAAAAATGTATCTCCAGCAGCGAGTTTTTCGGTTTAAAACTACCTATATGATGGTGATAATAGACAGTTAAATTTATATTGTTTTTTTTTAATCATTATTGTTATTGCATAGAAAGTACCTAATGCTATTGAGTATTTTACATAATAAAAAAACATGTTTTTGCTAACAATAAAATATGCGCAAATTTTGAAAGTAATAAGCAGTATTAGCCACTAGGATACGTCCATAGCCGAAGTATATTAAAAAACTATTTCTAAGGAGATTTGATTTTTATTTTTATCAATTAAAAACGTATCCAATTTAATGTCCTATCAATCATAAAATATAGTTCCGTTTTTATATCTTTGCGGATTAAAACGATTAACTTTGGAAAGATTAACGGATTTTTTTAAATAATCTCCAGGTGGCCTAATACATATTTTACGATTACTTTATCGGCATTTATCATACCTAAATTTAAAGATTAATATTTATTAGTTATTCATATAAACTTTGTTCTTCATTAAAGCTTAGAATATAAAAGAAAACTGTTTTACCTAATACCTATATCTTTATTCTGATGGCTATATAACATTTATATTATATTGCTAATAAATTGCATTAAAACAAGTACATCTATCTCTCGAAAAATTAGTTTTATCTTGGTGCGATTTCATTTGTATGATAAGCATAACTTCTTTAACTACGAGATTTTATCAGGCTCGTGTTCACACAACATATCTCTAATTTTCCACAATATAATTATTCTAGTTATATAATCGGTTTATTTGTTACACATATATAAAATATGCAATTCATTTTATGCCAAATGAAAATTAGTACTGTATTAGTTGTAATGCACATTATTACACACCCGTTTTATCTCCATTTAAACCTTTAGCATACCAAAATTAATGTAAATTCATTTAAGCAAGTAACAATTACCAATTTACAGGTACATGGTACGATGAGGAAAATCAACCGTGTTTACACAGAAGATACATATCACGGCAAAGCTCCTCTAATAGGAACAGCAGAAGGAAATAAGATGTTACAAGAAGAACTGGCTAAAGAAAACCAAAACTCCAAAGGAAATCTTAACGAATAACTGCTAACGTCCCTAGTTTTTATGAAAATAAGGTACTGCTGAGACAATAGCGTGGGTTCGATGAATCGCCCAATGAATTTAAAGAAATACAATCTTAATTTTAATCTATTGGGGCATTCCAAAGGTGATATTAATGATAAGTCGCTCATTATTCCATTTGTGAAGAGATGGTATTTTTACATATGAAAGTATTATGACAATAAACGTAAAAACTGTTTCTCATTAATTTGTTTTATTTATTTTCACTTCTTCTTTTGCTGCCTCTTTATTTACTGAAAGCTAGCAGTCAGCTCTTCAAATCTGTTCATGTCCAGTGATTCTGAACAATTGTTCCACTGCTTTGATATTAGTTTACTTCATGATATTCCGGAGCCGTGACATCACTTTTACAACAGACTGTCTTCCTCATCATGATGCTTCGGAATAACTCGTATTGTTGGCTTCTAAGTAGGTATAATAATATGCCCCAGGGAAACCACTTTCTTCTTTTTACCGTACGGACTCTCACTTTTCCTCATCCTCCGAAGATCAGCTTTAGTTTATGCATCTAGCGTAGCACCATGACTCAAACGCATCTATTTTCTTTCTTAGGTTTTCCTTAAGGATCGATGCTTTGCATCTATCAAGAAGCCAAATGTAATTTTATAAGACTCTGGTGGTTACTTTGATGGAGAGTTGTCGACAGCACAGTCATGTTGGTAAAAGAAGCACAAGCAACTTTCATACGCATTCTAACTTCAGTATTGCTTTTCCATATTAAAGTCAGCCAGGAACTAAAATATCTAATATACTTGTCAACATTTTTGTAAACGGCAATTGTCCACGAAAATGAACGCCTGATTGGAACTGCCCGAAACAACAATACATACTATAAAACGCGACCCTCTCCAAATTTTTTTGTAGATCTTCCTCGGTGTTAGCTATCAGAACCGTATCATCGGTATATCGTGAGTTATTAATAAACTTCCCATTGCCATTGATAGAAAAGCCAGCGGAAACATCCTGCAAAGCATGTATTTAAAATGGTTTAATATCTCAATGGCAAAAAGGTTGAACGATAACATCAGGACTACTAAGATGCCTACGCTTAAAGGCAATAACTGATTACAAATACTGAGTCATCTTTGTTAAAATACTGTTATCATTATCATTATTTTTAATGATCTTTTGTACGTATTTTTTAGCTTTTAATATATTTAATCTCTTTTGCACAATAGAAATACACTTAATATACAAAAGGCGAACTTAATGCCGTAAGCGATTCTCTACCCTACCCTACCATAAATGTTTTTAAGCAAATAGCAAATAAATAGGAACTACACATATCCAAAAAAAACCTATAACATGAAGCTGACCTAATGCTTGGTATTTCAAGTAACTGAGTTTCAAAGACAATGTAAATAACATTTTTATTGATCCTATTATGCTTCGAGTGGCATTTGTGCTTGTTGGCTTCTGTTTACAAACTAATCTCATTAAAAGTTATTACAGTGTTAAATCATCCTGTAAAACGTTGAATGATTAGATTGATTAGGTAGTTGCTCGAGGTTTCCGTACTTAGGTATTTATAGTAAGTTTAGTTACTCTACGTTTTTTTTGTTTATAATTTTTATGAAATAAATTTTTATGTTTAGTAATAAAATAAAGCATATGTTTCGAGTTGTTATACTCAGGGTAAATTTATGTATGCTGTTACAACAGGATTTGTGCTGCAAAGTGCTTTTCTGAAGAAAATATTTTTTTCTTAAATTACTAAACCATTAAATAAACGTGTTAAAGATGTAATTGGCACCATGGAATCTTTGTTTTTCATTTCATGTTGTGTTGTTTGTTTTTATCATATTTTATCATTTTGTGACACAATTTTGTACCTGTTAACATACTTTAAAAAACTTTTAAATTTATTCTTTATCCTTAGTAGAAGTTGTGTGCTGGTAAGGGGTTAAGACAAACGATGAAATTACTAATAAACAGGCCTTCCATCTTAATCCTCAGGGTTGGTAACGCATTTCCAGTAGGTATAAAATTGTAGTCTTTAGAATGAAAATGTGCACACTTAGTACAGTCAATGGAATAAATAAGTGATCATTTATGTACCTTGTCGCTTTCAATCGTTTCACAATGTTGTATGACATTTCAAACCCGACGAAAAGTACCTATAAAGTGAATGCTCGCTAATCCGTGACGAGTGTTATGGCTCAAAAGCGAACCCTATTGTTAGTCCTACAAGTTCTCAATCTTTTTTATTGCTGATAACAATAACTTCCGTATTCATCATTACCGACGACGGCATCAAAAAGGAAAAGCGTTTCCTTAATAAACATAATACAAGTTTTCTCGAGAAAATATTCAAGAATAGGGCAAGTTCTAAAAGAATTCTCCTTTTCACGTAGACCATTTATCACTCTCGTGAGGTGGAAAAAATTGCGTAGGTCTTGAGGGCCGAGGCACAGGGCAGAAAAAGACAGAAGGGAAATATGAAAAATTTGTATTAGTACGGCTAGCACGATTTGTATTAATTCTCACTTATCGTTCAGTGCGTGAATTTTGATAAAGAAAGATTACCAACTGGTTCTAGATATCATGTCAAATGTTTGATGCATTACTGTTAGGCTAGGCTATTAAAAACAAAGCATGTATTTTATAATTGAACTATTAACTAATAACCGCATATAAAAATGCGACCAAAAGGTGAAAAAAAAAATGATTGTAAGGACACGATAACACGGCCTGGGGATTTTATTTTAGAATGGTTACAAGCTAGTATGGTGAAATACGGAAGAACCCTGAACAAAGTTTTGCCACATGTCTTACCACGCGTAAAAACCACTCGTGCATTGTCCACAAAATTACAAAATAGTCAACGTTTAACTTCTGCGCCACAATATTTGTGCTTGGACAAAATAATGTTAAAAGGGAAGGTCCCACGTTTGATTTATTTTTGTTACATTCGGCGGCCTTAATTAAACGCAGCCAATCATTCTGTCTCTTTTCCTCCCTAATCGATGCGTAAGCTTTTGTTAAGTTTGACTTCAAAAAGATAATGAGTGTATCCCTAACATTTGTAATGAAACTGTTTTTGAGTTACAAAAACTTAATGGCTTCGCATTCTCTACATTAATTAAAATTCCTGCATACTAAATTAATAGATTTCTATTTGGAGAAACTGTATCTATTTTTTTTATTGACAGGTGGAAATCTACAGGAGTCAGCATATCCACAAAAATAGTAATACCATACTAATGTTGCAGTTATATAATTAATTATTATTGTATTTCCTTTCATTAAGTAACTATTCATTAAAAGTAGGTTCTCTTGTTATTTACTTACAAAAAATATGGATAATAAACGATAACAGCAATTCATCTCCCTATTTAAGTAATAGTTCACCTATTCAACAACAGAGGGCGCTTATAACAATAAACAATTTTTTTAGAGCCCCCTATGAAAATATTAAAAAAAAAACGATTTATTAAATAAATACTCAAAATAATAGGGAAAATAAACTAAAAACACGTCCAACGGCTTTTCCCTATCGCGATTTACAATAGTGCAATACGGAGCTCGGCATGTTTCCGTTGAAAAGGGTTTTTTCTTCGATGTCACTGGTGGGCGTGTCAAAGTAGACTAAACGGCTTATTACCTCGAGGTAACATATTTTGGATCACCCGTATAATACTACTAAGTACAATTAATGTGTTTGGCCGTTGCCGTCTGCGATCGGGTACGGAAAGAATTACATAGAATGAACGAAAGAACCAGTAGTGACACCTGCCGTTGCAGTCTGCTGTTACCATCTGCTGCTGCTGTCTTTGGTCGGCGTCACTTCTCGGTCTGCGGTTGAACGTCAGCGATGCGTGCGGTTGTGGTCGTATTTCATTTTAAATACGTAGAAACCAGTAGTGACGCCTGCCGTTTCAGTCTGATGCTGCCGTCTGCGGTCGATGACACTTCTGGGTTTGCGGTCGTATTTTATTTCAAACATGTAGAAACTAATAGTGACGCCTTCCGTTGCCTTATGACCATATAAGGCAGAAGACCTAGACCCAGAAGTGACATCGACCGCAGACAGCAGCATCAGACGCTGCGGAATGACCCCTTTAACATTACTTACACGATATGATGAAAAAGTAGGTCTAAGTTAAAGAATTAGATAATAATTTTATGATAGTAGCTAATGTATTTTTTCCTTGAAAAGATATTGTTCGAGTTTGTGGTTTACAGACTGACTACCTTTCCACTAAATTATTAAGACCTTTATTATTTGAAATACACACAGTGTGATGATAAGGAAAAGAAAAAAGGCTGGTTTATTAAAACCCATAAATTAAGTTTACATCGCCCTAAAAATATAAACGGCTTGTTTTTAAAAATAATTTTCTTTTGCTGCCTTTAAATAATTTCGTTTTGACGGGGTAAGTGGACATTTGAAACTTACCCTTTATAATTGACTCAAATTGGACACTTAAGCCTTTAGATAAAACGGGAAAGTCGGAAAATTTGTATCATTATTATGAGAAAACATTAAGAACGTCTATATTTTATCAAAAGGCTACATTTCATTGCGAAATGGTAATCGTAATTGTCAAATGAAGCCTTTAGAAATATTATATTTTTTCTGAAGATTTGGATTGGTGCTTGTTTTGAAGTCTCATGTTTCATTTAGTTTAAAAATACCTTTTCATCTCTCCTGTTCGGAAAGTTTAATTTGAATGGGTGGATAGCCGGGTGGAAAATTGCGTTTTCATCTCTAGGGTGGAAAGTAATTTTTTTTTAATAGTTACGATTGGCCACGGAGTCTAAGATAATTGAGCTACGTCATATTATTAAAATAAAAGATTTTCATATATCTAAACTCGGCTATACGTTAAACGATGTATTTATTACGGCCTATAGGTTCATATGAAAATCATTTTAAGACTGGTCTATTTTTTTCGCAATTACAGAAAATCAACATTTAAAATTATTCCTCTATTCTGCTGCCCGCCATAATGCCGTGATAGCATAGCATGACACTTTTTCTTTCACGTTTCGGCATGGCCATCTAGAAAATACACTACTGCCAACATTAGAAAAGTTTAATCGAGTTGGTCACGACCAAGGAGCTTATTATACAACAAGGAGGTTGAACACCGAACATCCGTTCGAAACAAGAAATTTGACCTTTATTATGTCACGAATATATTCCATCTCTTTCTTTAGTTATGGTAAGAATGAGATGGAAGTCATGCTCCTTGGCCGTGACCAACTCGATTTAACTTTTCTAATGTTGGCAGCACGTGTATTTTAACTTTTTTATGAATCTAAAAAAAAAAGTTTTCAATAGATAAAGCGGGAAACGAGATTAAATATATTTAGGTATACCGTGTCTTTTTTCCTCACAGTCGAAATGAAAAGTAGAGTGTCTAACTCGGGTGAAATTACGCATTTCCCCTCGAACTATTGGCGCTCTCACTTCGTTCGAGCGCCAGAAATATCTCGGGTGAAATGGGTCACTTTCAACCCTTGGTTATCAATCTACTATTTATTATTCGTGAACTTAATGAAAATGTTTGTACGTTTGAAGTCATAAAATGTATACGTTCCCGAGAAATCATAAATACAATATATTGGGGCCAAATCGAATCAATTTTTTCAAATTTTATACAATATGTAAGCCTAAATTTATTCTAGTCATCGAATCTAGTCTAACAATCTCATTGAGCTAGCCTCGAGTGCGTCTGTTTAGCCCAAATTGTCCTCGCGTGTTATTTCCATGGACTTGTTTCTCTAATAACTCCATGGTGATTGTCTAAAACTCGATATTGGTGAATAACACCTTGTTAAATCAAGGAGTGTAAGCGAACAAATAAAAACTAAAAAACAAAGGTTACAGATACTCGTATTTAAAATTAGAAAACACCTATCCGAATTTTATTCGTCTCATTATCTAAACGCATCTGTGCCACTATTAATAACGTTTACATACGTATATACAACATTTGTTGGTCAATGCATTCATTTTAGTTTTAAAGTTACCCTTTCCAGCACTTAAAAAATATTTGAAAACCTCGTTAATGTCTAAAGCGTATTGGTCGAGGACTATCTAATAGACAAAAATGCATGACCCAAACCCGAAACTTAGTCAATAATAATTTGTTCAAATGCAAAAGCTTTACCCTGCTTTTTCATGTCTAGAGGATACCGTTGATTAAGGAAAACATATCGAAACTTTCATGTGGTCATCTTGCAACAACTCATATACACATAAGTAGTTGATTCCATTTTTTCTTTTTTCTTTTCTATCTATCTCTCCCGTAACATTTTTGGCATGTTTTCCTGCTGAACTACACAATGTTATTTGATATTATATTTAATATAATATTTGTAGCTTTATATAATGCTAGACTATCACCGTGGACCACATCCACACGCTGCGGCAGGTTATACAGAAGACCGAGGAGTATAATCAGCCACTATGCTTAGCGTTTGTGGACTTTTTTTTTTTTCTTTAATATCCAACATGAAACAATACAATTTAATACCTAGTGTTCGTTTAAAGTCCTAGGTTTAAATAACATGTAATTGACATGGTTACTTGAGCTATTTGACGCCCATTATAAACCTTATATAATAACAATAGATGCTTAGTATTAAGGATTAACAATAATCATACTAGTAATGTTAACTAGTAACATTAGGAGTTTTATGCTCACTTTTAGGAGATCGCATTTATAGCATGAAGTAAATTTAATTAAGTTAACCTTAGAGACTAATAAACAAACTTATTTTGTAGTTAACATTATACAACAACATTGTAATTATAGTTTACTCTCAACGTCGATCTAGTTAAACTTAATAATCTAAGTTTGTGGACTATGAGAAGGCCTTCGATTCGATCGAAACATGGGCTGTGCTGCAGTCTCTTCAGCGGTGCCAAATCGACTATCGGTACATCGAGGTGTTAAAGTGTTTGTATAGAAACGCCACTATGTCAGTTCGCCTTAGGACCGGAACTCGAAGCCTATCCAATTGCAGGGAGGAGTAAAACAGGGAGATGTATATACCTATCTCCGAAACTGTTTACTGCTGCATTGGAAGACGCTTTCAAGCTTCTGGACTGGGGGGGTTTTGGTATCAGCATAAATGGCGAATACACCACTCACCTTCGATTCGCCGACGATAATTTGTCATCATGGCTGAGACCCTGGAGGACCTTGGTACAATGCTCGATGGCCTCAGTAGAGTCTCTCAACAAGTGGGTCTTAAAATGAACATGGACAAGACGAAAATCATGTCAAATGTCCATGTCGTACCCACTCCTGTCAAAGTTGGTGACTCTACTCTCGAAGTTGTTGACGACTATGTATACCTAGGACAAAAAATCCAGTTAGGTAAGTCCAACTTCGAAAAAGAGGTCAATCGTCGAATCCAACTCGGATGGGCAGCGTTCGGTAAGCTACGCACTATCTTCTCGTCCCAAATACCACAGTGCCTCAAGACAAAAGTCTTTGATCAGTGTGTGTTGCCAGTGATGTTGTATGGATCCGAGACATGGTCGCTTACAATGGGCCTCATAAGGAGGCTCAAGGTCACTCAAAGGGCGATGGAAAGAGCTATGCTGGGTGTCTCCTTGCGAGATCGAATCAGGAATGAGGAGATTCGCAGGAGAACTAAAGTAACCGATATAGCTCACCGGATTGCAAACCTTAAGTGGCAGTGGGCGGGGCACATTGCTCGTAGAACTGATAGCCGTTGGAGCGGAAAGGTTCTAGAGTGGCGACCGCGAACCGGGAGACGAAGTGTTGGCAGACCTTCCACAAGGTGGACTGACGATCTGATAAAGGTCGCGGGAAACCGCTGGATGACAGCAGCAGAGGACCGATCGTTGTGGAAAACCTTGGGGAAGGCCTTTGTCCAGCAGTGGACGTCTTGCGGCTGATAATGATGATGATGATGATGAGACTACCATTGTAATATGAAATATGTTTAAAAAATGACTGACTGCTGAGTTTCTTGCGGCGTTTCTTCTCAGCAGTGGTCTCCTCTTGGGAAGCGGTGGTAGATTCTTGACGTGTAAAAGTGCCCGAGTGGGCTACTTACTGAATAAATTTCTTTTATCTTTTTATCTTTTATCTTTACGTGTATATTTTACGCAATAGCCGGAAAGTAGTAAGTTTTAAAACCGGTACAAAGGTATTTATTTAATTATGCACTTTACTTTTTTATACGGCATTCTTAATCATTTTATTTTATACTACCTTTTGTCCGCGACTTCGTCCGCGTAGAAAATACAACAAAGCTTTTATTACTCAGTGATCATATAGCATTCTATAGTAGAAAAAATAATTAAAATCACTTTGGTAGTTTTAAATTTATTGGTAACCAACAATTTTTTTACCATCTTGGTGAAGATAAGTTGACAGTGATACTTTACGTTCAATATTTCAAAATAAAGAGATCTCCACGCTTAAAGCCTGGAAGGTCCTCACGAGCAAGCAGTAACTGTTACTGTTGCACGTAATATCGCGATGTGTACGCGGCTCGCGAGCCTGTTCTTCACTACAAACTCGTTACTGTAACTCCGGCGGTTGCAGTTAAAGTTCTTTAGTGAGTACACGGCTTTACATCCATTATTCGAACAACTGTAATAGAATGTTCCATCGACACTATACCAGAACTAAACAAAAGCTTGCAGCAAAAACAGAACAATTCTGTAAATAAAAAAAAGAGAACGTTTAAAATTTTAAATCGTTTCGATTTGTTTCATAGAAGAGCTCTTTTGAGAGCGTGTGGGCGTAAGTAAGTAGCGATAGCGGTTTCTTTGCATAACACTAGCGTACAACTAGGAATAATCAAGCGTACACATAGGAATAGTCCGGAATTATGGTGAAATAATGTTTTGAATAGGTTCCGTACTCAAACACACTTAATTAACTTGCTATTTCTCTTTGTAAAATAATTAAACTCATTTTAGAAATGTGCGTTAAACACCAAGAGTTTAAATATCAGGCATATTTTTTCTTATTATCATCATCATTTATCGTAGAAAAGCTTTAGCACGAGAAACTACACATGATATCGAATAAGATGGTGAATATTTAGGCGTTTCAACCGCCGTCATTGTTGTCTTCAATTTATTGGCGAAAACAATGATACCAAATGGTAATTAACAGCAACTTTTGATGTCAAATTCAACGGACCCGGGGGTAGTATTAATTCCATTTAAAATCATAAGACAATTAAAATGTTTATCTTGAATAATATGCGAAGACAATAATGACGGCGGTTAAAACGCCGAATAATCACCCAAGAACGGCGATTCAAAAAGTACCCACTTGATTTCTGATAAGTGAAAATGTGATGAGTACAGGTTCAGGAGTTCCTTGGAGACTCAACTCACAGACAGATTGTTGAGAGCATAAACCTCCTCATTGCTTCTTTATAGGTGGGTAATATACATTGCCTGGGTCCCACTTTCCTATCCTACTATTCCCCTTTTCGTCGTCGTCCCCACTTCCCTCAGAGGTAGCGCACAAGTAATAACTGTGGTAGTGCAATATATACAATTATCGCCACAAATTCTTGTGTGTCTGACGCCTATCTAACGATAAGAGAATGGTGGTGTGAAGTATAATTTATACATCATTATTTCGTTTTAATAATAGGTTAATGACAACTTATATTAGAAAGAATTCACGTTATGTTAGTATTATTTTTTATTGTTATCTTTGGGGTACTTCTTATCATCTTGACAGTAAAACCAGTCGAATCTTAAGCAATTTGATTGGAATGAAGGTAAAACGCAGTCGAATTATAGAGGCCACGGGCCTAGGTTAATATATTTTAAGTTTTTAGAACTATTTTAAACAGTGACTTTTTACAATTTAGATGTCTTTGTAAGACTAAATTATATTGTTCATATTTTTTGTTTATTACCATACTGGTGATAATTTAAGCCATGTGTTACTATACTTATGCGAAAGTAAAAAAAAACATTTGGTTGTTTTTTCAAGATTTTTTCCATTTAAAGATATTTCCATAATTTAAGTTGAATGCTGCAAAATCTGGTAAGTAATTAATATAGTCCACGTATATTTGTCTTCTATCTGTATTTTAATTAACACTGCTAACGCCCTATTGCTTGGTTTGCGCTCTGTAATTTACCACAAGCGCTGTACCTCTTACAATATCCTGGAAATAAGCTGCGTTCAGGCTTGTTTATTATTACAACGCGCTGTGCTCTGGCAAGTCGGTTCCTTAGAGCACTAAATGAGATATTTAGAACGTGATCGAGACAAATAGATGATAAAGTTACATCGATTTTAAGAGTTACATTCTGGGGAGTTTAACACAATGTTCCTATAAATATATATAATATATTATTCTGAAGTTTAAGGTGGAAATTTGCAGCTCAGTATTAAAGTGTGTTTGTTCCGCCTTCACATACCCACGCCTCAATTTATCAAACTGAAGTTGGTACATACATACACATACATACATACATACCTTCACGCCTTTCTCCCAATGGACTAAGCAGATACTAAGAAACGCCAGGCGCACCGGTCTTCACATACAATTTTCGCTTCCTTTACTTTCATCAATTTCTTCATGCGGTGCTTTTGATTTGGCCATTATTCAGACGTTGTGAAGTTGGTACCTACAGGGAAAGTTTTCATCCCAAAAAACTGGACAGATCTTGAGAGGACAGCAACAAATAACTTCTGCGCGGACGGCGTCGTGTATTTATTTATATTATTAGTTTATAATAATAACGTCCACAATCTTAATTGAGCCCAAAGCTTGTGACTTGGAACCCCCGTGCAGGCGTCGAAAAGCCTCCTGCATAATGCATTGTATGATTGCAACGACCTTTGAGCTTGGATTATACGTCAGGTCTATTTCGACAATTTTCCGCCATTCCCAGATTTTCGCCTTTGTGGTCTTTTGCTGAAATTGTTTTTAGCTTTCTCCCGTTGGATTTTTGAGCGCAGTTTGTAAGCTACTTTCGGCGTAGTTACTTTGTCGAATCGCAGATGGATACTAACATAAAATTATGAACCCATTTATACTTGTTAGGGTATATTTTTAAGTCGGCCGCTATTACTTTACATCATAAAGTAATATAACGATAACAGATCAAAAAGATTATGTTTTTTACCCTGTTGAATTGAGGCCCATCTCGGTGACATACGTAGGCAGGATGGTCAAAATTAAATTGTTAGATATTATAATTACCAATAGGTACTAGGTTAGGTCAATCTACTCATCTATCTTCTATATAAATAAATTAATAAATGTTTGTGTTTAACATCTATGCGATCCTAAACCATTAATCTGTGCATAAATACTGTGATATTGTAAACTATTTATAATGATTATGTAAATAATGTAAACCTTTTTCCTGAAAAAAATATACCTTGCCGAGTTTCTTACGCCGGTTCTTCTCGGGGCAAATGTTTTATTTTTCGAACCGGTGGTAATGCTTTTTGACATTCATAGGTGCATTATATTATGCCTAAATTGAAGAATAAAGAACTTTGACTTTGACTTTGACTTTGAATCAGATTGTGATGAAACTTTGATAGGGTGTCCTTAAGGACGCCCGCGAGGATATCTGGGGGGTTATTATGATATTGCTATCCATACATTTTACGCTGACAGAAAAGGACAGAGCTATACAACTGCTATAGCTCTGTCCTTTTCTGTCAGCATAAAATGAATGGCATAGCAATGTAATAATAAACCCCGTGGCCCAAAAAATCGACTTTTGACTTTATGTGACATTTTGTAACGCATGCCGAGTACTGCTAGTTTAAATAAAAGCTTTGTTAAAAAAAAACAGGAGACAATCTACCATCAAACATATACACGTTACATAAATTGACCTAGTCCCAAACTCAGCTATAGACTTGTACTGTGGGTACTAATAGGTAACAATAAACATAATTATACAGAGAAGTACAAGTTAAATTATTTAAAAAACAATTACGACTCAGAAACAAATACTTGTGCGCGAGTACTTAACAAAATTTTAAATACCGAATTTAGAGATAAATGAAAGCAAGTATAATTCTTTATAATGTATAAGTAATATAATTAAAAATAAGTTATGTAAGAATTATTGATATGTGCAATATTCGTAGTTAATATTTTATTCTAATAATTAGGTACTAGCCCTTCTGTCCTAAGTTGCTACGCCCTTGCAGGGTGTCATATGTATACCTTCCATGTAATTCCATCTATATCACCTGTAATATGACATGCAATAAACGAATTTGAATTTGAATTTGAATTTGAAATATAGTCAAGAGCAATGAAAACGGGTTACTTTGTATTGAATTACCATACAAAGTGAGCCATTTTGTATTGCTCCTGAGTGTATTTGGGACCGCTAGTTTTGTAGGTAGGCTCACTACCGACTCAACTATCCGCGAGTCGTCCATGTTTAGTTTTACGTATTTATTTTAAGTAACAAAGGATCTCTTATTTATTCTCCGTAACATAAATAAAAATAAATTTTAAATTAATCTTCATAAAATACATCAGACGCTTAACTAAGAATTATGAGAGGAATGAAACAGATTTGTTTGAGTTTCTGTGAGCGGTCGAATGCCAAGATTGTAATTAGCAGTTCTTTGTTGAAACTTTGCGAGGAAAAAATATCGTGAGAACAACTCAGACCTGACAAAACAAAATGAAAAATGAGATACGACAAATTAATTTAATTACTTTTAAAATGTCGTAATTAGTTTTAAATATTCACATAATAATTATCGAATGATTTGCAGCAGCCCTTAAATTGTTTAGAGAATAATCAATAAATTAAAAATAAATACATAATTATTATTTAGATCTTTCACCAAAATATACGTCTGAAGTATTTAGTAAGTGACAGTGGCGCCTTAATTACCATTTATTGTATTTTCTACCGAATTAAATTATAAATATCAAAGAAGAACTATTAGTTGCACAAATATAATCACATAATATAAGATATAAA
This sequence comes from Acleris sparsana, assembly GCA_923062465.1. Taxonomy (NCBI): domain Eukaryota; kingdom Metazoa; phylum Arthropoda; class Insecta; order Lepidoptera; family Tortricidae; genus Acleris; species Acleris sparsana. Next base: position 14,547,975 of record OV281293.1, read on the forward strand.
ATAGAGATGCCTATTATCCGCGGTACGGTTGCTGCAGGCATTTTTTAATTCGTAAGGTATTTCAAACGATTAAAAAAAAAACTTTATTTATAAACTTGTCAAGAATAAAACATGTCGCCCTAAAGGCTTTTATTTGTAAGATTCAATCGTTTTTTCCATTATATTTTAATCATTTTCTTATGACATTAGTGTTAATTAGGTCAAAAAGTAAGATTTCGATTCAAAATATAAATTGCGATTAATCACTTTCATCCTTTGGTTAGCAATCTATCCATAAACTCATGTAATCAATCTATATAGGCGGCTTAAAGGTGTCCAACACTGGTGCCGTCACCGTATTTGTTGTAATGTATTGTCATCCGCATTCGCTCTTGATTTGCGGGATTACTAAAGATAGGCACGATGGAGTAAGTATTACCTCGTGTCTAACCGTTTTATTTTAAACCTTTACTGTTATAATAATTATGAATATTTTAGAAACTAAACACTTACTCGTATATGCAATTATTATGATGTAGGTAACTTGATGTTGTGGGGCTGTTATGGTTCGAAACTGTTAGTGCATGCAGTATTTAAAAGTTTTTCCAAAACCCATTTCCCTATTCCAGTCCTTATTTTCACTTCGTATATTTTCTGCTTTGTATTTCTCTCTTAAGCCGATTTTTTTTTTATGTGATCAAAAGGCAGGTTCAGGTTAGGCAAGGCAGCAGGCCCGAAGTACAAAGCACGAAATTGGATTTCCGTTGGTAGTTGGAGAGTTTAAAATGGCAACGAAAAAATATGGTTGTGAAAACGAAATATAAGACAGCATGTTGTAGTTTGCACCTAGATAACAATGCAATAGATAAGAATAGTGTTTTAATCAATAACACAGATAATTGTGATTGATCAATAAATAGTTACTGAAATGGACTAATTCCTTTTCAGTTTCAGATTAAACTTAACTTAATAAAAATTGACTTGATCATCAATCAAGTAATTGTAAATAATTCTGTTTACAAATAATAATTAAAACTCGTTTTATTGAATTAATTGAGATTAATTGGAATATTAATTGAGTTGGTGAGCCCTGTTCCCGCGAATCTGTACAAACTTGATCCGCTCAAGTTTGTAATTATTGAGTTCTTCATTTTAATGGAGAGATAGCAAACGTTGGATAGATTTTTTTCCCGCCCTATTTGTCCGGATTGCTATTGGCATAACCGGCTGCCAAGCAGCAGTGTTCGCATTGTTGTGATCAAGTAGGTAGAATTCATTAAATGATTAAAAGTAAAATATCGTAGGCTTATTTTAAAGACAACTATCAAGTGGCCGTGTCTCTTGCTTCGTTATTGGATAGTAGAAAAGAAGTCGTTTTCCGCGTCTGTCAGTATGGTATGCGTCTTATCAATATATTTTCGTTTATTTATCTGCAATCAGTCGTACGAATTTATTCAGATGTGTTGAGTGAAAAGGTTTGTGGTAAGATAGGACCAATGATCTATCTTCCCTTATCAGGAGTGCTCATCGAGACTTTTGAATCTTTTAACATGGCTTGCCTTAAGTAAAGGCTTGGCATGGTTACTTAGACGAGTCATGCAGTTTGGTGCATAGAACCTCGTTTCTTCTGTGGCATTTTCAGTATTTAAGAAATATAGATTGATTATTTATATCACTACATAGTCGCTTTCTCTTTGATGCGGTTTTTTTAATAGTGATCCAAGAGGAAGGTATCTATAATAAGTTCTGGATCGTGAACGGGTTTTACAAACAACTCACATTAACCGAAGCGAAGCGAGGGCGGGTCGCTAGTACTACCTAAAACAGAAACTTATCTATACTAATATTATAAAGAGGTACACGTTTGTGACGTTGTAAGGGGTAATCTCTAGTACTACTGAGCCGATTTTGAAAATTCTTTTACTAATAGATAGCCATGTTATTTGTGACTTTTGGGACTGTCAATGGATATATTACATAACAAAGTGGGCACGGGAACAGCTAGCATTTAAAAGTTCAATTCGCGTAAAATCTTATCGAAAGCCAAACTGTCTCTCAAGTAAACCGTCTTAAATGCAGTCAAAGGGGAGGCAATAGGGGTCTTCTAACGAGAGATAACGTCGAACGTATGTATGTACAAAAACTAATTTTGTAATAGTTGATGCATGACACGTAAAACCTTGGGGTTATTGTGCAGAGACAAGTATTTTATTACTTGACTTAATATTAAAGACATGATTTATTTTACAAGTACGTGAGTAATACAATAACTATAATACAATGTGACATGGATAGCTAAAAATATGAAGTTATGAATCATAATTATGCTTGTGTTGGTCTGAGCACAAAAAAAACCCTTCTATTTGTAAAAAGCCATGACTGTGGCCTTTTAAATAAAAATTATAGGTCAAATTGAAACTCTGTGATTATATTAACGTACGCAACAAACTTTCGTTCGAAGGTCATGACATGACTCTGTCAAACCCTTCACCCTATTGGGTCTTTTTTTTATTGCCATCGACGGGCAAACAGGCCGACAACCCACCTGATGGGAAGTGGTCACCGCCGCCTATAGACATTTGCAACGCCATAGGCGTCACCAATACGTTGCCGGTCTCGAAGAAATTTAATGATACCCATTATAAAAAGCCTCAGCATTAAGCTCATTCCAAATTCCTATAGTACGCACCAGAAACGTTCTAGAGAACCGGCGCGTAGTTGAGTGCAGTAACTCAAGAAATATGGGTCTGTAGTCCGAATTGCCTAAACAAATATTAACTAAATCGTTTTATTAATAGCTATGCATTTTGACAGTTTTATATACTAAAATGGTTTTTATTAAAACTTGTTCAACACGTGCTCTTTGCCCAAGCGCTAAAGTAATCATTTTCTAGAGAGCTACGAAAAATATGGTCGCAGGGATAAAGCGTTATGTAGCAAGAAATTAAAATCACTGACTACGAGTATGTATATCTTTATACACTGGTCAGCCGAGATTCTAGGCGGTAAAAACCATATATCTTCTTTGACGTGTTATCCTATTTTCGACGTTTTGATAGCTCTTATTTACTTTACAGTAATGGCGGCCAAGTTAGAAAAAACACGTCCATAACAGATACAGAGGCCCAGTAATATAATATTTTCACGCTTTTAAACATACAATAACGCAACAAACCCCTCAAAATTAAATGTTTTTTTTCCGTTTTCTGTTTCAACCCCCTGTTCTTTAAATTACAGTAACGACCGCTCAGAATCACCAATAAATTACAAAAATATATATATAACGAGCAGCCTGCGGCTTCCACGGATGTTCGCAATGGTATATTTCGAGACTCTTGCATAAAAAGATTGAAAATTGATTTCTTTATTCTTTCCTTAATTTTAAGCTTAAAGCGATGCGATATAAAGGCGATACAGTAATTAATGTATTATTCGTCATTTAATAATAATATGTGTCATTTAATAACACTACTCTATTATGAAAAGTTATACCCCGTTTTCAATAAAAAATTAAATCATGTTGGACTTGGTGATTGTTTTCTGTTGAACATAGATACATTATCGATAAAGGTGTTCAACTGTTCTTAAAATGTTTGTAAAATTTAATGTAAAATCATATAGGGTGTGTTCATTAGAAGAGTCAGCTACTTTATCACATTAACGCATTAAATCCTCCCCATTAAAAGCATAACATAATTAATAAAGTTAAGTCGTGCTTCCCTTGCGTCATGATTTTCATAAACCCATGACGGAACTGTGTCGTGTCACTTAACAGGGTGATGCGGCAATTTTACCTGCCCCCCCTTATTATGGTTAAGGTGGTGGATAAATGCGGATAAGGCATCCGTTACTTTTACACTTATTTACTGGTCAGAAAGTGACATATGTTTTATCCGGTAATCCATAATTTTCTAGATTTTAACTTTTTTTTTAATGGCATATAGAAGGCAAACGAGCACACGGGCCAACTGATGGTAAGTGGAAACTGTGACCCATAGACATTCGCATTCACAAGACTGCAATTCTAAGACTGAAAATGAAAATAGTATCGTTATCGTCGGACGGTAGACATCGTTTTAGTTTGCTGTTGAATAAATTTATTTGTTTTCTTGCCTTAAACAGTTTCTTTTGTTAATAAGTTTTTTCATTCGACTACTGGTGTTCCATACTATCATACTGTGTAAATTCAACAGGAACTGTCGTGTAGTTATAGAATTATTATCGAATTACTTTAAAGTGTTTTAGTTAAAAAGTGCATCCGACAACCCGCTTATCGCTCGCTTGGTGCGGTGAGTCATCATTGCTTCGCGGCTGCGCGCCCTCGTACCAAGCTCGCTACAGTGGAAGAAGTAACTATCGTTTACGTATCGATTGGTCTCGTGGTACAGGGTGCCGTGATATCTTTTCAGCAATGTCGAAGACGGGCAAAGACGCTAGCGCTAGCGTTACCAAGCGATGCGATTGCTGTAATGAAGAGCTAAGATCAACCTCGAGTCTGAAATGCACGAACGCTGATTGCCAACGAGAATATAGGCACACTTGTGTTGGATACACCGATCAATCATTTAAAAAACTGTCGACAAACGCAAAAAGGGAGTGGATCTGTCCTACCTGTAAGTGCAATGCCAAAAAGACTGGTAGCAATATTATAACCCCTCTGGGTTCCCCCGTCAGTGACACAACTAGCGTGACTACTCGTCAGAAAGCTAAGACTGCTGCTGCTTCAGTACCAACGCACATCGCGGATGAGCCCAGCCCAGGCGAACTCCCGTCGTGGTATAATTCCCTTGAAAATTCACTAACTGCTAAGATGCGTTCACTTCTCAAGGCTGAAATACAAGAATTCAGGAGAACGAACGAACAGATCCTGGAGAGTGTTCGTTTTATGAGTGAGCGCTACGATGAAATACATAACAAATTAATGGCATGCAATGAAGAAATGACCAATGTGAAAAAAGAAAACGATGGTCTTAGATCCTCGGTGGCAGACTTAACATCACGCTTGACACTGCTCGAACTGAGCTCCCGTGAGTGCAACGTGGAAATAACCTGCTTGCCGGAATTTAAAGGAGAATCTCTTCAGGCAACCGTAGTACAACTAGCATCCGTAGTTTCGTTTCCTCTCCATACCTCTGACATTTCTGCCTGCAAACGGGTGGCAAAGCTCAATCCAGACAGTGAGAGACCACGGGCAGTGATCGTAAAGCTCCGCTCCGCTTTTAAGAGGGACGAGTTCCTGACGGCAGTAATGAAACATAACAAAAGCAAACCTGACAAAGCCGATAAGTTAAGCACCAGTGACTTGGGAATTGCAGGTCGTAAGTCCCCTATTTATGTGTCTGAACATCTTTCACCGGCTGTAAAAAAATTGCACGCTGAGGCAAGGATAGCTAGTAAGACTAAGTCATATAAATTTGTGTGGGTGCGTTATGGTCGAGTTTATGTCCGCAAAAACGAAGAGGCTAACCTGATTCACATTAGGAATTCATCAGATCTTAATAGACTTTAAATGACACTCAGTGAAGGACACAAAGATTTATTACCGAGAAATGGCGTTAAGCATTTACTATCAAAACGTAAGAGGGATTCGAACAAAGCTTCAAGAGTTAAAACTTGCAACACTTACTTCTAATTATGACATTATAATAATCACAGAAACTTGGCTTCATTCCGGAATTGCCGATGCTGAGATTTTTGATTCAAGGTATACAATATTTCGACGCGACCGTAATATACAAACTAGTGTAAAGAAGGATGGTGGCGGCTGTCTCATTGCGGTCTCTAAAAGACTGCCAGCAAGTAGACTACAGAAATGGGAGTCCGATTTCGAAGATCTATGGATTAAAGTTAACGTTTCCGCACGTAACAGTTTCAATATTGGCGTAGTGTATATACCTCCGGGTGAAGCATCCCAAAGGTACTGTAAGTACTTTGATAGTGTTTGTGATAAAATTAACTATGGTAGAGGCAGGTGCATGATATTTGGCGACTTTAACATAAATGCTATTCATTGGAATTCAGACAGCTCTGGTTTATTTACTAAGCCGCTGCCATGTGCCTTGCCTGCTGCCACTGCTCTTTTCGATTTTATGTCATTATGTAATATGCACCAACTTAATAACGTAAAAAATCATAGAGATAATACCCTGGATCTAGTGTTAAGTAACTTTTTGGGACCGATTGTAACACCTGCATGCCATAATTTAAGCAGAATTGATGATTATCACCCGCCTCTAGAAACTGTGGTAAACGGGTTTAAAGACGTAAACTTAGATAAGACTAAGTCTTTTGCAACTCATAATTTTAAAAAAGCCTGCTTTTTAGATATAAATTCCCAACTTGAAAAAATTGACTGGTTTTCTAAGTTTTCGGACTGCGTTAATGTAGACAATATGGTTTCAGCATTTTATGCCTCTCTTCGCGAGGTTATAAACGTTTCTGTTCCCCTAAGCAAATGCAAGAAACCTGGTCGACCGAAATGGTTCAGTTTGACGTTATTGCGAATGATGCGTGAGAAAGAGAAAATGCGACAGATTTATAAGAAAACAAAAAACCCTAGGGACTACTTTGAATATGACATGATACGCAAACGAGTGAAACTCAAGGTATCCAAGGACTATGCAAAGTACATAGCCACTATCGAGGAAGATTTGAGTAGCAACCCTAAAAAATTCTGGACGTATGTTAAGGATTTAAGAAAAAATAATTCATCTTACCCGTCATCCATGCATCTTAACGATATAACTGCTGACAACCAAACCGATATTTGTAATCTTTTTGCCTTGCACTTCTCTTCTAGCTTTTCTGCAATTTCTCCCAGCGGAACGGTGAGCCGGGAAAATCTTTATACCTTTAGTTCTATGTCACGCATACGTGTCTCTGAAGCTTCTGTTTTAAAGGCCATTAAATCCCTCGATGTCAGCAAGGGCGCTGGACCGGACGGTATACCGCCGTTCTTCATAAAACAATGCGCATCTAATTTGTCTTTTCCATTGTCACTGATATTTAATAAATCACTTGAAATGTCAATTTTTCCCACGCTATGGAAAGAGGCAAACATAGTGCCGGTTTTCAAAAAGGGTGATAACAGCCAAGTTAATAATTACCGGCCGATATCTATCTTGTGCAGCTTTTCGAAACTTTTTGAGTGCTTGGTCTACCCAAGAATAGCCTGGCACGTTAAGGAGCAAATTTCCCCTTTACAGCATGGTTTTGTACCACGAAAATCTACAACGACTAATTTAATAAATTACATTAATGACCTATCAGCCTCAGTTGATTCAAGAGCACAAGTAGATGCCATCTACACTGACTTCAGCAGTGCATTTGACAAAGTCGACCACAACATACTTGTAAAAAAACTTATCCATAACTTCAGTATTTCTGGCGAAGTGTTAGCTTGGCTTAGATCGTATCTCACAGATAGGAGGCAAAGAGTCGTAAAGGATGGGTACAGGTCGGAATATTATCTAGCTACATCAGGGGTACCACAAGGTTCACATCTGGGCCCTTTACTTTTCGTTTTATTTGTTAACGACATTGCCGACGTCATAAAACATAGCAAATTTTTACTATATGCAGATGATTTAAAGCTCTACAGAGAAGTTAAATGTGCTGGTGACGCTGATTTGCTTCAAAATGACTTAAATAGTCTTAGTCTGTGGTGCGCAGCGAACAATATGATCCTCAATGCGTCAAAATGCCAACATATTAAGTTTACCCGGAAAAAATATATAACCAACAGCAGCTATGCGATTGGGGATGTTGAGCTGGAGGAGGTCTGTACTGTAAGAGATTTGGGAGTAATTATTGATAGTAAATTAAACTTTATAAGTCACATAGATCACATTGTCAAAGGCAGTCTTAAAATGTTAGGATTTGTTAAAAGGGTTGCTCTGAATTTCAAGCGCATGAAGACATTTACCACGCTCTATTACACCTATGTACGTTCGCGACTTGAATATTGTAGCCAGGTGTGGAACCCCTCATACCAGGTTCATATTGATCGCCTAGAGAGAGTGCAGCGTTCCTATACCCGGTTCATGGCCTTTAAAGATTGTGCTAAAGACATCGGAAAACGAACTTGTTACGAAGGACGGCTCCGGCACTTTAGGATGTGCACTCTACAGAAAAGAAGAGACTTTCTGGACCTCACTTTGTTACATAAAATAGTTAACGGTGAAATTCATGAAAGCCATATCCTGGAAAGCTTGAGATTCACCGTTCCGAGTGCCAATGTCAGACCATCACGCATCACTACCTTCCGGCCTAAGATGACCAAGTCTAACCTAGGTAAATTTTCCGTACTGCACAGACTCCAAACACGATATAACCAACATCAAAAGACGTATGGCCTTGATCTTTACTTTGACAGTATTGCTTGCTGGAGGCGTAAAATGCTCTTGCCAAAATAGTTAGTACTTAAGTAAGAGTAATTAAGATACAACTTTTAAGGTACAATTAAATTGTTATTAGGCTAGATATATTTTTTATTTTGATCAATTTCTTTCTTCTTCTTCTACCAAATTATCTCTGTTTAAATTTAAACTCATTTTAAAAGTTACGATTTAATTTAGTTTTTCTAGTCTCGTTAGTGAAAATTGTTATTTCTACTGTTTGACCTAGTTCTATTATGAATGTTGTTGCACTCCTGTTATTGAAGTACAGGTCAGATGTGATCCTTATTCATTAAGTTACAAAATGTATAGCCTTGTACTTTGTTGGTGTGCCAATTATTAAATAAATAAATAAATAAATAAATGCGTTGCCGACCCTGAGGACTAAGATGGAATGCCTCTATGCTAGTCATTACACCGGCTGTCTTATCCCCAAACCGGCTACTTAATTGATTAGTTTATTTCATCGAATTTCAAAAGCTAACTTTCTGCTGAAACCGTTTTATTAAGATATTCAGGATATCTTAAACATAATAAATGACTGTTTGCCAAAAAAAAACGATTGTTGCGAGAAATGACGTTCAATGAAATTAAAATTCTTCATAATGATGCGTTCGTCGAAAAGTATTTTGGTAAAATAATAGGTAACCATAGTATTATCCACGTTAATCTCCAGGGAGTAGGAAGAATATATCGCACTGCTAGATCAAAACAGGAGTAACTCAAAATACAACTGTTTTATAAAATCAACTTTATTACAAATCCTATGAACTTGAAACAAAACTAGCAAGGATTTTGAGTTGATACTGTTTTGATCTAGCAGTGCGATATAGTAGGCCCCATGTTATTTACTTTATATTCGGCGTTTATAACAGGGTAAAAACCGAGTTTCAAAACTACAAATCGCAATGCTTACTCATACCAAACGATAAACTTAAGTGTCATGGTAAAAAGTGTTAACCGTACAAAAGTGTTGATGATAAAAATAAATCCACAGATTGTTCTTTCATTTTCGGGAAGAAGGTTAAAAATGGCTCAAATTCTACCATTTTTCGCTTTTAAATCTAAATCGATGCCCACATTGTCAACGTATCTAATTCCCGGCGCCCGCAGGTGTGGAAAGACGCTCATTACACTGGCGGTGGGAATTCCTTCTTCAGTTTCGCTGACCGCGCTTTTCTCACTAACACGGATGTTTGCGGAGATACGGGATTCCGGGAGAATGTGTGGGGCCAGTCGTTCGTTTGGATGACATTTATGGCAGTGATTCGACGTGTAAGCGACATGATTGGAATTCAACCGGTATTAAGAGGTTGATTGACCTCAATGCTTTGGTTTCTAATCACTCAAATGAAAACTTGGAGGATCTAAATAGGCATTTGCGTTACAACAGTGTTGATCATAAAAATGAATCCACGAAAAAACATACGCTTCTTTTGAATCTGATAATATTGGTCTCATTATTAGTTTTAGGTAAGCCATATGGAAGCAAAATAATAAAATCTGAGTGCTAATAAAAAAATGGTTTGATTTTTTTTTATTCATTAATATTTTCGCTTTTGTGCGAAATTAGTAATTTATGAATATCGTCACGTATTTATTATATTTGCTGAAATAAATCTTAATTTCTTACTACCCTTTACTACAGTTTATGTCTCACTTTTCGTAACCCCCTAAAAGATCCAACCTGAATTCGAATTCGAATTTATTTTTATACTTTTCTGAACTACTTTTCCATCAACGATAAGTACTCAAATTATTATCGAACGATAATACAAATATATCAACATACGACTCTAATAAGCATAAAAGTTGACTTTTAACCCTTCCCATCAGCGATCGGTCAATAATATTACTAAAATTCTCCTAAAATGTAAATTTAAAACCTCTTTATAAATCAGTAAACCCCAAAAAAAAATAGTATTCATGAATGCTAATATGGCCATTATAAATTCATCACCAGTAACATCTAAGAGCTGCATAAAGAAGCTTTAAAATTGAAATTATAATCAGTTTCAAATAACACCTGCAGAATTTTTCATGAAAGCAATAAAAGTGCATAATACGGCAGTGCCATAGCGATTATTCGCGAACGTTAATTTATGCGCCTCACGCTGCACGATATTAAAGTGCAAATCCGTCACCGCTTATGCTCTTATTACGTACTTAGCTGTTGCCATCGCCTTGTTAATATGGTAAGTCGACTTTGAAACAAAATTGGATAGAAACTGTGTTACAAAGTTTCATTGTAACAAAGTTACTATGAGGCTAGTTTACTGGATGAAGTATGAAGGTCTGGTCTCACACCGCGGCAGTGGTAGTACAGTCTGCTTTTCATCTTATTACCTTGTAATATATTACCATGTAATAAGGTCTAAAAGTGGATACTTACATCTCATTTGCGCAAAACAATGATCTAGATAAATTAACTTTGAATTAAGAAGCTTAGCTCACTTGTCACACAAGGCTAAATTGGAAGAAAGAATTCTAGATAACGTAACTTTGACAAGGTGCATAACGCCAAAGTAAACGATATTCAGAATCTATCAAAATGTTACGTCAATACTATACAATTCTCATAACGATGTTTGTGGAATGCATCTAATCTTGACTGGCGCCACTCATAACTTTGCCTAATGCCGACTGCGCATAGGCAGCACAACTTGAACGTAAATTGGTACACTTGCCTGTTGAATGCACCATCTTTCACATATTTCAATCTCTCGAGGATACGCTGGAAGAGATCCCTTAAAGGGATAAGTTTGTAGCTGTGCATTTTTATGATCTTCATTGTTCTGATTTTATTTTTCTTTTGTACATTCAAGTTTTTACATAGGTACACCTAATTCTTGTTTATTTAAGTGTGAACAAAACAAATAACATTAATGAACATGACATGTATTCCTGTCACATTCACGCGAATCACGCGTCATTGAGTCGAAGTCAAATGCGTTTAGGTAAATTAACTTTAACCTCTTCCAGTCACTGATAATGATGCAGTTTTTAGCATTTCAATCCAGAGCAGCTGCAACACTTTTCACACACACACACACACACACACACACACACACACACACACACACACACACACACACACACACACACACACACACACACACACACACACACACAAATTTATACCGTGTAAGAAGTTTTGAAAATTCGATTCGGGTAAAGTCGGTTACACGAGTATAAAAGAGTATGAGAGATAAGAACACAAATCTGGAAGACGTTTTCAACCCTATCGTACTTCTTGTGTGTATTTTTACGTATTATTATAATTTATTGGTCGTGTATGTGACAGATAAGTTAAAACTATGTTCTGGACCGGTAAAAGAAGGGCTATTGTAACCTGTAATATTTACGTCAAGTTCCCAACACTTTGAATAATGTGTCTGTACAGGTCAGGTTTATTCAAATAAAGCCATAAAAATTACATTGTCCTTATTACATTGGATTTATTTCTTTCAACGTAATAACATCCCTTATTTCCATACAATTTACATACAATTAGGTTGAGCAGGTGGCCCTTCGATTCTGTACAATTTAAGCGACTTGCCCATTCACGAACGACTTTTTGTGCGCTACTTGAATCGGTAATGCGTGGGCTTGAATAAATTCACCTAATTGGCCTTTTATTGAGGACGGTTGTTGTGCGAAATAGCTGTTTCTGATTATTTCATTAAAAAAAACGCCGTATCTTATTGATTAAAACTGAAAATATGTTTTATTAATTTAGTTTTCATCACGGCTTTCTGGAAATAAGGATTTTTTAACTTTTTTTATGGCATAGAGAAGGCAAACGAGCACACCAGGCCACCTGATGGTAAGTGGAAACTGTGACCCATAGAAATTCGCATTCACAAGACTGCAAGCCTTAGACTGCAAATGCGTTGTCAACCCTGACGACAAAGATGGAATGCCCCTATGCTAGTCATTACACCAGCTCTGCTGTCTTATCCCCAAAACGGAACGCAACAATGCGAACACTGCTGTTAGGCGGTAGGTTAATGGATCCTGCACAAGGTCCTACCACTCGCAATTATTACTAAATAATTAAGTTTCATTTGATATTCAATTACCTGTAACGATTAATTTATATCTTATTTAAGTAGATGGCATGTAATTTAGTTTAAAACATTGTTTATTCTCAGATGGCAGATCGGCATGAGGCTCGTATATTTCATAAATCATTTCCGACATTCAAAGTTGCTATTTTATTACAACTGAAAAGTTTCCCTTCACTTTGATATGCCGTTTAATTTAAAGCGAAACTACAGTTATGCTACCAGGCAGTTTGACGCGAACGTACTGACAACTCTTAATTAAAAATTGAAGAGACATTTTGTATCTGCATATTAAATTTACTTACTGAATATGATATACGGCTGAATCGTTTTAATTTACATTTTAGGACGCATCGTGGCAATGTATTTATTTTACTTTGATAGGTTTTATTCATAAGAATTATTTAATATTCAATTTAATAGAGACAGAGAGAAAACTGAAATACGGAATAAAAGCCGCAACATGGCAATGACCTTATTATACCCACGTAAATCAAACCGTTTTGGACATGATGGTAGCGCTAAAATCATTTTTATCCTAATCGAAATTTGTTATCCGTAGGCTTAGAAACTTTAAAATAGTTTTAAATATTTTTAATGGTATGCCAAATAAGGACGCACGCTATATAATAGAAGCTTTCGTGGCATGAAGATTTTCAGTCTCAGCATTTCAAATTCGTTTCTAATCTTAAAAATTAAGAAGAAACGCCTCCAGTCATTTCTACGGCTGTCAATTTATATCACTGCTTCCTGGAACATAATTGCGTATGTATGTAAATACAATATAACGACATATTCTACGTTCCAACTTAATCCTCGAGATATGAATGTGTCTATCAAGTGCTTGTTCCTGATCTAACTTACTTTATAAGGTCACCAACGTCTGATACTCGGTTCTGCCGTAATCAGCTAACTGCAATATAGTGGTTAAAGCATTTCTACACTCTATTAGTAACCAAATAAAATTCAAAATGCTTATACTATTACTATGCAGTTAGCTTCTTCTTTGGTATAACGGCAGTGTTAGACCTTCGTCAAGGGAACAGCTCAACATATTCACTAGGTCCCTTATTCATTTCTTTAGTTAATAAACAAATGGAATTACATTTTGAACTTTATTTCTAGCGCATTAAAGATGCTAGTTTTCAAAGCGAAGCTAAGAAATTGGGGATGGAAAAACACGATTGGACATAAAAAAATGCCTCACATCCGGTAGGTAAGTCATTTTTATTTGGGTAAAGTTTGCTTTCGTAACACGAGTTCGCACCTAATTCGACGCGGCTGGCGTCGGATTGTAAGTTTTTTTTGCCGTTGTTTGACGTTGTGTTTTAAGTTTGGAAGTAATTTTTCATGTAGTTTTATACTTGTCAAGGAAAACTTACTATTTTTATCCTTTTTTAAGAGAATAATAAGGTAAATATTAGTACAAATATAACCGAATAAAAACGTTTTCTGAAAAATATCATGCTTATAAAGATTTGTATTAAAAGTGTCCTTTTTTTTTCATTATGAATGACAGAATGAATTAACAAATTTCTGTGAACGGCTAAAGAGTTTAAACGCCACATAAGTAGTCTTTCCACGTGACAGCTAGTGCTAGACTAAACAAAACGCGTCATTCCGACCACTAATCTAAAGCGGGTGTAGCAAACACTGACGGTACTTTTTTCCCTGTAAATAATAATTAATAATAATAATAAAACAGTCCTACGCTATAGAGAAAAACCTCCTTACCCAAAGTTCCTGTTGTCAATTAATGAGATAATAACGTTTCGTTGTTCAAGAGATCAAGACATATTTCTCTTTATCGTCGTAAAACGCAATGGGTATTTCGCGCAGCACCGATCGCATTAGATTCGTCGGTAACGAGGATCGGTTGCCTTCATCAGCCGCGGGACGTGACTTGGATAAAGAACCCATTTTCTGATTCCAAGTCGAATATGGATCCAATATCTGCGGTTTGGTTCGTTAATTAGGTAGGATTATGATTTGATTGCGTTTCACGATCGTCAAAAATGAAAGAGAATAAATATTTTAATATGTTTATCACAAGTCATAAAAAGTTTTTTTACTGAAATGGTTTTAATTTTTAAACGACTTCAAAAAAGGAGGAGTTTCTCAATTCGACCGTATATATATATTATTTTTTTTATGTGTGTTCGCGGATAACTTCGTCGTTTATGAACAGATTTTGATGATTCTTTTTTTGTTGGAAAGGAGATATTCCAAGGGTGGTACCATAATAAGAAAACCGGGATCTGATGAGGGAATCAGTGAGGAGTTGAGGGAACTCCTCAAATATTGTAGCCAAACATATAGCGATTTTAGTATTTGAAGTGACTTCTCCAGCATTTGCATTCAGAAAGTATCATTTGCTGAAGCGGAACTGATGATGAAGACCACAGATGGCCACCGGAACTCCTTAACGGTTACGATTTCAAGGGTGGCGATAAGATAACTCCATTAAGATAGTTGAGCGACTACAAACTGCTTTTCATTATAAAACACTACTATTTAATGAAGGTCTGGAGTGGATCTGATGATAGAGCCGAAAGACAGTCAAGGGAACTCCTTAACGCTTTACAGCAATTACCTGGTGTTTGGTCTTGATTAATTTGTATTGATGAGAACTTTACACCTAGATGGGTTGTGACTGTAATTAGGGGTCTGATGATGAAGACGAAGAACAGTCAAGGGAACTCCTTAACGCTTTACAGCAAGTACCTGGTGTTTGGTCTTGATTAATTTGTATTGATGAGAACTTTACACCTAGATGGGTTGTGACTGTAATTAGGGGTCTGATGTTGAAGACGAAGAACAGTCAAGGGAACTCCTCAACGTTTTACAGTAGCGAACAGAGCGATACGATATCTCGATTAAGATAGTTGAGCGACTATAAAGAAAAACATTTAATTGTTCAATAAATATGACTGACTTTCCCGCGGAGGCGTTACAAACTTGCGGTGAATTTGAAATGTCTTAAAATTTCATATCAACTAGGAAGTGAAACTACTTAATAACAGCATATTATGATCACTAAAAAGTATAAAATAAAATAACTGTTTTAAAAAACAAAAAAACGCCTTCAAAAAACAAAAAAATAACTTCTTTTAAAATGGTAGGTACTATCAGCCCATCGGAACCTTGACCCACCATAGAACTGTGTCACAGTGACGTTATGATTCAAGTTGTAAGAAGTGCCAAGCAAATGTTTCACAATGTCACTGTGTGTCAAGGTTCCGATGGGCTGATAGTACCTACCATTTTAAAAGAAGTTATTTTTTTGTTTTTTGAAGGCGTTTTTTTGTTTTTAGGATTTTTGAAATATCTCGCTGACAAATGAGGTTAGGTTAGGTTACCCTGGTTTTATTTTAAACCCTGTAATAAAAACCGTTTCAGAAAAAAAACTTTATAACTTGCGATACTTTATGAGTAAATACATTCGGACTACATTTTTTTACACGAGCCAATATGGACCCGATTTTCAGAGATTGAGTTGTTTTTACACGGTTTGATTAACGTCCATTGGGACGTATATATTCGTCAGAAAAAAATGCAAATTTAGCTCATTGCGGTATCGATTGTAATGAGCTAAAATTGAAATGGGCATACCGAAAGTTTCTGGAACTGGCCACTTACAACAAATAAATTAAGAAAGCAATAACAGAATTAGAAAATAGAACTCTCGGGGAACAAATTACTATTCAATTAACGAGACTGTCATTTGTTTTTTTTAATTTGGCGGAGTTCAGAGAGATGTGTGTCGTTATTATAATGGAACTAACTCGTAAAAAAATTAACTCAATGTTTTTTTACATTTTTCGCTGCGGCTTAATTCAACAATATAGTTAATAGAGACTTCAACAGGCATTTAATGATGAAGCCCTGTTTTGTAGCTCTGTGTATTCGTAGTTCGAAGAATTTAGATGTGCATGACATCATCTCCATGATGATGTACGTGAAGGTCGGCCGGCGACTACGGTTACTGAAACTAATGACGATACCGTACGACCACTAAGTGAGACAGACAAAAAAATTACCTATCAGTAAATTAATACTGTATTAGGCATAGGAATAAGCCAAATACAAAACATTTTGGATGAGCAACTGAAAGTTGGGCAGCTTTGCACTCGATGGATACCGCATGATTTAACGGAAGAACAGAAACGAATGCGTGTAGTGTGCCGTGTGCCGAAGTATTATACATAAGTTTAATGGAGGAGAGTCATTGGCTATCTATAATATTGTAACAGGTGACGACACCTGGGTGTATTGTTTTGAACCGGAAACAAAAAGCCAGTCAGCAGAATGGGTTTTCCCTTTTGACGAGTTGCTCACAAAAGTTAAGAAGAGTCGGAGCACTGGCAAAAAAATGGTTGCGTCTTTCTTCGGAAAAACTGGACAGTATGTAACAATGTCGCTTAAAAATCAAAGAACAGTCACTGCAGATTGGCATGTAAACAAATGCTTGCCCAGTGTCTTAGGAAAAAATCGTAAAAAGCGTCATGTCATCCTTCACCACGATAATGCGTCCGCACATTCCGCTAACAGAACGAATGCGTATTGGAACGCTTCTCATGTGGAACTGATGACGCATCCGCCGTACAGTCCGGACCTTGCACTCTGCGACTTCTTTTCATTCCGAAGAATAAAAGATACTTATAGCTTTACGATTCTCAAGCCCAGAAGCGGCGGTGAATGCTTTCCTAGAAGCCGTTGAAAAGGTCCCTACTGAACGTTGAACCCACTGCTTCACAGAATAGTTCCGACGAATGAAGAAATGTGTAAATGGTGAGGGAATATACTTTGAAAGACAATAAATTAATCATTAACATCTTTTCTGGTTTTATTTATCAGAATCCAGAAACTTTCAGTATTTATATAAACTCCATGCCAATGTAATAAGAGCTGATTTGGTGCTGAAGTATGAAGGCAGCAACAGGTTCTCCGTAAAACCCTTGAATTAAGATTCGTTAGTTTGGTTTTGATAAGCAGATACTTACTACAAAAAAAACGTTTTTTTTTTCGCAAAAACAATAATTGATAGTCATTTTTTTAAATAGCACAATGAAGGTATTAAGACAATCTCAGACAAATCTAAGCTAGTTTACTATGGGTAGACAATAAACAAACTTTATCAAATATAATTTATTTGAAATTGACTGGAGCTGTATTGCTATAGACGTTATAATAAAACAAAAAAAACACGAAATGCGCCACCTATTGAAAAACTTTTTACAAGCGCAATGGTTCGTGTGTCACGCTACGTTTTTCATTAAAACTTTTAATTATCGATCGAAATTTGGGACGCAGCTGAATGTTGCCAATTCAGTAGAGTTTGCTTTCATACAAAAAGTCGATGCATGAAAACAAAATTTAAAGTTATTGTGATTAATCGACATCAAAAGTTATCTCGCATTTTCATATGTTTTAATCTCCACTTTTATTTTAAAACTGTCTTAATAGACCCCTAGGCTTTACCTGAGACTCTGTCTATGTAGAGGTCATTTATCGTTATAACCTTGGAACTGATCAATTTTCGGTATCGTTGGCAAATCCTCAAGAATTCCGCTACTACCTCAGGATATGAACACGATCCTCGAGAACTCCGCTACTAGCTCAAGATTGCCACCTTCCCAAAAAGTAGTCCCGCAACTGGCAATAGTTTATAGAAGATCTGTGTTTTTTTTTATTCAATGTACCAACCTCTGCAGTACTGCTCGCCAATCATCTGAGCGGGGTAAATGCCGTTCGACGACCCGCACATTATACATATTTATTTTGTTACTACCTGCCCAATGTAACCCTGACCCATCATAGAATTGTGCAACAGTGAAGTTATAAAAGAATTTAGTAGTAAGAAGTATCAAACAAATTGTTTTATAACTTCACTGTGACACCGTTCCATGCCGCCGCTAGCCGTAAGGAAAATATAAGGTTCAGTCTGTTGGGTTTATAAATACAAAACAAGATCACTTAAAGGTCGCACTATAATGAAAAAAAAGTGGCTGATTAGCAAGTGGATCATTACATGATAAGTAATTTCCGTAATATATGCTCATACTTATCACATAAATATCAACACTTGCAATAATATTGTATATACGTATGTTCATCGTTGTATAGAACCGTTACGTACCGTAGATATAATATATATTTTATTTTGTTATTCTTGATACAATATAGTCCTCAAATATTTAAAGACAGTATTGTGTTACTCTTTTTGCCGTGGGCTAAGCAAACCGTCCCGCATCAATAGGTGCGTATAAATAACGTAATTGATTGCCCTGTGTTATTACAGATTCCGTCTGCCAGCCATAAATACTGAGGCGCTTTACTGACGCCGCAGATACGAATTATGCTATCAGCGTTATTTGTAGGAATATTTACTGCTGTTTCCGATTTTATGAAGCCTAATAATGTTTGATTTTTTAGTCATCTGATTTCTTTTTCTGTGGGGTTTTAGGTTTTTCAAATTTTTAGGCTTACTTTTCTTTAACTAAAAAATGTTGATTTTAATGTTAGTTTAAAAAAATAGCTCCGACGCCTGTTTGCATATCTTTACATTTTAGAAAGTGTTTGCTTAACACACGAATGACCTATAAAGTAATTATTATTGGCTGTTAAAATTCTGCTGCCCAGCGCATATTCGTAGCTCTATGTATAATGTATACATTCAACATAGAGCTAATAAAATAAATACAATTAAACACCGTGACTGCGTGGACAATGATAAGCAGATTACCCATTATGGGCTGACTTGTTTGATTATTTTAATATATTTTGAATTTTAGAGTATGGAACAATAAAGCACAAATTCTAACTACGACATAAGGCACAGATAGCCTATGATTTGTTAATATGATAATTTACAAAGATATTGAATCTTTCATGACTTTCCAATTTCACTTACCACAATTCACAAAGCAAATGTAAGAAGTTTCTTAGCCATCATCGTGCCTAATTATTGTATGCGAACACACTATCTGCGTTTAAGAGAAAATGCCTAAGCCTAAACAAAGATGGCCTAGCCTAAAACTATCCTGTTCAAATATTCCCAAATAATCACCCCTTTCAACTTAGTTCGACCACTCCGATAACTTAGGGCCTGTCAACATACTACTTGTCCGCCTCGATGGGCCGACAACGGAACATAAATTCCCGGAACTTTCTAGTCTATCCCCGAGAGACGGAAATTCCCCGTTTGACGGCCGGCTATTACGGCCAATTGTCTTCGTGCAATATTTAGTGGGTTTTATTTCGTGCTATTATTTAAAACCCAGTGGGAAATGCAAGCTATTGGTTTCATGTTTCGTTAGATAAATAAATAAATGGGTGTGAAAGAAAAAACCTTAGCTAATTTACGTAGGTATTTTGTGAGGCTAGATGAGATACCTAACGCTAAAGTAAACGATTTTCGACAGCTGTCAAAAAGTATGGAATTGGTGGAAGTTCAACGCAACTGCCTTACAATCGCCGAAAGCATCTGGTCTGGGCTACTGATTCGTCTCCGATAAAATGACGAGCCCTACCCTGAGAGCTAATATCTCTAACGGCCTAACCATTTTTTTATGAAACGTATTGAAATAAACTGTTTAAACTAGAAAGTTAGGCTTCTGTAAAAAAAAAACATCACCCTAATCTGTCCATCCATTTCAGAGTTATGATGCCACAGAAAGACACACAGATATACACGTTAAACTTATAATTCCTCTCTTGTTAATTCAGGAATTGAATTAATAATCAGTGTTGACGGAGAATACCAATAAAAAAAAAACTCAGAATGTCTCGCACGTTCGATCAACCGACTAAGTAAACATTATTAAGCCTTGCACTTAATTGGAAAGTGTGGCATAACGGCGAACTTTTCCACGGTAATACGGGCGCGAAATTAAAAAGTTGTGCCTTCTGCCGGAGTTCTCGGATTATTGCCGCCGCTAACGAAGTTATTCTCGGATCAATCAGGCCGTGAATGAAGAGGAAATTGGTTTCTCGGATATGGTCTATGGCGATTGAATTAGTTGAGTTGAAGTATTTGTGGAATTCGAGTATTATTGAATCCGTGCGTTTAACCGTTAGTTGAAGTTTGCTTGGTATTGTGCATAGCGTCGATTTCAAATATAAATTTGACAAAAACAAAACCATTTTAGTCATCTTTTGATAGTTATTTGCGTAACTGGTGCATAATGAAGCTTCTTAAGGTTAGGGTTAGGGTAAAGGTTTCCAAGGTTAGTGGATTTTTATCTTTCCGATTCTTTGTGATTATTAAATATAATAATCTTTATAATTGTTAACCTTATTAATTGTATATTTTGGTGATTTTGACCCTTTTTTTTACATAGAACAGTACAGTGTAATAAATTAAATATCATTTTTTTTCACCGCAATATCTCTTAGTACCTAGTCTGTGGTGCCGCCATATTGTCATTTTTGAAAACAATCTTACAAATTAATTTTATCGTATTTTTTAAATTATTATTTATTTGAAACCTACTGATATGATGGAATAGAATGATGAAATATTTTTCTTATGTTTACACATTTAAATTATTTAAAAAAAAAATCTTCACAAGTACCTAAGTAAAAGAATTGAGATGTCAGTTGATCACCAACCACCGTCTCTAACATAGTTCATGTACATAATAATAATGAAACGCTCATAATAGAACTGTTTTCACGCTTCAGTTACGCTATAAGTAGTATGTGTGTTTTTTGTTCTTAAATAGTTCTAGGTAACTTACACAAATGTAAAATTACAGAAATAAAATATGTACGAACGTGAACTTACCCCAGTATTGTATCTGCCTCTCATCAGTTCAAATCTGTGTATGATCTGGTGAAGAAGGTTGTTTTATTCTTATTTAATCTATCAGGATGGATTAGACTTCACCAACTCTATATTCACACTAATGATCCCCCGCTAAGGGATAGGATAGCTCTCAATAGTTTAACTCGACAATAGCGTTCGCTCCCAATACCCATAATCGCGATCTCCAATGTTAATAAATGGCAAGCTAGCAGGTGTGACGGCCGAACAATACCGACATCTATATCTTGAAAGGCCCTCGGTTTCCTATAAATCACTTCCTCCTATTCAAAGCAACAAGGCACTAAAAGATTATGATGTCCTGATGCATATACTGCCTTTTGCTTCGAACGGCAGAATTCTGACCCCAAGTAAAAAACACTCCGATTTCCGCTTCTCAGCCCACCCTTCATACATAAGCATGGACCCTTCGGATCGTTTACCGGGAATGATTTGTTGAGTGGAAATTCTGGAACATTCCATTATGCAAACACTTGTAGTTTATTGCAGAGGCGTTGTTGGTTTTTTTCTGATGCCTCCGTTACGGGCTGCGGTGCGGTCGAGAGATTTAAGGAGTTTCACAATATGCCAAGTTTGGCGATTACTTTGAATGCGTTGCGGTATATTTATTTTTGTTTTTAACGATTATTTTATTCAGATGTTCGTTTTTTATTTTTAGATTAAAATTTAAGTGTTTCACGCCATTTTTGAGCTATTTTAAATGTTACAAATGCATTACAAAAAATATCTCACCAGTTAGCCCTAGATAAGATGCGTAGCGAGATCGTTATCGTTATCGAAAATGTATAAGATTGATGTAAGAATATTTAGTTATGAATGTAGGCAAATAAGAATGCGTTTAGAGCGCTAGATCTCACTTTGTTGTTATGTTGTGATTTATAAGTATTTATCTAGATTGTATTATTATTTTAACTGTGTGTCCAGAATGTTTTTTTATGTGATTGTTATATTTCATTTGTTGTGTGTTTGCTATCTTACCATCTCTTACGGCTCCAGCTGACAATCAGCGCTGCGACTCCGTGCCACAGCACATGCTGAGCTGGCACTCCGTTTCGGCTATCTCATTTTAATTTTAATTAGTTATAAATAAGTTACTTTTCTTTTTGTTTTGTCAAATGCATGTGTTTTTTTTCTATTTTATTTAATAGCCGAATAAATGAATCTATCTATCTATCTATCTATCTACCGGATGGTCCTGTGAAGCGTTTGTGTAAATTCCATACACTTTGTCAGTTTTCGAAAATTATTTACGATACGTTAATCATCATATCTGGGGATAGCTTTGGCTTATGTAACAGTTGTAAATATAATTATGTATAGATGATTAGTCAGATTGATTGATATTGTATGTTAACAGTTTAATGAAGTCAACTAAGTAAGCTTTGATAACCAACTATGTTTGACGTACTGTGAGACAAGATTGATGCCGTCACAGACTTTGGGATGAGGCCACTAAATATAATAGAATATTATATTTACCATTTCAATATTAATGTGAACGGGAGCGTCTTAACTCGGTACAAAAGGCATATCGATTGACAGGTCAAATCAGCTACTGTTTATGAAACTTCAAGCTTGGTAAGTAGGTATAAGTAGGATATGATGATGGAAAGATAAAATTATGGAGAACACCGTCACAACCCCTTTTATCTTGATTGTTTTTGTTAATGCAGCGAGAAAGTATATTGAGGTACTTAAGAGTAAAATAATTAATTTGTACATCTGCTATGATCTTTATTAACGCGAAACAAGTTGATAACCAATTAGATTATCATAATAAGGTCAGCGGAAATGCGTCTAATGTTTGACATAGGTCTAACCAAAAATTGTCATAATGCCTGACTAGGCAAATATCTAAGACTAGATATTTATAAGCCGCAGTAATATGAGATTTCACATTACATCGTTTTTTTCTGTTTGCAGATTAAATACAGCTGTTTTGTCTGTAATTGAGTTGATACTTAATCAAACTTATCAAGTTGTTATATTAAGTAAGTAGTAGTAAATTAAAATTAAGCTGTGGATTAATGTAACATTGTTTTCATTCAATCCATGTCGCATGATAAAATATTTCTACTTAGGTACATAATTGTAAACATTTTTTGAAACTTATGCAGGGGTTAAACAAGCTAGTTGTATGGCCTCCATTTAATAATCGCGAAACAGTCTTCCATCGACGTGTTACCAAGTTGATAAGGTGTCATCTCCACCCGCTCACGTTACACAGCCGAAGGATTATCGTGCCAGAATGGTTGAAGAACTAAATTCGCAAACTTGTCCTATCCCGTCCACTTATTATCCATTACTAAATCGAGAGAAAGTGATGGAGATAACCTAACGTTGACTTCGGTTTTCAAACAAGAGCCTTAGTTGTCTTTTTATCTCTTCACCCGATCCTTGCGTTAACGTTTTGGGTAAGCTTGCATTGACATACTTTTAGTGAAACCAATTTCTTATTAATTACTAACTATCTTCGATTTTTGATGAAACACTAGCGGCAAAGTTGTACTTTTAGTTGTAAGTGAAAGTATGATGGTGATACCAGCCGAACGCTCTTAAGTTGCTACTGAGTTCTGATTCTTCTCGGGACAAAACTTTTATTTTTCGTACCGATAGTACTGCTTTATGGCATTAATAGGTGCATTATATTTTGCCTAAATTAAAGAATAAAGAACTTCGACTTTGATTTTGAGTATCTACAAGAGGCATGCGAGATAGCGAAGTGGTAAGCGAGGAAAAAATAACCAATAGCTGAGCGACGCCAGGCAAATCAAGCAATCTTATTGTTGTTTTTTTTCCTTGCACACTACGCCTATTCACCCTCGCACAGCTCTGGCGGATACTCACCTTAAGGAGCTGGGAGTACTGGGATGTTGATTCTTTTAAGCGTATTACTTCTCAACGCAGTGAAGCCAATAATGTCCGGCGAGTTTAAGTTGCCCCGTCAAAGCGTACAAAAACCCTTTATAGGGCGTGCATTCTTACTTAGGCAGCTTTATATACGACTGTACATTTAGTGTGATACAAGCAAAATATCGTGTTCCCAAGAATTTTGATCTGAATCATTGTTTTGACCCGTCAGGTGTCCTACGCACAACATGTGTGCGCAGATTTTTTGATATTTCGTGACTTATTAATTTGACGTAACAGTTTAATTTTGATGTACAACAACTTTGATAGATCACTTGACGGGTTAACTTATACTACTACAATCAAAGACCACAACCACTAAATTGCTTAGAAAATTATCAATTAATACGAGCTATGCATATTTATGTTGTTTCAGCTGATTACCTTGGTTTATCCGCTTGATTGGTGTTTTGCCATTTGGTTATTGGTACATACAGCGATTTGCGCGCGTTAAATTAAGAAATTAATTATTCATTGCGATCAAACGCTGTGTTGATTTGTAATTTCAACGCTCATGAGCGCGGGAGTGGCAACGTCAAGTTGTGCTGGTACACTTTGATTGATACCTTCAGTTGTAAATTGCTTTTTATACCCAACGGTACAATATTATTCGTATAAATTCGTTAATATAGTCACGATTTTGAACATTTACGGTCGCTATAATAATATCATAGATTTAGTCGCGGTATGAAAAGATGTTTCTTTTGGCATTGAAACAGAGAAAACAAGTTTTGTCATCCCGCGACTCTTTCTACGCATAACCAAATGCACAATTACTTTTTAATAATTTGCTTATTTTATTATTAGGAACTCTTTTCATTCATACTTAAATGAGTAATAATTTAAGTTTTCTCGCACTTTTAAACCAATTATATTTTTCAAACTCAATTTACGAAGCCATAGGTAAATATTAATTTCAATATCGCGTAGAATGCTTCACATTTCAGGAAAATATAAATTTTACGAGATATTAACTAACACATGAAAAGAAACCTGTATTTTATCGGGAAAGTATCAAATTGGTAAAATACATAATTTCGTCGTCGTCATTATAATGGTTTTATTTCTGAAGCTGTAAACTTTTCAGGATTCTTTAAAAGGTTCTTTAAAATTGTATAGAACCCATTAGGTCAGGTAAGGTTAGGTTTAAGAACATCCCGAAAAGTTTACGGTTTTAGAAAAAAACACCATTATATTTTCTGAACCATTATTGTAATGACCCATTATGTATTTTGAAATTTATTATATTATGATACGTACCCCATTTTATCAGACTCTAGGTTTTACCAACTTAACTATTATTAACAGTGAAAAGTTAATTCTAGTTTCCGCCATACATTACTGCTTAGAAGCTAATTTTATTGTTACTAACGAAACTTGGCGTTCTTTTGCCTTGTAACATTTTGATAGGGTTTGTTATTCATGATTAGATTTAACTAATCAGGAGTATAGGCTGGTAATATTACTAAAACCTCATTAAATCTGGAAGTTCCTCGTTGAAACGAGTCTTTTTAAAAAACACGTTTTAAAAACAATTGGGTCAACATAAACAAAAGTTATGGTCACGTATATTTAAACCGTAATTAATTTTGAACCTAAATCATGCAGGGATAAATTTCACTGTTCTAAATAAAACCATTTACCTCTTCTAATTTCAAGTTTGTACGCCTTAGAAGTTATGCGAAGTAAAAGCCACCATCTCCGTAGTATATAAACTTGAACTTTGTAATTATATTAGATATCAAACCTTTTTACGGCCGTCTTGTCCCTGAACTTGGCCCGTTTTACAGAAATGCTTTTGTTTCTTGTAATTATTTCATCAATTTCATTTAAAAAATATAGTGAGTAAACATTCGCTTCTTTTCTTTATAGTGGAATATGGTGTGGTCAAAAATTTGCTAATATACATAATTGAATCAGATTTTCACTGAAAATACCTGTAAGTCGATTGTTATATAAGCCGACAGTCTTAGTTAGAGAACATTGAATTAACATCTCGTATTAAATTACACATAGTCAATTACGCTTGAAACTTGAGTTTCTGCTTATCAGTTTGCATATTAGGTAATGAGTGGGAAATGTAATTAAGTTGAAGAATATCCTTCACCATGATAAAAGAAGAAAATTTGAGTAAAAAACTGTGAGTCGATCGGACTCGCACACTAGGGGTTCCGTACCGTTATTGTTATCTCTCTAATTTTAATTAAATTTTTAATTAAAAAAAAAAGCAGCAATAGTGTCGTGAACCTAAACATGTAAACGTAAATAAAAAGTGTACGTGTTTCGGTTCAAGAGATACATTGATTGTTAAGATCAAGCAACAAATGCCAAAAAAAATATTTTTTTATCAGGCAGCCCGCTTTACTTTTAATTAAATATTTTTATTATTATTAAATCTTGGAGCTGAAATAGAAATACAAACAGGCCGACGGGATGATGGACAGACAAACAGGATGGACGGATAGACGTACTGATGGGCTTAATAGGTTTATTTTTCAAGTTTTAAATTTAAAGAAATATGGTATTTTACATTGTTTTCATTTTATTAAATGGAAACTTACGTAATCTTCTAGAATACACATTTATTAATACATTTAAACTTCGCCTTTTATTTATTTTTCCATAGCTTCTGCCCGAGATTAAATCCGTGTAGATTTCAATTATCATTATTCCCTCGGGGTCTTATCAATTCTCCGGGATCAATAGTAGCCAATGTACCAGGACCAAAGCTATATGAGTGCCGAGTTTCATCCCGAGCCGTTCAGTGGTTGAAGTGTTTGGATGCATAACAAACATCCAATCATCCTAACATCCAAACTTTTTCATTTATAATATTAGTTAGATTTTGCGGGTGGTAAGACCTTGTGCAGGGTCCGTCCGGATCGCTACCACCATCTTATCCATTAACCTACCGCCAAACAGCAGTGTTCGCATTGTTCTGTTCTGGTTTGGGGATAAGACAGCCGGTGTAATGACTAGCATTGCGGTATTTCATCTTAATCCTCAGGGTTGGCAACGCATTTGCAGTTTCAGGCTTGCAGACAGTTTCCACTTACCGCACAGGGTCAGTTTCCATTTACCATCAGGTGGCCTGTGTGCTCGTTTGCCTTCTATATGCCATAAAAAAAGATAAGATCAGATACTTCCTGTACCCAAAACCTAGTATATATTAAAAATTATTTACTTAGGTTAAGTCAGGTTAGACATGACACTACCAAAAAAAATTACTCCTGCGGCTAGAAAATGCCTTTCGATGAAACGAAAATCTTGCGAGATACGTTAGTTGAAAGGTGTTTCGATAAAACAAAAGCTACCCCAAAACCTACAACTAAATACCGCTTTTAACGCAATCACGTACTAAAACTAAGAGTAACTCGATGCAAGTTCGTTAAACCTCGGAACAGAGTCTTAATAAAAGTTGCTCTAATCTACCCTTTCAGAGTAACGCGGCTTAGAGGTCCAACTTAGGCGCGTTTACCCGCAGAGGGCGCGATAGATTTTAATTAATATATAGTTCCCAAGAGGTATTCTGGGCGTGATAATGAGAATTGATGCTGCTAGTAAATTATATCGCGGGTACAAAAGTTTACAGAATCAGGCTCCCGAGAAGCGAGTTGTGGAATAGTTTTAATATTTGTAATTCATTAATGGGATGAAATATGGCGTGCATTTACATTCTATTTTTACTTTGTTTTAATATATTTGTTGCTTTATTGAGAAACAAGTTTTTTCCCGCGTAGTTTGGCTATTTCTTCAGGCACTGACCATTTTCAAGGGAAAACAGAACAAACTATAAAACTGTGTCTGAACCAAATTAAACGTCAATCGATTGATGCTATGAAGACGGAACCAACACAGAACACACTTTTTCGTTTAGATACTATTTTATAATATAAATTAGAGAAAGGATGAAAAAAAAATTAAGAGGACAATCTCACGCCATGTGATGTAGTCCCAAATAAAGATCTAGACTTGTAGCTAGTGTACTAGGAAAGGATAAAATAAATATACTTACTTCGAGAAATACAAACTTAAAAATATAGAAAACACCCAAGAATCAGAAATAAATACTCGCGCTTATCATACAAATATTTGGCTGGAATCGAACCCGGGAGATTCGTAGGTACCCTACCAACTAGTCTAAATAGGACGACTAAATATAAGAATTTACAAATACATTGGTTTACACACGCACAGCCATATAAAATAGGAGTACCTATTATTTTATCGAAACAGCTGTTAACCAACGTATCATTACGCATAATTTTCATTTCATCTAAAGGCGTATCTCGCCGTATTTTTTTTTGGGGTCACAAGTCTTACCTACCTACCTACCTAACCTAACCTAACCATTTTTTTTTTTCGCTGGGGAAATGCTTTTACGCATACCACCTAGGTCCAGGGAGACCCTGGATAGTTATGTGGGACTCACCAACCAAGAATGGCCGGAATACCCACTAAAACCCCAGCGGCGTTAGCACTTCATAGGCTGATGACGGGGGCGCCATGGGCTGCTAATGATTCTACCATTGGGCGCCCCTCAGCTGCCCCAGTATGAGATAGGGCACCTGTGCCAGAGTAGGACCATTAGAGGGTGCTACTGGGGGCCTAGGTTTGCGACAGACTACTGGCGCCTTTGCCCCCTCCGCCTGAACCTAACCTAACTACGTAATCAATGTTTAACATGCCCTGGAACACGTCATGGAATAAAAATGCGATCAATCAAATGAAATTCAGTAAAATGATACAATCGATGAAGTGACATTCGATAAAATGATGGGTTACCATTAAATACAAAGATGGTTGCTTGTGCTGTGTGAATATACCCTCAGTTTTTAATAGCTACAAGCAAGATATTACTACCGCAGCTTTCTTTTCCGACGTAAAAACCCGTGGCCTTTTTTTTTTATTCAACTATAAAGGGTAAAAGGAGGGCAAGAGCGAATTCTACGTGGATTAAGTCGCGGCCCAAAGCTAATAAAAAACTGTGGCTATTTTTGCAACCAAAGCTGTTCGAAATGGGTATTGCATCGTCGAAATACACTTTTACGACCAGTTTTTACCAAAGTAAGTTGTTGATTTAAAATTTAACGGCTGCTGATTTTATTTTCACATTTACGTCAGCTCTTATAAAACAATACGACTATGTATTGTTCATCTCTTTCAATACCATAAGCCCGATGGGGCTTCCATGTGATCTATTTCCATGCACAATTCGACAAGATCGGCGTCACTGGAAATAAAATCAGACTACGTTACCTTATGAACCTACCAAAATGAATGAACTATTTCGTAAATTTAAATATGCAGTTTTGAATTACTTCACTGTCTGAAATTCATATCACACAAACAAATAAGAGCGAGATAAAGTACTTACAGGTTACATACTAAAACAAAATATAACCATCACTTAAATAGGCACCGGGATAAACGTCGTATTTCACTGGAAACATCATCCACATAAACAGTTCCGTCGTTCTTTTAAAGATTTTTCACATAGCGATATCCTTTAAAATTCCCCCATTTTTTCCCAAACTCATAAAAGCGGCATTGTTAATAATCTCGTTTCACGTTTCCACTGGCGCCGCGTCAAGAACATGCGCACCGAGAATGGACTCCATGCAAAGGGAACCTTATGAACGAGTGTCACAAAGCAAAAAGACAGTATGCGCGAGCCGCATATGGATTTCATATTGTTATAGTGCCTTTTTCTTTTGGGAGGTTCTATAGTGCTCGACCCCGATCCCGATCCGTGGGAAAGGGGTTATTATAAACCACATTTAACACTAAATCGACACTGACTTTTGGCGGCGACTTTCTTAAACATCCCCTTATCAAGCTATATTCTCAAAGGAAGCTATACCTCTCACTATTAAAGTGACTTTGTGCATTATATTGCAGTGGGTATACCGTGATTTGATTCTAAATCCATACAATTAAAATTTTCTACCGTCACTTATTGAAATTATTACTACTCAATCATAAAACAAATTGTTAACATTATATCACTCATATTTACAAAATAGTCAAATGTGTATTTCTCTAATTTACAAAGACTCACTTATTAGTCTGTGAGCGCTTAAAAGATGCTCGCTCTTAGTAAGAGAGTATGCGCGCGAGTTAAAGACAAGTAGAAACCCGAAGCATTTTGTATGAGCTATCGCACTGTACCAACATTTATAAGCCAGCAGCGGCCAAGGCGGAGAGAGAATTAGATTTAAGTTATGTTAGCTTACAGTCAGAATCGCAAAACAACTCAGAAATAGGAGCTCCGCTTAGTGGATTACTTGATTTTTTTTTAGTTTTAAAGGTAGTTTGCCGACCAAAGCCGGTTTGATTGTAACATAGGTTCAGATTTTTTTAAACTTAACTTAATGTTTTATAGATATAATTGCACCTCACTTCTCAATCTACAATAATTGCATTTCAGAGGGGGTCTTTCCAAATCTTATGAAATATAGTAAAGTCATACCACTTTTTAAATCGGGCGAGATGAGTGATTTAACGAATTTTCGTCCCATTTCTATTCAAAGTCAAAGTCAAAGTTCTTTATTCTTCAATTTAGGCATAATATAATGCACCTATGAATGTCAAAAAGCATTACCACCGGTTCGAAAAAGAAAACCTTTGCCCCGAGAAGAACCGGCGTAAGAAACTCGGCAAGGTATATTTTTTTCAAGAAAAAGGTTTACATCATTACATTATAATTATAAATAGTTTACAATATCAAGGTATTTTTGTACATATTGTATGCATGTCTTGCACTGTCATAGGAAAGTATATATGTATTTTTTAAATATATATACATATTTTATATAAATATTTTTTTATTACTACTACTTATTACTCCCTATAAAAAAATCTTAGTTTTGACACATTTTCTTGCACAAGCTACACTTGAATGTTTTTTATTTTTATTTTTATTTTATTTTAAATTCATTGTTTTATATCATGCTAGGTTAAGCTTTATAATTGTATAATATCATAAGTAGTACCTATTTTAAAAAACGACTGACTGTTGAGTTTCTTGCGGCGTTTCTTCTCAGCAGTGGTCTCTTGCGAAGCGCTGGTAGATTTTGACGTGTAAAAGTGCCCGTGCGGCCTACTTACTGAATAAACATCTTTTATCTTATCTTTATACATTTTCAAACTGAATAATCCTCAAATGACCTGTCGGCAAAATCGACATTGAACCGCAAGCAGCAACCCGTCGGTAAGAACGCAGGAAAACTTATTAACTGTGTGATCTTACTTATTTTCCTAAGTCTTATTAATTCCTCTCTCCTGGCTATGTTTCCCTTTACAGAAATCACATCTTTTTGCCATTAGACAAGTAAGGAATGTTTGCAAATTTACGATTTCATCCCAACGTTCATTAAAAAGCGAATCCACCCCGATTTACTAGCGGAGTCAGATTTAAAAAAATCAAAAAAATCATTGGGTTTCTAATTGTGCTCAATTTTTTATCACCAAACCTTTTTGACTGGTTTAAAACAGTAAAATATGCAACACTGGAACTAAAACTAAATTGTGTTAGAGGAATCATATTATTTTAGTTTCCTAAAAATTATCCCAGAGACTCAAGTGAAAATTCCACGATGGTTTTGATTAAGTAGAGAATAACTCCAAAGATTTGGCAGGCGCGGCCAGGGAATTTTAAAACAAAAGCCATGGAAACTAGGCCGAAATCTTACAAACCTGATAAAAATGCAGAAACGAGCGAATATATGCTCTAAGCAAAGGCAGTAAGATGGTAACGGGAAGCAAGACTGCCGGAAAAAGTTTGTATTTTTCCGCATACAGAACCCGATCGTAAAAATATAATGCATATTGGGCCTTATCCAAACGCTGGGATCTTTATTGATTTGGATGTGGTTTCGCGAGTTTAAAAAATAAGCAATGGTGTCATTCTCCTTTTGTTAGTGCTAAAGTACTGACACGTTTTGAAAAAAACTTGCATTTTGTATGCTCATATAAGTTAATTTAACTAGTAATTTAAATTGTGTCGAATCGTGGCTGGTATCTGTTTGCTATTCAGAACTTCTGTACCTTTTTTAGGGTTCCGTAGCCAAATGGCAAAAAACGGAACCCTTATAGGTTCGTCATGTCTGTCCGTCCGTCTGTCCGTCCGTATGTCACAGCCACTTTATTCCGTAACTATAAGAGCTATACTATGGAAACTTTGTAAGTAGATGTATTCGGTGAACCGCATTAAGATTTTCATACAAAAATAGAAAAAAAACAATAAATTTTTGGGGTTCCCCTTACTTAGAACTGAAACTCAATTTTTTTTTTCATCGAACCCATACGTGTGGGGTATCTATGGATAGGTCTTCAAAAATGATATTGAGGTTTCATAATAAAAAAAAAATCTAAACTGAATAGTTTGCGCGAGAGACGCTTCCAAAGTGGAAAAATGTGTGTCCCCCCCCTCGTAACTTCTAAAATAAGGGAATGATAAATGTAAAAATAATATAATTATGTTGTACATTACCATGCAAACTTCCACCCAAAAATTGGTTTGAACGAGATCTAATAATTAGTTTTTTTTTAATACGTTATAAATCGTAAACCGCATTTTACCTTTCATTCAATCAACTCCAATATAATAAAGAATAAAGAAAAACATTTATTTAGATGTATAGTGGTACGGAACCCTACGTGCGCGAGTCCGACTCGCACTTGGCCGCTTTTTTTAAAAGTCTTTTTATTTGTACCTGAAGCGACTAGGATGGACAAGACAGCTATAACTCTGTCTATGAAAGGTTATTAACCTAATACTCTACTCCTAGTGGAGCTCACACTACAATATTATAAACATTTACTTAATCTTATTAAACCTGACGTCAGATGTCAAAGGTACGTCGTTAAGTCGCAATTAGTGCACTCAGCTCAGATACGCGATAAGTTATAGAAACACGAGGTGATATAATTTCAAGTTTTCAACGCATATTACGGTGTCCTCTTACATGTTATTAACATGCAATGTTAATGGAATATAATCTATTTGCCTAGACATTATCAATATATCATAACGTTAAATCCAAGATTGATATTAAAGTTAGAGTGTGCCAAAATTTCCGTCGCCACTATAATAACTTGACTGTTGTAATCAAACTAATATTGTAACTAAGGTAAAGATATATTCGTATGATGAGCGGGAGTATTGAGTCTTTGATGTTTTCTATGTATTTGAGTATATTTTTCTCTATACAAGTAAGTTCATCGTTGTGTTTGGGACTTGATAAATATAGGGTAAAGTCATCACTGGTCAGCCAAAGACCAGTAGTCGACCTTATATAAGTGCGAAGAGTGGGAGATACATCTTTTGTACTCTTCCCACTCATACAAAATATAGGCAGAGGCCGACTACATCTGGCTGACCACTGCTGACTTTACCCTACTGGCCCGCAAAACTAAGTATCTATCACACTTTATAAAAAGTGTGATACTTAATTTTGCGGTCCAGTGTATATGTACTCGTTTTAGGTTAACAGTTAAAGTAAATAGTATCCATAATTCAGATGCATATTGTCAGTTTGTTCAAACTAACCAAGTATAAGCGCAAGCAAAACATAATCCGTTATACATATTTTGACTACTGCTTACACTAGCTACCCTATCCAAATTTCCAATGTACATCTTATTTACATGTGATACGATCCGGGGGAACTTGCCATAGATGATCTAGAAACAGCAAAGTCAGAATAGTTTTTCCAATCCAAGACGTCAAATCCCGTAACGAAAAGTAACGATGCTACGTAAAACTAATAATGTAATATTGTATTCAGGCGATATTTCGTGAATTGAAAACATGTGATATATTAAACAGGGCAGGGGCTATATTTTACTTAGTGAAACCATATTGTGTTGTAAAATGAAATGTTATGATAGCTTCTTTACGTGATCCCCTAGAGCGCCCTTTCAATAAACCATGCTTTATTTATAAGCAAAGGTTAAGTTAAGTATGCTAAACATAGGCTACTTAAAACAACCTTTTTTTAAATGTTTTCAAAATAAAACTAGGGTTGTCTGTCTATCCCAATTGGTAGCTTGGTACGGTCGAACTCAGAAGTACTCACGTTGTCGCAGCTATTAATACACCAACGTACTAAAAATGTACATTTACTTCTGAGCTCGACTGTACGACACAAAATATGTCATATAAAGCCCATGTTAACCTTTAACTGACGTGGTATACTTCTCACAGACGTCGTGACTATTATTTTGAACTGTGTTGCCGTGACATTAAGTGTTACTCTGAGAATGTTCTGAAACCGCCTCGGCAATTAAAGATTAAGAAGGAACGTACCAATAATAATATACTTAAGTTGGTAGTATTCTCTCAATAACCATAAAGCCTATTATGGGTCTGGACTTTAGATTTATTTAACTCGAAAAACGTGCAAATAATATTAAAAACAAAAAACCGGGCAAGATCATATTTTTGATAGACCTATCCAACGACACCCCAAACTATGGGGTAGACGAAAAAAATAAAATCCCCTGGTAACGTGTAGAGGCGGTACAGTAAAAAAAAATATTCACGATTTTATTTTACCAATTTGTTGACGTGACTAATATGTATATTCATGCCAAATTACAGCTTTCTAGTACTAAGAGTCTATTAGCTAGGCTGCGACCGGACGGACGGAAGGATGGATGGATATGGCGAAACTATAAGGGTCCCTAGTTTGAGTAAGGAACCCTAAAAACTTCGATAATATTATGTTTCAAACATGACAACTTTTTCACATGTTTTTGGTTCAATCTTCGAAAGACTAATGATTTATTAACGAAATATTTAAGTTCCGGAATGTTTCTTAATTAAACTGGTCCATTTGAATTCCACCTACAAAATGTTTTCTCTGTGAAAATTCGGAACCTGTTTGATATGTCAACTGTTAGCGGTTACATAATTAAACAAAAGCGTTAAAAATAAAAGTGGCTCATCTATTACTTTCTATGTTCCTTGAAGCTGTAAAGCAAATCGTATAGGTAATCTCCATATATTTTGTTCGCGTCTGCAATATAATATGTAGGTACCTTGTAAGTCTAGAAATTGCTCTTTTACCTGACTATTCCAACAAAGAAGTATTTTTGATAAAACATTACCCAGATAGACTTATTCAAAGATATTTATTTAGTATCTTATCAATGCAATACAACTAAATCATATCGATAATACTTGCTGTTGTGAGTGTGGCGTTTCTGTTTAAAGCTTAAATACAGTTTTTTTATTTTTATGGCATATGGAAGGCTGACGAGCACACAGGCCACCTGATGGTAAGTGGAAACTGTGACCCATAGACATTCGCATTCACAAGACTGCAATCCTAAGACTGCAAATGCGCTGCCAACCCTGAGGACTAAGATGGAATGCCTCTATGCTAGTCATTATACCGGCTGACATTTGTCATTTGTTTAGTGACATTTTAAAATTATGTTTGCTTCGTGTTCGAATGATGGCTTGATATTATTCATTATTACGGGTTCACGGAAATATTTATGATTTTGTTCCAAAGGGTTGACTATATTTGCAAATTAAGTAACAAACAAGTAAGTTTTAGGCTTCACAGTGCAAATACAACTATTTACAATTAATATCGCAACGTCGTTTAAACTGGCAACAACTTGTTGAAAAAATGGTAATGTTGCCGATACACCCTATCCAGCTCTTTCATTTTTTCAAACTATAAAACACATGGATTTCTTATAACATTATGTTTTAGAGCTACAACAAAATCCTGCTAAGTGCTAAATACACTCAAGAGCATAGGAAACTGGTCTTGCCTAACGTAAACTTGAACGTAACAGTGTGTATCTACCCGTATTCATTAGTTATTGTTGTTCGAAACAACACCAGCTCCAACACTCTGATGCATTGTTATGCATATTATAATGAGGGATCATTTGTACTTTATTATGTTTCGTGCAGGTTAAAATGAATAAATAACAAATTAAGTCATTAACTAAAATTAGATTACATGTAAATATATATGGAATGGGTATAACAATGCATCAGAGTTAATGCCGAATGACATCCTCTACCAGTGAACCATTAGGCCGAACAGAAAAAAAACTCAGGTCGGTGCCAAAAAAAAGCTTATAAATAATTCGTGTCAATAAATATAAAATACAAATACTTGAACTGTTTAACCGAATATACTATTAACCTACTATAAAATATTGTACATATACGTAGCATTATACTCAAAATCAGGGGTCGTACTTTTCATGCCAATGACGTCATAATGACAAACATTTACACACATGGTGCTCTGCTTTCATTTGACAGGTCTTTAGGTATGTATTATATTGTAAAATTATTATAGTTAAGTACGGCACCATCATATTTATTTTTCACCACTCAAGACAATTTACAAATTAAACAATTTTCTTTCATGAATGTCAATGACATAATTGTATTACTGACGTCTTACGTCACGCTATGAAGTCATTTTTGCGTCAACGGCATGAAAATTACGGGCCCTGCTCATAATTATGTAATATCAATGCCAACATTTAATTATTTATAGATAATCGCATGGAATTATTAGAGATATAATTTTACGCGAGTACTATTTTTTCGGTTAAAGAGTATTTTCTCTTGTGGATTAAACAAAAGCACATCGGATTAGCTCGACGCGCTTCGTTCCAGTCTGATACAATTACTTGTTAATTATCCTTTAATGTACGTATGGAGTAAAACTCCAAAATAATGTTTACTAACGTCTGTCAACTGGACAAAACTATCCCCCGGGGTAAGGTAGACAAGACCAACTTCCCAAAGTAACTTTTCCAATATCTGTGTTATTGTCATCGTCCCGCGAGGAATCAGATTACGTGGCCCAAGTGAACCTTGTGCAGTCAGCCCCACAAACATAACTCTGCAATCAAAATCCTCATAAACACCTACATTTACTCCTTATCACAAGTGAATAAAGACTACACAAGTACTGCAACGCGTGCGTGAATAAATTTGCAACTTTGATTTATTTGCTGTTTCCAAAGATGAACGCAAAGCAATGTCGATATTAACTTTAAAGGTATAAGGTTGAGGGGCGATAATTTGGTCAGTAGATTTGATGTGGTGGAATGTCAAGTCGGATAAAGTTTGCATGGAATACCTTTGGACGAAGCTTTGACGTGAGCGAGCAAATTCAGCCGGACAATGCTTTGAGAGCGTTGCCAAAGGATTTAGGTTTACATATCTGTTTATTTCATTACCTTTTTATTAAATTTAGCTAAGCTTCGCTTCTTTTTACAGATCGGTAAATAAAGGTCCCAAATTAGCATTAGCTCACTGTTTTTGGGTCGTACACAATAACTGAAAGAAAGGATATCAGACCGTTGGAAGTCAAAGGAGTTGAATGATAATTGTTCGGTTCAAAGTTAGCCAAATATTTAGAGGTGAGTCTATCTATTAGTTGTTTGCCTTGTAGCAAGATTTAATGACTTAAAAGAACCTGATAGCCTGGAGCAGGCTATTGTTTGTACAATGTGGTGTTTTTCAATTATATAAAAATGCGCGTAATAGGTAATTAGCGAATATTCCGCAAAAAGTACTATCAAAAAAAAACTATGCCTCTGCTGTTATCTGTTGTAACTTCCCCGCTGCCTTTCACGATGTTTTTTTATTTCTAAGAGAGTATGGGCATCTACTCGTACCAATTTCTTAAGTTTTAAAAGCATCATATGTACTACAACTTGCAATTTCTTCAAACCGCCTATCCAAAGGCTTAAGCAACTTATACGAAGTGCCAAATCACAGTTTTTTCTATTCACCTTGCTAACTCCGCGACTTTCCTGGCCTTACACGATATCCTGTATCGAATATTTGATCAGAGAGCAGCCAGGCGTGAAAGAACTTTGTAACTGAATTAATGTTGAAGGGCATTTGCATCGATCCGAAGGGTTGATGGAAATAAGCCCTATTTCGTGTATTCGAAGGCATTGGACATTTAACTGAGGTAGGTTATTAACTAAATAGTTTCATTGGAGTTCATGCTTATGCAACAACACTCAACAATGCTTATTCTACAAAACTCTTTTAAACGTTAGTAAAATCCGGTGAGTTTACTAGCACTTTAAGACCGTCATTATTGTCGCACTATAAGAAATTCAACCATATCATTTTTTGAATCATGGAATCATTTACTGTCTTTGCGTACTTTATAAAGAAGGTAAATCATTGATGTATGTTAAATAAATAATAAATAAATAAATATCAGGGGACAACACACCCACACACACCACACACACACACACTTTAATGTGCAAATAAAAGTGATAACAATTATAAAATGGCCCTAATCATAGCAAGGATATGCAATGGTGAACTTATCCCTTATATAGATCTCTTCCAGTTAAGTTCTGCTATGTTGCTTTTATTTTTTTATTTTGTCATGTCCACGCGAACCTTAAAACTTGTCGCGGAAAAAATAATTCAAGAGCTCGGATAATAATCAGAAAAAGAACTTTGGATTAAAGATAGTTATTATGCTGGATGAGAACAACCTAAGACAAATAATGATGATGAAGTCTTCCAAGAATTCATCATCATCATTATTAGTCTTTTCTGTGGACGTTCTTTGTGTAACATAATAAATACCTACATACATTTATTTATCCGCAATTTATCAGGATAATAATTTATCCTGCATGATTTCACAGTGGGTGGAATCTGTAATTTCAATTTAAAACCTTACTGAATCGCTCTTTGATGAAACAGAAATAGGTTGATTCCATACAAATTCTTACATGCACCTACGATCAATCATAAAAAATCATGAGATTTTAGTCCGGTTTGCTTCTTTCATTTCATAAAATATTTTTGGTGTTTTATTAGTCTACAATAATCCAATTTTTATAATTATAATTTCGAAAGAAAACTCAGGTACATGTGAAAATATATGTTTAATTTTAAACAAATTTAAGTTAAAAATTCGACGAAACAAATCATTCTTACCTCATCTATCTATACGGTTTTTGTTGATTAATGGTGGGATTAGGTAGTGACATTTATTCATCGTTTTTTCTATTTTTATCTTTATGTCTGTTGGTTTTATTAGAAAACATGACAAAAACTATAAAACTGATCAAGACCAAATGTTTTATGTTAAACACCTTAGGATTCAATTTTAAGTTTTTAATTATTTCTAAGATAAGGAGACATTCTCACAGAACCTTTACCTAGTCCCTAAGTCAAAGTATGTCCTAAAGGGTAAGTACTAGATGGCTAAAAACTCACTGACTACTTACTAGGCTAACCACGTCATCAAACTGCGTTATCTATCGCACAAAAAAAATAGAAGCTGAAGATTTAAGTTCTCGAGGGAAATATTTTTTTTTCCTAAGCTA
Organism: Acleris sparsana; assembly: GCA_923062465.1. Classification (NCBI taxonomy): domain Eukaryota; kingdom Metazoa; phylum Arthropoda; class Insecta; order Lepidoptera; family Tortricidae; genus Acleris; species Acleris sparsana. Next base: position 14,587,517 of record OV281293.1, read on the forward strand.
GCTTTCTAAACGTCATCAATTCAGTTTTCCTTTTATTAAACTTTAGATTACCCAAAAATACTTAACAAGAAACTATTATGCCCAAGATTAATGCCCTGAGGAACTCCCCAATATATGTGCGATCTGGAATTTAAATGTGAAAAATAACCTCTTGTGAGCAAAAAGTTGTTTTTGTAAGGTGCGCACATAATTCAGCGATGATCGCGCACGGCTGCGGCCAACGACCGTTACAGTATAAATGTGTGGCTCTCACAATCAAAAGGCTAACAGTGCTACAACTATTATTTCTAACCAAATTATTTCCAACAACTATTAATTGCTTAGTCATGGAAATAAAAACAGAAATGGAATAAGCTTGTGAAACTCTAACATAATAATAATAATTGTAACTCGTTTAACAATGTTTTTTTTTGTGTCGTGGAAGAGAGGGTTCTTCTTTCACATTGTTAAGAACGAAGGTTATATGATGCACTTTTCCACAAAAATATTTTTCTCCTAAACTGTATAAACTATAACTTGCTTACTTTCCAGCAGTGATATAAACATGGCTATAAATATTGCATTAACTACGATTAGGCATTGCCAAAAAGCACATTCAATAATGTGTTTGTTTAATTCTAGTCAAAACACATGCAATCAATTTTCAAAGATACTATCTGTAAGGAGTATGAGGTGATCACATTTCTTGCACAAAATATTGTACAGATTGCATAATGTATTTTGCAGACGAACAATTTATAAATATAAGTACATAAATTACGTTCTCTCGCTGTTTTTAACATACTGTGGAACATTTTTACGTATTGCTGCCCCGCTCCTTGGTGTAATTATGTAAATATGGACCGTTCCGTTCCTTAGTCCCGAATTCGCATAAGCGCATTGTTTTTGCGGATTATAGGGAGAGCAGGAATGAATATCACAATATTTTAAATAGAAAATGAAACGAGAATAATATCTTTAAGGTTCTGTAGGAACGCTTACAGTTTTGCCGTACCGTCTGTCTCTCTGTAAGTCACTTTAAAAAAAACTGAAGTCGTAAAAATTAGTTAACATACATATTTACCAAGCATTTAAAAATTTCTAGAAACCTGTCAAAAATAACGAGCTACATAGTTAAAAAAAAATACTCACCATTTGAAATTGTTTTGCTGTCACAAAATGCTCTTTAAGATAAACCAATAAATTAAATATCAAAATTCAAAATTCATAATTTAAAATATTCATTCAGTGAATTGGGTACATCAGGGCTCTATTACAAGGAAGTAAATGTACTAGGTCTTCGGACGAGACCAACATTGCGGAAAAGAAGCGCCGCAAGAAACTCCAGCAAAAGGTCAATTTTCGATAATTAAATACAAGAATACTTAAAAGTAAGTAAGTAAGTAAGTACTTAAACGATAGAAAAGTAAACAAAATAATTACTTAAACAGGCACCAATAAAATTATTATAAACGTAAGGTAGAAAATAATATTATTAAATATAACGACTAGGAGGACAATATTATACGACGAGGTCTCTACGTCTATCGGGTAAACCCAACCAGATTTATAAAATCCTCTTTCTAACTTCAACGTTACTATGTTCCACAGTCACTCAATGCATTGTCACGACACCATTACGGTCTAGATAAAGATGTTGTCACGGTGCCCTGACAAACTGCCATACTCAGTGCACAAGCATGCCGTCCATCTGTAGAAGTGGAGAATTGTAATATTTCTGTTGAAGTAAGATTTTTCAAACCAAAGACCTACTATTTTTGGTTCCATCTTCATAATAATCTTAACGACCATTACTTTAATTTTTTCAATGAAAATATATTTGCTGTGATTCTGTCACGTTGGAATGTCAAATAATAAAAAAAAATCTTAACCTTTCGTTTTTTTTTAATTCCTTTAATTTCAACATAGCATATAAGAGAATAAGTAATACATTAACATAATATCAGCAACAGCCTTCTTTAAAACGTTTAACATAGGAATGATCATTGGCAACATGTCTCGTCAAATTCCCTTAAAGTAACAAAACAAATTTAACAACACAGACATTCTGATAACCCCCCACCCTGCACCGTGGCCGGCTCAAACATTCCCATTACACCGGCCGCATTGCCCCGCAGGATTGTAATGGAAACCTGCTGAACCAGCCACGGCTTAGAACGAGGATCCCCCCCTGTCACGCAGACGATTTCCTAACTCCTTAATAAACTCCTTGGCTTCCGAACCCCAAGGTCCCGATGTCTCCACCGCGACAGGGACAAAATCGTACATCGGCTCAAAAGCAGAGCTTATAGTGCTTCATCTTTGCGGCGGTCTCTTAAATTAACGGTAATTTTACCAGGATCTTTACAAAAAAAAAAAATACGTCAATAAAATTAAAACAGAAAAAACGAGATTAAAATATAAAAGAGTCAAACTCTTTTTTTTTCTTATACATCTAAAAAATTTCAGAATAGTGGTAAGTATCCATAATTCCAATGCTTACTTTTTTACAATAGTAGTTAGCACTTTGTTTTAAAAAGAACATTGTAAGTTAACTTTCAATGAGACTTGAATTATTATGTGTGTCTCGTACATTTACTATTCGTGAGAATTTGCGGCTGATACCTAAATATTTTGGAAAATCGCCAAGGAAAGCATCGCGAAGTGGGAAATATGGCGCGTTTCGCATTGCTCGGTTCGATGCACTTGACAGGAAAACGTTATACTTCTCCCATTCAGCCAAAACCAAGAAATTCGATATTTAAGTCAGATTTTATTTTATAGGAATAACTTAAAAACCTATGGAAGGGCTTTCGCGTTTTAAAACCGTGCTCTAAACGGTGGTTAACTTTTTAGTTACGTCTAATTTTCTCCCTTATCTCTATCATTCCCCCTCCTTTCCTCACTCCCCCTCTGTATCTCTTTCTTTCTCTTTCTCTTTATCAGAAGAAATTCCATCAAATGTTAAACAGTCAATATAATGTTCATTTTGAAATTAATTTCTGTTACAAAAGATGAAAAAATTAAAAGGTAATTATGCCAAACCTTATCTAACAAGTAACATGAAAATTTCTTTTCTATTGTTTTAAGTCCTTGTTATTAAACTGTCAAAAACTGCTCAAAAGAAAAATTAAAAGAAAAAATAACTTTCCCAGATTTAAAAGCAATAACAAAAGTTTTTACTTTAACAGAATAAAATATTCGGCCTTTGTTACATTTTCGCTCATTTATGCTAATATTATTTCCCAACGGCGAACAGGAAAAATCTTTGGAAGAAATTATTTTGGGACCCTTTTTGGACAATTGTGATGGACAAGAAATTTGCCTATTCACTTTACCTATTTTTTTACCCTATCGAGTAAAACAGGCTGATCCAGGCTTCACGATTCAGTTTATTATTAAATGCTTAGTATAGTATAGGCTGGTTTACCTTATATTATCTTATAAAGGTGGACCCTGTCGGATAAACTTGATCTTGAGTGCTATTACTTATAATCGAATGTGCAGGTTTCGTCACGATGCATTTCCTTCACCTTAAGAACATAGAATAATGTGCTTAAGTTACAAAACTCGAATTTGGTCACCACGGGTAAACTCGGTACCTTACGATCATAAGTCGACACCATATGGCCCTCGACGTTCTCATATTACCCGGCTAGATTATAAAGTTTTTCTAACCTATGATTTGCAATGATTTGCATTGGAACAAACTCCACAGGGCTTCTGCTAAATAGAACTCTTTTTATTTTATTTTATTATTATTGAGATATTTATTAAATTTATATTATTATTATGTCATTACCAATCACGGGACTATGAGAGTCCCGGACCTTTGGAAGGCGTACATGGAGCCGAAGCCAACATGCAGAGGCCCTTTTAGACAAGTTTAATTTAGTAAAGTTATGGGACTCCAACCGGCGATAGTCCCTGAGTTCATACCATAGAAGTATGCTCCCACGGACAACCACCGGTTAGTGTAAGACTATTTAATAAGGATGGGAATATTAATTACTTCTATGAATGAACTGATATGGATTGGTGAACTAGGCTATTGATGAAACGACGGCGCCTGCCTGGCCAATGCTAATTGCTTTGATTGAAATGGCAGGCTGTGAGTCGCCAACTCAATAGGATAGACCGCCCGAAATAGCCACATATATATAGCAGCAGGGAGGCAATAGTTCCAGAGCCGCTAAGGGTGGAGAGGTGCTTCAGGATTTTAAACGACCATAAGGTGCCCACTAATCACTTATGCAACACATCCGCCCTTCGAGCAATAAAGGCAAGTCAGAGGTGAGGGTCTGTTCCTCGTCATTGCCCACCGCAGCCGGCCAGTGATGGCAAGCGTGAGGTGAGAAACAGGATCTACCCTCGGGAGCACTCAGGTCCGTGGTGTCGCCACTCACCAACAGCTCGCCACTAGCTTCCTTGCGGCCAATAATAATTATTATTATTTTGTGTCATGTATGTGCAATATGGAAAGTATTTCTGAATTAAATAATTTGAATTTGAATTGTTTAACCACATGGTTAAGGGTTGAATCAACATCGATATTTTACTATAGCAGACTAGTTTTCAAACGCCGTTTCTTTGTTTCATTGTAGTAATATTCTTAACAGGATTATTACACATCCAATCAAATTATTCGTTCTATCCAATTAAGAATACTCGTGCCAAAGAGGATTATCAGAGAAAAGTTTTTCTTTATTTAGTATTAGAGATACACGCAATAAAATATAGGATTGCCGGGGCGGGTGTTTGCCGCCGAGCGGCGACGTAATCGGCTCAAAGGATGTGGGTACTGTGGCGTGCAGAAGTGCTGATTTATAAGAAAAGGGATAAGGAAACTAAACACTATTTGGGTTGGTATTGTTTCCGGGAAAATAATCATCAAAGACGATGACGCGGTTAGTCTAGTTGATAGCATAGTGTGGCAGACTTGGGTAGTCACGCGTGCTAGTTGTTGGCTTGCCTATCTGTCTAGTTTTTTATTTGATACTAGCTGACCTGACATGATTTTGTCCTCTTCATTTTAACTGTTCCGCTACATAACATAATCTGCAGCTACAGCTTCTGACTTAAAAACCATTTTCTTTAATGCATATTTTAGCCTTGTATCTAGTCTCCAGATACCTATTTTATAAAGTACAAAATTACCGAATTCATAAAAGCAATTACAATTGCAAAAATATTAAAATAGTGTATTAAGTTTAACGAGGAATTACATATTCCATCTTCAATATAATAAATACATGATAAAAAAAACTATTATTAAGCAATTTTTTTTTTATGTAAACAGTTGTGTAACGGAACTGTACACACAGTTCCCAACTCTATTTACTTTGGGTGTATCGCCGTAGGTAAGAATCGGCGCTGAGCCTTATTTTTAGTTTCAAATGCGATTTCTCATATGACACTTTTGTACTTTCGACATTCACAAGCGAAATTTATAGACGAACCTGGCTGAATCACACTTGAATCTAAAACAAAAGAAAACAGAATGCTCTAAGAATATCGGCAAAAGTTTAATACGACGTTAACATTATAATTGTATGTATACGGATGACTTACGGATCTGAGACGTGGGCGCTAACAATGGGCCTCATAAGGAAGCTCAAAGTCACTCAGAGGGCTATTGAGAGGGCTATGCTCGGGGTTTCTTTGCGTGATAGAATCAGAAATGATGATATCCGCAGTAGAACTAAGGTTACCGACATAGCCCTAAGAATAGCTAAACTGAAGTGGCAGTGGGCGGGGCACATTGCTCGCAGGACTGACGGCCGATGGGGTCAGAAGGTTCTGGAGTGGCGTCCGCGGACCGGAAGAAGAGCTATAGGTAGGCCTCCAACAAGATGGAGTGACGACCTCGTCAGGATCGCGGGACCGCGGTGGATGCGAAAAGCACAAGACCGGTCTGAGTGGAAAGCCTTGGGGGAGGCCTATGTCCAGCAGTGGACGTCTTTCGGCTGACATGATGATGATGATGAATACTATCGTACCTAGGATATCATTAGTAACTATTATGAATCTTAAGTACGTTAAAGTTTTAACATTGAATAATTAGTAAACTGGTAAAATAATAGGTAGCAATCGCTTTTAAGAAAGGAAATCGAAAGATAATATTAAGCATTCTAAAAAAAAACACGAATAGAAGGATACCTAACCTAACAAATACTTGCAGTCAAAAAACTAACACACGGCGCTTTAGTTAGTTTAATCAAGCCGTCGGCAGTTAGCGAGCAATCGAAAAGTTAAATTTTTTTTATCACTTCATCCGTTGAAATATTCAAGCGGCGCCGTAAACCGGCGCTGTGGAACGACTGTTCGAGAGCCGGGGTTGTACAGGGTGCGTTATATTTATCAAGGACTTTTGGTTAAATCCTCAATGGTGAACGACTTAAATTGACCTGGAGTTTAATAATAAAATAAATAAATAAATATCAGGGGACAATGTCACACCAATTGACCTAGTGCCAAACTAAGCTCAAGGCTTGTACTATGGGTACTAGAAAACGATACAAATACTTATATAGAGAAATATATACCTAAACACATGCAAAACATCCATGACTCAGGAACAAATATTCGCGCTCATCGCTCATATTCTCCTCTTAGCGAGATTTGAACCAAGGACCGCTAGGTTCGTAGGCAGAGTCATTCTCAATTAGGTCAACGCGTTGAATGTAGTTATAAACCATTTAAGTAGGACTGCTGGACCAAAGATTTCTATAAAGATGGCCTATATTGCTACAAACAGCCTCACTATTAATTGACCACTAGTGAGCCTGAAGGAGACCAGATTCACATTTATTGTTCTGTTAACTATGTGTTGCTGATTCTACCCAGCAGCTAACTGTTCCTAGTATGTAAGCTCATACACTTGAGAATTTATTTTACTCATAATGATCTTTAAATTTCATGCATTTTAGCGTTAGTAGTAAAATGTCATTCAAAGCTATATTCTACATGTCATGTAAAATATAGTGATAGACAAAGGGAATTGTAACAGGTACAGTCAACAGCATAAGTAAGTGATCATTTATGTACCTTGTCACTTTAACGTCGTGTTTGAAACATCATACAAAACTGTGAAACATTTGAAAGCGACAAGGTACATAAATGATCACTTATTTATGACGTTGACTGTACCTATAGGTAAGTCAAACTTTTAAAATGGTATGCAATGTCAGAACAAAACAGCAAAGTATTTACGACACAAAACGCGTATCAAGTATAAAACTGCTGATAAAACCAAAAAAGTGTAACGTTTGGCGAGTTCCCTACCATGCAAGCAGCTAACATGTGAGAGGTTTTTTTTAAGAATTAGTAACAGCTGAACCCCAGGCCTTCTCGTCAGCCCATTAGGAAGCGTGAGCATAGTCGACTGTTCGCCATAAACCACGTTTACGATACAACGGCAGTGAAAACCGCCGTGAATTAGTTACAGAATCGCCCCCCGGCAAAACACGCCCGTGGGACTATTGCCGACTCAATTTTTAAACAAATTGGACGTAATCCAACCATTTTATTACGCAATTCGCCTGTCAATTAAGTATATATGAGTTTTTATTTCAACGTATGGATAAAGTGAAACTTGATAAATGTAATTTCATCAATTGAGCTATATATCTATATTCTCTGAAATGAGTGTCAGCGGCGATGTAAGGGATCACGCAAAGGTTTGCGGGTGGTAGGACCTTGTACAGGGTCCGTCCGGATCACTACCACCATCTTATCCATTAACCTACCAAATAGCAGTGTTCGCATTGTTGTGTTCCGGTTTGGGGATAAAACTGCCGACTAGTGTAGAGGCATTCCATAGTCCTCAGGGTTGGGAACGCATTTGCAGACTTAGGCTTGCAGTCTTATGAATGCGAATGTCTATGGGTCACAGTTTCCACTTACCATCAGGTGGCCTGTGTGCTCGTTTGCCTTCTCTTTGCCATAAAAGAAGGCCTTTTTGATTTTGAGCTACTTGGCGCATGAGGCGCCAAAACCCAAGAGGTAACTTTTCAACTAGGGGTTTTAGGTCCTTTTTACTCTACGTCATAAGTCATGTCAGGTCGTTATTGTTTAAGTTGTTCTCAGGATATTCTCATACAGAAAAGATCTTCGTTGTACGGTCAAGGAAATGTATTCGCTTACCTTTATCACTCTTGTCACAATGACAATAAGAGTTAAAAATGTACGCGAATACATTTCCTTGACTGTAGCTGTCTGTGTGATAACTTTTATCAACCCACGATGCTAAAAACTGCTCTGGCTGTGACTGTGCATCAGCGAAACGATTACCGTAATAAACTATGAAATATGCTTATTTGAATTTAGTACTATTTCTTGTTTCTCCTTCTAAATCCGTTTATCTGTTTACTCCATGAAACATCAACTTAACTCGATCTCCGGAGAGTAATCTTACTGCAAGCCCGTCACGTCTTGCCCACAAATTTAAAGCCACTTAACTGTCTGCCACTCACAACCAATATTGGCATCGCAAACAGTGTAAACACTGCCTAACAACCGTTCCACCTCAATATGCCTACGCCCTATTGACTACCTAACACTGGAACAATGCCAAACACCTTAACATTATATGCAGTCAACACAATCTGAAAACATTCATATCTCCTTCGCATAAGAATTTTATTTTTAAAACTGTAGGAAAGTGTAATATTGTAAACGTGGTCAGTTCTGCAAATTTATCTTTGCTATTGCTTTTGTTTTACTGATTTCTGTTGGCAATGGATTAGAATGGAATATTGCGTGAAATTTCGTATTTTGCCTGGTATTTTATTTGTTAAGGCAATGTGGTGTTTAGGGAGGAGTTTCACCTGAAAAGTTGAATAGAGAGTAGTTCTAACTTAAGTACATTACCCGATGCTCGTACAGTTAAGGAAACCTGTAAATAAGAGGGTGATTGCACAAAATGATTCTTCGTTATCTTTTTAGGGTTCTGTACCAAAATGGTAAAAGAGGAACCCTTATGGTGAGACTACAATTGTGTGTCTGTCTTTCTGTCTGTATGTAATAACAGGTTTCCTCAGCAACTACAAATGCTACCAACTTGAAATTCGCCATTGTTGTACAACTTGCTCGGACACATCTGTTTTAGTAAAAAAAAAAAACAAATATTCAATGGGGTCTAGAATTGGGGGTTGAAAAATTAAAGCGGTTTTATTATAGCAAATTGGGCGTCATATGGAAGGGCTTTTTGATTTATTGCCTTAAATATACAAAAATGACCGTATAGAAAATAAAGTTAATAACAAAATGAGTATCTTCTTTTGCGTTTACGAAGCATTCTATCTTAAATACGGAACCCTCGGTGCGTGAGTCCGACTTGCACTTGACCGGTTTTTTAGTTAATGGCGCTCCACCGCTGTATCCTGCAGTGATTTCGCCGTTGTCAAGTGAGTGGAGTAAATTTTAAACAGCATAAATCAAAAGTAAAAACCGGACATCTTTCAATGGGCCATCTTCCCTCCCGCAGGTTACAGGAAGCCCTCACCTTATTTTATACCTTGATTTTATACCCCAAATAAAAACCGAAAAACACAAAATTAAAAGAGCAAGTTAAAATCAACACAAAAGTTTCGAGAATCCTTCGGTTCATAGTTAACATCTCTCAGGTACTTAACAAGTAATCGATGAAAGGAAAAGGGACGTCAATTAGCGTGCTTAGCTTGAGCCGTCCGAAGGCTTAGGGAGGTTGCCCTTTCGCATTTGTGTGACTGGGACGAAGGATTACGTGAGGTAGGACAGTCCAGGATGAGGGCTCTTGTTGTTTATGTACATTAACAGGAATATTAGTTTGATTTTGGTCAAAGAAGGTCTTAGGCCCGTATTAATAAACTGATCTCAACTCAAATGCTCGTCTCAAGATGTGACAAAAATGACAGTGTTTTATGGTTTGGCGTTTACTTTGACGTATCTTGTGACGGGCCTCACAGTCAAGATGAGTTTATTAATACGGCCCTTAGTTACTATTAATTAATGTACTTGAATGTGTTGTCAAACTCAACCTATAATCATAATGATGATTATCTTACGACTTGACAGAAATGACTTATTAGCCAATGAGTTTGTGTTGTCCCACTAGGCAAACCAACAACATTTAACGGTGTGCATACTCGATAAAATACGTTTACTTGTCAAGTAAGCCCGCTCAATCGACCGTTCGACAATGAGCCGTTTCTAAAAGAATGCGCTTTGGTGCGCCAGTAGGCATTGTACCTAAAAAGCGCAGCAACAAACCAAACTACAATACAAAAATATCGCTGATGCATCCTTTCAAAAACCTATATATATATTTTGATAAAATAATCAACGCTACAAATACAATTGTTAGATAATCAACGATACACGTACAGTATTCAACACATTATTTGGATCACAACTCCGTATCATCCCGAATGCGAATTGTAAAACACTATAAGCTAAATATCGTATTTATTGCTCATTAAAAAATTGCCTAAGTGTGTGTGCAAAAGTATAATACCGAGTTCTTCAGGAGCCGTTCAGTTTTATTAATTGAGAAGTACCTATCTCTCTGTAAGGCTATCTATGTCCGGGCTGCCCCAAATTTCACAGCGATTGCTTAGAAGACGGACTGAATTAACAAACAACAAGTGTAACGAAAAGCAAGCATTAAAAATCCCAACTATTGTTTGTTAATGTCGTCAAAGTAAAGTTACTTATCATGTATTTATTTTTATTTCGCCATTTTAAATAAATGTATTATAGCGTATCACACTCTAGTGGTTAAGACGAAACTAACCACGAAGAAGAAGTTACGAGCGAAAATTGAGTCGGACATTATATAAGTCAAACACATAACCCTCCTTTTGGGCTTTGCAGCAGTCGGGTAAAAGTATAATTATTGTAAGGAGTGCCACGGAAATATAAACATTACTAACGAATGTTCTTATTATAATCGAAGTTAATGGCTTTCACTCCTATTTAGGTTTATTTTGCTAATGACCAGTTATTTATAGATACCCCCGAGGACTTACTCGTATTAATGAAATAATTCCATTTATATCACAAGCCAGGACAATTTTTAATGAAAGACTATATTCTCCTGTGGAGTAAACAGAGCACATGAGTTTAGCTTCACGCGCTTCTGTCAAATCCATGATTTAAGCACATTAGCGTTACAAAGACGGGTGTCACATCTCCATTACCGATACAAGAGCCGAACGAGGTGGAAACTTGTGTCAAATTTCTGTACACAGCGGAAATTGATTTAAGTAACTTAAGCAGAAGGGTATTGTTAGTGTTTTGAAGAAAAGAGATTACCAGAATCATGGTTCGAACCAAAACATTGTAACATCTCGATTGCATGAATTGCAATATTAATATTTGATCAATGACAAGTAAGGAATTGTAAGAAACTGGCATATTGAAACAGGCATCCTACTCGTACGTATAATGCGTTGAAACAAATGGGTGAAAGTGCTCAAAACGCTTATAATTGGGTACTTATATTAACGTTTCAACCGCTTTCACTTTCCTGGTCGCATTATAAACCATTTTCCTGTCGGTTCGGATCATTTTCGGTTGTTTTAAAGGAACTAACCGAACATGATAATTCAAACCCACAGGGAAATGGTTAATAATGCGACCAAGAAAGTGAAAGCGGTTGAAACGCTAATATAAGTACCCAATTACAGTAAGTAGTAGTACTCAGTTAGATTTTATTTTTGACAGATTTTAAAATCGAATGATAAAGCAACTATTCAGTTTGATTATTATAGCTAATAAACACGGTAGTAGTTGCAACAAGACTAACTTTTATTCAAATAAGTATCACAGATACACCATAGATATATTATGTTTATTACGCTAGGTGGCAAAAGTAATTTATTTAAGAATATTTTGATATGTAATAATATTTGAACAGTTTCAAAGTCTAAACACCTTATTCATAAACCCACAATAAACCAATTTTGGTTCTTTATCACTTATTGACAAATCCAAATTTTATAATGACAGATAAGCAAAGCATACATTAAGCACAGTTAAGCATTTACGCGTTTTTTTAATAAAAAAGGTAAATTTATTGCTTTTTTTAAGGCCATATAGAAGGCAAACGAGCACAAGGGCCACCTGATGGTAAGTGGAAACTGTGACCTATAGACATTCGCATTCACAAGACTGCAAGCCTAAGACTGCAAATGCGTTGCCAACCCTGAGGGCTAAAATGGAATGCCTCTATGCTGGTCATTACACCGGCTGTCTTATCCCCAAACCGGAACATAACAATACGAACACTGCTGTTTGGCGGTAGGTTAATGGATAAGATGGTAGTAGCGATCCGGACGGACCCCGCACAAGGTCCTACCACCCGCATTGCTTGTTCAACGACGACTCATAATGGAATAAAATAATGGGGTCATTATTATGTTATGTAATATATTCTTTTAATCTGAGTGAGGTTTATAAATGGACAGTTAATACAACCGTTGCAATTACAGAAATAATTTTGGGTAAGTACCTTTTAAATCAGAAGAGTCCTTTTATCGGACATTCGACACGGACGATTGGGAAATCCGTTAAACATACGAAATTACAAGCCTCGCCATTCGCCTCGTTCAGATGTGTTCTGCAATTTCGCCCAATTTCGCCGTGTCTAGTTATTTCATTGACTGCATTTTTGGTTGTTTTATTTTTCTCAGTGAAGCTTTTAATAAACTACATTTGCTTTATTATGAATGTGAAAGATTTTTATTGAGATTATGTAGTCTTGAAATTTCAAATAAGTGTCTTTGGGTCTCAGATCCGACTTACCATCGGGTGGCCAGAGAGCTCCTTGCCATAAAAAAAACACAATAATACTGATGGGGGCGCCATAGCCCTGGACGCTAGGCGTAGTCTTAACTACACTGGACCGCAAAACTAAGTATCACACTTTTATAGAACCTACTAAACTACTGTTATTTTATATTATATTTAATTTAATACTTGTAGCTTTATATAATGCTAGATTAAGTTGTACCATTGTAATATGAAATATGAAATATGTTTAAAAAATGACTGACTGCTGAGTTTCTTGCTGCGTTTCTTCTCAGCAGTGGTCTCCTCTTGGGAAGCGCTGGTAGTATCTTGACGTGTAAAAGTGCCCGAGCGGCCTACTTACTGAAAAAAAATATTTTATCTTTTTTATCTTTTTATCATGTCATATATGTGGAAGTAGTCCACACCTATGTACACAGTAAACATATTAAAGCACGTGGAAAGCGTTCAGTGACGATGACGCGAGTTCCATGATTTTTGGTAACCCAAAAAGTACACATATACACACAGTTTTTACTATAGCACATGGAAAGCGTTTGGTGACGATGACGCGAGTTCCTTGATTTTTGTTCACCCACAAGTGCCTAAAGAAGTTTTCACTTAAACAAAAACGTCAAATTGAAATCCGTTTAATCCAGTATATTTTGCGAACTGAAAAAAATACCAAAGTCCAGCTACAACAATGCGACAATATTACGTTGATCCTTTCCCCCGTAACGATGTTAAATAACAGTAACAAAATCCAATCACATTTATTATCCTAGGTTTGAAAAATAGCTTCTACGTTCTCACTTCTAAATTCAATTGAAGGTGCCGTGTTAACTTAAATGGATTTTTAAGAGACCTCGGTGAGTAAAAGAGTTTACTGAAAGCCTTATTTGATTTGAAAGCTTTTCTTCATCGCTATTTGAGAACATTCTTTGTTGCCGGGGATAAGAAATTTCGTACACCTACATGTGCGATGAAATATTTTTTATTCTAGGACGTTATTTTTTCTAATCAAGGAATAGAGGCAGTCCTAGGTTTTTTTTTATCATAACAAAATTGGGGTGTAAGGGGTCCCATATGACATCCCACGGGATCCAAGCCAACCTCACCTGCACGCGGTGCACCCTGCCAAATAGCAAACGAGGCATAACTGGCGACCCACCAACCCGCACTGGACCAGCGTGGTGGGATTACGGTCCATACCTCCCCATGACAGTCATCAAGGGGAGAGGCCTTTGCCCAGCAGTGGGACACTCATACAGGCTAGAAAAAAAAAACAAAATTGCACTATACATATAGTTTTAAAAAAATGAGAAAAATCCCTTGAAAGGTTAAGTTTGACCTGGTAAGTTTAATTTTAAAATGATCTTTTATTTTCATTTGTTTACATCTTTATTTTGTGTTCTGGCTATCAAAACAATATAATCAAATAATTTTGCTAGAAGAGTTAAAACAACAAACAGAATCGCACAAATGAAAACCGGCAAACAGGTTTTATATTGGTTTCCATTGAATTCCGTAGCTTTTTGATTTCAATGTCGAAGCATTTTGAATATGTATTTTACCAAGGTTAAAATACTGATTGTGACTGTACACAACATAGGTCCGAGAAAGTAGATTTGTGGAAGTTTCGTTTTTTGACAAGTTATGTAAGGCATTGTATTATTAATTGTATGTTTCTTATACTATCAAATAAGGATTTGATTCACTCTGCCAGGATACGCAAATATATTTGAGTTGCTTTTGCGTGTTAGGTTTGGTTAGATATACGCCTTCCAGAAATAATCCAAATAGCCTTCTGACTGTAGACGACAAACAGCTCACTCCTTTGTATCAATCAATCAATCCATCAATCAATCGTTTATTTCAGCAATTTTCATGCGTAGCTTAGTTTACATTACTGTATCACTAAGATATACTTGTATAGGCAGAATAATACATAACTAATACATTTTCGTAGTAGTTGATTTTAAGAATGTTATTAAATTGATTTCACTTATGAAATAAGAATAGTAATGTGTTACTGTGTTCCTTATAAGACAGGTTTACCTAGTTCAGGGAACAAATATAAACTCCAAGCCTAGTCAAATACAGAGTATCACATACTATTCCAATTTCATAAGTAAAATCAATTCAATAACATTCCCGAAATCAACTACTCGAATAATTATATAAATAACCTATATGAAAAAAGAAATTTGCCTATATTTTTTACGCTCATAATTTTTAATATTCCGAGATAAGGTTTTCAGGAAAATATTTTTTCTATAAAGAAAAAGACCGCCTAATCAGCTAGTCATAAAATAAAAATAAATGTAAAGAAATAGAAAGGTTATCTTTTTAAAATTGCTTCTTTATTTCTCGCAAACTAACACAAGCTATTAAATACAAATACTACTATAAAATGATTTCTGATGAGCTTTGACGCAACAAAAAACACTAGGTACACTACAATCAGTAGCAAATGAAACGCTTCCTACATCTAACTAAGACTTAGAAGTTTGGAGGTACGCCAAACTAGACCGCTAGATGTTGCAGGCAAAGGTACTTTCGTTGTCTCTGGGATAAGACCGAGCAATGTTCGGTCACGTACTGTGAAGCGACCTGGAAAAACGATCCAGGACGTGAGACTGGCAAACGCCGAAGTTTAGTAATAACAATAACTGTGTCTGAACACACGTGAAACGGCACACGAGGGTTCGCTTTAGTTTAAAACTAAATATTTACTCTAGTATTATTAAATTTAATGTATTATATCGTATATATTAACTCTTTTAATGTAAATAGACGTATATAATGTTTTATTTTAAAATGGTAGGTACGCAATTACTCGCCTATTTTATGAACTCGCATAATTGTCCGCCACTTTATTAGCGTATACTTACTCGTTTTATATTGTATTTTTATTTGTTTTCCATCCTATCAGGTCAGCAATTTGCCGCAAAAGCAATTCTAACAAATAAACAGCCAGGCTTACGTTCGGTTTGATAATTATAAGTAGATGAGCAGACGTCACCCAAAACAACTTTGTTCTTACAATTTGTTTTAGTTCATCAAAGTAATTCACTTGTAAAAATTCTCATGTAATGTGCAATGTAAAAACTAAACTAATCTGAGACTTGTGAAATACATCTTCCGATAAATGGTTTACATTAAAAGGATGACCCCCAGTATCTTTTGACTTTTCTTTTTTCGTTCCTTCCTAAAATATAATAGCTAAGCAGACTCAATTAAGGTGAACGTTTACGTTGCAAACAAAACGCATAGCAAAAACTTTATTATAACAACGCAGGTGCTACCGGCTGACTGAGTAAACTCCCAGGATTTAATCGAACTGCATATAGTCAATAACACGCTAAAATCGGTTTTTTTTCGGACCGGATACTGGACGCTTGTAGTCCGAGCGTAAGGCAACTGGCAATGTATTTTTTTTAAGCTTTCACTATTTATTTAAATGCGGTGTATTTTGCCAATGACGAGTATCTGACAATCACCTTAGACCTGCAGACCCGAGGGCAATTGTTATGTTGAAGAGTATTTAGTCTTGTGGACTAAACAGAAGCACATGAGGTTAGCTCCATGCGTTTCTAAGTTCTTTAAATTGTATTGATATGAAGTATAGTGTTAAAGACAGCAGCAGTAGATCAGAGGCCAATATTGGATAATGATACTTTTCCAACACCGTTTTATTGTTAGCATTATTGTAAACATGCTTTCACGCCTATAATCCCAGAGTGAAGAAGTAAAAATCTATGTCGAAAAAGACGGCCTAGATTTTTGATCTAAAGGCTGAATGAAAATTGTGAAAATGTTGCTAAGTGAAATGAAATTCGACAAACGTAGATTCTTCTTAGAGGGAACAAGTGCACTCACTTTCAAAATTACGGAATTGCCGAAGTGATACGTTAATAAATATTTGCGAAATTATGAATTAACATATCATAAAACTCGAGACGTTAAAGACCAAAATTAAACCAATATTGACGAAATAGACCGACACCTCAGCGGCAAATACCCAGTATGCTCGGGAAAAATTGAATAACATTCATATTCACATAGAAAACAAAAATATAATCTTCAATTTTCCCGTCCCTTATAGTGCGAATGCGAACATTTTCCATCATAAATATATGATTGCTCGCGGAACAGAAAACATTCATTACTTATGTCCGAAACGAAAACACGCGTGCCCGACTTCCGGCATGGAGGTCGAGGAAAGGATTCCTCTTTATGCATTTACTACATGAAATAACGTAAATGTGTATATTTTGTTGGCACAATTCTGTACTTTCACGATTTCATAATTGCTTATTTTCTCTTTAATTGCACAGAAAGAGTATGCTAGTAAATTTCAGTTCATATTTGTGTCTAGTTTGTTTACAAACAAAAGGGGTTCCCTTCATCTGGCATAATATCGACTGTCCGAAATACATTTCGCATAACAGTTATCGCAGATTTTTTTTAGCTGAATGATACTTTAGTATAATAGTATACTTAGCATAACTGTCATAACGCATAACATTCATTTGGCAGAATTTTGAATAGCAGAATACTAATATCGCCGACTTTCATTTCGCAGAATTTTATGTAGCAGAATATACCGTCCGCCGAATTTATTATGGCATAATTGTACCATAGCATAATAATTAGTAACGAACTGCTACCAGTAAAATAGGTTGGGTTAGGTTAGAAGTTCTACAATAACCTCACACGAAGCGCCAGGACCGCATTGCAATTGGAGCAGTGGGATAAATAAGGGGTTCCCTTCATCTTGCATAATATATAAATAATTACTACAGCAAAGTTAGGGATACAATCAAGGATGAAGTACCTAGTAAAATATTATTCTGCTTTATAACTTTATGCCAACTACATAGTATGCCATACAAAATTAGGCGAAACAATTATTCTACGCCAATGCCATATTTATGCCAATGTACTATTCTGCCAAAGACAATTTTATTGTGCCAAATGACAGTATGCGAATTTTTTTATGCCTAAAGTAATTATGCGAAATGATGATTCTGCCAAGGGTTGCCATGTAAAAATAAATTATGACAGTAAATTTTATGCAACATGAATGTAAACCAAACAAAAGATACAAATATGCATAAGTGCACTTCAAATAAAGATGCAACAGGAATTATATAAATTCCATTTCATGATTATCATCATCATCACTTCCCTCTGCGGTGTTTCCAACGCACTATGGCATATCCTCCTGTAAACGCGGCTCCACTGATAGGAAACAACAACTTGCCCATAACATTACTGACGGTTATGGGTGACGTTGATTGTTTACCGTAATGCCCCTATTTCACCATCGTGACGATGAAAAGTGACAGGTGATAATTCAGTATACATTACGAAGTGAACAATTTCAAAAGGTGTCAACAAACATAACTAGTTTGATGTAGGCTTCAATGGGATTCATACAAGCCACGCATTGTACACTAATATGTCTTCTGTCACGAGTCATTATCGGGATGGTGATGTAGGAGGCAGGGGTGATCCTTCTGCATTTTTGCCTTTTATGGATATTTAAAAAAAACGTAGGTAACTGAAACCACTTTAGTAAATTGCCACAGTTAACGCGGAATTCCACGACCAGAATAACAAACTGAATTGTATTTTTCGTGTTCTAGATTAAATAATTATATTTAACGAAATAACAAGTAACCCAAAATAACTTTAGAGGCCTCTTCAAACCTACCTAACTACTCAGTCCGTTTTTAATAATATTAGTAAGGGTTCTTAAAAGGGTCATCCTTAAAATAAATTGAATTATAAAAGAAGCCCCGAGATGTTTTTGTGACACTCTAAAATTATTGATTCTGATGGTTGAAAATTTCTTTGGGACATTTCGGCAAAATGAAATTGAAGTGAAAAAATCTGGAAATTCTTTGTTCAAGTTTTATTGAATGATTGTGTGGCACGAGTTCTTTTGTGTCGCCGATCATATTTCATTTGAAAGTCGCTCAAAGACTGTAAGAGGTCAAGTGTAAGTCGCGCTTGACTTATTGTAGTTCTTTTGCCTTTGGGATTATCAAGCACTACGGGACATAACTAAATATAGTGGCCATTTTATTCTTTAACGATATGAACTTGTTGTTCATCAAAAGTCAAACGACTATCTACGTTGTTCAGTTGTTTTACCCGCAACTTTGGCCGTAATCGTGGTTTCTTCTGTAAGTACCAAATTTTTGTGTTTATCCAGCTATTAAATGTGGATTTGATGCTTGCGCTCGTATAGTCACTGCGTGAGGTGCCTACTCGTACTGGACTGGAGCATAACTGGTCATGTTTTGTTTAACAAACACTTGTTCACACTACTACAGATGAATCTAAAAAGGGCACAACTAACATTTTAAACAAACAATTTCACAAAAAATGTTGCTTGTACGCTTTTTCTTTACGACGGCAGACCAGATGTAACAGAGCCGCCTGTGCATGACGGCGGAAAAACCAGAGCCCACGTCATCATAGAATGCCCAAAGGTCCCAAGGTGGCACCACCTTTGAACGCTACCAGAAGCCGTCGGCAACATTAAGGGTCTGTTAGGCTTCCTGGTAGAACAGGGTTGGCAAGAGTAGTGCCATCAACCCAGAACGCAAAAAAGTGCATAAACTATGTCGTCGTGTTGCTCGCTCTAACATATATGTCTTTCTGTCTTGGATGTTAAAGAACTACCAAAATCGAATATATGCATTTCCATGATAGGTTATTTTCAGTCCCAAGGAAAGTTCAGCTTACCGGTGAATTCGTTTATGCACATACAATACACACCCCCTTACACCCCCACACGCACACACACATACACAGATGTACATACTAGAAATTGTTATGTGTGCTGGAGTAACAAATATCACAATTACGCTTTACTGGTAGAAACTTTAAAAACTTCAAAAACTTCCTAGCTTACTTTCCAAAATTAAATGTTCAAAATATATTCGACATTGACGCTGAAACTTGGCATCACTTGAATGACTGGCAAATATTTTCTACGTACGGAACCTTAACGTCAGATCAATAGAACTAATTGCTATTCACGCTTACCATATCTCTTTCACAAGACTTTGGACTTAATTGTTAGTCTCTTAAGATTTCCAATAGGGTGCGGTGTCGCCGTGATGGGACACCCCGCAGTGCTTAATTAACTCTGAGGGTGACTTGACACAACGCTATTAAAAACTTCTTTCGTTGTGACATACAATGGACAAAGAAAATGGCGATTTAGGCACTTGCCAATTAAGGCTAAGTAATTTACTGTGTGCCATAAAAAGAGGGTGACGGAACGCATCTAAAAAAAAATTTTTCTACTCGCTTACTATAAACCGCTAATATTTAAATCGTTAACGGTTTCAGAATACCACTATAATAAGAGCGGGAAGACAATTCTATAATGAGGGTTGCCATGGTAATAACAGTTCTATAATAATTAGTAAGTCATCCGAAAGCATGGTGGACAGTGCGTCAGATTCCGATTGTATTCTCTAATTTTATTAAATCTCTCAAATTTACCAAAGTCAAACTCAATTCTTGTCTAACAAGAATAGTTTGACGTTTATAGCTTTAGGGTTACAGATATTTAAAATCAGAGAACACAGGTCTGAATTGGCCCCAGTGTCTTATCTTTAAACTCAATTATGTCCGTTTTTTTATATTGTAATCATGATTACATTTGGTTATGACTTTTGTTAAGGGTATATCGTCTATATAAAGGAAACTCACTAATTTAAAAGTAAATCATGGGACCAATTCGGACTATGTTCTATAATTTTAAATATCTGTAAATATAAATTTATAAACGTCAAACTCGATTTTAGTCTAGCAATCATTGAGTTTTACCTATATATATACAGTAGGTTTACAGAGATATTTAAAATAACAAAATACAATCTTACTTGGCTTCTATACCCAATACGAGAGTTCTTTCTCTATAAAAACAAATGTGAAATAAAGATAAAGCTAGCCAATTTAGTAAGTTAGAGCCCCTAAGTATTATCTAACTGTAGCAAAAAACGTCTAGGGCATTACTATATTATGTGTATGTCTTGAGTTAGTCGGTCGGTCTATAGTCCCACTATTAATAATAGGAGGCCCAGACCTTTGAAAGGCGTACAAGGAGGCAAAACCAACACGTAGAGGCCCTAAAGGCAACTTTAATTTAATAAAGTGACTAGGAAGCTTATTATTATTATTAATTCCAAAGAGGAAACTGTAGCAAAATAGACTCTTGATGGTACTTCTCTTTTACACTGAGCTTAATATGAAACGGCTAATAAATTCAAACATGAAATAATTATAAAACATTCTAACAAAGCTTTGAAAATGTTTCTGATAAAACAACATCATTGTACGACGGCCATTGCCAATATAGACTTGCAGTCTGAATTGAACCAATTTTCTTAAAAGATTCTGACCTACACCGGTGTTTCTACAAACAAAATTTCACTAAAAACATTTATTTTTCAGACCTCATCGTTTGAAAGCAAAATATGTAACTGATCTTGTTTTACCAACAAAATCATCAGTTAAGTTATTTTATTATTTCATAATTAGAAATTAATATTATTAATTTTACGTGTTTATCTGTTCATCTATGTATCTGTGGCATCGATCGCTTAAATCAATGAGTCGATTCAGAATCAGTAATTTTATTAAATAGATTTACTTGGCTGGTTCTTAACTTAGTTTAGAGAAAATCGCTTGGACCGTTTAATATTTATCAGCTCTGAAAGTAGTATAGCAGTCACAATTATCTTGTTCGCGTTTTGATCTTATTTATATGACAGTTAAGTTTCTTAATTGATCTGTCCCGAGTTTTGCTTAATTACAATGTCAAGAAGTTCTTCTTTACCTTTAAAACATTTGGTCGCAATAAGTATGATTGTTTTTCATTGTGTACCAAAATTGCTTACTAATTTATGTAATAAAATCAAATTTATTTGTCAAAAACTGTAAAATCAAACAATTTAAATGTATATAAACGTTTTTTAGCCTTGCGTTACTTAACTAACGAATTTGAATAATAAACGAATTGGTCGTCAAGTGATAAGATATAAATTGAAAATTAACCTGGTATTTGTTTAGAGATTTATTAAAGAATTATAACTTTTGCCGACCATCCACCCATCGACATGCTTGGTGTTTGCCGTAAACACCGCGGGACGCAACTAAACATTATGGCACAATTACACTGTTTAAGTCCGCCGCATGCGGCCATAGAATTTGGTTCAAATCTGAACTATAAATGAAGGCAGATTGATCCAATTGCGTTGACCGCATGGGCTATTCCCAGTAGTCCGCACCCCGTAGTCCGCACTGCGAACTACTGGAAAAAAAAATCCCAGTAGTTCGCACTGTTGAATTTCATATGGTATTATAAGAGCAGGAATATAAAAAGTAATTTTCATTTAACACATTTATTTAAAATTAGACCGATTTATTGTCATTGTCATGTCATTAGTATCGTACTGATTATATATACATATATAGAGTAAAAATGCTTTACTATGTTGATTTGTTAAATTTTTCGTACAATTAATGGTTTTTTTTAAATTGTCAGTCTAATTTTAAATAAATGTGTTAAATTAAAATCCCTTTTTTATATTCCTGCTCCTATAATACCATATGAAATTGAACACAGTTATGTTGAATTAAACAGTGCGAACTACTGGGAATTTTTATTCCCAGTAGTCCATAGTGCGAACTACTGGGAATGAAAATTCCCACTAGTTCGCACCACTTGCCGGAGGTGCGGACTAGTGGGAATTTTTATTCCCAGTAGTTCGCACTGCGGACTACTGGGAAAACAAATCCCATTAGTTCGCAGTGCGAACTACGGGGTGCGGTCTACTGGGAATAGCCCGACCGCATGCGGCGGACTACACAGTGTAATTTTGGCATTAGAGTGTGCACGATGTATATCCATCTCACTCTAACGTATGTTTGTGTCCTGCAGTGTTTGTGGCAAACACCAAGCATCTGGATACGGCATAAAATCATGATTCTCTAGTTTTGTTAAACTTGGACTTGCATTGTTTTAAAATTGACAAACCGATGTTTTAAATTGACAGAACTCTATTGATATCCGATTGATACAATTGTCAGTTAGTTATCTTATCATCACTCCCTTATTTTTATTTTATTTCGCTATATTTAGTTTTGTATGGCTGCCTTTATCACCCGTTATATATATAGAAATTTTAATTACGAGAATGCATCGTTTGTCTGATTCTGGTCAATAGGTCCAGAACAAAGCTTCAATTTATATTGTGTGCGAAACTGTTACCAAATAAAACAGAAATGGAACAGTTTGTTTTTTTTATACAACAGTCCAGATTCTGACAAAGGGGCAGATAAACAAAAATACGACTTGGTGTTTTGAATGGGTTTTGGTACTGTGAACTAGTTAAGTTAATTTGTCGTTACGAGTATTAATTTCATTTTAAGTTAGCGTTAACATTACAAATGTTAAAGAAAAAAGGAGTTTAGATTCTAACAAGGTTAATTGTTGTCTCAATAGTCATAACTTAATCGACATAAACCTGGAACTATATAAGGCTTCAGGAACTTAAAAAAGAATTCACACGTACATTGACAAATAAATAATTTAAACATAGAATCAGAAACTGTACTTTCGGTGACACAAATATAGGTACTTCTATTTTCCCTGACCTCGGATCGAAAAAGCATCGCAAAAGATGTAAACAAAACTAAAAAAAACAATTCACATTGATTACTCCATAATGACGTACTTTTCAAGATCAAGTGAGGTCTTTGCAACGATATATACACTAGATCATTATTTTCATATTAAGTTTAAGATGAAATAACTATTAATTATACGTATTTTTTATTAAAACCACGCTTGGTGAATATTTGAGGTTATGTGTCAAACGGTACTAATTTGTTTACATCGTTCACAAGTTCTATTGGCGGCGACTTTACTAGCTTCTATGTTCTGAATCTTTACTAAGCTGTCATTTATTAATGTGTTTATTGTAAATTAAATTAAAATAACACTTATACAACACGTAAAATGACATTTTGAATTTCTAAATCAGTAATTTCCCGAAACCTCAACGTGTTACAAGAAAAGCAATCCCCAAATCCATCCGGATCAATTTGCAATTCGCCAATAACTAGGGTATTACGCTCCACCCGGGTAAGCCCGCGAATTCCCGGGTTTTGAGGAAAAATACCAGGGTAATTAATTACCTGGTTTGCAACTCCCTCGTTTGTTTTACAAATTATGTACATAAATTAGACGTAATCGCTTGCGTATGCGTTGAAGAGTTTGGGTTGGAATATTAAAAATGAGACGCGGAAAACGTTTATAAAAAAACTTTTGACATTCCGTAATTGATTTTTCTTTTCTGAATTTAAGCGTTACTGTGAAATGGTATTTCTAATTCTCTTTATGCCAGCAGGGTGTTGAACTCTTTCTTTAATTGTCATTGCTAAATTGCTCTTGCTCAGCTATCTGACTTTCTATTATAATTACTACTTTTGGCACCCGGATCTCTCTCTAAAAGTCAACCTTATTCGTATCTTTAGATTGTGATTCACATTCAAAAACTATATTGATAATTATGTTACTAGAGGATGCCCGCGACTTCGTACGCGTAGAATTAGTTTCCCACTTCTCCCCCTATTTTAACCCCTTAGGGGGTGAATTTCCGAAAATCCTTTCTTAGTGCTCACTTAAATCATGAAAGGATCTGCTGTACCAAATTTCAAGTTTCTAGGTACAGTAGTTTCGGCTGTGCGTTGATATATTAGTCAGGTTTGCCTTTTATATATATAGATAAAAGCGCCACAAAGTACCGCTCCGGGTTTGTACTTATCTCTCTCTCACTTTCATACACTCTTATTAAAAGCAAGTGAGATGGAAGTAAGTATAAACATGAAGTACCTTCTAAGTGCTTACAAGCAGTTTATAAATTGAATTATACCCCAACCAGCAAAATAGTCCGTTAAGAAATCAGTTTATGACTAAAGAGTCCTATTAAAGCGTCATTAAGGTTTTTGTTATGACCCTGTGTTTTATAAAAGCGTCTTATATCCCTTTTCAGCTGTATAATATTATACGGCACTTTAGTACTGTTAAAAAGTTATGTAAACGTTTACATTACATTCCTAAATCATGCTTTTAACGCTGCACTATAAGTGATTCTATTATATCACTAAAGAGCTTCCTTGTCCTATTAAAGCTATAGATGGTACCGTTTTAGGGCAAATTTGTGTTTATTGTCGCTTCCAAATGAGTATTATGGTGCAAGTGCTAAAATTGTAAAAAAAATACTATTATAGGATAATAATGTACTATTGTTGATTTTTTCAACACTGATATGTGTCGGATTTGTGAAATAAACATTTCCAAATAGCTATTATAGGATATATACTATAGTTGCCCCGAGGATACTATTAAAACACTGAAAGGTCTTGAAATCAGTGTTTTGGTAACTGCTACGTCTCATAGTCGAGTTAAAGAGATTTAAATACTTTTAATGGGGTTTTCTGATATATAAAAGTGGCATTTGGCCACTAATAATCAGCCGAAATGTCCATTAGCAGAAATTTAAAAACTTTTTTAGAACAAGACAGACATTGGTGTAATTGTTATACTAGGCTCTATCACGCTGTTTATTAAAAAGTAAAAAAAAATGGATTTAAGAGACTGGAAAAGATTCAAGAGGAGTGGTGCATTCCGAAATAAGGTTAAGAAAAAATATCAACAATCGTCAGCTTTCACGCGTAATGTTACGTCCATTGACAATAACAACAGTAACCATCAAAGCGAAGTGAATGAAGCAAGGCTGGGTTCCGTACAAAATAATAATAGCCATACAACAACCTTTACACCAGAAAAAATTGAGCTTTATGATTATTTTTATATCTTTTTTAATTAAAGCAAAGTGATAATGGCAAAAATGAATCAGTGTCGCGCCCACAACCGTGACATTTTTCGGACAATATAAAAGTGTAAGTATCCAAGGCCAAGTATGCAAATCAAATTGGCGCATAAAATCATCTTTTCTTAGAAAGCAGTCGACATCCATTTTACTGCACGTACTGGAAAAAAGAAAAGTGACGCTGTAGCATAGCATACATTGCAAATTAGATGAGTAGGTACATGTACCACCAAATAATATCATTATTTTTTGTAATTACGTGACGCCCTTCATTTGGTATAAGAAGTTTACTCACCCGACACCAATCAAAGAAATCACACATAAGTATGACATCAAAAGGTTTTTTATTCGGTTTAAGACGTGTTAAGGAACCCTAATTTTCGGCATGGCGGCATGACCGACCTGATAGATAGTTATATAGTAAGCCTATAGTAAGCACGTACACACTTTTTTACCAGCAGTCGAGTCATTTATATATTTTAATGATTTTAATTTCATAAATACTAATAATTAAGGGGGCGCATGAAAATTGTGTTTATAATACTGGTATACTTTGTACGTAAAACTTCAATCGCAAGTAAAAATGTCAGTCTAAGACAATACTTTACACCTTTATTTTACAAACAGTGAGCTTACTTACCAAGGAGTCTGTTTTTTAATGGTTCTTTATTAATTTTTATTCGGAGCAGTAGTACGCACCGTCACACAACTCACATCAACTTTCCGGATGAACTATAATAGCTCCCGAATCTCTAATATAGGACTGAAAAGTCCATTAACAGAACTCTGATTACTTTTTTGTAACTTTTTTGTGATGTAAATGGCACAACAATCACTGTTAAAACCTTAAAAAGTGTTACACGACCCCGTTTTATTATAACTATAGTTCTAAAGTGTGATTTATGGAGCCACAATAACACGGTTATGTCACAAAATTGCGATATAACTGTGCCAAAACCTGCCTGGGTAAACGTTTACATCAACCTTATAGGACATGTATGAAACACTAATTAGTGTTTCTGGAAACGTTCTATCGACTTGTATAGTACTTACTTTTGCTAGTTGGGACATTACAACTAATATTAGAAACGTTAAAGGTTCTGTGTTAGTTTGTTACTCCATTACGCTGCAATGGCAAAACGAATCTGGAGGAATGTTGGAATGTTGATAGATTGAAATTTAATTGCTGACAGGTTTTTTTTGAAGTTCGCGAGGAAATAAATAATCAAAATCTAAGCGTACGACGTCGAGAGCAAAAAAAAGTTAAGATAATTATATTTTTATAAATTAGAGCACTTTTATTACCCCCATTGATGTAGAAGTAGTAGGTCTTTTGTCCAAAGGGTGTTATTTTTATTCAATTTTTCTTCAATTATTTAAAGTACGAGTAGCTCCATAAGAGTCACCCGCCAGTCGTTGCTTCGTTTGCATTTAATTTTCTAAATACCCAGACCAACTATAAAAAAAAAAAAAGATGTTTTTTCAGTAAATAGGCCGCACGGGCACTTTTTACACGTCAAAATCTACCAGCGCTTCGCAAGAGACCACTGCTGAGAAGAAACGCCGCAAGAAACTCAACAGTCAGTCGTTTTTTTTTAATAGTACCTACTTATGATATTATACAATTATAAAGCTTAACCTAGCACGATATAAACAATGAATTTAACATAAAATAAAAATAAAAATAAAAAACAAAAAACATTCAAGCGTAGCTTGAGCAGGAAAAGCGTAGCTACGAGTAAATAATAAGTTTTACAGAAACATAGCTAATAACTAACAACTCTAGTTAAACTAGGTTTTGATTAAAAAACCATACGTTTGAATTGACCCATTCATTAAAGAACTACAATATCACTTACAAAGGCGTCAATCTTATAATAATACTCCTTTCTTGTCTTGTCGAAGATTACAAAGCATGAAAGAAGCAATTTAAATGGAGCACCTGTAATTTTCACGTCTCGGAAGTAAACGCTTGGTTTCACTGCTATTTAATTTTGTAAATTGCCTTTGTTGCTACTGCAAACTCATTGCATACATAAAATATCGCGAGCACCACTGACTGCTCATGAATTACGGTCCTGAACCATATTTCACATCTCCCCTCCCCAACGTTGTCGCATTTTGGCCAAACATTGGCCAACACGTTTTCGTATATTGACAGACATTTGCATATTGGGCCAACGCTTATTCAAATATGCAGAATATTAAATCCAACACGGTCTCCATTGTAGATTATACTTTGTGATTTGCGATCGGATTTTGATTGCGAATTGGCATAGAGTGGCTTCCAATTTATATTCGTTGGTTTAATTTTACACTGGATTTTGGTAACAAAAAATGAACAATAAATAAAGTACTGTACCAGATGCTGCCTCAGGATATTTAGGTGTGACAAAAATAAAGAGTAGATACAATAACATATGCCTAATATTTTGATACGTAAGTCTCACACGTCATCAGTTTTCAGCTGGACTCCCATTGTCCCATTTCGCTACTGTACGATTTTCGGATTTGATTACTTGTCTTTAGTTGATTGAATTATAAAGCGCAATAGCTAAAGTGTTCTTGAAATATGCTCTGTCCTTGCCATGTCATTATGACATTTGAATTAAACAAAAGGGGACAATCGGTGTTAAAGATGTATGATGGTGAGTTTTGAGGAGAAATTGTTGATATCGCAAACGTGAAAAAAGAAACAGAAAATATATGTGTTTTTTTTTATTGTATTAAGTATTTCTTGTAGTAAGTGTCGTGTCATCTTCGGCAGTTACATAATAATAATATGTGACGTACACGAGAATCGGTCGGCCAGATAAAAAAAAAACTAACATACATAGAAAAATGTCTTTAGTTTAAAACTACACTTTAACAGTACTCCTTAAAAAATCAGCAAAGTTACTTAGCGTATCCAGGCACGGATTTTAGTTTCCAATGGCAAATTAAAGGGATGGGACATCAGAGCTTGAAATATATTGCCTCGTAATAACCATCGTGATTACAACAAAACTGGCTCAGAATTTGATTTAAAAAAAAAGATAGTTAGTTGGCTATGTAAATAATAAAAAAACAGTTTTTTATTGCGTAACTTAGAACTAGGTTATAAAGTGGTAGCAGCCTCTTTTTAAGTGAAAAATGCACTTGTTTTTAGGGAACACCGCTCTTCCAAGTGATGGTGGCTCTTAACATACGGGTACGTACCAAATACAAGGAAAATAAAAACTTTTCAAAATGACAACCTACGACTTACTATATAACTAAGTAAAAAGTAATATAATTTATCTTGTTTTCCTGTTACATTATGGCTTTTAACAAATTGGCTTTTATTGTACCAGTAAATAAAGAGTACGAAAATCTAGAGATCGGAAGCGTAATTATCGATTAATAACTTAGTACCATACATTGATAACCATCAATACTATATTACGGCACTTCTCAAACTCTACATATAAAACGCAACAAACAAATGTAATAAAAGTGAAAGCTTACGTTTATCGCTTTTATTACGAAGCTCGTAAAACTTGCAGCATATTCCTGGGAATAAAATATTTCGTATTTTCTTACAAGTTGTGGATTGGTTATGATAAAACAATCATAAAGTATACGACCACAGCAATACGAATTTATCACCTCACTTGCTGAATTTTCATGGCCACTATCTATAATAAACTGGCATTACATAGAGGTATACATAACGATGAATGTCAAAAACCGCTCTCTACATTTCTTACTAGATATGTTATATAGATTTTCCGTCTACTTACTGAATAAACATCTTTATCTCTGTTTTAACGGAAATTTCCAAAAAATATCCAATTGGCAACTAGTTATTTATACCGCGAGGCATACAATTGAAATATCGAGACTGCATATGCCTTGACAACCCTTGGGGACAAAGAGATATTGTTTCTATGGTAGTCTTACCACCATAACGGAAAATAAAATGCAAAAACTTCTGTTTGGTGGCAGGTAAATGGGTGAGACTAACGAAGTCATTCGTACGGATCTTAATTTAAGACTTATCACCGTTATCATGTGCTCCGTCTTCACTATGTCCAAAGTTATGGGAACCAGAGCACGCGGTAGATCGCCCATGGGATGGACATACCAAATTGGAGCTGAACCAAACCCCCCGTGTATTAATATACTAGGGTGGCATCAACCCGAGGAGAAAAAGAAGAATTCACTGCAGTAGGAAAAAACAATACTTACCTACACTTAAATTGGTTTCAGAATATACTTTATAACTTAACAAATTTCCAACGTAGAATCACCATATTAATACCTCCAGCCAAGCATACATATTTTATTACACTCAAGAAGGTCAATCGAGCCATAAACAAATACCGACAGACAAAATATGCGCATATTATATTATAGTGTCGTGTTTATTACTCTGGACTTATCAACCAACTTCCCAAAGTTAATAAAACCATGGCGGCAGTAGGTACTATGTTCCGTAATCGCCTTGGCACTTTAATTTATAGTGAGCCGGAGATCTTACATTATTTGCGTTAATAGACGTTGCATTGACGCAAACGCACTGACGGCAGAGGCGGCGCGTTGTAGTGCATCCCTGCAGCATAGCGGAGGCGTTTGATTATGGAAACAGTCCAGAACGCACTGGCTTCACTATCTGTGCGTTTGCGGTTTTAGAACGAACTTACCATTATAATTTATTTGGTTACAGCAGCAAAATTAGTGTGCTGTATATTCCGAGGCACCACTTTTAGTTAAAGATGTTTTCGATAGAGGAGACTAATTACTTGTTTGGATACTATTAGCGATAGTGATATAACATCATTCTCACTAATTTTGCCACTACCAGCCACTCCTTTGACGACGTGAGTAACCTTAATGGTGTCTACTAAACTAGCGGTCCCGGGTTCAATTCTTGGTAAGGGTGGATAGTTTGTTTGATAAGCGCAAGTACATATTAATTCCTGTTTAAGGTATTTGCCACATATTAAAGTTTTAGTTTAGTACAGACTACCACAAAACAATATTAATTAAACTTTCGCGGTGTCAACTAGCTGGCGGCCACGTACCTTTTTTTTAATTTTTCTTTTTTTAGGCAAATTTTATTGGCATCCAGTATTTATATTAAAAGTTATTCATGTTAACACAAAACATCAGTATTTAAATTAAGTGAGGCCTAAAAAAACTTGACATCATATCCTAAACGGTACTTGCACTAAAAAACTTTTCCCCATTTCTTAATAAAATGATGAAAATTTAATAATGTAAGTCATTTTACAGCCCCAGTCCCTGGTGAAATCCTCAAAGAATCGATCAACAAAAACTAAACTCTATGGGCACGTTTTAAGGTTTTACTTCACTTGGAGTTGTTGGGTGTCTAACAATCTACATAGTAAGAAAGGGGCGAAAACTTCACCTTTGCGCCCAATTAAATCTGGAACTAGAACCGCGCGAACTGAATCGAAGTTTGAGATTGAGTTTGTTTTATGCTTGTAGAGAGCTGGATATTTACACAGCCTTAGTCGGTTGTCGGGCGTAACTGCGTCTTCAAGATTTTATACAGGAACTAGCGTTAATCAGGAACTTCATCCACGTAGTAAGTAACCAAGGAAACTCTGATTTTTAATAAAAAAAATAAAACTTCAAGGTTTAAAGTGGAATATAAACTAACTATATGCCAAATAATAAAAAATATTACTTTGTTAATTACAGAAAAGTGGTGAAATAAATAGAGACTGTGAAAGGAAAGAGAACATGGCATAAAAATCACCAGTGATAATGACCCTATCTCGTCCCTCTTCCCTGCAATATCACTACATAGGTAGTATAAAACAAAGTCGCTTTCTCTGTCTCTATGTCCCTTTGTATGCTTAAATCTTTAAAACTACGCAACGGATTTTGATGCGGTTTTTTAATAGATAGAGTGATTCAAGAGGAATGTTTTTATGTATAATAAGTTCTGGATATTGTACGGGTGTTAAAGAAAACTTACATAAACCGAAGCGAAGCGAGGGCGGGTCGCTAGTAAAATTATATTTTTTGAACTATAAAGTATGTTAGAAAGCATAAAACCATCTGTCAAAAATGATCTCGAGGGAAGAGGTAGCAAGCAATGAAAACACCGTGCTTAATAATAATCTCAGAGTTCTCCCGACCTAATAGCGCCATCTATCGCTTATTAGTGTAACTAGAATCAACTTAACTATCTTCAGCAACTTTTTTATTTAGAAAAAAACGATAGCTTAAAGGATTCTGGCTCAGCAGCATGTCACGAATACAATCGCGATGCTAATATTCTGCAAGGACCTATTGAACTTAGAACTAAGCGATTTACTGAACGGGATGAAGGGACCACGACAAAAGGCACGGTTGCATGGGTTAAGGTCAAGGGATACATTATTATTATATAGATATTTATTAATTTTTCTATTAGTTTTTTACAATAAATATTCAAATATAAAATTAAATTACAACATTAATACAAAAAACCAACATTATTTAAAACCTAACCTACGAGGCTTATTGGCAACTATAGTCCTGTCCGTGATGACAGATCGATCCCAATATAGCTTATAACGCCGGTGTCCGTGTGTACTTATAGCAGTGCACTTCAGACTCAACAAGACCATATCGAAGAGCAAGTTGCTGATGGATGATCCTGGCCACGAGGTTATGTCTGTGCAAGTACTCGCCGTTGGCCAAATGCGAACAACTAGAAGTTATATGTCTGAGGGACTCGGCGGGGCAACGTCACGCTCGAAAAATGTCGACCGTGCCATCCCTCAGAATATATTTCCGGTAATTGTTCGTCATTATGACCTCGTCAGCAATTGCACAGACAAAACCTTCGGTTTCCCCAAAGAGGTCACCGAACCGGTAGTCAGTTCACGGACGCTAAAAAGTCTACGTCGGGCCTTATTAGGGCCCGGTAGAAGCGTCCGTGTAGCTCCTTGCTCTTCCATTATTATGTTCTTGCGGTCTTCAGTGCTCAACACCGTTGGTCTGCGCCAGTTATCGTTTGCCAAGGAGAGAGGCGTGAGGTTCCAGTCTACTGCATCACGATGCATCCCACTCTCATTCCCAAGGGTATAATCCCTGAGATTGGCATTAGCATTTAAAAAAATGCCTCGACCTCCACACTTCCTCGGGATGTACAATCTCATGACAGACGAGCGCGGGTGCAACATGCGATGTGATTTTTGAAACAGGAGCAGCATTCGATCACGCTACGCGGTGAGGTTAGTTCCTCCCTCTGTAGCCCCGTAGTATGCTCGCATGTAATTTTCATTGTTCGATGTTGACCATCGCATGCGGCGCACTAAACCACCGGTAGCGGTAGCCTTGCGCGTAGCAGGATGCCCCGCAGGCCCCAAGCGTGCCGGCAACGGTGGTCACCCGCGTCGCGCAGGTGTTCGCGGCGGCGGCGTAGGCGGCGGCCCGCGCTCGTCGCTCCACACGCTGGTGTCGGGCGCAGTGGCAAACTTATCACCCGACGAGGACATTATTATTATTATTATTATTATTATTATAGCCTCTTTATTTCCTTAATAAAAAAAATATTACATTTCATTTTAATCAATAATATTATTTATATTTCTTACAAATTTTAATAGAGTTGCGTTTAAAATGATAATAATTGAGTAATCAATCTATATAATCGTTATCTTGCATTAAAATACTTTTAGTTATGAATATTAATTTAATTATTTATATCTTGTGCCTTTTTAATCCATTCTTTGCCGGCCACTTTTCGTACCTCATCTCCCCATCTTTCTTTATTATGAGGTCCTTCCCACGTAGTTACTTTTTTGTCCATTTATGTTTATTCATACGCATGACATGGCCAGCCCACGACCATTTCAGTTTTATGCAATGTTCCAAAGCATCGATTCAGTTTGTTGTTTTTCTGATATCGGTACCTAATTTTATTTTCCTGTCAATTCTTCTTAAGTTTAAAATACTTCTCTCCATCGCGCTTTAGCGTGTTTGTATTTTATGTTTTGTTTTGACATTGTATATCCAAGTCTGGCAGCATTAGATAGACATGGCAATATACAGGAATCAAGAATTATTTTCTTGAGTTTTACAGGCAGTGTCGAATCAAATTCTTTGTAGCTCCAAAACTTGTTCCGTGCTGGGTTTATCCTCCTGCTTATTTCATCCTGCTGTCTGTTTTTGGTAAATGATACTTGTTTGCGAAGGAATGCATACTTTTTTACATATTCAAGCGGGGTGTTATTGACCTGTATTGATATTTTTTCAGCATTAGTCATGATCTTGGTTTTCTTGGAGTTTAATTCTAAGCCGATTTCGCGGCTCACAGTGTCAATTTTACGGCCCATTTATTCTAATTTAGTTGCTGAGTCTGCGAACCGGAGATTGCTTAGATATTCGTCTTTGATACTTATACGTTTCTGTTTCATTACGCTTTGCAAAACTGTTATAAATATTCTAGGAGAGAAAGGGTCACCTCGTCTTACTCCTCGACCGATTTTTATTTCAGAACCTCTGGTTTCCATTTTTACATGGCTCACACTTTTGCTATGTATATCCTGTAAGAGCTCGATAGTTTCTGAAGGTACGCTGTATTCGTCTAGGTCTTTCCTCATACTTTCATTAGATATAGAGTCGAACGCTTTGGCGTCTTGGGTCTCCCTCGTTCCACGTATTTTTCTATGACTAATTCCATCATGAGCTCCATATTATTTTATTTCACGACTACGCATTTATGAACACATGTGCAATATTTCGTTAATACGTACATAATATTTTGAACCACTTTAACTATTATGTCTACTTATATTATTAACTTACATAATAATATCAAGGCTAACGTGTCGTAATCGCCTACATGTGTCAAAGTACTTGAATGCCTTATTTTAGACACTATTATAAAAAAATTACACAGCTGTTGTATTTTTTTTAGTAAGTAATATGTTTTAGAAAGTGGTACTATTTTTGATCCTGTCATTCGATTTTGATGTCAGATCTTTGCGATTATACTTACTCGTAGGATACACCAAAAGTACTCAGACCCAGATTACAACTACAACTACGCAGAAGTAATGTATTTTACATTACAAGTATCACCATTAACAACATTTTCACAATAATAATGTCTTACGTCTTTAAACTCCTGTAGAAACAGATAACTACCTATTTATAGCTAAAGCTGGTACAAATCATGCTGAGCTCTGGCCACATTATTTAAAACTGCGTTCTGAAGCTCGCGGTTGGCTGGCGAGGCTTCCGGCAAATTTGACGCAGCGAACACGTATGCAGCATAGGCGAACGCGATTGGTTGAATTTTAACACTCGTAGATAATTGAGTATAAATGTTATTTTACTTTTTCACACATTGTATTACTAATATTATTTGTGGAATTCATGAATTAAAACTAAAATGTAATATTTAAAATAGTTTGACTAGTGAGCTTAGAATCCCTATTAACTCGTATATTACAGAGTCCAGTATATAATCTCATTAGACAATATGAATGGGCTGAAGATAATGCATTTTTTCTTTTGCAAAAGTAAAAAGGATTATGTACCTAACTAGAAGTATTATTATTTCTATGAAACAAGAGACTAAGTTTGTGACAACTCAATCTTGATAAAACGATGCTATGCGTTATACGTATACAACTAGTTTTTTTAACTCTCAGAAACTACAAGTGGCAAAATTTTGAACGTAAAAAATGTTTCATTTTGCTTGTTTAAAGCATACAAGGTTACATCTACGAATGCACAGTTTAGGTAAAAGTTACTGTAACAGTATTATTTACAACGTAGTCATTATAATAACATAATATACAGTGGATGACGCGACTATGTACACTAAAAACTCGTTTCCATTTTAACCCCCTTTTCTTTCCACTATCCAGTCGCAGCATGTTTAGGTTGGTCAGCGCTTTATAATTAATTCAAACTAATCAGGGTCGTGCGACCGGGCCGCCGTCGCAGACATTGGAATTATATTCCGACGTTAAAAAAAGCGAAGCTCGCCCTGCCATTGGTCACGGAGTCTTGACACCAACATGGTTGTACGGTAGTGAATCATAGGTATGCCAAAAGAAGAAAGAAAGCAGCATTAATGCTGTGGAAAAAAGAGCTCTGAGAAATATGTTGTTTGATGATAGATAAAGTTAAAAATAGTGAGATATAAGAACGATGTGGATTGAAAAAATATGTTGTGGCAATGATCGAAAACCTAGCATGGTTTAATCATTTAGAAAGGATGGATGAAAGGTAAGTTATGAAGGAGGCAGGAGAGCGAATGGTGAACGGGAGGTATGGTGATGAGTGAATCGAAACTTTTTTGTTTAGACCGGGGCACCTGGCGTTTTATAGTCTCTGCCTATACCCCATTGGGAAATAGGTAGGTAACAGAAGCCATGTATGGTAGTAGGTTAAAAAACTCAATTTAAGTAACAGTGAAGTTAACTCAATCAACAATCAATACATTTTGGCACCCTGCCCTAACCCGCTGTCTAGCCAGTACGCTCGCGTACACTTATGCCGCGCGTATATCGCAGTACTTTCGCGCACAGTCCTCTAATGGCGCGTAATGCAGCTCAAGAGGTTTTTAACTCGAATGTACAGACATGGACAGAGAGCACAGACCTCTCTGGCTTTTGTAAAAGTTTTAAGAGTATTTTATGTTTGTAGCCAAATAATGCAACTTGCCATGCGCATAATAATAAAACATTAATTTAGTTCTTAGCGTATTGTGCTCAGGGATAATGTACCATTCTAATGGTAAAAGTGTTTTGATTTTGGTCGAGTAGTTTTTAAATGTATTCGTTCCAAAAATACAAATTGTATGAAATTGACTGAATGTTCTTGATGTGATGGAGAGGACTGTATAAATTATAACACACTGATTTTAATCTCACTTTTATTACTGTGAACTGCACAACTTTATAAAATACGGAGCACATAGAAAACACGTATTGACAGTTGCATGGCTGGACGGACAAGAGAGCGAGAATGAGTGAGTGAGTGAGTGACTTTATTATGACTGAATAATAAACACAAATCTTTCTCTTTTTATAATATAAGTGTAGATGTAGATTTACGATGAAACCAGTTAATGGTATTTATCACAACAAAATTGGTTTACATATTTTTTTAAAACAATCAGAGCAAATATGTTGTTTTATCTGTGCGGTCTCGGGTTTTTAGTTGTCGTACAGTTTTAATGTAAGTAGTGGTTTTACGGTGTATACGGTTGAACAATCGAATTACTTCCGAATAGGTGAATAGATAATAATATTTAAGAGATTTCAATGGTGCCAAAGGGTCTTTTTTTAAACAACACGCTGCTCAATTTGTACACGAATTAATTACCGGCGAGCCTATAGTTAGCATGTTAGGCGGATGAAGTAGTAAGGGAAACTGAAAGACTTATCTTTTAATATCTTATTTATATTGTGACTTTTAGTTTCCCTTACTCAGATTCAGATTGCACTTTGGTCCAGCTGTTTTTTCGATGTCCTGCTGCGAAAGTCAAATAGACTGAATTATTATTAATATTTACAATAATATTTTTAAAAAAATCGCTGTTGTTTCGTCCTTTATTTATTTAATCTTTCTTTCATGAAAGAGTATTCTTAGTGGACAGAAGGCGAACTTAATGCCGTAAGTCCTCCTTTGTATCATTAAACAATGTTGAATAGGTTATTTAGTACTGAGGAAAACATTTCCATCGGGAAAACACTACGTTCCCACAGCAAATATCATATCGGTATTTAATATTAACGTCAATATGATAAAATTAATATTAAATTTTACATTTTATAATTATGTACGCCGTCATAAACAGATTCTATTAATTCATATCGTTAATTACTGATTTAAATATACGTACGGGTCGAAAAATATACCACTTTTCATGAACAAAAATCACACGTATGATAACTTTGTTGGTAAAACTTTATGGGTCAAGATCTAGGTAAATACTTTTTCTGTTTTGATTTGCTTGAAAAATCCATAAACAACATATCAGCAAATGCCTAAAAACGTATCCTATAGGTAAATTAGTGAGAGGTGTATGTGCCACTACAATTGTCATTCTCACCTCTTTTTCCCATGTTTGTAACGGGTTGGGAGCGAATGAGATAGCGTTTAAAATACTTGGGCGTACAGTTTACTTGTATTAACGAATTTCTTTGAAAATTTACCCGGCAATGTGTTGCTTAATAAGCGTATATTCGTTCAAAATTCAAAATATTTCGTTATTGTCGGTAATATGGAGTGAATTTACTAACGCTTCCGACAAGACCATCATCTTGCGGAGAAGAGGCGCCGCAAAAAACTCCCGCAGAAGGTAATTTTTTGCAATAATAAAATACAATTATACTTAAAAGTAACATTACAAGGTTATAAAGTTATAAATAATCATTTTAAAACTAACACAAATAAAGTCGTTACAAATGTAAGCTCAATAACATTAAATTAAAAATAGTGACTAGGAGACAACATGACGAGGTCTCTACGTCAGGAACGATAATGCGTGAACAGACCGGAACCTGTGGGGCCGACAGCACCCGTTCACGAGTATGACGCGTATCTCAGCCATCGCCTCCCTCAACCATGTGTTAGGGAAGGTGGCATCCCGATCAACGACGCTGCCGTGAGCAAAGACCTTTGAGTGAGCATGACATGCTCATGCTGCTGGACAAAATATATAAATAAAATAAAACAGTGTTGTTTTTTCAATACTATGTTATTTTTCTCAAATTATTTCCGATGCACTGTTATTCTAAATACATTTGTACATGTCGTATATTTTTTTTGGCATATTCAGGCTTTAATATTCATACAAGATAACGGAACGGGTAGCTTTGTCTTTTTGCTCTTGGTTGACATACAATGACTTTTGACGTGTGGTAGATAAAGTAAAGTAAAGTAAAGTAATTGTGCTTAAGTGTAAGGAATTTGTACCGCTAATACTAGTAACGAAAAAAGTTTATTTTTTCCATATTTGCCTTCGCTTGTATGTAAAATTCGGTAATTTTTATGAGGTTTTTTTTATAATCATGTTATATTGAAGTTCATAACGTGCATAGAATTTAAATGCGCAGTAAACACTTTTAATACTTGTCACAAATCACACTTATTCGAACGTATTTTAAAACATAATACTCGTAACAATGATTTAGAAGCAGCACGTTGCGTGAATCGATTATTTTCCCAATTTCGACAACATGCTGTCGACCCCGTCTATTCACGTAGTTTAAAATCGATAGTGCAGTCTGGGCAACACTTTAAAATGTCATTAGACAGCCATCTTGTCTGATGAAATATTCATTCGCGGTGGCGGTAGGTACTGTTGGTTTAGTTAATTAATTTACCTAGCGGCAACACGTATTCGAGTAATTTAGCTTATTATAAGCGTTGCCTTAGTTGCAAAAAGCATGTTTATATGCTTGCATTGTAAAATCGGGCTACAAATATTATATTAAAGTCAGAAAATTAGCAGCCAGCATCATAGGTACAACGCCGGAAACAGATTTATTAGAGGGGTATTCTTTTTGTAATTGTGTGCACACATATTTTTATTAATTCTAGTTGTAAGTAGATAATAGGTTACACTAGTTTTTGTTTATTCAAATTATTATTGTACAGTGTATTTTTTTATATTTGTATCTACTATTTATATCGTTGAACAAAATTAGCTATATTAAAAAAATATATGAATAAAATGGTAACAGTGTGGTTATATGACTTTCAGACATGTAAACTACACCATATTGACTCAGTTTACGTAATAGATAATGTTTATATCAGTGTCATGAAAAACTTGTGGTAAAAAGGCATAGAGGATAGCCATTATGTTTGTTTAGTAAACCCACTACACGATGGTTTATGAATAACATTCATGTTTGTAGTATTTCGCACATAATATACCAAACTCACAGAAAAAAATGCATTTTACCTCTGTACACCTTATTTCTCTAGTAAAGCTGCTTTCACATGCGGTATATTGTTCGGCTCAAATATAGCTCAGCCTTTTCACAAAACGTACACCGTACAAAGCGCTTTACCTTCAACGTTCAATATAATACGCCAGTTGATCGCGTTAGTAATTCATACACGCTTTACAACGCTGCTCGCTCGTAAACACGTTTTATTGAGTTGTGTAGTAAGCGAGCGATGAATTCTCAAGTAGCGAGCTATGTATGATGAATTTTAATTTGCAATCGTAGCTTGCGCAGTAGTTGTTGCTATAAAATTAGTGCACACTGTTTGTTTGATGTAGAACTAAACAGAACATACTATTTCCTACAATTAGTGCATTGTGTTATTTGTTTTGTGGCCATTTAAATACTACAATTTTAACATTACCTTCATAATACAATTCAAGTTTATAGTGTAGTCGTTATAATTAGAAACTACATAATATGAACGCTTATTAATAAGCACAAGCGGGGCTATTATGACTAAGGGGTAAATGTATTATGCTTTCTTTTATAGAAGTTAAGGTACTTAAACTCTGTTTAGGCCTATGAAAGCATTTTTTTATATTTATTGAATACTAAATACTCTCGCTGAAATTGATGCAAGTCGGTTTCCATATGCATGAGGGCATCACTATTTTGCCCAACTTTACGGCTTTGGGACAACACTAGTTATTAAGAACAATATGGCCGAACTGTGTGTATCGCAAATTGCTACTCCCGCACCGCATTTCTCATAAAACTTTCTTTTGGTGTTATGGTGACCACTGTGCTGTGTATTATGCTAATATATGCTTTGGATGATCCCGAGGAGCTGAAGTTCGGTGAGTTGGCTTTCGTTTTCTTTAAATTTGAATCGTGCTTTCAAGGTATATACCTATTGCCGCCGCTCGCGACAAAGATTTTAGGGAAAGGACAACGAACGTGTATTGAAACCTATTTACAGCCCACTTAAAGTCGAAGCTCCAACAAACTCCTTTAAAAGGACGCAAAAATAGTTTCAAAACGTTGAATTCCCTTGAAAAAAATTAAGCAACGCATTTACCCCTCTGTCGCAATAGCCCCTCTTGACTTTACTAGAAAAATTACATACGCTTTGTAATTTACATGCCAAGGATTCCATACGTAGGTACCTACTACTTTTACTTAAAATGATACAGTTGCATTGCTTTTATTTGTTTTTATTTATTTCAACGTCTTGTTTATCTTCAAAGTACACATTTTTAAGATATTTTTACAGTAAGGTCCGTTAAGGATATTCCATTTTAACTTAATTTGGCAGTTTCTTCAACAATGTCGTTCCTTGATTTCGCGGACCTTTGAATCGCAAACGCAAAATTCATCCTAAATTCAGGTTCAGAGTTAAATTTAATCAAGACTAAGTGGATACATAACGAGGCGGCTTGTTTTGGATCCATCCCTTGCCTGAATGGCCCCTCGCAACGTAATCAGCTTTTTTTAATTAAGGGTTTGAAGGTTGATAAATGTTGTTTGCTTCTAAATTTTGCTTATGAAGATCTTCATTAATGTACTTTGTCGCAATTACAGGTAAATTAGGGATTGTTTCAGGTTGTTGTAGAGAAGGGCCTCTATTTCTTAATTGTCTTTAACCCTTTTCCTATAGTTTTGCTAAGGTTGTGAGAGCTCTCATTGGCAAAGCAAAGGCGGCCAATTCGTAAACAATAATAAGACTGGAATAGTGGTAAAGACAATGATGAATAGAGGCTCGGGTCTATTGAATATTAATGTTTTCAGTGATTGAGTTTACTCTAGCAGCAACACGCGTAAACAATTCAACAGTTGTTTAGCTAGTAAGTAAACCCAATCCGCTCCGGCGTTTAAAGTCAAAGTCTTGAAATGTCAAGCTGCCTAGATCGTAGAATGTCATACTAGTGATATGTCAAAGTCTCAGAATGACCAGGTAGTAATACGTCTAAGTCTCAGAATGACCAGGTAGTAAAACACCATCATCTTTTAAAGCCAAAGTCTTGAAATGTGAAGCTGCCTAGATCGTAGAATATCAGAGTAGTAAGCTTGACATTGTAAGACCTTGACGTTGTACGACCTTGACGTTTCAAGACCTTGACATTACACGACAAGGCCGATTCAAGATTCGTCCAAACAAGTAGGGGAGGGGGGGGCAAAGCGGGGAAGCTAAGGAACAGAGGGAGTTAGATTCGGATTCATCTGTATAACTTACACGCAATCCAACTTAAATTAACTATTGGTATCTAAGGTATAATACTGCATGTTATTTTTTGCTCGAATATAATTACATTTAGGTACATGATCAATTTTATCAAAAGTGGGATTTGTCCCGCTATGCCCCGTATATTGGGGTAAAGTGGGGCAGCATAAGGGGCATTGTGGGGTACTAAATGGGGCAGTGTGGGGTATGAAAAGGGGCAATGTGGGGCTTGAGAAGGGGTTTAGTGGCGTAGTGAATTATAACAACTATTATAAACGAATTAAATCTTTATTATCAAAGAATATCACTTCTAACAGTAACTGTGGAGATCATTAGTTAAATTTAACGTTAAATCCCAACGAATAATTAACATACATTGCACAGAGATTGGCTTTATCATGTTTTTATTGATTCTAAAGATCACGAGTGTTGATTCGTTGTCTTTTTATATGTTCGAACCGTTTTAGCTGAAACAAACGACGGTAGGCACCAATTAATAACACATAAGATAAATCAAGCAAAATTAGGGGGCAAAGTGGGGTACCTATTAAGCTTGTTTCCACTATGCCCCATCACTTTAACCCCACTTTGCCCCTACGTGCTGTCACATCGAAACATTAACGACCGCCATCTTGCCTTGTTTATAAGCAGACTTAGTTGTTGAAATATAAAATCCTTCAGATCCGCCGCAAATCACAAAAAAAACCTTTACGACTACAGTATAAAGGTAAAGAATGAACGTGAATCAAATATCAACAATATTTTTAAGGATTACACAGGTTTTGCAAATATTTTAAATATTTCTTACCGGCATCAATCGGCTGCCTGCGAAGCTCGCGGAGGTCACGCGCTGACTAAACACCAATCACGGAGCCTTATTCAAATTGCCATGCCGTTCGTCCTTCGCCAAAAAGTACCGCTAACCCGCT
Source organism: Acleris sparsana (assembly GCA_923062465.1). Classification (NCBI taxonomy): domain Eukaryota; kingdom Metazoa; phylum Arthropoda; class Insecta; order Lepidoptera; family Tortricidae; genus Acleris; species Acleris sparsana. The sequence continues at coordinate 14,630,250 of OV281293.1, forward strand.
ATGCCCCGCTACCCCGCTATGCCCCTCCTCCCCTATCTTATATTTATACCCCGTGGTCATAACATAAGTTATCAAGATCATACAAAATTTAGTTTTGTTATAAGACAAACGGGCAACCGAGGAGATTTTGAAGATAAAAAGATAAAACTTTCCGCTAATTTACAGCTTACAAGCAACTACTTGGAAGTATGAAATATGTGTTTAAAATACAGAGTCAATTGTCAGATCGAGTTTTATAAAAACCTGTATATTACATGATATATGTTTACTACGTTTAATTAAGAAGTGTTCTATTTGTATGTATTTTATCATCTTAAAACATTTATAGAATAAATTTTACAGATATAGCCAGTGAGAGTAAATTGAGATGTCGGCAGGGGCCACCTTAGACGTACACACAGTGATCAAATTCGCGATGTACTGAATAAGGTCCAAATTAGAAGCACCTGAAACCGACGTACGTGTATGTAGAGGATGATGATAGTAGACGTAGTGAAAGAGGCATGTTTGAACCTGCGCATCTGGCGTTTCATTGTATATGCCGATCTCATTGGGAGACCGGCGTAAAGGTTTGTATTATTTTATTTATTTATTTATTTACCATGGTAACAAACTTAGGTCTATTACAACGTGCCGCAAAACTGTTTTCACAGTTTGACTGAGGGATCCGCGAGTCTTAGATTAGGTACATAAGTATAAATCACAGATATTAGGTACCTACATTAACTTAACTAGAAGAGAGACAGTAATTAAAAAATTAAATAATATTAATAATTAAAAAATAAATAATAATATTTATGTATGTAAAACATTCCTTTGGAGATTTTTCTACAAGCGTTACCTCATAACTCAAGAGTTAAACTTTATAACTTTCAAATCACTAATTCAAACGTTTCTTTAAACAAAAGATTGTGGGCCAATTTATTTTCTTTTGTCGCGTAGAGGTTTTTCGGACGTTTTTTACGAATAAATCCCCTAAGATTCGCTACAAAGAGTTTCATTTGCATCCCAACTCGGTCAGACTTGTACCGTTGAGCCCTGGAGTCAGCGTCTAGGTATATCTTTTTAAAGAAAATTGTTTTTTAACAACGCTTATTTGTCACTAATTAATGAACAAAAGATTAACAGAGTTATTTAACTGTAAACAAACATTGAATCTAGTAAAAGAGTTATTTTATTATCTGATGTAACGTTGCAGAACTGTCAGAGTGATTATTTTATTTTTTAAGTTACATTAACAATTAATTGTATTTTCTGTAACATGGTATTAAATAGACGTTGCCAAAATTTTATATATAAATGATAGTCAAAACTAATTTGAGCGCTCATAACGATGGTGTACAGATTTTTGTTTAAATTTAATAATATAATTTAATTTAATAATAAATAAATTTTGGATTGCTGCTTGGACAGAGAGACACGAATTTAATTGTCTAGTCTAGCAAATGCCTAAATGTTATGACGTTTGTGTATAGGTTTACTGAGCGTTGAATAGATGGTGCTTCACTAACTTAACCATAGCAACGCGTACGATTGCTTCTCTCCAAATTCTTAAACAATTAAACAGTAGTAACCCTCGATGTAAAAAGTGATATTAACTTTCATAGCTAAGATCTCTTAAAAGGCCGATGTTCATGAAACCTATTTATGAAGAAGTCAGTTTCCTTACGTATGCATTTCATAATGCCTTGATATTTAATTGGACTAAATCTCAAATAGGCGTTGTCCCATAGTGCTAAAATTTTCAAATTACCTCATTCCTAAAATACCTGGATTTTCATCAAACATTTGATGAAGAACGTGTGATTCCCAAAAATACACGAATAAATATAAGACTTGAATACAAAACATCTGAACAGAAAAGTCTGTCTTACAATTTCTAATAAATAAATAATGATAATTTATTTATTAGGAATTTATTTATTGAAGCGCTCACGAAAGAAGGTTAATATTCTTGTTCAAATGTCACGTGTTTTCGGCTAAGATCATTTTGGATTTCAAGCTTTTAAGGATAAATTAAAGGTGTTAATAATTGTTTAATATAAGGAGTCCGGTATTTTCGATTATGATACAAAACCGTTTTGAGATCTACACTTATTGGTAACTGAGTATTAGGGTCTCTTAGGAGTAGGTTTCATAAAGGTCTCCCCAGACCTATTGACGCGGAATTGGCTTGAGCTGGTAAAAAAAAGTTTTATGTCCATGCAATGGATGCAAGAGCGAAAACGACGTCGTTCCGTTCGGAACGCCGACTCGAGCCGAGCCGAGCCGAGCTACGCCTTTTTCACTCTTACGCACGGACATAAAACTTTTTCTTATCGGCTCTCGCCAATTCCGCGTCGATAGGTCTGGGGAGACCTTTATGAAACCTACTCCTAAGAGCCAACCCGATTCAATCAGCTTTCGATTACAAAAGTCTCATTCGAATATTTTATCTAATCTTTTTTTGTTATCTCGAACGAATGATTGTTTCTTAATTTATGTTTTTTTTTACGTTGTTTTGTGTTAAGTGTGTCACTTTCCGTCTCTTCACCTAACGGTTCCAACGGAAGATCAGTGCTGGTTTTACGGCTATCGAATGCTGAGTGGGACCGTTCCGCAAAAAAATATTCTTGTCTTGTTCTTTTTGTATCTATGTGATGTAATTTTGTATTTTTGCGAATAAAATGTCTATACACAAGCATACAGATACACACAGATACATACATACACACACATGTACACATATTACACATCACACGTTTTTTCTCTTTTTGGCTCTGGGGTAAAAAGGTAATCTAAGATGGCCTTAAATCGTTTGAATAATCGACGGGCTTCAGTTTAACTTGACTTCTGATCCGTTCTCGCACATTCTGCGGCCGCACCCTAATTCGCTCGTCAGATTTATTAAGGCAATTAAACTTGGCGCAACTTGACAGTTTTTTCCTTTGTTTCGGCTTCTTTAATGAGCGCCGCGAGCTGTTTTGAATTAAATACTTGCCTCCCTCTCCTACGTGTGACTTTAAAAGAGACAGTTAAAAGTCGCAGACACGTTCAGGTAATTCAAACGGGAAGTTTTGTAGTTAATATAACGGTATAATTTACGCGAAACGGGAGGTAGTTTATTTAATGTTTTGAACTCGGAAAATAAAGTTGCAGTTGCGTCGTAAACAATTTACATTGCAATGAACTTTATTTATTCTATTAAAAAAACGTGTATTGTTTTAAGAGTTCTGTGGCGCTAAAGACGATGTATTCGGGTAACGCTATCGTTATAGAAAATGTAAAGGTTTTTTTTATTTTTTATTATAACAATCACAAATTTTAGATATTATACATTGTTCCACAAAACTATTTACACAGTTTGACTGCGGAATCTTCGGTCCAGCTTGATGACAACAGATTACACAAAAGCGGTACATAAATAGATATACTTATACTAATATATATATATATATATATATATATATATATATATTTATTTATTTATTTATTTATTTATTTAATTCACAATAATAGGCTTACAGTGCATACCAAATCACCTACTATGCTAATACAATTAAAAACCATAAAATACTACTTATATACTAACAACACATACATAAGAATCTATCAATATTAAAAACTAACAATGACCACTTATCAGTAAATACGTCAGCATCTTGGACCCCCGATGTGAGCGCATTTAACAAATCAATCGCTCTGGCAGTCGGCGAGTTCCGAGCGCGACGCGTACGGCAACTCTCAAGAGCCGCAAAAAGGGGATGTCGACGGCGAACTCCTGCCCGTAGGTAGTGGTCAGGAACGAAGAAACGGAGTCGCTCGAGAGCTGATGGATTGTCCAATTTGTGTCGCAGTAATAAGCAATAGTACATTAAGAGCTGCGTTTTTCGTCTGCAAGATAAAGTGGGCAGTCCGACCATGCCCGTCACAAAAAGCGAGGGATACAAAAATGGATAGTACCCGTACATTTTTTTATAGAGGTACCTCGCGAACTTTCGCTGGATTCTCTCTAATAGCAAGGTATAATTTGCTTCTACTGGATCCCAGATCATAGCATTTTACTCGAGTTTACTACGCACAAAAGCGTTAAACAAGACAATGGGTACTCTAGTACCTTTAAACGAAGCAGCAGTTCGCATGATAAACCCATATATATATATATATATATATATATATATATATATATATATATATATATAGGTTTATCATATATAATATATACGACGGTTAAAAGGCGAATTGATTCAACCGCCATTTTGGAAACTTTACAGGAGAGCGATTTAAAGTTCATTTTTTTGGAAAAAAAATCATTGCACTCAATTCATCTCCGTAATCGTAAATACACTTTTAAATTATAAAATGTCATTAAGCCGGCTATAATTTGATATATATTTGACAAAGGAATAACGGTTTTTTATAGAGTTAGATGTAACTTAAGCCATTATGCACAATTGTGTGATCAAGGCAAAAATATTCAAGTAAATTTGTTAAAATTTTCTGATCAAGGTTAAATACTTTAAGTGCATGAGTTCAAATTAACTGATCAAAGTAAAAGGATTTAAGTGCATGAGTATGAATTATCTGGTCAAGGCAACAGGATTTAAGGGAATGAGATCAAATTATCTGATCAAGGTATAAGGATTTAAGTGCATGAGTATGAAATATCTGGTCAAGGCAACATGATATAAGGGAATGAGTTCAAATTATCTAATCAAGGTAAAAGGATGTAAGTGCAAGAGTAGCCTATGACGGATTTATGAGAAATGATTTACGATAGCAATGTAGTTATAAAGTGTTCACGCTGAAATGACTCAAAATACACATTTGTTATATCAGGTTAAAGGCAAAAAGCTTCAATAGAAATATTTATTGAAATCTGATTAAGGTAAAATACCTTAAAGATAGTGAAATAAAATTGGCGAATAAGGAAAAACTACTTAAAAGACATTTCAATTCAAATGCAAATGACTTAATTGATGGAATAACCATACTTTTAAGTACTAAGACTTTTAAATCAGTTTTTCTTAATTATCTAAATAATGAATTATTATATTTTTATCATAGGAATTGAAATAAAACAAAGTTATGTCAATCAACATTTGTTTTATTTATTTATTTTAGTTAAACTTAAAACAACTTTTTGTTTTATCAGTCTTAAATTACGTACCTACCTACACAACCAACACGACTCGCGCGTAACCGTTGACTGACCGACCGCCGCGCCCGCGCCAACACGCGCCTACGACTACGACTAGACTGCCGACCAAATCAAAAAGACGGTATGCGCATAATAACTATTATACTCTTATTATGAACTTTATACTCCTATACTGACTTTTTCTTTTGGACGGAGTGATTCATTTTTAACCGATTTCATGTTACGTGGGTATTTACCTATTTAGATAAAATGATTTAAATACGATGTGGTATAAATAAAAAGTAGCTCAAAGGCAACTTTTCAATTAAAGAGAATTAATATAAACGAATTAAGCGTGTAAATTTGATTATTCCGCTTTAAGAAAATAGTTTCAATAGGCACACAAAATAAATACTGTTCAAAGAAAAATGCCACAACTCACATCGGTCCATGAAAAGGTTTAAGAAATAATGATTTAAGTTAACGCGATATGTTTAAATGTGCAAAGCAAAAAGATTTAACTGACACCGGACATGTTCGGATGTTCAAAGCAAAATGATTCAAGTGACATCGATACGTTTAAATGCTCAAAGGAAAAAGATTTAAGTCACAGCGATATGTTTGAATGTTCAAAGCAAAAAGATTTAAGTGACACCGATATGTTTGGATGTTCAAAGCAAAATGATTCAAGTGACAGCGATACGTTTAAATGTTCAAAGAAAAATGGTTGAAGTGACAGCGATATGTTTAAATGTTCAAAGTGAAATGGTTGAAGTGACAGTGATATGTTTGAATGTTCAAAGCAAAAGGATTGAAATGTTGTTTTCGTACCAAACCTATCAGGGGAAAAAGGCTTAAACTACAAGTAGTTTAAAATGATGATTTCTTACGTGGGCACAAAAACCATGGTTTAAAAAAAAAACTAAATTCCTGTCACTTGATACCCAGTAATTAAAAATGATACCTAAATTGGCCATGGATTCAAGCGCCAAAAAAGTGCTCTGATTTATTCCAAACCGAGCTCAAACGACGCAGAAAAAAATGCCGATTCCAATGATATATATAACTCAATATCGCCCAGGGTGGCGCTTGAATCAATTCGCCTTTTAACCGTCGATATATATATATAAACATATATATATAATAGATGAGCATCGTATTCACAATGAATCCAGGAGATGCCTATGTAACTTAGCTTTAAATCTACGTTTGTTGGTTTCCAGAACAATATTGACGTATGTTGCTGGACGGTCACGTAATTATTATACATTTTGTCAGTTTTCGAAACACGTTTACGTTTACGTTGTGCATTTATTCCAGGGCCCCAGTACTCCTAGATTCTGGCTGGTTAGTGCTATCACACTAGCACTTGAAACTGAAAGCATAATTTGCCACACGTGTTTTATAAAGAAACGAAGATATCCGATAGCTATTAAGGAACAAGAGCTCTTGACGAGATGATTATCGCTTAAAGTAAACTATACTGGGATGATGCCTTGTAGATATACGATGCGGATGAAGGCTTGTAATATATTCTATCAAACGCTCTATTTTACTCGGTAAAACCATATTGCTTTTGAGGTATTCTCGTATTGTCAATGTTTTCATAGCTCTTATTTACTTCACAGTAATTGCGTCCGAGTTAAAAAAAACAAAACGATAGGTTTAGTTATAATCAATATTGTTTTGTCGAGAGCCTCAGTGGGGCAGTTTTTATATATGCTTTTCATTGTTTATTAGCTTGGGAAACACTGTATAAGGCTTGGATTTTTGAGATATAGCTGTCTAAACTTATTTTAAACCTGCGCCAACTTTAACTTATTTAATATCAAAGCTTCACTGCAATATGAAATACTCATTGGAACAGTTATTTTTCATCTACCTTACCTCTGACCAGACATCCATATTTATACACCAGAGAGCTCTTCAGCTGCTTCTAAGCAGCGCTACAGTCGCACAGCTTTGCAGATTATAAAAGAAACAGCGCAACTGAACCGCGACTACAATACTGATGAGAATAGGGCGCTTTAAGGGCTATTACATGAGCTGCAGTACGCTTAGCATATTAACTAGTTTGACCAAATGTAATAAAACTGAATTACAACCGTGCAACCAAGGTGCAATTGTTAGCACTGTATGCTGACTACAAGCGGACTGCACATTTGCAGTTTCGATGCGGTTATGCTAACAATACAAATGTTTCTTTTAAAACACAGATTTTTTCTAATAATCCCAATGGCCGAACACACTGCCCTCTTTCTTCGAGAAAGGAAGAACTAAGGTTTGATACCATGTTATGGTACTATTTTGTACACTGTGAAGAAAACGTTGATATTACGATTACAGGTCAAAGACGATATGGCTTTCCTGCCTAGAATTGAGCTCAGCCGCGCGTCCACGCAGCCGAATAACACTCAATTGCTCAATCCGTGATCAAATTTAATTATTAAAATCCAGATTGAGTTTATATAAAAATTATAAAATATTTTAAAGAAATAATTTATGTGCTTATAAAATACACTCGCGGACTAATAATACGGGTCAGAGTGCGTTTTTCATACAAACGAGGCTATTTCGAAGCCTTGGTTAATCGCCAGGGGTTGTTTTGAGTGAGTTTTAATGGTGGATACTGCGAGGTTCAATAGAGGAGGTCAAAAGTTCTTAAGATACCTAACTGATCGCACAACCAGCTAACACCACAGCGGGAGAGTTTGGGTCAGCACTTGGATTTCCTTACATTTTATTGCCATTTTAGATGTTTTTCTGAACATGCACTATTCCGGCGTTAACCGCAGATTCATTCAGTTGGGTATCCTAGGCAATCTGGAAGTCCTGTATCGATGCTCGAGGTATTCATCATCACATTTCACTAAAAGCATTCCCTGGCGAGGAACCAAGGCTTCGAAATAACCTCTTTAGTATGAAAAACGCACTCTGACCCGTTTTATTAGTCCGCGAGTGTAAATGCATAGATTTTTTTAAATCAAGTTTACGATTCGGGGTTGAGTGTCTACGGCGGTTTTATCATGTGATTATTTTAAAGTAAACAGAGTTTATTTAACGTTTATTTTATGACGTTAAGCAATATTGCTTCTGACGTGTTACCGTATTATTGTTTAACTCAGCCGGCATTACTGACAAGTAAATAAGAGCCGGTCGGTTCACGTCGTGAAAGGCCTGAAAATACTTCTCGTCTACGGCCGCGGCTACCACTCTAGAACTACGTGTGGTAAAATAAGAGCAATCAAAACTTTGACAATACGATAACAAGACAAAATCAATATTGTTTTACATTGTAGAATTGAGTACCAGCTGTAATGTGATTGAGGTCTCCAGATAACTATGTTGCAGCAGTAGTCGTCAAATATAGTACCTATATTGAGCGCACATTTATACCGCCAGTTTACATTCCTAATCAGATATTTAATGGATTTTAAACTTCACAGTTTATACAAATAGCCCGATGCAATTAAAGTTTCAGTTTAAAGCTAAAGAGTAACATTTTAATTGTTTGTTCATTTCAGTTGAACCGGCTACAGTTAGCCGGTGCAGTATTTATTTTTGATTATAGTTCAGTAGTTTGGGGAATTTCTATTATTAAACCGTGTGGGTTTTAATGAAAGTTGATCTATTTTAAAACGAAAGGAATATGTCTGATTCCGAGTGTTTATAAGTCACGTTGTTTAAGAGTAGTGGTAAAGCTGGGCCTCTATTGATCTCGGTTAAACCACATGTTCTTCATGCCATGCTCATATTGCCATTCATCATCATCAGCCGCAAGACGTCCACTGCTGGACGAAGGCCTTCCGCAAGGTATTCCACAACCATCGGTCCTCTGCTGCTGTCATCCAGCGGTTTCCCGCGGCCATTAACCGGGAACACGTCAAAAACAATATTAACGTTTGAGCGTGTAAAATCTCAGTCCTCATCCAACGATGATTTCGAGCAATATTGACACACGCTAGTAACGTCTTCGATGTTGAGTCTGACTCGCGCTAGATTGAATTTTCTTTTAAGGCGAAACTTGTAAGTAATTTTAAGTGATAATGTTCAATTAAGCAATAAGCCGAACGAACCGCGGCGTCAACAAAGGACCTTTATACCTTATAACATTCTTCGACATGTAGCAACACAATAGAATTTGTCCAATTAGACACGACTGCCGCGTATTCGAGTAATTCTAATAATCACTGTTATCAGACCGCGTCGATATTGTGCCGCGCGGGGTTTAATTAAATTTCAGGTAGTATTAACAACCTGTTGTTTTAAGTGGGTGGCAGGACTTTTTGCAGAGTCCATTCGAAGTGTTAGGTACCACCATCTCAGGCACTTGTCCCACTGCCGACGATGAGATTTAACTGATACGGGATCTATATTTTGCGTTTCGACAAACTAGTCGAGAGAGTTCTCGTCGCAGCGGCAGTGTGAACAGCCAGCTATCTCTTTTATTAACTCGGGATATCTTTTGTTCGTTTCTTGAGCGAGAAAATAGTCGATAGCTTATCGCTACCTCGTGGCGGTGAGACTCGTGCCTATATCTTCAACCTGCCTCCAGTAAAAACTAGCAAAGACGAACTGCGCATCTCTCACAATAGTCGCCAAAACATTTGCGGTTCTGGAACCGCCAATTTATTTTTGACTCTCCTTTTATCCACAGGATGTGTGCTTGTTTGCTTTCTTAGTATTATAATAATATAAACTTTATCTAGAGTTACAATAATAAATCATTATTGATCTCTAACCTGCATAGGCTATTGGGACCAATTCAAGCGTAATTTGCATTTTTTTAATACCTAACGAGTATCTTAAGATCATTCGCATGTAGTTTTAATGTTTAGATCGTTTTGCATGACACTTTGTCGGCATCAAACACGTTTTTTGATTACATATTTCTTTCTATCTAGGACATGGTCTTTCTGCATGCCAAATTTTATTAAAATCTATCCATCTTATTCAAACACAAATATTCAAACATTTACCAATTCCCAGCGTGACTGGACTAATAACACACCTGCTAAAAAATCTGATTTCTCGACTGTCTGTTAAAAGAACATTGTAACTGTGCCGAACCGAAGCTTGTAAGAAATCATTTTTAAGAAAACTCGAATGCCTAAGTTCTATTATTAAAACCCAGACTAGAGCAAGAATGGTGACATTTAAAATAGCTCATAAAGTAGGCATGCATCATACGTGTCGCTGCAGTTGAAGGGGGCTATTCTTAAGGTTTACGAAAGCTAAATTTGTGAAACCTGTCATTTGCAGTTTGTTTGTGTCCCTTCCATGTTTTACTCCTCAGCCAGAGCCAACACAAGAACTTAGTTCTCGTTCTTATTTGGTATAGTTGGAATGTCACAGCTTCTGCACTTGCACCAAAGTTCACACAATGCTCACAATATATAACTACTTGTGCCGTGTGTGTGGAGCAACATTGTTTCGGAAGTAAGGACATAAACTTTGAATCGTGTAAACTAATTTTGCTAACCTGCTAATCCGCTGCGATGTAGTGGAAGACAACGGTAAGTCAATAAAAAAAAAATCGTTAAATAAATATTCATTACCATTACTATAATTACATCACATTACGCCCAAACATTCAAATTTAAATTGACAAAACTGAAATAATGAATGCCTATTGAAAATATATAATTAATAAAAAACTAAAATGATTTCACTATTGTATATAATATAAAACTAAAGGACGCCCGCGACTTTGCGCGCGTAGAATTCGTTTCCCGCTCCTTCCCCTAATTTGATCCCAGAGTTTTGGACTGTGTGTTAATATTTCAATCAGTTTGTTTTTTTTGCATATTATATTTTTTTGATTGACCTTCCGTTGTATCATCCAATCCCCTAGGTTGGTAACGCCAATATTGACATTGTACTTAATATCCAGATGACCTGTGTGCTCTTTTGCTTTCTCTGTACCATACTTCTTTTTTTATCTACCGTGCGTGAAAACCATATTTTACAGTGTAATAATGCATTCAATATTTATGAGAACCATTTAACTCACAAAATCACTCTTTCGTTGAAGCGAGGAAGGAAGCTGTTATATTTTAGATATGTGTAAACTCTTGAATGACTTGCTAAATTAGCAACAAACGACAAAGGAATTAAACTTAATACACTCTTTTGATCCGGGTGTGGTAAAAACTAAAAAAAAAAACCAACCACCAAATTAAAAGACCATTTTGCCAATTCCACTTCGTACAAACCCCTCATTTTTCCAATATGTGCTAAGCTAATTTATTAAAACACGTTAAAACCATTTCTTTTTTAATTGCAGTATATATTTAGTAGTGAGGGGTAGGCCCTTGTGCAAGGTCCGTCCAGATTCCTACCACCATCTTATCCTTTAACCTACCATCAAGCAGCAGTATTTTACATTACCGTGTTCCAGTGTGGGGTAAAGACAACCGGTGAAATGACCAGGGTAGCAACAAGCAAGTTACTGATTAATAATGTCTTCAACTTACTTGAAAAAGAGCTGTATTTTTGTCACGCGTAAACAGTTTTATATAAAACTAGCTTTTGCCCGCGACTTCGTCCGCGTGGCGTGTTATAAAAGAGAGATCTTTGTGTGTGTGTGGGAGAAGGTTAAAAAATGCTTAATTTTATTATTTTTAAATGAAGTTATAGTATAAAAAGCTCAGTTGAATAATGAATTGTTATTAATTTTTAGATTATTAGTTTATGATAATTTGGTTTGATATAAATTTAGGAAAATACGATCAGTGGAGGCTAGCCCTAAAGTACCTATAGGGTTTCGTCTGGAATTCAGAGGTGAGAATGTGGATGTCAGTCGGTATGAAAGTAAAAGTTTGACCACATGAAAACTAAAAACCGGCCAAGTGCGAGTCGGACTCGCGCGCGAAGAGTTCCGTACAAAATTAACAAAAAAAAACTCGTTTGTTGTATGGGGACCCCCCTATTTTTTATTTTATTCTTATTTTCAGTATTGGTTGATATAGCGACAATAGATATATAGATATTCTGTGAAAATTTCAACTGACAGACAGACAACGAAGTCTCAGTAATAGGGTCCCGTTTTCACCCTTTGGATACGGAACCCTAAAAAGAGTAGCATGGAAGAGTGGTTCGGTTGGTGGGTGGCTGGTGCAACCGGGATATGGGAAATGTATTTAGGAAACATATTATTTATAAAATTTCCTTATAAACAACGTTTCTGGTCTTTCTGGAGGGTGGTGCGAGAATGACCAGACTGGATGGCGAACTTACGCGGGAGCACGCCACATATAACTGACCATGGGAGAAACAGGGCTGTCTTAAATCAACTCCTGCTAGCGCGAGTGTTTGACCCTGAGACTTATTAATGATCATGGCGAAACATACCTTCAATGGAAATTGTAGTCTCCGAAATTCGAACATACAACATTTTTTTCTCGCTAACTTAATTTTTCAAAATACATCCATAACTAAACTTTATATTTACTAAGGTATGCATGCATGCTAGATTGAAAACATCTATCTTACGTGATTTAGATTTTTACATATAAAAGTTTTTTCCCAATAACTCCCGTTCCCGTAGGAATTTTGCAATATCGCTTTGCAAGTAAGCTTTAGGTTCATTAGGGTACCTGCATGACAAATTTCAATCATCTATCTTACGCGGTTTAGATTTTTCATACAAAAGGATTTTCCCGCTAATTCCCGTTTCCGTGGGAATTTTGCAATATCGCGTTGCAAGTAAGCTTTACGTTCATTAGGGTATCTGCATGCCAAATTTCAATCATCTATCTTACGCGGTTTAGATTTTTACATACAAATGTTTTTTCCCAATAACTCCCGTTTCCGTAGGAATTTTGCAATATCGCGTTGCAAGTAAGCTTAACGTTTATTAGGGTACCTTCATGCCAAATTTAAATTATCTATCTTACGCGGTTTAGATTTTTACATACAAAAGTTTTTTCCCAATAACTCCCGTTCCCATGAGAATTTTGCAATATCGCGTTGCAAGTAAGCTTTAGATTCATTAGGGTACCTGCATGCCAAATTTCAATCATCTATCTTACGTGGTTTAGATTTTTCATACAAAAGGATTTTCCCGCTAATTCCCGTTCCCGTGGGAATTTCGGGAATTCCTTTCTTAGCGGATGCCTACATCATAGTGGCTATCAGCATGCCAAATTTCAGCCCGATCGGTCCAGTAGTTTGGGCTGTGCGTTGATAGATCAGTCAGTCAATCAGTCAGTCACCTTTGCGTTTTATATATATAGATTGTTTAACGAGATATGTCAATGTAAGTCGTTTTATGTCCAACAAAGTTATTTAATGATTATTGTTAAATGTTTGAAATGTTTTTCAATAGTCGGGTTATTTATTTAAAAAATATATACTAGTACCTAACTATTCTTCAACAGGTAAATGTCTCAAGTTACTTCTAACGTTGCGTCGTTCCTTGAAAGAAAGTCACAAAAAAGTCGCATACAATTTTACGACTGTTTCCGAATAACCCTCCAAATTCTTGGCCGTGACGACGAAATTTTTCTTTAATGTTTGTAATATGAGATTGCAGTTTGGCGCATAAATTATTTTCATACTTCGCCAGAATCTGCAATTTATTACAGCCGGATTAAGTTTAAGAAATATGGTCCGCATTTTCTTGGGTAAGCACTCGTTTTAACAACTATTGAAATGTTACCATTTTTTACAACTTCACATTTATACACGCTGAAAAACATGACTCGATGAAATAGGAAGACAGACACTTTTTGCTGTAATTTTGACAGTCGAAGAAGAAACAAGGTTAATACAAATATTATCAAAGGCGAAAAAAAAAACGAAACCATTTTGAAAAATGGACATCTCCGCTATACAGGGTGGAAAAAATCTAATCGTCGTATCCTAGGAAAATGGGCGCAACCATCATTAAGGCCGTTTTTCTCTTCTTTCAAAATCGTAATCTACTATTTTTTCTACACCGAATGGCTTTTAAAAAACTTTAGAAATCATAAAATTAACAAAGATATTACATTTTTTAAATTGAGCCGCAATTGCATGGCGCCATTTGATCCGGCGAAATACGCCGCGACTGTCATACCGGCCGTCTTCCGCGCGGGGGCAACAAGCGGGACGGGGTCGCTAACGCCTGACCGTCGGTATCACGCGGAGCGCTGACGCAGAAGATAGTGTTTTGTTTCGTGATTGCGATGCCGTAGAACAACATGAAAAGATCACAGAAGTTGATTCAAATTGCTAGGGATTCCTATGAAAACAAAAGAAAACAAAAACGATCTCAATACGTAAGTAAATTTTATAATAATATAATTTAATTTCGAGAATACTCAACTTTATTCTTTTATAAACATGTGAAGTTCTAGGTTATACTTGCTATTACTTGTATTAATAATATTACCACTGATAATATTATTATAATTTCATATTTTTATGAAATAGTAAGAATCAGTTAGTCAGATAACAGTATTAGGCGGTAAACGAGGAATAGAGCCACTAGATATCATAACGCCCTTCTTCGGCGGGTGTGACGAAAGTTGAAATGCGTTTTAGGCAGGATCGCTATGGTTTTTGCGGCTGTATTCGATGGACTTATTTTTTAAAAGTTGTTTTTGACACTATAATCATACAATTTTGTTAATATTAACATTTATAATGCTTTATTACGTTATTATAAAATTGATTTTATGATAATGAATACAAAAAAATAGCATTTTTCTGTTTTATCTGTTTTTTATCAAAAGGCCTTAACCAACGTTAAGGCCATATTGTAAACTTATTGTGTTGTAGATTTTATTATTAATTAATATAATTTTAGCATCTCCAGTGCCACCAGGGTCGGAAAGTGAAGTATCATATTTAATGGGCTGTATTGGTGATCAGTTAAATAAGGTGGTGAGTACCTATCTACTTGTCAAGCTAAGTCAAATTTTGAGTTTCAATTTATCCTAAGTTATCTGCTTTGTATAAATAATTCGAGTGTTCAAATTTAAGAAGTTATTCTTTTAAATAACGAACATTGTTGTAGCAGGATAAATAAGAAATTGTGTTTTTAATTTATTTTAGAATGTTGTATGTTCTTATAAATATCAGGATTGTTTACGAAACTTGGCACCCATTTAGATCTCAATTCTTGTGTCGGTTCTTACTATTGAACTTGGCTTCCATTTTCACATTTATGTTTTGATGGGATATTATTATTTTTTGTCCAATAACTTATGTTTTAGTTTGTCATGAAACTTTGTATAAGTATCTATATCTGCTTAAATAGCAATCTAACAAGTCGTTTTAAAATGAGAGCGAAACTACGTTTGTATGGAGAACCGAGCTTCCTGCGAACTCTTAAACCATATACATTTTATTCGAATAAAAGAAGTTGTGCATGATAACTCTTTCATATTTAGCTACTAATAATAATTAAAAAGCATATTATATTGCTTAGCAACCGCTTATTAAAGTAATCGAATAATCGAATCACAACCCATGAAATAATAATTATTATTGAGTAGTTCCAGTGAATCTGTGATCTTCATTTATCATCATTAGAGATGGGCCGAATACGGACTTTGCCGAATACGATTATTCGGCCGAACATTCGGTTCAGCTCTTACCTAACCGAATATTCGGCAAATCGCTCCAAAAAACTTACTTAATTAAAACAACTCTGGTTTTTCTTACTTAAGCTACGGTTGTTGCATTGATTGTTTGCAAAATAATTGTATTTATATTTTGACGCATATTTACCTCTTTTTGGTAGTTGCTTAGAAATCTTAGAATTTTAAAATAGGATGTCAATCCAACAAACTACGAAACAACCTACGCTCGTTATTTACTTTGTTTATTCGGTAAATATTCGGCAATGTAACCGAACTATTCGGCCGAATACGAACATTGAAAAACTTGCCGAATATGCCGAATACCGAATATTCGGCCCATCTCTAATCATCATCAACAATTCTACTTCACAAAATGGTGGTTTTTAAGAGCAAATGCACGTTTAACTATATGCTAATAATGCTTTAAAAAATACCGAAAGGGCTATAGATGTACCTAAAATATTTGAAGAGTTCCCTCAATTTCTCCTGGACTCCATCATCAGATTCTGATCTGATGACAGTGGGACTATTCCGGAAGTTTGTTCTTTCAAACAAAAAAGAATTCTCCAAATTGGTTAATAAATGTCGGAGTTCTGAGGTAATTAGCATAAATAATAATAATAATAATAATGCAAAATTAAATGCACATTTTATTGCAAACAACGTTATGGCCTCTGCTCAAAATGGGTGTAAGGTTGGGTCCCGCGGTACTAAGGAGCTCCTCCTCATAGACATGACCATTTGCCAGCAAGTTAGACGAAATAAGGCGGCCCTCTCGGCTGCTTGGATTGACTACAAGAAGGCTTATGACTCAGTGCCTCATTCATGGCTCGAAAGGATCTTAGAGTTGTATAAAGTTGATGCAACCCTGAGGTCCTTTTTAGGTGTGTGTATGAGGCAGTGGGTCACAGTCCTTCGTCAACCAGGTGGCCGAGATGTCCCCTCTGATTTGCCTAACTTGATAAGGATTGAAAGAGGCATCTTCCAGGGTGACAGTCTGAGTCCTTTGTGGTTTTGCCTAGCCTTGAATCCTCTTAGCTCTTTGCTGTCGGATTCTGGGCTTGGCTATCGACTTTGTAGAGAAGCTGAAGTCATTTCTCACTTTTGTTCATGGATGACCTCAAACTGTTTGCATCGAAACGCCAAGATCTTATCGCACTATTGAAAATCACACAAGAGTTCAGTAGTGCGATCAAGATGGAATTCGGTGTAGATAAGTGTGCGGTTATGCATGTTCAACGAGGGAAAGTTGTAAATTCATCGAATTTGCAACTTTCTGAGACAATGACTCTCAGATCTCTCTCCGAAGTTGAAACCTACAAATATCTTGGTATGTCACAGTCTTTGGGTATCGTGGTGGGCGATGTCAAGCAGTCAGTGAAGGAGCGCTTCTTCTGTCGCTTGACAAAAGTTCTTAACAGTCTTTTGTCGGGTGGCAATAAGGTGCGCGCCTTCAATGGCTGGGTGATGCCGCTGCTCACATACTCCTTTGGCATACTAAGACGGACTCAGACTGAGCTGGATGCTCTGGATAGGAGGGTCCGTCTACTGCTTAAATCACATCGCATGTTGCACCCGCGCTCATCTGTTATGAGATTGTACATCCCGAGGAAATGTGGAGGTCGAGGCATTTTAAATGCTAAGAATCTCCACAACCGCGAGGTGTGCAATCTCAGGGATTATTTCCTTAACAATGAGTGTAGGATGCATCGCGATGTGGTTGCAGTAGACAGGAACCTCACGCCTCTCTCCTTGGCAAACGGGAACTGGCGCAGACCAACGGTGTTGAGCACTGAGGACCGCAAGAACATATGGAAGAGCAAGGAGTTACACGGACGCTTCTACCGGGCCCTAACCAGACCTGATGTAGACTTTTTAGCGTCCGTGAACTGGCTACGTTTTGGTGACCTTTTTGGGGAAACCGAAGGTTTTGTCTGTGCAATTGCTGACGAGGTCATAATGACGAACAATTACCGGAAGTATATTCTGAGGGATTGCACGGTTGACATTTGTCGAGCGTGCCGTTGCCCCGGCGAGTCCCTCAGACATATAATTTCCGGTTGTTCGCATTTGGCCAACGGTGAGTACTTGCACAGACATAACCTCGTGGCCAGGATCATCCATCAACAACTTGCCCTTCAATATGATCTTGTTGATTCTGAAGTGCCGTACTATAAGTACGCACCGGCGCCAGTTCTCGAAAATGGTCGTGCTACGCTCTATTGGGATCGATCTGTCATCACGGACAGGACTATTGTCGCCAATAAGCCTGATATCGTGTTGGCAGATCGATCTCAACGCCGGGCAGTGCTCGTCGACGTCACCATCCCGCATGACGAGAACCTCGTGAAGGCCGAGAAGGACAAGCTCAGCAAGTACCTTGACTTGGCTCACGAGGTGACCGCCATGTGGGATGTTGACTCGACGATCATTGTCCCGATAGTTGTTTCGGCCAACGGTCTTATAGCGAAGAGTCTCGACCAACACCTCAAGAGACTCTCGCTAGATGGCTGGATCAAGGGCCAGATACAGAAGGCAGTACTCCTTGACACGGCACGCATTGTGAGGAGGTTCCTCTCTCTGCAGCCCTAACCACCGGTAGCTTGAGCCCTGCCCCGCTGCCGGCGGCACCCGTAGGTTAGGTTTTTTATAATGTATATTTTTTGTATTAGTATTGTTATTTTACTTTTATATTTGAATGTTTATTATAAAAAACCTAATTTGCAGAAAATTAAATAAATATCTATGAATAATAATAAAACTTATAAAATCACTGTTTTCAGTTTTTTTATGTGTATATACACAATTATCTATTCGGATGCCAAATGTCACCTTTCTAGGTCACCTGGAAGTGGGTTAGATTTTTGATGATCTGTCAGTCAGTCAGTCAGTCAGTGGTAAAAATGCCGATTTTTAGACGTTAATATCTCAATAACCGTTTAACCTTTGTTTATGAAATTTAGGGTTCTAATCTAGTTGGTCTAAAGGACTAATTTTAGGGCACGCCACGATTATAAATAACAAAACGTTATAAATATAATGTACATAAAAGTAAATTTTGTAGCTTCAAAATTGTAAGTACAGTCTGCGTCATAAATAGCTGATCACTTTTGAACCTTGTCGCATTACCACCTTTGACAATCTTGTTTGACTTTGCTTGTTTACAATTATACATGACTGCAAAGCGACAACGTTCAAAAGTAATCAGCTATTTTTGACGCACAACTTTCCTTTTTTTTAATGCTCTAATTATAACAAATATGTTCTTACTATATTTATTCATAAGATCTTTATTTTTAGTAACCTTTAAAAATAAAGATTCGATTTTTGTATAAAATAATAACATGTTTTTTTGGTATTAGTTTTGTTGATTTTAATAGAAAAAAAAATGTTTGAATATTACTACTTAATTAAACATTTCGTTAGAAAAAGTGAAGTTTGATTTAATTATACCTTATAGAGTAGCATCCTACCTATAATAGTAAAGAATACCAAATTAAAAAGGCCTCTGATGCGGTTGCGACCCTGAATTTCACAACGAATAAGGCCTCTTCCTTACTTACGTCTCTATTCCTCGATGAAAAATAAAAAGATATTAAAATTGGTGTCGAAAAAGGATGTAAGGGACAAAACTACTTGATAAACTTAGAAAATTATTAAAAACAATAACTCATACGTATCCGTAAGTGATTAAATACCTAAGTTTAAAATTTCAGATCTCTAAGTCATAACCTGATTTATTTAAACAGAAAAATGCGTCTCCTGAAAAGTTGACTTTCTGTAATTACGCCCATTTTCCTAGGATACGACGCTATGGGCCCTGGAGGGGAACTACCTTAAATCCTTTAGTTAGCTTATTTTACTGAAAAGAAACATTCCTTTATTTTTAAAAAGAAACAAAACTGCATTTAACGATTTTTTAAATTTTGCTTGTCTCACCCGGGAATCGACCCAACTAAAAATAAAAAACCAGCATCGAAATGTTCTTGATACGCCATTATTACAGAATTACGGAATGAAAGCAAAACAAAACAAAATTTGAAATTCGAACGAGTACTTCTTTTTTATAGTTTTTAAAAATGTTATCGTTCGAATTCAAATTTGTTGCCCCGCGTTGCAAAAAAAGTACGTTCCATTATTAAACTTTTTGTCAGAAAGAACGTCTAGTGTAAGAAGGAATCGTACTGTCGTTATAACGTGTCATTTACTTGTTACACGTGAACAGTACTAGGTATTGTTAATAAAGAACTTGTAATAAATATTATTCATGGGCATCTCGTACAACAGATGAGTGTAAGACCAAATGTTTATTAGACATTTTATCCTGAACAATAATCCTACCTTTTTTTATAATAAAATAGCGAGGGATTATTTTTTTATTTTTAGTTGGTTCGATTCCCGGGTGAGACAAGCAAAATTTTAAAAATCGTTAAATGCAGTTTTGTTTCTTTTTAAAAATAAAGGAATGTTTCCTTTCAGTAAAATGAGCTAACTAAAGGATTTAAGGTAGTTCCCCTCCAAGGCTCATAGATTTTTTCCACCCTGTATATGGCGTTCTTTCACATAACTAAGATACAGAACAACAGTGTTAGTTTGAAAGCGTTAGAGTGACATTGGCTGTGACAAATTGGATAGTTCACGAGGAAATTGTGATAAATGAATACCACTGAGGGGAATAAGCGGGTAAAACCAGCACAAGGTATCTAAGTGCACTTATCGAGATGGTTATAACAGAATGTATAGGTACAAAGCCATAAAGAGGTTAATTAACTAGATTATTACCGGGTAATATGTTCATGCTAGTATATGATCAATAATGAGGTTTTCCACTTTGATTACTGGAATATCAGGTCGATTTCAATAACCAAACCATATAATTTGTGGAAATTGCTCTTAATAACTAATCGCTAGTAAATTTTTAGTTTCTAATTATAGTCACATTAACGTTTAGTTAGACATTCTGAGTTATTATTAGAATTTACGAATTATTATAAAATATTTGAGTTTAATAGCAGACGAGATTTAGGTGTATAGATGTCAAATTACGTTACGATTGTCAAGAAGGATTCATTTCCGCTTCTATCGATAAGATTTGTCGATGCGAACTCGATAAGAAAGCCAATATTGCCGTATCTA
The DNA here is from genome assembly GCA_923062465.1 of Acleris sparsana. Lineage (NCBI taxonomy): Eukaryota > Metazoa > Arthropoda > Insecta > Lepidoptera > Tortricidae > Acleris > Acleris sparsana. The sequence goes on from OV281293.1 coordinate 14,651,076, forward strand.
AATTGGGTTTTAATTAATTCAGTCGTTGATATTCGGAAATGGGTTCCATCTTGATAATAACGTCTTGTTTCGTAATGTTGCAAACAAGTTTATTATTTCAGTTTTAGTTGGCATGGTCGACGTTGGCCGAGCAAATTAATTTTGTTAATATTAAGATTATAAATAATATGTAGGTTTGTATATTCTACTATTGTAAAGGTGTCTTAATTCGAAATTTTGGAAACGATTTCGCATCAATAACTTTAACTTAACTTTTAATATTACAGGAGTACTGATTTTAAGAATGCTTGTGTTTGACTTAATGCTCATGAAGCGTGAGGCTTTTGTGTTTTAACATTTCAAGCTAATTTACAAGTAAATGGTTCAAATTTTCTCCGAAATAGAGAATAATGTGATTGATTAAATGTGAGGGAAACCGAATAAATTTTAATAATGTCCGCTCTCTAAGCTTCAATAAGACATAAATGATAATCCAACTTGCTTATTCCGATCTTGATTCGGACCTCGAAACCGACATGAATGGAAATCCGAACCAAGTCTCAATTCTGGATAAATACTCGTTTACTAATTCGATTGAAAAGAATCGGTTCATACAATTTCTACGAGGGTTAAAAAATCCCTGAGGTAATCAATTGTTCAAATAATTCTTATTGACTTTAAGACGTTGCAATTTGCTATAATCTCGTTTAGAAGCTGAAATTTGAATTTGAGCTCAGACATTTTTAGTAAATTATTTTCTCGAAAATTCACATTATTGCATTGTATTAAGTTTTTGCATTTATTTAGCTAAATTAGATGTTAAAATGTACGTGTAGTCAAAAAGTGTTAGAAAACACTTCAACTATCGTGAGCTTAGTAGATTCAAGTTTAGCATTATGATTAAAATAAAACGTTTGTGAACGTTCGCACGTTTACATTATTTAAGTCAAAATTATAAAGACATTTAAAATTAAACTTGTACTTTAATTTAATATGTAAAAACTGTTAGCTAAAATTACATTTAAAAAATATTTTCGATGTTTCATGATTCAACATCAACGAGAGGTATAGAGAGTAGGACTATTTGACTACATCGCTGACCATCTAGATCACCAGACTTTAAATAAAATTAGTTATAGAAAACCGAGTGTGTGAAATTGATTTTATTCCTTCATAAGTATAAAAACTCCACCCCCTTTTTTGACTAGGACCAGACGTGGTCGAATTAACTAAAAAGGGTATAAATCATAATAAGGAGAAGAATATACCGTATTTTATAGGTTCCCAGTGTTTTGATGAATACCTAACTTAACAAGTATCGTAATAATATGTGGTGTAAGTGGCCGCGTCTTAATGATTGCTTGAATTCTTGAAACTCCTGACTCCTTAACCTGTTTCTAAGAGAAACGGTAAAACTAACGAACAATCGGTTCACAAAGTAACCTTATAAGGGTTTCGTGGGTAGGGGCTTTTACAGTCTCCGCATCTCCGTAGTGCATCATCATCATCATCATCATCATCATTATCATCATCGGTATCATCATCATTATCATCATCATCATCACCATCATCATCATCATCATCATCATCATCATCATCATCATCATCATCATCATCATCATCATCATCATCATCATCATCATCATTATCATCATTTCAAAATACGACCACTGCAGGACATAAATAATATAATCTATTAGAGACCCGCTCTCGCTTTGCACACACAATATAAAAACCAGAATGTTTTATACACAACAACCTTTCGTGAAAAATTATGTAAGTGATGGTAAATACCGCTTGCATATTTTAGGAGGTGTAAGCGGATGAACAAACATATTGAAACGCGGAAAGTGATTTTACTTTATTCCATGTAATGAAAAAGATGAAGAAGATTAAGATAATCGATGAATTATTATTAATTTACATTATAATAAGTTCTATCTATTTAATTTGCGCATTTAGCGTCAGAATGAATGACCGGATATAGTTTTAAAATGTAACCTCAAGCTTACGATTATTATTATTTAAAAAAAAGTCTTCTACGTGACACCCCATTTGCTATAATCATTGCAATCTTTTTCAATAATAATATTATAAAATTAAATATAATATTTAATTTAAACAAAACGTTTTATTTATTTATTATAGCACAATCATAATTATTTTTAATCAATACTGATGCAGGCAAGCAATTTAAATAACTATGTCAGAAGACATGGCCCCTTTAAAGGTAATGGCTTAATAGCTTTTGTAGTTACTGAGTAAAATTGCTGTGATATACAGAAATACAGACAACAAAATCTCAACATGAGGGATTTTATTATTTTTTGGTACGGATCCCTAACTCGTAAACGGTTAAAGGGATACGTGTTTAAAATGTAATATACAAGAATCTTACCATTTCAATGAATCAAAAAGCAATGAACCCCGCATAAGTATAATGATATTCGCAGTTATATAATGAGATGATAAGAATTAAGTCTGTCGAAATTAATTTAAATTATATTAAATTTCACTCAAACCCGTAATTAATGTCCCGGAAAAGCTTCCTGCGGGAGTAATTACTGTTCGAATAATTACATTGTTATTTTGTAAGAAGTTGATAATTTTGTGAATAACGTAATAAACCTCGGTATAATCTCGTGTTTTGATATTTTGTATGTTTTTCCTATGATAATCGAAAAATTTAAAATACAAATTAACTTGCGTTTGTTACCTTTTTTTTTGTAATTTCCTAATAATTTTATTTCGATATAAATAGTTTGCTAAATAAATGTTACAAATTGTAATAAACTTAAAGGAAACTTGTTTTTTTTACCTTCAAATTATTATTTAATTAAATATTTAAAAAAAAAACTTGCTACGAGTCCATTAAAAACGGTTATGAAACCAAACTTTGGAGCGGAATTCAAAAGATATAAGTTTTAAAACGGACAGTATTAATATCAGCAGTTTTAACGCCAAATTGAATTAACTTTGCTCCGTTTGACTAAACTTATCTGCGTTTAAAACTTTCCCAAGTACCTCATTTCCAGGGCATTGTTAACTCGTATAATATGAGTCAAAGGAATTAAGGGGGCGAGTCTGAATTGAATCACATCAGCGTGTGCGAGTGTGGAGATATGATAAAATTGTTTCGGCATCGGAAATGTCTATGAATAGCATTAGCAAGATTATCCTGGAATGAGGCGAAACGTGCTTTGATTCATAATTTTAAAATAATATTGTTTTACTTACATTATGAATGTTATTATGTGAGACAAAAATGTTGTACCTTCTGTAGTCAGGAATGCTGAAGATATGAAAGATTGGCCCATACGATGGTTTCTTTTGTTAATACACGTGAACACACCCTTACAAGTTAATTTAACACCATTATTGATCAATTAAATTACACTATGTATTTTTTTGTATTTAAAGCAGGCTGATTTTCCAGAATACTTATTCTTATTTATTTTATGCAATGATTTCGGTTCAAATAGCGTCATTTAACGGATACTGGGAGAAAGGACTTTGCCACAATAATATGTCACAGAGTTGCATTTTATAACGAAGTTATAAGTAAGTTATAATTATTGTAAGATATTATATTGGATCCGATTCGGAGGCTCGGCGCGTTTTTTTAAAGTTTTTAAGTTTTTAAAGTTTTTTAAGTTTAAAAAAAAACACTTTAGAAATGTCTTTTTTAAGAATCTAATAGGGAATTTAGTCGTTTAAATTTAAAGATAGACGCCGTCTGGTGTTCGAATGTACATCCCTAAGGTCAAAATACAGAATGTAAACCATTTTAAACTAAATTTTCTATAAATTTAGACGCCGCCTAAACAGTGGCGTGTAAATTTATTGACAGATACAATAAAATCCAAATATAAACATTCTGGCTTGATGGTCTAACCTCCCGTATATATGGTATATAGGATTCTTCGTGATAATATTGAAAGTTTTATACAGTTTCCTAAATCATAAAAAGGACATAATAATTTAATAGTGTAAAAAGCCCTAAAATAAACACTTGAGCTGTGTTGGAATGTATTGTCTGTTTGCAAAATGCAAATGGTTTTGTGGAATAAACGTAAAATGAAAAGTGATTTTCACAAATACTGTTACCTCTCTGTACCTATAGTTTGTGCTGTTACCGATCGTGAAATAGTTAAGAAAGTAATTATCAACACTAAAATACTTCATGCAACAGTTACCAGCACGATGTAATAAGGAGTTATTGGCATGCTTCGTTGAGAGAACGCGTTTGGTGCCTAATAGGTTATATTGTACTCGATCACTCACTCACTCACTCATGTCAGCCGAAAGACGTCCACTGCTGGACATAGGCCTCCCCCAAGGCTTTCCACTCAGACCAGTCTTGTGCTTTTCGCATCAATCACAGGTAAATAATTTAATACCTATGAAAACATTAGATAATTATGATAGCTTTAATTATGTGCTGATTTTTTATAAATCTAAGTATTTATTTATTTCTTACAACGATAATTAATGATTTATTTACTTATAAACCACTTACCATCAATTTCTGCCTTTCTAGTATTCAACAATGCTATGACAAAAGTACCCACTAAAGAACACTATGCAGTCAGTAATATACTCGTATTGCACAAACGTTATAAAGGTATCTTTACCAGTAGGTACACACTTGCTAGTAAGTAGGTATGTGATGTTATGAGCTACCTAAATATAAATGGTTATGAGATACAGCGCTTTAAGGAGCTCCTTAATATTCAAAATCTGTTTTTTTTAGTTTAGTTTAGTTTATTTATTCTACATCGGTTATTTATTTATTATTTAATCTTCTACATCGGTATACAATCTTGTAAATTGTTCCGTACAAGCTTTTTGCTAGTTAAAAATATCAATATTATTAGTTAACTTGAAAATGAATGTACCCAACATCTAAATCTAAAAAGCTATAAAATAATGAATACATAAATTACAGTGTTATGTAACTAGAAATAGTACTTAAGGCCCGTTGTTTGATCAGTAGTTAACTCAGCTAATATTTAAAATACGGAATCTAAAATTTGACACATTTCCTTGAAATTTATTAATTAGTTACGGTTTTGAACAATTATTTAGTTTAAATACTCATTAAACGACAGGCCCTAAGTGTTTGTTTCCCACATAACTGTGAAACACCCTTGATTCAATTCTAAACAGCTGTTTATGTGTCCCAATGTTACTTACTGTACACAAAGTTTAGCCCTAAATATACTACCTTAATTAAACTTGGTTGTATTATATCATTAAATAAATCTTAATATTTGCAAATTCAATATTTAGTTTTTATGGTCAGACTATCTAATACATTATTTCTGTTAAAATATTTTTGCTAAGCGCCATTGGAAAGTGCATATTTTTAGATTATGGTTTAAAGATCTAACTAAAGACATGCCACAATTCACTGAGGCCTATTATTTATTTTTGTTGTGTTAATTTTGTGTGACATTCAGAACCAGCAACCTTATAATATAAAGTATTATTTCAGGTGACAACGGTGATATACTTGATACAAAGCTGGTCAAATTTGTTATGATGCAGAAGAACTTACATTATGCGGAGAGAGGAGTACCTAAGGAATGCGGTCACTTTGTTTGCAGCTAGTGTTTAGTGTATTTCCAAATAAAATGTTATTGGTTAATGATAAAATTACATTGTGTTTTATTTATTATTTTTGAAAATAATTGTATCTAGTTATAGGTAATGACTAAGGACATTATTTGATATCTCCCACAGTGAAATCTTTAAGCTACAGCAAAAATCTTGGCAGTAGGATGAGGGACAATGTGCTATTCTGCGCCTCACATGTGTACCTGATGAAAGATAAGTAACCTTCTCACTGAGGCATGAGGTATGTTAACTTTTTTTATTGATTGTAACTGTGCAATGTCATATAAAATTACGTGTAAGTAGGTGCTGAGTTAGTACCTAACGGTTTGTTGAGCTTGGAGTAGGTACCTACTTAGTTAGACCCTGGTACAGTCCAGATACGCAGGCTCACTCAAGGTGCTTTTCCACCGGCGCGGCCAAGCGAGACAAGATCTAAATTTGTAAATGCAAACCTTCCCACATCATTGGAATTTATTTTTTGAACAAAAAAATCCGCGCTCCCTTGCCACGGCTTGCCTCACCCGATGGAAAAGCAACCTTATTCAATTGTAACCTTCAACTGATAGCAAAGTTATGATAAGTAGATAAGTCTTTTGTTTCTTGAACATCCCGATATTACTTGTAGGTACAGTTAACGGTTTATAACACGATGGTGATTACTATATAAATCCGTAATTCTTCAAAGATGAACTCGTTACAACCGTTTTCCTGACGAAAACAAGAACCATAACATAACAGTAGAACATAATTTCATAGTTTTCACGATGCATACCGCTGCGCCATAATATTTAACTAAAGCTGAAAGGGTACCTGCTTCTTTTGTTTACATTGTACTAAAATAAACTAACTCTAAGATAAGAATAAGTAGTTTTCTTATGACTAATGCTGCTAGTTACTATTTGCAATAAAATATAAGTAATGATTTTCCGACTTCTTACTTTTTTCAGAACGACTAAATACTATTAGTCAAAAAAAAACAAAAAAGTAATAATACACAAAAAAAAAAGTTGACAATATTTCTAGTTAATTATTTTTTGATCTGGCAACGCACAGACTCAAAGCTTAAGAGCTGCATTCCCGAAGACCGAATTTCGTTTAGACCTTTCAAAATCGAGTTTGACATTTGTAAATGTAAGTTTATATACGTCTAATATTGGAGAACGGTAATCTGAATTAGACCCATTAACTATTTATCTTTAGGTCATTTTTATGTAACAGAATAAGTAGTGCCAATTTTTACGTAAACCCGCTTGACCATTAACACATAAATCTTAAGTAAAGATTTCGAGATTATTCATTTAATTTAGAGCATGAAAAACGGAAAAATAAAAATCTTTTTTGCAACGCTCGTATTTTATCATACTAGCCTCAAAGATTAAATTTACTGCGCCGATTTGAGAAACAGATAGTTATATTTATAAATCTGTAAACAAGGATACTGAAAGAGATTGTGTGATCACTTAGACACACAATGAATCAACTTACAGTAAAAGTTGTTTGAGCCACGTCAAAGTATTACAGTGTATACGCCAGTTCGACAATTTTATGCAGTGCAAAAGAAGGTTGTTTCATGATTGAACATTGCACTGGTTAATATTGATGAAAGGTAATTCACAGTTCGCAACAAAGTAACTTACTACATCAGCCACAAAATTTTACGTCATACATCGTCAGTGACCCTAAGAATCGTTTTGTTCTAATGATAACAGGACAATGATGTAACCATACAAAATACCTACATAATAACATTAAAAGTATAGCATTTATTGAAAACGAAATATCTAAGACATTAAATTGTGTAGTTATTTTTACTTATGTTGTTATTCATGTTTACTTGCAAGTAAATGCTAATTTACAACACATTATTGACAGTATCACTAGTACTTCTCCACATGACGGTAACGCACAGTATAACCAAGATAAACAAAACATACATAATCCGTCCATTTGGTACGGCGCTATAATGCCAAACACAAATAGATCAGTGGCCAAAGACAAAATAAACTCGGCGAAGTTACAGTTATTGAAAATGTATAGGATTAACGTAAGCTACTGGACGGGCGCGACGAGCGCGTCATTACGTTAAGCGTTTGCATATCGTCCAGAACTCGAGCCCACTTCACGTCATAAAGCCGGGCATCAAGCATTCCAAACTGAGGCCACAAAAACTATCAAAACAATAGCTACAGTAAAGTAGGTTAATGCGCAGATTTTAACGCCACGTCACGCCAACGACTCGATCGTCCCACTTCCTATTCATTTTTCCGCAGTTTGGTGGTTCCAGCATGCAGTTTGGCAGAGTAACGGATGGGTGAAAAAAAAACTTGCGGTATCGCTTGTTGTGAATACTAACTGGGGTGCAAACAAGAACTTGCAGCGACTTATATTTGTGGCAAAAGCGAAAATAACAGGAAATTGGTGTATTATAGTATCAGCTGTTGTTTTTATGCAAATGAATGAACGTGCAATCTTGTGCATCAAACATTTCAGAAAGTAATCCAAGGGCCCTACTTAAAAAAATAAAAGTCTTATTAACGCTTGTTTATTATTTTCTTCAAGTACAAACAAAAGGAAAGAAATTAATACAAGGCATTGAAAAAAATACGATTAATGACTGAATGTTGTCCTTTCATTTCGCCAAACAACGTTTCCCAAACTGATTCATTTCCCAACTGTTTTATTAAAGCAAATACTTTTTTCCTAACTAAAAATATTTCAAGATTTATTTCAGTGTCATCGTGGAGAAACCTATAGGTTAGGTTAGGTTCGTTTTTAAAAAATCCTGAAATTATTACAGTTGTAGACAAAAAACAAGCTTTAAAAAACCCAACTGCTGTTTGTATAATGTCGTCAAAATAATGTAACTTATCTGTATTTATTTTTTATTTCGCCAATTTAATATATGTGATTTAATATAGCCTATGACACTCTAGTGGTTAAGACGAATCTAACCACGTTTAATTGATTAAAATCGGTTTAGCCGTGAAGTAGTTACGAGTGGACATTGAGTCAGACATACATACAAGTCAAACGCATAACCCTCCTTTTGGGCTTTGCCACAGCAGGTAAAAAATAAAAACAACAGTTTGGTGTTCTATCACTCATAATTAGTTACAATTTGAGACCCATATTTAAGTTTTTTAGCCGGTGTTCAAATAAAAAGGAATCATTCACGCGCACAATCATATATTTTTAAAAGCGAGGGAACACTAAAGCAAGTAACGCGTTTGCCTGTGTCCTGGCCACACCACAAAGGGGCAATTGCAGTTGTGCAGGCTGGCACACCCAACTGTCGGTAAAAAGTATTGATCTTTATAAACTCTGTTAGTTTATTGGCTCTTGGTTTCACTGTTTGCTGACGTATATCCATTTAATCACTGTTTTTATCATCGAAAAGTTACTATTAATACAATTAATACGTATTAAATATTAACACTTTTGAAATGATGCCAGTGCCTCTAAACACGCTGAATAAAAATTCAATCAATTCTGCAAAAATTATAGGCCGCTAATCAAAGTATTTTGTTACTATAGTGCGACACAAAAAAGTAGAAATTATATAAAGTGGAACTAAAAAAAAACATACTAAATTGTTGCCATGTTTAAGCATTTTACGTCAAAAATTACGTTACGTAGAAAGTAGCGCCCTCATTTATTTTTTACTCGTATGCGTCGCACAGTAGTCAAAAAAAAAAAACTATTAAATACATAGTGTTTTTAAAATTGTAGTTAGACTAAACTTTAAAATGGAAAATGTTAAAATGTCGTTCCGCGAATATTGGCAAAAAACTAACGCGAACCCCAGAAAAACGGAGCAAAGAAGTGTCTGACCATAAACTGCTAAAAATATCTAGGTCGTGCATTCATTTAGCGAGAGTTTTTTTTTGTATTGCTAGGAGCGTAAAGTATTTCATGTTTTTTTAACAAATTCTACGAATTTATAGAACAATTCATATTAGTAGAACACGGAACAAAAAGCAAAGAATGAATAAGAAATGCCTTGGCGAACTTGTAATTGGTATTTAAATGGCTTTACTTCTGTAAAAAAAAAGTAGTTTCTCAACGCTATTTGTAACTCAATCATTTTCAAAGAGCCGCAGGTTCTTTCATCTTTGTCATGAAAGATGAATTTGTTGTTTTTAAGCTTCTGTGATTGTCGCTCTGTCTTATCTTACTTTATCTTAGACAGCCTGAATCTTCTGGATACACGTTGACGCTTTAGGATCGTTTTTAGGGTTCCGTACCCAAAGGGTAAAAACGGGACCCTGTTACTAAGATTCCGCTGTCCCTCTGTCTATTTATCTGTCACTAGGCTGTATCTCATGAGATACAGCCGGGCAGCATCCCTGCTACAGCGGGGATGTAGCAGGGTTCATGAACCGTGATAGCTACACAGTTGAAATTGTCACAGATGTTTTTCTGTTGCCAGTATGACAACAAATACTAAATAGAGAATAAATTAAATATTTAAGGGGTCCCATACAACTAACGTGTTTTTTTTGCCGTTTTTCACTCGTTATTAATAACGGCAAAAGGTATTCACAGAATATTTAGTTGTATATTCGTTTTAAAAATATAAAATCAAATTAAAATAAAATAAGTTTTAAGGGGGCTCCCATACAACAAACGTGATGTTTCTGCGGTTTTTTGCTAATGTTGTATAGATAATGGTATGGAACCCTGCGTGCGCGAGTCCCACTCGCACTTGGCTGGTTTTTTGTAATTCCTTTTTTTACCCCCATTACCCCCTTAACCACTCTGCTTCTCGAAAGTGCAGGTTTCCTCACCATGTTTTTCCTTTCATTTCCATTCATTCTATCATCCATCTTGTTTAGGGCCCCAAGTGTTTTTAATGTTTTATTAAGTTTTAAATTTCTTTACATAGTTCCTTGTATCACCAAAACTTGTTATTAATATATTATAGGCCTTGTAATTAATATTAAGTTATTAGATCGTCGTCGCGGAGATATTCGTGACTTATTATTGAGCCAGAAACCTTTTCGCCACTGTCTTCAGGACCCCAAACGGGACCCTATTACTAAGTCTTCGCTGTCCGTCCGTTCGTGAGTCTATCTGTCTGTCTTAACTTTAAACCCGTTCAAAAGAAACAGCTATCTTTTGAACCGTAATAGATAGTTTTTTATTTTTTATTTTTGTTGCAGTTTTTTTATGTAATTGAAATAATTACACAAAAAACATTTTTTTAGCAATTTGTCTTTCTTAACATTGTACAAAGCCTAAAGCACAACGATAAGTTACGCTCTTTTTTTTTGGCAATCAAATTAAAATATATTTGGTAATGACGTAACACTTAAATGGATATAATATCTACTGACAGCATGGAATGATTTGCACCTGACCGGTTTTGTTTAATTTTTTGTTCTCTTTTTTCATGTCATTTTATGCGGTAGCTAAATAAGCTTCTTTCTTTCTTTGTTTTCTTTTAAGAAGTAAGTGAAGCATGTATGACGTAAGTTTCCACTAATACATTTTCCTGACTCCGTGGGACACAGATTCAGCTCTTTCAGATCGCAGCCATAAATACGACGCGCTGACTTGCGGACGATTGCAACTCAAACCCTACCATTGGCTTTTATTCGAAACTTCAAAAAGGTTAGTACGTGAAAAATTCAAAATACTTTCTTTGAAAGAGGGTGATTAAAATATTTCAGAAAACAGATGATATAGACTTCATCTTCATTCAATTTCACATACCTACTTATATAGTGCGCGGCTGTTAAGAAGTACATGCTAACAGCTGTCATCCCAGTATAATTTATAACCTATTCTTTGAGGTTATAATTTGTACTGAAGTGACAGGTGTCAGGATTGGCTTCTTAACGGCCGGGCACTATAGTTGCTGTAAGGAAATGCATAGGCATCAAAATAAAGAAAGTATTTTTTAGAACGATAATAATTTAATCAAAGATAGGTAAATTTGTAAGAAATATTCTATGTATGTTTTCTTATTAATTGAGATGTGGGACTACAATCAGCATAATTATGATCACTAAAAAGTATAAAATAAAATAAATGTTTAAAAAACAAACCGGCTTCAAACTGCAAAAACAAACTTCTTTTTAAAATGGTAGGTCAGTTTAACCTTCGGGGTCCCACAATATTTTTAACCAAAAGCAGAGTTCACCTACCCTTTTAAAATAAGTTATTTTTTGCGGTTTGAAGGTGGGTTTTGTTTTTTCAAATTTGAAAAAGGGTTCTATGAGCCAACATAACTGAACTTTATTTCCTTGCTGGTATTTGCTGTTTAGAGTATCACGCGGAAAATTACATGTTGTGAACATAAAAGTTTAAAAATATTGCATTTTATATTATACTTAACGAGCGATGATTTACGTAACTGAATAAGTTCAACCAGTTCATGGTAGGGGCGCTAGAGGTCGCATTGATCAGTCACAGGTGCAGCCATTGATCACGCGAAGACAGAACCTCGCAAAGATAAAGGAAAGAGTCTCGCTGCAAAGGAAAGGAAATCTCACAGCAAGTACCTTTAATAGAACGAAAACATTCTTTCATAATTGCATTTATCTACCCATATAGGTATCATCGAGCAGCATCTTTCAAACAGCCTAATATACTCGTAAAGTAAGCTCCATTTTATAAAACTTTTTTTTTAAAGAAATGGTTCTCTGTATGTATTAGTACAGGTTTAGACATTGATAGATAGACTGCAATTCTGTTGAATATCTAACAATAAAAAAAATGCTCTTTAGTACCCGTAAACACTACATACAGCGCGTTATGCATTTTGTCTAAGGCCTTTGTTATTAAAAGCTTGTTGGTGATCTTATATCTAAATAGCAACCATCTTAATTATATACCATATTATATTCATAATTTGAAGCGGTAAACATTGTGAGCCTTGGGGCAGACTGGAATCGAAATTTCCTCTTTGAAAACCGGAGTGCTGCTTAAGAAGGCATGGCTAAGTATTTCCAATCACATTGTTAATCAACGAACGTAAATATAAAATACAGCAAATTATAATCCGTACAATCATTCCATTTAACATCCATGCCACGCTCAGTTCATACCATTACATCTCATCTCCAAAATTCTCTCACACATCGCATTATTTTCCAGTATAATAAGTGCCTCCGCAATCGCTGGATTCTTAATAATAAATCCGTCGTCGACAGGCGTTTTGTCTCGCTGATTTTTCATTCCCTTTTCGTCCTTTTCTCGCACGGTACTCTCCGTTCACCTCATTTGTGGGCTTAATCGAGAAGAAACGACGATATGATACGATTACGGTGGAAGTACATTACTTGATGTCATGTGGAATGCGACCGTCATAGATAAATTTTTCCCAAAGAAAATTTTAGAGAATATAACAGATCGAAATAATTTACTAGCAGATTGGTATAGTCTGTGTATTTGATTCAATTTTGGGGCTTGTAGTGTGGATGTGTATCAGCGGGCGTTCATTTACTGTAGGAATTTCAGCTTTCAACAGAATCGTGTTTTAAATTTTCAGTTCCATATGCTCTTAATGCTTACGTTTGTTAAAAAGATATAATTTGAATACACGTCGCTGTTGAACGTTTTGGGGAGTTTTATATTTCTTGTATTATTTTATACAAATGGGAAGCGTGATGGGTTTGTTAACTAAATGAATGTGAACAGGAATGTGATAGAGAATAATTATGTTCAGGCAAACATGCCCCAGTTATTACCTCAGGAAATTGGTTTATGAATGATCGTATACTACGTGTTATTAATATTAAAATAGTTAACGAGGTTACGTAAAATAGGTTTACTTTTTAGAAATATAATGAATTGGGATAGACCAAAAAATAAGTCACGGTGTTTTATTCTAATTAGAATAGGTAATTTTGAGAGACCAATTTCATTAATTTTGTATTGACGCAATTGTGTTTTTTTGTTTTAATATCTTTATTTATTTAAAACAGATTGTATAACTTGAATATTTTAGATTTGTGTTGGATTTTTTTATATTACTACAATTAAAATGCTTTTTGCCTAACTATTTTAAGCGGTTTTCGCGGGTTAGGCGAAAACTGCTAGATATACCTAGGAAGGCTTCAAGACGAAAAGGAAAGTCAAACACAGGTCAAATATTCTTTGGTTGATATAATTATCCGAAATTGATAAATATTACAAAAACTTAATAATGCCGACCTTGAAATGGTTTTAAAAGGAATTGGCGGAACACTCCGGGGTTTTAGTCCGTCAAAGTCGGATATAATCCGTCCAGGCGCCCCGAGCCCGGTATGCATAGATACTTTCCTCAGGCCAAAAAAAAGGTACGTATGTATATTTAGCATTTAAAATAGCGAAATCGTGAAACTTGCAATTTCATATTTAATATTATACAGGCAATTGATAATTATTTCATATGATAAGTTTTGTGTTAATGTCATTGTTGTGCGGGCTTTACTTCTACACTCAAATACCGAGCACACATGTCGCACTGCTAGATCAAAACAGGAGTAACTCAAAATACAACTGTTTTATATAATCAACTGAAACTAGCAAGGACTTGAAACAAAACTAGCAAGGATTTTGAGTTGATACTGTTTTGATCTAGCAATGCGATGTGTTAGCTCATTCATGTGTAACCCGAATATTACGCAACTCACCTGTATTTGCTGTTGTGTGATCAAGACGAAAGGCAGCTAAAATCCCACAGCCCTTTTCTATTGCAATAAAAAACATGAATTATCGAGTAGCGGCAGTTCGTGTACGGAATAGTACATTGTTGTAGAGGTTAGAAAGTAAGCAATAGATGGACGAGTTAGTTCGAGGGCCGACGCGTAGCGAAGGCCCTCGAAAGTACGAGTCCATCTATTGCACTTTCGGCCGAGGCTTAACACAGTGCTTTTCACGACTACTGCGAGGAAATAAAAAAAAATCTTATAATATATTTTTCTCTAATTAAACGAGATATTAATATTAGCGTTAGGACAATTATGAAAGGATAACGAAATATTTTTGCCGGGAACATTAATATTTTTTTAAACTGACGATCCTCACCGTGACAAAAACTTTATTTCAGATAATTAAAAGCAGACATATATGGCTGTATGGAATCTAATTCCTTTGCCTATCCGTGAAGGGATGAATATTATTAAAAAAATAAAACGACTTCTCATTGGCCAATTTAATTTCATATGCAGCACAAAGTGTGTTCTGATTGGTCGAATTAGTGATCAGCGGACCGATGTTATTGTTCATTGGAACAGACCAACAATGTTAACATGGTTGGTCTGTTTAAATTCATAGTAGGCCTGCTCATTCAATGTACAACTATCGATTGTTTTGGGGACCAAGAACAGGCCATCTTTCGCCACATTTCCGAGCAGTGGCGTGAAAAAGTAATTTTATTTTTATCCTTTTGGTTTTTTTTTTGATATCAAAATAGATTATGAGTTTTTGTAAGTATAGGGTTTTAATAACTTCGCAATAATGCGCCCTACTGCTGTTCTACTATTCCAACTATCCCCCTAATATAATTAAAGCAAAAAGTTCTCTGTGTGTGTGTGTGTGTGTGTGTGTCTGTGTGTGTGTGTATGTGTGTGTGTGTGTGTGTGTGTGAGTGAGTGTGTGTGTGTGTGTGAGTGTGTGTGTATGTATGTGTGTCTGTGTTAGTTTGTTATTCTTTCACGCTGCAACGGTTGGACGGAAAAGGATGAAATTTGAAATGGAGATAGTTTATATCCCGGATTAACACATAGCCTACTTTCATCGCGATAAATTTAAAAGTTTCCGAGCGATTAACGATAATCGGTATCTACGTGGATGAAGTTGCGGGCAGAAGTTAGTTTTATATAAGAAGATTGCGTCTTGCCTAGATTGAAGTTAGTTAAGTTCTTTTTTAAACATCCTGCTTTATTGACACTTTTTAATTTGTCGTCAATATTAGTTTAACATGTTGAAAGTCGACTTTCGAATTTATAATCTAACTCGGTTCACAAATAATTTATATCTTTCAGGGCGAATATTTCAGTATTAGAATTGCTAAACTTCTCTGGCAGTCAACGTGAAAACCAAAATGTCTTTGCTTACTTCGTATTATCACATTATCCACCGTATTAAGTGACATACGCAGTGCTGGTTACGTACACTTTTGCTGTAGGTTCATAAAAGATAGATTAAAGGCGCTTTATAAATACAGTTGTATTTTCAGTTGTTACTGTTTTGATTCAGCTGTGCGTATAGAGACATTTAACTTGTTCCTTTTTCAAACTTGTGGGGGGAAAATGGTCACTAGAGACTGACTTTGCTTAATCGTCATTAACTGAACCTGAAGATTGTTTATCACCGTGTTTAGTAAATTTAAGTGATAGAAAATTGTGTCTAACACGGTGCTAAGCAGCCTAAAAAAAATAATTTGTCGGTTTTTTACATGGTCAAAAAATATTGAACACGTATTTTTTCTTTTGTCAATTAAACACAAAATAACGAAGATATAGATAGTGCGTTGAAGTTTCCCGTGACGTCAAGCCGTGGCACACTTTATACCACGCTGTGACGTCACGAGCCCCCACTCCCGAACTTCGATGCGCGTTACATCTAAGGGAATTGAAGAAAAATGATTTTTTATAATATAGTTTGAAATGTATTTAAATAATAATACCTTAAATGTGACTTGAAATGTAATTCCACTAAAAATAAATAAAATTGTAACTTAGTTAAGTACATGACATGTAAAATATTACTTTTTACCAATAAACTTATCATATCATATCATTATTATCATATTTGTCAATTTTGGTTGATTTGAGAAAGCAAAAAATACGTATTACGTATTTTTTGATAATCTTCCTGGAGGACTTAGAATTAGGAATTAGAATTATTACTTTTAACCTAGGAGACACCCCAATTCAATTTAACTTTCTCGTTTCTAGATTTAGAAATGAGTTTTCTACAACTGTGAATTTACTTTTACTTGTTTTGAAACGGGTATCCCAGTCAATATCAGTTATCTAATTCGTATGTATCTAGACATGATTTTTAATTGTTGCTTAGAGTATTTATAAGAATAAAAGCGACAAAAACGTTTTGTTACCTTCAAATTAATATACTCATTCTTCTGCGGCGATAATATTAATGGCTATAATAAGCGTTTAGTAGCTAAAAGCTGTGACATCGAGTGGTTAGTGGTTGTTAACTATTTTGCAGATAAAAGACAGCTAACTGACAAAGAAACGATATAAATTGCAGTAAATAAAGAGCAAATGTGTGCTCTTTTACTTTGTTAACAAGTATCAAAGTCGGCAGGTAAAGTTATTTTGCTCAAACACTGGCGTAAGTATTTTATGAAAGGACTCAAATATTATTCAGAATACGGTAAATGGAAAGCCATAAGTCCACATTATGTGGACATCCTGTGACCAAAGCCTGTCTAATTTATTATCCGGTAAGCAATTAAAGCTCTGGCAAAGGAAGCCATGGTCTTTGTTTCGTACGGTGGTGAGGACAAAATATGCAAATACCTTTGTTACAAGACGGAAATGTAATCGCTATAAAAAGGAAAGTCACTGGGAGCCGTTTTCGAGGGTCAACAGGAAGCAATTCTTATGAATATTATAAATGTGTGAACGTGTTTGTGCGGCTGGATTATATTTTTTTTTAATAAAACGACTATCATACTAGTCTAACGTGAAGTTCTTTGTAATTAATAGAGACTTTTTTTTTAGATACTTACCACAAAGGGTTCGGTTTCGGTTTGGGCGAATATTTGTGTGATCAGCACAAGTATTGTTTCCTGAGTATTGGACGGTTTTTTTTAAATATATGTATGAATTTCTCTACATAAGTGTGTTGATCATTATTTTGTAGGTACCCACAGTGAAGCTTATATTGGGACTAGGTACATAAATATCAAAATACATAAATAATATCAGGGTACAATCCTTATATTTATTTATTATTTTGTTTTCCTAACATTTACTTCGACTTGTTTAAAAACGAGCATATCCCTCAATATATTTTTATTAATAGGTACGGTTTCAAGTAAAGGTTTATTTTTACCTTTCCTAAGAGTTTTTCTTGGGAAAATACTTTTTTCCACCATTTAAAGTCCGTCACCAAGCGAAGCAAGGCAAAGACTTCTCTAGTTTTTTTTAATAAGTCGTGTACTCCGATGAAGTATTGAAAACTTTGCTGTTAACCTCGTTAACGCTCCGGTAAACCACTTAATTCAATATTCGATTACACATAAATCGATTGTTTACCGATCCGGCGTGAGTTCGGCAAGATTTCCTACATTGTAAGCTTTGTGTATTTACTACCCCAAAGTTTTGGAGTTTCTACTTACGCCTCGCGGGTGTTATCCGACAGGCCAATTACTTTCAGAGGTTATGTACTCGGGTAATGTATTTCATTGGAAGATAACATGACATTTAAATAAGTACGACACCATCAATCCACGGTGATTGAGGTTAAAATTATATTGAGATGGAGATGCATTCCTCACAGACCAGTGCCAAAATGGGAGTTAATTTCTGTGCCTGTCTTTTTAATGTTTTTCCGGATGTGTTTATATTGTTTATTTAAACAAATTATTTATCTTGTGTATTTATTTTTATTTATACATATTTATTTATCTATTCATTTGTTTGGTACGCGTATATTTATAACTTTTACTATATTTTTAGTACTCACGTTTAATAACTTATTATTGCTCGCATAAAATCTGCACTAACTACTGTGTTAAATATTTTAATTTGACACCATAGCCCTACTAAGGTTGTCTGGAAGAGATCTATAATCAGCGATAAGACCACCTTTTGTTTCTATATATTTTTTTGTTCTGTGTACAATAAAGTGTTTTGTACTGTATTGTATTTTAATGGAATTCCAGGGGAGAGTTAATTGACCAGCAGTAGAAAACTATTTCAAATAGGAAATAGTAGCAATAAGTATAATGTAGGCAGTAAAAACAGCTTGTGGTGGATTTTACCTCCTCGTGTTAGCATTTTTGGGAATGCGCTTGCCCCAATTTATTGCATAAAAAAGGCAAACGATTACATTATAATGGTAAGTAGGATATAAAACACAAGCATTTGAAATCTCCAGACTACAATTTTACGATTGATCCTGATGACAGTGTGGACTTAGATAGAATTCCTCTTTGGTAGTCTTCATACCTTACCCCCACATCACACTGGAACAGAGCAATGCAAACACTTCTGCTTAGTGGTAGGCAAAATAATAAGATTTTAGCAATGCCGTTTAGGTTCCTGCAATTTAATTACTATTAAAATACTAAACTCCGAATTCATACAAAAAATATCTTTAGCTGAATTAACCAATTGTCTATATAGAGGAAAAGTGTACACTCTTTTGCAGAAAAAGTGGGCACTTATGAATCTTTCGAATAGTTTAAATACAGTGAAAGCAAATAAGCTTTTGAGCTGCAAAAGTAAATAAATAATAGTTAAAAAGGTCACAATTTAAAAATATTGTATTGTATCTAGTAAATTAAAATCAAATTTTCTACCTCTGTATTTAAACTTCTCGATAAATTGTAAGTGTCCGGTGTCCTTGCAAAGGGGTTTTTCTTACACGTGACGGGGGAAATGCGCTATCGGTTCACTTAATACGAAGTGATCAACGCTGCCGCCATGGACACTTGCAACATCAGGAGAGGAATGGCAGCTGTGTTGCCGGCCTTTGAGAATTGTGTATGTTCCCCTTTAAACTTAGTGAGTTATTCCTCTATAACGAAATAATAATTTCCTTAATATAATTAACTTAACCAAGGCATTATTGACAAGTTCATGTATAGCTATATACATCCTATTTGTTGCCCTTACACGACAATGAGTCACGTACAGCCCAAGTTACGGGTAGATCCTTCGGCAAGTTGACTAATCCACCCACAAAAGGATTTTGAGGAGCTCTTAATGGACTACGGTTACCTTTGAGAGGCGGTGCAAGTTGAAAAAAAAACTTGAAACATGAATTTGACATATCTTGCTCACAAATTGCCACTTAAACAGTGATCTTATTATCACGTCATACACTATTTTCGCATTTGTATATCATGTACCTCTTTATCTTTTATCGCTGTCTCTAAATTAAATTAAACAAAATCGCTATCTGCGTGTGGCTGTTGGAAGCCAACTTCTTCTTAATAATGGTTTTGGAAGCGGATTTTATTACCTTATACAGATTTTTTCGTAAGATTGTAATATATAACTCTCATTACGTACATGTGTTACAGATAATCTCGTGCAAACCGAAGCATAACGAGGTCTCAGGTTTAATATATTATACTATTTTAGATTTAGTTATATCACCTTCTGACTAAACTTGTCCTCATGGACACGACCGAGCACAACTTGTGGCCATTTTCATCCAGCTCTTGCCAGTCGCTCATTTCCGATAAAACATAATTTTAAAATACCAGTTTCTCAACATTTCAGAATCCCAAAACTAAAAACTCGAATGAGATTATCCTTTACTATCCTCAACCAATATTTTTGAGATCCTGGTAAAAAGAGTAATTTGGTATTTTAAAATATTGCTATTTTTGAACAAGCGTTGCCAGTTACTTTGCGAATGTGGTCACTCCGCATAGTCTGATTACGTCCTACACTACAAATTTGATAAGGCGACAATTAATTAACTAATTTATAATTTAAAACGATGTAATGATTAAGTGTAACATGAGAACATAGGTCATTAAGCCCTTTTTCTTAAAAAAAATTACAATACTTACAATACTAATATAAAACTTACTGTCTGGGCTCAAATATTCCTTTGACATACATTTTCGTATCTATGTCTACATTCCGATTCATTATTTTATCTCATTCTTAACCATTTCTTTTACTAACTTCCTCCATTCCCCCTTAATCTATAATCATAATCCGGTTTTTGAATTCTAATTCTCCAAATTATTTATAAAAAAGAGACATAAAAATATGATCAATCCAATTGCTCTTCGCTCATAACTCGATCTTTCTTTCCTATAGCGAGTGGTGTGGGTGTTCTGAGGATTATCAGCTTGCTGCTTAAGTCGCCAACTTGAAGTTCACACGTCGTTCCCTTTTTGCGGCGGATAATTGATTCAGGGAATTGGTAATCTTAGGCTTATTTTGGTTAGTAGTTTGTTTGTTCTTGGTCGTTTTTTTGTGATTTGATAGTACAAGTTGAATAAGCCTCGTGAGACCCGGCGTGCCATAGGTATATAATCTAGGCAATTCAAGCTTTATTTCAAGGCGCATTAAGCTGATTTTAATCTCGGACACAGTTGTGTTATCCTTTTGCCGCATGTTTAAAGTAATTAAAAAGTTAGCCTTACAAAAAAAAACATTTGACAATCGCACTACCCCTGCAGTATTCAACTAAATGAGTAAATACCAATCTAACGATACCTGTAGTGTAGCCAAGTTATAAAAACTAATTACATTACGGCCCACAGAAGGTCACAAAGAAATATGGAAACACACATTGATATACCCGGAAAACATCCCTCCTTCTTTCGCCCTCCTTCTTAGGTAGTCCGTTTATAAAAAATAACAACACTTAAACACATGTCATGTCATGGTTAATTCAAAAACTAAGAGCAAGCGACCTACAAATTATTATCCTATGACACTCGCACGTTCTTGACGAATCATACCTAATTGATACGTAATTTATTAAAATTACCTAACTGCTCAGCTTTCTTAACGAGTACCAATGCAGCATTATATTAACAAATTACTTGTTATGTTGTATTGTATTCTGCCATAACAATTTTCGTTCGTGATAGTTTATTATTACCTTTATGATAGCAATAAATTACTCTCATAAAAGTTCTTTGTAATTTGCATTTTTTTTTTGTCTCATTTTGTTTTGGGAAATAATGTTGAATATTTAATGTTTAATGTTTATTTGCGCACAAACGGTACTAGTAAAGAAAAATTATAACGGAAAAACTAACATAATACATTGACCAGTGAAGTTGCCACAATTAATTAATGCAGTACAGAGTAACACGTCAATAATTTTATTTTCATCACACTTGCTCGTAAATGGTGTTATTCCATGCCTGTATACAGAAGGACAATGGCCTAAATTGTTCCCGCGGGAATTATGGCGAGTTTGTCATCCCTAGGGAGTAATGACTTTCTT
The DNA here is from genome assembly GCA_923062465.1 of Acleris sparsana. NCBI lineage: Eukaryota > Metazoa > Arthropoda > Insecta > Lepidoptera > Tortricidae > Acleris > Acleris sparsana. The sequence continues at coordinate 14,672,784 of OV281293.1, forward strand.
TTTAAAATTTGCAACTCTTTCGTACATCATTTCTGACTAAGGAGGTTTAATTTTCAGCCAAAAATTAAATCGGTGAGTGATAGTGAGAAAATGATCTATAGTTTTTAAAATTTCAGCAATATAATGAATTTGACGCAAATTTGTTAGGAGTAAAGGGAACGTGAAACAAATTGTTATTACTACGAGGAGTCCTAAGGCCAATTTTGCCTAGCAAATACTGGGAATCAATCTCACAAGAAAGAATTTTAACAAAACTAACTGGAAATACTTGGAATAACTGATAAATTAAGAATGTGACAAAATTCAGCCACTTAGCCCTCTGCCCCGAGAGTGCTGATTCGCAGCAACCCCCTATTTGGGCTCTAACCGAGGCATTCCGTTTTCTGTATATTCAAATTTTAAGATCACAATTTCAGGCTAAAATCTTTATTAACCCTGTCATAAGCTCTATAAGACTTCATTACGTTAATATTGTACACAACTTCTTCAATTTGCTAGATATCATTAATTACAGGCTAATTGGTGCTTCGAAATCCCCGCTAGAAAAGTTCTGGCGACGTTCCAACCACAGAGGGTTTAGGAAGGTACTGTACAAAGGTAGTGTAGAACAAGCCACCATAATAATTAACGATGTAATGTAATTAACACAAATTAATAATAGTTTTATATCTTTTAATCAAATGTTGGTAATAAGTGTTACTTTTATCTTGACATAATATTTATAAATGTAAGTAACATAAACACACTACAATGACTAATCAACTATAAATATTACAAATGAAATTTAAACTATAACAAATTAAAAAAGAAGGTAAAAAAGAGTGAGTCATATGAAGAAGTCAAAATGAGGTGTTAAATAGACCAACATACAAACATAATTTTCAATAGGATAATGGTGCTTGCTATAATAATCACGTCAGAATTTATTGAAATCAAACTTCTTCGAATAATAATAATGCTAATATATTTATTGTACACGACGGTTTCAGTTGTTCCTTTTAACATTCAGAATTATACCGGATTACATTTGTAATTTAATTACAAATACATTTTGATCCCAAATTTCGGTAGACGAACTATTTTAGACACTTAGACACGACGACACATAGACGACACATACGACAGTAGATAGACTTGTCTTCCATCACGCAATAATCCTACGTAAATTGGTATGTATTACATTTTAATAAATTAAAACAGGAATTTGTATTTACGATTTGACGAGGATTTGTAGCACACGATTTTAACAACTAACATGACAAAGTTGGTGTTAAAAAATAAAATAGCTAGATAGCTTGTTCACGTTCGCGAAACGTTTTTCACTCAAACATTTTACGGTCACCAAAGTTACGTAAACACTTTAACAAGGGACTCAGGGTCATTTGTCAAGCCCAATAAAAAAAATGTGTTTGTCCCATTTCTCTAGATATTCGAGTATTCTTTACGTTCACTTTATTACGATCTTGATCACACTTTATTCGGCACTTTGGGTAGTAAATACACATTTTGGGGAAGGAGCCTTGTAAGTGATTACCCTGTTTGAGTTCCACAAAGGAAAAGTTAACTTATGCTAATACCTTAAAGTTCTTTATTGCTCACAATGCTCCTTTTTGCGGCGCGGTTTTATTTTTTGCTACGGAAATTTCAAGTGAAGGTTCAAAATAATTGCTAAGATTGCTGTAAGACGTTGTTTCATCTGTTTCTAACAGTTTGGAGTCAGGATTTTCAAAAGGGGTGAAAAAGTAGGTTTATATTTAAAAAACAAGTTTTATTTACATAGCATAATAAAATGCTCATTACGTTTTAGAACATAACAAGCAACGTAAGTATTACTTTCTATAGTTTCATAATACCTACCACAACACACATAACCACTATAAAAGCTGAAGATATTCTGCCAAAACCAAAAGGAGATTTTTAAGGGCTATTATAATTTATTTGACTCAGTTTTCTCTCAATTTCATTTGGTAACCTAAAAGTACGGTTTTATTCAGAAAATGTATTCCATTATGTTCATAAAAATCGTAAACTGTTATCCGACAAATTAATTAATAATATGTTTACTGCTGCATGTACATAGATTCAGTCTCTTATTTGCACATATTATTTAACGATTAACTACATTACAACATTGGGAATTCTAATGCATCATAATAATATATTATCGCGTGCTTCTTGAGCGTTATAAAATTTTATATTACTCAATAAACTACAAAATGTTTTATGGCCAGGAATAAAAGTCCGATCGAAAGTATCATCTACATGTTATAAATAAAAATATGATAAAAAAAAACTTGAATTCTTTCATCTTGTCTGTTTCTCAAAAAAAAAATTTAACTTTATGCAATGGCTTTTAAAAGTGCTTCATTAATCAATTCATTTTCTTTGTGTTTTTGACCAAAAACTGCAAAGCTACATTAACTCGTATTTTTCTCCAATTTAAGACAGTGATGCCTTTTCAATATGTAAAATTTAAAAATGATGTAAAGAAAAAACTCATTTAATTTTACTTAAATATATTGTTTTCATGCATCGCAATAACTGGTTAAAATATGGTTATTAAAAACACAAATGTTAAAAATCACCTCTTTATAATTGTTTCATTTTAAAATTAACTAAATTTAATAATAGAACACGAACTTACGTTTTATTATTATTGTAGACTAACCCTGGTTTGTCCTAAAACGACGCCTAAAAATCATATTTAAGAAGCTATTAGTAGGGAAGAACATTCTCAGTTCCAATAGTAATATTGAACTTTCTAAATTTTAAAATGTCCCTTTGTGTGTTCACAGCCTTTCTTGACCTTAAGGTCATGTCCGCTACTCTTCAAGACTGCTTTATAGCAAGGGGTGAGTAGAGTTCAGCACGGAGACATTGCTTACCAACTTTATTGCGGTACCTATACTTTTTTTCTACTTTTATTATACTTTCGAAAGATTGTAAAAAGGAAATTTTATAAAAAAAGGAATGACCGCTTGAATTACGAGTAAGTTAGGATCGGGCCTTCATTTTCATTTAGAAATATTGTTATTAAATTTTTAATTTCTTTAAGTATAAAAGTGTCCTAACCGTTTCCTAATTACATTAGTTTTTTCATTGTTTTCAAATTTGTTGTGTATGTATAAAAGGTTATCAGTTTTACAATTTCAGTGTAGGAAAATTAAAACAATAAAATACAACGAAGTATTGACATGCATCGATCGGTAGTGTTGGTATATAATATTTACGTGTTTTATTTTATTTACAAAAAACCTATAATAATTATAGCTGTTTTTTAAATATCTAAATTTAGAATATTATTATTATTTCATATTGTTTACTAGTTAAATTCTAAGAAGTTAAGTCAACTGTTTTTTCTTAGCAGCGACCTTAAATTGTTGTTGTTTAGCCTGATGGATTTCTTTTCGAGAATGCCTAATAGGCGTTAATGAAATCCGCCACTTTTACCTATTTTTTTGTTGTTGTTTGAACTTTATAAATTAAATGCATTAGGTAAAATTTGCCTGTACTTTAAGGAAGATATTAATTGTTCTCAATTAACTCCTCGTAGCACTAGCGTCAAAGTTTTTCCTTATGCATTAATAGTGAATATTATTCTAAAGTTTAGTAATGGCCATAATACCTTAACCAAAGATCAAACTGGTTGTTATATCTCTTAAACCACTGTTAAACTCTACGGACGAGTTTATATTATACACCGTGTTTTTTTTGATTTACGATAACTTCGGCATATTACTAGGTATATCCATAGAAACTAATTGGTACATTAGATTTTTAAATACTGCGAAAAAAAAATTTTTTTTCGGTTTAGTACAAAATAATGAAATCTTTTATCTTTGGTCATTCTAAAAGGGCCTTTAGAGTTAACTAATAATCAGTGTCAAATACGTCTATGTTGGCGTGACATACACACACAAGTAAAGATAACCCTTGACAGGTACAAGATTGTCACTTTAGATTGACGCGTATACAAACCTAACAATTGGAAACTCTTTACTCATAAGAGTCATATAAAGTATTAAAAGAAAATTGTTGTTATCAATTAAGAGAGCCTTTTACACTAGTTTAACGTGATTAACTGATTAAATTTAAAAATTAAATATCTTTAAAACCGTTAGACTTATCATTTGTCAGTCTTCGGGAAATTAACTTTGTTTGACCTAAAGAACGTTCCCTTAAAGTTATCGTAAATCAAAAAAAACACGGTGTATAGTTAACTGGTGATTTTAAGTCGTCCTCCCCGAGCGTAAAAACATCATATTATGGGCGTGTATTCTCAATAAGTAGATTTAACTAATTATTTTGAATGCATATTTTACTTTTCTCATTGAAATATTTTTCTAGTTAAAATTATTTTCTGCATTTTTCCATTTCTATGTAAAAAATCGATGCTTATAGCACCACGCTTACTTCTAAAGTGTTTTTTTTTTAAGTTTGGAAAAACTGTAATGCTTACAGAAAATTCATCTTGAAATAATTACTTGTATAATAAATGCCACATTTGATATAAAAAAGATCACGACCATATCTCTTATAAATTCGGCCTAGTCCTAAACTAAACTTTAAGCGTCTACTATAGGAACTAGACAACGAAAAACATACATATGAGATGTAAGACTAAGATCTAAGCTCGTAACTATCATCATTACAAATTTGACGACGTGCAGCCTATTAGTACTTACAATTATTATTAAATAATTATACAATAATAATAGCATACATAAAATCAAATCCGTTGCCATTAAAACACTCGCTATCTCTTGGCAAGCGCCACGCCACACTAACAGTAAATTAAAGGAAATTGTCAGCAATTTTTAGCAACAAAAATTCCTGGAAGTTTCCACATATCCCATAACAATTATAGCGTTGTGTATGAAAGAGACGTTTTTGCATGTTATATTTTATGAGGTGCCCGCTCGTTTCGCAGACGGCTTTGGTTGGTCTAAGTGACAGGAGGACCATTTGTGTTTTAAATTGCATGTTGTATTGTTGATCGGTTGAGGCGATGAAACTAAAAACTAAAAATGTTACTATTCTATGGACAGAAAATATAAAATAATAAAATTATTTAACTGAAAAATAAAATATTTAAATCAAAGTCATGCTCTGAAAAAATAGGTATACTTGTATAGGGATACAATAACTAAGGAGAAATGTTATAATGCTTCATATAAACGTTGTGATAACACTAATAAATGCAAAAAAAAAAACGAGAAGAAAAACGCATTCGCATTTATAATATTAGGAGAAAGGATCCCTTAAAATCTTTTGAGTCCTTGAAGGTAATTGGCGAATTAATCATATACTCTTACGAAGTCACAGGCATTGGCAAACTAGAATGGTTATACGATAAATCCTATTTGGCGTCATCAACCGTGATACCAAAAAAGGCGACTAAACTCATTGTAATAGTGTAATTCCAATACAGTATTATAATTATATTTAGCAGTTTGGCAGTCGCCTTCTTTGGCACTATTACGACAGCGAGATCGACAGTAAATTTATAATTTAAAAAATAATCAAACATGCAATGGAATGTTGGCGTTATGTTAGTTATTTTAGACTTCAAAGTATCACTTTGCGGGCAGAACAACTCGAAAAAACTGTAAAGGAATTTCATACAAAGTTTAAGGGCTAGGTTAGGTTAGGTTAGGTTAGGTTGTTTTGGTTTGTTGGTTTTAATGTAGACATAGCTGTGTTTATGAACACGCTAAATAGCTTGTTCTTTCTAATGTACTAAGCCACACATCCAGCCAAAGCGTTTGCGTGTTTATTTTAAGTACCAGGAGAGCAGAGGTAATTAAGGGTGCGTAGCGCAGGCGATGTAACTCGATGTGGCGCAGCGGCGCGGCGGCACACCCGACACAGCGCGGATAACTGAGCACTGTCGGTTACTTTTAATGTTTATGCACTTCTTGTATTTGACGTTGTAATTATTATTTTTCATCACACTTTCACGTAAACAGTATCTAAACATACAGGTTAACTGGGCCGTAAGCCCCATATAAAACCCTCGACCTTTTTTTTTTCATGAAAACCTAGGTCGGTAGGTATTTTTTTTTAATTTATAGCGCAGCACACCGTTCATGCAAGTTCAAGCAAGGAGTTTACACGAAATTGAAAAATGGTTTTAAAATGTTATCTAAACAGTAATTTCATCACACTTTCACGTAAACAGTATCTAAACATACAGGTTAACTGGGCCGTAAGCCCCATATAAAACCCTCGACCTTTTTTTTTCATGAAAACCTAGGTCGGTAAGTATTTTTTTTTAATTTATAGCGCAGCACACCGTTCATGCAAGTTCAAGCAAGGAGTTTACACGAAATTGAAAAATTGTTTTAAAATGTTATCTAAACAGTAATTTCTTTGTAATCTCGCTACATGTTATAAATTTTAATAAATAAGTTTTTTCTGCCCTATAATTTCATTTATTTACTCGCAAATGTGATGAAAAACATTGTATGTTTCACGGGCGGTACGGGAATTACTACTCTCCTAGAGCCTAGACTACTTCTACTAGAGCCTCGGTCGTAATTCCTTACTTAGCGCCCTTAATACACAATGTACTATTGAGAATAGGACTATACATACCTCGCCGTGAAAAGGCCTAATCCCGGCCTCTGTTGTAACATTTGTATCAAGCTATCCTGTTACAACAGTAACTGTCCTGGTATATAATGTTCATCATGTATGCCTGTTGTTAACCAATTATTATCTGTTTATTAGCCATATAGTATTGTAATACCTGTACCTGTTTAAATAATAGTGTACGTCTGAAAACCAGCGCCGCGGCTTGCTGCGGCACAAAGCTGAGAGGGGGCCCTTATCAACGCCATGTTAAATGTTTTGTTCTGTTTGTTATCTGTTTTTTTTTAAATGTTTAAATTATATTCTATTCTATAAGCCATTTGTAAAGTTAAACATTTTTAAGAATAAATTGTCATTTTTCGTTTTTTCATTTTCGTTGTCAGTTTATAATATAATTATATTATATCAGTAGCTCGTCGTTTTAATACTAAAAGTAAAGAGGCAAAAATGGAACCCCTTCTTCACATCAATGATGCGATTAGTTTAAATATTTTAAGGAGTGTTGCTTGTACCCCGACGCCTCTCGTGATGGTATGGGAGCTCTATTTATTCCTATTATTTCTTTGTTTAAAGGTCTTATGGGTGGCGCAGTTAATCAAAGAAACGAAAATGGTTCTTCAGGTTCAATGTTTTTATCAAATATTGTGACTGTATTTAATTTTATCATCGTATTTATTTATTTATTTATTTATTTATTTATTTGAGGAGATCCAACAGCTATACTTAACAGAAATAGAATTTAAAATAAATTTAGAAAGCCAATTATAGGTTCTCGCAGATAGAACTAAATTAACAGTGATTAAAACCATAAAAAGCCGCTTCAACAGCGGAGGTACCGCTTAAGCACGGACAAAGATTAACACTTAACAACTATTAATAGCAAGTACAATTAACAACAATTAATACACAGGTAAGAAAGGGTCTTAACAGGAAAGTTCACAAATGGGTATTAAAAAAGACAAGCTTACACAACGAAATACGGTGGGATATCAGATTTAGTAAAGAAAAAAAAGAAAGGAAAGGAAGTGCTCATTTGAAGAAATCGTCTGATAATTTACGCCTCACAGTTTGGATTTTAATGTTAAACACGTCAATGTCGATCTGTTTAGACAACTCGTTTAAATTCCTACTAGCGCGAACCAGGAAGCTATTCCGCCTATATTTTGTTGATGCAAAGGGAACGGATATAGGAGGATAAAATCTTTTTAGCCTGTGCGGAGTGTTGAAAGAGAGACCACCGAGCAGCTCAATTATTATTAATTACGTAGTGCAATAAATGTTGAATAGTGATAAGGGAATTAATTATCTTATCAAATTGGTGTAGGCAGAAGTTTTTAAAGTCGATCTGTTAGTCTGTGTAGGCCATAGTAGTAATCGATCTCATCTATCTATGCTAGTATACCCGCTAGCCACTCCTAAATGGGGCCACGATACCAAACCAACACTAGCGTATTGTCGCTCCACGCTTGCCAACTGTTCCCAATGTTATTATTATTATCTAACATACATATGCGTTATTATCTTAGCGAACGCAACTTATGGCTTTTATATGCAGCGAAGGAGTATCACATTTGTAAAGCTGATGTTTGTGAATAGAAGGCGGGGTTTTAATGAGTTTTGTAAAAGGAGAAACCAGTATGAATGAAGTTTATATAATACGTGAAAGGATTACGTTTTCAAAGGAGAAATGCTCTTTAATGTTGGTAATATTATTTTACTGTTGTCTTTATGGAGTTATGACGATACAAATTAATTACACAATTTTTAAAAATGAGCTTGCAGTTTTCAAAAAAAAAAAAAAACATTGTCTCACACAAATTTGATCTAGTCCTAAACTAAGCTCCAAGCTTACTATTTGGGAATCTTAATCCATGCACTGTCCAACAAAATATATTAACCATAATTATCCCCTAAAACAAGGTTTTAAATCATAAAAACGTACGGTTATCGAAAACATCACGACCAAACCCTCCGGAATGCCTCGCAAGCTGTATCGGTGAGCACCCTCATTTATTTTACGGAGCGGAATGTACGGGTAGTTTTTAAGATCGAAGACTGTATTATCAAACCTTTAAACTATCTAAATTCCAAGCAGACGAAGCTACAAAGTTGTACCAGCTTCACTTTTAAATAAGGAGATTTTTTTCAGACTGTTTTATAGGTCCTAAAGGTAAGCGTAAACTAGCTACAACAGTCTCATAATTTGCAAGTTGCAACCAATCTGTTATCTTGGTTGAGAATTTTGAAAATATTATTTTTTATTAAGTCACATAGACGTTTTTTTTCCTAATTGGAACTTGAATAGTTCACAACTAATCCTTATAATTTACAAACCCATCTGGGCCTCTATTCCTGACGGTAAAAATCATATCGTCTTCGACCCGTTATGGTATTCTTTTGACGTCATCCGCCATTACTGTCAAGTAAATAAGAGCTATCAAAACGGTGACAATACGATAACATATAAAACACAATATGATTTTTACCGTGTTGAATAGAACCCTTGTACTAGTATTTATTTCATCCAAACCCTTTATTGTTAATCTTTCCTATTGTTAATATTTCCTCGGTTTCTATCAAAGTTTCTGGAATCAAACTGTTGTACAAATCGTGCACGTGAACAGAGCGCCAAAATCCATTGAAACCAGATCAATCATTTATGTGCGGTAGAGTCATAGACGACGTAATATCGTCTTCATTTGAGATGTTAAATTCTAGGATAACTGCAGCCGCCCGCTATGTTTTGTTAGAGTGCAATGTCACTTAGAACCTGCCCTATCCGTTAAATGACACATAATTACATGTACACGTATTTCACATTGCTCGCAGGACTGATGGCCGATGGGATCAGAAGGTTCTGGAGTGGCGTCCGCGGACCGGGAGACGAGCTGTAGGTAGGCCTCCAAGAAGATGGAGAGACCTTGTAAGGATCGCGGGAGCGCGGTGGATGCGGAAAGCACAAGACCGGTCTGATTGGAGAGCCTTGGGGGAGGCCTATGTCCAGCAGTAAACGTCTTGCGGCTGACATGATGAATATGATGTAGTTCACACTGGATTGTATTCTAATTGCCATTTTTCAAGACAAAATACGAGGCATTTAAAAAAAAAAGTTGGTTCGAGGCAAAAAAAGACAATTTAAAAACCAATACTAGTTAACAATAACGGTTGTCGTGGACGGAGCATACTTTTTTTTACATTTGGGAACTCCAATTTATTTAAGGAGCAAATTAGAACCGTTGTATTTGTATTTCAACCTTTTTGAATTTTTTTAATGACAAAGCGCCATCTATCATCAAACACTCAAACTAAACCACAAACAGTTGCTCTGACAGAGTCAGCACGTCATATCTTAAATCCTCAGCGTGTCCCTAAACGGCTCATATATTCAGTACGTGGCGTGTATTAGACGATGAATCTCTCTGCATAATGTATGCAACGCGATCGCAGAATAACGGAGTGGGGCTAAATTCGGGACTAGACGTTTGGGTAATAGAATAAATGGGTAATGGATTACCTTTGCGATGGAGGGCCGGGAAATAGAAGAATAATTTTGGAGGTGCTATATTGTGTTTAGATATGTGGTTACAACACAATAATATAGGGGCTGACTCGTGGTCACACAGTTTGTCACACCACTGCTATTCGCTTTAGTCGGTTATTCGTCAGAAATCATTTTTATTCCGCCAAAGTAGGTAGGTTAGGTTCGTTAGGTATCTTAAGATGCCCGAAGGGCAAATCGCTCAGAAATAGGAGCCCTGCCATAGGCAGGGCTCCGTCGAAAGGCACTGGTGTGACAACCTGGTGTGACAACCTGGTGTGACAACGAGTCTGCACCCAATAATATTACATCATTTGCAAATATAAAAATAAATAATTTTCTAATAAATAATTTTGCTATTTGTCAATGACATAATAGGGGTAACATTTCAAAGACATTCAAAAACCAAATTCAATTAGTTACTAGATTTTGAATACAATATTTTATGGTTTCTTTTTTCTAAGTATGTCCTTCGCATGGTCCAATTTTTTTTTGGTCAGAAATGTTTGGTATGTATTGAATAGTGTGCAATTTTATTGAGAATATAGTTTTTTTTTGTCTAAAGTAGGTTGTTTTTAAATAGTATAATTTAAAATGTTAAATTACTTTAAGGCTAAATCCATAATATCGTTACGTTGAATTGTTATTTAGCCTTACCACAGCCATATAAAACATGATATTTGAAACACCTAGGTCACACACATAATTGCTTAACCTAACAATATTTTAGTTACTTATCTAATAGGTTAGGTTAGGTTAAAACTGTGTTAAGGCGCGAAGCGCCACGCCTTGGCGGAATAGGAACTCCGTGAAGCGGAGCTCCCTCGACTTGGCCTGAGGACAGGCTTCATTTCATATGAATATTTGCTTTCCAGATATAACTTGTGTAAAATGTTGGTAATTAATGTCTGTTAATTGATAATTAATAAATGAAATTAGTGGTAACAATATTCCGAATAACAACGTTATACCAATAATACATTCGTCAAAAAAACGATATATTGCAAAACAATTTGAACCGAACAACTTTCGACATTTTAATATTCTTCAAAAACATGTTACAGTTTTCAATTAAATCTCTTCTTTTTTACGAGTGATATTGATACTTCAATTATACAAAGCTACTTTTGTAACCTCGTGGTTGGCAATAATGATTAGATAAGACAATAAGTTCTTTAGATCAGAAGTGCTGCAAAACTATTTTTTTTGGAGGGTTGTGACATAGCTATAGTTTGCGATAAAAGAAAAGGACAGAGTTATGCCTTTTATAGCTCTGTCCTTTACACTCGCCGTAAAATGAGCTGCATAGCTATGTATAATTATGGTCTTACATAACGTTATCGCAGATTTCAGTCTCTATTTCTCTCTTTATCTCGTGAAATAAGACTTAATTATACACCAGAACCTGAAATGTAAATAACCTTTTAATAATGAAATGGCAAAAATAATACACTGATTTTCTACAGTATTTTCTTAATTCAATTAACCTGTGTTGGTCAGAAAATCGGCCTTCGGCTACGAACTGACTGAAACTCAAATTTATCACGATCACTTTATATACAGGAGTTATTTTAGTATTAAAATATTAACAGGAAAAATGTGAAATATATTTGTGTATCAAGATTTTTGCGAGCCCTTTTGTTTTAACGTATTCAATGCCAAAGAACCGATGATTGTCGGGTCCACTGTTCGTAGTAGATTTTCGCTACGTAGCAGCAAAACCTGCTACGGGCTACAGCTTAGCGATCGTAGAACAGTGACTGGCGGTGAATGTATTAAGTCTCGCTGGCAAAATAACCCGCCCAGCAGCGAGTCGATTTTTGAACTTTTCTATCTATGTTACAGTACGATTAATTCGACTTTGACACTCGGAAATTCTCAACATTCTTCGGGAGAGATTGGAAGTTTAACTGACACATTGCTGCATAATCATAATATCATAGTTTAACAGTCTAAAACAGTAATGTAGATCACCTGTCATGATGACAGTTTTTTTACAGTAGAACTATAAATAACACAGATGTGGCTTGATTAATTTATTACGTTACATAACTCAAAACACAAATATTAAATTAGTAAATATAAATTATTGTTTTTGAAAGCTAACTCGTCACATCCTACTAGGTATAATCGTATAACGTGAATAACGATGATCAAAATCTACTCGGATGAAGTCGCGGGCAGAAGCTAGTATATCATAAAAAGATGATTACGATATTTACGAAATAATTAGTATATTAATGAAGTTTCTATACTTAGGTTGATGTTTTATTATTAATTACATTAATTGAATATTTTATGTGTGCAAATTCTAGGATTTTATTATACTCTATGTGTTAACACGAACCTTTACGATTAAAACCGAGATGTCCCGAGTGTCAATGTGGAAATAATCGTACTTTATCTCCGTCCGTGTAGTATCTCTGTACGGCTGGACCGTTTTTGAAGCATTTTTAGGGTTCCGTACCATAATACTAGAAGAGGAACCCTTATGGTGAGACTTCGATGTCTGTCTGGCTGTATGTATGTCACAGCAGTTTTTCATGCGGCATAGTTGTATTTAACTTGCATGTCCGCATCTGCTTTCAATTAAAAAAAATGAAATTATTTTCCTTAATGTTTGAAAAGATGTCTAAAATCGGGGGTTGGAAATTGAAAGTGATTTGATTATAGCAAGCGAGGTGTCATATTTTAACATTACAAGAAATTTATTTTCAGTCAAAAATTTGGAAAAAATAACCTCCCGACGCCTTATCTCCGAAGTTTATGGATAATTAACTAATATTTTACGCAGAATATAAGATCAAACTCAAACTTTCCAGCCTTGGATTTTTAATAACTCCAAAAATATGTATTAAAATTTAGGCTAGTCCAAATGGACCTTATTGCATAGATGGGTATAAACCAAAATAAATGTCCAGTCAAGGAAGAGTTTTTTCACCGTAACGAAACATTCGATTAACGTCAACAAAAACAAATTTTTGTAACGAAATTGTAAGTTAGACATCATTGAAATGTCTTTTAAATAGCGTCTTTATGTACATTTATTTTGGTTTTTACCCTGATAATATAGTTCATAACAAAATGAGTATTTCCTTTTGCATTTCTCAAAAATATTATTATAATACGGAACCCACGGTGCGCGAGTCCGACTCGCACTTGACATCAGGGTTGTTTAAAACCAGCCTATCTCTAATGTATCTAATTAATATTTCATATTTATTTTTATCATAAAAAGAGTTGGAAACGTCTGTTTAAGTTGAGGAAGAGGAAACGGCGTTGGCATGAAAGAGATTTTTTTCCATTGATTAATTTACGCTTCAGCTGTGCTTCAGTTAAAAGGCCTTTTTGTTCAGCTTACGAAAAGGTTTTGGTAAATTCATCTTGAAATAAGTGCGAAAGGTTTTGTAGGTTAAAGAATTATTGTTTATTTTGTAGCGCTTCGGAAATAATTTTCAACTTGCTAATCGACCCAGTTACCCTGTAGTTGGTAGTGCTGAGTCTTGGGTTTTTTGTTTGTAAATATTTTATTTCTCTATACTGTTTGTTTATGGTTGCCTAGTACTAGTACCTACAGTATATAAGCTTATTTCGGTACTAAATAGGTCAATTTATGTGAAATCGTCCCCCGATTTTGTTTTTCCTTACAGGGTCCGATGCGCATATTCCTTAAGCTCCAACATAAAAATGAATAATCTTATTTATTTACAGAAATCAACAATAATACAATCAAAAATTAAAACTTAACGTATTTCAATAAAAACAAAACTTAGCTACTCAAATATTAAAGATATAAATAATAATCACCATTTTAAAAACCACTCCCCCTCTAGCAGGTCCGCTCGCGGCATGGTCCCTATGACACTGGCAGCATTACCTCTCTGGATAGCTGGCCCAATCCTTTGGGAGAGGTAAACACCAGCTCTAGGATCTCCGGAGGAGTCTATGAGCCGGAATGACCAGGCCTTAATAAAGCTTTTCATATCGGCTGACCAAGGTCCCATGGTGTCCACTGCAAGAGCCACAATTTTGTAAATATTTAATAATGATGATTATTTGCGATGCTTGATGGTTTGGGCCTGATCGGCTGCTAAACCGGCCCGATTATGGGTTGACTGGACGTGGGAAATGCTAATGTGTCAACACACGTACCGTCCCACACCAGTGCCCTACCCAGTAAATATCTAAATGGAAAAACTTAATCTTCTTGAAAAAGCAGACGGCAGAGGTTATTCAATTTGTTTGTCGGTACGATCCCGAGGTTCTGTCGGGTAAAGTGCACTGGATCAGAAGAACCGGATTTGCAGAGCGCTTCCTTAGAAATAAACAAACAACTATGAAGGAGGAATACGTGGTAGAACAGATGCTTCAAATCTTACTAATATTCTTTTAGATGTGTTTATGTTTGTGCCTACATGGATTTGGATAAAACTTGGTAAGTATTCAGTTTACATTCAGTCATCATCATCATTAGCATGTTTTAGTTATTGAATACAACAACGCGTACAAACATAACTACCGAAATATAGCAATAAACCCTAGTTTCATTAATACTTGTTTGAAATCCCCCGATATTATAGGGATTCAACTAAGCTAACCTTTCAGAGTAGATTATTCTTTGAAGACTCAACCTTGTTTCATGGGACATAGTAAAAGAAGCATCCTGATTAAACTAGGTTTAAAAAAAAGTGTAAATTGTTCTATCCGTATGGGAATTATGGTGCCATAGACCGACACACAGATACACATTTTTTTTTTTTTTTTTCTGTTACGTTAATTATTACGTAAATATTTAAAATTTACTTCAGTTTAATCGTTTTAAAAAGTTTTTATAAATACCTTTGCAAAATCTAAGTAATGTATTTTTTTAAACTACTTAACGTAGTTAAAGCAACGTCCTCTCTGCGTTTCTTACCTCTTAGAGCTAGAAATAAGATTCAATCGGTACGAATGAAGTGGAAGGATAAACCTGATTTGTGTCAAAGCATTTTTATTCCACCGGTCTGCATCTTAGCGAAAATAGGTAAATGTATCATTACACAACTCAAACATTTTAGGGTAAAGCACCTCGTTTACAATCAGCTGTGCTGCTGCTGGCATCTAGTGGTTTCCTGCAACCCTTATCACATCATTGGTCCACTGTGTTGGAAACCTGCCAACACTGCACCTTCCGGTATGCAGTAGCTACTTTACTGTATCAGATTCAGATTATGGAAAATTAGATGGTGATTCTAGTTTGGCGGACACCGACCGAAATAATGCATTTGAATAGAGAAAGTAATTTGACTAAATAGGTAGTATTAGACTCTGCCTACCAAGCTAGCGGTCCCGGGTTTGATAAGGTCATAAATGCAAAATCAAAACGTTTTTCTAAATGCACTTTATTTAAAAAAACCTTTATGTCACTTTTATTTAAACAATATCGCTGTAGTATCGTTATCGTTATAGTTCTGTTGTTTGTTTGACTTGTTACGGCGGCCGTATCGTTAATAGTTATTTATGTGACTGGAGCATAATGAGAAGCATTAATACACAAGTGCGGTTTTATGAAACGAGCCGAAAGGCGAGTTTCATCATAAGACCACACGAATGTTTTAATGCCTAATTTATGCGTACAGTCGCATACAAAACTTAATCTACATGCATATCATAAGTTTTGCACAACATGTACAATATGGCCTACATTTTCATAACTTTACTTTCTGTTCTTTGGAACAATTCGAAAGTTCGAAACAAATGACTAACATTTAATTTAGGCATAATATAGTGCAGACATTAATGTCAAAAAGCATTATCTACCAGCATTAATCCATAATCACTACCAAATATGATTCCTTATTTTTAAAAACATTTAGTTTTGGCCACCTATACTGTAATTTAAACAGTAAGATGCAACCACATATTATACAGGTTATAATATAGGCCATTTGCTTATCGTTTCTGAATATATTATAGGGAAGTTATGCCATGGATGTAGATAAAAATAATAACAGAAAGATCTAAGACGATTTAAAGTACAGAAGTATTACTTATTTCATACAATGTACTACCAAAAATGGGATAAGGTACCAATATGTGAGCATATTGTTTCACTAACATCGAGTTACCTGATACACTACTCTACCTGTGCCATCTATTTCACTCACTGTCTTGATATTCAGTTTGTTTTTGTGTGTAATGGCAAAATCAATGATGTGGGACAGAAAATCACTAAATGAAGTCTCGTGACAATATAGCAAAGTGAGTGTGATATTTAAGGTGCCTTATGTTACGCTAGAATAGAGGAACTGTAACTAATATCTAGCACTAAATACTTTACAGGCTGATTAAATCGTGGCTGTGGGTATGTACAAATATAACTCCATTTAAAACTTGAAATCCAAAACCTCGTGGAAATAAAAGTATGATCTCTGTGAGCTCTAGTGGTAACAACAAAGGGGTCCGTATGAAAGAGCGTTTTCATAATTTAGTTTCACCCGTTTGTGCTCGGGCTTTTGTCGAAACGTGAAAAACTGACGACTTTTAGAGCCTAAATTCTTTCCGCAAAAAAATCAGCCGGTTTTATAAATTCGACACTGATTCTTCAGTTTCAAAAAGCAGTACAAGCATATGATAGTACAAGCGCAGTAGCATAAATTTATCACCTAAAGTACCAACCAATCTTTAGTTGTTAGTTGTCAATTATAAGTGCAAGTGTTCTTAGGTACTTTTTCCTGACTCTGTAAATTTGAAATGATTCAGTAAATTTTTATGCCTTTTTATTTGACCATTTTTATGCCGACATTTTAAATTAAAGCTACGTTATTTAAATCGACGAAAAAGATAATTGAAATTAAGATTGAGCTTTCAGATGTGGATGTCACTAGAACTGGTTTTACCAACAATTTTAGTCAATTACATAGTAGTAGCCACATAATAATAGTGGTAGCCAAGCGTATTGTATGTTTTTAAAGGGTTTAGATAGTCTTAACATTTCGCCACTTTTATTGGCGTCATACTGAAACATGTTCACACGAGCTTGTAGCGCTTTTAAATAAAACTGTGCAATTATAGTGCTTCATATTTTGCATTTCTCGCCACGAAGTTGCATGCAGCATTTTACATCGTGTTGCAGATTTAAATGTCCTTTGTTCTTTGGAGTGCGATACGTCCCCACCTACATACGGCTAGACGTACTAAAAATAAAATCATGTAATTTTACTGTGTTTTAAACGTTATTGTTATACTAAGTATGTATAACCGTATGTATAGAGATACCAATTATAAAATAGACAGAAGCATAGCACCAGGGCTGTACAAAGACGAACTCATTAAAAGTAGTCATGGATTCAATACCTGATGAATGTGAATATTTTTGTGACATAAACGTGATTATTCTGAATTCCCTACGTATCCATAATATAAGACTAAAGGTTAGTTTATTACTAGGTTGATTTGTGTAGAGGTATCCTGTGATATTTATTTACATACCTAATTATTTTTGTGATACTAATATTTCTGCGTAATCCTGATTGATCTCATTTATGAATTAATGTCCAGGGGTTTGTTACTGTTAATATTCTCTGAAACATTCACTTAATAATGATAAATAACTATGCAATAATTTAGCCGGCAATGATTCAGACTACACATTACGTTTAATATACGGGCAACGATGGCACCTGCGCCGAGCTTTGTAGGTTTAGCGCTAAGCTGTGCCAATTGAGCTTAATTGGGGCTTTTTCGTTTAAAAAGCTCACCGTGTTGTGTTTAATTGCGGAATAAGTTACTGGATGTTGTTAAAAGTCGTGTTAACTTAGTAGCTACATTTTATAAAGGGTTTTAAAGTTTTACTTATTGCTGTAAATATTAAAAGATGATATCCAAAGCTGCAGTATACGGAGCGTGTATTTAGAATAAATTCTGGTAAATAGCATGAATTTATTTCGGGGGAGAAACTTATAGCAGTTGACGTTGTCCGAGAAAATTTAGTCAAAAATTATTTACACGAGCAATATATACTTTTTAAAGATGCCATCATCAACATCCGATTTTTAATCACATTCATTACCATACTATTAAAAAATACTCACTACGAATAAAGCTTCTTTCGGATAAAAAAACATCCTAAAATGTCCACTTAGACGACACTTAAAATCAGTTAATGATGCCTAAGTAGTTCCTTAGTAACGATTTTTCATACTCAAGTTTGAAAAGGGAACGAGTTAATTGTCTCTAAATTATCACTAAATATGGTATTTAGTTAAACTGTCACTTATATCACAGCCACAACAAACCAACGCTACATTTACAAATTTAATGATAGTAAAAACAACCTAACAAAATCCTCTCTCTAAATATCAGGTACCCTTATAAAAACTTCAACTACTAATATCCCTTTCACCACTTATCCCAATTTCAATGGCCTTTGTTATATTCATAGTCTTTGTCCCTAGCACGAAACACTTTTTGCCAATCATGTTTTAGAGCGTTCCATTTTCAGAGCGGGTCTATCAATAGAAAAGGTCATGCTGGGCTGATTATTAATTCAGGTCTGAGAGAGATTAATTTAGGTTTTGTTTGGCTTGAGCAAATTGTGAACTTGGGTCCATTTGTAAAATAAAAGGCAACTATACCATAATTGAAACGTAAACTCGTTAATATTCTTTAAGAATCTTAAAAAAGAATAACGCTTTTGCGGTCTGTACCTGTTATAATTAATTAGGTTCTTTTTTCAAAACAAGAATTGTTTAAAATTATTTCTTTTGCCACTGCGCTATCTAAAAGCTATTCTCTGAAAGTGATTTATCTAAGGATATAGGGTTAGCTTTGTATGGCAAAATGTATCG
Source organism: Acleris sparsana (assembly GCA_923062465.1). Lineage (NCBI taxonomy): Eukaryota > Metazoa > Arthropoda > Insecta > Lepidoptera > Tortricidae > Acleris > Acleris sparsana. Next base: position 14,691,744 of record OV281293.1, read on the forward strand.
TTTCATGGATTGGCAAATGAAACGGTTGTGAAACAATACATTTTGCCAAACATATTTTGGCCAAAAGGCAGGATACCTATCATATCGCATTGTCACATTGTCATTATACGAGTTTTTATATGAATAAACTCTTTTTTAAACTCTATCTGTAAATTTTAAAGATGTTCATAATTATTATGATCTGTTTCCAGTATTATGGTTAAAAAAATGTCTGCCTGCTGAGTTTTTTGCGGCGTTTCTTCTCAGCGGTGGTTTCATCTTGGGAAGCACTGGTAGACTCTTGACGTGTAAAAGTGCCCGTGCGGCTTACTTACTACATAATACATAGTTTGGTCAAGACCACAATTATAACACGTTAGTTGCATGCTGCATTGCTGGTACTTTCTGATTTAATCGCAGGTTCCATCTTAGCAGACCATTTTATTTAAGTAATTAACGTTCTTTCTTCCTAATTGTGACTGCGTTCTCCTAAGACGTAATCAGGTAGAAGAAATAACGCTGCACTTTTGGTGTTTAGTGTGCTTTTACAGTGAAAATGTTCGGGATTGAAAATAGTTAATACAAACTGAGTATATTACCAGTTATTCGAACGATAAATTAATAGTTTAACTATACATAGAGAATCAATTAGTAAAAACATTCAACTAATAAACTGCCTTAAGCACTTTAAAAAAAAACCGTCAACAAATAAAAAATGAAATGATACCTACACCTAACGATCACATTTCCAAGGGAATCGTCTAAGAAGAGCTATCATGACACCACTCAAGACATAATTGCGACACTTAAATAAAATTAAGGCAGCTGACTTGTGTTTGAAAGCCGTTTCTGGGGTTATTCTCTTACTTGATCGAATTATATAAGAAAACTTCGAATCTGATTTCAATCGTCAAAGTATCTTGACCCGTTAGTGCGTATAAACTGCAAGCTGAGAGAGCAGGTAAAGTTATGATGGTAGGTCAAGATTCTAGACAAAATGAGCGACGAGGTTTCCGAAAGCATGGTGTGGTAGTTGGTGTTCTCAAGGCTTCACTAAATTAGACTCATACCGCGTGCAGAGGTTAAATTAAAGAAGTTTGGTCGAGAAAAGTCGCATTTACTGCGTAAATAATAACACCACAGAACTTTTCTCGTAGGTCGTAAATGAAAAATTACGCTGAATCTTGTGTAATTTGATGCCTTGGCCGCGTAACGATGCTGCGTGAGAACAGTGGGTAGATTTTTACAGTAAGTCAGCACGTCAGGTAAGATAGCAATGCGCTTACTTGCTAAAAACTATGTAGAAGAGAAGAAAGAGTACCTATTAATGGTTATTGTGGTTGTAATACCACGAGTGTTTATCATTGGTGCTCATAAAAAAAATGTTCGGGATTGAAAATAGTTAATACAAACTGAGTATATTACCAGTTATTCGAAAGATAAATTAATAGTTTAACTATACATAGAGAATCAATTAGTAAAAACATTCAACTAATAAACTGCCTTAAGCACTTTAAAAAAAAACCATCAACAAATAAAAAATGAAATGATACCTACACCTAACGATCACATTTCCAAGGGAATCGTCTAAGAAGAGCTATCATGACACCACTCAAGACATAATTGCGACACTTAAATAAAATTAAGGCAGCTGACTTGTGTTTGAAAGCCGTTTCTGGGGTTATTCTCTTACTTGTTCGAATTGGAAAATTATAGGTAGAAATCAAATCAACTTGGGATTATCTTGTAGCACATTATTAATGTTAAACAAAATAAATTTAGCAAAAATTATGAAAATGATTAATCAATAATAGTAAGGGAAAATCTGATAAATTATAAGGAATTTTGATCAAAGCATTAACGTATAGGTGCAATAATAAGCCAAGACCTTTTTTGTGTCTTTTTTGATTTTAAATTGAAAGAATGAATATTCAGTGGAGGTTTAATGTAAACAAAATCTCGTAAGTGTACAATCAGACATCAAAATGGGCAGTAATTTTTCACATAACTCTCATTCTCATAACTTGTGTGTGTCTGAAAGTAATTTTTATTTATTCTAAAATGATTGACCTAGATTTCTCAGGATAACTTTCCCCAGCGCTTGTGGTTACAGATTTTCTATTACTGATATATCGATTTTTATCTGAAGCTCTATTAACTATAATGCTATGTCGTACTGTTTATCAGTATGTGATGTGGCGCTATCTCCCGGGGCATAAAGGAAACAAATGACCGGACATTAAGTCACCTGTTGTCAGATGTGGAGGTGTTATGAAAATGTGTCGCTTCCGTGTTTGAGGAATTGTTTCCGTCGTGTCTACCTTAGATATTTGAACTGCAAGTGGTATTACGGGCTGACTGATATCATAAGTTCCTTAATTATTTTCTTCAATGCTACTCTGATTCATACATTTTGAAAGAAGTTTTTTTTAAGCAAAACGTGTTTGTGTTTTACCTCAGTCTCACCTGACCCAACGAGGTTGATGGAGGTTACCAAGAAAAAAACCTACGCACTCTTGCCGTGAAAACACCAAGGTTGTGCAATTCCGGGAATACAGATGCAGGGAGTTACTGTATTATAAGATTTTGTGATCTATTGAAAACATTTTCACTTTTCATTGCGATGACGAGTCGATACATCAAGCGTGGGTACCGACACTTTTACGCTAGAACTTATAAACAACTTAAATTATTCTTACTGTTATAGCCATAGAAATAAATAAAATCTACGCTCCCACAAAAGAAACGCAGTTAAACTTTCCAAAGCAAAATAACATAAAAAAAATACATTTCTCACTCAGCATTGTGCCCCGGCTAGTCGCGACGCTGGTTTCCAGAGGGACCTTGACTTAAAAACTAACTTAAAGATATTTTTTCGCTTTAACCCTGCATTTGCAAAGTTGGGTGATAGCATAATATGCTATAAAAATATAATTATGTATATTACACAATCACATCAAATCGGACCATAGATTTTCTACAATAACCTTGACGTGCGTACTTTAACCTCTTGTCACCCAATGTAATAACCGCCCAAACTTAAGCCATAATCCTGGTAGACATTTTTTTTTTAAATTAATACTAATGGGCAGTTAAGACACAAAAAAGGTCTTGGCTTATTTTTTTGGCCGGCACGAGGTTAAATTATTTACGAGTTAGTATAACCTCGTCAGGATCGCGGGACCGCGGTGGATGCAAAAAGCACAAGACCGGTCTGAGTGGAAAGCCTTGGGGGAGGCCTATGTCTAGCAGTGGACGTCTTTCGGCATGTATGTATAAGCTCGGAGCTCCCGTTTATTAACCTGACTGCATTTTTGACATTGTCCTTGCCCCCCCCCCCCCCTCTTATTATTTTCACTGCGTCACTCCAACAGGGCCTGAGTGCTCACGTGCCTTCTCATTGCCAATAAAAAAGAAAACCAAGACGGATGTAACAAATCTTCATTATGTTAAAATCCATCAAGACATTTTGGGCTGCAGAGCGTGCGAAATAAATTGACATAAAAAGATGAAATTCAAAGTCTGGCTTTTAACAATTCCCTTCTCCAAAAATAGGACCTAAATAAAAGGAATTTCAAGTTTAAAATAAGGAGTAGGTCCTTGTACTTCCTAGTATACTCGTAAGTATCCACTCTTTCCCTAGTTTTCCCGTTTTCAGTGCTTGTTAAATTTGTCTGTTGGCGGTAATTAAAGTTAGGTAATTTTTACGTTTCTGAAAGCCTAGTGTTCTTAAAACACAAATTATGTTTTGCGATATTCAATATAAACTAGCCACTTTAAATATATAATATCATCTACTTCAATTCTCAGTTAAGATGAGTATCTGCACCCGTGTTTATACATATATATCATATAGGTAGGTAATATTACCCCAACACGTCCACATTCCATCGACTTCCCAATACTACCAAGTTCCCTTATAGTTAATTCAAAGAAAACGTGTCCCCGGTATCTGTCTCCCTATCGGCTTATCGCATTTTAGGCGTGTGTGGTAATATGAAAATGTATCGGACGATATTACGTCGTAATCCGCTGCGGTATAACCAGTATACCTCAAAATATAGGAAAGTTTTATGTGTCGTTGAAATGAGACGTAGTTTCGTGTGTGTGTGTCGAAATGTGTGTTTTATCTTAGACGTTGTGCTGTTTTACGGTTTGACTACATAGATCTTCTGAAGTGAATTGTATACGTATATAGTTTTTATGTATACAAAGTAAAACGAAGCTATTGCTAACTTAAATTTGGATTTTAGTAATGGTTTGAAATAGTTTTTTGTGTAGGTAGATAATATTCTTTTGTAGACAAGTTGTTTAACGCTAACGTAAATGATTTTCGAAAACTGACAAAATGTATGTAATTGCCGTAGGCACTCGATGCGACCGTCTGACAGCTTACGTCAATCGTATACATTTTGGATAACGATAACGTAAGCCGAATGCATCGTGTCTGGGGCCTCTGATATTTTTATTAATCTTCGACCTTTGAAATATTTGAGCCTTGTATTTTTCTAGTTCAAATATTATTTTATCATTCCAGTGTTTAATTTATTACTTTCCATTAGATTAATATCAAGCTTTGGACGCCTTCGGTGAATTAAACTATTAGTCACCTCTTTATCTGCTTGCTTGCAAGTGTAGTGAGCGCTAAAATTAAGAAATACGGTTGTCACAGGAATCACCCTATGTTTTATTTAAAAAAAACAAGAGCGTTATGCAACGCGGTGACCTCTATAAAAATAAATATTTACAGTGTTGCCGCTGTTTAACATCCCTTACGGGATAAGTTCACGTTTGTACATTATTTTTATCTTAAATGCACTGTTTTTGTTTATCTTTTGTACAATAAAGTATTTACATACATGGCAAGTAAAATACCTAGATTATAAGTTAAGTTTCCAATACCACACACAAAACACACATTATAACAGTGACTGTCTTGTTAGGTCCACATGAAATTTCGTTAGTTCGAAAAATAATCTTAGTCAGACAACTAAAATCAACAGTCACTTCGACAAATGTCCTATATTTAGGACATTTGTCGTTTTAGCATTATTATATACCAGTGCGTGTCGAGGCGTAGAGGCAATCTATCTTTACCCCGTTGGCAATGTATTTCTTGGCAATGTAGTTGGCAATCTTGAGAACCTATCATCAGGTGGCCTGTGCGCTTGTTTGTTGTCTCTATACCACATTTTTTTATCAGCGTTTGATCACAAACCGTCCTTCCGTGTTCGCGATCATACATTACGGTCGTTACGATGCCGCGATAAGCCTCCTCAGGTACAGATTAGATGGGGCAACTTCTGATGGCTTCTTGTTTCAGGAGTTTGCGCTCAAAAATATGTGCTGCGATAGGCTCTTTGGTTTGATAGCGCATTTAGAAGGATAGTGGCTTTTTTATTTTGTGGATGGGCGGTTTGAGCGTCGGGCGCAGCAGTTGTTTTGTTGTGAGGATATTCAGGAAGTTTATTTTTTTAAGATTGATGCCTATTAATTTGAAAAGGTATACTTTGAATAAGACAGCAGTATTATTCAAAGTAAATTTATAGTGCAAATGATTGCATGAAGAAAATATAGCGTATTTCATACATTTACTGACCTATAAAAATCATGTGTATATGCAAAAGTTATCGTATAGGTAGGTATTTGATGTCTGTGATTAAGATTGGACACAATTAATTTATTACATACATTTGTCGTCACGGACTTTAATTGTTGATCCAGTACAGCATCAACCGACGAGATATAAATTACATACAAATACGATAAGGTTCTATAGTGGTGCCTCAAAAAAAGTCCGTGACGCAAAAAAATATATATCTCTAAGAATTCGGAAGATATGATAAAAACCAATGACTTATAACTTACAAACAAGATATAAATATAAATATATAACTTTCTCGTTCCAACCGAGATTTCCAGTGCCGGATATAAATAAAAATAAACCACTAACAATAAAATACGGCAAGAGCGCAAAAGAAATGAAATCAACAAAGCATTACGTCCACGAGATACCGGAAAATTCTAGATTTGAAATACATTTTCAGTATTTGTTAAAAACACCTTTGCAGGGAATTTACTCGCAAAATTCCAAACGACTTGCTAGCAATTTCATCTACGCTAGAAAACCTTTTTGATGATGACTGTGTCAATTTTGGTACTTAAAATATAAACGATAAAATAGATAAGTGAATGACAAAAGTTGCTTAACATTGTTGCTTTATCTAAGACTACTATCACCACCATCATCGTCATCGTCGATTGAAGTCAATTAGTCGTCCTTCATCGATCGACCTTGCAATATTAAACGATCGACGATTGGTTGACGTCAACGTAGTCGTATATGGATCGATCAACCTTAAAATATTTATCCATTGACGATTTGTGTGATAGCACCTAAAATGAACAAGTATTTCCTTAGAACCTGAAGAATCCGATGTTTGGCTGAAGTAAACTAAATAAACAACAATAATAGGAGGGCGCGGTTACATCGTTCAAGAGCACACACAGTAAGTTTTAAATTGAAAATTAATATAGTAACTGGCTCCATGCACACCCATCGCCAAATACTGGTACTTTCTTAGATCCTGAAACTCTCCGAATTTCTGCTTGTTTACGTCTTGGTGTCCGGGTCTGCACTCCACACATAATGCCCCTGTGGCAACGAAGTTGATTTTCTGGGTCACCACGGACTTTCATGCCAAAAAAGCGCAGGCCGCTTCTCTAGACACGCCGCGCTCAATGACATTATCCGCCGGTCTCTTGCCTCCGTCCACGTTCCCGCTTTACTGGAGCCAACCGGTATCGCTAGGGACGACGGCAAGAGACCTGACGGTATGTCTTTAATTCCGTGGAGTATGGGGCGAGTGCTGGTGTGGGATGCTACTTGTGTAGACACCCTAGCCTCGTCACACCTCCGCGGAACAGTAAATAAACCAGGCGCGGCGGCTGAGGCGGCCGAAACAATGAAAAAGAATAAGTACAAGGGTCTCGGCGCAGAATATAACTTTGTTCCTTTTGGCGTCGAGACCCTTGGTCCGTGGGGACCCGGTGCCATTAGCCTTTTTAAAGACATGACAAAAAGGCTAATTGAAACAACCGGTGACCACAGAGCTGGCAGCTTCCTCGGACAGCGTATTAGCATTGCTGTACAACGAGGAAATGCTGCCAGCATCTGTGGTACTTTGCCACGGGGGCCCTCACTTTTCTAGTTTTTATTTAGTTTTAATTGATTTGTATTTAGTTTAGTTATAGTTTAGTTATATTATTAGTTTATGAGATGTATGTTTTATGTGATATTAAATATAGTAACGAGATCTATCCACAATTTTGAATATTGGGACTAGACATAAAAAAAGATTACCGATATTTCCCTAGGTCTTATTCCTTCTTGTGTGCTGGAATGGATAAACAAATAATCGCAGTTCATATTCAAACTCATAAAGTGCTTGCAATGCCAGAAATTTCCGGATTGACTTTGTACAGGCTAGTCTAATTCAAGTTCCCATGGGAATCTGCAGATCTGCAAACTCTAGTCTTAAACATCTGTATATCTTATGTAGTTTTTTTGGTCGTATATTTTAGAATAATTGTTACTTGTTAATAAAAATAATAATAATCATCATCATTTCAATCCAAAAATGTCCAGAGCTGGACATAGGCCTCCCCAAAGTTTGGCACATGGACTGGTCCATCCAGTAGCAACCAACTTAAGTGGCAGTGGACAGGGCACATCGTCCGCAGAACAGATGCCCGATGTGGTCGAACACTTCTCAAGTGGCATCAGTGTACCGGGAGACGCAGTGTGGGTAGGCCTCCAATACTGTGGAGCGACGAGACGTAGCTAAAGAATATCAGTGGACAGTTTTGTAAAAACAAAAACGAATCACAATCGAAGCCATAGCCTTGTGCAAAGGGTACAAGACAGCGGTGATCATGTATAGAGAAAAACATAACTTTAATGAATTGAAAACATCCAAGCCTCACAGAAAATACTGGCTCTCATTATGCAACTATTTGCCCTTACAAGGATTCCAACCCAGGATCGCTAGCTTGGTTCGCAGAGTCACTACAACTACGCTACCACGTCATAAAAAAACCATTATTGTTTTAATGATCGCTACCAACGAGTATTATACTGGTTTTATACCATTTTAATTGCCAGTTTAACTAAACAAGATCCAGGAAAAGCATGCACAGGCGTTAATCGCAAGCTTGCGAGGACATTAGAACCTCAAACGAGCGGAGTTGCGCTTAGCGGTGCACACCGCCGCAGTCTTGGTTTTGTAGGAGCAACTTTAACTGCTTTACTTCCGTACTTCCTCTTTCGAGCATAAGTATAAAGCCAGAATTCTGGGTTCCTTGTGAAAAAGGGAATAACTCTTGAAGATTTACTTATGTATATCTCCTTTTTTAGTAAGAGCTAAGTCGACTTATACCCTTTTCAACTAGGACTCCAGAATTATACAGTCGCTCACGCTACGAGTGCACACGTGGGTGTAATTTCACTTCGTGTCAAAATGTATGAAGTTACTTTATCTATTACAGCGGCAGCCGCACGAAATGACACACAATGAAAATTAACAAACGGTTTTTTCGAATATTTGGTGTGATAAAAATCATGTTTATAAAGTTTTGTGTCAATCAATTATTATTTTTTATTTTGTGATTTGTGGTCGCGTTTTGTTTTTTTAAGTCTAGCGCAGCAGTCAAGTCATTAGAAGAAATGTGGTTATTTATTTACTCAGTAAATAATTATTATAGAACTGTTATTACCATGGCAACGCTCATTAGATAATTGTTTTCAGGCTTCGGTTATGCTACGCTATAGGTGGTATTCTGATACCTTTAACGATATCAATATTAGCAGTTTATAGTAAGCGTAAGCGAGTAGAAAAAAAAAACACACTTTTGAGACAAACTTCTATGATATGACTTATTTCGGAACGCCTTTTATAATAGTTCCTGTTGTCAATTATTGATCCACGTGGATCACGCGCATACTGTGTGCATTCGTAGTGTGTATCGCATTGAAACTCTGACTTAAAAGTATAGGTTTATAATAAAAGTTATTACATTTTCCATTTTAAAACCAAGGTTTGTATAAGTTTTTGTTTTATCTGAAATCCGTATTTTAAGGTTTTTTTTTTTAAATATATTCAGTTCAGAGTTTAGGTCTCATTACTTAACCTTTTCATCACCATGTTACTTCACGCGAAAGACAGCTGAAAGGTATTCCAAAGTTTTTTTACTAACGAGGTACTTTTTAGGGTTCCAAAGTAAAACTTACAAACGCCTTATAGCTCCGCCATGTCCGTCTGTCTGCGGTCTAGCTCAGAGACTCTTGGTACTCATCATCATCATCATGTCAGCCGAAAGACGTCCACTGCTGGACATAGCCCTCCCCCAAGGCTTTCCACTCAGACCGGTCTTGTGCTTTTCGCATCCACCGCGGTCCCGCGATCCTGACGAGGTCGTCACTCCATCTTGTTGGAGGCCTACCTACAGCTCGTCTTCCGGTCCGCAGACGTCACTCCACAACAACAAAATTTAGTACTACAAAGTTTTAATTTGGGATCGTTATACATTTAAACTACAGAACCAATTTGTAAAATAAAATATTGAAAAAACATTTTTTTTGGGTACATGAAAAGCATTTTTTTTTATAGTACTTCATAGTATTTAACTCGGTATAATGGTGTATTCTAAGTTGTTCTCGACAGTTCGAGAAGCGTAGAGTTCATCGGTGCTTACTACAGCACAGACACATTAAACCGAACTACTAACTCGTAACAAACAACTTCAATTTAGAATGACTTTGCTTATTAGAATTGCTTAAAGCATTATATTGCTATATGTAGCACTGGATTTTGCTCACGACTCCGTCTACTTGTAGGTATAATTCGTTTATGGCTACCCCCTCAGCAACTGTCTAGTTTTTTTTTTACTATTGATGTCCAACTGCTGGGAAAAGTTAAACCTTGAATTCATAAAAAAATATTTCTTTAAATCTGATTTAACCTTATCTGTCATAATACTCATAATGACATTTGAATTTGATAGACAGTGAGAAAGAATACTTTTAACTAAATTAGGTATATTGTGCTTTAATGAACAATGGGGTTGAACAATAAACAAAATTTTTTTTAGAATTTAGTTTTAATTTTCTACAACCATTATTAATGCTATTTTGTTAACAAACTTTTTTATTGACTTAAATTATTTAACTGTGTGTTGAAATGAAACTCAAAAAGAAATTAATTAAAAAATAATCACCTAAAATTGTGTATCACAGAAAAGCTTTAATTATTTTCAAGTTTATCATGAACCCAATAAGACTGCTGCAAATATTTGCTATCGCTAGTAAAACAACCGATATTATAGAATAAACATTTGGAAATTGATTCGTTTTTTGTTTATATTTTTGGTTTTGCGAGATCACAGGAATTTTTACTCGACGCATTGTAAAAAGCAGGGGAACGTACAAAACAATCATTGCTAGTTAAATGTTTTGTGTTCAATGATATTAATTTATTTTATTCTAAAAAACAAAAGCTTTTTTAAAATCTTAATACTTATGCAACTCAGTATGTTAGTAATTTTAGGTCACGAAGCAGCTTTATTCCTCTATAGTTAATAGTATTAGTTCTTTGAACAGCTTTTTCGTGTTTATATGCACGTATGAGTACATCTCGACTTTTATGTATTTACTTAAATGTTTTACTGTATTTAATACCTTTTATCTTCTAGCACTTGCCTCTGAACAAGTTGTGTTTATTGAAGTATTGCTTATGAATTTACTTTATACTTACACAAAAAAATACATTTTATTTTATAAGTTACATAACCGGTTTTAATTTCAACAGTTCCCTACAGTATGGTTAAAGAACAAAGACCAAATTCGCGCAAAATTAATATTCTCTCTCAAAATTTAATATGACGTTTTTTTCCCACAAGCTAGGCTGATCTCATTTTATTAGCTGCAAGGCTGCAGTCTTGCATAAGCAGATTTCCCCGAGTCACTTGCTAGCACCTTTCAGATAAGCACGTCATCTTTGTAGAATCAGCTCTTAGCGTCGGGGTTTCCGACTTAGGAAATACTTACAATTACTCTATTACATTATACAGTCGAGTTCATAAATATGTGACCACTTTAGTACTTTCTCTATTTTATGACATGTTTAAACGCCATAGTGACAAAGTACTAAACTCTACTCGACTGTACAACGGAAATTGAAACACTGACCACGTAACCTTGTCATTTTAAAGGTATTATCGATGTTTATAGGTTCTTTTCATTCATAAATTAAAATTAAAATATAGGGCAGCAATACGAGTGTGAAATTTTCTAATTATATCATTGAACACTGGATTATTCAACCGTAAAAATTTGAAATTTGAAAACTCTTCTTTTAAAAGTTTGAAAAATAAAAAACCCATGACATCGCGTCCCCTACTTTAACGGCCCTACCAATTTTCATTAAACCTAGCTTAGAACCACCTCAGGACCTCTATTTCTACGCAGTACAACATTATTGTATTTGCTTTTGACATTTATTTAACTCGGCCGCCATTACTGTCTAATAAATTAAAGTGTCACAACGTTGACAATACGATAACCTGTAAATGCAATGTCGTGTAACTGCGTAGAAGAGAGACCTTGGCCAGTTAAACAAGGTTTCTATTAATAAAAAACGGGTCCAAATCAGTTCAGTGATCATCAAAAACTATAACTCCACAGACAAACGGATAAAGACGTCAAACTTATAACTGCTCTGTTGAGTTTAAAATATGAAATCGCTTCGCGGCCGTCAAAGCGTGTCTCCCGTCAAAAAATCGAGATAACGGAATTATTACCAAGTGCTTTCACTTGTAAATAGTCTCAAACTCCAACAAACAAACGAAATATATAATTCATCACTGGGTTATCTCACGGATTGACAGACGGAGGCGGGGTTGACATTTATAAGAGATCGTCGGATTTTCTAATTGAATTATAAATTTGGGAGATTCAAATGGAAACTTTCCTTTAATTTATGTTTATTGTTTACTGTTTACTACCTGTTTTGTCTACACTGTGTGTCTACTCAGTGACGGGAAACTTTTCAATTTAATTTATAATTCAAGATTTAAAACATTTTAGGACAGTTTAGTCGCGACGGGGTACAGTGCAAATACGAGTAAAACACAATTATTTATCAATCAGGCGACATTTATTTACCATTATCGCATTTTGATATAAAATGGGGAGTTTAAATTTTAAAAGCTGGCTTTTCTACTTGTTTATTTAACATTTCAACGCAATAATGGCGTTGTTAAATTCCTTTTTGTTTCCGTTTTTAATTATTTATTTAACTTTTTTGTTTGTTTCGAGTAAAATTTCGAGTTACTTTGTTGCAACACTACTTATTTCTTAATAAATAAAGTAGGTATGTCGTAGGAGACCTTAAAACAAAAACGAGGACACGTTTCGTTTTTCTTTGTCATCAATAATCCCACATAAATATCTATCTTTTCTTTATCTTTTATCGTAACGTAAAAATTAATCGAACTATTTTAACATTGTTGCAATCTCACAAAAACATCCACTAAATTGGACGTTGACGTCACGAACCAATAAATAAAAAATGGCGGCGCCTGACAGCGCTTGTAAAATATAAATCCCTTTGACATAACATATCAAGTTACGTTCGAGTCACGATGCGTGTACCGGAATAATGGCAAGGCAATAACATCGAGACGGAGGAAAACTCGCGATTGTGTTCCGAAAACGGGACGGAATGCATAGTAGACAAGGTCCGTCAGAGGGTGATGCCGTATTATGATTATTTCGCACTATTAAAGCCTGTTCCATGTAATACGAGACAGATTGGACGCTGTAAAGCAATAATGAGTCAATCCACAACTATTTACCAATAAAGTTTCAACCCTTAATACTATCGTGGGTTGACATTTTATTGCTTCGTAATTGTGGGATGATACATTTTTGCGTAACAGCGTCCTATATGACTCGATTTTGCTATCTCTTGACAGCTGATACTACGGCCGCTGAAGAAGACAAGGTCCTCAACATAATAATTCGTTAATTACCCAGTCCACTGCATTACTTATTATTGATAAGGGTGTTAAAATAGATCATTAAGTCATAATTATATTAACAAAATAGTAAACTATTTTTTAATAGTTTTTAGAATAAAAAATAAATTTTATTATTAATTACTTTCCTTTCACACACATGTTTCTCCAGGAAAAATTAATTAATTAATGAATTAATTGTATTTTGGATCCGGCAATCCACGAACATGCTTATCCAGAGTTAATGCCAGCCACGTTACAAAGATGTTCACTCCACCTATTCTGATGTTTCAAAAATGTTTTTGGCAATTTCCATTCAAGAACATAATAACTTCAATGGTAATCAGTTACGGGGTTAATATGGCCCGCTCACTGCCACTTCACCTTACTAATTCAATGGACTATGTCGATGACTTTACTTATTTGTTGGATAACTTCATTACGAGTCAGATTCATCAGAGACACTCTCAACCTAACACTTTCTATATTTTTTTGAGTATGTCTAGCGACACCTCAAGAGTAATATACATCAAGCCGTTTAGACGGCAAAACGTGCCAAAGAAATAGAGATACATACATACACTCAAAAATATAACGCTGCTTCTGAGGCAGCCAGTAACAAATACATGTACTATGAGCCCATTTGAACCCTGGTGTATCATAGAACGGTGACGGTGACGTTATAAAACAATATGCTCGACACTTCTTATACGACTTGAATCATAACGTCACTGTGACGCAGTTCTATAGTGGGTCAGGGTTCCATTGTGCTGATAGTGTCAGCTGTACTTGTGTCTACTTTACCTGAACATCGTCTATATAAATCGCGCACGCAACAATAACGCCGATCCAATATAACGTGACGTGAAATACCGTTCCGTGCCCGTGTCGTGTCTAAATGCTGACGTTACCTGCGTCTGATTGATGTTTTAATATGTTTCCGAAGAATGCCGTGACGTTTGACAACTACGATAGTGCCACGAATTACTGTTTTGTACTGCGCCTAAATTCCAGAGCACGAGATGGTACAGATACATTAATGCATGAATGTTATATTATTTAAGTTTGAGAAAGGCTAGATTGATGCTCGTTTACAAGAATAATTTGAATTAAAACTGTCATCTACATAGCATGAGCAGGGTTGTGCATAGGTACCGGATCAATTGAGCTGTAAATTATAAGTGTTCGCATGCCTTTGAAATTGTTTACTGTAGGGAGCGACGTAGTATTTATTACTCACAGTTTCAATTAATTTTCTTGTATATTTTAATTATAAATTGACATACTGTCAGTGATAATAACTTGAGTTTGCCCACATTTTAATTGGTTTCCATCAGCAATTTGCTGGAACAGGATTGTATAAACCGTAGGTATGTACTGAGTTTTGGCTTTATATTTCATGTACAAATACCTACCTAAATAAAGTGTCTTTTCAAAACCTTTAAATTGTTTCTGTTCAGCCTAAGGGTTGATCATGACGAGACGTATAAATTATATTTTGTTTAGCAATTTATTAAATTTCTATACTCCTTTTAGGCATATTTGGGATTAGTTACCACTACACTATTCACTATTAAACAAAATCTAAAACTTAAGAATTTGATTTTCAGTCATCAACACAGTCTTAAAGAAATAAATTTATTATGTTTTGAACTACGCTTATGGCAGCTTGAGTTAAAGATTTACGTTGTGGTATATCGTATTTTAAACAATATTTGTAAATTTTATTGTCAGGTGCCACGGAACCCCCAGAGTGATAGTCTGATTATACTTGGTTGACTGTTTTTATTAATTTATTAACAATATAAGTACTTCTGACCTAAATTTATAAGACGTAGATTGAAGCATTTATTTGCGTTGTCATTAGAATTAAAAGATTTTGAAATTTTAAAGTTTCATATTTTTATAAATTAGGGTTTTAGAACTCGAAAATTAGAATTATTAAATATTAAAGTTGACGGTTATTTCTAACGAAGTCACACAAATTGAATGATTACAAAATGAACGTTTATAATAAAATATTGCATTAAGTTCTAATAACAACTAGCAATGGGCCTCATAAGGAAGCTCAAAGTCACTCAGAAGGCTATGGAGAGGGCTATGCTCGGGGTTTCTCTGCGTGATAGAATAAGAAAGGATGATATCCGCAGTAGAACTAAGGTTACCGACATAGCCCGAAGAATAAATAAACTGAAGTGGAACTTGGCGGGGCACATTGCTCGCAGGACTGATGGCCGATGGGGTCAGAAGGTTCTGGAGTGGCGTCCGCGGACCGGAAAACGAGCTGTAGGTAGGCCTCCAACAAGATGGAGTGACGACCTCATCAGGATCGCGGGACCGCGGTGGATGCGAAAAGCACAAGACCGGTCTGAGTGGAAAGCCTTGGGGGTGGCCTATGTCCAGCAGTGGACGTCTTTCGGCTGACATGATGAAGTTCTAATAAACTTTGTAACAAGATTAGGTACTTAAAAACATAATTAAAAAATGTTATGTGTATGTCGGATTCACATACTGAGCGTTCGCACTAATTACACTTCATTTGAAGCTTGTATGTATAACCGTAGGTAAGTACTTGTAAGTAAGTAAGTTAACTCTTTATTGCACAAAAAGAAATAATATACAAAAAAAACACATGTGAATAGTAGATTGTTCAACAAGGGACTAAAACAAGCCATAATGACACGAGATGTTTAGCCACGCGAGCGAGCTTGCGAGCGAGGGTGGCTCTGTAGTTCGAGTGTCATTATGGTTGTTAATTAGTCTCGCGTTAAACACTACTACGTTTTAATTGTTAGAAACTTATTTATAATACACTTTGAATGCGAGGAAAAAAACGACGTTCTTAACAAAATTACAACATGTATTATAAATAAGTTTCTAACAATTAAAACTAACAATTAGGTATCTTAACAACGTACGCTCAATACAAGTTATGAACATCTATTCAAAATACAAATAAGAAAAAAAAGTTCCGTGGTTTTTTGTAAAGTGATATTTTAAATGCTTGCATATTTAGCCAACAGATTCAAACTTGGAAACCATTTTAAAAGTAATTGGACCACGCATAATAAAAGAGTTCGGCCTTAATATGATTAAATAGATAGATAGATTGATTGATTAGATAGATTCGTAATAATTAATCGTGTTTCACGAAATTAAATCCTTTTTTTTTATATATTTGCTCAGTTGTCATTTTGAGGTTATTTCGACACCCAAAAATATGGTCCATAAACAATCACTGAAAATGGCGATAATCCTCCATTCACAAACACCGTGATTGGTTGTTGAGGGGTTTCCAAAGTAAATTAAAAAAAACATACTTTAATCCCTAGAGATTAATAAGGAGCTTTAGTCCCGATTCGCAGAGATTTAAGTAGCATTTTAAGAGCATGAGAAGTGAAAAATAAATATGACCGAAATAGAACAAAAAGAAAAAAAACGTAACATTTATTGTATTGGATAAATAAGTAATAAACTTACTTTTTTTTTTGTATATTTACCAATTTATGAAATTTTATGTTGGCAAATATTTACAAATGCGTTTATGGACGTATGCAAAAGGTTAAGGTCCTCGTACTTGTTTAAAATAATTCAGTAAAAATATAAATAGTGAAATTGTAAGATATAATAGTATGCCTTGAGCGTAAATTTAATAATTTATTAATATTGTGTGCATTGAATTTTTTCGTCGAGAGAGTTTGGCCTATAATTGTAATTTTACGATTATTAAAAATAAAGCACCATACCTCCAACAAGACATTTTTAATCAGGAAGAACAATAAATGTGTTTCGGTAGCACATATTATTTAAAGTACTACCCTACAACAAATTATTCTTTAAATGTCTGTGACATTTGCTTAGACTGCAAAATTCTCAGGATAATCACCCAACAAATTGGAGCAATTTTATCTCAGAATTAGATCATTTTATCAGCTGTTCAACTTTGTTTTACTCAGAGCTGCAAGTCCTTTAACGTTACGTTATTAAACTACTCCTAAGATGTCAGAAATAGGAGCACCAGCGATGTTCTTTGTTAAAGTAGAACAAGTATTGTTTTACATTTTCTAGCACTAGCTTTCCTATGTACATGTGTAACGAGAGGACGTACAGGACCCCAAGGAAAATGTTAAGCACTTTAGTGCGTTGTCTTAGTAAACTTCAAACAAAACATCAAATGACACACATGACAGTGTCAATGGCATTCACAATGACAAGGTTCTAAGTATGCTCAATAAAACATCAAATGACACACATGACAGTGACAATCACATTCACAGTGACAAGGTTCTAAGTATGCTCAATATTTTCCCTCTTTCTTCCCGAACGGGGATGATTTTTGAAAAATACTTTCATTGTGCTCCCCTACGGACTCCCCTATATATTCTATCCATATTATAAGTGCGTAGATTCAGCAGTTTAAGTGTGTGTTGTTTGTCAGCCAGTTAGTCAATTAAGGAAGATTTTTATAATTACGTTTTTCTAACCGCTAATATTGTTATCTTCAACTGTATCAGAATCACAACAATTTTATAATAGTTTCCATGGTAATAACAGTTCTATAACAATAATTAGATAATAATAGGAAAAATCCTTAGGGAATTCCCTTTAAACTATGAGACTTCAGGCTTGGAGGACGCAAAGAATGGCTGGTTAACTGCATGCCCTGGTCAAAATTTTCCTGGTTACCCAAAATCGCATAGGTGTTGGGATGACATAGCATGTAAATTTACTGTTGATTCCCTTCTTAGCCAGTGCTGCGCTGCGGATCGTGCTAGAATTTTAGCAGTCGGTACAAGGGAGGCTGGATACTGGCTTCAAGCTCATCCTTCGCCAAGCACTGGTACTTTCCTAGACCCTAACACACTCCGAGTTTCAGTTTGCCTTCGCCTTGGGGTCCCGGTCTGCGCTCCACATCGGTGCCCCTGCGGAAGTGACGTCGATCGGCTAGGACATCACGGACTTTCTTGCCAGAGAAGTGCTGGCCGCTTCTCAAGACATGCTGCACTAAACGACATCATCCGTCGGTCTCTTGCCTCTGTTAACGTGCCGGCCGTTTTAGAGCCGTCCGGTATCTCCAGAAATGATGGCAAGAGACCTGAGTCTTTGGTTCCGTGGAATATGGGGCGGGTGCTAGTGTGGGATGCAACATGTGTAGACACGCTGGCCCCGTCACATCTCCCACGAACCTCCAATAGGGCTGGTGCAGATAAAATATAAATATAAATATAGATATGATAAAATATAAACCTACTGCTATGTAGGGGAGACCTCATTCGTTCGTTCAGTTTTCTGTTATGGCTGCTGTGACAACCAACCCGTATGACAGGTGTCCTGCCGTTTGACCAAAAGTCATTTGGCAAAATTACACTTGACAAACAACGTTTTGCAAAAAAATGTTTCGCCAATTGATCATTTTACTAGTTGTCATTTTAAAAATGGCTCACTTATTCAAATGATCAACAGTTAAATTTACATTTTATAAGTAATTATTTGACAAAATGAACATTTAGCAACGGAGTTATCAGACAAAATTTTAAATGCAACGAGCAAGACGAATCTGGGCAGAACTGACTCGGATAGGTTAGGTTAGAAGGCCAAGGCGGGAGCTTTGCTCCCGCCTTGGCCTTCGAGGTTATTTTTTTCTGCCCAGAAATAGGTAAACTACAGGAAATAATATTTGGTGAAATGGAAAACTGTCAATTGACATTTTATTATTTAACACATTTACCAAGTGTAGTGTTTGCTAATTGATCATTTGCTAATTGAGTTTTTGCAAAATGATACTTTTGTCAAATGTCACGTTTGCCAAATGATTATTTGGTGAAACGTTGTTTGTCAAATGATCATTTGTCAATATTTTTTTGGTCAAACATTAGTGAACCCGTATGACAACCATACCCAGTCTCCCCTAGCAGTGTTTGCATTGTGGTTTTCCATTGTAGGGATAAGAAACCGGTAAAAATACTACAATAGAGGCATTTTATCTTAGTCCTCAGTGTTGGCAATGCGTTTGCTGACTTAGGATTGAACTCTTGTATTAAGATTGTAGTCTTAAGATTGCAAATGTCTAGAGATTTTGTTGGTTTGACTTTTCTTTGCCATAAAATTTACCGGACAAGTTTAAGATTGCATAAAACACAGTTACCCATTTTCATGGCTTTTGAGTGTTAATGGAAATTCTTTAGAATATTATGGTGAAATATGTTAAATGTATCTTACTCTGCACAATAACAATGTTGCGATAAAATATACGAACACCTAGTAAGTAACAAATCCCAAAACCAAAGGAGTATTGCATAAAGTATCCACAAATCCAACCGAATATTTCAAAGCGCTGTCTCGCGCTACAGTCGGCTCGTAAAATATGAATAACAAATACATTCGATTGTTTCGTGCATGGCCGAATACGACCGATGCATTTTGCTTTGTTATCCACTTCGCGGCATAAATCCGGAGCGAATAAGCTCCTGAATGTGTAATGCATTTATTTGAAAAAATTAAACCAATAAAGTCTTCATTTTGGCATTTCGATTACAAAGTATTATTAAATAAATAAATAAATATCAGGGGACAATGTCACACCAATTGACCTAGTCCCAAACTAAGCTCTAGGCTTGTGCTATGGGTACTAGACAACGATATAAATACTTATATAGAAAAATATTATACTTAAATACAAAGAAAACATCTATGACTCAGTAGCAAATATTCGTGTTCGTCACACAAATATCTGCCCTTACCGGTATTTGAACCCAGGACCGCCAGCTCCGTAGGCAGGGTCACTACCAACTAGGCCAGCGCGTCGTCAAGGATATTATTGTTAAGGATAGGTCTATTGATGCTTATAATTAAGTATTGTGACACGACAACCCTACCTGAGTCGTTTGTCCTTCTCACAAACATAAGTTGGATGGTGTAGACGTATCTGAATAATAAATATGAGTAGTGTAACGAAGACTTTAGATTGTTTGAGACAGGAAGTTTCACCTTGCAACATTAAGCTTGTGTAGCCGACCTAAAAGGTGTCACAATAGCTTTGGCAGAGCCGTTGGTCCCTTTCTCTAGATTGTAGGAATTTGTGGAACTGTCTTTAAGTGCGCCACGACTTTCTCAGAATCGTTTGTCCTTTTCTTTGGGCTTAGTAAAAAGGTTCTGAGCTAATTCAAGTGGGTACATGGCTAGAAAGTTTTAAACTAGAAAAAATAGCGGCGATGCATTCGAAACAGAGAATCAGAGGAGGATATAGGAGTTTTAGTGGATACTGAATAGGAAGCGGTCAGGAATTTTACCGTAGATCTTATAGGAAGCGGTCGAAGAAAATAGTCGGATCCCAGGAGCAAACAGAATTTGAGACGGAAGCCCTACTTTCCTTTTAACTTTATTCAGTTAGCTTCAGTGTTTAGTAAAAGTAAAGTATTGTAGTTTAGTAGCCTAGATCTGGTTACTTTTCCTGGTCCAGTAGATGTCTGATAGCAGTTCTACATTTAGGTAAGTGTTAAACAAAATGTCAAGAAGTCTCCAGAGCTTCGGAGCTACGTATTCATAATTCTCATCTATAAATATTTTAATATCTTTATCCTTAGGAGTGTTCTTCAGCCAGAGCTTCAAGAAGGATTCCGTCTTCATAGCAAAATTATTGTATAAAAATGTTTTATTTCTAATCAACAACGAATGTTGATTAAAATCTACTTTCGTTGTTTCCTATTTATATTATGTGATAATACTTATTCCTTCCACAGCCTTTATCCTTGCTGTTCACCTATATTGTAGTGCGTGATCTCCCAGTGCCATACTCAGCTATTATTCTACCGTTAACGAAAGTCCTAAGGTTGGTGATTCTTCGAGTGAAGAGTTCTTAAGCACCGAATTATGTTTCGGAGTCCTGATGTAGACCAAGGTCTCGCTGGACGTTGCCTCTGAGTTCTTTCACAGTCTACACGGAGACTAGCGAGGGCGCTATTCGCATACATGGGCTAGCTCGAATGAGGCCTTTCTCATCCTACGGGATAGATATACAAAACAGGCGGATGAACGCCCATATCTAGAGAATAGCACTTGGAGAGCTGTGCTATGATCTTCGTCATTAATCACGTCCTTCATTTCCATGAATTTGCTTATTCTTTAAAAATTCCGCCAAGAGAGCTTTACGAAAATTCATAATTTATTAAAAAATGTAGTAAGAGCTCTCTGTTAAGGGATCCCTCTTGTCCCCTAACAGACAGAGAATTGACTAAACTTGCTGATCTTACCGCGATAGATCACCCTTTTGCTTTGTTTAAATTCCATGTGCTAGGGTGTATCCCATCTGGCGTCGAAGCACAGGACGGTGCGGTGGCGGACCCCGTCCTCTTTTCGAAGGGCACGCTTAAATTAGTTATCTACTTACATGCTCAGTGAAAATGTTCCTAGGTTACCTATGGATACAACGTAGTCCTACCAATCTTACTAAACGATCTCACAGGCCTTTAGATTCATTTGATAGTGACTGGACTTCCAGATTAGAAGATGTCTACCAGTCTAGGTAGGTTCAGATTAGGATGCGCATCGTTTCAATTTAACTCCGGATAGGTTGCTGATTGTCATAGTATGTAAAGCGGCAGGTAAATAATTGAAAACACTATCAGTGTAATACTTATGTGAAAATAAAGTAAATCCAGACTTAGTGTTAAGTACGGTTTAGTTGTCAAAATGTTTAGAGATATCACCCTTATATCTGGTTTAATAGTCACAACAAAATAATAACATCACAATAATATCTTCACAAGCTCGTCTCATAACATTTCTCTAACGATTCATCTTAATCTCACACGCCCAAACATTTTTGCTAAAATTTCATTACGCTATAAGTTTGCGGTTCCAACTTCGGCTCCAACTCCTGCTCATTAATTTTTAGCGGAACGAACGTTACAACAAGGTCACAAATTAGAAGTTGAATATTCGGGCGAAAGTAAATCATAACTTTGGTCGGCAATTACCATAAATCTAAGGCCCGGAAGGGTGAATCTCGAGGTTCACCGAACTTATTCCGGGCGGATAAAACATGCAAACTACTCTGCGATGCGTAAGCGTGGGCCGAACGCGTTGTTTTAGATGCGATTGCATAAACAGTAGTTTATAGGCAAACAGTTCAAGTTCCTCGAAGAAAGTGTTAATTTTGTTTGGTGTTGACATAGTTCTCTGAGCTTATTTAAAAGTTTTTATCAATTAATAGTGAACTGATTTCTTTTGAACCAGTGAAAATACTATAATAGAGGCATTCCATTTTAGTTCGCAGTGTTGGCAGCGGATTGGTTTTCAATTCAATTCAATTCAATTCTTTATTGCACTCATAATAATACATAATACACTTACATAGGTGATATTCGTATACTATGGACCCTGTGGCGCAGCAATATAAGACTGTAGTCTGGAGAATGCAAATGTCGAAGAGTCACTCATCCAACTTACCATCATGCCTGATGTGTGTGCGCTTTCTGCATGCCATTTAATTGCTGTGAGGTACAGTAGTGTGTTCAGTAGACATGTTTGGGCTGATGTACTCGTAATTGTGTAGAGAAGAGCTCTCATTTTTAATGGCATAGAGAAGGAAAACAAGCACACAGGCTACCTGATGGTAAGTGGAAACTGTGACCTAAAGACATTCGCATTCAACTGCAAGCCTAAGACTGCAAATGCGTTGCCAAACCTGAGGACTAAGATGGAATGCCTCTATGCTAGTCATTACACCGGCCATCTTATCCCCAATCCGGAACACAACAATGCGAACACTGTTATTTGGCGGTAGGTACTATGTAGGCATTAACTATTAATTAATATTGACAGAGAATGTTGAACTCCCAGAATGAAGAATGTGTTACCACCTATATTTATTTTAACTCAACTGTGCCTTTAAAATACCAGCAATTTACCATTTTTTTGCTTATATCGTGAATTTAAGCTATGAACTTCTATTAATCGTACTATTAGACTCTGGCCATCAAAGCTTTGAAAGCAAATTTTAGGTTATCGATCAAAAGAGCCGAGAACCATTGTAAACAAGTCCGGTAAACAAATATAAAGCAAACACGGTCTATTTGCTGGGCGATTGTTGACCCGCGTTAACACCTGGTACGTGACAACGAAGTAACTGATAATTATAATAACTTCACAATTTTTAACAAAAGCAAGTTTTAAAGACTTGACGGCGTATGACTATGAATGTGTACACACATTTTTATTTCAAAAACTACTTGTTTTAAATAAAAATACTCAGATACTTTCGCGACGCTTAGAAAAATCTAACGATACCTCACTTGTTGGAATTGGCCCACCCGTTTACCCTCTGGGTGGATTTCATTAAGAAAATTTTCACCATACAAAAAAGTAATATTTTTTTAAATTCATTATAATGTGAGAAATACTATCCTAAATGATTGAGGGATGTTTATTGAGTAATTTAGTTACTTTTAGCCAGGCATTTGACGCGTCTATTCCAAGTTAATACCTTTGTACAATTAATTCGTGAGATGGTGATGACGACTATGGTATGGCAATGATTTTTTAACGGACGGTGATGATATCATGTGTA
Source organism: Acleris sparsana (assembly GCA_923062465.1). Classification (NCBI taxonomy): domain Eukaryota; kingdom Metazoa; phylum Arthropoda; class Insecta; order Lepidoptera; family Tortricidae; genus Acleris; species Acleris sparsana. The sequence goes on from OV281293.1 coordinate 14,715,364, forward strand.
TGGTAATGACCATTTATTGGTATAAAGATGTAACATAAACAACCTGATAAGCAAAATCAACATATTATACACAAATCACTTCTTATTTTTTGTCACACTTTTGTCAGTGATACTGTATTTTTTCTATCTCTCACTTTTGGTCTAATATATTCTCATCTGTCTTTATACTCGTACAATAATCTTTGTGAATGCCTTAGGCATCCATAACATAATTAAATAAATATCTGTTTAGTTTGAATCAGTATTCTGTTCTTGATATTTGTTAGTATATAACTAACTTGTACTAAGTAAACTTTTTATTTATCATTATCACTTCTTGATCCATGTTCTGTCTCTTCTTCTATGAATCAGTCTTATTTAAACTACACTAATATTATAGCACCAATATTTGTACTTTTTTCTTCTTCATTAGCTTATTTTCTCACTTTTACGTTTTTACTCGTCTTCTTCAGGTACAATTATACTTAGTTATATTCTAAACTATGTATTCTTCCATAATAATTGCTAAAAACTTCTTGATATTTTTTCTTTATTTTCTTTATGAATCAGTCTTTTTTAAACTATACTAATATTATGGCATTTCTTCTTCTTCATTAGCTATTTTTTTTTCTTTTGCGTTTTTTATTCGTTTTCATCTGGTACAATTAATTATACTTAGTCATATTATAAACTATGTATTCATCCATCATCACTTAATCATATAATTGCTAAATACTTCTTGATCTTTTTTCTTTCTCTTCTTTATGAACAGTCTTATTTAAACTATACTAATAAAATGGTGAATCGATTGCTTTGTGGCTCTCAGTGTTGTGACATAATCTTTATCTTTAGCCCGGCTCTTGGTTTTGCCACCTGAACTCGAAATTGGCATGAACCCTAAATGCTTTCCATGTACGCATAGGTACCTGCCCATAAGTGCATTTGAAACACCTTGAAGTCCTCAGAGTCAACCTGTTACAGTTTTGCACCCACAAAACTTGGTGTACCTTTAGAGTACCTTTGAATGTTTCAAGTTTGTCAGGAATCATTTTAACTCTGTTTTCCATATCAGTTTCACTAACAGCAATAATCACGATATTGGTGCGAGCTTGTACGACACTCGAAAAAATTTCAATAGACGTTATATCTGTGCCATGATTAACTGCCGCATCAGCCGTCCTTTTGATCACTGCGCCAACCCCATCGGCAGCGCCCTTGCCATGCCCAGATTCAGTGTAGTTCCACTATTTGAAGCGAGCGACCACATGATCAGATTGTCAATAATCATTTCACCATACATATCCCGACACAGCTCACGCAAATTTTCTATTGTCCCTTTTTTGTCAACGTAATCGGAATAATATGTGAAACATGATTTTTGTTCATGTTCATATATTCTGTGAATAATCATATTTTCAGAGTCTTCACACTGGGCTTCACAAATACCACCCTCGTATGTGGCAACCATTACTTTACAATTTTCCAAAACATTAGTGAATAAATTTAGGTTTGACGTGTAGCGATTTGTGTCTATTACTAGGACGTAATATATTAGTTTCATGTTTAATAAAATATAATTATATAACACTTTTCGACAATCTGAAAAAAAGAAAACGATCCATTGATAAAATATTATTTATACGTCCGAATTTAATATAATTTTATTTTCCAAGCGTGTACGACTTCAACAAACATTAAATATATGTTTTTTGTTGAAGATTTACTACTCGTAGTGCGTTGTACGCAAAAACAAATAAAAAAATCAAGAAAATCGTCATCACCATACATATGGCATCATAACCGGCCATTGCTTGCAAACCGGTGATGACGAGTATGGTGTTGACGATTTGCACATTTTATTGTAGATTATTAAATAGAAAACCGAATATTAAATAGCAAAGCAATGCCACGTCAGTATCTTCATTTGGGATCACGTCTTCGTAGATAATTAGTTTTAATATCATACAAGTACTTACTTTAAACTACTCCTGGATAGTTATGACGCAGTTTAATGCTAAACAACTTTTCTAAAAACAATTTTCATTTTTTTTCTGTTCGGCGCCCGCATTCGTAAACGTCCACTCACTTTCGCTGTTAGAACCGGACTAAGGGAGCGGGAGGGGATACACGTGCTGTATTTTGCCGTGCATATCCAAAACTACCTCGACTTTTATATTACGCCGACGGTGTTGACGAATTTTGGTACTAAAATTTGTAATATTTTTATTTGTACTTACTTGATGAAGCAATAATTGTATATTTTTTTTTATGTAAAAAGAAAACGTGGAAAGACAAAATCTGAAAAAATAATGGAATCGTACATTGCGTACGCGATGTTTTTACCACTTAACATAAATGTTTGATTTTTTTTGCTAGACGGTGATGATTTTTGACCCAAGAACCATTTTATTCCAAAAAAACTATTCACTTACCGGAGATTTTGGTTGAAGCACCATTTATATAAATTTACTAGCCAATGATTAAAAAAGTTACGGCGCTCGGAACTTAGATACTAGTTTTTTTTATAAAGACCAAAACGTAACTTTACGCCGGTTTTTGAAATCCACCCCTCTACGAAGGAAAAAACTGTGTCATTATGTCATTTTATATATTAATTTTCTCAATAAAAAAAAATCCTTTGATTTTAAGCTTACTTTAGTTTATTAAAAAACAACAACAACAGTAATAAAGGCACCACTGGACGCTCGTTGCGTCATGCGCTCTTAAAGTAGGGCGGGCGAAAGCTGTAAAGTATGAAAAATAAACACTCCAAACAAGATAAAAATATATCTACAGTTATAAAACTAACACACGGTAAGTCACCCATTATTTGATTAAATATTTGCTTAAATATTTTTTGATCAAGATAAAAGATATTCAGATTTTAATTATTAAAAAATGGTTGCTGCCAACTTGTTTGCACCATATCGGATGCGAAGTTCATGTTAAACTTGTTAGTATCTGTTGCTTTTTGGCTTTGTATTTTACTTAATGACCTATTAATCAAAACCGTGCTTCATGTTACTGATTGAAATGAGATAAAAAAATAAAACAGGTAATGAAGGTAACTCTTGCATGCACATTGTATAGGTACCTACAAAACATATGTAAAATTATTTAAAAAATCGCATAGAAGTTTTAATAATAATAATAATAATAGAAAATTAAATAAATATCTATGAAATAATAATAAAACTCTTTATTTCAGACATAACAGTCCATAGTAGGTGTTAGTATACATAAATGATCTTAACAATAGTGTTAGTAGGAACAATATGCATAAAATAGATTAAATTAAAATTAATAAATGACCTGAATTGCATCATACCAATTTGCCCCACCCAGTGTGCAAGTATTGTGCAAGTATTGTTTTACTTGTCAGTCTGTATTATAACTAGGTATAGTTATGTAGACTTTGGAACATTATATTCCCCTTAAAATGTTTTACCTATAGTTTTTGTCTTCGTACAAATAAGTTTAAGACATTAGTAAATTTTACTATCTTTACACATACACATCTAGTGTGCATGTTGTTAATAAAATATAAACATTTTAATTTACCTACAAAATAATTAAAAATAACAACATATCATTATCCCGAGTAAACGCGTAACGAAATTTCAGTTGAAACTACTGCATTTAATTTGGTAATTTAAACACGCCTTTCAGGTTATATTATTATAAAAATTTGGGGTTCGATTTATGGGGTCATGATGCCATATCCATAAAAATAAAAGGGATGGCTTTATAATGCTTCCGCGCAAAGAACGTGACACAATGAGGGGGTATGATATGGACAGTTTTCATTATAGGGATCTTTTTTGAAATGTAAAGTTTTGAATCGGTAATTTTTGTTAGAGTCAAGTGTTGGGTGAGTGAAGTGCAAAAAAAAACCGGCTTGGAAGGACTACAAGTTAACGAGTAATTGAGATTAGCTGACTATGTTATATAAACGGAATACTACAATGTATTTGGCTCTATACTATGGCCGGTTTTTTTCTACCACAAAGGCCGCCTGATGGAAAATAGACTTTGAAGCCCATAGACACAGACTAAAATAACTAGTCAACCTTCAACTTTCAGTTTGGTTTCGAATAAGTACTAGGATAAATACAGGTTGAAGTTCAATTCTCTTTGACAGCCCACGTATCAATGATTAACCAGCCATTTTAAGTTGCACCGCGCTTGCAGGTACGGTCGGCTAAAAAAGTGGTCTGCCAGTTTTGTCAAAAGTTTCTGTGAGATCGCTATCGCTAAGGTTGCACTTGTCATTGCCATAATATTATTGCAAGGGAAAATCGAACTTTTTGTAGCATGAAGTGCAAATAAACTTCAAACTTCTTCTTCTTCTTCTTCTTTTTTTGTGGTAGATCACATTTTTGCCGACTGACTTCAACCGTAGGGTTGTAGACCACATTTTTTGCCGACGGTACGTACATATTCTTTTGGTAAGAGTTAACAGAAAATATAACCTCAACTTGTGTTATTAATCTTGTTTTTACAAGCTTTTATTTTACTTACTGTGTTTAAGTTAGTTTCGGTCAAATTTTGTAAGTCAATTTTAAACGAGTTTCCGACAGTGGAATATGCCGAGGTTTGGAATACATGACGTGTAAGCCCGATGAAAAAGAAATCTCGGAAAAGTCGGAAGGTGGCGACGTGATCTTTCGGTACTTAATATGTACCCGCTGAGTAGGGGCTCGTTAGTTTCTTTTTGACACACACACACACGCACACACACACACACACACGCGCGCACACACACACACACACCACACACACACGCACACACACACACACACACACACACACACACACACACACACACACACACACACACACACACACACACACACACACACACACAAACACACAAAGTTTCACAATTATAATATGAATAGGATACTACTACTATACACAAACTGTCAGGGTCAGGGTTAGGTAAAGTGTCGGAACTGCTACGTTAATGAATCAGTATGACTAAATTCAATATACTTGCACTTAAATTTAATGGTATGCTCTGATGATACGACAGTTTCCTGAGTAATAATTCGTTGACGAATATATTTAAACACGTGGTTTTTAAGCAATAATCTAAAATATGTCATTTTCCAGGTTCTAAACTACATCCAAACATTGGTAAACTCATAGCTGGAGATGTTTATAAGCACTCGCCGCCTCGGTTTACTCATATCAATTTATACAGATACACTAATATTGAAAAATCTGACGTCAATTGGGGAAATATTGACTTGGTTTTCGCTGGACCGGTATTTGAGGATTCGGAGTATTCGTGAGTGGTTTAGCATTTCGGGAATCTGATGCCTGCTATTTGTATGTGACACGTTTACGATATTAAATTACAGGATGTTTCTGTGATGTTTAATGGCATGTATTACAAATTAATTTATCGTTAAGAAGATTAAAAAAAAACAATTAATTCCTTGAAAATAATTTTTATTCCTTGTTATCAACTATAAAGTTCAAATCAGCTTGTAAGCAAAGAATTCTTCGAATTCACGTGAAAAAGATTACCTCGATAACCACACGAACCAATTAATTATTTTAAAATAATAAATGCAGATAGTATGCTTGTCATTAGCCTGTTACAGTCTTAATCTCAACGCAAATCGTTGGTAACAAATTCAATAAGTTGAGAAATTTACCTTATTGACTTATATGCTAAGGTGTATTTTGCACCTAATTTAATTTGTTCGTTACGCGGTTTTAAAGTATCACCGGCGAAATTGTTCTCAATGTATTTTTTTAATCTGTACTTGTAGATTTATAGGCAACTCGACAAAGTCAATCATTTCTATGGAAATCAAACAACGGTAGATCCCTCTAATGTATTCCGTATCAGCGCAAACCGCTCCATGTTGGCACTCTCGTGCCATCAATCAGTCGACGTCCCAACCCTTCTAATATAATATACCTCGAAGAATACCGTAACTCCATACTGAGGATATGCAACTTGCAATTTTATCTCTATTCGTGTAATGTTGTAAGTATAAGTCTCAAAGTTGGAGATAGGTGATTATGGGTTCGAGTCTGATATAACGCTAGTTTATGTATTAGCGTTGATTAAGAAGGTTGAAGGAAACCTACAGGTAGGTTTTCGTCTAATAATATAGCATTAAAAACCCTAAGCATTCAACTGACCATGAACAGACTGAACCATTAAATGGCCATCTATGGTGCCACGCCCCCACAAGACTTAAAAGGTATGGCTTTATGTGCTTCCACGAGAAGAATGTGAGAAGGAGATAGTTCACGCGTGCCTTGATGGCAGCGTTAAGATTAATAAATTGCTTTAAAACTACAACATTTATCGATAAATAGTTTGCGAGGACTGAAGGGTTGAAAATATGGAACTTCTTAAAGTTACATATTTTCAACAATTTAATCAAAAATCATCGTTAAAGATTATAGGGTAGCAGTGATTATGCAATCACTGATGCAAAATGTTTAAAATTTACAAAAATAAATACCAGCTCATTTGGTGAGAAGGTCCTCTCTTTTGCAAGGTCAATCTGGATCACTTATCAATCGTTTGGGAATAAGACAACCGGTGATATTACTACCTATAGAATAGAGGCATAAATTTGATTTTAGTCCTCAGGGTTGGCAATGCATCTGAGGTCGCGGGATCGCAGTCTTGGGAATTAAAATAAATTACTCGAGTACCCATTATTCTTTTGAAAACCCTTTTCATCAAAATATATTTCTCGTCGCAAAGGTAACTTAATTTTTTCAAAAAATTCCATTAAAGTTGACATAACTATCTACATATTGAGACGCGAAACACATAGATTACTGACAGATCTCAAATAAATAAATAAAACATAGCGTGCGCGCTACACAAGCCCGGAATTTTGCATACAAATTTCGTTACTATTCATGTAAGTTTTTATAAAGTGAAAAGGGTAATTATAAAACGAGGGCCCAAGTCTTATACATCCATATTTTATTCCAAGCATAACTTTTTCATTTGTGTCTGGAATAGCTTATGCTTTTTTTTTTCAAAAATAACCTTGCGTTTTTACTTGCTCCTTGTCATAAACAAAAAGTCTGTTTGTATGCAATTAAAAAATGAGTTCAAGCGATGGAGATTTTATTCTACACACACAATTTTTTCTTGCGATTTTTGAGAAAAGCATTTGCCTTGGCAGGATCGGCAATCGCGGGAAGAGAAACCAATACTCGGCCCGCAATTGCCAACTTTCCTGTACTATTTTTCACAAGTCTTACCTTACCTACGTAATTAATGCTTAAGATATCCAGAGAACATCATGGTCTCAGCAGAAAAAAGCTATTTATGAGGTGAAATTCGATGAAATTACGGGTTACCACATTATTAAAATCCAATTTACTAAATATTAAGCGGCCTGTATGTTTTGTTTGCCTTCTCTTTGCCATATATTGAATAGAACGACTAGAATAGACGATTCACTGGACCAAATATTGAAAATAATGCATCACAAAGCGGTTTTACCACGTGACCACAAATTCCGGGAAATTTCCCGCTTGCTATATTGCCATCAAGCGATGCTCTGAGAGCCGCGATTCGATGAGAAATTGGGTTAGTACAGCAGTAGACAGGATTAGCTATTAAATTCACCAGCGTAGTCGTTCTGATAGGATGCCAGTTTGATAAATAATAGCAGATCATTCCTTCCACCCAATCTATCCAGATTTTCTAGTTAATGGTATATTAAGTTGAATAGGAGGATGTATCGTCATCATAATATAACATTATAATGTGTCGGCTAAAGTGATAACATGAGAGGTTTATTTTTTAGTTATTCATCGATAAAGACTATAATATGAAAACCGAGGAAACGATATAACAAGATTAATGTACGCTTTATCTAATAGAACAGCGTGTTGTCGTTTTGATGTAGAACAGGTAACTGGCAAAAGATAAGGAGACGTAGTAGATTTTAAAAAACACATTGTCTTTTTTTTTTAATGATAGTGAAAAAAATCCTGTGTGTCCATATTCCGGTTAATGAACACCAAAACAGTTAAAATCATTTGTCTTACTTCTGGACCCTATTTCACGAAACTCACGTGACATTTAGTCCACACAGTACATTTAACTAGTAGACTTGTAGATTTTTTTATTGTATGGAGTAAGCTGGGTGCTTTTCAATCAGTCTAAAAACGTTTTGCACAATTTCATTTAACAACATAAAAAGAAAATGTATTTTTTTAGCATATAGTCAAATGACATAATACTTAATTATCATAACACAATTTGTACAACATTCATATCGAATAATGCCAGATAATATACCATACATCTTCTTCTTTACATAGTATAAAACGAAGTCGCTTCCGCTTTCTCTTCGCTTAGATCTTTTCAAGTACTCAATAGATTTTAATGCAGTCAGCAAAGAGAAAAGTTTTTATGTATAATTCATTTTGTTTCATGTGAAAGGGCGGGTCGCTAGTTAAATATAATTATTAAAAAGAATAAAAATATTTACAATAATGATCAGGTGATATAATATCATCTGACATATTTTGTATCGAACGAGTTATAACGATAAATAAAGCCAATATAAGCCAATTTGATGCATTTGCTCAGTCTTACTTTGATAGGTTAGGTTAGGCTAGAGTTGAATCGTAATCGTAATGGGGACCCGCGGGCGATGGGACGGGGGATCCATCGCTTGCACTCAAGAGTCCCAAGCTGGAAGGCACCCAAGTGTTCCGGAGCGCCTTAACCGATGGGTAAAAAAATAAAATAAAAATTAACCTATTGTAGACGGGCCCGTAAGGGCAACCGCTGATAGACGGGTTGGCGGATGGAATACCACTCCCGCGACTTCTTCCAAGGTGGGAGAAGGAACAACTCAGGGGTTTTAGTCGGTGCGAGTCCGACATAACCGCTCGGCCCCCCCCGGGTCGCTTGGTATCCATAATGGATTTCCCTGAGGAAAAATAAATAAATGGCTAGAGTTGAGTCAAGGTGTGACCTTCTTTACGCGGAATAGGAGCTCTCGAGCTCGACTATTTTAACAAATTAATGCGATTACCGATTATAGGCACTGATCATTCGTTTTCAAGTAATTATGCTTTTTTTCGTTACGCATTTTATATCTATATAATTTGGTCGTTATAATATGATTTGATCGAAATTTTGCAATTTGTGTTATGCTAACTGAACATTAGTACATTGTTTTTTAGGCAACTCATTACACACCCGAGTAAACTAATATTATTAGTCTAGTGTGTCTGTTTCAAGAACTGGAGTAAATAAAAATGTTAATGTCCACGTTTTGTTCGTGCCCTGCCATCATGATTAATTTTGATTGTTTATTTATTTAACTGCTAGTAAATGACATTAGGAAGTAGGTACCGGTTTGTACTTATATCTGTACAATAGATAAAAAGTACTTGAACCCGTGTGTATGCATGCTTATGTATGCTTTTGCGATTCATTAACGCAGCACTCAAACTCTGCTATCGAGTTTCAAGCGAGCAATGGACAGCTGCCTGTCAGGATAGTACTAAAGAGCCATTCCTTTGTGTTTTGAAAGCCCTGTCCTTTTGAAAATTCCTGAAATCACTGGACATGGCTTGTTTCTACGCCGCTTTCAATCACCCTTTATTTAAGTAAGGTAGCTTCTGCCCGCGATATCGTCCACGTAAAATTCGATTGTTGTTATTCCATCGGAAAGTTTATACTTGTGTATTTATCCGGGGTATAAGCTATCTCCATTTTAAATTTTATTCCAATCTGTCCAGACTCCAGTCGTTGCAGTGTTAACGAATAACAAACTGACACACAAACTTTACCATACTTTGTATAAAAAGAAACCGGTCTAATGATTAGGTGTGCGGTTAACGAATATATTGCAGGTGTCAGTAATATATTTAGTACCTTAAACACTTATTGTATTAAACGATTGCCAATTGTAATTTTAGGGATCTGTACCTGTAGGGTGCTAGACGGGACCCTTTTACCTTAGCCTACGTAGTCCGTCCTATGTCTTGTTTTTCTACCTATGAAAGAAATGTATGTTTAAAAACATAATATGGCTGTTTTTTTTACAGAATATGTTTTATAACTTCTTTTTTTCATTTTGGTTCATCCTACCACAACCGTTAAATTTCAAACAATATAGTGCAAACCCTAAAGAAAAATAAAATACAAAATGATCAAGTGTCAATCGGGCAGCGTAAATACTCCCTTGACTAGTATTTATACTGTGTTCATATTAAAATGATGACCAAACTCACAAGTTTAAACTCGGTAAATATACGTTAAGTGCAGTTCAGATCCTGCTATAATTTTCCAACTCCATCATCAGATATGCTCTGAGATACCATATTGCTAGTAAATAATGTACTTTAGATTTCAGGCTATTTCAAATCCCAATGGAAACTGATTTAAAATGTTCTTGCAAGATTTCAACTGATTTTACTGATAAACTAACAAAATATACTTTAAAGCTAAATAAAAAAATAAAAAAAAAATATTTTTCATCAAGAAAACAACGAAATACGATACCTGTATATACTTCTTGATTAAGCAGGCAGCATTTTCTCTGCCTGTTTATTCTCTCTACAATAAACTCACTTGTCTTTGTTTAAAACTTCTCAAAAGCAATTTATCAAACTGTACATTACAAAATCCAGTTGAATCCAAAAAAAAAACAGGCGTCCCGACAGACTTTACTTCTAATTAATTTAAGTAACAGTTTTTATAAAAATTGAAGTTTTTTTTTGTCAAAATCGATAAAATAATAATAATCGACAAGTAAAAGTTGAATGAGCTTCGTTTTATTTTTCTTTACATTATTACATAATAATTTAACATCAACTATCAAAACCGCTATTTTATTTAAAATATTTTCACCAAAAAACAGACTACACCATCTCTATGTTATAAACAAAAAGTTAAAAAACTACTGAACATACAGATATTTAAGTGTTTACGTTTCATCCATCCAAAACTAAATCCGTTAACAGTTTTGAGCAGCAAACACTACTCGTATTTTGAATTCGGAATATCCACAGACTGAAAAGCAAATAAGGCTTTTTTTCATTCCTTTCACGCATGCGCGGCTATGGCTCCTTGCGGGCTGCCAAGTTGACGAGTGAACAGTTACCGCTCGAACGCCAACCCGGGTCTGTATTTCGAACGCTCGAAAAAGATCGCGAATTTGAAATTTAAACTTTGAAAAATGGTATTCTTAGAACCGATTTGAAATCATGTACCGGATCCGCCGTTTTTTTCTGTTCAATTTTTTATTGCCAGTGTGAAGTTAAAAATTTAGTACTTTGTTTTGTGGGAAATGTATCGTTTTAAAAACTTAGTGATGAAGTGGCAAATACAATTGGTTGTGTACGGAATTTCAGTGTTATTTCGGTGCACGGATTCTGTCGGTAAGTGTAATGTAATACTGATATGCCTTTTATGCGGGTATTTTTCATGGAAACTCCTACCCAGCTCGGCAGCAACCTAATTCGCAATGTGTTTAATTTTTACATGAACATGGAGCAAATTAATATTTTATCGACAACCTTTTGAAACAAAACTGTCGGTCGGTAATATTAGAATATTTTTTTAATACTTTTTTATGTTCGAGTTGATTCGTCTTTATATGGAAGTTATTTAAATATTTCAACATGTAATTTTTTGCTTGATGAAAAAACATTTTTATGAAATTGATTCATTTCGCATAATTATATCTTTTAATAAAAAAAAACCTGCCGTAGCAGTTAACATTTACTGTCGTTAAAAGTCTTTATCTCAGGTACATAATTGATAAAGAGTTAAAAAATGATCCTATCATTATGTGAAATCATGTAATACACCAAAAAAAAATTGAAGCATCCAACGTTACTTGTACCTATATTTATTCAAGGCGAAAAACAACTTGTAATCTCATGTTTTACTACTTAACTTCAATAGCGAGCTACTTTTAATATGCAATGAGGTTTGAAACCGAGCCCATGCATGCTGCTAGTTGAGTTTACATATTTTCACATAAAAGCTTGGTCTAAATATCTGGCCACATTTTATCTGTAAAACCTTGTTTGTTAAAAAATGGATTCTTTTGTTCCATCATTGTATACTTATATAAGGTAAAAAAGAGGACTTTCGTGACTTTGTACATGTAGAATTCGTTTCGCGTTATTCCGTATTTTCTTCCCGTAGGGGCCAATTTAAAAAAAACCTATTGTGGTGCACCCCTAACGTACCCAAGGAATATTCGTTCTTTGAACTCCCTAGGTCCAGTGGTTTATGCAGTGCGTCTCGTATTCTCTCGCTCGTGCCTCTCGTAATAAGTCATGGAAGAGTTTTAATCCCTGAATATGATGTGTCGACGATAGACTTGCATACATTTAGTGTGGAGCCTGACGCCATTGCCACCAACATTCAAGGGATTATGACATCATCATTATAACATGCCAAAATACTGCTCTAACGATGACAATGGAGATGCTACTTTTTAAATTATACGGTCACCGCAAAATGCTATCATTGAGTCACAAATACTCGATAACCGATTGTCCCACACTATAGTGCCATTGGACATTTGAACTTCAGTGTGAAGTCATGTTTAGTAGCCGTCTCTTGTTTTCTATCGCAGTAGCATATACTGTGTAACTTTAGGTGCAGTACAAGAGACCGGGTTATATCACTCGTATAGCTGTATCCCTTTCGATAGCTGTATATTGGGTAAGTTTGACAGTGAATAATACGGTCCTGAGTTACTTATTTGGTCCCTCGCGTATGTTCACGCTTATTTCAAAAACTACGATTAAAGGATGCGCTTCACTATAGGTACAACATTTCTTGAGATTATTTCTAATAGGTAGATTGATATTTCATTTGTACTGGGGCGAGTCGCTAATGATAAATAAAATAGTTTAATTTTAATTACCACTGTAATAGTATCTAAACGTTTTGTAAAAGAGAATAATGTTTAATAATACTCGTAGAGGGGAGGCCTTTGCCCAGCAGTGGGACACCCGACTGGGCTAAAAAAAAAAAACTCGTAGTTTCGTTTTAAATTTTTGTCCTTATAAATAAGCTCTACCTCATTTTATTAACCCTTTATTGGTTTGCGTTTTCATAACCAAATAAAAAGCACTTTTAGCGTTGTTGTCCATTTACTAGGACAGCCTTTGTCATGATCTAAATATAAGTACAAGCTTTTGGGTTTCGGTAAAGCCAGAAAATTGGAAACGCAAGACTGTAGCAAGAGAGAGAAAAGTACAAACCTGAAGGTCCATCTAAGAGCTGCTGCATGTATGTACCACGCACACGTTGCTATTGCTACACGGTGGTATAGAGATTCTACTTTTTGTTTTTAAATTCGGAAACCATTACTGTCACGAAAATAAGACCTATCGTTACGTGGACAATACAAGACCCCGGGCCTCTTTCCTTCAACCGTAAACAATACTTCTTTTGACGTGTTTCCGTGTTCTCATCGTTTTAATATCTTTTATTTACTAAACAGGAATGGGGACCGAGCTTAAAACAATACAAAAACACGTTAAAGACAATATGGTTTTACCGAGTTGAATAGAGACCCTTCTGTTATTTACCCCTTTAAGAGTTGCCAGAATAATTAAACCAAATTTGTAATACAATATTAAAATATATTTTTCTTCATAATTTAAATTGAATTGTGAAAATACTCGCAGTATTAACGAAAGCGACTTGATTTGAAAATCGCAATAACCCCGAGTCAACCCGGTAAAAATGCCAATGCGAATATGAATATTCAATTTAAATTCTATTCACGGAATAAGAAAAGCGATCAAGCGTTTACGGCGTATGCTGAAAGTAATATTTTATTTCCTATTGATTGAACGAGAGTTTGTAACCAAAAAGAAATAGAAATATACCGTAACGAAAAAGTTATGACGCGTTATGAGTTCGCAACAGAAATTAAACCTTTTTTTCCTTAATTTCTGCTGCGAACTCATTCTTCAAGTTTTTCCTAACGTAATATTTCTATTAATTTTCCTTACGTAATAGTCAAGTCAAGTCAAAGTCAAGTGTAACTAGCACTAGCGCACCGAGTATTTGAGCATTTTTTAGTATGTTTTGTTTTTCTTCAAGGTGTGTACTATATAATAATACCAAAGACGCTTGTATAGTTTATCGTTTTTAAGATACAAAAAAATAATACGGTGAAAAAAATCTTTCTTGAATAGGGAAACTCTGTTTATTTAATGTCACTGTCCTTAAAAATGTTAGTAAATCCACCATGATGACAAAAAATCTGAAATAATATCAATCCGTTAGTTATTAAGGTTTAAAAGAGCAGTTTTAAGTTAGGAACTTAGGACGTAAGGACAGCTTAGGCATATTGATAGGATCCGGTGGATCCTTTCAGGAACGGAAGAAAGAGATACAGTATATTTGACACGTATTTGGACACATTTATAACAGGTTAAAGATCTTACCTATGTCAAATAGGGAGCCACTCAGCATTATGTCGTGGCAAGTCACGGCGCTGGTTTTAGAAGACCTTACTTGAATAGCGGCGGAGGAACGTTGGCAGACAAGGAATGAGGTGGACCGACGACCTGGTCAAGGTGGCGGGAAGGTGCTGGATGAGAAGAGCACTGGACCGAGATGAGTGGCGAGCAATGCAGGATGCCTACACTCAGCATTGGGTGGCTATAGGCTGAACAAGAGAGAGAGAGAGAGAGAGAGACACTTGAATAGCCTCACGATCGCTGAAAATACACACAGTATGTGACTACTTTTGTAACTTAACATTCTAATTTTGGATTAAATTACCGTATAACATTACCTAATCAGTGAAAATTACAGTTTAAAAACATTTTGTACACAATTTGAGCTTTGTGCCTTTGATAAAACAGGGCTGCTCTATTCTAAGCGGTAAAATCGAAACTGTATTATTATTATTATTTGACCTGTAATGGTATTGTTTGTAACTCGGCCGCCATTACTGTCAAGTAAATAAGAGCTCTCAAAACGTTGACAATAGATTCAAAATGATTTGGTGTTTACCTTGTGAAATAGAGGCCCAGACAGAGCCTACCTTTGTTTCAGCTAAATGTTTGTCAAATTGTATCGTTTCCCAACCGTTTCATTTGTTTCATTGTTTGTTTTCAGTCACCGTAAATATTTCGGGATTTTATAAAAACGAACCTAACCTAACATATACGGTTCTACACGATGTTACTGAAGTATAATCCTGTGGGCCTAGTATGGCTGCGTCTATATCGCGTGTTAAATGTGGATAAAGCATCCGTCCCTCTTGTACTTATCTACGAGTCAGAAGGTGACGGATGCCTTATCCAGAGTTTTTTTACGTGATAAACGAAGCCAGATTAGGGCCCCTGAAATATTTAAACTTAAGAAAAAAAATGGGTTGGCAAATGTTTCGACTAAACGGCGATCTAGCCCCCAGACGTACGAATGGACATGGCGAAACTTAGGGGTTCTTAGTTTGATAAACGGAAACCTAATAAATGCCTTGAAATAATCTAACAACTAATTTATTAAGACTAATATTGACGGGTTTATTTCGTTTCAGAAAACTGAGTTCCTGCTGCCATACAAATAAAAAATATACGAGCTTCATTCTGATTCCTTCGTTTTACGCAAAAGTAATGGCTTCATTGACATTTTACAAAAGAAAAGATTTCGTAGGTTATTTTCGTATTCAAATTTTTGCCATGACTTCACACGCTTTCGATAAAGTAACGGTTTATTTTCGGTCCATTTTGTTTTCTGAGAATTTTGTTTACGTAAAATGTTGGAAAGCGAGGCTTCGATTACGTATTAAATGCAGGCTTATTGGACCATATTAAATTATACGTTTTGAAAATATATTTTTACCGGTTGTAGGATTTTATACGTCTGCAGCAAACCATGTTATTCTTTAAGTAAACAGCAGAGTTGTACTGGTGAATTTTGATGTAGGCATAAGACAAAGAGGGAAATGGCTAGCATTGACAGGTACTCAGGTTTCTTATTATCCAACAATTATAATATTTTTGCAAAGATCGAGTGACGTGGAGGGTCACATTGCTTTCGAGTTCAATACCAACCTATATCTATAGTACATTTTTGAAGGCAAGGAGAAGGCAAATGATAATACAAGCCTCCTCCTGTAAGAGGGATTTCCCATTCATATTTGAATTCTCAATACTGCTATCGTAAGACCTCAAATGTGTTCCTATTCCATAAGACTAAGGTGGAATGTCTCTATGCCAGTAATCACCGGTTGTCTTATCCCTACACTGGAACAAAACAATGCGGACACTGCCGCTTGGCGCCAATTTAAAGGTTAAGATGGTAGTAGCTACGAGTATCTAGAGAGCTCTGCACAACCGACAACCAACTAAAACAAATCTAATTTGTTGCCGCAGGTAAATTTTCGTAGTTTGATCGAAGAATAATAAATATGGTAACATTTTCTCGTACTGAAAACTCTGTTTAGTATACGGAAAATGCCACTCGCGTTCTAGTCGACCGAGTTAACCTTTTCCTTTTGCTCTGGCATCCAAACTCTGTACTGATGGATTGATAGAGTTCCTACTTCACATCTACTCTATAAGTCACTTGTGATTCCATTTACAAATGTAACAACTTTCGTGTTGTTCTTAGCATAATATTGCATTGATATCATAATATTTATAATCACACCGATGATATTATGAGAGTAACTTATGTCGACGTGTCATCGAAACATCCTAATTTGACTAAAATTACCTGTGACAAAAATTATCCATAAAACAACAAACTGCACAGTACAACACGTCATGTAGTACCCTGGTCGAATTATTTTTCTGATATATTATTGATCATTTAAATAACTATGAATTTTGATATTTCTTCCTAATATTCATGTCACAAAAAAACAATCAGAAGTTATTCTGTGGTTTCTAACAATATTTGAGTCACAGCGAAGTTTTTAAACCGACATATAGCTAAACTGAAGTGGCAGCCTGAAGAATAGCTAAACTGAAGTGGCAAATTGCTCGCAGGACTGATGGCCGATGAGGTCAGAAGGTTCTAGAGTTTCGTCCGCGGACCGGAAGACGAGCTGTAGGTAGGCCTCCAACAAGATGGATTGACGACCTCGTCAGGATCGCGGGACCGCGGTGGATGCGAAAAGCACAAGACCGGTCTGAGTGGAAAGCCTTGGGGGAGGCCTATGTCCAGCAGTGGACGTCTTTCAGCTGACATGATGATGATGATGTTTTTAAAACCAATCAAGTTTTAAGTACTAACCATGAAGTTTGTTTCTCCATACTAAGTAGGTACACGTCACTGTTTAGTTACTTAGGAGAAATAGATGATTAGGCTATTCAGTTAATGAATAATAAGTAGACTTCATAAAAGACCCTTGAAACGTACGCATATTTACCATTGTGATTTAAAACTTCCAGCCTACTGAGAAGTAATAAGGGATCATTGGCTCTTTCCTAACCAATTACCAATTATTTCAGTGGAAAGAAACTGAACAATTGTAGTTATTCAATCAGGTCTCACCAATTTCAAGGAATGAATAGCATGAATGAAACTCACTCGCATTTATTTATGGGTAAATGATCTTACCTTATCGGGATTATGGCTTTGTTGTTATAAATACTCGTATTATTGGAACAACAATCGAATGGGTGGGTTTCAGTACAATGTTATTCCTATAGCTACTGTCAAAGAAACAGCTGCCATTAAATCTTGGTAATAAGCAAATAAATATATTGTTTCAAAACTGAGATTTGCTGTAAAAGGCACAACAAATTAACTGTTTGTTTGCAGTTATACGTCCGTGAGGCTGTCTGACTATCCGAAATCTCTTAAGAAATGTAAGAAACATTAAGATAAACTTATAGATAGGACAATATTGGCCTACGGACTGGTTTTTTTTTGGGGCTCTTTAGTAGTAGGTTTGTGGAAAACATATTTTTACTAAAAAACTTTTAGTCTCAAATGAAAAGTGTTTTCAAGAACTTCACAATAATATTTCAAAACGCAAAAAAAGCTTTGCAACTAACAGACCGTTGTATTTTAATTAATAGTTATACGAGATTTTTCAGCACTGCTTCCGATTAAAACAGCTACAAGTTTTTCTAGATTTTGACCGTAGTTTAAAAAAACTAGATTTTAATCCCGCGCTACATTTGCGTCTCCTTTGTTATTTTCATCAATTGTGGAAATCATGACACATAATGATAAATGTATTATCATTATTCATGACACGTCGTCTGTTAATTACCGAAGTATTAACCACCAATTTATCAGTTTTGGCTGTTTTCGCCAATTCCATGCATAATTACATAAATGATCGGAAAATAACAATGCCACTGTAATTTGTAGTATTTTTTAATGAAATACGTCATGCATGATGAATTTGAATCGTACTTATAATTATAAAAGCTAAATGATGACATGTGTGGTTATTAGTTTGTTACTCCATCACGCTGCAACAGCTGGACGGATTTCATGAAATTTGGAATGGAGATAGCCTATACTCTAGAATAATACATGAGTACCTTTAATTCCTAGAAAAGTTCCCGAAATAATAAAGAGAGTGATGGTAAATAAGACGAGAACTACGCGAAGTCGTGGTCAGAAGCTAGTCCTTAATAAAATCACATTTTACTTGAAAATCGGTTGTTTTATGGTGCATACTGTATAAGGACTGCAGAAACCAAAATGTTCCGGATTCAAATACATATTTTTTATTCTCATGTTTTTTCGGTAATTTTATGTACTTGTTGAGTATATCAAGTAAAAGATATATTAAGATATTGTACAATGTACGTATTGCACAACAACCCTGCCAAGATTTACTTCCATTGAACTTTTTGTCCAGAATTCTAGTTTGCAAGTCTCTTGGCTCTTATTTAGGTTCGCAATGCCGAGATTTTCCGAAGCCAGAACGGCTAGCCTAGATTTTTCAATTAAAATTCCTGTTAAACATTAAAAGTGTTTTAGAAAGTACGTAAAATGAATAGAAAATACATTTAGTGGTGGTCGTTATATTTATAATTTTTAAATTCATTATATTAATGGGAATGTCATAGTTGCAGTTTCCTGACATAAACGTGTATTTAAGCGGGCGAGGAAAACCAAATTTACATTTCTAAATATCTCATAAATCCTATTAAATATATAATATACGCAGTATACATGATATTTTCAGATTATTATTGTTTCAAAACGTGAAACAAAAGCCAAAAAATATTACCCTCACCGTATACCGTTCTTCCAAATCTGTATGATATGCCGAAGCCCTTTTCTTTCTGATCGTCATTTATGCCAAAATCGAGAATACGAGACAAATAAAATAAGATTTTGAGAGTCATTTTGAAATATATTTTTTAAAGAAGAGATGTAGAGCTCAGCTTACTAACAGCCCAATGGAACCTTGTCCCACAATAGAACGATGACATTATAAAAAAAATTGCTTGACCTTCCTTACGACTTGAATCATAACGTCACTGTGACACAGTTCTCATGGTGTGACAGGGTTCCATTGGTCTGATAGTACTTTAAAGTGAACAAAACCGTCAGTCTTGAAAAAAATATACCTTGCCGAGTTTCTTACGCCGGTTCTTCTCGGGGCAAAGGTTTTATTTTTTGAACCAGTGGTAATGTTTTTTGACATTCATAGGTGCATTATATTATGCCTAAATTGAAGAATAAAGAACTTTGACTTTGACTTTGACTTTAGTGCGCCTCACACACTTTAAAAATTTAATAATAAAAGCAGCGCTATGTTAACTTTGCCGTTTACCAATCAAGGCTCCTAACTGTAATGTCCCTATAGAAGTTGAAGAATTCTGTACTCTATTGGTAACCACATGAAATTTAAGATGCTTATACTAATTGCTATGCAATTAGCCACCTTTTTTGGTATTACGGCAGCACTAAATAGATAATAAAATTACATGTTTGAAACGGATATCTTGAAAATTAAATGACTTATTCAGAATACAACATATTAAGATGCGAAGCCCAAGTTATTGCTACTCTACTTGAGATTTAAAAAAAAACAGATAGTTTAAACAGATAAGATATTTCGTGAATAAGGTAAAAAAATATAATATAGCTCACTTGAATTATATGACATTATTTTTCAAGTACCTACTGTATTGTCTTGAATTTTCATTTCCTTTACATTTGTTGTTTATATTTTTATGCTTGTGTAAGATTCATAACAATAATCTTATTTATGTAGTCATGTAACTGTTTCATGAAAGCATCTTTGTTTATTTCGTGTAACCACTAACGAACCACCTGGCGAATGTTTTTGTGTTATACTAATTTGAGAAATTGTTCGCTCAACTTCCACCCATTGAAAATAAAACATTATTATCGCTAGGTATTATTTAAGAGTTATGTAGCCTTTACATACGTAAATAAGTATATTTATTTTTAAGTTTAGGCATATCACTGATAGATAATACGTGTTGTATGACTTAGTTTTCTTTAAAAGAGAGCATTGGCGTCGAATGTACGAGTGGTGTGGACGTTGAGCCGAGCGTTACAAAGCTTACACGCCACTCGATGTTGACGCCGAATGCTCATTACACGCGAATGCTCTCGGTGGGGATGCTCCTTAATGCATCGAAGCTACCGGGCCATTTTAGGCAAAATTAGTGTGATGAGCACGAGTATTTGTTTCTGAGTCTTGGACGGTTTCTTCGTATTTTTATTTCTCTATATAAGTATTTATACCGTTCTCTAGTACCTATAGTACAAACCTAGAGATTAGTTTACGACTAGGTGTGAGATTATCTTGTGTTTTTTTATTTATTTATTTATTTACAGAGTGTTGTCGATTAGGGCGAAGAAAGTAAATACTATTTTTGAATGGGTATGTAAAAACTTACTTATAAAATAAATAAATAAATAAAAGAAAAGAGTTTTCTAATGTTAAATCCAAAATTAGCCTGTCAGCTACCGTTATAACTAGATAGATTCAAATAGTGATGCAGCATCTCATAATGAAACGACAATCCGACAGATATAGGTAGGTACCTATTTCTTGTATTTTCTTGCTTCCGAGTTGTGCGCGTTTTATTGTTATGCTTTTGTAAATAACAAACAATGCCGCTGTACAGGCGTAACTTAACGAAGCCAGCGATGAAAACGCGTACAAATACGGTGCAAAGAAATGGTCCAGTAAATAATAAAGAAAGAGTCAATTCGACAATGCTGCGCTGTTGCCTACTTGGTTCCAGACGGATAAATAGTTAAATTATTTGTGGAATGAGGATTAACGGACGTATATATTACAGTCACCAGCAAACATTATCCAACATTGGGGTCGTGTCATATGTCTTATCAAAAATATCATATCTGACACGTCTTTAATAGTACAGGCATAAGAGCGTGTCAGATATTTTTAAGCGCAATGTTGCATAATATGTTATTGCTTTCATACTTACCGCGACGCAGCAGTGTTCGCATTGTTGTGTTCCACTGTATAGGTAAAATAACTGGTAAATTAAATATTTCTTGTTAATCCTGAGATAGATAGATGGCTTTGAGATTACAGATGCCTATAGATCTGAGATCCTTTACATGTGCCCTTAAAAGCATGTGTATGTTCCTTTGCGTACTCCATCATCATGTCAGCCGAAAGACGTCCACTGCTGGACATAGGCCTCCCCCAAGGCTTTCCACTCAGACCGGTCTTGTGATTTTTGCATCCACCGCGGTCCCGCGATCCTGACGAGGTCGTCACTCCATCTTGTTGGAGGCCTATCTACAGCTCGTCTTCCGTTCCGCGGACGCCACTCCAGAACCTTCTGACCCCATCGGCTATCAGTCCTGCGAGCAATGTGCCCATGCGTACTCCATACGGCATTAAAAATCTATTTTTGAGCTCTGTAGTCTCCTGCGTACGGTAAAGACTAAGTCAGTGTCGGAAGTATTATTTTTTTGAACAAAATAAACATGACTTATGGAATAGTAACGACAAGGCAGGTTGTACGTTTTCAGCAACAGTTTATAACATACAAATCCAACAACTTTCGTATTGTTTATGTTCGTTAAATAACCCGGACCTCCTTTCAAACAACCAAACCACTGATAAACAGGAAACTGTTCGCCAATATTCCTAATAGCCGATTGGATTTGCTTAAAAACAATAAGGTACGTTTATTGTTCGTTTCTTCTGTTTATATAGCAAAGTGGAAACGTGGTCGGGAATGAATTGTCGAAAATAATAACGAAGTTTCATTGTAAATAATATTAAGACACAATTAATTAACACGTATTCACGCATATTACCTTTTTTAACCCCTGGCGAAAAAAGAGGGCAGTTATAAGTTTGACCGCTGTGTGTGTGTTTTTTCGATTCGATTTTTTTTATTTGAAAGCAGGTTTTATAGCGTTGGTTAATAGCTAGGTTTCATTAAAATTGGTTATTGGTCCCTTACAATTCCTCATTGCGGTAAATACACACACCATTGTACTACTAAACTTCTAATTATATATAATATAACTTCTTATTTACTTCTAGAATAAACCACATACATCATAACATTTCGAAAAAAAAAACAGTTTTGCTTTTAGAAATTGCCAGCTAGCTCCTCATGATCCATGAAACTTTATTAGTTTTCCAGTGCGTCCATTTTCCAAATCATTAATTATAAACCCTGTCCTGTTGTTAATCATCAAAATAGCATTTATTTTAATAAGTAACAAATAGGCAATTTTACTACAATTTAAGGGACACAATGGGGAAATCAGATTAAATATTAATCTTTGAAGCACCCCGTACATCCTTTTTTTTTGATCAGTAGGTAAGTAGTTGTAGTTTTTGTAACTATTTTATTGAGGAGTGTTGATCTTTCCCTAACCAAATATCAGGGTTTAATCCGCAAGGGGTGTTTGTAGCCGCCTGCATTTATAAGAAATTTAGAGGTTGTTGAATAATCGTTTTTTTTTTATGGCTCAGAAAAGGCAAACGAGCACACAGGCTACCTGATGGTTGGTGGAAACTGTGACCCATAGACTGCAAATGCGTTGCCTACCCTGAGAACTAAGATGGAATGCCTCTATGCTAGTCATTATACCGGCTGTCTTACCCCCAAACCGGAACACAACAATGCGAACACTGCTGTTTGGCGGTAGGTTAATGGATAAGATGGTGGTAGCGATCCAGACGGACCCTGCACAAGGTCCTACCACCCGCTAACCCCCCCGCTTAATTATGTAAAGAATTTTGACTGGTTTGCTTGCCTGTCTAAGAAACCACTTAAATAAAAAGCAAAACCGGTTTGCTGCCGTCAATACCTTTCCCAATACGGAAGATAGGTAAATTTGCTTGCTTTGTATTAATGTGTTACATATGCCAACATCAAACAAAAGACAGTAGAGCTAGCATAGGTATAGCATCATAGGCGCGCTCCCACTGTAAACGCATTGAAGCCCTTTACCAAAAAGTATTAAAGGTTTTTCTTTTTCGGAAATGCTTTGTCATGGAGTATTAATATTGCTTTGATTTGCCTTTTCTCTCTTCCTGCCCGTTGTTGCAAGAGAAGGGGCAAAATTACAAAATCAGTCGTTCACAAAAAGTAGTACACAGGCCGAGGAAGAATTTTAACTCTTAACTGGAGAATAACATTTAAAAAAACCAAGACAGGTGCGAGTCGGACTTGCCTACCGAGGGTTCCACACATGACACGGTTAGTACTGAAAGACAACGTTTTTTTGTGATGTAATTAAAAATGTACAGATTTCAGATTTCAGATTTTCAGATTTGTAGTAAAAGACGTAGAGTCAGTAGAGTCTCTCAACAAGTGGGTCTTAAAATGAACATGGACAAGACGAAAATCATGTCAAATGTCCATGTCGTACCCACTCCTGTCAAAGTTGGTGACTCTACTCTCGAAGTTGTTGACGACTATGTATACCTAGGACAAAAAATCCAGTTAGGTAAGTCCAACTTCGAAAAAGAGGTCAATCGTCGAATCCAACTCGGATGGGCAGCGTTCGGTAAGCTACGCACTATCTTCTCGTCCCAAATACCACAGTGCCTCAAGACAAAAGTCTTTGATCAGTGTGTGTTGCCAGTGATGTCGTATGGATCCGAGACATGGTCGCTTACAATGGGCCTCATAAGAAGGCTCAAGGTCACTCAAAGGGCGATGGAAAGAGCTATGCTGGGTGTCTCTTTGCGAGATCGAATCAGGAATGAGGAGATTCGCAGGAGAACTAAAGTAACCGATATAGCTCACCGGATTGCAAACCTTAAGTGGCAGTGGGCGGGGCACATTGCTCGTAGAACTGATGGCCGTTGGAGCGGAAAGGTTCTAGAGTGGCGACCGCGAACCGGGAGACGAAGTGTTGGCAGACCTTCCACAAGGTGGACTGACGATCTGATAAAGGTCGCGGGAAACCGCTGGATGACAGCAGCAGAGGACCGATCGTTGTGGAAAACCTTGGGGAAGGCCTTTGTCCAGCAGTGGACGTCTTGCGGCTGATAATGATGAGTAAAAGACGGTGTTACTTGTCAAATTGTATAGTTTTAGGTCAACGGGAAATACCATATACATTTTGATTCGCTGGAGAGTGTCGAAACACACGTTTTTCGCGGTACAAATGGCCGAATCTTTTTTTCACGTGAATGTAGAAGTTTGATTTTTTCACAGTTTAAGGGACTGTAGACCTTGAGTATATGGTTTTAACTTCAACTCGATACTCTCTCGCGTTTTTGAGATAAAGACAGACAGACGGACGACAAAGTGATCCTATAAGGGTTCCGTTCTTTTCCTTTTGAGATACGGAACCCTAAAAACCAAGTTAAGGCTGCCAACTAATATAATAATAGAGCTTAATCCTAGACTGCCGCTTCGACAATGGGGGGCTTTTTGCGCTTTTGTTAAGCTCGCCATTATAAAGGGGGCATTGTGGTGCCTTCAGCCTATAAGGGACAGGTACTTGTGGAATGTAATTTTCTGGATTTATAGTTGTTTGGGCCTTCAAAGAGCTGAAGGTGAATCAAGATGTTGTTGACTTTGTTTTGTAAAAGAACAAGGGGCCTAGCCATGTTTCAAATTGTTAAATTAGCAATACTCGAAAATGAAATATAAAAAAACAATGTTATTACATAAATGAAACCTTATAAGAAGTAGAAGCTATACATTGGGTGTGTGTGATAATGTGTGTATGTGAGTGCATGTGTATATTAATACTTGAACAATAATAATTATTGGATAAATGTTTATAACCCTTAACCACCTATGTGCGGTCTCACAGACAATGGATTATTCAAAATTGTCAATAACTGTTCACAAGTACATCGCACACGCGTCTCTGACTTTGTACCTTTGCCCCGCCCCCCCTCAGTGCCGGCCAGGCCATCGATGCGTTCAGACGTGTGCTCATTTGGATCTGGTGAGAAAAAAAATAGCATTGGCGGTCTGTGAGACCGCATGTAGGTGGTTACTATATTTTTTGGATAGTCTCAGGGACCGCACGTAGGTGGTTGTGTTATTTTTTACCTTCACAAAAGTGACCAACTTACTAACACTACCGGTTCCCAGCAAAACTGAAAAACGGTTAAAAGGCAGAAAAACGTGCTCGACTTGTGATCCAAAGAAGAAACGCAAGACACAGTACATGTGCATCGAATGCAAAACATCGATTTGCATTAAATGTTTCAATAAGTTGTTTATTGACTGCCGACAAAAATGGTTATTTTGAAGGGCTGTAATTTTACAAAAATACCTTATTTTTAACAAAAGTAGATAGTCTAATAGCATTTTTGATTGCTCAATTTTATTATTTTATAATGAATAGCTGTATATAACATTCCTTAATATTGAGATCTCATGTCCTGAAGGATACCTAGGTTTTTATTTAAAAATATAAGACGGTCCTAAATATGTTAAGTTTAAAAGATAATAATGTTGATTATTTTTGTATTATTGTTGACTAATAAATGCCTTAAACTGTGTAAAGAGTACTTACTACATTAAAACAACCGTCAGCTACGTTAAAGTAAAAAAATTAGGTCCCATAACAAGGAGCGGTCTCCATGACCGCAAGTAGGTAGTTGTGTGATACAAATAGGACGTAGGTAGTTAAGGGATAAGTACCTGTAGAAACTGTTTCGTTTGTTACTTATAATTCAGTCAGTCAATCGATGTATGTATCCAGCCACGAAGTCAATTAAAGCAATAGAAGGATTTACAATCAAATACAGATTACCTCAATGTAACCAAGAAGCACAATTACCCATAGGGGAGCAAGTAGGAATATTTTACGGTACTAAACTAACGTTGATTAAGATCGTTTAAGGTCTCCCTGTAACTTACTAGACTAGTTTTTCATTATACAACAGTTAATTACAATAAAAACTCAAACTACATTTTTCCTGCTATCTACTTAGTGTGTAACGTTAAAGTAACGTCAAAGAGTCACGTTGACTATCGTATCGTCATCGAGTAGTTAAGGTAAAGTTGACGTAAAAAATTAAGAACCTAAACTTGAGTTTGTGGCGTTCGTGCTATGGATAGATTCTGTGAAAATTCTACGCCATTCGATAAACATGATGTAACTACAGCTACAAAATTTGGCGTACATCGAGTATGTAACGAACCTGTAAAATTTGATTACCTGGGAGAGCCGGTTGTCAAAGGCAGAGTGATAAAAGCAGGAAACTACGGTCACTTTGTCGCGGTATGGGTAACTATTAGCAAGACTTTGTTCGTGTGGAATTTGGTTACGGTTGTTCATTGGGGGATGGTCTAGTCTGTCAGGACGAGAAGTAATCTATGTCATTTAATTATAACACTATTCCAGTTTTTGTCTGTGTTGTGTCCACATGGTTTTTTTTAATTTCAGAAATATTTTCACCTAAACACAAATATTAATAGTAAATAGAATATTTTGAGTGTTTGTTTCATTTTATGTCATCATCATCATCATCATCAGCCCGGGGGCGTCCACTGCTGGACAAAGGCCTCCCCCAAAGAGCGCCACAAGTCACGGTCTTGAGCCGCTTGCATCCAGCGGCTCCCCGCGATCCTAACCAGGTCGTCAGACCACCGGGTGGGAGGCCGTCCAACACTCCGTCCACCGGTGCGGGGCCGCCACTCGAGAACTTTTCTTCCCCAACGGTTATCAGTTCTCCGAGCTATGTGGCCTGCCCATTGCCACTTCAGCATGCTAACTCTTTGAGCTATGTCGGTGACCTTGGTTCTCTGGCGAATTACCGTATTACGGATCATATCGCGCAAAGAATATGCCTATGATTATTTTATGTCAAAAAATAATATTTATCCAATAGGACGTTACGTTAGGCCTCCAACAAGATGGAGTGACGACCTCGTCAGGATCGCGGGACCGCGGTGGATGCGAAAAGCACAAGACCGGTCTGAGTGGAAAGCCTTGGGGGAGGCCTATGTCCAGAAATGGACGTCTTTCGGCTGACATGATGATGATGATGATGAATTCTGTACTTAGCTGTAGTGGCCTTAGTAGGTACAGTACCATTTGTATAATAAGCGGTCACCGATTATCGCCTTACACAGTCTCCTGACCGTATTCTGTTCGAGTCGGTTTGTACAGATCCCTTATAGCATGAGCATCATCATCATCATCATGTGAGTCGAAAGAGAGGCCTATGTCCAGCAGTGGACGTCTTTCGGCTGACATGATGATGAGGACGTTACATTATCTAGGAACAATAATTGTTCCTGGATAATGTTACTGGGAAAAAAAACATATAATACATTTTATAATTATTTTGAAATGAAGGCTATTCTTGCTTTAAGTCGCTAATTAATTAATAATCTTGCCGGATTAAAAACATTCAATACTAAAAATAACTCTTTTATTAGAATCCTAACAGGAAATCGTCCTCTTCTGCTCTTCTGTTTATTTTTGAAAAGAAATATCCTTATCAGTCTCGAACTACCACTCAATATTTGTTTTCTTCATCGTGTCCATTTCTCTTACGAGTATTTTCTTTGTTTGTATTTTTTCTATCTAACGTCACATATCAAAGCGCTCATTGTTTCATATTTTTTGCTTCCATTTCAAATAAACCAACTCCCATCAATCGTGTTTTCAGATAGCAATAAAGGGAAGTCCTTAAAAGCAAGAAGCTTCCCGAAAGCTTTGTCGCGGAGCTTTTCCTTGTTTCTACCGACAATACCTACCTTCTTTTATTATATTTGTTATTCGTGTTCGAAATTGTCTGCGTTGTATTTAATTTGTTTCACGTTACTATTTTGTTTAAGTGGTATTGTGAAATGAATCTTGTTTTATTTAATTTATGACGGTCATTGGTCAATCAAAATTGCCTTTTCGAAGGTTGTTGCTTCCAAGATGTAATAAACTTCAAATATAAACAATCCCTACTAAAAAGTTAGTTTGTTTATTTCTATCATGACAACGGCCCGGGGCCTTTATTTGACGTCACCTTTACTATTTTAAATTTTTAACTAACATTATGCTTATTTTATTAACTTGGCAGTAAAGTCGGGCGTATCGTGAACAATAATAATATTTATTTATTTATTTATTTATTTATTAAGGTTCGCCAACAGGTAAGATACTATAGAACTTATAAACTATTAAGACATTTCGATTACATCGATTGAGTATCCACCCAATTACAGGCAAACTCAACATGCATTACAATTTAACGCTTATTATCTAGAAGTTATACAATCTAGTAGCTACTGTTATTTACTAAACATTTAATATAGTAACCTAATTTGAAACATGAAATACAATACAAAACTCGTAATAAGTATAAAATGAAGAAACGATTTTGCAATCAGCACCTACATTAGAAGTTAACCTTGAGTTTGTATAAATATGTTTTAAACTTATTTATTGACATGTTTAAAATATCAACCCTTTTATCTTTAAACAACGTATTATGTTGTTTGCAAATTCTAGGCATAACGTGGTTAAAAACAAAGTGAACGCCTAGTTCGAATG
Source organism: Acleris sparsana (assembly GCA_923062465.1). Taxonomy (NCBI): domain Eukaryota; kingdom Metazoa; phylum Arthropoda; class Insecta; order Lepidoptera; family Tortricidae; genus Acleris; species Acleris sparsana. The sequence goes on from OV281293.1 coordinate 14,744,279, forward strand.
ACTATCAAAATACTCTGCAGCAAACTTTCAAATTGGTTTTCAGAAATATGCAGAAACAATTTCCAAATGAATTTAGAAATTTTAAATATTGTTTTCAATTTACAGTAATGTATGCTTGAAGAAGAAAATGCTCGTAGCATTTTACATTTTCTTTCGAGATAAATTTATGTGGAGTTTGGGTTGCAATCAAGTTTTTCTTGTAATAAAATATGAATATGATGCAACATTGCACACAAAATCTCACATGCTCTGATTCTAGTAAAAGAGACGTGCTTCATATTCTCTAATTTTTTGCATAGTAACTAACTAACTCTCTGTACCAAATTGCACGTGGATTGGTTGAAACCACCGAATAATGTATTTTAAGTAAAGTTTTATCGTCTGTTGAAAATAAATAATTTAATTTTGAAACGTTATACAGTGTTAACAAAACGAACAAATAAACCAAGGTGGTGGTAAGCATCCGGACGGACCCTCCACAAAAGCCCTACCACCACTAAAATGTCTCATAACTATTGCAAAACTCTGGATTTGGTCCATCCATATTTATTCTTGCGAAGAAAAGGGACACTTACGATTATTTCGAGTACTTTGAATACTCGTATGGTTTAAGAAAATGAGATTGTATGCTACAAATTTTAATTAATATTTATTTATTTTAATTATAATTCTTTTTTTTATTTTCTAGCATAAAATATCATTGCCTTACAAGTATATTTAAAGTAACAAAGAGGGCTATGGAGAGGGCTATGCTTGGGGTTTCTCTGCGTGATAGAAGATATAAATGATGATATCCGCAGTAGAACTAAGGTTACCGACACCGAAGAATAGCAGTGGGCGAGGCAAATTGCTCGCAGGACTGATGGCCGATGGAGTCAGAAGGTTCTGGAGTGGCGTCCGTGGACCGGGAGACGAGCTGTAGGTAGGCCTCCAACAAGATGGAGTGACGACCTTGTAAGACGGATCGCGGAAGAAGGATCGCGGGAGCGCGGTGGATGCGAAAAGCACGAGGCCGGTCTGAGTGGAGAGCCTTGGGGGAGGCCTATGTCCAGCAGTTGACGTCTTTCGGCTGACATGATTGATGATTGACATTTTAAGTAGTTGAAAAATCAAACGCTTCCGTTTTTTTCACTTAGTAATAGTTTATAAGGAAGTTAATTAGGTGTACGAAAAAATGGTTTTAGTTTACCATTGGTTTGCAAGTGAAATCATCCAACGTCCTATGCCAATCATGCCCATTAACTAACTAGGTATTTTATTCCTTTTTCATTTGTTATCATTTCTAGCACGCAGTATACTCGTAATATCACTCTAACCTAATAGTAACATTTACTAAAATTTCAGCAATACGAGTACTGCTCACACAAAATTGCCGCGCAGCTGGAAATATCATTACTGCTGTGTAACCAAATATCAGTGCGTTTCCCGGCTCCGAAAACCGGGTTATATGAATACGATAATTTAATTTGAAACTCTATTATTTTACACACGCAATGATTATAAGCAGTTAACAATATCATACAATTTTATTGTTTTTATGGCATGAAGTTATTAAACGAGCACACAAGCCACATGATTGTTAGTGGATCTGTGAACCATAGCCTAGCATAGCACTGTCAAGAATCTTTAAACCGCATGCGATTTACCTTTAAAAAATGTAAACAAAACAACCACGCGATGTAGGTCATCAACCAATAGAAGCAGAAAACTGATACGTCAAACTTCGATAAAACGGTTTTGATTGGCTGTTTAACAATATTACGTGGTTTGGATGGTTTACACTTGTTAAGTACCTAAACAAACGGAGTATAGCTTTATTGTTGTGTTTCGGTGTAGGGTTAGGAAAACTAGTAAAATTACTAGCTTAGTAGGCATTTTGTCTTGGTTCTCGAGGCTGGCAAACGAATCGTGTCGTGTTTCACCGAGCGGTCCCAAAGGAAGACCATGAAGATGCTAAGTTGGGACCGTTTCGCAATACTAGCACTATATTTTGTCTTTTTTTTTTGTGTGTTTTTGTTGTGAATAAATGTTTTACTTACTTACTTACTTCATTATAGTCTTAAGATTGTCTTCAGAAAGCAACCGTCAATGGGTCTTAGATCCCATATAGGTACACTCAGGTGACCATTTTTAATAATTTTTTCAATGATATAAGTACTGGACTGAAATTTTTCAGCCTATTATTAGTATAGTAATATTGGACTTCTGCGAATATGTTATTAGTATGTACATTCTTTAGCATGTCAACAACCAAACGAATGAATAAACAAATCATAAGTCTGTTCAATCATAGCCTATGACTAAACTCTGACTCATAGGTGACCTAACTCTCTTAACTTTTAGATCGATGTCTAAGTCTAGACATGGTTTTAAATTGACAAAAAAAGAAACTGATTATATAAACCAAGTATCTGATTTGATGGGTCGCTTTATAATTTCAATTTTAGTTAATTTGTTGACTCGAAAATGTATTTATAAATGTTATTATTTAGAGAAAATATTTATACAATGAGCGTTTAAACATAAAATATTTAAATTATTTTTAAATATAATAAGAGCTAGTCCGGATGGGTACCAATTATTTTATCAAAACACCTTCCAACGAACTTATCAATATGCAGAATTTTCATTTCATCAAAAGTTATTTCTCGCCGCATAATTAATGTTTTTTGGTAGTTAGAAGTCTAACCTAACCTAAACTAATTAATTGATGTTTAAGTTATCCTAAAAACATCATGATTTCATTAGAGTCATAGCGTTCGATGAAATGAATTTCGATTATATGATGGGTTACCAGTCGGGGTTCCACGCGATTGTTGTAAGTAAAAAAACAGAACGGTGTACATTTATGTTTATTGTTTTGATTTGGAATCCGTTTTATTGTAATATAACTTATTATTTTAAATAAATTTATGAAAAAATATAAATGTACTCTCTTGATAATAATAGTAATTATGATATCTTTATTTTTAATGACGTCATAGTTAACACTGGTTTCCGTTTATCATCTCTTCAACCAACCAATTCCATTGCGTTTATTTTATAAAAAAGGTTGTAGAGCTAAGAAATAACCCCTAGGTTTCATAAAAGTATGTTGCACAAACTAATGAAGTCCGTTACGACTGAGGATATTAATCAATTTAACGACCAGGGCTTAATAAAAAACATGGACCTTAATTCAAAATTTAAAATAAACTGCCCATCCTACACAATGCAATAGTGTTTCTCTCACATAAGCCTCAATAGAGTAATTTTAGTTTCCTGATCCCGAATAAGACCCGACGAGAATTCCGGGCTATATGAATCAAAACCGGGATCGCATAACAACGATCAAAATTGTTGACGTTTCAGTTGCTCCAGCAATTCCATTTCCGGCACAGTAGAGATAACGGAACAGAGAGAGAGTTTAGCCTACATAAGAAAAAGCTCTTAGTTGTTTATTTTGACGGCTCGTTAGAAATTCAAAGTAATTAAAAACCAGTCTTGATCTTATCCCAACACGCAGTCACTATAAAAAAAGTATATCTCCTATAGCTTGGTAGTCAAATAACTGAGACGGTTTCAGGAACAGCTGTCAGGTATTATTGTAAGGAACCAACCGCGCACCGCCTCATCTACAATGATGCTGTAACTAATTACCTTATCACTGGTCATGTTATGTCATTGTCATTATGTCTTGTCACGGATACTGTAGTGACTTCTCAATTTTGAATAAGTATGTTCGAATCGCTTCAAACGTCCCAATTTCCATTGAAAGGGAAGTGATTATTAATTAGTTTCGAATTTTTTAGAGAATATAAGATATGAGTGTAGCCAAAGTATTGTACAGTCGCGTACAGTCGGCCTTATAAATAGCTGCGCCCTCTGGTACCTTATCGCTTTAACACTATTAACAGATTAGTGCAGCAGTTCAAACATGTCGTTTAAGTGACAAAGCACTAATTTCTTTTCTCCTACCAAAAATTTCCAAAAACCAGAAGATTTAGTTAATTTTATATTTAGTTGGTGCTATCTTAAATATAGTTAAAACCATTGAAGTCGCCTCCAAATGAGAGCTTTCGGTATTGTTAGTTTTGTCTGTGTAGTCCTTTATTGATACGTTAGACGCAAACCCATACATCGTAATCAATATAATTCAAGAATTCCTACTACAACAGCACCTAAGTGATCAGAGATACTTTATCCTAATGATAAATCAATATTAAAGTAGAACTATATTAATTATTTATCACCGGTTTTAAATTGCTTTTATTTGAACTAACTAAAACGAACAGACAATGCTTTAGAGAATTGAGTTCGTCATTTGTACAATCAGCCCATGGGAACCCTAGAACTCTTTCACAGTGACGTTATGATTCAAGTCGTAAGTAGTGCCAAACAAATTCTTTTATAATGTCACTGTGACAAGGTCTTATGGTGGGTCAGGTTTCACATGAGCTGATAGTATCTACTCATACTCATCTAATATTCATCTTGCCCTCACTAATGTTAGTTTACACATAAAGCTAAATAACCACCATATCAAAATTCATGGTAAGTAATTGCAGCCAACTGTAGACGTCACGCTTCTGTTTACATATTCCTTCTGTGGATTAATCCGAGGTCGTAATGTCAGCTCCGCAGGAATGCCAGTTGCGGTCATTTGCATTTGATATTCTGGCGGACGATAGACAACACATTAATGGTGCCGCAGCTAATTGGCTTCTAGAGGCGGAGGAAATGACAATTATTGTTCCGAGAACGCTGTTTATTGTATTTAATTAAAGGGTTTACTTAAATAGATGATTTATGGCCTAGTTTCTGTTTGTGGCTTTTGGTGGCTCAAAGGGGTGAGAGTGACATATTATCCTACCACAAGCCTAACAAGGGATACTGAATACTTTATCAAAACACCTTTCAACAAAAGTATCATTCAAGCGTTCGATGAAATTAAATTCTATGAAAATTACATAAACGATGAAGTGAAATTCGATAAAATCATGGGTTACCTAACAAGAGAAGATTGCTAAGGATACCAAGTCGCTTTGAGGGTGCTTCTGTAGTTTGTCAGCCTGTGCTCCGAACCAGGTTTTATTGCAAAATTTGGAACGTCACTTCTGCACCATTTTCGGCCTTTTCAGCAAGATTTTCCTAGTCATGGTGGTCAATAGTAAAGACGGCTATTGTCTCGCGCTGCGTTATCTTAAATGTCATCCAGACTTTTATTTAACGTTAACCGAGATAAGTACACTCCAGGACTAACGCGTCATTGATGTAACATTTTATAGGCCTAAATCGTTTAAGGTGAATAATAATAGAGCAAAACAAACCCGAACTAATGAATTTTCTATGATTCTTTACCGTGGCAATACTAAAATTAATCGTATATTAATATTTGTACCTCAAAACCTGTAAATAAGCCCTAATTACAAAAAAAGGAGAAGAAATGCCTTATTTAATCCCATTGCCTTTACACAAAACACAACGCAAGAGCAGCTCTGATTATATTTTATTCTACAATACAATTTTATCATAATTACATAGGAAACATCAGAAGCATATTAATTAAAATGATAAATAGCATTGTCAAAAATAAATTGTGTGTCTAATAGTGTGCAAATTAGACGAGTATGTAACAATTTGTTTAAAAAAAATTAGTGTTGAAGCTCGGAATAATGTTCGTTCAAATCCCGGATAAAATACGCCATGTAATAAGTTTGACCCAATTTTTTTTTCTTTGCCCTGCGGCGACTTGAACAGCTACTACCGCGGGAATATGGCGTTTCCACTATGAAGTGGTTTTGCCAGTGTCAAGTATGTATAAGCATAAATCAATATAGTAATAAAACACAATCCAATCTTCTCTAGGAAGATTGGTGGCAACGTTGTACGGAGGCCAATATAGTATTATTAACCTCTGTACCACTGCGAGTCCACTTGAAACGAGAAGTAAGATGCCAGGATACACGAAATAAGTCCAAGTCTTCTATCACTGTGCGACACAAAGGCATTAAAAGTACAAATCACTAGTAACAAAAAAGAACTTTGATTTCCTAAATACACAAAAATAAAAACTAAAACAAATTACACATCCGCCATCTTTTGACGTTGCAAATGGCCTCCTTTGACCTAATTGTCTTGTCCTATTTCACCATCCTGACAATGACAGGTGACATTTTAGTGTTCATGGTGTAGCTGATGAATACCAGTGATGCAAAACTTATTAACTCTGCAATGTATACTGAATTATCACTGTTAGGATGGTGAAATAAGTAACTGAATGTATGATATTGTTACGAAAAATATATTGATACTAAAAAAAAAACGAGATAAAAATTGGTGGGCCGTTCTTAATTCATTCGCTCTAAATATGACAACTTTTGGGTTTTTACATTTGAAGTAATAGCTATACCAATAACTGACCCTTCTCTAACGTCTTACCCCTCGACACAATGTAACTGACAAATTCTTTGTCAAGTTTCTGAATTTGAATTGAAAAGAAAACATTAAAAGTTTTCGGTTCTCACGAGACATTTATAGAGGAAGTAAGTCTTAGACGTAGTACAAAGAAAGAGCACCAACGTAGGCAATTAATTAAAAGCTACTTAGTCAAAATTTATTAGGCACACGCTAAGTATCAAGAATGCTGGTAGCAAATTAATGTCTGCTTTATTAATGATACAAGCATTGTTGTTTTGTCTCAAATCGTAGAAATGAATAGACGTGATATTTTGCACAAAAATATACTGGGAAGTAGTTAAGGCCAGACCAAATAGACCCTTGGTAGCACACCTTACTGGCACAATATAGTTACAAGTCACTGTCATGTGCCTGGCAAGCGTTGGATAAGAGTGGCCGTGGATCGTGCTCGGTGGCAAACAGTGGGAGACACCTATGTCTAGCAGTGGAATAGTATATAGGCTGATGATGATGACGATGATGATGATGATGATGATGATGATGATTATGATGATGATGATAATGATGATGATGATGATGGTGATAATGATGATGATATTGATGATGATGATGATGATAATGACTGTTACTATAGGGACAAAGGAAAAAAATACGGAAAAAACAGTAAGGTAATTGGAAATTGGTACATAGATTACTTACGTTAGGTATAAATATTTATTATTCCTACAAAAATTTCACATGCCACGCTCTGACTTGGCATTACCCGTCCTATTGAGTAGGGTCTCTTTTGGAAGTTGTTTGATGTCATTGAAGATCCTAGCGATGGCTTCTGTGGTATGCTTCATACATCTCTACGTAAAGTGGTCGCCATATCGCGGTTTTCAAATGATCACACCTGTGTTCGTTGCATGAGCAGATAAAAAAAAACTGAAAAAGAAACAAAACCGTTAACTTCAGAGCTGGGCAGGTTTAATTTTCCTTAAACTTAGCCAAATATAACTAACTTACTATTAAAAAAAAACCTTTTCCAATTATATCCATCTGATTGGGATATAATGCCATAGACATGCACACAGACAGACATTATACGTGAAACTTATATACATATTATAAAATAAAGTCCCTCGCCGCGTCTGTCTGTGTATTCACGCTAATTTCAAAAACGACTGAGCGGATTTTCATGCAGTTTCACCATCACTTAGATATTTTTTCACTAAATATTTTTATGTATTATAAATTCTGGTTTATATGTATACTCTCAGCCCAACGGAACCCTGACTAACTATAGAACGGTGTCACAGTGACATTATAAAAAAATTGTTCGACACTTCTCACGACTTGAATCATAACTATGTTAGTTATCAGTTCTATGGTGCGTCAGCCTTTCAATAGGCTGTCTCTTACTGAAAACTTACATAAACCGAAGCGAAACGAGCGCGGGTCACTAGAAATTTATACCAATTAAATGCTTTTTAAAATTGATAGGGTTCTAAAATATAATGATTTTACGAATCAGCAACAACCCTAAACTTGCGGTCTCAACCGAAAGCGATCACCTGCCTGCCTCCGCGGTGGGTTGACGCTGGATTGATGGCTGCCATTGCAGCGATTGATGCTCATTGCTCCCGTTGTTCGAGCTGACGCTATCCGGCTTGACATATTCCCTGCCGGGTTTTTGCTTAGCAGTCATTAAGGTCGGGATTAAGCCATCTTGTAGGCTTTGTTCAAATTGACTTAAGTCTGAATGTGATTTATAAGGAGAGGTTCCAAGTTGAAATGTTTTAAGTTGTAAGTATTTTGAGTTAGTATTTTGCGTCGAGTTCCTTTCACGAACCAAATAGATTTTGAGATTTTGATAGCAAAATAAGTAACAGCAGTTTTTGTTTACGCTTCAATGTGACACTGAATAATAAATATTCTAGGTCAGAGTTAAGAAATTGAATTACAGACAGTGCCTAAATTGGATATTGCTAAATATTTTTTTGTTCTACTTGTCTTTGGCCAAAAAAGAAAGGTCATTTTTTTTTTCTATGGATAAACTAGAACTGAGGTTGTGTTCGCATAATTTAAAGTCACATAAAATAAGGTAAATATAATTTTGACGACACTATTGTTTTATTTGCAAGAAAAAGGCCTACGAGCACACAGGCGACCTGATGGTAAGCGGGATTTGTGAACCCACAGATATTTACATTTTCAAGGTTACTACTTAAGACTGCGATCCTTAATCGAAAATGCCAACACTGGAATGCCTTGTGATAGGTAAAAGGATAAGATGGTAGTAGCGATCTGAACGGACTTTGCACAAGATACTACCGCCACTAAAATTAGTACAACAACTTAAAGTTATAGTTATATAAAATTCAACACTTAAACCCCACTAATATTATAAATGCGAAAGTTTGTATGTGTGTGTGTGTGTGTGTGTTAGTTTGTTACTCCTTCACGCTGCAACTGCTGGATAGAATTGGATGATATTTGGTATGGAACACGTAACAATATTGCCTTCTTTTCATACCAGAAAATTTAAAATTCCCGATGAAATAACGATAGTCAAAATCTACGCGGACGAAGTCGCGGAGCAAAAACTAGTTAATGATTATAAGACTCCACACAAACAACAAAAGATCCTAAAAAATACTCTGACGCGAGCAAAAACCCACATAATAAAGCGGCCATTTTAATAAAACTGGCACGACCATTATTTTCCTCAAAAACAGTCAGTCACATGTCAACCAAGCGGGAATAAAGTCGGTTGCGAAACACACAAGTATTATTTATCATCCGAGGGTTTATCTCGAGAGTGCTTTCATAAAAACGGCTATAGCACCATAACAAATGGCCAAGGCCCACCCTTTCACTGTTCACCAAATTACTGGCAATTTCCCGGTACTTTATAGAAAAACACTCCATCTGTCTTTTTGGGGTTAAACATTGAAGGAGATTTATCGGGAATCGGCTGGGGCTTTAATTTAAAAAATACTGGTCGTTAGTGAAAAACAGTTTTATTTATTTATTTTGAACACTAATATTATTTTAAACATTACATGATACTTGATTGGATTTTAAGTGAAAGATGTTTATTCAGTAAGTAGGCTGCACGGGCACTTTTCCACGTCAAAAATCTACCAGCGCTTCGCAAGAGACCACTGCTGGGAAGAAACGCCGCAAGAAACTCAACAGTCAGTCGTTTTTTTTAAATACTACTTATGATAATTATACAATTATTAAGCTTAACCTGGTATTATATAAAACAATGAATTTAACATAAGTTTATTTATTATCCGATTCAGAATGTAAATATAATGAAATATGGTCGCTTTGTATTTGAATCTTTTGTGTCTGTCTGTAAGCGTAGTGCTAAAACCGGTACGCCAACTCCAAGCGTTATTTTGAATTAACTTTAAAAAAAAATGTTAAAGCCAATCTAGGGTAAGTTGATTTAGCTGAGCAAAATGTATAATTTTTTGTCTTAAATGGAACCAATTAGTTTTTATTGCATTTCATTTTATAATATAATCTTAAAAAATCTGTCTGTAACATTGTTTAGGACTAATAATAAAAACAAAAAACAGAATAACTAATTTATGAGTTGCGTGTACTTTAGTTATTATTATTTTATTTTTTAAGCACAGAAGATACAATTTTATTCAATAGTTATCATGATAACTAACTATCGAACTATTTTTAGAGAAGGGACCAGTACTGACATGCAAGGCCCTACTTTGAAAAGTGAAGTTCGAAGTTATGCTAGCTCCACCCTTTCCTCTCGATTCAGTCTCTCTTCATAGAGCTAACGTAAATTCGAACTTCGATTTTCAAAGTAAGGCCTTGGATATCACTACACTTTTCACTACAACAAAACAGTGCTGTCAAAAACCAGTAAATACTAAATCAAAAAGTAAATAAATTGCCTGTTAAATGTAAAATTTATTTATAATCTGTTCATAACATCAAAACAAAAACGCAAAAACCAAAGTAAATCAAAAATTAAATCACTCCCGACCCAAAAACGTCTGAAAAATACACAAAATAAAGTTAGAATCAGAACATTTTTAAATGTTACCTGGCTACCGGCACAGAGTTATAAATATTAAGGCAGTGTTGGCAGCTGCCAGGTGCAGCCATGGCAGCCTTTTCTTAGAGAGCAAAATTTGTGAAATAGCTTGCGGCATAGAGAGTATTTTAATGGACTGCATTTCTGGATTGTTTGATGTTTTGACTTGTAGCACAAAGTGACTTGTCTACAGGTATACAGACATTAAAAGTAGTAAATACATTTTGTGTTTTGTTTATATGTGGAGTAATTACCCATTTTATAAATCATTCTACTGCTAATATTGGTAAGATTTATTTGATAATCAATTAATTATCTTAAACATTCTAAGGGAAGCAAGGGTGCTATTTCAAAATACAGAAGTTTCGACAAAAATACCCATTTTAAGGATGGCATTGCGATGCATAAATAATTTACGAGGTCTTTGTCATCATCATCATTATCATGTCTGCCGAAAAACGTCCACTGCTAGACATAGGCCTCCCCCAAGGCTTTCCACTCAGACCGGTCTTGTGTTTTTCGCATCCACCGCGGTCCCGCGATCCTGACGAGGTCGTCACTCCATCTTGTTTTTGTGTATAAATGTAATACAATGTAGACCAACTTTTATTTTAAAAGGCATGGAATAAATTGCGCTTGTTGTTATTTAATCATTTTATTATTTTTTACGATCAGGAATAAATGTGTAAGAATGATTCAGAATGTTTGAACTGTCATAATATTTTAACCGAAAGTAAATTCAGTTTACTCCTGGCGAAATTAAGTTGTTGAATTTTTAAACAACAACGACATCAAAAACCTCCAATTTTCAGTACCTTATTTTCCTCCTATCGAATATTTAACGTTTAATGTACTTATCGAAGGAATAATGTATTGCGATTAGAATCGTCCCGGCCGATAAGAAGTAAATCCTGACACTTGTTATCATAATTATGTTACAATTTAAAGAAAGAACGATTAAATACATATATTCACAATAATATATCCCCACCGCTGCGTAAAACAGTGTCGTTGCGTAAACAAAAGACAGGGTGATAGTAATAACATGGCGCCGTTTTTGACGCATCGTAATATACGCACCGTTAAGCAGCGATGCGGTCGCACCTTAAAGCTACACAAAGTTGGACAGTTGTTGTAAAATGGTCCCAACTCAGTATGTGCCGGCTGTCAAGCCAGCGCTGGTCTTTCATCGGGACCGCTCGGTGACAGCACGGAAGGTGACACATATTATTTTTTTTAAATATAATTAAACTGAAATAAAATATATAACAAATTAAAAACACGGGCGACAGTGTACGTTGATAATCATAGAGATAATTATTTCACAGAACAAGATACAGTGCCCAGGCGCCAAGGAATGGAACTATTATTTGTGCAATACATTACCTTAATCTAATCTGTAGTTATGCCTGAGCGCACAGTAACATCATACGAGTATACGGTACATTTATTACGTTAATAATTAGTCGCTGAGACAAAACAAAAATTTATAAGCAATTCTTAGGTTTGAGGTTATAATTTGTACTGGAATGACAACTGTCCCCTATTTAAACATCTTCACAATGACAAGTGACAGGTGACAGTTCGGTATAAATTTAAAAGTTTACACGCTCATTCAAAATGTCCCTGTAATGTCATTGTAAGGTTGGTGTGTGGTGTGTCATATGCATTGTAAGGTTGGTGAAATAGTATGTAAATCAGTTTTAGGAGTCGGACTATAGATAGATTCTGTACATGTATTTTATAAGTAAAAGCGATTCAAAAACGTGACCTATGTGTGAAACGTTTATGTTACATGTACGGGAAGAATCAAAGGATTTACTCTTATATAATAGCTTAATAGTATCCACTTGGATATGGTAACCATTATGAAACCACCAAACTCAAATTTCTCCAATAAATAAACTCAATTTATTGATTTCTACGATAATATTAAATACTTAGTTATACCTATAAACCTATAACTGCTAATTGAAGATAGCTCGGTATCATATCCGTGAACACAAGATTTACCAACCGACCCGGAACGACTGAAAGAGATAACCGAACGCTTTCGTTGCCTATCGGACCCCATCATCGTTTTCCGATATACAAGTAGCAAGGAACATAATATCTGAGCTCTATTCTACTTGGTAAAACAATATTGCTTTTATGTTATTGTTTTGTCAACATTATAATAGCTCTTATTTACTTGACAGTAATTATAGCGTTATATAGCGGCCGAATTCAAACAATATAATAACATTTAATATTAATATGGTTTTAACGAGTAAAATAGAGTCCTCGAGATTATAACGGCTGAATTATTCTCTTTAATAGAACTGTTGATAACCATTCATAAACGGCAATTACTCGATTACTGAAAAATATTTTTTTTTTATTCTTGGTCAGTTTCATAGTAGCAATCTTTACTAGGATTTAAACGCTTGATGACTATTTGTATTACCATTTTTACTTGCGGAGCTTAAAATCTGCTGATAGAATTATTATGAACCAATTTATAAATTGCGGGAAACGTATGGCTACTGGTAGCATATAACTGATCAAGGAAAGGTACTTAAAATAATATGTTCGATTTTTTTCTGGTAGATTTTAACATCAATAATACGCTTAAAACGCCTCTGTTTTGTGTTTTTTATCTTTTACCACAAATATTGTACATATGTATAATAAAATACATATGTATAATAAAATAAAAGTTATTTAAACGTGCAACGAATAGAATTTGCTAAGCTATTTTTTTTTCGATTTATTGTGATTACCTATAAAAAAATCTTATAACGAAACGAAATCAAATCTACAAAACAGTTTTAGACTTCACCACCCGTTTCTAGGTTAATACTATCCTTGACCCGATTGACATGTCTGGCGAAATGAGACGTTATGTGATATGACATAAGAGGCAGTGGGGCAGAAATAATGGGTGGGAGGAAATTGGATTCCTGCTAAGACAATAACGCTCGATCGCTAGTTTCCATTATGAGCTTTTATACTTTTTATACGTTCGCTATGAATGTACATTCTACTTCTTTTCTGGACCTAAGTCGTAGTTTTTTAGGTGAATAGAAAAAGTATTCAGAATAATAATTAAGAACGTTGATGCTTTATGGGCATCTGAAATTGTAAATACTGATAACTCGTCAGTTTATCGAATTTCTCTTCCTCGATTGCATTATTTCTCGAATTCCAATTCATAAAACGTTATTCTCTGCTGAAACCATGATGTTTTCCATGTTAGACTTGTAACTACCAAAAATATATAATTCGTGCGTCGAGATTGCTGTGCGAATGACACATACGTACGTAGCGTATACGTAGGTACCCGCGGATACTACTACTATTTCATTGACTCAGAGACCCTGAGAAAGTCTTGGCCTCCAACACGAGGTCCTTGATGACTATTGTAGTCAAAATTTCAATCACGAATCACGCTCGTTCTCCAGATTCTGCACCAAATCTTGACTTTCTTAAATTCTGCCTCTTCCAAATCGCTCCAGCGATACTTAAGGACCCTGCCAAGATGCACTACGCTAACCAGCGTTTCTATTTGTTTCGTTTTTAAACCAATCGCGTCAGTGGTAGATGACGTGATACGAAAAGTCACGTGATCTACCAGTGACGCAATTGGTTAAAAACAAAACGGATAGAATAGAATAGAAATGCTAGTTAACATAGTGCATCTTGGCAGGGCCCTCAGGTGTGACACAAACAGCTCTCCGGTTTACGTTTCGATTTTCTCCCATTATTTTAAGGTGCGCAAACTAACGGAGTCTGAGAGCTTTTGTCTACCTAATGATATTGGGTTCAGCCACAACAAGCTCTTCTTTTAGACTCTCCATTCATCCATATTTCTCATGAGCAGGGAGCGAAACTTTGATGCCGGTGACAGCCGTATGACGTCAAGCTTCATACAGAGTGTTTTTATCTACATTATAGATAATCACTAACAACTTATTGGCCTCTTTAGTTTACGGATATTTTATTGACACTTGAGACTGCCAGTACTTATAAAAAGTGACACCTAACTGTCTTTGTCATATTAATCAGAAAATTGTCGGAGACAATAATAATGTATATCCGTTTAAATAGTATTTTTTATTCGTGAATTTAAGAACTGCGAATTGTTATAACTAGCATATTACAGGCATCGCTTGACCATAGTCGCCATGGAATCTATGCATCCGTATTTGAAAACGTATCCTTTTTTGGTTGTTAATGATGAAAAAATGTTTTGCTCCTGCTGTCAGCAAAATTTAACAGCTAAAGCAAGTAATATAGAAACACATTTAAAAACCAAAAAGCACATTGAACGAGAAGGATCAAAAATGACACAACATGATTTTAATATGGATTTAACAAATTTCATGATAGCTTCAAATCGACACCAGCAATTAATACTACGCTAAGTCGAATTTTGTCGTTTTTGCGTTTTTGATGCCAAAGTGTTTAATTGAGGTATATGTAGGTGCTCACCAAATTTCAGTACAAAATTTTGAAAAACAAAGAAGTTTTGAAAGTTATAAAACGCTAAGTCAATATACTTTTTAACATGACCCGAACTATACGCCGCTAAGTACTACTTAGATGGGTACTCGCGGGGAGCGCGCGGGGGTTTGTTTGTTTACATTACGCTAAGTTTTAGTTGTCGTTGTGTAACCGGTCGGCGCGTGCTTTGGTGTTGTCAAAAGTTTAATGTAACGTTCAAGTAATTCATATGTTATTTAAGTGCAATAACTGTATATTACGCAACTGAGAAATTAAAAAAACTTGAATATGTCACGGAAACGAGCCAAATATTTAGTGGAATTAACTAATGAGAACCACAGTGTCAGTGATAATTGTGATATTAACGATAAACAAACAGATGAAACTTACGAGACAGGTAAGTCTGATTTTTTTATAACATGCCAAAAATGCCTTTATTGTAATTTAAAAAAGATTTCTGATGCTTTGTAACTTATTTCTTCATTTCCGGACAAAACTACGCTATTTACTAGTTAGCGTAGTATATTGCGATTGTAAACGATTTATTTTGATTCCGAGTGCAACTTAGCTTCATGGAGATTAGTTTTTTGTTATTTTTATGATTTGAATCCGCTATTAAATAATAGTACTTCATTAAATAGGTAAAAATATGAAGCCTTTAGGTGTTCGCGATGGTTATAAAGGACTCAAAACGTTCGTTTTATAAATTATACGTTTTAATATTATTGGCACACGAAAAATTTGTTTTGTGTAAAAATAATAATGTACCTACGTTGTTTAAAACAAAATAAAATGTTTCTTTGTGTTATGTTATTATTTTAAATCGTGATTATAAATCAGTTTCATTTGTTTTTGTTTTAATTTCGTCACCACTTCGCGATGGAGAAAATAGTACTAATGAGTTAATGGAAATGTTCGACCATGTTTTCGATGAACCTATTGAAGTAGACACTTCATTTAGTTCCCTTAAAAAAACACGAACCACTTATAAACGCATTTTTTCTCCAATTCAGACTCCAATTGAATTAGATGCGTGTAATAACAGTATATTGATAGAAGATGTAAATCTAAATTTGATGGCATCGGAATCTCCAGTCGCTGAGAGTAGCATGGTTTCTGGTACTGACCAAATTCAAAGGGTTTCTCCCATGGCCATGACCCCAATATCAATTGAGCCTTTGTTTTCTGTGATCACAAATAATGAAGACCAAAATTAAAAAAACTCTACTCCGGTACCCTCGCCTTGTGATTTTATTACTGCTGATGACACCTTAACACAATCAACTTCCAGAAACGGTGATATAACATTAACTACTGAAAATGCTCAAGTAATTTTGGGCATGGATCAACTTGCCTGTAACAATGATGAGAATTTTCAAATTAATTCTGTATCGGAGATCACTTCTGTTTGTAGTTCCGTATGTTCGACTACAACATTTAATGAAAGCGACTATACTGAGCAATCTACACCCAAAAATAAAAGAAAATCGAATAAAAGAACCGATGCTGGAAGTAAACGTCTCAAGCATAAAGAAGACTGGGTAGCTATAAAAAGAAAACGTCTTTGTAATATAGGAAAATCTTACACTAGTACTAAGGGAATAACTAAAGGGGCAAGAAAAATGAAGTCAAGCTGTAACAGTTGCCGTCTACATTGTGGAGCGAAAATTTCCGATACGTTGCGGAACGAACCTTTTACAAATTTTTGGAGTACTGGCAGTCTTGAAAGTGAAAATAACCGTCGTTTATACACTTTGTATTACCATCTTCCGTTAAATATGTCTGCCACAGACTCTTAATTACAAAAAGTATGCAAAACTATGTTTTTAAACACTTTTGATGTCAGCAAAGATTTTGTATACACCGCGCTGAGAAAACATGAGGAGTGCAGTCAGTTTTCTGAGATAACTGATGACAGAGGTCGCCATAAAAACCATAAACTCATAATCACTAACGACATAAAACAGAGCGTCATAGATCATGTTAATTCTTTTACGCCGATCGAATCGCATTATGTTAGAAAACGTTCATCTAAAAAGTACTTAGACCCCTCACTCACTTTCTCAAAAATGTACAAAATGTATCCAGATTAGTGTGCAGAAAATAACTATAGTACAAGAGTTCAGACATTACGGCAATACAGAGACTTAATTAACGCTAACTTAAAAATAGGATTTCATGTCCCAAAGAAAGATCAATGCGATCTCTGTCATCAGTTTAAAAATATAACAAATCCTTCAGAGGATCAGAAAACTAAATATGAAAAATATCAAGCGGAAAAAGAAATGTTTTTTCTTTGCTTTATTCAAAATTTCATAAAAATTGAACTAATGAAATGCATTTCAAAAATCAATTTAACTTTTCTACTGCGTTACTACTATTTTTTTTGCTTATTTGTTGATACTATTTACGACCTTTACTCCAGCTAAACGTTTATGAACGCACTTAGCGGCATTTAGTAATAATAGAAGCACCGAAAAGTTTCCCGACTATACAACGCTAACTTTATTAAATTCGTGAAAATGGACACATTTACATTGTTATTTGTATTAGTTTATTAAAATTAATTATATTACTTTATTTTTTGATAATTTTCTTTGACTGTTTCTGTGTAAATCGATAATTACAAGCAATAATTAAAAAAGTTTGCTCCGTATAACAGTACGCTAAGTATAAGTTAGCGTTATTTAAGTCGGTATTGTTTTTTATATTTTTGAGACAAACTCAGCTAAGTTCATCTAAATTCTAAATTAAGAAAATAATGCAAAAAGTAGTAATTACATATTGTATAATCTGCTACGAATAAGTTACGGTGAAAAAATCATGAATGTGGTGTAAAAGGTTAAAAAGTTATCACATGTTTCCCTAGTATTGGCTCTGTTGTAAAGTTGTTATTTTCAAGTTAGCGTAGTATTAATTGCTGGTGTCGAAATATACCTTGAAACAATTGCAAAATAAGAACTTTTCTGATATCATCTATGTCACTATTTTAATATGTCATGTATATTTTATAAAAACACCCTATATGTCAATTTGCGTCATAATGACGTCACCGGCATCAAAGTTTCGCTCCCTGCTCATGAGCTACACCGATCCTCTTCTTGGCAACCAAAAAAAAAGCATTTCTCCTCTTTAGTTCAGGTATGCTCTGCCATGTTCTGTCAAATTCAAATGTCACAATGACGGACAAACCATATTTTATCAAGCAGACCTTAGTTATTGCGCATTGATAAATAAGAGCGTTTGCTTTATACCCATAAATAAAACTGAATCGACGTGTTTTTACTTCGAAGCTTGGTCACTAACGCTTCTTGAAGAGTGAAACTACGTTGCAATGTACCTATTCTGTACATCGACACTGGCTTTAAATAATTCTCAACTCTCTAAAAAGTTAACGTGTGTATAGATTTATATCACGTTGAACCACTTATTATTTTTATCTCCCGTCAGCCCATTCACGCTGTATCGCAAACTGTCAAAATAAGACAATGCCGTTTTAAATCCAGTAATCGTCGACCTTTGTCAGCTTAATTGCACATCTCCAGTACCAGGGCATTGTTCCATCGAAGTTTGGCGTCTGATATCCCAAATTTGTTAAGATTTTGAATTCAGCTGAATCAAGGGATTCCTCCCCCTTTGAGAAGTTAGCAAGCGGATTGATTATCATTGAGACAGTGATTTAGATTGTTGGCGTAATTCGTTTTGAAGAGATTAACATTTTGCATTGGATTTATCTGAATGTGTTTTTGAAACTCGCGAACGTTTAGGCTGGGATTACAAGGGATTTGATACAATAACAAAAAGTTAATTAGAATGTTTCTTCCTTATCGTTTTACTTCAAATCCTATTTGAATTGTGTCAAATTCCCAATGAGTTTTAAAATTAAAACAATATATTTTTGCAATAATTCCTTAAATGGTTTTCTTTATTTGAAATTGAAAACCAAAAACTTTTTAATCAAGACCAATCAATGAATTCTAACAATTAACGGTAAAAATACAAGATTGAATACGTTTATTATTCCATAATGATACCAATTTCATAGTTAATGTAAACCTGCGAAATAAATCAATTTCTCTCCTTTATCCTATACAACGCTTGTATTTCAGAGAGTTTCAGTAGCGCTCTGAAAATCTCGTTAGTTATCTTTGAAGCGCTGTCAAAGTTCGATGATAAAGTGAGAATGCTTTATAGAGTCAGTTTACAGTCCGTGGACAGGGTACCTACATGACTACGTGTATGTGAGTATGCACAAATCTATTACTAAATTGATACTACTTCGACAGAATGTGGACGATGCTGTGTTTTACTATGGAATGGAACAGGGAAACGAGCACACAGGCCACCTGATGGTTAGTGAACCTTGAAACCCACAGTAATCTCAAGATTGCAATCTTACGATGACATTCTCAAGACTGCAATTACGTTGTCGTAACGCCTTGAGTCTTGTCAGATGTATTTTCAACTTCCCTCTTCTATTGAGTAAAATCTTCAAAAAATGAACTAAAAAGTTGTGATTCAAAGTTCCTAAAATATAAGTTGATTACTGAGCGCAGGAAACTAATAAGTGGATGAGACGTCGCAAGTTTCTTGAGACTATATTGGGACTAATGATGACTCAGCGGTAATTATTGATAATGATTATGTAACGGGTGATCATGTTACGTAATTAAGTGTTAATAAAAATAAAGGTGTAAACCATATGTAGGTTAGCGTCTTTCCTGTGGACACCCAAGTGTACGAAAGAATTGACATAAATGGAGTCAGGTCTTATTTAGTCCTATCAGATAAAAACGTAACTTATATGATATGAAAAAACAGAAGAAGTTTACCCGGTGGCCAATTAGTTAAAGGGTTGTGTGTATATGAGCTATATTTATATTTATATATATATTTATAT
This sequence comes from Acleris sparsana, assembly GCA_923062465.1. NCBI lineage: Eukaryota > Metazoa > Arthropoda > Insecta > Lepidoptera > Tortricidae > Acleris > Acleris sparsana. Next base: position 14,764,120 of record OV281293.1, read on the forward strand.
TATATTTTTTATAAAGTGTACGACGTACACTTTAAAAACACAAATTAAATTATTAATAAAAAGTTTTGGAGTGATGAATAACGTCAATGCAAACGTAAACTATCTGTTAGTATTAAAATCAGCTGGCCGAAACAAGTTTACAATATAATTTGTAGTTTTAATCATAAAACAAACGCAATTGACCAAATAACAAGCCAATAAACAAAACAAAAGACTATTACAATAACCGATGGTGTGTAAAAGTTCTTCAATGGCGTCTGTGTACCGGAAGATGCCATAGTTCGTAGGTTGTGGGAAATCGATAGATGCAAGCAATGCGGGAAAAGTACTAGTGGCAAACTTTGGAGGACCTTGTCCAACAATGCGATAGTAATGAAATATACAGGATAAAAAGGTATTTCTATAATTACTTGGTTTACTCTAAACCTACCTTTAAGAAACGAAGTTTTAACATCTAACGTTTTATCTTCTGTAAATGGTGAAAATGATTATTTATTAACATTGCTTTTGTATGATTCAAAGCTTAGTGACGCTAAAATTTGCTGAAGACTACAGAAAGTAACAGCCCTATGTCAAATAAAATATTTCAGAAGCCAAAGGTAAGCGTAAGCTGAGTTGGGTTCTTTATATGCCACCCACGCAAGTAAAAAGGTCGTAATTTTAAGTAGTGGTTTGGCAACTATTATAAAGAATCCAACAAAAGGGGATCTGTAAGTAAATATTCTGTTAGGTAAACATCAACAACGTTTATTTATTAGAGAACTAAATATGTAAAACCGTGAATTTTATGGATTAACGTCCTAGTTACAACGCAATACTTTTGGTCGCTACTCGTTTTGTGACTGTGGTTTCTTAGTGATCGAAACAGGTATATACCGGCCATATTTTTACGTATTCTTAACTCAGTTCCAGTAAGTGAAAGGGTTATACCAAGTAGGAGTCATATAACTCTGTTCTTTTTACTACTTAGAAGGATCCGGTTGGGTTTGAAAAGCTTGATTGCTTGCTTTTGCAAGACTAGACCGCTCATAACTCAAATTCAACCTACAACGGGAAGGGAAGAAATAAAAAGAGTAGCCGAAAACGTATTCTACGCGTACGAAGTTGCGGGTGTCCTCTTACTAGAGAACTCGAAGGACTAGAGAAATATTACTAGCACAAAGTTCATGCCAAACGACCGAGGACCAGATGCCTACTCCATAACGCGGACATTTAATATAAAGTTCCCAAAAATGCTTATTGACACATCATGCGAAGTTGGCCAGAGTCAGTTCCCCAGAGCCCGATTAAAGGCACTACCCGACCTTACCCGAAGCTCTAACGCCACCAACTTATGCTTACCGTCGGCTCAAGCACCACCATAAAACAAAACTTGTAATATTTCTACGTAGAAAACGTAGTTTAAGGTTTCGCCGTCGGCATAACTAACTTTGTGTTTTTGCAGACTGTCTATTTCTCTAACTGGAAATATTGTAGAGGATCCCTCGAGGGAACTAGGTCGTACCAAAATATATTCTGTAAAAGTGAGAAGAATTGATAAAATATTTTTTCAAAGTTCTTATAAAATAATTGTATTTAAATACATCTTGTCACAATGATCAAAAAACATGTCTTATGGTATTAAAATAAAGATAACACTGTTTGGTAAACAGATATCTCCGGTATTAATATCATCACACATCACATTTCAGCCGAAAGACGTCCACTGCTTGACATAACTCTCCCTATAGGCTCTCCACTCAGACCGGTCTTGTGCTTTTCGCATTAATATCATAAAATAACAATAGGTACTATTGCAAAAACCCATTCAGTATTTAAAAGAACTTTGATGTTTTCTTGAAAATATTTTTTATATTAAAAAACAGATACCTATTTATCATAAGTACGTCGTTATAAAACCTAAAAAATGATTTAATTATACACAAGATAATGTCTTCTAAACCACAATTTATTCCAGCTATTTTGTTGTAACTAATACCTAATGTAATGTATTTTATAATTTTACCAACAAAATTAACTTCTTCTGACAACAAGGTCATAATAATACGCTAGACACGTTCTTATATACCCTTGTCCCATTTGAAACTTTGAGTCCTTGACAAACCGCCCTCAAAAACTTAATTGCGAAAGCATGTTGTAATTAATGAATCTTTAACATTCTCTCAAAGAAGGCATATTAATAAGTTACGTATTACGCGAAAACTCTTTAGTAAGTCTTTATTAGTATTGAGATCTTATTTCGTAAATTTACCTAATTGAGTTATTATAAACAACTAATTAAGTACAGCTAAAATTGGAGTAAAACGTTTCAAGTTACAATTTTCGTCTAAATATGACTGTTGAGCTGATTAAGCGCCCAGACAAAAGAGTGACAGGCATTTACAAACCACCAGAATTTTATTTTGGTCAACAAAGTTTTACTCACAGTTAGTGGAACGTTATTTATTTATTTATTATTTATTTATTTACTAAAAATATCAACAGCACATTACAATTCATAAAAGCAGTAAATTAACAAGATAATAGTGCCAATTACAGACAGCCACCTATGAGCAATAAATAAAGAACAACAACTAGCAATAAAGTTTTACCAATTAGAATCTCAGCCTACCAGCTGGCCTATTGCCTAATGCACGATATTTCTGAAGCAACCATACGAATTATAAATTTGAATGATTCTGATAAATTCAAATTTTCAATTATTCGAAACGTTCAAACGGTTACTAGGGATAACAAAAAAATATGAAATTACCCAGAAATTAAAATAATTAATACTGTTGTTTTGGAAATAAACAAAGTAAAGAAAATACGGGAAAAAATATCTGATTTACAGTTTTCCGGAATCCATTCTATTGAAGAACGTGCTCAAAGTTTTTACAACAAAATGGCTAACTTGTCATTTGTTGGACAGCTTTGGGACTGTGTCTTTGAACAGAAGTTTTGTGTTGCTAACAGAATAATGTTTTGTACATTACTAAGATAAACACAAAAAACACGAGTATAAATATACTGGATTCATTTGGTTTTATATAGTTTTGTTCAACGTTTATAAACCTACCAGAGGACGTCTGCAATTTCGTACGTGTAGAATTCGTTTCCCGCCACACCCCCTCTTTCTTCTTATTTGGGGGTCAGTTTTCGAAAAATCCTTTCTTTCACCCTAAGGGTACCTAAGGAATAAAAAGTCCCTTAAAAAGTCGCTAAGTCCAGAAGTTTAGTCTGTGCGTCGTCCGGCAGTCAGTCACTTAGACACGGTACCGTTTTTATATAATTTAGGTATGCATGTAACCTGTATAGTATATTAAATTATAACAAATATTAACATTGTTCGTTAATTTGTTTATAAATAGTTAACTTAATTAACGGAAGGAACGAACATCACTTCATCATCATCATCAGCCTATACTAGTCCACTGCTGGACGTAGGCCTCTCCCATTGAACGCCACCAAGCAGGATTCACTCTCACCCAGCTCTTACCAGCCACCTTGCGAAGGTCGTCGGTCCACCTCGTCTGATGGCGTCGTACACTACACTTAATTTATACTAAAAGTGTAATATCAACATTTCACCCATCGTACCTAAGAGAATGAATTTGTTTTCACAAATAGTTAATCTAATTGACAGCCAAAAACTCAAGTTTTATTTGTACTTATAAGCAAAAAAGACTTAAATTAAGTATTATAAAAGTTACAGTTCATATGTCGGCTTTATAAAAAAATAGCTCCATAGGTCATCACACTACTGGCACGGGCTGCATTCTCGTAGAACTCATTTTAGTATGGGTATAAATCAAGCGAAGTAGAATATGAGCCAAGTCAAATTGAGCCATAAATTCTTTAAAATTGGCACACTTGTGACCAAATGGATGCGTGTAAACTTTTTAATGCACTTCTATAAGGAAAGCCATTGTGCATTATAAAAGTATTGTCATCTGCGTACATACTATGTTGATGTTATAGTGAACCCAAAAACTCCTTTACCTATTTTGACTCATTTTTTTAATGGTTTACGTCTTGTTTCCTAGTAGGTATTTCACTTAAATTGTAACACGAAAAAATGCATTTTTGCTGTGAACTGAGCGATATTTCAAATAACATTTTTCAACTTCAAACTGTAAAATTTTGCCTGAACTACAAATCATCTGATGCCAGTCCTCTATCAATTCAATTTTCCGCTGGTTTCATAGCTAGAATTGCATACAATAATACTTATATTTAAAGTGATAAAAATCACGGTACTCACGATATATAATTATAATATTAAGAAACTAAATAAGAAATTATTAGCCCAATTTTCGCAACATAGATGAATTTATTACATGGACTGCCTATATAAGTATAACCTCGTTAGGCCCATTGTGCAATAGAATGCACACAATCAAGGGAATCTATTTTGAACTGTGTCGCAATGGGAATAAGCTTTATTTTCCTGAATTTATAAACTAAAAATGGCACTATCGAACAAACTTAATTGAACTTTACTGCCTTGGTGGTAATTTCAAAGTCACACTCACAAAAATCTCCCTGCTTATATTATGGTGGACCTCACGAGTATAATGCAGGAAGCAAAATGTCTATAGGTCTCATACCCTACCACTTGTTGACTTTTTCATGTCATCAATAAAACTACAGCTTCTACTGTCTATATATATTCCTGTGATTTAATAGAGGAACCTATTTAACCATGGATCTAACTAATAAGTTATTTTCTTTTGTTTCAGATTTACCAAGTTTTGTTGGTCCAGGATCCAACGTGACAGTGGCAGTTGGCAGGGATGCGTCTCTCACGTGCAGAGTGGATAATCTTCAGACCTTTAAGGTAATAATATTTTTTTATTTAAATTTAAATAATTTATATGTATATTAGCCAAATCAGGACTCTTTTACGCGTCAATTATATTATGTGGTGAAACTGGCGCTCAGGACAAGGGCAACACTGCTGAGCAATTAAAAAATGTGGTAGAAAAGCGCCACAAAATGAGCAAAAAATGGAAGCTAAGATAAGATTTTTCATACAAATATGTTTCTTCATTGCCTAAGACTTACTAATGGAAAAAGAAATTAGCATAGCCAAAAAAATAATCTTTTTTATTTATGTTTATTAATAGCATATTTGGTGGTGGTAGCCGACAAAATGAATTGGCATCTGTTTTGAAACATTATTTACATTTATTTATTTGATCGATAAAAAATCGTTTCAATTTCAAACATGATATTTATTTATTGATTCACAGGACGATGGGTAAAAATGTCCCTACCCACCAACAGTGATGAAACATGTGCCAGTTTATAGATCTTGGCAATATGATGTATTTTTTCTATGGCGACGATCACCATATGTATGGGGTTTTCTTGAAAAATCATAATCTTATCGTATGGAACTATGGAATTTGTTTGAAAATGAACACGTATGTAGATGATTTGCCTTGCCTGGCCCTTTGTTTTCATTAAAAGATTCCCATTGATTTTGCTACGAAGATAAGTATTTTGTATTTTATTGGGTCCTAATGAACATATAGACCTGCAGCCCGTTACTGTTGGAGGGGGGGGACGGGGTCCATACAAAATTGCCCATCACCCTTTAATTGCACAATACACCAAGTAGGTACAAATGGTGGACGTAATTCCTTATGGCATTCTCTACCTGCCAACCAATAGGCTAAACAGAAACAATTTAAGGTTGGTGCTGAGAACTGAGACTATAGAAGATAGTTGTCAGAGTGTTTTAATTTCTTTTTATTTACTAGATTGAAAGAAAAATAAAATAAGCTTCATTTAAATTTCTTAAACAGTAAACTTAGAGATCAAATATCTTAATGGATGATCACTAAGTATTCTCCAGAATACTTTCTTATTTCTGAGAAAAAACAAAAATCTTAGTTAGAACGAACAAAATAATATTATAAGTCTGGACGTTTATCAAGATCTGGGATGAATGGGGAGGGACGGACGGGAAAAATACAGCTCTTAAGAAATTGTTTATCTCCGAGAATAAGTTTCACTTACATTAAATTATCTGATACGTTTCTTACATTTTGGTGGTTTCAGGAAAGATGCTACGAAGAAATTAAGAAGTATTAAGTAACTGAAAATGTGTAGGTAGTTATAGTTTTATTAAATTTGACTTCAAGCACTCTATAAGATGTTTTGAAAATTTAACGAGACTCGCTTTTTAACTCAAACTTCGCGTTAACATACATACAGGACAAACTCGTATTTTAGATATAGCAGAGCTAACCAAATGATAAATGCATTTTTAATAAATCTAGAAATTTCAAAATTTTGTTAGCAAAGTGATTGATTTACTTGAATAAAATAATCCACAAAGAATTATATAAATTTATTACAGGACTTCTTAACTAAGTCCAAAGAGTGAGCTTAAACTCCTCACCTCACTCCAGACCTCTAAGTATTTTTTAAATAAGAGAAAAACCTAAATAAAACAAGGGCTCAAACGAATATTTCATATTGTCTTTCTTTTCTGAATTGAAATGGAAGCCAAATTTAAAGCGATAATTAACAAACACAAAGGTCTCACTTTTTCCTTATTATTCCACAGAAACTGTGTGTCGTTATCGTTATCATGACCAATTTCCACAATTTTATCGCAAAAACCAAATTCATTTCGCTCAAAATTAAAAATACCTATTTTATGATCACTAAGGTCACTGATAAATTATTTTTATGTGACAACCCTAAGCTTCAAAACGCGTTCCGTTTGCCCTCGTTCAAAATAGGTCAAATATGCCGCTCTCAAAGAGAAATTATTACATTCAAATTGCTATTTTTAAGAACTCGAAAAATTGTTTGAAAATTCGAGTATGCAATCCTCTTTTCAGTGAGCTTTGAAATTTTCTGCAACGAGTAAAGTTAAAAATTGAGTGTTGTTATTCAAAACTTTGGAGAAAATATACAAATGAATTGCTAAGGTACAGAGTGACAGCTAGTTAATTTAAAGCGATTGAACGTTTATGTGACTATTCCTTTATTGTCATGGAATTATTTCAAACACGATCACCATTAGTCAAGTCAGTGAAAGATATCATGATCAATAGTAGAAAACCTCTCAAAAACAATTTTCCTATTTACCTAATTATCCCTTTTTACACATAGTCACACAAAAAAAATCTATATAAGTAGGATACCTTCTGTCACTTTCTTAATTGCTTAGATATAGTGACATGACGTGACTAAAACTGTTTGTGCAACTGGGAAGGTATTTATCTACTAATTGTCCCACAGGTGGCGTGGCTTCGCGTCGACACACAGACCATCCTCACTATAGCCGGCCACGTGATCACAAAGAACCATCGAATCAGCGTTGGCCACGGAGATGGGGCCTGGACTCTCGGCCTCAAGGACGTAGGCCCCGGAGACGGAGGCCGGTACATGTGCCAGGTCAACACCGAGCCAATGATGAGTCAGACACACCGGCTTCAGGTTGTCGGTCAGCAGACTTTTGAACTATTTCAATACGTTTGAGTTACAAGGAATATTATGTTACCAAAGGTAGCTATTCTATTCGAGCTTGAGAGGCATTGAAGGTGAAACTGGAACGCGATACCTTCTAACGGTTGTAGGTGACTTGCTTGTGTTTGATTTATGAAACAAAGGTTTCAAAATTATGTTTTATGATTATGTCGGGTTATAATCAGAGATCGGATTAGGTAGAGATCATTTTGCCTAAACTTGATGCATGTTAATTCAATAAAATAGTTTAATCCAATTTTTAAATTCAATAAAAAACACATCTAAAGTCGTATAGTACTTTTAACTGCGGCTCTAATCAACACGATAAAAACAATATTGTGTTTGATCTGTTGTCGTATTGTCACCGTTTTGATAGCTCTTATTTACTTGACAGTAATGGCGACTGACGTCAAAACAATACCATAACAGATCAAAGACGAAATGTTTTTTATCGTCGGGAAATATTTAGAGGCCCTGAGGTAATGATTAATGTAAAATTGGGTTTATCAGTTTTCACAACTTAAGAGTATCGAGTATATAATTATTATTTAAAATTAATTATAAACTCCCAAGTATCAGCAGTTCCATCCGAATCAAAAGGTGCAAAAGGATCTCATCACTTTTAATTTAATTAAAATAATACCTGTATTCCTAAAAATGTGCATTATGAGAACGTTATCAATCTTCATCTTTATCTAAGGCCTGCGTACATTCACTCATAATATAATAAAATTTACGATCGAGTATTATTATGTAAAAAATTTCTAATAAAGATAAGGTAACCTAGGATACTTGTGATATTCTTTATCATTATTGTATTTCAATTTAAACAGTCGTAGTCTGAAATTTGTTTTTATTACTTGAAGAAACAAGCTTAGTCTATCGAATAAAAAACTAGAATTTCATCTAATACAATTTTGAAGACATTTCATTCACGTCTCCCATTTAGGCAGCTCTTGACAGTTTTGATTAACAAGCTTTTTTGAAGAAAATGTCTATTGAAGACGTTTATTTTATTAGGGACCATTTATTAGATAAAAAAAAAGCGCAAGTCTATTTGAATTCAATAAAACTTAACATTATAAATAATTGTATCCATACTAATGTTATAAATGTGTAAGCACTTCGTCTTTTTGTTACGCTTGTACGGCTACACCACCGAATTTCGATAAAATTTGGTATGGAGATAGCTTTAAACCCGAGAAAGGACATTGGGTAGCAAGTTGTGATAAACGACTTCTACGCTGACGGAATCGCGGGCGACCACCAGTTTTGTCATGTTTGTAACTCTGCGGGGCCAGGACCAGGACATACAAAACTAGGGCCTCCATTCAACACGGTAAAAACCATTATCGGTTTTGACCATTACCCTTACTATGAGTTACTGTACTCGCAAGTGAGTCGAATGCTCTGTCCCTTACATTAGTCACAGAATTCTTATAGAGTGTGAGGGACAAAGCATTCGCTAGCGAGTACGTTTGATATATTTTATTTACTTGACAGTAATGATGACCGTACTTGACAGCAAATAAAGGCTAATAAATAAATAAAAATGATGACCGTAGAGTTAAAAACAATACTAGATAAAGAGTCAAATACGATTTGCATTTTACCGCCTTAAATAGAGGCGCAGGTCAGTTTAGGTTGAGAAAGAGAGATAAAGCTGCATAACTGCTCTGATCTGTCCCTTTCTCTCAACCTAACTTGAACTGCTTTACAATATCACGGTATTAGTTTTGTAAGTACCTAGGACGGATTCGACGAAACGAGAATAAAGTCTTATCCTTAGATTAAATGCCGAATTTGTATAGACTAATCTCGGAGTAAGTCTTATTCCAGTTTGGTGAAATCCGGCCTTAAAGGAAAAACTCTTTTGAAACGATGAATCGCTTTGAAAAATTGTGATGTGATTGTGATGTTATATTCGTAAAGACATACAAGATAAAATTAAACATTCATGTTTCATAAAGCATTATTTATTGTTCATTCTTGCATACCAAATGACATAGTCATTATTTATCGAGAAGGTTAAAATTTGCATAAGAGACTGAAAATATTGGATGTCACGGAAGTCAATCAAGAAAATAATGGACTTTATAAAAGCTAGGTCAAAATTGATGGATCGCGCGAATAATGAACAAAACGAACGATGACAAGTGACATCAAAAGAAAAAAAATGTTTTTTTCTTCCTTTAGAATAGCGAAATGATTTCAACACCATTGGGTTTCATTGTCACTTTGGTAAAGACGTTTGATTTGGTTTTTGATATTTTCTATTGTTACGAGAAGCATTATGGTTTTACACTTTTTAAGGTTTCGAAAGTAATAACCCTTATAAACTTCTCATGTATCTGTCCGTCCGTCGATTCGACTATCTACGGTATGACTTAGAGACTCGTGGTACCACATAATTGTGATTTGGTATGGTTGGTTAAAGAATAAATCTTTAAAAAAATGCAGATAAAACGGAAATGTTTTTACGCTATTGCAATAAAAAAAAAAGTATTTTATTTAGGTTACGAACCAATTCATTAGCTAGAAAAAAGTTCAGCCTGGTGAATATTTTTACCGAAACTTATTGACATTTAGAACATACGCGCAAAGAGTTAAGCTATGAATCCATAAGTTTTTTATTGTTCCTTTTGTTTGGTTGCCTAGGTTTGTTTGGTTGGTTGTTAGTGTTGCTATTTTCTAGATGTCTTTCTGTATGGAAGGTGATTCTCAAGCTCATGCGTAAGGATTTCATTTTACGTATGATAAGGTTTTTGTAAATTAGCCCCACTAGACAGGCATAGCATAATGTATTAAAATTATTAAAAACTCGGTCAAGTGCGAGTCAGACTCGCGCACCGAGGCTTCCGTATTTACACAATAATACAATGGTTGAAAAAAGTAAAAAAAAAATCCTGTTATTTTGCGCAAAAAACGGAGAATCTCAGAATGTTTCAAGCTAAAAGGACGGGAAAGGCAATCAAGTTTTTGGCTGTTAATAAAAATTACGGAACGGATTTTTTTTTTAATGTGCTGATTGAGCCCTTTGCATAATGACACCCCGTTTGCTATAATCATATTATTATCACTTTCATTTTTCAACCCCCATTTTCTAAACCCCTTTTCAAATATTCATAAAGATCATTTTTAAGTATTATTTTTTTTACTGTAAACACACACATATACCGAAATCTCACCATCAGGTTTATTTTTTAACCATCTTGGTACGGAACCCTAAAACTATGTATTTTTTTATCAGATTTATTTCTGTCCCTAGTTCCACCGGACATCGATGACGAGGCCAGCAGCGGAGAGATGCTGATGAAGGAAGGTGACGATGTCGCTTTACGCTGTGTAGCCTCGGGCACCCCTCCCCCCACGATATTGTGGAGGCGAGAAGACTCCAGGCACTTTAAGATCAACAATCATACCCTGGGTAAGACTTGGACTTTGATTGTTTTCTTTCCTAGTACGTAAACGAAACCTTGTAGATATCATCGCATGTTGCTAATTATATTTTTTTTGTGTTCTTAGTGAGATATGTTTAAGGAAACAACTGTATAACTACTTTGTAAAATTAGTTGATAAGTAATGATTTGTTTGTTTCTATTTTATCTCCAATAAAGTAAATAAATAAATAAATCATACGCTGGGTAAGACGATTCCTGTTAATTTTATTGTAAGCCGTAAACTGTAGTTGTGGTTCTTGATGTAGGTACCCTTGTATGTATGTAAGTATGCATGTATGTAAACTCTTTTTTGCACAAAAATATTAATATAATTAATAAGTTTGTACTTTGTTTTTTAACTCCCTACAAAAAGAGGGGTGTTTTAAGTTTGACGTGTGTATCTGTGTATCTGTCTGTGGCACCGTAGCTCTTAAACGGGTGATCCGATATTTTAGCAGTATTTCTTAGCTCATCGTAAAAGTAAAAGACTCCATTTAAAACAATCTTGTAAAATTATTTGCAATGAACTATTATGATTTCCGTCCATTAGCGGGCCTTTTATAGCCGTGTTTATCGGTGTCGATAAAATGGACAAAACATCTGTCACTTTCTGACCAGTATGTAAGTGCGAGGGTGAAACATTCTACCATAAAGGCAACCACACTACGCGATACTATAAATATTGCTTTTGACATTTTATCGTATATAATTAACTCGGCCGTCATTACTGTCAAGTAAATAAGAGATTTCATTACGTTGACGGGACAAGATCCGGAATGAGATGATCCGGCATAAAACTAGGGTCACTGACGTAGTTCAGAAGTGTAGCAGACTGAAGTGGCAGTGGGCTGGTCACATCTGTCGCAGAGCCGATGATCGGTGGAGTAGACGGGTTCTCGAGTGGAGACCACGGCTCGGCAAGCGTAGCGTAGGACGCCCTCCAGCCAGATGGACCGACGACCTGAAAAAAGTAGCTGGTGGTGACTGGATGGCGAAAACGGGAGATCGGGCCTTGTGGCGAACCCTGGGGGAGGCTTACGTCCAGCAGTGGACTGCAATAGGCTGAAATGATGATGATGATGATGATAACATTGACGATACCATACGTCACAAGAAATACTGTTTTATCGTGGAGAATAGAGATCTTGATCGTCTGTCTGTTGCCTTATTATAATAACAATGACATGCTGATTATGACAGTAGTGACTATGGTAAAAATATATTTAAATAATACATTGCAAGCAAAGTGCCGCCCTGGAAACTGTCTCAACACAAACTGCAGTCAAACAACGGGCAACTTTGCCACGTTTCTGCGACGCATTTGCATGACACGTTCAAACTTCAGTTAGCTAGTTTAAAATATGAGAGCCGTTGGTTTGTTTATGTAAGTTTGACGTTTAACTGAATTGCATTTAATCCCTATGCATGCTGAGAGTTTACTAGGAATAATAATATATTTAAATCAGTCTTTGTAGCTCATGGATCATTTTAAGATGACCGTAAGGGACAGGGCGATTCTCGTAGCAGTAAATAAAGCTCTGTCCTTTTCTCTCAGCGTAAACTGAACTGCATAACTATGTCATAATAACCCCCCGTTTCACCAACGATGAGTAAAGGACAATGGGCAGTATGGGCACTGTCCCCCCCCCAACCAACAGTAACGGGATGCATGTCTATATGTTTATAAGGACCCAAAAAAAGACAAAATACTTATTTTAGTAGCAAAATCAATGGGATTTTTTTAATGAAAACAAGGGCCAAATAAGGCAAATCATCCATATATGTGTTCATTTTCAAACAAATTCCATACGATACGATTATGGTTTTCCAAGAAAACCCCATACATCTGGTGATCGTCTCCATAGTAAAAATACATAATGTTGCTGAGATCTATTAAATGAGACATGTTTCATTTCTGTTGGTGGGGGGGGACATTTCTGCCCATGGTCCTTTATCTGCCATTTAAAGTTGGCTCTCTCCTTGTCTATTTTTAAGTTTAAGAAAGAGTAAGGTCTAAATTTATCTGTCAAATATGCTTTACTTGTCGATTGTCAAACTGGCGATAAGATTTATTGTTAAAAGGTTTTTACTTTTATAAGTACTAAAATGCGTGTGAAGAGACAACACTATCGCTTTGAATTACTGTGTCGAATAATTACTTGGTCTAAAACTTGAAGCCTAAAATATTTTAAAGCTCAATTTATAGAATTTAATAAACATATATGAGCTGGTATAGTGAAGTTAGGTTAGGCATGTTTTTTCATAATAACCGTCCTTGTGCGAGTCAGGCACTTGGCTGGTTTTTAGGGTAATTATATTTTGCATTGATTTGCACGATACCCAGCCAATACAAAAGTTACACGGAGATAAAAGTGGTGCTTGTAATTATATGTCTAAAGTACAAAGTATGTCGGGGCTGACTGAACCCACATTAAAACCATTATACTTCGAAAGACTGAATTATATTGCATTATGAAACAATTTTGTAAGTATATTTTAACAATATATTACTCAGCTACTAATGTTATTAAAAAACTGATGAGTTTCATAAATAAAAGAGAGCAGATTAAGACTATTTAGCATCTTGCTGTACCTTTCGTAATGAGGATTATAATAATGCTAACTCCCGTTTGCTTGTGAATTAGAATCTTGAAGTTTGCTGAACTCAGAAAACCGCATTTAAAATTTTAATATTGAATTATCTGCTTAAAGTTCGTTGAGGTGAGGATATTAAAAAAGTTTTTCCAACCCGCTGTTTTAGTTGCTTTTTGTGGACAGTCCGAGTTTGTTAAATCTACTTTTTTATATCCACTTAAAAAAAAATATCGTAGAGCTGCTGTTCTTTTATACTTCTTGAATTTTATTATAGTAAATATTTAACTCGATGCAGCGTTATTAAATTTCCTAACGAGAATGTTTGGTTCTTATAACAAATTAAAAGATAAAATATTGTTAAAGTTTCCGTCTTAATTTTTAAAACCTATCAATATAATTTTAAATTCGTTAATCCAAGGCCGTTCCGTCCGTTATCAGTTGAATACAACAGAAAAAAAAAATTGTACTAATGAAGCTGTATTGTATCTTATCTTATACAATACAAATCTTCAGTCTTTACATCAATACAATTTATATCATTTGTTGAAAGGTAGGATTCTCTAAATCCAAACGCTTATCAATATGGCCTAAATGACGGAATCTTTATTCTATTTTATTAATCGAAATAATGGACGTTATAAGTAATATTTTTACCAAGTGGGTCATTATTACAATAAAAATGGATACATTGGTTTAAATAGGACTCAACGAGGTGGGACAAGATGCATCGCTGTCGTAAATACACGCACCTGCTGATACTTAAAAAAAAAATTCGTTGCCAATCATTTTACTAAAATGGAGTTTCTCTATGCTACTTAGTTCACTGAATGTCTTATTTTGGAGTTACTATTATTTTATCAAAACACCTTTCAATGAACGCTGAATTTTCATTTCCTCGAAAGGCATCCGGCATGAGTTATTTTTTTGTAGTCACTAGTATAACCTAACCTTACTTATGTAATTAACGTTGAAGATCCTAAAAACATCATCATTACAACTAAAGAAGTGAAAGTCTATAAAATTCCCTAAATTTAGGGTTACCCCAAATTCGACTTTGTCTAACCAAAACACAACAAAGCAAATGTGAACAATGCTATTTAGCGGTAATTTAAAGAATAAGACGGAGACAACGATTTGGACGGACCCTGCACAAGGTTCTTTCACCACTCATGTCAGACCGTTTAACTTTTTTACCTGACTGCCCAAGGAGAAAGGTAATGTTATTGAGCTGTATTGTATGTACGTACAATTCGTTCATTCAAATAGTGTGCAGTTGCAACGCTTTGTGCGCGCCGCGGCACAACAAAACATGCAAACTATTTGGACGAACGAACTGTATGTGGGTATGATTCTGTATTCCCTAGAGAGGTGTCGTTAAAATCGTCTTAGCGACAATAGTGTCACACAGTACTTTTTTTTAAATATGAAATAAGTGAAATAAAAAAGTACATATGACAGGTACCATTATATTGATGACATTATCCAAATAGCAGTTGGGTATTGGACTTGTTATTATTACCGTTAGGGTTATGGGTTATAGTTATCCTGTTACAACTAGTTCTTGCTTTTAGTATCAAAATGGAGTGGCCAATGGTTGAACCTCACTGGTGCGGAGCGAGCAGCGTCGGGGGCTTATCTATGTATTGCCAGCAATGGCGTCCCGCCGTCAGTCAGCAAGAGGATCATCATCAACATGATGTGTGAGTTAATATCTCGTACGGTTATTATCAGGTTGTGTGTTTTAATAGCATAGTAAGACAATTGAGAGCCGTGTAGTCGGGTACTTCATCGTTTGCCCGAATTTCAATTGCCATAATTGTATCACTTGCCATAATATAAATTTGCCATAAAAAAAACTGAAATATTAAATATTCAGAATTGTTATAAAACTAACTTAACCTAACCTATTGGGCTCTATACGATAACATGTAAACCTCGCCTGAAAATGTAAGGTTTTAGAAAAAATGGCAATTTAAATTCGGGAAAACGTAGTAATTTGGTGAAGTCGACACTAACATTAAAACTCAACTTTTACTCATAATCATTCTCATTTTTTTAATTAATTTTGAAATGATATTATTTATTCTTAATCTCGAAATCATACAATAACAAATACAAAAAAATGAATTCAAATGTTCTCTACGGCTCTATTTTGTCGTACTGTGCTATGAAAACTCTGATCGTTGGTTATTATTCATCAACTGACCCTGTGAAGTTCGACTAAAGAGGCGCCACGTCAATGGGTAATGTTATACACCGAGTAATTTATCTTCTTTGACAGGTTTAAATTACTTACACAAATTAAGCTAGCGCGAAACTAAGCTCTATTAGGCTTGTACTATGGTTGCTAGACAACGATAAACATACTTATAAAGAGAAATACCATAAATGCATAGAAAACATCCAAGACTCAGAAAAAACACTCGCCCTTATCACACAAATGCAAGTATCTTCCAATACCGGGAATCGAACCCAGGACCGCTAACTTCGTTGGCAGGCACCAACTAGGCTTAATGTGTCGTAAACGTCACGTCATCTTAGTTTGGTAGTTAATTAGCGTTATTAATTATATTTTTCGTTTGTTATGTTGGTACATTAAAGGCATCTAAGGTAATGTACCTAAACACATAAATAACACAATAGGCAAGGTTTCTTTTTGTTGTCATTACGTATTTTTTGTTGTCATTAAAAAGACAAAACATTTATTTTTGTAACAAAAACCGTTTTATGATATAAAATATAAGCGAGAATGACGTGCAAACTGAGTTTTGAATGACCGTTATGCCGTGCACTCGGATTTAAATTTATTATTAAGTTGGACGTGATTTTTATCATAACATCATTTATTTTGACGTCGTAATACCGAAATTTCAGGTTTGTTTGCCTCCCAATGCCTTATTATCCACGGTTATTACATTAAAACCGCGCATTAAATTCATCCCAGTCCTAAATCCACGGACCAACAGGCCCTTGTACACAGTATTATGGTCCATTAAGGGGGCTTAGCCTTTTTACACCGCCGTAAAAAGTCAGGCAGTGGATGACCCGGACAAATTACCGGGAGATAAGGCAACAAGTAAGATGTTTAAACAAAGGTTGCCATAAAGTTAGGGTTTTTGGTTATTCTCATATCATTTGCGGATTTATTAGATGATAAACACAACGTATTGTGTTCTGGAATGAACTTCACAACCTGGTTATAATATTTTTGTAAATTACAACTCGTCGCCAATGCGTATTATGCGTAATTTTGAATTACCGAAAAACTAGATTCCCAAAACACCAGACTTGAAATAATAGGTATATATAACAAACACGTTTTCACGTTTCTCTTTGAGTTACATACATGTAACTCAAGGTATGTGCAATATTTATATTGATTGTAAAGAAAGCATCACGCTATCAAGTTAAGTTTATATAGATAGTGTACACTTATTTAAACACAATACATTACAATTCGTTGGTATGTCGGTGCTTTGATCACGTCTCGCATGCCTCCAAACCACAAACAATATGTTAACTACTAATTTGAATGTATATTTTTGGCATATCAGTATTATTGAGAAACTGGTGTAATTTAAAATAAAAAATCAAACTCTGCCTAACTCCTCTAATTCAGTAAGATAGAAATCGTAAAATTAATAAAAGTCCCGCTAAAGTTCTAACGTACTTATTGGTAGTCAGCTGTTAACCGCTTGACGTAAATTTACTCTTAGAAGGGTGCCACATGGGAGTTGCCAGTGCACTGCGTTTTTCATTTCAATGATTTAGTACGACATGCCACACAATCTGTTAAAATACGCAATGCACTGGCAACTGGCATTGCTGTTAAGTTTATCTTTTATGAGATGTTAGAGAACGCATTGAACGGGTTTATGAGAGCATTTTCTCTCATCTTAAATCTCGGAATCAATCCAGACCATTGAATCCACCCTCTATTCACTAATAAAGTTATACGTCATTCCCATACATTTAGCAGCAAATCATCAAAAGATCTTATGTGTAAATTTTGCTTTTCATGTCCAAGATTACAACTCTTACTTCTCCTTGACGTGGAACGGCGCGATGCCGTAGAAAGGCACGTTTCGTTTTGTTGTTTCTTTTTAATGTGCAATATTAAGTCGTATGTTCGGCGCGTAGATATTAAAATAGCTTGAAGCCGTTGTTACATGGCACCCTAGTACGACGTGGTAACGTATCTTTATATGGCGCCACGCCGTTCGACGTTAATGACGACGTTTCTTGGTGATAGAGCCAGGCCCTTAGTCTAGGTAACGACCAATCTATTTCATGCATTGTTAACTAATTATTTTCTTTCAGTCGCTCCCTCTATTTGGGCGGGCCGAGTTGCCATCCGCGCTCCTTCTGGAAGTGCTGTGACTCTTCAGTGTACAGTGGAGGCCTATCCTACTCCTCAGGTCTACTGGACGCTTAATGGCGATCAAAAAATCACCAATAGTAAGTATCAAGCAAAACTAAGTTTTATTACAATGTTTTGACCAGGGAGGTTATTATGACATAGCTATACGGTTCAGTTTACGCTGAGAGAAAGGGACAGAGCTATACAAATGCTATAGCTCTGTCCTTTACGCTCTCCGTAAAATGAGCTGCTTAGCCATGTCATACAAAACCCCTCTGGTCGTTTGTATTATTATATGGACGATATTAATACCAAGACGAAGGTTTTTGAAGCTAACTTTTAGTATGTTAAATAACAATGTAGGTGCACTTACTTTGAATCTACTATTTTTATATATTTTCTTGTTGACATACCCAACGTCTCCAAACACTCGCTAAGCCAAGACGAATATAGTGAGCTTGAAATCTCTATC
The DNA here is from genome assembly GCA_923062465.1 of Acleris sparsana. NCBI lineage: Eukaryota > Metazoa > Arthropoda > Insecta > Lepidoptera > Tortricidae > Acleris > Acleris sparsana. Next base: position 14,782,457 of record OV281293.1, read on the forward strand.
CTTATCTGTCATTATGATATTTGACTTTAACAGAAAAGGCTAAAAATACTATAACTAAAGTAAGTTTGTTACGCATTTATGAATAAATCGGTATCTTATTACAAGATCTTGTTGAAATATTCAACGTAATGCATAACGTTAAAATTTGAATTTACGTTTTATTCTTCTTCATCAGTAACACCCATCGCAATATTAGTTAGTATTTAAAAAAAAGTAAGTAGCCTTTTCCATTACTTACACGTTAATACAAAACAGAGTTAAAATTACACCTAAAAACCTAAATATTAGGGAGGCAAAGTAATATTAAAACCCAGGGAACCACTAAGTCTTCACAGCATTTAATTAAGTGCAGAAACTTCCAGCCATTTCGTGTTTTAAGATTAAAAATCTAATTTGTTCAGGAAACTTGTAATTGGGAGTCTAGGGCGCGAAATTTTTAATTACAACTTTCAAAGGACCCCGCAATGTATGCAATGAGTTCAAAATTAGTTTCGAAGTTCAATCGAAGGTTGTTCACGTATGGTGTAAAGTTGACTCATTAAATTTCGTTTCAAAGGAAAGTTAACCGATACGAGATAGATCTCTAAGATGTTGAAGTTGCTTAAACTCATTAGCGCTAAGCCTTTATAATTGGATAAAGGGTTCAATCTAGTTATTAACATTGGAATAAATAGATTGCGCGAATGTAACAAAGGGTGGCTCTTAGAATTATTAGGTTGGAATAAACAGATTGCGCAAACGTGACAAAGGGTGGTTCCTAAGAACCACATAAAATTCTAATAATTGTTAGGTTAGCATAAATATGTTTCCAAGAGAAACCGCAAATTACTGCAAACTAGAATAAATTATATCCAATACATAGCAGCTGCACTGTGTCAGAATTGCACTGTCGCTTTCACTTTGTTTTATTTCATCTATTAAAGCACCTCTCTGTGTATGTTTATCCTATTTATCGTATTAATCTATTTATTTATTTATTTATTTGTACATTTTTTTTACAGCTCCCATGATTAAATTACTTTACCTATACCTACGCTCTCATTTGCACATATGAAACGACCAGCAGCGCTTCCTCCTCCTCCTCGTCATGGTTGCCCTGAAAACCAGCGTCACGGCATTTACATGTCTGACACTATGCTGAATGGCACCCAATTTGGTGCATTAAACATAGTGTTAAATTTTTGTTCTTAATTATTTTCTTAACTGTATTTATTATTTTATTTTATTATTAATGTTTTGTGTCTTGCAGCAAATAAACGATTTTGATTTGAATTGTTTTTTTTAGTATATATGACGATTTTCATAGGAACACTTAATAGGGATAAATTTAAAAATGTTTCGTTTTTATTTGAAAGTGAAGATGATTTCAAGATTTAGATTTTGTCTTGTTTTTGTTTTGTTTTGTTATGTTTTGTTGATTTTAGCTTATCATTATGAAAATAATAAGAAGTAAGTATAAAATTAAATATGTACTTAGATGAAGAAGAAGATAAATTTAGTATAAAATTAAATGTCTACAAAGATTTATACATTAACCACCTTGTTCCCTTGAAATAAGACGCAAAAATGTAAGTACTATTAGGTACACTCAAATTTACTATTACACTAAAATACAAAATCCACTCACACTTTTTTTTATTAAGAAAAACAGACAGTTACATTACCTATACCACAGAGTTATTCATAAGCTAACAAAGTTTTCACCAATGTACTCGTATGTTATACTTTTAGGAATTAACTACACAAAGCTAACAACTTATATTAAAACATGCACTTAAAACAATGCTTAAAACAGTTACTCTCTAGATATTGATTGAAATGAAATAGTTTTCATAACTTATGATAAAAGGTAACTAAATTACAAAGTCATTTTAACTTCACTTACATAGCTACCAAAACTGTCATAGAATATGACGTTATTATGATTATATTTGATATTATGAGTGGAACACGCCTTTGTCGGGAAGCGATTTCTTGAATCATTATCCTGCAAAATTGTATAACGTACATATGTTTGCACCGAGTACTTATACATGAGCATTTCAATGAAATATTACTGAGGAGATATGGAGAATCGAGAATGTTGTTCAAAATTGTATAAAATAAAATTTGGTCATTATGTTCCCTACGCATCAAGGCAAGGGGACAATGTATTTAAGCTCGTGATTTTAAAACTTATAAGGTTAACGTTTCGTAAATTTCCTTAGAATGCTTTTGATAGAATCAATGTATCATTGGTATTGAGGATTCCAAGTTGCAGATGCATACTCCAGATGAGGACAAACAAGTGCGTTATATAACAAGATGAAAGCATTAACATTTTTAAAATCGCTACCTGCCTGTAAATAAACCGCAACATCCTGTAACCTTTCGCAACTATCCTGTCAATATGTGATGAGAGTATGTAATAAAAAATGTAAATGTATGTAATATGTATTTCTCTTTATCTTTTTATCTTTTTTTAATAGTTGTGGATCAAATTGAACTCTCAGATCCCTAATTTCAGGTGTTTTTTTAAATCGACGTTATTTTTTTTTGTTATAAATAAATATTAAATTGTACAAACACTTGTCAGTGTTTAAAATTAGATTAGACTTTATGGAAACCCCTTTAGTAACAAACAAGTACGTTTTTTTTTTTAATAACTATGTAAAATATTTAATCCATCAAAGATTTGTGCCTATCTCTTTCAAACTAAACAGAATTTTACGTCGAGTTTATATGGCTAATCGATTTCATAACATCACAGCTTGCATATCGGATCTCTCTGTCTAATCCCTGTCTAATTAGCAGTTTAAAATCCGTATAACATCCGTATTCCTTGGCCGATTTTAATTTAAATTTCACTTGTGTGATTTCTTTAACAGTATTTTCATATTTTGTTAAGAAACGCGAAAAATAAAATCCATGCCAATTCCTTATTACTTACCTGTAAAAGAGCGTAAATATGCAATTACTTCGTAGGTGTATAAATAAGGTTCACTATTGACGTCTCGAATGGCTTTGTAAGGTATCGTGAAAAGATTTGAGAGGCCCAATAACCTTACGGGTTGGTCTTTTATCTCCAATGAATATCTATCAAAGGATTGTATTTGTATGGTATTGATGTAATTTGGTCTCCATCTTTTGTTCGTTTGATATTTTTTCTATTACTTTTTCTTTGAATATCGTATTCGAAAAAATATTGGAATATCTTAGAAGTATATTTGTCATACTGTTTATGGTTTGAATAATAAGATAAATAATAATAGAAACAATAAATTTAAATTATACAGTAGATGATAGTGCTACTCTGTTTGTATTAAATAAACTGAACTAAATGTGTGCCTACATAAAAATACGACATTAACCTATACCGATACATTTCAATCATTCACTGTCAAGTAACGCTACAAGCGCTACGCCGTAGACCGTAGCAGCATTTTCCTCCTATATGGCGAAAATCGGCTACGAACCAGTGCACACACTGGGTGTCACAAATGAGTTCTTTTTCTCCCTCAGGTACCAAGCACAGGCTCAGTATGTCATCGCGAGGCTACCGGCACTCTATGTCACTGTTGGTGAGCAGTATGTCCCGGGACGATGCGGGCGCTTACCGCTGTGCAGCGGAAAATGTGCAAGGACGCATGCAGGCTGAACTCTTCTTACACAGTAAGATTTGAATTAGGTTTTTATTGACCATCTTAGTAAGGTAAAAGACAGTTTTCTAACTCAGACATTTTATTTTATAACACTATCAATCTATTAACGGCACACAGCTGGATACAGGCGTTTTTAGGGCTCCAAAGCCAAATTAAAAAAAATACGAATTTCGATACATCCATTTGTCACGGCGATTTTTTTGTGTGTCTGAATTATTATAACATTTGAAATTTGGTATTGTTGTGCAATAGTTAAGGAGATTAAAGAAAATGAGGGTTTTCTTATTTCTGTTAAATTCATCATCATCATCATCCTGAGCATCTATTTGTCCAGTATTCATCATAATGATATGCCTTCCAAAATTTCCTCCATTCAATCTTAGATCAAGTCTCTTAGATGAAACCTCTCTTCTCCACTTCCTGCCCACTGTTGCAACATGTCGTCAGACTATCTAGCTTTAGGTGGTCAATCACGTCTTCGGCTGCCTCTTCTAGACCTCCACTCTGTAAATAAACTTTTTAATAAGCATGTAATAAATGAGCTGGTAAAATTGAGTTCACCAGTCACGGTACGGAAAAATAAATTGGGCCTTTTTCATAATAAGGAGAACTTATTTAGAGAAGCTACATGCATTACAAATTCGTTTCCACATGTAAATAAAATTGTAAAGCGGATGTAAGCTCGGCTTAAATTTACTAACAATTTTTTTTTGTTTTAAAGTTATATTCTTATATTTCATATCATTTTAAGCATAAAACTATGACATTATTAAAAAACAAATCATCAAAATTATTTCTTTGATAACGTGCGAAGACCGATCTCAAATTAAAATCTGTTACAGTGTTAACAACGACAACAACAACCACAACTACGACGACAACCACGACCACAACAACCACAACGACGCCACCACCCACAACAACCATCGTTTGTAAGTATTCCATTTCATTTTATGTCACAAAGAAACTATTTTCTAGAAAATAACTCGTTCTAGTCAAAGGAAGCTCGTTCCGGATTTTTTTTTTTAATTAACTCTTTCTTCGTCATTGGCTTGCTGTTAGATTTTCCGCGCCCGTTTTTAGTTCAAACGATAAAATATAATTTTGCATAGCGCTTGCGGAACTATTTAAAAATGTAATGAACCTACATTATTTTAACTGAGGGTCTTAGATGACAGCTGATAATACGTCACGCTCTCATACATGATAATAATGGCTGCTACAAGACCTCCGCTAATGGAATCAGCTGTTGGCGCACTCTCGGTTATGAGTTGCCTCTATTACACGTTTATGTATAACTTAATCACTTTTATTGGATTAAATAAGTTGTTCGTTACACAATAAATAAGTAATGTCATTGATAAATAATTTTGATTTTGCAAAGGTGTGTTAAACCTGCTACAGATGTTACTATGATTTTTCTATCTATTCTATAAATATGTTTATCGTTGTCTAGAACCCATTATACAAGCCTAGAGCTAGATGAACTTGTGTTAGATTGCGCAATGTTTTTTTGAAAATAATTTATATAATATTAATGCGACATAGTACTTAAATGTACAGTTACAGTGGAAATGGTCTGTACATTTTAAAATGTATCAGTTACGGACATTTTGAAAGCGTTGAAAATGATAATCTGCTTGGGAAAATATGCTAATTTAGATCGCATTGCACTATTGTGTACAAATGCGGTTAGTTGACTCAATTATAATTACAATTATTGACGAATAGCTCTAAAACGGATATATTGGAAAATTATTATGGCAGCATATTTCTATTGAATCGCTTTGTTTATGTTTCTTGGTGCCTCAGGTGCCAACCATCTGTTTCTGTCTTGAATGAATAAGTGTAATTTTAATAACAATCACTTTTGTTGGTGATTTTAAATCATTTTAGTTTTAGGTCGTTACACAAGTGCTGAACAGATCATTTTAAACTAATCTAATTAAATATGATAGTTTTTTTATTTTTTTAAACCATATATTATCTGTATTTATTTTAAATACTTGTCAGTATAGGAATACTAAGTATATAATCAATATCACCATCTATCCGATCCAGTCATGGCGGCTTAATGTAAATATTTTTTTAAATTATGAAATGTATCTTAATATATTATTCTGAACAACTTGACCTTTCAGGGATTCTAAACAAGAAGCTTTAACGATTTTCAATAACTGTCAAAATGTATGGAAATGGCACATGCTTCCGTCTGCTTACGTCATTCCAATACATTTTCGATAACGATGACGTTCACAGAAAACATCTTGTCTAAGGATACAGGGATACCAAAGTATTCATGGTAAAGAGGTTGTTAAAAGTCAACAGTGTTATATAAAGAGTAGCCATAATAAGAGTTGGAGTATTTTTAAAACCCTCCTCTTTTTCTTTGCAAGCTGGACTGTCAAGTAAATGAACTACTATTTGCCTATAGATGACGCTGAGCAGCACTTAGAACAGCTGCACCGTGGGGTCCTGGAGGACCCGGGAATGGGAGACCCATACATCGTACTGAGCCAACATCAGATGCAGAACATTGGTAAGAAAATATACTCACGAACACTTCAATGGCTTCAATATTTAAGACGACGCTAACGCTCAGATAAGGAACAAACGATTAATGTAGTTAAAAAAAGTCGTACGAATCTGCAGTTGCATATCAGGGTTACTCGTACATCTAACTAGCATAAAATTACTATAGTAGTGTTGACCTGATACAAAATCGTTCATAAGCCGTGCCCTGTAAACGGCTTCTCAGATCAGAAAATGATAAAATTCGTGAAAAATATTAAGCATTGTCATAATAAATTTTGAACTGAACATCAAATGAGAAGCATGACAATGAAAATAACATAGTTCTAAGTATGCTTAACATTTCTATAAGGTGACTCTAAATCATCGAGTGAAATGCTGATGTATCGGACTTGTCACACAACATTGAGAATAAAACCGTTTGAAGTTAGTTAATATCTGTGTTTAAATTTGGTTTGAATAAACCTGAATCCAGTGAGTGCCAAAGCACGTTACTGTTAAATTTTAAGACCTTAAATATCATCCATTTTAGAACGAGTAGTGCAAAGGACTTAGTTGAGACAAATGTGTAACTTAGAGTGGAAGTTACTCTTGTGCATTTGTACGTGCCGCAGACGGCAGTTATATTTGTCACAGGGAAACTTCCTTAGGATTGGAATGGTTTAATTGAATTAAAAACTACAACTTTCGCATATAACACCAAATAAAATAAAAACCTCGATGTTTAGAAGAAAAATACAAATGTAATACTGTAACCACCTTATTCATAAACGTGCATTCAACCAAATTTAATTAAATTATGCTTTGTCACTTTCTGTCGGTTGGAAATGTCACAATGATCAAGGACGCACTGACTAAGGACAAAGCATACTTTAGCTATTGTGCGTTTATGAATATGAGGGTTACCTGTTCATCTTGTAACGAGGAAAATCTGTGAAAGTCACATTTGAGATGTTACCTATACTAAACCCCACGTATGTCTTGACACAGGTCTCTGGCCAAAATTTGTATTATTTTTGTTTTTTTTTCGCTTATATTCTTGGACTGTATCATAATCCGAAGAGACTAAAACTTGGTACTTTTTTCAACTTAGACATACAAGTGGTTGATCTAGGATAAACATGCTAATTATGTGCAGCCTCTAAACGAATGCAGGATTAAAACATTCAATAACGCATTCATTTCAATTTGGTTAGGTAATTCGAAATGCATCGAAAGCACTAACCGCCTAATCATGACTTTGCGGCAGGGACGGTGGTGTATGACGCCACTGATTTTAGTCTTATAAAAAGTGCAATTACTGTTGAATCTACATCGGTGTTAGCACAGGCTGTGACTAAATCAAGATCTGGTTGCAGACATGGTGACGACGATGTGACCAGAGGCCGCAGGGAGCGGCCACTCCCCCTGGAGCGAGGGCTGGCCCCCTCTCTCAGGCCGTGCCCCTCGCCCCGCGCTGCCCTGGGTTCTACTCGCCGTGGCCCTCCTTACCGCGTGACCTCCAGGCCTAACAAGGAAACTCTAAGACTTTAACTTGACTTCACATCGTTAGTGGTTTCAAAAGTTTCGCAAAGCCGATTCCGTTTCTAAAGTTTTATTTTAAATGGTTGCTTCACACAACGACTTCTGTTTATTTTGTATATTTCAGTGATAGATAAGCTAGTTAAGGCTAAATTTAAGGTGTTCGCTGTACATAATTTTGCACTGAGCTAGTCATATCAGATTTAGTACACGGGGTGTTGTGTTATTTGTATAATGTTAAGAGTATACGTGCCCCTGCGTCCTGATTAGACATTAATTACATGTAAATTAATTGTGTAATAACGTTCCCGGATTTGTTTTACCCTATTTGTAAAAAAACAGGGTTAAAAATTTGCCAAAAGTACCAAAAGCGCTGTTGAATATGTTAATTAGAAACATTTATCCAAAACCGAGTGGCTTCACATTTCGCAGCTGTGTCAAAATTTGTCGTTTCCTGTTTAAAAATATATGTAAAGAGCATCAATTTTCTGATCAAAGAGAAATTAATCAGTGGAAGATACCTCCGACGGAATTTCCCCTTAAAGGACAAAGGATTCGATACTTTGGATGAATCCTTTCAGCGAATCCTGAGAATGCCATTTTAGTCTTTTCGACCCAATATTCCCAACAGGCGCAATTTCCAAGTATTGTGTCTATAATAAGACCTGACGATTGAAAGATTCACATCTAGTTTAAGGACTGTATCAAACTGTTTCGTTGTACAAAGTGAATAAAGTTTTTGAAAAATCATCTGTTATTTAAGTTTTACTACCTACCGCCTCATTGAAGAAAAATTTAAGGGAAAAGGAAAAGGGGAGACTAAGAAAACCTTACATAGATCAATTAAAAGGAAACGTACCCTTGTTGTGCCGTATGAGTGCGCTAAAGAGTAGGTTCGGAATGGAAATTACTCTACTGACAAGAGTAAATAATGGATGACTATGTCATTATGAAATCGTGTGTTGGATTTTGACCCTTATGATTATCCCATATCAAAAACTGGAATTCGGCACGTATGTATTCATCGTGGAATGTAAAAGTAAAAGGTTTCATATTACGTTCATTAATAAAATGGTACAATACGAGTATATGTGAATTGTCAGATTACTAGTCGAGAACAGTACAAATACAAGTTTATTACGCTTTTTTGAGTGAAAAAAACTAATCATAGTTGCACATGATCTCATACAATAAACAGGAAAAGGTAGCAGACAGCACGCGTTAATAACGTGAGGAAAACCTAACGTATGGTTTGCGCGGTGAAATTTATGTTACACTAAGGAATCTTCATTATAATAAACGTACTGTCTGCTCGCTGAAATGCGGGCTTTTGAAAATATAGTTGGTTAACTCAAATGGATTACTTAGTGAAACATCCAACAAGCGCCTTCTAAAGTGTGTAATTAATTAGGTATAAACTTTATGTTATAATAGTGCAGTAATCTCTTTAAATACGCCATTTTCACGTGGGTAAAAGTATGTGTGTGTGTGAGAGTGTGTGTGTGTATTATTATTATTATTAAATGTGACTTTATGTGTCTCTTTGTTACATTTTCACGGCTTAACTGGTGAACCAACTTCGTTGCCATTTTGAAGATAACTTTGATAGGAGCATCAAGGAACGGCATATAACTTGACATCGCGAGAAGCTCGACAGTTTCCGAGGGAATAACGATAGACAACTTCGACGCAGACAACAGTTAGTACGCAGATAATTTATTTTAGTTTGAAATAAATTTGAAGTTTATCATAGCGTACCTACCCAAAGGTAAAAGGTAAAGATTTTCTTTTATATTTGCAACATTTTTATTGACCACGTGGTTTGGTTAGTCTAGTTGAAAGTCACCCTCTCTACAAAGCTAGCGGTCCTGTAAGTGTCGACTTTTAATATTTTGAAAAAATCCGTTGTTATTATTGTAATTAGATTTTTTTTACATTAAGTAATAATAACTAGTTCTATTTATTCGTTATTACGTTGATATTCAATACGCAGTATCAGACCACAATACTCAAACTTGACCTTATAACTCGTTGCAACGGGATTCTACAATGGTACACGAAATATTTTGTTGACTGTACAATTAATTATACTCCGATTGGGATTAATTTAATTTTATAATACCAATATTTCGTGGTAAACTATTTTGTAAAACTTATTTACGAGTACCTGCCTGCATGCGTATGCATTAATAATGACAGTGTCATAAGTCAATGAGTTTCGAAATTAAAAATTACTCAATGGATATCAAATGACAATCTCACATAAAGTGATCTAGTCCCAAATTAAGGGGAACTCCCTAAAATCATAGAATTTAAAAACACCGAATGTCGTAATTAAGAATTTTTACAATACCGAAAAAATAAAAGGAAGTATCAAAATCACAAAAACATTTTACCGAATATTATATTTATGAATGTTTAAAATTCCGAATTTTCTTTGTGCCAAAAGCATAATCATCATCATGATCATATCAGCCGAAAGACGTCCACTGCTGGAAATAGGCCTCCCCCAAGGCTCTCCAAAAGTATAATTCTGAATATTTAAATTCCAAAAAGTCACAAACCAAATCGGTAATTGAACTAACCAATTGAATTGAAGTATTTTACTTAAAACAAAAGTTAGTTGTGATGATGATCACATTACTAAATTAGGTCAATCTCATGTTGATAGGTTAGGTTAGGTTAGAGTTGCATCAAGGCGCGAAGCCAACTTCGACTTTGATTCAAAGTCGACTTTGTCGCACTTTTGTAACAGTTTTTGAGCAGTATGGATGTTAAACATTATACAAGGTACCCTATTACACAATATTTTATCAGGCGCTTGTATAAAATAAATCTTATAGAATTCGGACTGCTAAAGTTTTGGAATAATTAATATTCGGGATTCGGAATTACAAAATTCGTTTTTCCATTTTGTCGGGTTTGTGATATTCGGAACATTGTTTTTCGGGATTTAAAAAAAAAACGGAAATGTAATTAGTGATTTTAAAATCGGAATTCTGAAGTTCGTGTTAATCAAATTGGAAAAAACCGAGGTTATGTAGTGTACCCCAAATTAAGCTGTATAGACATGTACTTTATGAGTACTAATCCACCATAAACATACTTTTACAAATAAATACATATTTAAATACAACTGTATATAGAAAACATCCACGACTCAAAATGAATACTCGTGTTCATCACTCAAATAATTGTCCATACCGGGTATTGAACCGGCAACCGCTAGCTTCATACTCACTCGGCTAGTCGTAGTTTTTTTCCTTTTAATTTCGTAATATTATTATTTTACTCTAGTTATTGTTGTCCTAATAATTCGTAATAAAATAAGAATGTTTACACATTTATGAAAAAGAAAGCAATTTTCTATGCTTTTTCCTTTTATTTAAAGTACCCTTATTTTCCTCAAATATTAATACAAGTGTTTGTTTTCATATTTCATAAGTCGGAAGCATTTTAGCTACGAGAGCTTTGACGGATATTGACTTACAATATTTAAATCCTTTAGATATAGAGCTCTCCTGTCTCCACTTGAGACACGAGGTTAACTCCATCAGTTATAATTTACCTGATCCTTGATTTTAAGTATTTTATTAGACCGCCCTTGTTCAAAAGTTTCTCAAACAAAACTATACCTTTTGTTCTCATTCAGTATTTTAGTATTAGGTGTACCAATGTCATATGAAAAGTTTCTGAGATCGGTTGGAAAAAAAACTGAAGACGGAACTCAGTGGCATGCCATGGGAGAGGCCTATGTCTAGCAGAGGACGAAAGTGGGCTCATGATGATGATGATGAAGTAACCCTGGTTTCTTGATTCTTTGAGGGTTACTTACTATTAGGTTTAAGACAACAGTATCTCGGTACCTAGGCATACATAATCTTTATAATTGATATATCTTTAGTTTGTAAAATAAATGTTAACTAAAAACAATCCATGGACAGCGGCAAAAAAAAAGAATGAGTTCACCCTGTTAAAAATCTGTTGTTTTTATAACTTTTGGTTGAATATTTTAATTTGTTTTGTTTTGATTTTTCTTTTTAAGGTTCATTTGGAATTTGTTACTTATTTATTGTAGGAAAACTGTTTTTTTTTCTCATACCTACTCTATAATTTGGCTTTTTTTCGTATTTGTCAAATTTTACCAGTAAATTTATTCTATTCTTCTTTTCTATATATGTACTCAACTAGTACATATCAAAATTAGGAAATAAAAACTGACAGCTAGCTGAAAAGGGTCACCGACAGAAGAGAAGGGTTGTCATGAAGCCATAAAAAAGTTACAAAAAAACTTTTTGAATGATCAAATCTTACTGAATAAGCTCAAACCAACTTGACAGCACTCACTATCATTATTTAGTTTGCGCATTAACGAGATATAAAATTCTTGAAGCCACTGAATGTGTCAAACGATACAATATAACTACTATTTTCATAACATAATGTCCCACCGAGATACAGTTTTTTACTAGTACGGGGAACAAAGGAAACACATCATGATTGGATGTTTAAAGTAGACGAAAACTAAAAATCATGTAAGTACCTACCGACTATTAATCCGCTATGTTAATAGTGCCTTTACAGGATAAGATTTTGATGTAAGTAAAAAAACCACAATGTTTTTGTTAAATAAAGATTATAGTATACTGCCCTCGTTAGCCAAAAAGTGTTATCTCAGATGTAAATGCCAAAATAGATTCAATCCTCTCCGTTTAGTAATGAGGTTATGATTGCTTCTGGATTTTTATCTGATATGCTGCTAAATACTTGGCTTAGCAGGGCAATATAATTAATATTGTCGATACTGTTTTCTATTGTGATAGAGATACCGATTGCCAATTCCTTATTGTTATTATTGTCTTGAAATACCTTCATTGTGCTAGATCCACATGCTTCGTGATTACTACAAACACTGCAGTACGCAACTATATGATAAGGTGAGCATGATTTATTTCTATCTCACTCGTACGTACAGTTGCGTCCTGCGTGCGCGCAATCCGAAAAAAAAACGATATTAAGTTATTGTAATAAGGGTTAAATAACAAAAAATGTTGTTTGTTTTGTTAAATACTTAGTACAGAATGTCGTTAGGCATTAACTCCGCCGTTTTTGATTTTTTGGTGCAATAAACATAAAATAAATAAATAAATTCAACACAAGACTAATCTAGAGTAGGAAGAGAGATGAAACAAACTCAAGGTAAACGAAATTGTAGGTTAAGCTTATGTACATGAAGTACAAAGCTAAGTTACTAAGCTAAGAAGACACCGCGTGTGTTTGATGTCGACGTCGAATTGATTGACTAATCAATTACTGAACCGTGTAATTTCTTGGCCCTTAAAGTAACCCATTGCTGAAATCTGAAGTACGGTGCCACTACATACTTGAACTCCTACAACATCCAAGGCTTAATTTCATTATAGTAATTGCCTTAAAATTATCAATATATTAATAGCACACATTGTAGCGTCAAAAATGATAGTGTTCTATGACGTGTGACGTGGGTGTGTGTGACGTGAAGTCATAGAAAACTGTCAGTTTTGACGCATCTTGAGACGAGCATTTCAGTCGAGACCAGTTTATTAATACGGTTCTAAGACTCTCTAAGAGTAACCTGAGGTCTAAGATGAAATACGTCTATGATAATAATTTTATCGGTTGTCTCAACCTCACACCAGAACACAACAATACAAATCCTGCTGCTGTAGGAATTGAGTCCAATTTATGCGTGATTGTAATAATTGTAAATATAGAAAAAAAAAACCAACAAAAATAAAACCCAGTCAGTTAATTTAGTAGATTGTCCAAAGACTGCAGTCAGGTACAACCTCCGAGCAAGCAGTGGAATTAACCGGCTACAAGTCTGAAACCATTTGCTATAATTGATTACTCTCCAGCCAGCCATGTTACTCCCAGAATATTAAAGCACACTGCCCATGTAGACAGGTATAGTGGGTTAATGAAACTTGTTCCAGTGTTATGATATTCATTTACTAAACATACTACGAAATTCAACCCTACTTAATTGATCACGTGGGAAGAACAAATAGTGACATATAAAAGATGATCGCATGTTGTTGTTGCTGGTAACCAAAACTTCTAAGTGGGACGCAAAATTCAGCGGGACAGAATTAACTCCTAGCCGTAAATACTCAACGAGCTTAATCGTGTGGTAAAGTGGAATCTCTTGAAGTATTTTGAGAAAATAAGTTACGATTGTACACAACTAGGTTGCTAGGGTTACCAACGGTCCCCCTGATTCCATTTAGATATATATCACAAACGTTTTATATATGTTATGTCGCCATTATATCGTGTGCGGGTTTCCTCATAGTAGGTTAGGTTCGTAAGAACTAGTTTGCAAAACGTCTATGTAAGCAAAATGACTTAGTTTCATAAGATCTTGGTTGCAAAACGTCAATTGAGTAAATCGTGTTAACAGTTGCATGTGTCGGTTGAAGATTGGATTTAGTTCTATTACGTTTTGTTTGTATAACGCCCAAATAACAAAATGACCCAGTAAAACGACTAGGTAGGCATATTGTCAAAAATTGACAACGTCTAAGTGGCTAAACGTCTAGATAGTTGAATGACAAGAAAATCACAAACCTTAGTTTGTGAAAGACCTCTTAATATATTGATAAAGGAGGTGAGTATCTGGCTACTTAAAATCACCTTCACCTGAAACGTGTAACCGACTTTAAGACACCTCTCTCAGCGTATTACGCATATGCGCACTCTAGAATTACTTATGGTCTCATGCTCTGGGAACACTGTTGTCACGGGGAACAAATATTTATTTTACAAAAAAAATGTGTTAGAATACTCACAAATATACATCAAATGGAAGCGTGCAAACCACACTTTATAAAACACAATATACTTGCTCTCTCGTCTATGTCTTTTAAATCTTTATTCACAGTTAACAGGCCTAAAAAGAAATAACCGCAATAACAATAAGCTCTACTTTCCAGCTTCAAAATTAAAATTGGTAAACTCAAATCCGCATAATATGACAATTAAGATCTATAACCACCTTCCCAACTCCTTAAAAGATATTGAAGCAACTAAATCTTTCATCAACAAGTTGAGAACATTTTTGGTTAACAAATGTTTTTATACTCTAGGGGAATATTTTAAATTTTTCTTTAAATTAGTAATGTATAAATATATTTAAATAGCCCTCTGATATTGCTGTACCCTTGCAGGGTGTCACATACAGTGTATAATGTTCCATCCTAATTAGCCTGTAAATGTGATATGCAATAAATAATATGAATTTTGAGTTTTGACCTTATATAACCTTGTCCTTATGCAATCATGACGTTTTGCTACTTAGACGATTTAAAATCAAGACCTTATACTATCCAGACACTTTGCATAATGAGTCATCGACGCAACTAAGGCTGTGTACAATTTAGATCTAACTAATGCTTCTTTATCATTTTACAACCACGACGTTATGCTTTCTAGGACATTGTAAAAAAAAGGCGTTTTGTTTAGTTGGTTGTTTTGTAACAACGACGTCTTTTTTACATAGTCGTTTTACAATCTAGTCTTTACGAACCTAACCCCTCATAGTACATAATTTTTTGTGTGTGATGGCAGATGATGAAGGCATTTTATCTTAGTCTTTAGGGTTGGCAATATATTGGATATCTTAGAATTCCGTCAGGTGACTTGTGTTATAATTATTTCCCCTTCCTTTTTGCTTTAAAAATTTCGTTGTATTTTTTTATTAACAATGATAAAGCCATGTAAGTGCTTTCAGCTTCAGTGACGCTATAAGAACTAATATTAGTTTATGAAGCTCTGGATAGCTTGTCGTCGCTCGTCATTCTATGGCTCGTCTCCAGATCGGACTTCCATTATTACCTAATTCATGTACAGGTTTCTCCTCTCAGCGCGTCCAACTGTCTTATCCTTCCTCTTTGTCCTTTTACTAAATATACCTGTGACAGCTAGTACAATCAATAACACGTATTTCTTTATTTTTTAAAGATTAAAAAATATATGTAAATATTCGTTCAAATCAACAAACAGATTGTACACTAGTTACAACACTACTATATACAAACAAACGTCTAATTTACTTTTTATTTTACAAACATGTTAATAAAGTGTATATTTCCGAGAAGATTGTAGGAATAAAAGGGTACTTAGTCTCTGAAAATTATGACTAAAACTTGTAAATTTACGCAATGGGTACAAGTTTGGAAGTTTATGATGCTTTTTTTCGTTCACGAAGGCTAGAAGGGACGTTTTCCTTTCTGTGGAATTTAGGACTTGTACTTAATCTTTTAACTTTTTTCTTATCATACTTGTACCCCAGGCAGTCGAATGGACTTCTTTAGTATTTCGATCGTTAAATATTTAATTCCAAACAAAAGAAAAACGGCCAGGTCTTCCCTTTCCGTTCCTGTGTCATCATCAACTCCTTTATTAAAATTCATATTCAAAATATTTTTTTGCATATCACTTTGACATAGGTGGTGGTGGTGGCGGGTTTGTTTGCCATCGAATAATTGACTGTTTTGTCCCTTTTACTGCGTGAGAATTGGCAGAATCTGACAATTTGCCATAATGGGCTTTGGGCCTTCATTTTGGTTCGCCCATGTACACTCGATATAGTGTTCAAATTGCTGACGTTATGATAGCTCAAGCTCGCATTCAAATCATAATAAAAAACAGTCGTAACGCTGGCAAAATAATTACAATATTAAACCAAATTATGGTAACAATGTTAAATAGAAGCCATGATCAGGATCCTGTCATACCGTGTTCTGACAGCCAAACAAATCCCTCATAAAAAGCCAAAGAAGAACTCTTTCAGATCAGAAGACAAATACCGGCTAACATAGATGACCCAACCCGCATAAAGGTCAAAATCAAATTATAATCTCGAGCGCCACGCATACAATTTCACACGCAACGCTATATTCCCGCACTTGATTTCGGAGTAAATTATTCATTAATAGGCCCCACACCCAAACGATGACCCTTGGACCCTTGGGCCCTTGATTTTCTCTGAAACAAGGGCGAGCGAAGGCGAACAAAGGTGAGTGGCAATTGTCAAGAAGAGCCCGAAGCGACGAGTAGCGGGAGTTCGTGCGGTGGACGCTAAAGTTTTTAATTACTAAATAATTGTGTGTAAATAAGTTTAAAAAAAACACATGATGTGCTAGAGATCGAGACTTTTACAAATAGTTTAGTTTATTGTACGGATTTTTGCGATAAATACAGGATGTATTTCGATTAATTGGAAACACCGGAGCAATTAGTGCATGATGTGTTAGTTGCATTTAACCCCATTTCTATTGCGAGTAATTCAAATCATGTTTCCACGACAGTTTTGTTTTAAATAACTGGTTATCAATAAAATACAAAGTTTAAAATTTGCAGACAATTGTGTATTTTTTTCCCGCTTTGCATGTTATGCCTAAAGCTATGCTTATTATGTTTTTAAAACATTGTTACAATATAATCATGTTACAATGCTACCTTACTGTAAACCATTACTTATTTTTGTATTGTGTCAATACGAGAATTATTAATTGGGTCAATTTATGTCTAATCTGTCAAGTATAAGGATATTAAATCCTTTAGCGTATATACTATTGCCAAATGAATAAATAAACTATGTCTTTTCTATCCCTATTAAAATATGGTGTTCTATTGCTTGACAAACGTTAATCCAGTCCGAATCCTTTTTAAGTAAGGAAGACCTGGTCAAGCATGTCACACAAAAATATAACTATAACAGGGTTAAAATGTAAGAAACCCTTATCACTCTGACAGTTACATCAACATGTTATTTGGTTATGTGAGTCCTAGTATTTTTTGTCTGTCAGTTGACAGACAAAAAGACATACGAAATTGATTAAAATATAAGGGTATCGTTTTTTCATTTAGCTACGGAACCCTAAAAATGGATTGCGTTTGGATAGCTTGATATTGCCAATATCAATTTGACGAAAAATTGGCAATATTCTCCACAACGCAATGATAGACTTTATTAAATCCTTTTTCTATTTTTGGAATACCGACAAAAGTTTTATTAAATAATACGGGTAAAGTTTTGTCTATGTAAATTCACTGTACCAATCTATGCAAATATGTTTTGTATATAAATGTCAACTCGATGACAGTACTTATGCTTTACCCGCATTTAAAGTTGAGTCAGTGATGACATCATAAATCTAACTGAGCTTGTATATTGTTAAAAGAGTCTTGATAAGCAGTTGGTGGTTAAGCGGATAGAATGTACATAAAGGCAATTTTATAAATAATTTCATTTTATTTTTGACAAAAACATATTTTGTAAATATGGGTTCAAGAACATGAATTTTTAGACACTTTATCTAAACTTTAGTTAGACGTGCTTGCAGACTATACAACGAAAGTGAAAAACGGGTAACGATATTTTTACTTGCAGTTTGAGTTCCGAGGGATATTTTACTTAAATTTAAGTAAAAGATCGACGACGCGCTGGCCTAGTTGTTAGTCACCCTGGTTACTAAGACTCGCGGATCCCTCAGTCAAACTGTGAAAACAGTTTTGCGGGACGTTGTAATAGACCTAAGTTTGTTACCATGGTAAATAAATAAATAATAATAAAAAAAAACCTAGTATGTGCAGATTTTTGTGTGGTGAGCGCGAATATTTGTTCCTGAGTCATGGCCGTTTTCGTACCCATAGTACAAGCCAAGAGCTTACTTTGGGACTGGGTTAATTGGTGTGATATCGTCCCCTGATATTTATTACTTTATTTATTAAGTTAAATTGTATTGAGTGTGTTTAAGTCTAGTGTGTGTGTATATATATTGACGACACGTTGGCATAGAAGCATGCTCCCACGGACAACCAGTTAGTGTTTTTTATCGTAGTAACTTTTTGCATTGAGCTGCCTTTTTATTATTAATAATCTTACAACCGAGATATAAGCATCTAGAGGCATCTTAAAAAAAGGCCCAGTACCTGGTTTCCTCATTACCTGCTCCGCTTTCGTCAATAAACATCCTCCGAGCATTAACAACATTGACTGATCGACGGCTTCCTAAGTAATTAACACAGCCTGCATTTTCTCAGGGCGGTCGTTGGCTTAATGTGACGCATAAAATTACTATAAAACAGAGTTATCTAGAGCTAATGGCGCGGGGATCTTATTTATTACACCTGGGCTATAAATTCAAAATTCAACCTGGAATTCATGGAACGATTAGACTGGGGCCTTACTTTCTCTGTTATGGGGTAATCGGCAATACGAGTAAACAAGATGGACGATAATGTCAGCTAAAACGTGCCTGTCGGTATAGCATTTGGGATGGCAATTGATTTTAGGATGTTAGAATGTTCGTGGGAATGTTTTTATTTAGGAATAATTTATGTGGATGCGAAAAATGTTATCTTAGGTGAACGGTTTATGTATAAATTACGTTAGAGATACTATTGTTATCTTAGGATTAATCAATCAATCAAGATTAATTAAGGTCTACTTTTTACCAACGATAATTCTTAGAATAGAGAACCTTTTCGAAAATATTTACTTTACCACCAATTTGAGTGGAATTATTCCAAGAATAATTTAATAACGTAATCTTGTTTTGTGCTGTCAGTGCTGCGATATTAACGCGACACACATTTTCTAATTCTTCTTCTTCATATATGAGTTGACGAATATTCAGCCACGCGATTTTCCAATTCTATATAATACTATAGAAGAAAGTTGAAGAACGGAAACTTTGACATCGTTCCCTTGTACAGCAATATATGCCGATTAAAACATTCGTTCATCATTCACTCTATTACTCGTAATCAAGTTTAGTAATTCCAAGTATAACCGTACGTTTGATTGCATCGAAAAACATCCACTTTTTACTCGAGGATACCATTTGTGGAATAGATATCATATTCAAGTTTGGTCGAATCCACTTTAAAAAAATCAACTTTGTGAGGGTTTTGGCTTTACTCAGGATTCGCATTTAAGACAGCTTTATTGGGAGAGTTGCCGTGGCAACAAGAAAATAGATGGATTATTATAATGATATTAAAAAATCCGTCCAAAATATGGTTACCTACTAGATCTCTATAATATAATATTTTAGTTGCCTGTCAAGTAAATATAACAGCTACCACATGGTCAACAAATTATAAGAAGAAAATTGGTTTAACACATTGAAATTGGGACATTCATATATGAATTTATGTCAATCCTTTATTGTACTTTACACAAATATTAAAATAACACATTATTATAAAATCATAATTATGCACAAATGCAAAAATGTACGTACATTGCGCGGTTGAATGCCTCTATGCGTTCTCTAATTAATTGTTAGTGCAAATTAGCATTAATCCTAACCCAATTTAGTGCCTAAATTAATTATTTGTTGCATTGTGTGCTAACCTAGCCCACGTAACGTAACCTATTCTGCATATTTCCGGAATACCAAGCCTGAATCAGCTGAAAAACTGTGAAATTTAGTGTTTATTGAGTTTAGAAACGTGCCATAAGTTAAAAAAACGAATGAAAAATGAGCTCCTATTTTCAGTTGATGTTATGTTCTAGTATTAAGTCCCAAAAAAAAGTTGGATATAAGTTTAACCTATGTATCTGTATAATATGTGTATCTGAGTACCTGCGTATTGGTGTCTGTGAATCTGTGTCTGTGCATCTGTGCATCTGTGTGCCTTTGTACCTGTGTGTGTCTGTTTATCGTGTATGTATGTCTGTGTATCTGTATATCTGTGTATGTGTGTCTGTGTATATGTGTATGTTATACACAGTCACGCATACAAAGATAAACAGACAGTTTATCTGTATATGCGTGTCTGTGTATCTGTATATCTGTGTGTGTATGTGTGTGTCTATGCATCTGTGCGTCTGTGTATGTGTGGCTGTGTATCTGTGTATTAGTCTGTGTACCTGTGTATGTGTGTCTGTGTATATGTGTATGTGTGTCTGTGTATATGTGTATGTGTGTGTATATGTGTATGTGTATCTGTGTATCTGTATATCTGTGTATGTGTGTCTGTGTATCTGTGTATGTGCCTGTATACCTGTGTATGTGTGTCTGTGTATATGTTTATGTGTGGCTGTGTATCTCTGTATGTGTCTCTGTTTATGTGTGTCTGTGTATCTGTGTATGTGTGTCTCTGTATCTGTGTGTCAGTCTATGGCATTGCAGTTGCAATAGAGACGGATCAATTTGGACGCATTTTTGATTAAAGGTAGTTTAATCAGAATATTTGTAGCTATGTTTAAGATAACAGCTGTGAAAGGAGTCAGCATTATTGCGGGTTTAATATTTTTCATAGTTAAACCAAAAACAGTTGACACCAACATAGCGAAGTCTGTATAGATAAAAATACTGAGCAGTCATTTGTCCTTTATAGCACCATTTTCTTTGTCCCGAATCATTCAGAGGGTTTTTATTTCGTTTGAAACCAACTCGTTAGGGTTCAGTTTTCTCAAAAACGTAACCTTCTTAGATTTTTCTTATGCAAGTTTTTTTTTTAATTTGGCAAACGCATGAACATCCAAAAGAAAAAAAAAATAGATTATTTTTGGAAAAAAATCTTTGGATTTCGGTTAACAGTAAAAAAAAAAATTGACAAAGAAACATACATATATTTTTTTAATTTAGTGTTCACACAAACAACGCCAAAATAAAGGTTACTCAAGTAGTTTACGTAAACAAATATTAGCACAATTATTATAGCACTATAATGGAAAGACAAAAATCATTTTTGTAAGGCTTCTACCGTCACAAATTATAATGACTGCATAAACCAAATATTTTAAATAAGCTTGACTTTAGCAGTCATGCAATCTCAATTTTATGACTGACACTTCTTCATTTCTTAACTTTCAAATAATGCATTGTTTAATACCTTCGCATGGTTGATAGGTAATCCCATGACCACAAAAATCCATGTTATATGTCGTATTTAGCTTCTTACCTCTTAAATTAATCAATCAATCAATCAAAATCATTTATTTCAGCCATCTTTAGACCATAATAATATTATTACAAAGTGTTAGTAAATTAAATTAAAAAAAAAAAAAAAAAAACTTAACCTAATGTTAGTATTACATATTTTTACTGAGCACATAGGTTTTAAACTAAGCTAACCTACTTAGGCTGATATGCCAGTACGTGAACCAGACAACAATGATTCACATACTGACAATCGAACCTCTGGGCGAACGTCGCCAAGATGCTGTTGGAGCTGGCCCGCACCCTGCGCACCAGGGATGTGCAGCGTTTTCGCACATCCCTGGTGCGCAGGGACCAATATAAATAAATTTTAATACGCACTAGTTTATTAAAGATGTTGTATGCTAGGTTTGTTGTCATATTTCTATGGTTCACAGATCAAACTTACCATCAGGAGGTCTGTGTTAATTTGCCTTTTCGTTGTCATAAAAAATACTTGTGTCTTTTACAACTTATCATATTTAAAAGCAAGGGTCACTTATAAGACAGGAGTTTTAAAAGTTAAATATCCAAGCAAAGTCAAGTCTTGACAATCGCTTAGCATCATTGGACTATTCTATTTACAACTCAGTACCGACCGAAATTAAGACTCCAAAACAGATAGTATTTTTAAAAACAAGGTTCAATCGCTTTTTATTGACTAGACATGTTACAGCATTGATGAGTTCACTCAGAAGGATCATTGTTCCAACAATCTAAATATGTAGTGATAACTATGATAACTTTTATGAATTACTTAACTTATTTTTAAAAATAATATTTTAATATTTTAATTAATTGATTACACATGTCATGTTTTAAATACTTAATTAGACTCGTCAAATGTAACTGTTTTTTTAACAAAAAAAAAAACGTTATTTTCTATTTCTACAGAACCAAGTAAATGTTTGCTGTAGCACTTAAACGCATCTTTAGCTCGAGAATTCCGTCCAAGTATTCCGCCTCCAGGAAACATCGCACGAGTACTGTGCCCTTCTGGGTTCCCTTTATTTTGTTTATTCGTCGTTTTGAAGATTTGCGTTTCATTGTGTTGATTCACAATATTTGAACTGTGTGGGATTTTTATTTCATAACCTGTGTTGTTATGAAAACTGTTGAATTAAAATATAAATAGGTACAATACCTTGCACTGTGTTAGTGGTAAACTGTTAAAGTACTTACAGAAGAAGCATATATGGAATGACCTTGTGATTGTGGTAAAAACATCACCTTCTGCGCGAATGGAGTTGTGGTTTAGAAGTACAATTCATGAGATGCCATGCATAGATAGCATCGCATCTTACCTCTAAGTAATAAACATATTTGACTAAAACTTAAAATATTCTTTTAAAACGGTAGAAATAAAATGCTATTTTCTAATTAGTGTTATTGTTCTTGATAATCATAAAAGAGATCTAGAAATATTAAACTCTACAAAATCTTAAACCTGCTACAATTAATGAGATGCCATGCATAGATAGCATGGCATCTTACCTCAAAGTAATAAAATTATTTAACTAAAGCTAAAAATATTATTTTAAAACTGTAGAAATAAAATGCTATTTTGTAATTGGTGTTATTGTTCTTTATAATCATAAAAGAGATCTAAAAATACTAAAGTCTACAAAATTTTAAACCCTACAAACGCCTGAAACAACTCGTCTACAAGAAATAAAAACAATTACACAAAATTGTTATTTTCACGAACAAGCCGGCTCAAAATGGCGCCGTGAGAAGTGCGTCGAACGTTAGGAAACAACGGTCCCTTGTGCAATCAAACGTTGGTTAATTAAGAACCATGTCGCTCTAAGCCCCGGGGTCCCGATGTTTTGCCCGGTCCCAACGGCAGTTACAATTTTAACAAATTGACGTTTTTGCACGAACTTTTTTTGGAGATCCTCGATTATTATAAAGCAAGGGGAGTTATTGTGTTAGTGTGGTGAGAAAGTTTTTGCTGTAATGTTCTGCCCGTAAAAATATTTTTTTGGATAAAGCCCTTGTTCAATTATAGTTTTTGGGTACCCACAGTGCTGTTACGGACGCTGTTATGCAATAATGTCCACAAGTATTTAGCAATGGTGTTCTCAATACTCTCGTTGACTTTATATCTCTAAATAATTGAGGGATAACACATTTTTACGTAACACCATCCTACTATGAACGTTCTTCTTGGGAAGCATTAGTTTCTGGTAATTTTTATGTTTAACTGTGGTCATGTGGCCTATCTACGGGTTAAGTAAATATTTATATTATTTTGCAAAAAGCATGTATGCCATATGAGATCTAGAGAGATTTAGGATTGCTCTTAAGATTTTTGTCTTACGAATGCCATGTGCATGGGTCACAGATCTTACTTACCATCAGGTGGTCTGTGTGTCCATTTATCTTCACCATGTCATAAAAAAATGTAGTAAGTAAGGTCAAAAGTTCAATCTGTGACCCACCTTACTTCCAAAGTCAATCTGACATTCTACAGCAATAAGGTTGAGTTTACTATCAATTACAAATATTTAAGCAGATTTTCTTTGACATGGTTAGCAAATTAACGTCCGTGACCGTATGTCCATAAGGTTGAAAATGTGTCTCTTTGTTGTTGCAGATTGTTCTTGTTACGAACTATGATGAACGATCTTTATTATTTATTTATTTCAAAAAACTAATACACTATGATTACAACAAGAAACACTATGATACAAGGTGCTAAGAAAGCTTCTTCTATACCAGGCCTGAATATATTTTTTACTGTAATAATGTTAATTAGTTTAGGAATTATTAAGGTTTGTATAATACTGGTAAATAAGGCTACCTTGTAGTACACTCCATTGGCTAAAAATAGCCATAATTTTAGATTAACCATTATTTTGAATGCATGAGCATGCATGCTCTATAAAGAATGAATACAGTATTACGGGTTTGAAGTCAAACATTCTGAGACCTCAAGATCTAAGTCAAATAGAACTTGTTCGATCTGTCTGTCCAGGAGACTGTAACGACCCAAATTGAATATTTGCCTTTACCCAAAAAAACTCTCTACATATTATTAAACGAAGTGAAAATGTCTCAAAAGGCGTTATTACTTTTATTCATTTTGAGTTCAAAAATACTGATACAGAAGATTCCAAACTTTCAAACGTGAGAATTGTGAATGAAAGAGAGAGTATTAAGAAAGTTTCCCGTTTCGTGTTCCAAAGTATGCCCCAGATAACAATATCTTCACAAGTCGAAACTTATTTATCGCACCTTACCTGTTTTCCTCTCTACTTACAACAAAATAGAAGAATAAATATAAAAATAACACGTTATAGTTTCTTTTTTTGGAAAATACACACGTCTTAGTATTGCCACAATAATAAAATTATAATAATGTAGTGACTAGAGGCCCCTTTTTTTCCCATTGGGCGTCAACTTCTTTGTTTCTAGAGGGAATATCCCTTGGATAACCTTGGGGTACCCCTTTGTTTATGCAAGAGATATTCCTTCTTTAAGTATTTTAAGTAAATAGGTCCAGTGGTTTAGGTTGTGCGTGGTCTGCCAGTTAGTTAGTCAGTTGACAAAACGAAGATGTCAAAAAGAATTAGGTTTTACCGAATATGATAAAAACCGGTTTACCGAAACAAGTCATCTGACCGATTGCCATTAAACACAAAATTGGATTGGATTGGGAGAACGGTTTATAAAGTTTGCTTTTCGTAAAATTGATTTAAAGTTACAAATATTCATTTTGCAAAATGTATTTGCTACTTTCCGCACCATTAATAATTAGTAATCCCATCAAACGAACGTGTCGCACGTTCAATAACAAATGGCTTTGACTGCGTCATCCTTGCAATTTCATAGAATTTATTGGAACCATATCAAATCTACGTATTGAAGTACTGGAGTTTCATATTCATGTCTGTTTAAATTTTAACTTATTAGTTATTTGTATCTATAATCTGCCTCTAAACTCATTTTCCAGGTTGTATTTTAAAATGTGCAAATTATCAAAATATATATTTTGAGAGTTTTTTGTTAGAAGTTTTTTTTTTTATGGCATAGGGAAGGCTGACGAGCACACAGGCCACCTGATGGTAAGTGGAAACTGTGACCCATAGACATTCGCATTCACAAGACTGCAAGCCTAAGACTGCAAATGCGCTGCCAACCCTGAGGACTAAGATGGAATGCATCTATGCTAGTCATTACACCGGCTGTCTTATCCCCAAACCGGAACACAACAATGTGAACACTGCTGTTTGGCGGTAGGAAATGTTTTAGTCGTTATATTTCCTACATATGTCCATATATTTGTACAACTAATAATAAGAAGATAAATATTAAAATCAAGAGCATTCGAGTTTTGGTTTTTGGATAGGTATTTTAAGACCTTAAACTACACACTAAATAAACTCCTTGTAACGTCCGCCATCTCTCTTACATTATTTAAGTAAACTATTCCAGACTGTTCAACAATATTTCCGAACTCCGGTTGTGTAGTGTTTTACCTAGAATAATTAATGAGACGTTGCTCTTGTTAGAATTGTTTTGCTTAACTCCATTTGGACGTATAAGCATCCTCTGCTTCAGGGTAGGGCATCCTTTTGGAACAAATTTGAGCGAAAATTGGACAGGAATAGGAAGCAAGCTAAAATTTAGCTCTAAAGGTCTACCAATGTTGGTTTTGAATTGTATTAAAATTAAGCGTGGTTTATGTTATAAGATATTCTTGCAAAATAGTAGCAAGTTAGTACAAACGGTAGCAATATTATACGAATACAAAATGTACGTGATAAAATGGATTTTAGGTTTAAAATTATACCCTCTTAAATTATTATTTATCAATGAAAATATAAATTACTCGAACTATTTAACTATGCGCTCTTTAAATAAATGACATATGATAAACGCCAACACATTTTTTGTACTTAAATTATTAGCTTTATTACCCATAGATATTGAGGAACCAAGATAAATAGCCATTTTTAACCAAAACACGATGTGATAAGTAGATAAGTACAGTCAACCAAATTGAATCAGCCACAATGTAACTATATCAAAGTCACGTAATGATTGAAATTATACCTGAAATCTAAAGAATGGAATTATAACGTCACTTTGGCATAGTTGCTTGAGTGTAGACATTTTTTTTTTTTTGCTGTGTTGGTGCCGGCCGAGAATAGCACCACCCCATCTCTTCCCGTGGGTGTCGTAAGAGGCGACTAAGGGATAAACCGGAGGATGGGCAGCAGCGTCCTCCGCGGACTACATGGTATAACTGCGGTCGCCAACCCGCCTGCCAAGCGTGGCGACTACGGAATTTTTCCCCCCCAATGGTATGAGTGGAAAGCCTTGGGGGAGGCCTATGTCCAGCAGTGGACGTCTTTCGGCTGGCATGATGATGATGAGACATCATTTTTGGTTTCTGTTTGTTATGATAATCATAATGATTGTAAATTGACACAATACACAACTATACATACCATAACGTTATTCTGAAAACATACGCGTACATTTTTCAAATTGCTTAAAAAAACAGAATCAATAGGTAAGGTTGGGTTGGTTGAGTTAAAAAGAATCCAAGAACGTTAAATGGTGTCAGATGATTAATGATAAAATAAATAAATGATTTTCTAAGTTAATGCCAATTCGCACCCAACGAAATCATTTATTGGTGACTGTAACTCAACTTTGTGAGAGGTAAACCTCAGGAACTGTCCTCAGGTTGAATCATATTACTAACCCATAATATACCAATATTAATCCCTAGAAATTATTTATGTACCTACCTAATAGGATACATTGTTGATTTTGTGCCCCAATAGGAGGTTGAAAAAGCCTTTGTGCATGTTTAGTAGTGGCTGACACCCTCTAGTTTACATTGATGATATAAAGGCAGTTCTTAAATTCAGACGTGTCAAATGTATCATTTTGAAAAATTTATCTGTTATTGGACTCTCGACTTTTCTATAAGTGATTTTTGACATTCAAAGTATCGAAGGTATCTTTATATTAAACCTGATAGGTCCGTAAAATCTATTGGTAACTAAAACTATGTTATTTATCTGTTATCTAGCCAAAACAAAATTAAATAATATTTTTAGGTCAAAATATCTTTTAGTACCTATTGAGATGAACCGAGGATTGGGTGTACTTTCGAGTGGCACAAAACCGAGTATATTTTGCAAAAGGTCTAGCAGCGGATGTCTTTCAGCTGATGATCATTTATATGTCTAAGGTTATGAAATCACTAATAATTAAGTCAGAAGAAATGTGCCCATTGCTGGCCATGACTTATGTGTATTACGGTAGTAAAAATTGACACTTTTTAATACATAATAACATATTCGTATTAACGGTTTGCTTACGCACAAATTTTCACTTCGATTGCAAAGAGTATTTTTTATAAATTTTTGATCATAGAAACACTTTTTACTGCGACTCGTTAATGACAGACTCATTTGTCTCAGGTGCCTGTACACATCATGTAGTCTGTGTGCTCATTTGCCTCTTCTTTGGCGTAAAAATATAATACAGGGTGGTTATTATAAATGACAATATTCTTATAACTTGTCCTGTGCGAGGTGTCTCCTGCGCTATTGCAAGGACAGGTGTTTTTTAAATGCTGGTTTGTTTTTATTACACAATTTAATTATACCTATTTTCAGTCAACCAGCAGAAACTTAACCGTAACAAAATTTTCCTCAAAAGGAGAAGCCGAGGTAAAACAAGTTAATTTTTTGGAAACACTTTGCGTTACCTTCGAGTTTTTGAACTCGTATAAACATTCAAGGAAACTTTTCCAACTCCATAATCCCAATGCTTCGCAATAAATTAAATGGAAAATCCAACGATATATTTACATTGCTACTTAGTTATTATATATTATAAAACCACATTTAACTTGCTAATCCAATGCACTCACAACCTGATACAAGTTACGCGAAGATTTTAATCCTCCTATAAATCTGGTGTCATGGTGAGTGCCACCGACCAAAGAACAATGGTAATTATGACTCCAATTTGAATGAAATCTCAGAAGCTGGCAGGGAACGCGTTAATCACGGTTGCGGAACCTTTGCACGTTAGGTCGTCGTTTATTAAAACGTTTAGTTTGTGAGGTGAGAACGTTTGGATTTAACATTATTCCAGCTATGCAAAAGTACGTAAGTAATTATTTGGGTACTCCTTAACTATGTATTCCAAACATATGGTTATTGTGATGGAATACTTTTTTCGCACTTAGTTCATGTATGTCGGGCCAATATACATGGGAGCACCAACTAGTAGTCTAGCCAGCCTAACTCCGACCAGAAGCGCAGGATCCTCCTGGTATCTCCACAGGCTTCCCGGAGTGACACCACAAAATCATTCCAGAATTACGTGGGGAGCTGTTTCGTCATGCCAAACATTTATCAGACCAAATCTTAACTATTCTGAAATATAATTTTGTGCTCTGGCTTATTTTTATTGCACACTCAATCGATATGACATGTAAGTTAAGTGAGAGAGTAACTTCAACAATGATCCATACTGATCACTGATATTATAAACTAGAGGATGCCCGTGACTTCTTACACGTAGAATGACTTTCCCGCTACTACCCCTATTTCTTCCTGTTGGAGGTCGACTTTCGAAATATTATTTCTTAGTGCACCCCAAATGTCATAAGGAACCTACGAGCCAAACCGCCGCACCCGAACCGCTATCAATGAAACCTGAACCGAAATCGATATGTCGATATGAAATTTGGTACGGACGGAGGTTGAAATAGGGTACCTATTTTTTGCCGCTAATCGCATTTTGCCGTATTAATAATTTGTAGTGAATTTTTTTTTCTACCAAAAATTGCGATATTTTTGTAAATTAAGTTCCCTCAATTTAATTGAAACAGGGTAACATAAAAAAAATGTAAGTCCATTTATTTCCCAGAGCACTTAAATCACAAAGCTAAATTGATGTGATTTTAACGATGCACAAAAAGTGCAAGAAAAATCCTTACACTGTGAGATTTAGACTTAAGGTTTCAGACGCTTCGCTGGAAAGATTAAAGTAAAAGAGTGATCAATATTAAGAGCAGGTGGTGCAATAATGACTCTGCAGATTGCAAGTCTCAGTCTAAACTTCCGCGGAATATTTAAAGAAAAAGAATAATCGCTTTATTACGAACACCGACTCTACGGGAATCGCCCAATAGACTATTACACGGAATATGGTTTCAACCTGATTTTAACTTATGTTTTGGGATTTATTATTTAGGCTTCGATGTCCTTCCGCTTACTTAGGCTTCGATGTCCGTCCGCCTGTCATAGGGCTGTCGTGCTATCGTTTTAACGGTAAAACCTAGACACCTGAAATTTCCACTGTTTCTTATACTATCATCATCATCATCATCATGTCAGCCGAAAGACGTCCACTGCTGGACAAAGGCCTCCTCCAAGGCTCTCTACTCAGACCGGTCTTGTGCTTTTCGCATCCACCGCAGTCCCACGATCCTGACGAGGTCGTCACTCCATCTTGTTGGAGGCCTACCTACAGCTCGTCTTCCGGTCCGCGGACGCCACTCCAGAACCTACTGACACCATCGGCCATCAGTCCTGCGAGCAATGTGCCCCGCCCACTGCCACATAAGTTTAGGTATTTTTCGGGCTATGTAACAACCTTAGTTCTACTTTGGATATCATCATTTCTGATTCTATCTCGCAGAGAAACCCCGAGCATAGGATGTTTCTTATACTATGGGTTAATATAAAGGAAGTCCCCACATAAAAATTGTGTTTCTTTCTGTGGTTTTTCTCAAAATAATAAATTATTAATTAATAGCCGACTCGCACTTGGCCGGTATAAATCTTGGAAAGTTTTAAACAAAACTTTCCAAGATTTATACCATACCATTTTTATTTCATAACACTACCTAATATACCAGTTAATTAATCACTAGCTAGTGTTTGGTAATGGCACCCGAGTAAAAGACAATATGATAACATGACAAAAGCAATTACTTAGGTATTACCGAGTGGAATCGATACCCAAACTATAAGACCCATAGACATATCTAAATACCTACCCACCGTGATACAGTTCACACTCGTACGGGGGTCAGATGACGTTTACTTATAATCAGAGGTCGGAATTATTCTCGTAGCACTTTTGAGCTGTCATAGGGACTTCTCGTCTATCGACTTCTGATATACATGTGTATATCGATAAATACAGAATACAGTATTTTAAACATGATTACGAATAGAAGTAAACTACAGTCTCTTCGAGATAACCTTTGGATGCCAAATTTTTGGAATTTATAAATAGTAATTCAAATATTAATATTTAATTGTTTCTTTTAAAATAATTTGTTCATTTCGTATGCCTTTTGAACATTTTTCGAAAGAAATTGCATTAAGAATTGCTATCGATTGTTTTCATTGCAAATCTCTATTTCATATTTTTAAGTATTCAAAAGAGTCTTAGAGAAATCGCTCTTTAGCGATAAGACCACATGTTGTTTATCTCTACTCTTAGTCTTCTTTAGTAGAAAGCTCGAAAATGCTACAAAAATACCGGCCTCTGCTTATAATATACCTACCTTATATTTTACTCTCTAACGGCCGAACCCTATATTCAAACCGCGGATAGATAGGCTTACTTCAGATTAAAAGGAGATAGGCGAAAGTGGGCCTAGCCGTTACAGGAATCTAACTTAAACAATAATTAATGATGTATTTTTTAACTACTCTTTGTGAAGTATCAGACTTTTTTTCTATGGGATTTAAAATATAACAATAATAAATAACATTGTTGATTTCTGTTTACCGTAATACGCCGTAGTAGGACATTTAAAAAAATGAGGGTAAAAGTACTCTCCATAACATAATAATTCTGCCTTCTACGCTATCCATTGTTTCACAGACCAAATGCATACTGAACCATATTGTAGCCCTTGGAATATTTATTCATGTTCTTATAATAATATCATGTTGCATATATGCTTAACATCTATACCATGATTATTTGATGCTTTTTTAAATATAACTTATCAGAAGTATTAATCGAAGTCTTTTTTAACTACTTACTTTGGTTCATATGGAGAACCGTCCATATCTCTGCTTTTCCAAAGACCAGGCCCATAATTTTTATCCTGTAAATATCCTACATAGTGATCTACAATACGGCCTAAAAATCATTAGTGTAACGGTTGGGCCCAAGACTCTATGGATGTTCGCCGATCTCATTTGGGCGGAATGAATGGAGAGCCACTCGACCGCCCGCCTGCCTCGGCGGCGTCCCCACTCATCATCATCATCATCATCGCCGATCTCATTTGACACATTTTGTATTAGCAAATGTCAAATTTTAACCCGCAGAAAGCCTTATCTGTTTGTTTGAATAAGGGTTTGGCCGTAAGTAAGTTACTTATGCCTAGTTTAATGTTAGCAGAAAGGAGATCGGCGAACATCCATAGAGTCTTGGGCCCAACCGTTACACTAATGATTTTTAGGCCGTATTGTAGATAACTATGTAGGATATTTACAGGATAAAAATTATGGGCCTGGTCTTTGGAAAAGCAGAGATATGGACGGTTCTCCATATGAACCAAAGTAAGTAGTTAAAAAAGACTTCGATGAATACTTCTGATAAGTTATATTTAAAAAAGCATCAAATAATCATGGTATAGATGTTAAGCATATGCAACATGATATTATTATAAGAACATGAATAAAAATTCCAAGTGCTTTGCAATAAACAATCTCATTTAGTTCAAAGTTAATGGTGAAAAACAGGCTGTTTTTTAGCAATTTTAGGCACAGTAGTTGTATTTGTTTCTTTCATATAAAATAATTAGGTAGTGTAAATTGTACTAATCAAATAAACATAGTATTTACCACAAGAGGAGCAACCCACAGTTGTACAAGTGTAAGGATTGCCTCGTCTTCAAAAAGATGCATGCCTATAGCATTATTGCGTGTAATATCAATTCCACAGTTTATACAATGTTCCATCTTGTCAAAGGACAAATAAAACACCAGTAATAACAAATCACCACAATGCAATGTAAAGAACACAAAACGAAGCAAATGCCACTGACATTTATAATTATTATGTTATGGAGGGTACTTCTACCCTCAATTTTTTTAAATGTCCTACTACGGCGTATTACGGTAAACAGAAATCAACAAGGTTATTTATTATTGTTATATTTTAAATCCCATAGAAAAAAAGTCTGATACTTCACAAAGAGTAGTTAAAAAATACATCATTAATTATTGTTTTAGTTAGATTCCTGTAACGGCTAGGCCCACTTTCGCCTATCTCCATTGTACCATAATTTATTAGTTCAGTAAAATATACAATTTCATTTCATATCGACTGCAAGAGATAACACTTACGTAATTTTGAACAAAATAATTGACAGCTTACGTTTGTATAGACTGAGCTTAAATACCTTGTAGCGATTTGATAGCGTTCATTTCACGTCCAGCGGGTATTACTCTGTATTTCTGCTTAATTCCTTTGAAACCAGTGTACTTAAAGGCTATACGATTCAACATTGATAATGAGAATGTTAACTTTGACGTTATTAGTTTGTACTCATTGTACAGTAGTAGCGCGCGACTTCTTCTGCTTAGATTTAGTTTATATTGTAAGGAATTATTAATATATTTTTAAGTTGAAAATTAATACTCTGTGCTAATGAGCTCGGATTCATGTCAATTTAACTCCTTAATAAGTTTGTAAGTTCTTTCGTTTGTTTTTGTGAAATGTTAATGAATTTTAAAAAAATTATAAAATACACTTTATTGATCTTTACTCCTCAATTGGTTTTTCTTCTATTTTGGTTTTAGCTTTTATTATGGTTTTGCTCTCTTAGATCTCAATTGATTTTATTTTTTTTAAATAAAACAAAAGTAACAAAATGTACTGTAAGTGGCGTGTGGAAGTATGACAGCGATAATGCGAATGCTATAAAGAAGCAGGAACGGTATATACCCTGTGGTACATCCCTTACTCTACTCTTAAAGTATTTTCGTACTCGTGCGCTTGTCAGACCAGTCTGACGCAGCGCAAGTAAAATTGATTAAAACAACCATCATAAAAATACTTCTCAAACACAATGCCGGAATTCTTTTCCCCGGTATTTCTGATTTATCACATACGTCGCTTTACCCCAACGCCGTGCCCTAAAAAGGGACCAAAAGGTGCTTTACGTTTATGATCGTCGTTCCCTGGATTTTACAGGAGCGTTTAATACATGTTCGAGGCGATAGTGGGTTTTTGTATCCAAATAATGTATGGGGGAGAAGGCATTAATAACCGTTTTGATAGGAGGGTGTAATTGACTTTTGCTAATGTGTTTCGCGCTTTGCGGTATGATTTATTTGGGGCTGCTATTGTGAACGTAGAATTATTTTGTTTGTAGTCGAGTCTATGGAATCGTGTTATTGCTTGTTAGGTCGAATTTAGTAACAGTTAACGCACCAACCAGAAATATAAGAAGAATTCGTATGGAACAGCCCCTTTTTCTTATGACCGCTCTCAATTGCATAGTTTTTTTCAACTCCTACTCAAAACGATATAAAGTGATTATGACGTAATTAACCATTAAAGTGGGATCCTATTAATATAGGTTTGTAGGTATTAAGAGGTTGTATTCAGACTTAATCACACAATATTCAAAATTAAATAATTTATTGTTAACTGTGTGGTCACCCTACTTGAAGGAAAGAGATTTTCTAATTTCCACAAAACACGAAAATAAACAAATAATTGACAATGAATGACTTGAATTGTCACTGTAGGTAACTGAAGTGACATTAAAGTAAAATAGTCTTTATAGGATTTAAAGTGGGTAGGTATGATTCTAAAAATAGGGTAACCATGATTCACTTATCCGGGGATTTTATTAAAAAGAAAATAAACAAAAAATAAATAGCTTTTGTTTCTTGGAACTAATATTGTTTGAAAGTGGCCATCAATTACCGAGTCTGAAAAACTGGTTTCTGATCACGTTTTCGATCGAACCCTGACCCAAGATAGAACGTTGTCACAGTGACATTATAAAACAATTTCTTTGGCACTTCTTAAGACTTGAACGATAATGTCACAGTAACACAGCTCTATGGTGGGTCAAGGTTCCGATTTGCTGATAGTAAATAAGTATAAAAATAAACATCAATCGACGTCAATCACTCACGCATAAACCAATTAATTAAGGAGTGTTTATAATACATTGTATTCGTAAGGTGAAGTATGCAAACAATCAATTCCTTCCCCCTCTGGCTCGAGAAACAATTCAACGCTGCCGTAATCCTTTTAAAGCACTCAAAGCCTTCGCCGATTTGAATGTCTCGTTTTATTATCTGCTCTTTTGTCTGTCTTACTCTAAGTTTTTTTTTCGTTTTCAGCTCGGCAGCTTGAGTTTTTATCCATTGGAACTATAATTGATTTGAAACTGTCTGTTCTATTTTTATTTGACGTTGCGCTTTAATGTTATCGATTCAGCTAGCGGCAATTTTGTTGCATTTTTACAGTTTTACTGAATTATAATTATTGATTTTGTTGATAAATGATTATTATAATATAATAATATAATAATCATTTATCAATTATGCAACCGGGACGAAAGTTCTTTTAAAAATTCAAGATACCTTTTATGGTAGAAAAGCATTATTTTTCTTAAGTATTTTCGGCTAAAACAGATTAGGACACTTAATTTTATCCAAATCAGGCAGTCACTTAAATTTGAAATAAATGGTGACGTTTATACGAATGAAAACTAGCTCCTATTTTTTTTTAATAAATGTAAGAAAACTATGTAAAAAAAAAACACGTATAATTTGTATAAATTACCTGCCTAACATTGTGCATTTCGGTCATTTCATTTAAAACATGCGCCTCTATTTTTGGTGGTTAAAACAGTATCGTATTTTACCTGTTATGGTTTTTTTTTAACTAAGCCGCCTTTTCAAGTAAATAAGAGCTATCGAAACGTTAACAATACAATAACAGGTCAAAAGCGATACGGTTTTTATCGCCTAGAATACCGGCCCTGATAAGTGCTCTTTAAAACTAATACCCAGTATCTGAAATTCAATATCAAAAGCAGATTCAATCCTCTATCGATAGGAATACGCTACCGAAAAGAGGTCTTAAGTTAAATGATAATGAGTTGAGAATGATATTATAAAACACTGAATTCGTCAAAATAAAAATTCTATTACATACGAGTACATAGTACATTAAATCACGCCTGTTTCCCAGAGGGGTAGGCACTGTAGGCAGAGACCACGTCTTTCCATCAGCTACGATCCTGACAAATCTCTTTCGCTTCTTCCACATTCATTCATTTTCTATTAAAACGTATTATTATTCACCAATAAATTATGATCATAAAGTTAATCTTTGACTCTGTACAGTGTCTTTTTTAGAAGTAGTTCTCTAACTTAATTTATTCAACACATACACACATTAAAAAAAAAAAAAAACAAGCAGAACAAAACATTTAACATAGCATTGAAAAGGGCTTCTCATCTTTGTGTTGCAGCAAACCGCGGCGCTGGTTTTCAGAAGGAGCCTGACTTAAAAACTAAATTAAATATCTAAAAACAAAAAGCGATGGCGACACCAACATCAGTGACAATCGATAGTTATTGGTCATCCTTATTTGTAACAGAGATTTAATTTGTTTGTGTGGCAACCCTAGAATAACAACCGTTACCTGATGCATCGTTAGAAGCATAGGCCAGTTTTGTTCCTGGGTATGCATAGCCATAGCTTTGATCGTTTGCGGCAGTTTACTGTATAATTTCTACGCCATTATTCCAGGGCTTTTCTTGGCTATGTTTAGTTTACATTAAATAGGTCTGAGGTTATCGAGATACCTTTTTAAATTCACTGGTATTATTTCTTACGCACATAAGTGATCTGAAGGTTTTAAGTATTCTCTGCGGCTTTCATTAAAGTCAGGTTTGACTAGAACTCGAATTGTAAGTTTTTGCATTTTAAGGATAGGTACGTTCAAAGTTATTTCGATTCAATCGAAAAAAGAAACGTTTGCATCGTTTGCATTTTGGGAAGGCCTACAGTACTACAACTCTGCAATCTTTTTATATAAAACAAGAATGGCAAATATGAGAGCAAGTTGAGTGTGGTAGTGATATTCAGCCGAACGCTATTTAAAGAGATTATGGTACAGCAATTGTAACTTAACGTAATAGAGAAAATGTCTTTAGCAATTCGAATAACGCTTCAGCCTCCGTATTTAATACAGTTGATTTTAACGTTTACTTTTGTAACGTCATCGAGTAGAAAAGTTGAAGTTTACGTAAAATAATGTATGGAAACGAACAAATTTCATAAGAGTATAGAATAATAAAGGTGATTCAACGTGACGTGAGATTGAAATATTTATGCTAAAGCTACTGCTTCATCTTTCAAAGATAAAGACAGGTGGTATGCACTCTGAGAATTTTCCTAGAAACAGCTGAATACTTGGTTCTCGCTCTTACGGCTTTTACAGCACAAAACCACGTTGCATTTATTTCGAGGTAAAGAGGGATCTGAGAAGATTTAGAAAAAGGGTTCTAGGAGACCTGTTTAAAGTCAAATAAATATTACTGAGGTGAAATGAATGAAAAGGTTTAATAAAAAAAACAATCTTCATTTACAACGTATGTTTACAAGTTACCTAACTACTTTGGTAAATTAATAGTATTATAGTTTTGTGACTTTTCAGAAGGAACTATGTTTTGTTGTGAAGTACAAAAAACTTTGTGTAAAGTACACTTATGATTTTTTGTAGAGAAAATAAATTATTTATAAATATGTTTTTTCTGTTGCAACATTTTTTACCTTTTCACGAAACAATTACTTACTTAAAGTCATATATTTATTTGAAACATTGCGTGTTAAACGAAATAAACGCTAATATGCAAAGCAAATTGGATTTCGTCAACTTTATTAAACAGCGTTAGGGCTTGGCCACATTACTACGGCATATCGTCGGTAACGTGAAACAGCGCGGCGCCTTAGAAAGATACACGGTGCCGTGTAACAACGGCTTCACACTGTTTTAATCTCTACGCGCAGGACATTCGACTAAATTTAATAATGCACTTCAAAATGAAACACGGCAACGTGCCTTTTTACGGCACCGCGCCGTTTTACGTTACCCACGACGTGCCGTGGTGATGTGGCCAGGCCCTTTATCATTCCAAATATCAAGGAAATTCCTCATACATCATTTATTAGCTTTTCCCCACGAATCTGTCTAAGTATAGTTGTTTATTGCTGTTCCTTTTGGTAACAGTCTAATTTCCCGGGACATAAAGTAGCCTTGATCCATCTCCGGGTTATTTTAACTATATCTGATCCAATTCACGTCAACCAGTTAAGGCGTTAGACAGTGAAGGCACAATAAACAAACACACTTTTTCATTTGTAATTATACGTAAGAAAATAATAAAATATACTAAGGTTCTCTTTATTCTACTACCCCTTCATTATAATTAAGGAAAGGTAAGGGAAAATAATTAGGTACTTAATTTCTCAAACCTATAATTTTTTACTTAATTATATGATAATGTATGAAAGAGCTTTACAATATTACGGACCGCTCGTTAAAATAGACGGTAAATTAAAATCGACTTCATTATAACTCCATACATATTAATTTCGCCGCTTTTTATGACGGCTTAAGTGCTGTTTTATATTATAAAGGCAAATTGCTTTAATTTGACATGCATGCAAAGTAAAATTAGGACGAATCGATTTCGTTTTAATACAAAAATAATTACTTTACTTTGTTGTAACTTAAGTAATAATAGAGTGTTGTTTTTTTAATCCACAGCGGCATGTTATAATACGCACCTAGTACGTTTCCTAGATTATACGTAATATTTTACGTATAATCTAGGAAACTGATTGTTTAGCAGTGTGACATCAAACGTAAATTAGCCGTGTTATATACACAATATCTGGCCTGAGAGCAGGGGGGTTATTATGATAGTCATGGCTATGCAGTTCATTTTACGGTGAGCGTAAAGGACGGAGCTATAGCCGTTGCATAACTCTGTCCATTTCTCATAGCGTAAAATGAATTGCACAGATACGTCATAATAACCCCACTGGGGTAAAATTAATAATCCGACAAATTGTCGTAAGTCAAACTACTAAAAAATCAATTTGCTCGGGTGTCAATTTGAGTCGCAGGGCGTGGCGTCTTGAATCTAAAATTTATAGCCAACTAGCTAATTTAACCTTCAATTTTACCGTAATGTAATCTTACTTATTTTAAATACAAGGTTCAAAAATAAAGGACAGGAAATTACTTCTTTGATAGAAAACTATAAACAAAATATTACTATTCAGACCTTAACTTAAAAACATTTAAATAATAATAAAACTGCAAGAGAAAATTTAATCCCTAGCTTTGTAAACTACTAATATTTGCAGGATGAATAAGTGTTGTGTCTTATCCTAGACTGAACCTAGACTACCTTGTTTACCTTTTATTTCATCAACTGTTACCACTTATAATTAACTTTTTATCGAATTAATAATAGAAATCGGTAGCTAGTTAACGGTTTATAAAGCAAAAGGCGAAGATAATACGTTATTACTCTTAAGTAAGTCGTACAGCAGTTATGCAGTTCGAACAATATGTACTTTAATGTGCATTGTTGGCCAAACACTCGCAAACCAGTGAAGCGTTGCATCTAAGTCCAGATTCTAGTAGACTAATGTTTTGTGTACTAGAGAATCAAGAAAAAGTTAAAATAATTATATCAAGGAACAATTGAACACACATGACCTCGTCCCATGAACTTTAGCCTTGTGCTATAAATTTTAGACCACGATAAAAATACTGACATAGTTAAGTCGGTTTACCTTTGTTTCACCGACACTAATTTCATAGAACATCACATCGCAGAATTTTTGTTTCATAGAAAGCTATTTTCTGCTAAACCCATGTCGGTTTTAAGTTATCTTGTGATGGTTATAAGTCTAACCTAACCTACGTGAATCATATTTAAGAAAACCTGAAATCGACACGGGAAATGATTGTCGGTGAAACAAACGTAAACTGACTTAACTATTATTTTTATCGTGGTCTAAAATCTATAGCACAAGGCTAAAGTTCATGGGACAAGGTCAATGTGTGTTAAATTGGTCTTTGATATAATTATTTTAAGTGATACGGTCTATGAAATGAGTGTCGGTGAAACAAGGGACACGAGATAAATCAATACTTAAATGTATACTTAGAAATCTTTGCCGGGACAGCTAGCTTCGTAGGCAGAGTCACTACCAAGTAGGCTTACTCTGGGTTCTCAAAAAATGAAAGTCTTATGATTATTAATTTTATTTCAATACAAACTTTATAGACCAAGAGCCAGCGATGGTCGGACCACCGTTATTTTATAAACGCTGACAGTGTTTCAGCGCATGTCCCAAAACACAGCTAGGAACCATCACCTAGTATGAAATCTGGATCAACGTGGCTTTGGCAGAAAACATGTACAGAACAAATTTTATTGAATTGGTCCGAAAATCGTGAATGTACAAAGGGTAGGTAATATTATAATTTCTTTCCATCCTTTACCAGACTCTTATTATTGTGACAGACATTTCTTGAACTTTTTGAATTTCGTGGCGTACTTGAGTCAAGGTAACATTTAATACTAGTAAGGTCTCGTATGACGTCTGGCTAGGTTTGGCTACAGCTGTTCTATTTTCAATTTAAAACTATATTAGCGTTATATATAGGTTTTTTTTAAAGTTCCACAGAATGCTTTTTAATTCGGTTTTGGACGTTATGAGAGGTTATAAAAGAATTCGATCGGTAAGTTGGGGTTTTAAAGCAGTTTATAAACCAGAATAAGATTGTTAAACATTGTTACGAAGCATATTAGTACAGCTCTATGTATCTTTTGTCGGTATCTTGCCAGAGTGTATAACTTTATAACGTACGTATGCAACTTACCGAAAAGTTCTAGTTCCGATTACTGGTATAGGGTAAAGTCACTAGTGGTGGGCCAGAGACCAGAGTTCGGAAGATATATTACCCACTTTTCACACTCGTATAAGGTCGACTACTGGTGACTTTACCCTAGTGGGTACCCTACAGGATTTGCCCAAAATTGTGTTATTCTAGCTTTTTGAAATGTAAATAGATTAAAAATTAATATCAGGGGACTATTTCACAAAAGCAGGGCCTCTAATTAACACGGTAAAAACCATATCGTTTTTTCACCTGTAATCGTATTTTATTATCAACGTTTTGATAGCTCTTATTTACTTCACAGTAATGGCGGCTGAGATAACAAAAATACCGTAACGTCAAAATACGATTAAATTTAAATAAAATATTCAACCCTCAGGGGGCCTAATAAGGCTGCGTTTATCAAGTGACAAAGTGTGGATAAGGCATCCGTCCCTTTCTGACACGTAAATAAGAACGAGAGTTACGGATGCTTTATCCGCATTTGACACGCGATAATAGACGCAGCCATACTAGGCCCACAGGAACAAATACTCGCAAGCACTCACCCCACAAATAGTTTCCCTTACCGTCAGCATCATACACAGAGTCACTAACAACTAGGCTAATATGTGTGTTGTCTGAGCTAATAATGGCGCTTTGGCCTTGAAAATCTATAGTCGGATCAATAATTCATAAAAAAACACATTGAAGCTGGCAAATGACCTTGAACTTAAAATAATAATAAATAGCAATACTTATAGGCATGTATATCAAATCCTATTTATTGTTTAAAAATCTCATGCCTTCAACTATCCATCATTTCCACCTAACATGACTAAATCGATAATGTAACAATCAAATCTAGACTAAATAAATTAAATAATTAAGAGAAGCTACATCAGGTCATGTTTGTTGAAATTGCCCGAATTAATCATTCACCAAGTGGGCGTGAGGACCTTAGGATTAGATCCTTTTTTGATTTATCTGGAGGGAACGGTTTGTTTTGAGGACCGGCTGAATACGAGTGTGAGCCCCGAGCAAATACAACACTGCCTTTCTTACAAAAAAGGGCGCATATCTCATAGAACCTCGTATGTATAAGTGACTTTATTTCCTAACACTGGTGGTTAATTTTGCTTCGACTGTCAAATTGCACTCATGTATTTTTTTATTTAAAAGGGCGGTACAGCCTGTTTGTACAGGCGCACTTGACGATACGATATACTTTGTTGATACAAGATAATAGATTTTGATTTTGAGAAACACTACCTGGATTTGCCACGTAGCACGAGAATTCTCAGTAAATCCATTTTTACATTGTTCGAAAAGATTTTAACTTACAGTAAAGCTTTCCTATTTGGCTTGATATAATATTTTAATGGTCGTTGAAGCTAGTAACCCTTTACACACGAGCCTATTGTAAAGTGCAATTCAAAGTTAAACCTTATTAACGCTTTCTATTCCTATGGATGGTATATTTTATTTTATTATGCAGGTTTAAAATACAAGCACGTAGTTTTTCGTTTCAAATCACGTATTAGCTAAAGGATAAGAAAAATGCAAAGAATACTCCTGCTTTGGTTAAAAAACATTATTTTAAAGAAAACCAAAGTTGTTGTAAAATACTGAATAGATCGAACTGACGAGTAGTTATTTAACGCTTTTTTGTGGGTATATAACATTTATATGCTTCTTATATCGATTTACCATGAATTAAAATGTGTCTATCTCACAATGCGTTGCATAATTTTAACCGTATTTATAATACCAGAGTTTTTTTTCAGAATACCAATTTCTAACGCTTCTTTTAAAGAAAACATTATTAATCTTAACGCTCTTTTTTCAAAATCAAAAACCCTACGTTATTCTAGTAGACATTATTTGACCTATGGCCTTCATCATTCAGCCATCGAACCAGCCCTCGGTTACCTCATTAAAATTATCACCAACGCTGTGTACCTTTCAATTTCAGCTCATTAAATACAGCGAGAGGTCGAAAAATAAAACACAGTTGTTATAAATCAAATTTGTACAACTTTTTCATGAGTGACTCGTAGTTATTTTAAATTGAAATTTATTTACTCTTTAAAAGTAATAAATCATTAATCTAAACATACCCAACCCAACCTTATCCAACCAAAGAGTCCTACACAAAAGAGGTCCAATGTCACGCACTGATTATCATACGAGTTCCATTCAGGACCGGTTTAATCATTCAATTTTCATTCATTCGTTCATTCGTTCTTTGAGTGGGGTTTAATTTCGCAAATTAAAAGTTAATTGACGCCGGGCACGGAAATGGGACGGTTCGGATATAACAAAGAATGGTGAAGATTTTTTGGAATTACGTTCGGGCTTAGCAGAAAAATTAAACAGTACGCGTGTTTTGTGCTGATTTAAATTATGAAGAGTTGTTCGTTAATTTCATGTTTATTTCAACTTTGATTAAACACAAAAGTTTAGAGTATTTATAGGCATAAAACGTAAAAAAAATATCCTCAGTCCCGGATCCTGAGTTACGAATCCCTGTGTTACTTTAGTTATAGTGATAGTATTTTTATTTAGTTTATCGTCTTTAGCTTTTCGTCATAAAAAAATGTTTAATGCCTGAGAATTATTATAGTTGCCAGCTTTTACCATAAAACATCGAAAACGTTTTACAACAACAAACCAGATCAATAAAAAAAGGATGAAAATATCTTGCTGTATACTTTCCTATCTCAAAACGTGGTCCAATATAATACCAGCTATTTAGTGAGCCCCAGGCAGGCAGCGGATTGCGAGCGTGTCTCCGATCGACAATAGCTGTGCGTTTCCGCTGCGGAAACGGCCCAAGCTAAAGGAAACAGCGACAAAGATTATCCATAATAATAAAAAATCGTAAGGAAATTGGAACACGTGAAAATAAATATAACCTATATAAATTGGTTCCGATTGTGTTTACAAGACTCCGGTTATATTTTAAAAATAACGAAGTGACGCTACGGCGTAGCAAGCTCTAAGGTCAAGCGTAGCACTAACCTTATAATTCCTAATTTATTCGTAATAAAATTTCTTTCTGTCTTTATGAGATCATGTTGGAATGTTCAGTGTAAAAGTAAAATATATTTTGGAAAACCACTTATATTAACCGATTTCTTATTTTAATTTAATTGGAACTGTCTAAGATGTGTTTTAGTAGGCATAAACACTTTAGTTTCCTGTATTTCAAAAACTAATCAAGACTATTTAGTCGTCACATTAACACACAATCTATTATGTGCTTTCATTTATGATATTATATTCAGATTTTATAAAACGATTATTGTTAACGGTGCATCAAATTTAAAAAAATGTAATATTAATAAATGACAAGTACAGTCAAATAATACTGTTATTTTTGCCATACACATCCAAAAATAAACAAAGTCACATCACACGCTTAAAGTTACCATTTATTACTGTAACGTTGCCA
Organism: Acleris sparsana; assembly: GCA_923062465.1. Lineage (NCBI taxonomy): Eukaryota > Metazoa > Arthropoda > Insecta > Lepidoptera > Tortricidae > Acleris > Acleris sparsana. The sequence goes on from OV281293.1 coordinate 14,826,539, forward strand.
ATGTTTTTCATTTCGTTCCTATTCCTAAGAAAACTATTTTCCCGTGTCTTCTAACTTGTATCTAATATCAATAAAACCAATTCGAAATGGTTTCATGTGACGTTGACGTTGGACCGTTAAATTGCGGCCGGATCTTATTTATCCGGACTGGGCCCGGACAGGTGCGCGGTTATTGCCTGCTCGCTTATTTCACTTTTTTGCCCGGTGATTTTTGGGCTTGTATTGTGCCCGTATCTTTGGATTTCTGGAAATTAAATGAAACTTATTTTGAAAAAAAATATCTATAAAAAAAAAAAAGATTTCCTGTTACGTTGACGTCGGACAGCTAAATTACGGACGGATTTTATTTTTGCGGACTAGGCCCCGAACATGTGCACGGTTATTGCTTGCTCGCTTGTTTGTATTTACCCGGTGATTTTTGGGCTTGTATTGTGCTAGTATCTTCGAATAACTTGGGAAATGAAATGATACATATTTTGAAATATCATCCTGTATAACGTTGACTTTGAGATTAATAATAAAGTGTCCATAACAAATTGGCTGGCCACAAAAAAAATCGTATGTGAGTTAGACATGAATATAATTTAAAAAAATGCTCATTTAGGGCTCCGAACCCAAAGAGTGTCAACTGGTCCCTTTTACGAATCCTCCGCTGTCCGTCCGTATCTCATGAACCGTAATACGAGTAAGTAGATATTTGAAAATTGATTAGTATTAGTAGAGTAAAGAGATATGGCGTGCGAGAGTAAGTGGAGATGTTGGTAGGGGACGTCGTAGATGGACGTACGGTGATCAGATTCGCGATGTGCTGATTAAGGGCCAATTCAAAAGTACCAGAAACCAACGTACGTGCATGAGAATGTAGATTGATGAATGTAGAGGAAGCGAAGGTCATATGTTTGGACCGGTGTACTTTACGTATCATAGTCTCTGCCTTACCCCTTTGGGAGACAGGCGTGAAGGTATGTACATATATGTATGTATGATTAGTAAACGTAGGTACTTCTATTGCCGCAGTAACAACAAATAAACAAAAGTTAAAATATATACGGAATCCATTGCTGGTTTTATATGTATTTGAGGTTGTTAATACTAATTACATAAATACAGCGGAAAAAAGAGGGTAATGGTTTATGTACTTGTATGAAATTTTATTTTTGTCTTGATTTTTAGTACTCATAGTTTTGGCTGTATGATGACTAACTTTAGCGTAAGAGACTGAGAGATTTATGATTTCTAAATGGTTCCCATGATTAAAAAAAATATCATGACATAAGTAAGTGTATGTATTATTTTTTAAGAGATATCAAACGATACCTCACTCGTTATTCTTAGATAAAAACGGTTCTTACTCTTGCTTTATTGGAACATATTTTTTTTACAAATTTATCGGCACTTATTTGCGATACAAATACCTATGTTTATTTGAATAAAGAAACATTTGTGTGTCTTTGATAGTTTTTTAAAGAAGGTTCTATGAAAAAGTAGAAAATTAATAATATACGGGCATATTGAATAAATAAAAGACCCAGTACCTATCTGGTTGAGAAAGCTCGTATTTATCTTGTTAAATACGAGCTTTTCCGCCCTTTCTCAGCCAGCTTTATTTGTCTATTGATAAGTTAATTAATAAAGCAAGATGAATAGAATCCTTTGCGTCAAAGTACGATGTCTTACGATTATTCACTAGATCTGTAGCAAAACTAAAAGGGTTCCGTGTTTGACTATGGAACTCTATACTTTTATACCAGTAAAAAAGCACTTATCAGCAAACAGATTTTGTCTAAATCAATAAATAATTCATTTACTTCGTTAACATCCGCTTCGTTTTAAAAAATATGTTCATCTTTAATTGAAATCCAAATACAAAGTACTTAACTACCTACTTTACAGGTTATTAAAATAATAAAACAGATATGAAATAAAACGTCAGATGACCCGCTACAAATATTAAAAGTAATATCACCCCTTATAATTTAATTTCTCGCTTTAAATTCTCGTCTTGTGCCTCGTTAAAACTAAATAAATAATTCAGAAAGAGTAAAATTTAAACGGTTTTCCTTTAATGAGTCGTTCGGTCCAGGTCACTCTACAATTAAAATGTTAATGAATAATGAGGTTGACTGTAACGAAGCACTCTTGGTAATAGCGTTTCATTTTTAATAAGTTTTTTTTTGATGTACTTAAGTGTTTTATTTTGATCAAGTACTATAGAAGCCTAGCATCAATACCGATCAAAACATACGCTTTTGATCGAAATATACCCTTTCCGTTATTATCCTACCTTAACTCTTAGTTTTTCGTTTATAAAACTTAATATGACATAAAGTTGCGACCCCACCGCTGTGTAAAATACGGTATCGTTGCGAAAACAAAAGACGCGGTCAAAGTAACAACATGGCATCGTTTTTGACGCACCGTAATACATATACGCACCGTTAACCAGCGGTGCGGTCGCACCTTAAGATACTTTTTTTACAGCTACAAAAAAGCTCTTTATGATGGTTTGCAACATAATATTTGTTTAAAACAGTAGTGGTAAAGTTTTAGTTTTATCAAATTATAATTTCTCGCTTCACCCTTAGTTCCTTTCTTTGGTGATAGAAGAGGTAGAGAAGATAACGATAAACCCATCGAGGACAATGTTTCTAGCAGCTCATAATAACAAGTCTTAACTAATCCACCACCCACCTATATCAGATGACTGCTTTTTTGAATATGCCCGTATGTCTTCGTGTAGTAACACGAAGTCCAAGATGTTGACGCAGTCCAGGGCTATCATCAAACTTTCGACCATGAAATGTACTTATCTTTGACGCTGAAATAATTTCTCTCATTTATTTTTCTTCGTCATAGTTTCACTATCAACTAAATTTTTATTAACACAATGTTTCAACGATTAAAGGTGCGACTGCACCGCTGCTTAACGGTACGTATAACAGTCAGGGCGTTAAAAATGGCGCCATTTTGTGACTTATCCGTCTTTTGTTTACGCAACGACACCGTATTTTTCGCAATGATACTGCTTCAACATTCTAACATGCAATTTAAAAAGGGTAGATAGCAGAATAATCATTAAGTTTCGAAGTAGAAATAAAATGTTCGAAAAATATTTTAAAGAATCCGTTCCGTTTTTGATCCTCTACGCATTGAAAACGACATATCCCACTATTATCACTATTATGTTAATAGAGCAATCTCTATAGCATTTAAGCTTATGTCTCCTTCCGAGTAAACCCAAAGGTCACATCAAAAACAGCCGGGCCCAGTACTATTAAATTAGTATTAAGTAAAGTTATATATTAATATCATTAATTAAGAGACTCAATGATCCAGTCAAACTGTGTAAGCAGTTTTGTGGGACAATTTTCTATTGAAATATTGTAACCAATTGTTTTGCTAATAAATTTTATTAAATATCAATAATGTTCATCGGAAGGTACCGAGGTACGTGTCAACCTGCCTTATTTTCTATAATCTTCACCAGACGATCGGTTAACTTTCTTTGTGATTCAGATGAAAACTTTGAATAGAAGGTAAGAATATCCTTAGCAAACTAGATTATACCTTAACGTAACAGTTTGTCACGGAAAAGTGTACAGTTTTGTGTGTGTACGTATTGGGAGTCACCAAACTTCACGATAATATTAAGGGATAAAAAAGCCCCTTTTATAATCATAATGCTCCAGAATATACTCGTAGTTATAACTTTCCAACATTGTCAATAGAAAGCGAAAATATCCTTCGCAAAGAATCGGATTATAACTTAAGCGTATGAATTTAATTTTGGTAACAGGAGCGACTACAATACTCTCAAAAAGTGTACGTATCTGACAGATAAAGTATTGTAACATGTTAACAAATTTATTCTAAATAACGCTCCAATTCTGTTCCTAACTCCTTTTTGCCAAACTTAACATATAAAGATAAAATATATACCGTAAAAGTAAAAGAGATTTACCATGTTAAGCGTACAAGAAAAAATAGGTGCTCTTTTATGTCAGCGGTTAAAAGTAACCATCAATATCCAATTTTCGTACGCGTTATAAAATACAATGATGACAAACATAATAAACAGACTTATTTTCATGGTTGCTTGCAAGATCGCAGGTTGGCATGTATGGTTCAGATTTATCAATATAACATGAAAAATATTTACAAGATAAGTGATATTATAGCGGGTACAATTTTATTTCTATTAATATTTACTTGTGTTAGACAGCAACATATTTTTTTTTGTGTGATTTCTGTGGTAATCTTGCATCGAGGTATTGAAGTGACCTATTAACCTTTAAGGGCTCTGAGATGAAACTAACAATGTACAGTACCCCAGCGAAAATGTTAAGCACTTTAGTGCACTGTCATAATAAACTTTAAACTGAAAATCAAATGACAAGTATGACAATAACAATAACAGTCACAATGACAAGGTTCTAAGTATGCTCAGCGTTTTTATTCGGTGACTGTACATAACTGAAACTGTTATGCCTTAACCAATTGATTGTATATTTGCGACAGCATTTAATTTATCAGTGAAAATCAGTTTACTCGTGTATAAATCGAATCATATTAAATTAATCATTTATTACACTTACAAGATTGTTCTTTTTGTTTTTTTTCAAAACATTTTTTTTTATATATCTTAATAGCTATCAAACTATCAAGCTATCGTTAATCTTGTTCATTCCTATGAATAAAGTTCGGTTTTCCGGTTTCGGTTTTGGTTTGGTTTTAACATAAACTAAAGAATAAAATTTGAACAACAAAGCAAATTACTTTTTAATCACAGCTAATTCTTACTCTTTATAGAATAGTTTTTTGCGAACGAATCACAAAAAACCTGATCACTTAGATCAGAAAGCTGCTATGTCATAGTTTAGCAATAGCCAACAATACTGTCAAATCACGTAGCCTTCAAAAACAAAAGGTTATAGTTCAATCTTAGGGCTTAATTCAAGACTGCGTGAAGTAATCTAACTTTATCCGATATTGTTATTGTCTGAGCTGAACAAGTATCAAAAATATATACCAGACCGACTGCGGTTCAGATAAACTTGAATAACTTTAAATGCAAATACTCTGATTTGATCCGAATGTCACCTTCAGTAACCCCGAAAAGTTTGTGAAATACCCGTGGTTCATAGTACTTGCATCCCAAAACTTAACATCTAAATTAATACATTGGTACTTTAATCAATATTTCGAATTTGGTGTTGAATTTGGTACAAAGAGTATTTTGTAGTTAGCTTACTTAAGTGCAGCAGAACTCTGTCTTTAAAAACAAAAAATAAATAGGAACTTTAAAAACATTCGTTTTATAAAATACGTTGTGTTATTTATAAAGAATAGCTAACAATGGGCCTCATAAGGAAGCTCAAAGTCACTCAGAGGGCTATGGAGAGGGCTATGCTCGGGGTTTCTCTGCGTGATAGAATCAGAAATGATGATATCCGCAGTAGAACTAAGGTTACCGACATAGCCCGAAGAATAGCTAACCTGAAGTAGCAGTGGACGGGGCACATTGCTCGCAGGACTGATGGCCGATGGGGTCAGAAGGTTCTGGAGTGGCGTCCGCGGACCGGAAGACGAGCTGTAGGTAGGCCTCCAATAAGATAGAGTGACGACCTCGTTAGGATCGCGGGACCGCGGTGGATGCGAAAAGCACAAGACCGGTCTGATTGGAAAGCCTTGGGGGAGGCCTATGTCCAGCAGTGGACGTCTTTCGGCTGACATGATGATTATAAAGTTGTCATAGAACTACTAAATGAATTTTATTTTTATACATGTTATGAGCGTGAATATTTTTTTCTAAGTCTTGGATGGTTGGTGATGGTTACAGAACTTATTTAAAACCTAAAATTAAGTTTGGTTCTACGAGTAGGTCAATTTGTAAAATGATTGTCCCTTCATACACATGTTTATGCGAACGCAACACCAACCACCTTCTAGTTTTAATAATACAATATTATACGGTCTCTTATAGCAGGTCAGTGGATAAGATATTGCTCTAACTTAGCTACTAAGTGAGTCTCTAGGGAGGATTGTGTTCAGAAGTTGTGCGGACAGGATATAATGTATGCATCTGACGCTGTACTATGTGGGTCCCATTGCACCAGTCTTTACATCCTTTTATTTAACTAAAACATACTGTAGCGGCAAAAATTATGTAGTAAAAAAAGACGTTCGGGATTTTGTACGTGTAGAAATTAGTTTCCCACTTTTTTCCATATTTGAACCCAAATATTGTGATAAAATCAGAAATGATCATATCCGCAGTAGAATTAAGGTCACCGACATAGCTCGAAGAATAGCTAAACTGAAGTGGCAGTGGGCGGGGCATATTGCTCGCAGGACTGATGGCCGATGGGGTCAGAAGGTTCTGGAGTGGCGTCCGCGGACCGGAAGACGAGCTGTAGATAGGCCTCGAACAAGATGGAGTGACGACCTCGTCAGGATCGCGGGACCGCGGTGGATGCGAAAAGCACGAGACCGGTCTGAGTGGAAAGCCTTGGGGGAGGCCTATGACCAGCAGTGGACGTCTTTCGGCTGACATGATGATTGTGACTAAGATTGAAAAGGGCATGCTTCGATGGTTCGGTCATTTTAAAATGATGGATGAAAGAAGATTGACGAAAGAGTTATACGGAGCAAAACTGAGTAGAAGATTCGGAAGGGGCTGCCCTAGGCGTACTTTTTTGAATCAAATCAGAAAAATACAGGAAAGGGGTCCAATCTTAATCATGCATGACTGTATGAATGTGGAAAAAGTGAAAGAAATTCGTTAGGATCGTAGCAGGTGGAGAGAAGTTGTCTCTGCTTATCCCTGTGGGACAGAGGCGTGATTTGATGTAATGTAAAGTAAGAAAATGAACTTTCAACAAAACCTTCCCGTGCATATCTAGGGTATCTAAGGAATATTGCAAGTCCCTAGATCGAGCGGTTCTCGCTGTGCTCTCAGCCAACCAGTTTCTTCTTTTGTATTACATATTTAGATTTTTTGAAATATTAAATGGGTGTTGTCCTGCCTATATAAAATAATTTGATTCTATACGAGTGCCAAGCTATATGCAAAATTTTTAAAACGCAGCTGGCAGGAATGTACCGTTTATTTAAGACTTTATAGCATTATTATGCACCTCTATTCTAGGCAGTAAAAATAATATCGTATTTGACCTATAACGGAATCGTTATTCACTCGGCTGCCATTACTGTAAAGTAAATAAGAGCTATCAAAACCTTAACAATTCGATAACAGATCAAACACGATATTGTTTTTACCGTATTGAATAGAGGCTCTGGTAACTAAGTGTTAGCAATTTTCTAATAATATTGTTTCCGCGTAAAGTAAACTACCGCGTAAAGACTTGGTGAGACAAGTTTAGTTAAAAGGAGGTTTAGGTAAGCACTAAGCAGGCATTTTTACACTTTTATATGCCCGCTGAGATTTCAATGTTAAAATGATTTTTAATTATAGGTTTTGACATATCAGGCGATTAAACATTGCTCGATATGGTTCTTGGAAATATACACAGCTGCAAGTGCGTCGGCTCTTCCGATCCCAAACTGGTCTTGACACGCTACCTCGTTTCTAGATTAAAGTGCAGCGATGGATAGCTAGTGGTTCTGTGTACTGACTAACTAGCCTGAGGACGTTAGTTTAAACTGGATAAAACCGGTCAAAATTCCGAACAGGCCTATTCTATAGTTTAGTATAGGTTATACGATTAGAAGAAAATGAAAGACCACTGCAGCCAACTACTCTACTTGATCATTTGATTACCCTTTTACGGAATATAATTGTCAGTATAATAATTTTTCATGGCATTTTTGCATAAAATCTCTTATTACATAAAATAATAGATTATGATCGTTAATGAATGGTTATATTTATGTTTACTTACTTTTGTTATTACTAACATTGGTTGTCTTCATAGCAATAGTTTTTATCTTTATTGTATCATAACTAAACCAAGACCTAATTAGAAGTAAAATGGGCCAAAAACAACTTGAATCGTCTTTTTTTAAGATAATGGAGATCTAGGTTTATTTGGACAAGTTTCGTTTCATTTATATTACTTATACTTAATCATGACTAATATCTTATTCTAAATAGTACCTATTAGTTCAAAGCTATCCACGTCTACTTGTTTTGCGGCTTACAACTTCCAAAGTACGAAACAGATTTTGATGCGGTTTTCACTATTAATCAGATAACCTCATTCTGAGGGGTCAAGATTTGTTTTTACTAGTATTGTTACGGTATTATTTTTAACCTTACTGTCGTTATTATAAAGTTTCATAAGAGTTATAGTAATGTTGACTATACTATTATAACAATAGTGGTAAAGACAATGTAGAATAAGGCCCCTGGTTTATGCACGTGTATATTACAGAAAAACTCTTACAATCTCAAGCAAAGAAAGGACAGATCGCTTGTATTTAAAGTACCGTACCCGAAGAAGGGACCCTTTTAATATGCCTGCGCTGTCGGTCTGTCCGTCCGTTCTAACTTTAAAGAGCTGTATTTTTTGAAATATAATAGATTGGGCTGGTCGCGTCTGCCGCATGCACCTGGACCGGTGGGCTAACGTAGCCACCAAGTGGGTACCGCAAAATGAGCGGCGTAAACGGGGCAGGCCTAGACGGATGGCGGGATGACTTGGACGCATTCCTCAACAACTGGCCGGAAGAGGCACCAAATAGGGACTCATGGAGATCAAGGGGAGAGGCCTTTGCCCAGCAGTGGGACACTCATACAGGCTAGGAAAAAAAAAAGATTACGAGTTTTTTTAAAGACATTTAAATACAAATAATAAAGGGTGCTTGGATGACCCGTTTTTGTTTTAAACGTATTTTTATTTTTGTAGTATGGGAAAAACGGTAAATCATACAAGAGTGAAATTTGGTGTGATTATGATACGAGCCATGATAACAAATACTAAATAATTGTTATGTGTGACTTGGACTCGATTCGATAACGAATTCAAATATTAATATAGCAATATATACTGTGCGCGATATGATCCGTAATACGGTAATACGCCAGAGAACCAAGGTCACCGACATAGCTCAGAGAGTTAGCATGATGAAGTGGCAATGGGCAGGCCACATAGCTCGGAGAACTGATAACCGAAAAGTTCTCGAGTGGCGGCCCCGCACCGGTGGACGGAGTGTTGGACGGCCTCCCAGCCGGTGGTCTGACGACCTGGTTAGGATCGCGGGGAGCCGCTGGATGCAAGCGGCTCAAGACCGTGACTTGTGGCGCTCTTTGGGGGAGGCCTTTGTCCAGCAGTGGACGCCCCCGGGCTGATGATGATGATGATGATGATATACAGTGCGGCGGTATGGAACCCTCGGCATGCGAGACCGCCTCGCACTTGACCAGTTTTTAAATAAAAATAAATCTAAAGCACGTTAAAGTGTCCAGAGAATTTTTCTACAGCAATATAACATATTTTAGAAATTTTCCCAAGAAAATTCAACAAAACCGGGCTATATTGTAACTCATTTTAGAGGTGGGTGCAATTTTTCAGCGTTCTGTATGAAACTCAGTACCCTTTATGAAAGCTGTTGCGAAATGCGTCTCTGGAGTATAGCTTACGCCAGTGCTGGCAGGTCGCGTATTTAGTTTTACTTTGAGATTATTTTTACTTTAAAACTTTTACAAAACAAATAGGTATTTTAGGTATACAGCTAAATTAAGAGCGGGGTAGGCATGGGACATGGCAGTCAGTCTCCGTTACCCTCTCCCCGCACCTCTTGCATACCCCGGTTCGTTTTGTTAAACACCTATAGTTACATACACACATTACATACCTTCACGCCTGTAATCCCAGAGTCTTGTAAGCAGAGCTACAGAATTACCTACATCTAAAAAAACACACGTCTCATTTTGCATTCACATTATGCACAAATAGGCTATGTGGGCTATATGCTTAGCGTATTAGTGACAAGTTCTACAAGCCTTTATTCCCTTAGTCGCTTCTTACAACGATTTCTCTAGGAAGAAATGTAGTGGCACTTTTCTAAGCCGGCAACCACGCGGCAAACCTATGTATAACAAATTTGGATAGACCAATAAAAATAACTCACGGTTTTTACATTCTTATTCGAAAGAGTAGGTAATGTTAAGAGACCAATTTCTTTATTTTTGTATTTGACCCAATAGTTTTGTTTTAATATCTTTTTTTATTTAGCATACATTTTATGGACGACGACATGATTGTTTTTTAATTTAGGTTGGCTTTTTATAATATAAGAACGGCTTTAAAACCCTATTCTTCAAAATGGTTTTCGAATTAGAGTCATTAAAAAATATGAACAATCCCAATTGTAGTTAAATTAATACAGCTTAAATGGTCCGATCTAGTTTTTTGAGTAATCATAAATCTTCCTGTATGTCTGTCTATGGTGTCACAGGGCTGGATATATAAACCGTCAGGGTTTTTTAATCATAATACAGACATACCCCTATTAAAATTCCCAGATGACTGTAAATCTCATGAAAATTATATTAATGTCAAACGGTGACTTGTTAACATCTTTGGCGATTTCAACTAAGACCGACTGGTACTAGGCTAAATGTCAAAATTGTAAATTTAATATTTTAGACTTTAAGTCTATTCAAAATAGAGTAACTTTTAATATATTTTGTACGACATTCCAGCCACAAAGTACTCGCATATACACTGCATTATGTTATAAACACCACTTATTTCCTTGCACATCACTTACGCTCGACTTGAGTTTGAGCTTTATATTGTGCGGGTTAAGGTGATTTTTAAACCTTTCATTTTTAGCGTGATATCATTGTTTTAAAGTAAACCGTTATAAGTCGACTGAGTTCCCACAAAGTTTTATAAAGAAGGAAGCATGCAACGTATCGCGTCTTTGTGGAACGTAGTTGGTTTATGAAATAATAAACTCGCATATTTTAACTAAGAAATTACATTTTGCATTATAAAACATTCGTGTTTTTATTATTATTTAAGAACTAATAACTTAAATTAACACTTTAATCAGTTGACTTAAAAGGTTGTTTATACATTTATGTATAAATGAAAATAATTTTTTGTACTCGTCGATTAAAGTCTGTGTATTCAGATTTCATAGAGAATACTGCAACGTCACTCTTTTCATCGTTGACACTTCCGAAACAACCGAAATAACCATTTCGATACGCTCAAGACAACTGAAAAAAATTTGAAAATAGAACTTCGTATTTCAATAATATGTGTCCTTGTTTAAGGAGACTCGATCCGATACAAAATTGCCAATCTATGGCGTTTCGGAACGTAGCAGCGTCGCGTCATCTGTCAAAATTCTATTTAAACCTGCTTCTGTATCCAGGGCATAAAAAAAACTAAAAAAACTACGGTTTGTGATTGGCTAGTTTTTAGCCAACAGAACAGCACAGTACTGCAACAATTACGGACGCCGTGGTTTGATACAAATGTCGATGTGGTGGTGATTGTATTAATGACTTAAATTATTAATTTTAATGGATTTGCGTTACAAAAAGTATTGTTCACAATAGTGTCATAATCAAGCTTTTTAATCTCGTACCTTACTTAGGCCACTCAGCAAGCTTCGTGGCCTAAACACGGTACTCGACTAAAAAGCTCTCTATTATAACACGATTATGAAAATAACTATTTTGCGCAACCAGAGAATAATAAATTAATACCAAACAGAAACGCAAAAGGTATATTTTCTTATTCAATAAAAGGCGAACTTGTTAAGGTTCCAACCAATTAACCGAAATTAGCTTCAACCAAATATTTTCATGTCCAGCAGTAGACGTTTTTCGGCTGATATAATGCCGATTTTGATAAAATAAGTGTTATACACGCCTCAATTTTTCTTAAGGCAAGCAAAACTCCACATATTTCTCCACACTGCTGGGCATAGGCCTCCCCCAAGGTTTGCCACAAGGAATGGTCTTGCGCCGCTTGTATCCATCGGTTTCCCGCTACCTTATTCACGTCATCAGTCCAGCTTGTTAGACGCCTATCTACGCCGCGTCGAGGCATACGCCACTCCAGCAGTTTTGACTCCATCGACCGTCTGTGCTGCGAGTGATGTGCTCCGCCCACTGCCACTTAAGCCTAGCAATTCTTAGAGCTATGACGATGACTGGTTCTCACGCGGACCTCCTCATTTCTAATGCGATCGTGCGTGAAGATGTTGCGTAGCTTCCCGAACGGTGCCAAACCCCAAATCAGCCCTAAATTATTCAATTAAATACCTATATTTATCGTTGTATAGTTGGTACCCATAGCACAACCGTATAGCTTAGTTTGGGACTAGGGCAACATTGTGAGATTTTCCCTAGTTTATTATTAATTTATTTATTCTGTCGTTTATTAATCAAGAACCAGAAAATGAAATGTTGGTGGCTACCCACAAAGAAAATAACGATTGGATTATGATCGAGGGAAACAGCTGAATGATAGTATTTATAGCACAAGATCTTGGTGGACTGATATGGAGGATGGGAACACCTTAAATAAGTACTTACCTTTTTTTATACATCTTCGCCGTTCTGAGGTCGAGATCGGTTGCTTGTTGGCAGAGGTTACAAGCCTCAAAAAATGAACTACTGTCGCTAAGTGACATATTTAAAAAGTGTTGGATCAAGCTGCACCGGTCAGAGAACGGACAATTGTAAATGTTTACATAATTTTATAATCAAACTTATTTGTCTCATTTTACTGAACTGTTTTAATTGCTGTGTAAACGTTGAACTGAAAATGTATATTTTGAAATATATTGTTTATTTCATTGAATTTATTTAATAATAAAACAAAATGTATTTCATTATTTAATATTGTATGGGTTTTTTGCCTCTAAACAAACAAATTTATTATTATTATTTGTATGTCTTTACCAATCACGGGACTATGGGAGTCCCGGACCTTTGGAAGGCGTACATGGAGCCGAAGCCAACACGCAGAGGCCCTTTAGAAAAGTTTAATTTTGTAAAATTATGGGACACCAACCGGCGATACATGCGTACGTGTTTGTTTGTTTTTATGAAATGCCATAAAACTTTTTAAAACTACTATATCTTTAAGCATCTATAAGAATTACTTTAGAGAAAACCAAACGGTTCAGGTTATAGATAAATTTATGTGAAAAGTTACCTGGTGAGTGTATATTTTCCTGTTAGTTAGAACTTTTTTAAACTAAAATAGCGGGGCTATAATTATGTTATATTTATTGTCCACTCATTAGTATGAATTAATGAGGTCAGTTCAGTTTCATATTTTTAAATTGAATTTATCACTTAATTTTGGCCCACAATTTCTTTTGTTTTTTTAATTAAAGCTATTCCTAATAACAGTCAGTATGCCTAAATTCACGCACGAACGCTGACACGACTTATAAAGTTTATTTTTGTCACTCAACTCATCCTTTTTCATGTAGTTCAAAATAAAAGAGAACCACTGACCAACATGCGACAAAATTTAAGTTTTGCTAGTCAGGTCAATAAAGAGGACATTCAGGCCCGTGGTCATAAACCTCGCTTATCAGCTCTTATCCTGTTAATGTTGTCCGTTTGTCTGGCAGATTTACTAACGCATTTATCCCGAACGCCTTTGTGTTTGGGTCGAAAAAGATCGTTTAGGATATGCTAACATTGAATAGTTTTTAGGAAAGAAGTTAAGAGACGCGCGCTAACCTTTTTGTTGAAATGAGTTACTGGCCAGTAATAATGTTTGGATTTTTGGATAAATAGAGAATAACAGTTCAACTAAAAATTATTACAATGAGTTGAAATTTTTTGTTTTTATATCACATAAAATCAAACATTTTTTAATCTGTGTTTATTATGTATGGTTTACAGAAATAGCTTACGTGACTCAAATTCAATTGTTTTTTTTTTAAACTGGTTTTTATTTACACATTTATTTCACCTATATATTTCGCAATTAAGTATAACGATAGACAACCATTTCTTTATGAAATACGTCATGTTTACATGTACGTTAACGTCTTCATACGTCTTTTTACTAAATTTACTTGTATTGGGACTCAATAAACAGTTGTATACTGATAAAAACATCAATAAAGTTTACACGAACTAAAAGCGTAGAATGAGAAATTCTTTCTTCATTTTTCTTGTAGTGTCGAAAAAATACAGTCAACAATAACGGAACAACAAAAGTGAGCCTCGCCGACAAAGAGCGGAAAATGAAAATTGGCTCGAATGCCTCCGCTACACACCGTGCTTTGTAAAATTCTCAAACTAGATCGGACGAACAAATACTCGCTGTTTTACATAGCTGCTAATTAAAGACTTTCAAACACAAACTGGTAAAGAAAAGTTTTCCGAACACTTTAACCAGAAAACAAGTTCCATCTGGATTACTCTACTGTAGAGTTCGTTGATTGATACACAAAAAACACAAAGTACCAGGATAAGGGAATGGCCTTTAAGATTATGAGCTGGTTTTTGTTACCTATGCTTACTTGTGAATTAGCATTGCAATGGAGCCAAATTTTATTGAAAATCTTACTCTACTAAAAAGTTAGTAAAAATGGGAAAAAACTGAATGGAATCTTTCCTTCCCATATCCTGCTACGGCCTTTGTTTCTAGTTGTAAATCAAAGGTAAAATAATAACTGTTGACTAGTATTTCTAAAATAATGATATAAGGATAAATAAAGATAGATAGTTTTTGATATATCAGTTATAAATAACTCAAATATACACCTACAAGTGCAAGAAGTTGTAGAAAGTAATTATGATAGCGAATGAAAGAGAGGAACAAATACAAATACCTCATTTTATTAGGTACTTATTGCACTGTACCTATATAATAATTAATTTTTGCTTGTGGGCAAACTGTTTACTAAAACAATAATAATGCCCCTTTTTTGGCCAATTTATTTATTTTAATGCCAATAATGTTTTGTTAAATAAAGACCTAATGTCTGCTAAGACAGTTTACCTGTATCTTCAACGCTTTCAGATTTCCCCTTAATGTCCTAGTTAAAAAAACACTGTACTAACTCAATTTGTAATTTAAAGTAACCTTAAATATCTGCGGTTTGTTTGGGATCGGACATTGTTCAGGAAAATAAAACAATACCACAGATAGGCAAAACGTTTTAATGATATAGGTTTGTTCAATTAAAATAAGTGCGAATTTTAATCATTTTTACTTTAAAACAGTGTCATGAGAGAGAGGTCTCAAAAGTAATGTACTCGCAGATGCACCTTTAAAAATGCAACATAACATAATTAAAGCCTTTATTTATTTTTTATTTATTTTTTTATTTATTTATTGCGTATAGATTAAGGTTACAGTTTGCAGGTACATTCGCTTATAATTATGTTTCACTTAACCCTACCCTTACAGGTGTACACGCCTTAGAAAAAGTAAAACTATAACAAACAATAAATCATAAACCAAATAACACGAAATTATAAATTGAGACCACAAACAATTTTAAAATCTAACTTGAACTTTTGTTACTATATTATATAAATGAACAAGGAATGATAGAAAATATAAACATTCCGTATAACATTTTATGGTTATTACAAACTAGCGACTCGCCCTCGCTACGCTTCGGTTTATGTGAGCTTACTGTAACACCCGTCTGTAAACCATCAAACTCTACCTATTCATGTTTTCTTTTTACTTAAATCTGTTGCGCAGTTTAATGTCACCGTCAATACAGCTTGCAAAAGATGTAAACAAAACCATAATCACGTACTTTTAAAGATCAAGTGCAACGATTTACTATACACTAGATCATTATTTTCATATAAAGTTTGAGATGAATTAACTATTAATTATACGTTATTTTTATTAAAAACACGCTTGGTGAATATTTGAGGTTATGTGTCAAACAGTACTAATTTGTTTACATTGTTCACAAGTTCCATTGACGGCGACTTTAGAAGATCTAAGCGAACAGACGGCGAAAACGACTTGGTTTTATACTATGTAAAGATGAAGACACAATAAATAAAAGCCTAACAGTTTACTAAAATTTGAGTTTTAATATTATATTGGAATGAAAATTCAATCTTTATAAATTATTCGGTACTATTTTTATCTTTAAAGTAGTTGCTTTTTACGCATTTTATTTTTGTTAGTTAATTAAAACCTTATACATACATACATAAAATCACGCCTGATTCCCAGAGGGGTAGGCAGAGACAACTTCTTTCCACCTGCTACGATCCTGACAAATGTCTTTCGCTTCTTCCACATTCATATATCGAGTCATGCACGCACGTCGGTTTCGGGTACTTAAGATTCGGCCCTTTTCCAGTATTTCTCCGATTTGATTCGAAAAAGTACGCCTAGGGCGGCCTCTTCCGACCCTTCCACTCACTTTCGCTCTGTATTATCTCTTTCGTCAATCTTCTTTCATCCATCTTTTCCAAATCTTATTTTGGTAAAAAATACGGACAAATGAAAAAGAACTAATAGTTAAAATTGAGCGATGTTTCATACACTTTGAAGATGTTTTTGAATAACCCTATTAGTAAAAACAATGACTAAAATGGTCGATTTATCATCATTTTAATTCGAATTCAAAATTCAAAACTCAAAACATTGATTCAGTAAATTGGCCACAGTCATCAGCTCTTTTACACGTCCGCAGAGAAGAAGCGCCGCAATAAACATTAATTTTAAAGGACAGGATAAAACCGTATAAAACCACTATTCCTTTCAAAATAAATTTAATTAGATAGATCATCATTGTTAGGAATAAAAGGTCCACCGAAAACTCAAAGTTTAAGTTTAGTATATACGCTTCATAGTAACTTTAGAAAATCCGGAGTCTAACTTTTAGAGGCTCAAAAGCTGTGCAAGAAAAGGTGCAACTTCTTGCTTCGTCTAGAAACTTTCGTGCACTAAGACCCCAATTTTCTCAAACAAGTGACTTCAGGAAGTACTCCTATTTCGAGTATGCTTTGAGATTTGTTTCCAAGACATTTCGTGTAGGCGAATGGTTAAAGTCTTAACAAGATTAGTGAGTTCGGGGATGATCAAATAAAATTTGATTTAATCAGAGATGATGATGCTTAGTTATACGTATACTCGTAAAATAGCCTATTGGTACAAATGTAAATTACTTTTAGTTTATTATAGTGATTATAATAATGTTAACAATGAATAGAAAGCTTTAATAACCCCACTGCATTTTCTATACTTAATGTCCTCTAAGGGGTGTAAGGGGTTCCATACATAATCTCACGGAACTCAAGCCAACCTCACCTGCACGAGATGCACCCTGCCGATTAACAGACGAGGCATAACTGACGACCCACCAACCCGCATCGGACCAGCGTGGTGGGATTACGGTCCAAACCCCTCCATGAATGAATGCCGCATGCACCCGGATAGGTGGGCTACCGTAGTCACCAAATGGATGCCGCAAGACGGGTGGCGAAGACGAGGCAGGCCCAGGCAGAGATGGCGGGACGACCTGGACGCATTTCTTGACAACTGGCCGGACGTTGCCACTGATAGGGATTTGTGGAAATTAAGGGGAGAGGCCTTTGCCCAGCAGTGGGACAATCAACAGGCTGACTAAAAAAAAAAAAATGTCGTCTATAGGTTCCTATCGACGACTACCTATGTTAATAATTGTTGTACAACAACGTCCCGCAAAACTGTTTTTACAGTTTAACTGTTATCACATTTTGCCATTGTTGTTGTTTAGGTACCCTGTTTCACCCGGGATGGTGAAAGGAATCTGACGATACCAAATTCAAATTCAAATTCAAATTCAAAATCTTTATTGCATATCACATTACAAATATAAGGTGGAAAACAAAATAGGTATTCATGTGACGCCCTGCAAGGGCACAGCAATTTTAGAGGGCTAATTATGTATTCTAATATCACATAAAATATTTCAAAATTGTATTATAAAATAAAACTTAAACGTAACTTAATCTTAAATAGCTCTAAGATAAAATCTTTCGTATTGCACATTTGTTTACAATAATAATTATTAGATCAATTAAAACTATGGTTAAAAACATATTTATTCAGTATTACTTATCATTAAAAAAATCGTTTAAATTATAATAGCATTTATTGATAAGATATAGTTTTAATTGTTTGTGAAACGACTTTGGTTTTTCCAAGTTTTTTATGGAATTAGGTAGATGGTTGTATATTTTAATAAGCATATGGTGAGGGCTAGAAGTTATTATTTTTAATTTGGAGAAGGGCAATTTTAATTTATTTAGGTTTCGGTCATTTCGTCTGATTTCAGTTATTGGTGTATAGAGATTTATATGATTTTTTACAAATTTACATGATTCCAATATGTAGATTGAGGTAAGGGTGAGCATTTGTAATTTAATAAAGTGGGGGCGACAGGAATCCATTTGGTCAATATTTATTAGGATTCTGACACATTTTTTTTGTAGTCTAAAAATTTTATCAATATCGGAACAGTGTCCCCATAATACGATGCCGTACGACATCCTTGAGAACGCGTAGGCATAATACGCGACAAGCGCTGTCTGCAAGTCCGTGGCTCGTTTGAGATGCTGGAGTGCATATATAAATGAGGATAGTTTTTTGGAAAGTTTTAGTATGTGCGATTTCCAGTTCATATTGATGTCCAAGTCTATACCTAATAAAGTGGCCGAGTTCACAGTTTCTAATTTGGTGTCATTATGGCTGTATGATATTTGTAGTGCAGTTTTCTGGTGGGGTTTAAAATGGATTACTTTAGTTTTGCTTAGGTTAAGCTTCAGGTTATGCGTGTCTAGCCAATCTACAATTTTATTAAGTGTTAAGTTAAGTTTAATTTCAGCTTCATAATTATTAGAGCAGGGCAGAAGAATCGACACATCATCGGCAAATAGCACACAATGATTGTCCAAAATACTAGGGAGGTCATTTATATAGACGAGAAATAGGCAGCATCCTAAGACGCTACCTTGGGGGATAGAACCAGTGATGGCGAGTCTATCAGATCTAACGTGATGTATATTGCCAGTCTCAAAGTCTGTATATTCAATCTCGACACACTGCGACCGATCACTTAGATATGATTTAAACCATTCGTGAGCCAGTCCTCTTACTCCCATACTATACAGTTTGTCTAGCAAGGTTTGGTAGCATACTCTATCATAAGCCTTGCTCATATCAAGCAAGAGGCCTACAGCATATTTTTTTTCACTTATAGCATTATATATTTTTTGGACATATTTATAAGTAGCTAGTGTTGTAGAACGGTTTGACCTAAATCCATTTTGGTCATCATGTAGAACATTAAATTTTTCAAAAAAAGAGTAAAGCCGTTTTATCATAACGGTCTCAAATATTTTGGATGATGTTGGTAAAAGTGCAATTGGGCGGTAATTATTAATGTCTAAAAGTTCGCCCTTTTTATGGATGGGTTTTATAACAGCTATTTTTAACGCATCAGGGAATATACCTTCAGATAAAGATTGATTTACAAGGTGGGTATATGGGATAGTAAGATTCTCTGCACAGTGTTTTATTAAAGTGGGAGGGATTTCGTCTATGCCAAAGGATGACTTATTTTTAAGTTTTTTTATTACTAAATAAATTTCTTCAGGTCTAACTAAATTTAGGAATAACGATTTGTCTACTTGATTTGTTAAGAGGTTAGTTTTAGAATTTTTATGCACAGAATTTCCGACTGACGAAAAGAAAGCGTTAAAAGCATTAGCCACTAGTGTAGGGTCTTTTATTGTGTCCATCGTATCATCAGTTTTTATTTGGATATTTTTTTTCTTGATATATGATGTTTTTTTATTCGTCTCTTTGTTTATTATTCGCCACATACATTTAGTTTTATTTTGCGACTTTTCAAATGACGCTTTGTTTCTATTTTTTTTTGAAGTGCTAAAGGCTTTTTTTAACACTTTGCAGTAATGTTTATAATGATTGCGTAAAACCGTATTTTTGGTTTGAGATACTAACAACTTAAAAAGTCTTTTGTTTTTGCAAGATACCTTTAAACCAGGTGTTAAATACGTTTGTTTGGAATTTAATTTAATTTTTACCTTTATTTTTGGAATGCACTTGTTTAAGGCTATATTTAAAGTTTTTTCGAATGTATTATAATTTTCATTTACAGTTTTACTTGTTAAAATTAATTGCTCCCAGTTTACATTTTCTAGTTCGCTTTTAAATTTATTAATATTAGTTTTATTAAATATACGTTTAGATAATGTAAAATTTTGCAATTTCGGATTGTCAATTGGCATGGAGAACAGAAGTCCTCTGTGATCCGATAAACCGAATTCGCGTACATATAAAGAGGAATGCCTTATTGTAAAGTTCGTGAACAGCAGGTCAATGCACTTAGAACTGGTCGGAGTAACTCGTGTGGGTTCTTTTACCCTTTGATGAAAATTGTAAGCAGACATTAAATTAGACAGTCTATATTTCTCATTGTTATTTAAATAAAAATCTACGTTAAAATCACCCCCTAAAATAATATTTTTATTTTTATCTCTTAAACTAATTAGTTTAAGAAGTTTACTTAAGCATGTATAAAAAACTTCGATTTCCCTATTACTGTTTGGCCAGTATATATTTATAATCAAAATATTATTTTTTGGTAGTTCTATTGCACAAATTTCAAATACCATTTCTACAGTTAAAGATGCAATATCGAAGCGGTCGGTATGTTCCATGCCATTTTTAAGTAAAATCAGGACACCTCCTCCTTCGTGTTGAGTACGACAAAAAGATGAGCATACATTGAAATTAGTGATATTAAATAAATTTAACTTAACTTCACTGAGCCAAGACTCGCAGATACATATAACATCTAAGAGTGGATTATCGTCCGTTACCGCTTCCAAAAGATGGCTTTTGTTCCAAGTGCTTTGCATATTTTGAAAGAGACAGATTAACTCGATTTTATTATTATAATTATTACTATTAGATGCACCAGCAATATTTTGATGCACTTTTCTTAGGTTGCAATGATTATACGTTCGTGGTTCATCAATTTTACTAACGAAAAAACAAAGAACTTTCACGGTACGAAATGTTACCAAACACATCTTAATCGGCTCAGGCGTTTAGAAATTATATTATTATTATTAATATATGTTATACACGGTACGGTATGGGATGGTTTACAATTAACCCTTAAAAAATTACACTCCTTCTTTTGGGCAGTCGTGTAAAAAACTGAAGTAAACGTGTCCAAATAGTGGTTAAAACAGCTTTAATCTACATTTTACCAGTTATTTTATTTTTTGTTCTTATTCGCAAAAGACAATCAGCACCTTTATAAGGTTTTTATGGGATAGAGAAGGCAAGGCAGGTCACGTACTTATATAAGTGTCAGAAACTGACGGATGTTTTATCCAGATATTGTCACGCTGTAAATGCAGCCATATTAAGCCCCCTGATGATAAGACGACTCTAAGGAAGGAAAACTTTTTCAAGATTGAAAATGAGTTGCCAACCCTGAAGACTATGCATCGCATTATTTTATTTAAAACTAGGTAAAGAAGGTTCCAACCATATAACATTGTCGACACGTGTTAGCCAAGAAGTGATTTCGACTCTCGAGTGTGCCGTGTCGCCTGCCGAGACTTGTGCTACAATGACACAAACAAAGACGTCACGCTGGCACCCGTTAGTGCACTCACGCCCGCTTTGCACGTTTGGCAAGACAATTAAGGCTGGTACATGTACAGGTTGTACGTTGTACCAGTTTTTACACTGCTTTCCTAAAAAGAAGGTTATTATTGTTCGTTTTATATATCCATGTTTCTTTGTGACCTTGACGGATTATTAGAGGTCAGGTTATTATTAGATTGGTATTTGCTTAAGAAAGGTCATAGGGTATAATTGAGCCCCTTAATCCAGATGCTGGAGGGGTAATCGGGTTTTTAACACTTGCATTATGTTACTTGTATGTTCAAGTTGTACCGTGTCACTTTAGCGATTTATAGTTAATAAAGATCATTATATTATCGAGTTCATTTTCGTGTTAGCCAAGATGTGATTTCGAGTCTTGAGTATGCCTTATCGGCTGCCAAGACTCGTGCAACGAAGACTTCACGCTGCCACCCGTTCTGCGCACTTAAGCCCGCTTTGCGCGTTTGGCAAGACAATTAAGGCTGGCATGGGTTTTTGCTTTACTACTTATCATCATCATCATGTCAGCCGAAAGACGTCCACTGCTGGACATAGGCCTCCCCCAAGGCTTTTCACTCAGACCGGTCTTGTGTTTTTCGCATCCGCGTTGGCGTTTTATATAATTGAATATCCATTAACACTTAAATACCATGTGATAAAATGAGCAACTAAACAAAATTTGGAATCAGATACCAAAGAAATGATTTCGGTGAAAGTGTATTTATCTTTTTCCATTAATAATTGGGAAATAATCCAAAAAAGTGTAAATCAGAAATAATTCATCCAACTAGCGTGGAAAAAATAAAATCTTGTACAACATTGTTTATACCTATTTATTAATTTTAACTTTAAAGCCCAAAAAAACCACATTTAAACCATTTACCAGTCGACAAGCATAAACAAGTCAAGGATTAACCTTATAATTGTAAAACCATCCGGCTCAGCAATGACTCGTTTAATCCGGTACATGTCCCGTTTTGTGCAACACTAAAATGGGATCTCTTGGGAGCATTTCACGAGTGAACGAGCGTGAGTGCTAGTGCAGGGTTCTGCGAGGTCGCTTTGAAGGCCGTTGTTACTCCAAGCGGAGTACTCAAAGCTTGCATTATTTGTTTAAAAATATCCATTGTGTTCGTACCTTGTAAACTTGCGGAGAGTTTCTGACCTGGTTCTGTTTTCCTGGTTTTATGAATGAAAGGTATAAATATATCGTTTTTTTTAATATTGATGAATTTTGTCTATGCTCTTGTCGGGAGGTTATTTATTTTTAACTCTATTTTGAGTAGGTATTATCTTTGACGCACTGATACCTATTTAACCTATTTGCTAACTTACTAATTAACGGATTTTTCAAACACTTGAAAAAGTACTTAAATGTGGACGAGCGAAGGCCTAGTGTGCCATGCACCGGAGAGTTCTTCTGAATGAACGATACCAGATTCTCATACGGTGAAGAAAAAACATCGTGAGGAAACTGAAAAAAGTAGATTAAGATGGTAATTGCCCAAAAGAACCTAAAGGGTTGAAGTGTGTCCGAAAGTGCCCATCAGCAAGATAAAATACCACAGCACGTAAATTTGAGAGAAGTTAGCAACTCGCACTTACGCTCTGTAAGTTTTGAAATCACGTATCAGAGCGATTATACGAATATACTTACACTCGAATGCTCCAATAAATAATTTATTATAGTCTCTCACACAATGCCAATTACGAAGTTTGACCTGAATCTCGTTGAAAGATTAATTATGCTAATTAGCAATCACACAGATAGCTATATAATATTTCCTAGAAAGTAGTCTTCCATAAAAGGCTCATGTTAGGTAGTTTTCTAAGAAAATTTGGATTAAAACCAACAGGCTTAAAACTATTAGTTAACTTCTCACGTGGAATACCTGGCCCCATTTGATGAAATGGAATTTACCCATTGATATATTTTTATCTATCGTCGTAAGGCCCAACGTCCTAAATTAAGGACATTTGTCAAAGTGACTTTTGACTTCAGTTGACCGACGTAAGATAGTTTTTCAAACAAACGAAATTAGACGTGGGCCTTACGAGGATAAGACATAAAAAGATTATTTACTTTAAAAAAAATATTTCGGCGAGTTTCCGGTGGGACTCAAACTAGGCAGAACCTGTATCTTGGGAGCCGGTGAGATGGTTCACAGTATGATTAGACATATTTATTAAGACTTCACTGTTAAAGTTTCTATAGTAATATTACCTACATTAAATTGATGAGCGTATTTTTGTTAATGTGAGTGTATGTTTATAAAGATAAAAGATAAAAGATGTTTATTCAGTAAGTTGACCGCACGGGCACTTTTACACGTCAAAAATCTACCAGTGCTTCGCAAGAGACCAATGCTGAGAGGAAATTCCGCAAGAGAGTCAACAGTCAGTCGTTTTTTTAAATACTAATGATATTATACAATTCTAAAGCTTAACCTAGCATTATATAAAACAATGAATCTAACATAAAATAAAATCAAAAAAATATTCAAGCGTATCTTGAGCAGGAAAATGTGTCAAAGCTCAGTCTATATAAAATTATATTATATGAGTATGAAAACAATGGACAAAAACTGTCCACCTACATAGACGCCGTGACTTAACCTGAAGCTTAAGTTTAACGCAGCCGTCAGGCCAGCTTATCAATTTCATACGGAAAATAAACCCTGTAATGTAAGTGAAGGTCCTTGTTCACTCGACCCTACAATTAACTGTGAAGTTTGTCATACTAGGTGCACTTTGGGTAGGACTTTGAACCCTCTGGTAGCGTGACGCGCGAAATGTGAAGTTTGTCGTTCGCGGACGATGAGGACGAGCGATGGTCCGTGTGATTACACTGCACGCCGGTCAAGTGACAGGCGGGAAAACATAACAGCTGATAGGCGCAATGTCCACTGAAATCGCCAACATATCACACTTACACACTCATACACATTTCACATTATATTAAGTAGGTTTTTTTTCAGTCATTAGGCAAAGTTGTTTGTTTCCACAAAAAGTAAAAAGCAGACACGGGGACACCTTAGTATGGAGAAACAAACTTTATGTGATTACTTTAAAAAAAAACTGTTGGGTTAAATCGACAGCTTTTTAGCTGCTCTATCATCCCTATTCGTTTGTGCACTTTATCCAGGGACACTTTGTAATCCATTTAAATAAAGGCACTGGATCGCAGCACGCGACACAACAAGAGCGTCAAAATAAGAAAACAAAAAATTCTAAATATTTTATATGCAAACAAATTCCCTCTGTAATATTGTAAATGATCTCATTATTCTTACTAAACGACGCCCACGATTCTTACACGTAGAGCATTTCTCGCTATTTTCACTTAAGGGATTATTATTCGGGCGTACCAACATACATCAAACGGTTACAACACAGATAACATACATTATGAGGGCTCTGAAAGACGAAATACTTCTGTTATATTATAATTACAAATGCGTAGCTGACCATGAAGAGGTCAGAGATGGTCAGTTTACCAGATGCCTTATACTTCTCACCGAAGTAACAATTAGTACGAGTACAGTGCTTTGAGAGTAAGTGGGAAAAGAGTTGGTGACAAGACAAGATTCTCTTAAACGTAAAATAAATTTTACAGTGTTCGTAAGGTTCCTATCCCTGGTACCCCCAAAAATCTTTACCATCTTGCGAGAATAACAACACTAGCTGTGAGATAAGAAATGGAGACCATAACCAAAAGACGTAAGCTGCTGTGTGACTCGTACTACCCTTTGCATACACATAGCCCAGTTGCGAGCCCTATGTCCAGAAACAACTTCGTTACTAAGCTTTCCCTCGAAAATCGAACGCCGAATGAAGCAAGAATTGGTTGCTTGGAACAAATGGCTCGACAGGACATTCAATTCATTCAACACCTGGTGGGCGGTTGGAATTGTCTATGAACTGGAGTTAGTCCGCCCAATCTCCTTAAATGGGGTATTCTACCAGGAAATTCAATGTCCAAATGCGTCTGCATTTCACCCAAACGCAGTATATGATGCAGTACCCGCTATCCCCAGTCAACTGCACTGCCGATGATCCCTAAGATTGTTATCCCACAGCTGCAGTGGTAAAACCTGGATCACCTTAACGCGATAATAATAATGTTGCACTTATTTTACGCTTATAACTCGCACCAGCCGCAGCAACATGCTCGCTCCTGTCAATCATTACTAGGCCTGATTTATTGATCTCCGATGACGCAGATGATGTGCCCGCCTGTTCTCACTTTTTGAAGTCACGTTACTGATATTCATCATTTCAGACAGCCGATAAAGGGAGTAGAATTTTGCATCATAATATAAAATTAAAAATATTTTTGCATAAATTTATGTCCTTTACTACGGTGTTTTCCTTGACGAAGTCCCGCCTAACTACTTAATTTTACTACGTGAATGACGCAACCGTGCAATGTCCAAAGATTATAAATGAAGACTGTGTTGGATTGTTTGTTCCGTGTTCAATCCTTAATGTATTAACTTTTTAATGTGAAATTTTGTATATAATAGTAGAGTACCGTATTTAGACCATGAAGATTGCTGATGAAGCTTGCTGAGTGGCCTAAGTAAGGTACGAGATTAAAAAGCTTCATTAAAACACAATTGTGGACAATTTATTTTGTACGACTTCATTAAAATTAGTAATTTAAATTAATACGAATATATAAGAAAACTAAATATCGTTCTACTATCCGATATATTTTACACAAGGTAATTGAAAAGAAAAGTTATCACACCACCGGAGTCCGTAATGTTGCAGTACTGTGCTGTGATTGGCTAAATACTAGCCAATCACAAAGCGTAGTTTTTTTTAGTTTTTTTATGTCCTGGATTTTTGAGTTTAAGTAGATTTTTGACGGACGCGACTCGGCTACGTTCCGAAACGCCATAGATTGGAAAATTTTGTATCGGATCGAGTCTCCTTAAATAAGGACACACAGTATTGAAATAAAAAGTTCTATTATCCTTTTTTTTTCGGTTGTCTAGAGCGTATTGAAACATTTATTTCGGTTGTTTCGGAAATAACATAGATTATTCAACGATGAAAAGAGTGACGTTGCAGTATTCTCTATGAAATCGTAAAGATAAAAGATTTAAAAGAAGTCATTTATTCAGTAAGTAGGCCGCACGGGCACTTTCACTCGTCAAGAATTTACCAGCGCTTCCCAAGAGAAGAGATGCTTAGAGCATTATAAAAGCTATAAATATTAAATTAAATATAATATCAAATAACATGCGTAGTTCAGCAAGAAAACATGCCAGAAATCTTGGAAGAGAGATAGAGGGAGAAAAAATTATAATAACACCTACTTGTGTATATAAGATGGTGCAAGACGACCACATTAAATTTTCGATATGTTTTCTTACATCAACGGTGTCCCCTAGACAAGAAAAAGTATTTTTGCATTTAAACAAATTATTACATGTAAAGAGTATTTTTGCTTTTAAACAAATTATTATTGACTAAGTTTCGGGTTAAGGCCATGAATTTTTGTCTTTTAGATAATCCTCGACCCTATAATATGCTTTAGACATTAACGACTTTTTCAAGTAATTTTTAAGTGCTGGAAAGGGTAACTTCAAAACTACGTCAGGTAATTTATTATAGAAATGAATGTTGAATACATTCAAACAAATGATTTATATACTTTACGGACACGGAATTTTTGAACAGCGATTTTATTTTATTTCTAGTATTTAAATTATGTATATCAGAGGTTTTGGTGAAATAATCTAAATTCTTTTTAACATAAATAATATTCTCGTAAATAAATTGAGACGCAACAGGTAAGATATTAATTTCTTTAAAAATTTATCTTAAGGAGTCACGGGAATTTAAATTGTAAATAGAACGAATGGCCCTTTTTCGTGAAACAGATATAGTTTGTATGTCAGCTGCCTTACCCCAAACTAGAATACCGTAAGACTATAGAATTAACTATAATAAACTATACGAGCTGTCTCAACATTAGTTAGTTGTCTAAATCTCCTAACGGCGTAAGCTGCCAAACTTAGTTTACCTGCCAGTACAGCTATGTGGGGATATACACAGTTAATACACAGTTTTTAATCGTCGAGTACAAACATATATTTTCGTAGCCTTCCTTTCTTTTTCCTTATCCAAATAATTATAAGTATTATGTGGTTAGCCTAGTTGGTTAAGACCCTGTTAATGAGGCAAGTAGTCCCGGGTTCGATACCATATGGGTAAATATTTGTGTGATGATCGCTAGTATTTGTTTCTGGGTCTTAAATGTTTTCCATGTAACATGGTATGTATTTCCCAATATTAGTATGTAAATCATTGTCTTGAACTTAGTTTGGGACTAGGTCGATTTGTGTAGGATTTCCCATAGTTTAATTTAGGCATTTATATATGCCTATTAGTGTCTAAAACTTGTTACTACACAAAAACCACAGAATTATCGTTACCACTAAAACAACTGCACATAAGCTCTAACCAAAAATCGATAGCCAATTTTACAAACTCAACATTAGCTGGAGCATTCATATTAATGAGTCGGGTACGGTTCAGATTTGCGTACATTTGCATCGGATTACCGCGCAGGTGCCGGAATAACAGATCCACCGGCACCATGTTTCGCGTTACATTTTAAATTTTAGGAGAGCTGTTTTAGTTTCAGGAAAATTAGGAAATGTCAAATAGTTTCGTTTTTTTTAGTTTATTTAGATAGTGTGCGGTCATGCATGTTCAACGAGGAAAGGTTGTAAGTTCATCGAATTAGCAGCTTTCTGAGACAATCACTCTCAAATCTCTCTCCAAAGTTTAAACCTAAAAATATCTTGGTATCTCACAGTCTTTGGGTATTATGGAGGTGAAGTCGGACTGAGCTGGATGCCCTGGATAGGGTCCGTCTACTGCTTAAATAACACCGCATGTTGCACCCACGCTCATCTGTCAAGAGATTACACATCCCGAGGAAATGTGGACGTCGAGGTATTTTAAATGCTCAGCTAAGAATCTCCACAACCGCGAGGTGTGCAATCTCAGGGATTATTTCCTTGGCAAACGAGGACTGGTGCAGCCCAACGGTGTTGACCACTGATGACCACAAGAACATACGAAAGATCAAAGAGCTACACGGACGCTTCTACCGGGCCCTAACAAGACCCGATGTAGACTTTCAGGCGTCCGTGAACTTTCTACGGTTTGGTGACCTCTTCGGGGAAACCGAAGGTTTTGTCTGTGCAATTGCTGACGAGGTCATAATGACGAACAGTTACTGGAAATATATTCTGAGGGATGGCACGGTCGACATCTTTCGAGCCCGGCGAGGCCCTCAGAGATAAAATTTCCGGTTGTTCGCATTTTGCCAACAGTGAATACTTACACAGACATAACCTCATCGCCAGGATCATCCATCAGCAACTTGCTCTTCAATATGGTCTTGTTAAGTCTCAAGTGCCGTACTATAAGTACACACGGGCGATAGTTCTCGTAAATGGTCGTGCTACGCTCTATTGGAGTCAGTCAGTCATCACCGGGGGTCGTACTTTTCATGCTAATGACGTCAAAATGACGAAATTTTACAAACAGGATGCTCATTGTAGTTAAATACAGTTTAATCGCAACAAAATAGGAATCACGGTAGAATCATTGATTTTTCACCACTCATTACTAAAAATGGCAAATTGAGACCGTTTTATTTTATAAATGCCAATGCCATAATTGTTTTTATTATAATATAATTATATTAATATTTATTAAAACATTGTTACTTGATGATTTTTGTCCCTGTCTTTCTCAATCAAAATAGTTTCATTTACGTTTTAGGTATGAAGTAGGTATTTATTTTTCTATGCGAAAATAGATTACTTATATTTGTATATGATTAAATGATTGACGACTAATGGTTAATAATTACAAAACCATTTGGGATCATACTCTATGTAGCGTGACGTCATTTTTGCGTCAACGGCATGAAAAGTACGGGCCCTGTCATCATGGAGAGGAATATTGTCGCCAATAAGCCTGATATCGTATCGTCACCATCCCGCATGACGAGAACCTCGTGAAGGCCGAGAAGTACAAACTCAGCAAGTACCTTGACTTGCCTCACAAGGTGACCGCCATGTGGGATGTTGACTCGACGATCATTGTCCCGGTCATTGTTACGGCAAACGGTCTTATGGCGAAGAGTCTCGACCAACACCTCAAGAGACTCTCGCTAGATGGCTGGGTCAAGGGCCAGATACAGAAGGTTGTCCTTGACACGGCACGCATTGTGAGGAGTTACCTTTCTCTGCAGCCCTAACCACCGGTTACTTGAGCCCTACCCCGCTGCCGGCAGCACTCGTAGGTTTGGTTTTTTATAATCTTTATATTTTGTATAAGTTGTTATTTTACTTTGATATTTGAATATTTGTTATAAAAAGGAAATCAAAAGAAATGTTTTTTTTTCAGAGAATGAAATAAATATCAAGAAATACACTGACATAATAATATGTCGATTTCACAATCAGGGCACACGGGATGGGACAATGTCACATCACACCAATTGACCTAGTCCCAAACTAAGCTCTATCTAGGCTAGTACTATGGGTACTAGACAACGATATAAATATTTACATGGAGAAATATATACCTACTTAGATACAAAGAAAATATCCATGACTTAGCAAAGAACCCAGGACCGCTAGCTTCGTAGATATGGTTACTACCAACTAAACCAGTGCGTCGTCAAGTCACAATAATTTTACGATAATGGGTTCCATATTCATCCACGGAGTATAATAGATTATCCAATCATGATCATTAATGCGTATGGCACTCGTCCTGTATGGATCACAAGTCGATGACCGGGTGTTTCAGCCAGTTTGCTGTGGCAGGCGAAAATTTAAGCAGCTCCTCCATGCCACCTGGAAAACAGCAAAGCGAGCAATCATTTACCACGTGATATCCATTAAAAGGTTAATACTCGTAAAGTCGTAATAGTAAGGAGAGAGATATATGATTGAGATAGTAATATAAACTTTCGTTGGATTTTTCTTTGCATCAAAATGCCGCGCAGGTGTCGGAATAATAGATGAACTGCCACAATGTTTCGAGTTACAATTTAGTTTTAGGAGAGCTATACAATGAAAGTTCTGGAAAATGTCTGATTCAATATGAAGCATTGTGAAGTAATCGTAGGTAGGTAATAATTGTGCAAATTAGAGAGACGGGTGATTCATTGGTTTTCTATAAGTAGTTTTATCATAATTACTTTTAGAAAAAGGATAGTTGATACTGTTTCTGTATCTTCTTGTCGAGTTTCGTTTTATAAAAACTTAATTGAAACAAACTCTCTAGGTCTCTATAGGTTTTGAAATAATTAGGATCTGCACATAATTATTTAATTCAATTCAATTCAAATTTTATATTTCAAAAATTACATTACCATATTGCACACAAATTTAAATAAACATTAAAACTAAATTTAAAAATCGAAAATTGAAAGGAAAAATAAAGTTTAAATTAAAAAAACACCATTAAAATTACAATTACAATTAAAATTACACAAAGCTTTCAAAACTAAATAATTCATATAATATTATACGAGTATCTACACATATAGCTCTTGTCTACACATATAAAATGCTTTGTTCTGAATGACTGACTGACAGATCAACGCACAGCCTAAACCACTGATCGTAGAGATCTAAAACTTGGAGGGTGTGTTCTTTGTATGACGACGTAGGGATCCCATAAGAAGGATTTTCCGAAATTG
This sequence comes from Acleris sparsana, assembly GCA_923062465.1. Taxonomy (NCBI): domain Eukaryota; kingdom Metazoa; phylum Arthropoda; class Insecta; order Lepidoptera; family Tortricidae; genus Acleris; species Acleris sparsana. The sequence continues at coordinate 14,857,913 of OV281293.1, forward strand.
TACCCATAAGGGGGTGAAAAAAGGGGGCAAAGTTTGTATGGGACAACGTGATTTCTTGGTCCAATCTACTTCAAATTTTGCATAAACATTATTTAACCGAATTGATGGAAGACGTGTTTTGTATTTTATTGAAATTCATCCACTAAGGGGGTAAAAAGGTGTAGAAAGTTATTATGGGGATGATTTGCTTCGAATTTGATATCGATACTAAGGTGCTTTTGGTTTACATTATATTTTATTTTGACGCATGTTAAAATACTCAATCTGATTTTATTCAAAAAAGGTTGAACTCACATAAAAGCTTTGTACAATCTTCTTCTGTTAGTGCCATCTCCTACCGGAGGTCGGCGATCATAATGGCTATCTTCACCTTGTCTACTGCCGCTCTAAACAAAGACCTCGTGCTCATTCCGAACCACTGTCTGAGGTTTTTGAGCCAAGATATCTTTCGTCTGCCTGGTGGTCGGCGTCCTTGAACTTTTCCCTGAATTATCAGTTGCAGTAGTCGATACTTGTCATTTCTTATTATGTGACCAAGATATTGTAGTTTTCGCTTCTTTATGGCCTTCACAATCTCAAGATCCTTATTCAGCCTCTGCAAGACGGTGTCATTTCGCACCTTCTCTGTCCACGATATTTTCAGCATGCGTCGGTATACCCACATCTCAAAAGCTTGGATCCTTTTGGTCATAGCTTCTGTCAAAGTCCAGGCCTCGACACCACATAGAAGGACAGAAAATACGTAGCATCGTGCTAATCTCACCCGAGTTTGCATCCTCAGGGACCTGTTGCACAGAAGACCACTCATTTTCATAAGCGTGTTTCGTGCCTGCGCTATGCGGCATTTGATCTCCACACTGTGATCCGCTTGACTATTGACGTAGCATCCGAGGTATTTGTACGATTGCACCCTTTCGAGCGGTTGACCATATAAAGTGGCGTCTGTGAGTGGTTTACGTCCAACTACCATGAACTTCGTCTTTTTAATGTTAACGCTAAGACCATAGGCTGAGCTGATCAGTTCCACACGGTCTACAAGACATTGCAGGTCTTCCAGCGTGGCGGCCAAAAGTATGGTGTCATCAGCGTAACGTGTATTGTTCAATGGTTCTCCGTTTATCACTATTCCCTCTGATGCGTCCTCCAGTGCTTCAGTAAAGATAGTTTCAGCATATATGTTAAAGAGGAGAGGAGAAAGAATACATCCCTGCCGTACGCCTCTTAGGATGTCAACATTGTCCGATACCGACTGTTCTACTCTTACATTTGCAGACTGCTGCCAATACAGATTGCGGATGATTCGTAGATCTTTTGAATCCAGGCCAATGCAAATACCCAAACCGCTGAGTCTAAATACGGTACATACTTACGAGTATGAGGTCTAGGGGTGCAGTAAGAAAGTATTTCCGGAAAATCGACCCCCAACGGAAAAAGTAGGAGGATTAGCGGGAAACTACTTCTACGCGTACGAAGTCGCAGGCGCCTCTAGTAATTTATAAATGTTTGCAGTAAAGCTTGAACTGGATTTTAAAAAAACTATTAAAATTGATTAATATCGGATTTTGTTATGAGTAGTTCAAAAATATCAAATGTATAGGCATTATACGATTATTCTTGACGACGCGCTGGCCTAGTTGGTAGTGACCCTGCCTACGAAGCAAGCGGTCCTGGGTTCAAATCCCGGTAAGGGCAGATATTTGTGTGATGAGCGCGAATATTTGTTCCTGAGTCATGGATGTTTTCTATGTATTTAAGTATACATTTCTCTATATAAGTATTTATATCGTTGTCTAGTACCCATAGCACAAGCCTAGAGCTTAGTTTGGGACCAGATCAATTGGTGTAACATTGTCCCCTGATATTTATTATTTTTTTATTTATTATATGAGTCCCCGTTTAAACGTGAGTACGTGAAAGACCGCGCGTCGCACGGGTGGAATACGAATATTCTCGAAGATAACAATTTACAGATTCTTTTTTCGCCCCCGGAAATCCTATAATTATTAATGAAATGAAAAATAATTTATTCGGCACATAAATAAAAAACGGTTTACAAGGAAAATGTCTTAACCTAATTTTTTTATCATGCCCAAAATGGTCTCCGCTCAGCTTTATGCCTCTGAATGTTGGTAATACATCCACAGGCGCTGCTTTTCAGTGAGACCAGGGAGGGTAGATATATGACAATCGAAGGTGTTAAAATTTTAAAATAATAATAATATCAAATACCCAAAATAATGTCGCTACTATTTTGAGATCATTTTAGAGAGATCAAATTAAGCATACAACAACAAAAAATTAAATACATCTTGTATATCTGCGTGTATGTGTGTAAGTTTGTGTGTGTGCGTGTGTATGTGTGTGTGTGCGTTTGGGTGTGCTTGCGTGTGCATGTATTATTGATTGTTTGAGTCGTTTTTGTGAACGTGATACAACAATTGTTCGATAACTGGTATAGGAAGTTCAAAGAAGTAAAGGCGAATCTGATTAGCGCTCAAAAGACTTATCCAATAACATGAAAATAATCAGCCAGATTGCATTGCAACATTCTAGGGAAACTTTTAACAGAATGGTTACACAATAGCACAAAGGGGCTTTGTGTCACTGCGGCGTCCTCTAACAGTATGCACGGGAAACAAAATAATCAGTTAAAAAAGTCTATTTCAATTATTTTTTCAGAAAACAAAGCACGACGGTTGTTTGTGTAAGGTAGTTGAGAACAAATAAGCAATAACTACACGGTAAGGTGTAGCTGGTGATAAATAATAATTACAAGCTAAGGTGTTGTTGAGAATACATTTGTTATATTATTACGCGACCGCAGACTTCGTTTTTTTGAGAATTAATAAATTAGTTCATCCTAAGTAAAGCCGACCAGAAAAATAAAGAACCTCTAATGGGGTAGGTACCCACTAATACTTTGCTTATGTGTTAGGTGAATTGCAATAGAAATAACAGTTGATTATAATTTCCGCAATATGGCGAGGGTTTTTGTTTTTCTGGTCAGTGTTTTTTATTTTTAGTGGGCACGCGAAGGCTTTAGAAACGCCTTGACGGTATTTGGTTTACGGAGCATGTTGGCAATTCAGTTGCATAATTTCTTTAAAGTGTACCAACATATCTGCACAGTCTCTGTCATGATGACGTAACATCAAAATGATTAGAAAATTATTAAGTTTAAATTACTAATCGATATTGAGGTTTTGAGTAAGCTAATAACATAAATTCATAAAGAACTAAAGTCCATAGATAGCTTGTTATACTTAAGCGACTTATCTATGTAGATCGCTTTGTTTGCCGCCGGAGCGCATAAATGGGTCAGCGAAATGTTATGGTGAAAAAGAAAACCAAAGGTACAGAACTAATCTTGGCTTACTTTCGACAAAAACTAAAAAAGAATATAGGTACGTTTGGTTAATCTCGTTAATGTAAAGAAAAATATGTTTTTAAATAGAAACAGTCGGATTTGCAGTAAGTCCCAAATAAACGAGCGAGTAAGTACGCATAATTAAAGTTCGACGACATTTTTTGTCAGTGTTTTTAGAAGTTCACGTTCTTAGGGTGACACACGGGCGAGTAAGCTTGCTGAGCCATGGGTATGGCGTACTACTCACCAGTCTATCTGGGGCCGTAGTAAAAAAAAAGAGGTCAAGTGCGAGTCTGACTCGCGCACGAAGGGTTTCATACCATTATCTATACAACATTAGAAAAAAAACGGCAAACGTCACGTCATCAACGTTCACGTTGGTTTTTTGGAAGGCCCTCTTTAATATGTATTTTATTTTAAATAAATTATTTATTTATAAAGTTGATATACACCTTAATAGTCTGTGAATATTTCAAGTGTCTACCTGTTTCCGTTATTAATATCGAGCAAAAAACAGCAAAAGCCTTACGTTTGTTGTATGGGACCCTCCATTTTAATTAACTATTGAATTTATACGATTTTTAGTATTTTTTGATATAGCGGCAACAGAAATACATCCTCTGTGAAAATGTCAACTATCTAGTTATCACGGTTCTTGAGAGACAGCCTGATGACAGACAGACAGAAAGACGGACAGCGAGTCTTAGTAATAGGGTCCCGTTTTTACCCTTTGGTTTTGGAAACCTAAAAACTGTTCAAAGAAGATAAATACATAAGGTATTATAGAATATAAAAACATTATTACAAAATAAACCGCACCAAGTTTCATCCATTATTAAACACTAATTAACAGCTACATGCTTCGTTCTTCCTTAGTTAATCCTACTTCAAAAATACAGCAACAAATTCAATTTATAAAATGTATTAAAAAAATGTATTCTTAAACAAAATAACAAGCTTTCCGGATAAGCAGCCGTTAGTTACTGAACCTGTCAGTTAATCTAAGGGTTAAATCAAAGGCAGACGAGAGATAACGGGTTCATTAGTTTAGAGATCAGATACGGACACCTTCACCTGAAGGGTTAGCCACGTTTTGGATGGAGCGAAGCGAGGAACTTAATCCATGATTTTATTTTGGCTTTCCTCATCTTAATTAGACATGGAACTGTTTTTACCCTGAACCCAAAATATGAAAAAAAAAGCTTGCAGTATTTACGTTAAAAGTAAAGATGTAAAATTATTGCAAGTGGATTGGTTTAATTTTTGCATTACGAAATTAATATTGTACACTTTTAGCACGTGGAAAGAAGTGGTGTCGGATTACACCTCTGGGAAACTGGGAAACATGATTTAATGTTTGTATGTATGTTTTATTATTAGTTTTCACAAGAACTTTTTTTTTTTCTTGACTTTAGGGAATGTTGCATTTAAAAATTATAGCATATTGTAGAGATATCACTAAATTAATGCAAAAACCACCAAATTATCTCATTTGAAATGTGGTTATAACTCTCCATGATATCATCGTGTTTAAATAAAACTGGCCGCATTATTTACTTGCTTTATTTAAATTGAACACAAATTCAGTACGAAGTGACAAGCGACAAATACTAGGTATGTGTATTATTGTCCTATCAACTATGTATATGTCCATCTATTTATTTAGCGATGTATTACATTATTTAGCTAAAATCTAGCTCATATTTATTTTATTATGTATTTAAACTAACGTAAATATGAAACATCTAGTCCCTTGCAATATTGTACGTTTGTTTATTGTTGTTTTAATCATTTCCCCATCCCTCAAAGGTTAACTGGAAGAGAACCCTTAAACGGATAAGTTCGTCTTCGTGTTTCGGTCGATTTTGTTGTTTGTTATTCTCCTATTTGTACAACAAAGTATTTACATGAGTACATACAAATTACCTTATCTTATAAACATGGAATATTTAATTTTCTGTATAAATAAATAATTTCGCACTTTTATCCAATGTGGCCTTACAATGAAGTACGTTAGATAATTTATCTTTCCTTGTTGTTGCCCAATTTATTGCTACAGAGCGAGACCAGTGAACAGAGGGAAAGAAATTATAACCGAAATAACCACCGTTTGGTCTGACAGGGCGTGTTAAATGTGGCTTTCGGGAGATCATCCTGTATAGCTGTAGGCTAATGTTGGTCCGACATTGAACGTTAAAAATAATTATCTTTAACAAAATGACAGAGTTGACCCAAAAATTACCCAAATGGATATTTTTGGGTCAAGTAAAATAAGGAAATACATCGGGGAGTAAAGACGCTGGAGGGTTGACGATACTTTGAAACGATGTTGTTTTTAATATTTTCCTAAGTTTATACAATAAAATACGATAAACATTTGTGCACGAACCAAATATTACAGTGGGACTGTACAATTAACAACAGGCGGTCTTATCGCTGATTAAGTGATCTCTTCCAGGCAACCTTATATTCTAATATCATTATACATAAACAAAAGGTCAGGTAGCACATATGTGAAGGCACTCCTATGTTAACTTGGGCAATAAACCTAAAAGTTAATCAAAGAAAGGGTTTATTCCAGAGTATATACCTACTTTGTTTACTACTATTTTGGTATTTTATTCGTTCTATCACAACAAAAAAAAATGACGCTGAATGTCGAGTCGTTATATTTTGCGTTATCACAATAATGTATAAGTATATATTTTAAGTAACAGAAAAAACTACACTTACTTAATGTCCATCTGAAAAAGGTAAAATATTTGACTTAAGTATATTAAATGCATTAAGGAAAGTGGAAATTGCGGAATTAGTGCAATTTAAGGTAATTTTGTACAACATAATATACACCGTGGGCCCGAATAACCCGACCAATTTTAACAATCGATACTAGAGCCTATTTGTAGAATATAATGGGTATAATATGTAGTCCAATAACGCATAATTTCCGAGATTTTCATTATTTAAAAAACAATTCCATAGTTAATTTAATTTGAACTCTGTCACCTTAACCTAAAGCATTATTTAATAAGAAATTGATTAATTAATTTATGTTGTATGTGGATGATATTGCTACTTACAACATGAATCTTTCTTAGTAAATAATGCTTTAGGTTAAGGTGACAGAGTTCAAATTAAATTAACTATGGAATTGATTTTTAAATAATAAAAATCTCGGAAATTATGCGTTATTGGACTACATATTATACCCATTATATTCTACAAATAGGCTCAAGTATCGATTGTTAAAATTGGTCGGGTTATTCGGGCCCACGGTGTATATGAGGTCAATAATTTTCGGTATATATAGGTCTGTCTACTTGTATTTCCTAAACGCTGGATTGAATGAAATATCTTTATTACCTGCGCGCTGAAACCTCAACGCATCAGCACCTAGCTCACATAAATCAGTATTAAATATTTAGCCCATGCGTTTGAGATTGTTCTGCCATTTGTACTTGTAGGGACTTTAAAAAAGCGTTGAATTAAAGGAAATAGGTAAAAAAACCCAAAGGGCAAAATATAGCAGAAGTTGATTGCTACCTTACTTTAACTTTAGTTCTAGAGCAAAATGCACTATTTTGCTGCTATAGTCTATAGTATAGTTGCTATAGTCGCTTAAGGTACCGTACACGCGATGCTCAGACTGGATGCGAGAAGCAAATGTCTGTCATGATTAAGATTTTTTGGTAAGTCTGAAGTCCAGCAGTAGACGTGATTCAGCTGACATTATGCTGATGATGAAGGCTTACAATAAGCCAGTATGCCCATTAGGGCCTGTGCTTACAACGGGGACAGCGCGAAGGCGATGAATGATAACAAATAGTAATAATAAAAGTATATAATTTACATTGATATCGTGCTGTTTTTAAATCGGATGCCATTAATGTCGTAAATACGAGCTATAGTAACGTTAACAATACGGGAATGACGGCACACGACGACAATGATGTCTGTGCTGTTGTTTTTCCCGCTTGCCGCTCATGATGCCGCGTTAACTCCAAAGTGGTCGTCAGTTTTAAGTTGACTATCATAATTATTACTATAGTTATTTTCAGTATAAAAACGCAGAAAAATATGGTGACATTAATCTATTTGGTACACAAAATGTGTTACATTTAAACCAGAAGTAACCAAATTTTAAAGTTAAATCACCGCTTCTAAAGCTGGGCGTTCACGGACGCGCTGTTTGTCTCGGTGACAAATGGAGTGCATACAATTGGATGGACGTAATATATTGACCACATTCATGGGCTTTCCACGTCATGTAGTTTCAACGAACTATCAACGGGCAAGTTATAATTTTTCCGTCATGCGACAGAGCGCATTACTAACAACTGTTTAACTGTGAGTTGAGTGTTAACTCAATTTAAAATAGTATTTCATATTGAATAATAGTTTACGGTGAGTCAATTTGCGATTTAAAGTCTTTCTACGCTAGAAGACTAATAAAAATTACAGAAGTTGACTGCTGACTCTAATGTTAAAGCGAGATAAAAAATTGATATTTTAACTCAATGTTGCTGTCTTTTTTCTCATTTTAAATAAATATTCTTTAAGTAAATAGCAGCCAACTACATGTTTTTTTAATAATTGTTAGTCTATTTCGCGCATTTATTAAGTATTACAAATCGTATTTACAGAAAAGCAAAATGTTCAATGATAATGTTTTCGTTGACCTTCTATTTAGTTGAGTTGACATTATAATATTTATTGTGTACAAAAGAATATTTGCTTAGGACGTCTATTAGCAGAAATGTTAGTAATAAATTTACTCAGTCGTTTATTAACGTAAGTTTCTTTAGTATCTTCTTAATAATATTTGCGCTCGAGACAAATTTATTATTGTTGTGAGTAAATGGGCACATCAGAAGAACGTTCCACGATCAGTTTAGGGATTTATTAAAACAGGGAGGAGGGAGGTGTCAGGAGTTCCCTAAACACCCTCTGCCTACCTCTACGGGAAAGAGGCGGATTGTATGTACTAACCACAATTTTTTGTTGTTAAAATATAGGCCGTTAGGAATTATTTCCACGTAATATTTTCTTTAATAACAATTATTGAAAAAAGTATTTTGACAAACATGTTAGACAAAATTTTAAAATTCTTTTAAAAGTCTTGTGCGTCTAAAAACATGTTAGTTAAAATTACAGTTTCACTTACACTTAAGATTATATGAGGATATTATTTAGTGTTTTTCATCATTCTCATAACCGTTTTATAAAAACTCAAAAATATCCAATTTGGTTAGGTACTCATGTATGGCTTTGCCATGGTAACATTCGTTTTAACCTAGTGCCTACATCCTTTCCTTGAAAAGGACATAAGAACCAAAGCAAATTAATCCCTAAGCAATGTCATCTTAAAGTGTCATGAATATATTCCATACCCTATGTAAGTATGTGACACCCTGTATAATTATTATTAAATACTAGAGGACGCCCCCGCTAACCCCCTATTTCTTTCCATTGGGGATCGATTTTCGGAAAAAAAATCTTTACAGCCTCAATATTTTGAGTCCCTAGATCCAGCGGTTTTAACTTGCATTGATCGATCAGTCAGTCATTTTCTCCTTTTAAGCACCCCGGAGACGATCAATGGCAATTCTCAATGTCACTTTACTGATAATGCCAATTCGCATTATTGAAGTACAATTGATGTAATTTCAATCAACAGGTCAATGTTTTTGCCCTCGGTAATCAAAGAGATCAGGTGTTAATGTTTGCACAGTGTTCGAAACAATTGCCAATGGATTTGTTAGATCATTCTCCCGAACTCATTATTTCTTCGTATTAATTTTTCCATTCGCATTTTTCCCCGAACGCGATATTACCAGTCGCCTTTTTTCCTGCGGCAGTTTATATTCACAGTCGTGTTTTTCCGCTTGCGAGTTTTATCCAGTCGCTTCTTTTCCTACCACCATATTTTCTCGGTCATGTTTTTCCCGTTCCAATTTGTCAAAGATACAGAGTCGACGGAGATCCGCTACCGCGGAGGTCCTATTTCTGGGTGGTTTGGCCCTCCGGGCCTGATGCAAAACTAACATTACCTAAACCTACCTACGAATTACGATGTAAATACTTTTGGGAAAAGTGCGACTGAGATAGAAATCGAACGGGAAAAAAACCGACTGGGAAAAAAGTCGAACAACAAAAAAAGCGATTGTAATAAAAACGAATGGTGAAAAATAAAATTAAGTAATATTATATATTTAACTTTATGTAATATATATTTAACAAACCCTTTATATGTCATCATGTCAGCCGAAAGACGTGCATTGCTGGACATAGGCCGCCCCCAAGGCTTTCCACTCAGACCGGTTGCTGTGTTGGTGCCGGCCGAGAATAGCACCACCCCATCTCTTCCCGTGGGTGTCGTAAGAGGCGACTAAGGGATAAACCGGAGGATGGGCAGCAGCGTCCTCCGCGGACTTCATGGTATAACTGCGGTCGCCAACCCGCCGGCCAAGCGTTGCGACTACGGCATTTTTCCCCCCAACGGTTCTAGCTTTATATGTACATAGACAAAGTGTGCTAAACACCGTTGAAACATTAAGGGTAAGTCGACCGTTAGGCGGATTTACGCACTCGAAGCGGAAGGGTGCAGTTTAATCTTGTGTTAAGGCCTGGTGTTATCGCGTCCTACGGGTTGCCCTCGCCCATTAATTTTTAGAACCGACTACGTAAAGTGTTGGAATGAAAGTGGACCGATTTCAAACTGTTCAGCTATCCCTTGATTTTTTTACAAGCCTGAGGTGTCTAGCTTTTGACTTTTTTTCATAATCTTATATCTATCTATCTATGTATATAAAAGGCAAACCTGAGTCACTGACTTATACAAGGTGTATTTGGAAGTGTGGATCAAACGAAGTAGGTCGATAGAGGACGTCTAGACCTATCCAATTCACCCCCATGTATGTTCAGCGATATTTACTAATTTCGGAGATATTGATCATTTTAATCTAAATTTTTGTATGTCCATGTCACGAAAAATTATTAATTTTATGTTTTATTTCATAACTTTTTCAGTGGTATCTTACATAATTAGAGTCATTACGAAAGTTTGAAACCTATTTGCCCGTTATTTTTCAGTATTTTTTATAAGGTAACCACTTAAAGTTGTTTTTTTCATACAAAGTGAAAAGCAAACACTGGGACACCAAGTATGGAGAAACAAACTTTATGTGATTATTTTTTTAAAAAATGCGTTTTTTTTAAATAGAGCTTTACATACACGGGGGTTGAATTGGATAGGTCTAGACGTCCTCTATCGACTTGCTTCGTTTGATCCACACTTCCAAATACAACCTGTATATTAACGCACAGCCGAAACTACTGTACCTAGAAACTTGAAATTTGGTACAGGGGTTCCTTTCGTGATGTAATTGAGCACTAAGAAAGGATTTTTGGAATTTCACCCCCTTAGCGGTTAAAATAGGGGGAGTAGCGGAAAATTAACTCTACGTGTACGAAGTCGCGGGCGTCCTCTTGTAAGTTATAAACCATAAAAAAAACATATCCACTAATGTTGTTTTTTCATTATTTCTATGATTTTCTAAAACTATTCTAAATTTGAAATATGTACACAGTACAGTTGTTTTTCACTAAACAAACATACACACACGCCGGATAATTTTAACACTCAACATTTATTTTAATAAATTATGTTGTAATAAAAAACTTTAATATTTTTTTAAATTATAAATTGAATCTCGTGTTTTTGCCATTGAATCTAACCACAATACATTTAAAATAACTTTATTTAACTGTAAACTGTTCCCCGTAAAGTGTATTTTCTATTAGCACACAATTATACATTTAATAATTATTATTTCATAATTTCACAAAAAATATAACTTTTTTTTTAAATAGTACAAGGGTTCATGAACATTTCAGTTATACCAAAAGAAGGAAATCCACATGTTACTGGCCTGCCAACCATGATTTCACTAACGAATATTGCCACGTGTCCAAGATTTCACCATTTACCAGCTCGTTTCCGTTCACAGGTCACGGCCTGGTGAAACTTATCGGTAGCTAAGCGTTGTCTAAAGTTATTTAGTAAATACAGGTTATCACTAAATTACTATGAAACAAATCCCCGCCGCGTCTGTCTAGCTATATTCGTGATAGTCTCAAAAACGGATGTACGGATTTTTATGACTGTACTGGATTGTACAACGTCTTGGTGTTTACTGTAACGCCGTAAAATATTGTTTGAAATAAATAAATAAATGACATTCACCATCAGTAAAATATTTTTTCACGGAAGCTTTTATATATAATAAATTCTGAGTCATGCACGGGTGTATCAGAAAAATTAACTGCAGCAAACTGAGGGCGGGTCGCTAGTACAACCAAAAATAGCTTTGCCGGGGAACAAAAAGTGTTGTTAGTTTGTATTAATGAGTACATTTAAATTTTTAGCATAGTTTTGTTCAATTTTAAAAGTAAAGCTTGATTTACGTAGTTGTTTGACCTTTTTAAAGTTAAAGACATTATTGAGACAGTTAACATGCATTGGTTAAAGATAAAAAATAATAATACAAAAAGATCAAGACACAGAGAAACTGTTGCGAAACGGTCCCAACTCAGCATTCGGTAGCCGTAAAGCCAGCACTGGTCTTCCGTTGGAACTGCTTGGTGAAGAGACGGAAAGTGACACACTTAACACAAAACAACGTTCAAGAAAAACATCAAGGATCAAATACAATCATCTGTTCGAAATTATCTCGAACGTCTCGAACGACCATAAAATTTATAGCCCGGTAAAGTTAACGAAATTAGTATGGAGCTTAAGCCCCGTGGATGGAAATAGGTTACTTTAATACGTGATTAACGACAGAGTCACGGGCAACAAGAAATATAATAATTAAAACTATATCCAGTAGCATTCGTCTTTCAGACTATTAGCTAAACAACTTTGATAAACTTAGTTAACCCAGGTATTAACCTTTAGCTCCCTCAGTACAACTGGCCCTTGGACACGGCCGGTAAATAAAAGTTGCTAAATTAGTTGGTAGCTTTCGCCCACAGCGGCTAGAAAATTGCTTTTTATGCCGCTTTTGTACTGCATCATAGCAGATAGCAACACTTATACTGGGTAAACTTTTTGCTAGCGAAGAGGAAGTTAGTTTGATGCTCGGTCGGTAGTTTGAGTGAATACGAGTTTGAGGTTAAAAAATATTAACGTAAGTAGATTAGACTTTGCAAAAAATTTGGCATAAAGAAGGCGAAGGTACCTACACACATGGCCACCTAACGGTAAGCGGCATCTGAGACCCATAGACATTTGCATTCTCAAGACTACAATCTAAAGAATGCAATCATGCAAGCCTGTAAGATAAAATAATATTGCTTTTCGCATGTTATGGTATTGTTTTTATCATGGCCACCATTACAGTCAAATAAATAAGAGCTACATTGACGACACGACAACGTATCAAAAGCTATATGGTTTACCCAGTAGAATGGAGCCTCTGACTATTATTATACATCAAACATTTTTTTTTTACTTTACAGCCGTATTATATGCTGTCACTTGAGAAGTTCCAGGTAGAAAACGGACAAAGATATAATATTTAACTCTCTTTTATCTCTTTTACTCACTGGAACTTGGCAGGTATTAACAGCTCAAAATACGGCCTCATTGTCCATTTATGACTTCTGTCATTTCTGATCGAGCTTTTATCTAGGTACTTACCTATTCTAAACAACATTTCTTGTTAGCATTTTTCTTGTCACATTGTTTCAATGTCTGCAAGATATCATTAAACAAAAGCTATCCAGGCATATTCCCAACAAAAAACCCCTTTGATGTTCGGTTGGGCAAATTACGGGGTTCTAGTGATAAAGCGTACTAGTCGACTTAACTCGTAATAAAAAAGGGTATATACATGAACGGATTATACTACACTTAAACCCTTTTTCACTTGATCTTCAGAAGACTTACACCCTTTTTCACTAGAACTCCAGAATAACGGACCAGCAGGACCCTTGATAATGGGCAACGATTTGTTAAATGTGTAGATATGGGCTTAATTGTGGTGATAAAGTATTATTAATGACTGAAGCCCAAATTTAATTACAAAGGTTTCGTCTCGTTTCGATGTGTTGGAGAATATGAAAAGCAAGAATAAAAATCGTTGTAATTATAACCAAAATATAAAAAGTAAGGAGGTTGTCAAGATGTTTAAATCTTTACGAATAGACAGATACAATTTAATAATCATAGAAAACTTAAATGTTCCCATAGCAATAAAGCTGAATAAGTTAGTTACGGTAAATAACCGAGGGCAAAATTCTTATTTCGTTTTCAAAACGGAAATTTTGAGATTGTGATCACTTTCTCAACATGAAATTTTTTATCTCAAAAAATACATACAGTGGAACGTATAACCTCCTCCTTTTTTTGAAGTCGGTTAAAAATGAGGTCGCTGTGGGTTGGAACATTATTGCATAACTACGTCCAAATAAACTATTATTTGCTGTGTATCGACTATGATGGGAAACTAATTATCTTGTCTTAAGCAGTACCAATCTTATGATATCTAAAAAGCCTACAAGCTGTTTGATGGAAATTAATCATCTTACGCATCTACATTTCAACACATCTAATATATCAATTGGAAGCAAATCGAGTTGGCCCTTCAAAGTCATATTGAATACAAATTGAACGAAATTTCGCATACGCAATCAAGTAAAAGGGTACAAGCCTTCCTGGTTATTAACATGGAATCCATTCAATAAAGGATTTCAAAATTTTATTTCCAGGAAAAAACAAAATAATAGTCAATTATCTTATTAAAGAGGATTTTTTTTGTTTCTTTTGGAACCTTTGATCTCGGTTAAGATCAAAGATGCCTTTTCAGTCTTTTTATTGAAATCAAACCTTTGCAACACACGATTCTGTTCAGTCATGTGATTAAAGAAAACAAATGAATTTTACTGTCATTATAATAACAAGGGACCTTTCAAAGACATTGCATTGTTTGAATTAGAGATAAAACGATACCGTTGCTCCAGCAATCTTTATTGTTTTACATCTCACCAAGTTAATTAGCATCTTGGGTATTATTAAACCTTTGTCATAGACGGATATGCAGCGAAAAAACGTGAAGATTAAGCGGGACTGTTAAAAAACCCCAGCAAAGTGCAAGTCAAGTTCGCGCACTGAGCCTTCCGATCAAACTTTTAGCCTTATAATCGCTTTATTTTTGTGATATTACTACAAATTTTCAGTTTCTTCCAAACCAGGACTTATCGATTAATTTCATGATTCTAGATCAACGAGAAGACGGATAAACGGCAGTATCTTTTGATTGCGTTGACTTAGGACTTCGGATATTTCACAGCTCTAAGGAATTACTGATTCAAGTATTTGATACTTCCACGCGAAACTTGAATAAAAGAGTCTTCGCAGACAAACAGATGCACAACGAAGTGACCCTTTTGAGGAACAGAAGTCTAAACACATATTTGACGTACGTATAATTAGGTATACCGACATCAGCATCCTGATATCAAATGGAAAACGTCCACTGCTGGATATATACATATTATAAGTACATCTACATCAAAGATATTCTATCCGTAGATACCCCTATTAGTAAGGACTTATAGGGATATCTAAGAAGCTATTTTCGTCCAACAGACTTTATTATATCATCGATCCACGTTGGGGAATGTCAATAATGCTGCATTGGTATCTTCATTCCAGAACCTATTCACTCCAACGGCTAGCGGTTCTGATAGAAATCTGCATCTTCTCTGCCAACTGATATTTGCACTTTTGTTTAGTTATTCTATTATTTTGCGTTTTTCATACTAAAGAGGCTATTTCGAAGCCTTGGTTCCTCGCCAGGGAATGCTTTTAGTGAAATCTGATGATGAATACCCCGAGCATCGATACAGGACTTCCAGAGTGCCTAGGATACCCAATTGAATGAATCTGCGGTTAACGCCGGAATTGCGTGTTTAGAAAAACATCTTAAATGGCAATAAAATGTAAGGAAATCCAAGTGCTGACGCAAACTCTCCCGCTGTGGTGTTAACTGGTTGTGCCATCAGTCAGGTATCTTAAGAACTTTTGACCTCCTCTATTGAACCTCACAGTATTCATCATTAAAACTCACTCAAAACAACCCCTGCCGAGGAACCAAGGCTTCCAAATAGTCTCGTTTGTATGAAAAACGCACTCTGACCCGGTATTTTTGCTCCTGAGTGTAGTCGCCATGTGATTAAGAAGTGTATTTAAATAGGTAGCATTACGAGATGGATTATTTTGATATAGTTGTTGTTTTAGATGCACGTGCATGTTATGTTTGAGTGCGTAGCTGTCGTCGTTAAACGATGCCGTAGTGTGGATGTCTATACGTATAACAACTATAAGTATGGCCAACCCGTTTTTGTGAGATAAAACAATCGTTCAGACGACATGTGTATGGGAGTTAATGCTAAATTACCACTATCTTATTACATCTGACGAGCGCGTAGTCTATTCCCTTCCATATCATCATCATATGCCCCTTGGTAATTAATAATTCATTCTGCATTGGGTCCTAACTTAATCTGTAGGTACAGGGTCGATCGGAATCAAACAACCGACATTGTCAATCTGACAATAAATAGGGCTTGGTCGTCCCTTTCGGCTCCGATCAAATATTAGGTTCGCAGCCAACACGGTGGGGCCCTGCTGACTCGACGCGCAAAGTCTCGGAACTAAAGACCCTATCACACTGACATCCTTACATCATTCGTTATTTGATTTGTTTGAAGTGTGTTGTGTGTGTGTGTGTTTAATAAAAACAAGGAAAAATCTCTAACAAATTGATTTATGGCTTGTACTTTGAGTAAAAGGTAAAAAAGATAAAAGATGTTTATTCAGTGAGTAGTCAACCTCAAACATATTTATGTAGAGAGACAAAGGAACTGATATTCGTGCTTAACTTATAAATATTTGCCCATACACAGAATTGATCCTGAGACCACTAGCTTCGTAGGTAGAGTAGAGCAGGCTATATGAGTAGTCAATGAGTGTCACTAAAGCAAGGTATTTTCAAAATTATGTACCAGCCTTGCTTACACATTATTTATATAGTCATAATCAAAAGGTTACTTTTCCTCTTGAAAGTTGTACCATTTCAAAAACAAATTCTGCACGCTAAATTTTAGTGTCTTTAATAAACATTAATTATATTTATTACATACATACAAAAACTCACGCTTTCATAACTAGAGTGGGGTAAGCAGAGCTACAGAATTACCAACAACTCTTAAAATTAGTTGATAATTCTGTAACCACATTTTGCACAATTAAGCTAAGATAGAATATTAGTGACAGGTTGCAAGGTCATCGCTAGTCTTCTCTTAGTGGCAGTCTAACTCAGGAACCACATGGCATTTTTATTTATCAAACATTTATAAACGTACCTTTATAAAGATGTGCGTCAGCGAGGTAAATCAAACGAACTCACTGTTTCCTCCTGTGTCAATATATGGTGTTTAAATATCTTAATAAACCCAATCGAGTAAGTCTTTAACCGCTTGGTTGGCGAAAAACTACGACCATAGTACATTGTTATTACCCAATTGCGGCAAAGCCAAAAAGGGGGGTTATGACAAAAGATAAAAAGATAAAAGAAATTTGTTCAGTAAGTAGGCTGCTCGGGCACTTTTACACATCAAGAATCTACCAACGCTTCCCAAGAGGAGACCACTGCTGCACTGCTGAGAAGAAACGCCGCAAAGAACTCAGCAATGTGTTTGACTTGTATATAATATCCGACTCAATGTGCGCTCGTTACTTCTAAATGGCTTATTTTAATAAATTACACGTGGTTGGATTCGTCTTAACCACTATAGTGTCATAGAGTATATTTATGTAAAAAATATTTAAATGGGAAATTGGCGAAATAAAAAACAAATACATGATAAGTAACATTACTTTGACGACATTATCCAAACAGCAGTTGGGTTTTTTAAAGGTTGCTTTTCGTTATTAACTCTTTAGAATTTAAACATTAGTTAATATTATTATACTTATAAAGAGACGAGAATATAAAATCGGAGTAAATTGGAAGTTATCAATAGAAGGTACTTATTCATACGTCGCAAATGTCATTTAAAAATCGTCAGAGTGGCTCGTTTCAATTCAACTGAAACTATTTCTTCGAAATGATGAATGACGATAATACACATACATAAATTATTTATTTTGTAATGTATCGCATTGCAGTAATATATTTTTATGTGTGTATAACTCCAGAAAATAGCAAAAATTTGTAGTTGCACTGTCTGCAGTATCATCATACAATACTTTGTAGGTATCTTCTTTTTGTAGTTACGCAAGATTTATATAGTATTGGATCTAGACTTAGATCCCTTTTTTCTTAAAGGATTATATTTTACCTACTGTATAAAGTGCTTCAAGTTTAAAATCAGCAAGACACAACAAAGCAGTGCAGTAATCTCAAAATTCAATTAAATTAACGCATTCGGGTAGCACGTTAGTTTAATTCATAAGACATCCTTAGTTGTAGAATATGGCACGAGTGGGTATGTTGAAAGAGAAGAGATTAAGGAGCACGTCTTGACATCGCTTGGTCGAAGTCAGGAGCGGAGACGTTCAACTTAATACAAGTAATTTTTGGTCGCAGAAGAACTAAGGTCAATGACATAACTCAGCGTATTAGTAGGCTGAAGTGGCAATGGGCGGGGCACATAGCTCGAAGAATCGATAGCCATTGGGGCTGAAAGGTTTTTGAGCAGAGATCCTGGCAAGTGCAGCCTGGGATGACCGCCTGCACGATGGCAGATGACCTAGTAAAGGTAGCAGGAACTCGGTGGGTGCAGGCCGCATTGCATCGCCCTCGCTGGAAATCAAAGGGGGGGGGGGGGGGGGGGGCTATGTACAGCAGTGGATGACTACGGTCTGAAATGATGATGATGATGATTTTTGTTCAACTTTTTAAAGTGAAGTGTAACTGGGTATAGCTACTGCAATTTTTGGCCATAAAACTCAATTGCCAAATGTACGTCCGCGTAAAACTCGAGAACGGCTCGACCTTTTTGGCACACATTTCATTTCTTCAATATTTTATTAACCACTTTTTTGGCGTAATTTAAATGTCAAATAACAGCTTTGTAGTACTAAGAGTTTCTGAGCTAGACCACGGACAGACGGACAGACGGATATGGCGAAATTATTAAGGGTTCTTTGATTGACTTTTAACAGCCATTTTACGGCGAGCATAAAAGACAGACCTATTGCAGTTATATAGCTCTGTCCTTTTCTCTCAACGTATACTGAACTGCATAGCTAGGTCATAATAACCCCGCTGTACTTCGTAGCATATTCAAATTTATCAAGAAAATCAAATGAAACAAAAACTATTTCTCAGCATATATTAAGAACATAAGGACAGTTATCAACTTGGAATTGTCTCTTCGTGTCACTTAGAGCACAACCACCAAGAAATTGTCTCCGAGACAATGTAGCGTTGAATCAATACAGCTTCGTTCGATGCAATTTATGCCTCGGCACGCGGAGCTCAGCCACTGCAAATTATATCCCATACAGTATATTATTCACAACGTGTTTCAAACGCTTTAAAGGAATGTTTTCTGATGAAAATTGCGGTGGGAGTTCGCCGGTTTGACTGTAAATTATCGAAGGAAATGTTACGATTAGAAACTTTTACTTGCACAATTGCACATACATTGAATGTTTTAGTAGCTTGCTTGCTTTAAAGTATGATTTGCGATATGTGATTTTGTTGTTGAATAGTGAAACTGAGAGATACTTGTACTATAAATTTAGATAAATGGATGCAATCGAGAAATTAAATATGATTACTATTAGCTACTAATTCCTTAATGGTCTTTTCTCAAACATGCTCGGAAAAAAACGGTTTTCCGATTGAAAGACAAGGACGGAAAGAGCCTCATTTTACTCCTAGGAGTAAAAAAACCATATGAAAACACTTTCCGTCCATGTCTATATTTTTCTTAAAAATGCTGTCAATTTGCATACTAAATCAAAAGGACCAAGACAAAAATTCCAAACAGCCAAGGTAACTGCTCGCTTTTTTAGCACAGTGCGTGTGTTTCTTTTTGAATTTGCATTCCAATTTCTATGGTTAGTATTTAAAACAATTGACAGTCGGTAACATTCGTTCATTCTGCATAATTAAATTACTTGCTTTTTAAAAATGTATTTGTATAATTTCCTCACATGTTTGAGAAAAGCATTATGTATGCCTCGGCGGAAACGAGGATTTCCTGACTCGTATCTTAGCAGGCCTCGCTATTGCTCGGCCTGCTAACCACCTCGTCAGGAAAACCCTTACTTTCCGCGCCTAGGCAACAATGTACTATTTTCATATTTTTTTTACTTAATTAAGACAACGCTAACTTCTATTGTGTTAAGAAAATTTGCCATGCAATTTTATGATCTTATGATTTAACCATTATGAGCCGAGAGCTGATTCCACATAGATAAGGAGCGTGGCAAGAAGGCTCTCGAAGAACGTACGGTACTGGATTTCCAGCTATCAAGACAGTGATGGTGAAATGATAGTGTGGTACGAGTTGTACGATGGTGGATCCAGCGGCTGGTATCAATCCGAATAATTCTGCGGAGCACTCCCCGTGATAAATGCGGTAAAGAACCAGGGGGAAGCAACATCCCTCCACAGGGCCAGTGAATTCAGATTTCTGAGAAGCCCTACATCGAGCAGCTCTGTTCTTAATTCAGTCAAGTGGAAGAAGAAATTCACCCGGTATTTTTTTTGTTAATTCTAAAATTAAATAAGTACGATTAGCTTTTTTGTCGATTATAAAATCCTTTTGATTTCATTTCATCATGTCAGCCGAAAGACGTCCACTACTGGACATAGGCCTCCCCCAAGGCTTTCCACTCAGACCGGTCTTGTGCTTTTCGCATCCACCGCGATCCCGCGATCCTGATGAGGTCGTCACTCCATCTTACTACCAAGTAAATATCATTATATCTATTAAAACAATACATTGTACATTAAGTCTAAATACCAAACTGCCCCCTTATTATGATCGCTTTTATTGTGGTGAATGTATACAGATAAATCAACCGTCACTCTTGCACTGACATACAGAGCCCCTAGGTAACTAGGGTTTCTATTCGTTTCGTTTTTCGACCAATCATTTTCGTATCACGTCATCTACAAGTGACGCGATTGGTTTAGATACGAAACGAATAGAAACGCATCTTGTCTAGGGGCTCTGGTCAGAAAGTGACAGATGTATTATGCAAGTTTCGCCATATCGAAAAACACTACGATAATATAGGCCCGCTGAAATTTATTATTAATATAGCTGCATTAACTGTATTATTTACAGTTAATAAAGTTCAAGACGAATCACCGTTAATACTACAAATAGTTTTTTTTTAATGGGACTCTGAATCTACCAGCCAGGCAATAAAATTCGTTTACGTCTGTTCGATGATGATTTTAAAATGAAGAAAGTAAAATTATTTTTAATTCCATTGTAATTCGAGTTAAAATAAAAATTTCTTAAATATTTTCATCTTATTGCAAATTGAACCGGTATTTAAATATATATCAGGACTTGCTTCAAATTTATTTAAATAATAATGTAGAATTATTGCTATTTATGTTACGGGTTCTTGCGATATGTAGTAATATTGCTTTAGTGCATCCCTATTTTTAAACACTGTACGTTATTTTTTTTATTTACCTACAGGTTAGTACTTCTATCTCATACGCCTTATACGCTCTTACGAAGATTTTATCAGATCCAGAAAGACTTATTAAGAATCTTCCACTGAATTAGTTTTCATGTCTGCAAACATTAGTATTTACTTTAAAGAAGTTTTGAACGTACCTGTTTGTTGAATTAATGTTAATTTGTTATGCAAATTTTACATTGCACTAACAAAGTTCTGTTAAATTGCATTCTTAAACTTTGCAGTGTTATTTAGAGATGTTAAAACTTAGAACATTGTGATTTACAAGTCTTTGCATCAGTATCTGTAACAATACGTACAAAAGTATTTATTTATTTATCCAAGTAAAGTTCAAGTACGAAAGGTAAACGTACCCATAATGCCTAAAGGCATTTTCCCTCAGTAGATCTTGAAGCAAAATAGGAAAATTATCCAAGTTGGTGATACTTTTATGATAATATTGATGATGATGCTTCGGCGTTTCGGAGTCAAAATGTCGGAATGTCAAGTGCTTAAATTATGTCAAGACACGACAACGTCAAACTCTTGAAACGTCCTTGTCGTGTAATATCAAGGTATTTCAACGTCAAGGTCTTACAACGTCGAGCTCGTACAACGTCAAGGCCTCACAACGTCAGAGTCTTATATTCTACGATGTAGGCAGCTTGACATTTCAAGACTTTGACTTTAAAAGTTGATGGTATTTTACTTGCTCCTTCTGAGACTTAGACGTATTACTAGTATGACATTCTAAGATAATGACGTTTTACAACCTGGTCATTCTAAAACTTTGACTTATTCCTAGTAAGACATTCTACTACTAGATCTAGGCAGCTTGACATTTCAAGACTTTGACTTTAAACGCCGAAGCCGTTGTTGATTTACTGTTAAATAGCAAAAAGTTAAAGATAGGAAATTATTACTAAATAACTACTTATGATACTTTATGTACTATTTGCGAACAGAAACTAAGTAATCGAAATTATTGTTAAATAGTAGAATTTGTAATTCGCTATTCCCACCTAAAACTGTTAAATTTTCAAGGAAAAAAAGTATATTACCATCTCTCTTGTAATAATCGTCTCTGAGTATCAAGTAAATTGGTTAAGGCGTTTAAATTTGAAGACGGAATAAAAAACACACTATTACATTGATAATTATTAGTTAACGTAAATTATAGTGTGAATGACCTTTATATGTTTCTTCCTCTCAATAAAACGACACAAGTTATTTCAACTGCATACAACCTATAAATAACTGACAGCATACCGCAGCCACAAAACGCATCCGCGTCAGTTCTATAAAGCTGGGATTGGCGTGGCTGCACCATTGGCACAATAAGGCAAAGAGCACGTTTATTCAAACCATTAGCAGCTTTATGGAGGCCCGGGGATGATATGCTGAGCTTATAACTTGACCTTAAAGATTGCAATGCTGGTCATTGCAGCACAGTACTTTTCACGTGATTTTTCTGAGTTTTTCCAATGGTAAAACAAAGGATTAATAAAGAAACATTACTGATAATATCTCACACAAATTAAAACAGTCCCAAAATAAGCTTAATGTAAGAGAATATTTCAAATCGTTACCGTTCCTGATTAGGATTAAAATAGGAGAAATACATTCACATCACATGTAACAAAATGACGTAATCCGACGAGTGACGCCAAGTTCTCCTCTGATAACGTCAATTACATCGTTTATAGGCGAAATTGACACTTTTTACGTCAAACAAACGCTCTGCTTGGTTACTTTATACCAACTAGTATCACTCGTACTCTACCTTAGAACTATTGATGAAGCCCCAAGCTGGGCGCCACCGTAACATTTACCGAATTTAGGTGTAATATCTGTTATAATACTTGTATACTGAATTGTTCTCTTTGCTTTATGCCGGAATATCAGAAATGTATTGACCACTGCAGACGACAGAAAATTAGATCCTTTGGCTTGAGGCTTCTCAGTTCGTTTGAAATATCGACGTTAAGACGCCTTGATTTTAAAGACAGAGGCAAGCTTCAATGGGTTGATTAAATCCCTGTAGTAAAATGCTAGCCCAGAGGTCGTTAGTTCGATTCACATCATATCGATATGGAAAATGTAAAAAATAATGATACTATCTTGAATATGATATATTCAAGATAGCAGAAATACGGAAAATATGGAACGATAAAGTACCTTAAATTAAACCTTACAGACTATACATACTAATAAAATAAATACATTATCACTATCATATATAATCAAAAGCATATATAAGTGATAATTTATGTCCCTTGTTTGTTGGGTTTGAAATGTCATACAAAATCGTGAAACGATTGAAAGCGACAAGGTACAGAAATGATCACTTATTTATGCTGTTGACTGTACATAGTAATGCTTAATTATTCAACATCTCAAATCAGCTCATTATTTAATCAAATATTTTCATAAAATTTCCTAAAAATAGTTTTGTATTGAAAGCAAAAACCGCACAGCTCATAACCGAACATCAACCCTGACCTTCTCATATCCACGTCAAAACACCAATAAAACTAGCTTAAGGGATCCCGTCGACTTCAAAACTCACTTATCTCGTGTTGCAAATTGAAATATATTGCTTTGAGGGCAAAAAGCCGGCGTCGGCGGTATTCACGAACAATGTGGGGAAAGCGCGGCGTAATTTATTCGTAGCTGCGAGGCTGAATTAAAGACAGGAGGCGTAAAGGGTACCATTAAAATGATTTTTTTATGCTGCTGGTCGAATCTGATCCCCATCGCCCATGGACACCCTATAACATAATGAGAGGAATTGCCAATGCGTTTCTGGTCTTTTTACCCAACTGCGTTAAGGAAAAGAAGGGATTTTTTATTTATTTATGGATATAATATTAGTACAAAAGGTACTCAAATTTTATGCCTAATAATATTTTCTTCAGTTCCCCTATAGAATCCCTAATCGTCATTTTGTCCTAATGTATCATTTGTCCGAATTTTCATTTGTCCTATTACATTTTCCTCTTACATTTTAATACTTTTTAGTGTAGTTATAATACAACCTTTTTTTTTTCTTTTTTTTTCAGTGAGGAAACGCATTTACGCGTATCCTCTGGTCTAGGGATGACCATATTGGAGGGTTATGTGGGACCCACAACGCCCTACCCTTTAAAACGAGGGGAGGGGGGAAGCTTACCCAGTAAAACCTCACCGGTGTCAACCTCCATGGGCTGTTAACGGGGGCAACATGGACTGATGACTATTCACCACTGGATGCCCCCCAGTCGCTCATGTGCCAAAGAAGGGAGGGTTCAGTTAACACCCCGAACCCTCCCCCAGACGTGTAGGACCATAGTGTGGGACCCTATCCCCATGGTCCTACTACTAGGTTCAGGCGGGCGGCAATATGCCTCCGCCTTCGCCCCACTTCGTGTACGCCGGACGGGTGCGCATCCACGTCCTCGCGCTCCCGCTCCACCGCCTCCTTCTGCGAGATAATGCTCTCAGGAGAGGCCCGCCATCCACGATCTTTCACTGCTCAGAATGGCCGACACCACGCTGTTCAGTGAGAGATCGCAGAGCCCTGTGTCCACGACAAGAGTGCGGCGCTCTGGATCCCTCTAGGGTGTGTAAATAAGCAATTATAAATTTATTTCACCAAAGGTTTTTTTAGCAAAGAACTAGAAATTGGGTTGCTCTTAGATAATGAAAATATACAAATTATGTGCGTTACTGGACACTGGCTTTGACCAAATAATTTTTGATTTTGTTAATTTTAAATTAGTTAGTTATTTTGTTAAAAGTACTCTTAAATCCAAAGAAAGAAAGGACATTGTCAAGCTATCGATAGAAATGAGTGTAGAAATTTATTGCGCAGAACTAGAAAGTTATATAATAATATGTGTTTACAGACCACCCTTGCCTGATTTTTGCTCATTTTAATCTACTATGGAACATGTATATAGTCAGAAGCATGTTATAGTTTGTGGAGATTTTAATATTAACTTAGTCGAAGCGTCCAATAATACCACTAGGTTACTAAGTTTATTTAGTTAATCTCTTCTTTGAATCCACACGGATAGGTGTAAGTAGTGCAACCTGCTTAGATAATATTTTTTGTAATTCGGAATGTTTGAATAAATAAATATTTAATTGTTTCAGTTCTGACCACAGTGGTCAGAATGCATTTTTCGTTAATGATTTTTATCAAAAACTTCAGACAGTAACATACCGACCTATAACTATTAATCGTTTGGAATCATTCAAAAATAAAGTTCAGATTAATCTTTCAGCACCCCTTTTTAACCTTTCTTACAGAATGAGTGTAATAGTATTTATAAAGACTTTTTTGGAGTAATTCAACATCAATAAAATAACGATTTTAAAATGAAAACTATTACTAGGACAAAAACCGAACTTATTGAATATGCCACTGAAGGCATTCATAAAAGTTAAAATAAGCTTTATGATCTATATATAGAGAGAGAGAACAATAAAAACGCTGACTTCCTAAATTATGTTAAGAATTATTCAAGGACTTTTAAACATATTCAAGGACTGCTAAGGCAAATTTTCTTAGTCTGAATCTCAAATCATCTGACAATAAGGTAAAAACTGTATGGAATATGTTGAACAGAAAAACAGGAAAATCAAAAAATCGTAAAAATCAAGTTTCCCTAAAAACTGGTGGCAAACAAATCACGTCAAATAAAGACGTTGCCTTAGCATTCGAATATTATTTCTCCAACATAGCCATTAATACTACGAAATGTCTTAAATCATGCGCGGTTGAAGCTCAATCATAACTTTGCACTAATGTCAGTAAATGTAACATAAACTTTGATTTCAGCCCTGTAAATTCAGATTCAATAATCAAGGTATTTAAATCGCTTCGTTCAAAAAGACTGAGGATTTGTGGGGCACATCAGTTAGAGTATTCTTTCATATCATAGATGTAATTGCACCGCATCTAGGATTCATTTACAATAATTGCATATCAGAGGGGATATTTCCAGATCTCATGAAATATAGTAAAGTCGTGCCTCTTTTTAAATCGGGCAAAATGAGTGATTTAACATACTTCCGTCCCATTTCCATACCACCAGTTTTAAGTAAAGTCTTTGAGAAACTAATGCTCAATGATATGTTAGGTCACTTTAATAGAAATAAACTACTTTGCAATAACTAGTTCGGCTTTACCAGAGGTCGATCAACAATTGACGCGGCAACTGTACTCATTAAACATATACCTATATATAACAGTTGGGAGAAATCTTGCGATGTAGTAGGAATATTTTGTGATCTTTCTAAAGCTTTAGATTGCGTACATGATACGACTCTTATTTTAAAATTAGAATATTATGGATTGTACAATAGAGCTTTAAGTCTTATTTCTTCTTATCTAAGTAATTAGATAGACAGTTGTTGTAAACAAAACGCAATCCGTTGGAAGTACAGTGAAGATAGATGTGCCTCAAGGCTCTATTTTAGGTCCTTTTTTATTTTTGAGTTATATAAATGATTTAACACCAAAAGTAGATAAACTATGTGATGTTGTTTCTTTTGCTGATGATACTTCACTAATTTTCAAGTTAGAGAAAACCCGTAGACTACAGTAGGATAAACGCCACACTAGTTAAAGTATTTAATGTGTTTACATGCAGCATTTTGCTGCTAAATTCTAAGATAACAAAATGTATTAGGTTCGCGTTGCCTAATGTGAAACCGGTAGATAATATTATTATTTTCTAAATGATGGTAGATAAGTTTTCCTCGGCATAACAATAGATAAAAAATGCAATGGAGTCCCCATATACTGAGCTCCGTGCTCCGTGTACTGGTAGGTAAATCAGGTTCAGCAGATTACGCCGTTAAAAAAAATAGACAACTAACAACAGTTGAGACAGCTCGATTAGTTTATTATAGTTATTTCCATGGTAGAAACGTCGTACGGTATTCTGGTTTGGGGTAAGGCAGCTGACAGACAAACTATTTTTGTGTTACATAAAAGGGCCATTCGTTCTATTGACAACTTAAACTCCCGTAACTCCTTAAGATAACTTTTTAAAGAAATTAATATCTTAACTGTAGCGTCTCATGTTCTTTATGAGAATATTATTTGTTTTTAAGAATTTAGATTGTTTCACCAATCATTCTGATATACATAATTTAAATACTAGAAACAAGAATAAAGTCGCTATTTGGAAAATCCACGTCCGAAAATTATATATATAATTTGTTGGTCAATGCATTCATTTCTATAATAAATTACCTGACGTAGTTTTAAAGTTACCCTTCCCAGCACTTAAAAATTACTTGAAAAAGTCGTTAATGTCTGAAGCGTAATATAGGGTCGAGGATTATCTAACAGACAAAAGTGCATTGCCTAAACATGAAACTTAATCGATAATCATTTATATTTTATCTTGTCTAGGGGACACCGTTGATGTAGGAAAATATCGAAACTTTTATGTGGTCGTCTTGCACCGTCTTATATACACATAAGTAGGTTTTTTTTTTCATATTCCTCCGCTCTCTCTATCTCTCTCGTAAAAAAAAACCTGCTGATCTACGCATTTTATTTGATATTATATTAAATTTAATATTTTTGATTTTATATAGGTAATGCTAGATTTTAGTAGTAACCATTGTTTGTAATATGTTTAAAAAATGACTGACTGCTGAGTTTCTTGCGCCGTTTCTTCTCAGCAGTGGTCTCCTCTTGGGAAGCGCTGGTAGATTCTTGACGTCTAAAAGTGCCCGTGCGGTTTACTTACTAAATAAATGTCTTTTATCTTTATATTTTTATCTTTTATGTAAGCATGTGTCACGTATGAGTATTTGTTTAGCACGCTCTGCAGCCTAAAGAGCTTGATGGATTTTAACATAATATGAGGTGTCGTTAGATGTTGTGGGTTTTTAACATAATATTGACGAAATACAGTGGTATTTTTAAACCTTACTTTTTAGGGTTCCGTACCCAAAGGGTAAAAACGGGTCTCTATTACTAAGACTCCACCGTCCGTCCGTCACCAGGCTGTATCTCATTTACCATGATAGTTAGACGGTTGACATTTTTTACAGATGATGTATTTCTGTTGCCGCTAAATTTAAATACAACATAAAATAAATATTTAAGTGGGGCTCTCATATAATAAACGTGTTTTTTTTTGCCGATTTTAGCTCGATATTATTAACAGCAACAGGTAGACGCTTGAAAGACGCGTGATAATATAGTGTCTGATGTTGTATAAATAATGGTATGGAAACTCCCGGTTCGACTCGCATTTGGCCGGTTAGTTTTTATTTTATTTTATCATTGGTATTCGTTGACTTAGTAGTGGTAGGTCTTAGTGCAGGGTCCGTCTGGATAGCTAACACCAGTACTGTAGTTAAATAAGTGTAACATAGGCCTCTGTTCAGTCAGTAGTGTTTCGACTGACATCCTTATTATTATCATGAACGAGATGATCATGATAATAATAATCATTATGATGATATTAATTATGATTATAATAATGAAAATTATCATGATGAAAATAATTATCATGATGAAAAATTTGAAAATAAAATAAACATTTGCATTTTGCATTTATTTATAGAACAATGGGATAAGTTCGCCTTTGTACATCCCTGCTTTATTTTAAAAACGGTTTACCATTGAATTGCCGACAGACTTTTAATCGAATATTATTTCAAAGACAACGTTTCAAGTATTTTCATTTCATCGACAAGTCATTGCGTCGTAGACTTGATACTAGGTAATTTGAACCGAGGTCTTTTAATTAGTAGGTGACATATTTCAATAAAAATCATGTCATGACTAATCATTTCGGGTCTTTTTAATTTGTTTTTTTTTACTTGTAATAGTATTTATTCCGCATAAAATTATTTGAATTGGTAATATTTTGCTATCAAAACTAAACGCAATCACTCTGCGCGATTATAGCTGTGTTCCTAATTTATTATAATATTATGATAATAATAATAAAAGTTATTGTAATAATAGTAATGTGTCATGTTTTTGTGTTCTTGGGGGTCGCAGTTCTAACCTAACCTAACCCACTTCTGTCAACAGTTCGTTTTCTTGGGGGTCGCAGTTCTAACCTAACCTAACCCACTTCTGTCAACAGTTCGTTTTCTTGGGGGTCGCAGTCCTAACTTAACCTAACCTACTTTGATACACCAATAAATCTTAGTTTTATTATACATATTTGTATGTCACACTACATAATTTGCAAAATGTATAAATGTGCAATTGGACATATAAAATTGTATTAAAGTAATACGTCGAAGAAATCAATTGCAATGTTTTGTAGTTGTACCAATTAAGATAATTTGAAACAAATCTGCGATTAAGTAGTATTCGTTGATTAGTATTTCCACGTAGTAAGATAAATTTAAATAAATAGTAGTTGAATTAAGGTAACGCCAAACAATATTACTAGTACTAAAGTTTCGATGAATCGTTGTCGATGAAATAATATTCGATGAAAAGGTTGTCGACAAAACAAGGGTACACCAAAATAAACATTTGCATTTTGCATTTATTTATAGAACAATGGGATAAGTTCGCCTTTGTACATCCCTGCTTTATTTTAAAAACATATTCAGAATCCGCATGATAAATGATAAGTGTATTTTGAAGATTGTAATAAGGGATCCCTGTGTGCCCCGACTTTTCATAAGAGGAAGGGTGTAAACAAAGTATTTTACTAAACGTCCGAGTATTATTACATTTTATATTATTATTATATTTCTTGCGAGGGCACGCAACATTGCACAAGATCTTGTAAAATGAATATGTTACTTCGTAAACACTTCGACTGCAAACTTACGGTTACTGCGGTTCTTGGCTTGAAATGTTTATTAGGAACAGTACAATGACTCACTTTAAAATTCAGAGGATTAGGCATTAATTTCATTTAATTAAAAAAAAACAAATTATCACGAGATCCTCAAAATAATCTCCTCGAACCAAGCAGCATAATTATGTATAACGATGAATCTCTTTACCTGCTAATATTGTCAAGTTATTTTTTCACTTATTATAATATTTATAATAATTAACTTTATCTTTATGAACGTGATTTAAACCTTTTTTATCTCATTTTAGTCTCTAAAACACTGATAAATAAGATTAAAAACAAACATTTTGGCCAGAAGCTTTTGTATTTTTTGTGTACAATTGTTTTATCTAAACTTACCGAATACAAATTTGATGGGTCAACGTTAATTGATAACTAGGGTTAGGATTTTGGTGACATTTCGTGGTTCTAGAATCCATGGAGTCAATATTTCCTAATTATTATAATACATAACACATTGATTTTGACCTTCGGTATTATCATATTAAAAAATGAACTAAATACATATTAGTTCGGTTATTTCATATCTGTTAATATTTGCTTGTTTGTAACGCTTTCACATCAGAGATATCCTCAATACCAAAATTAATTTAAATTGGTGCGGCCGAATAACGAATAAATGAATTTTGAAATATTAAAATACTGAAGGTCAAAATCAAGTGTTATGTATTATAATAATTAGGAAATAGCGACTCCATGGATTCTGGAACCACGATTTGCCACCAAAAGTCCTAACTCTATTGATAACATCCCATTCCCAGGTCCATATTGAGTATTTTTTTTTACTCCTACTGCTACTGCTGATTTGTGATCCGACTAATCAATCTTGCGAATTATTAAACTATTTTTTTTTGTTGTGCTGTACTACCATCGGGAATAAAAACAGAGTAGGGATGGTTAAAAAAACTTGAAAAAAATGTTTAACTCGCTTAAAGCGAAAAGATTATTTTGGGGTGTTATAAAACAAATACCTTTTACTGAAGTAGGTAAGAGTAACTAGTTTTGAATATTATTGTTATGAACGAAGCAATTTAAATAAAGGCTTAAAATAAAAATAAACGGTGATCCTGACGATTACTTTGAAAAGACGATAACACTGAAAAAAATAATTCTACAGCACAGTAGAGCCAAAAACACTTATCACTAAAAGCACTTGATGAACGGTACAAGACGGAACATTAATTAATGTCTACTGATTTATCATTACTATTTATTTAATTTACAATATTAACAATGCTACACATTTCATTAACTGTCAAACAGTAACGTTTGGCCGCAAGCTTGAAGTGTTTTTGAATCAGTAACATTTACCCTTTCGATAGTTAGGCTCAAACTGCTATAGTAGGTAGGTAGATTGGCATAATTTTGGTGTATTATATCTCTGAATACCATGATTATCGTTTTAATTTTGCACGAAAATCAGTGCGATTGGCCCGGGATAACATGTTTACTACAGACGGAATAATTTAAATAGTAAATTGATTCTCTTTGTTGCATGTTGACAGCAAAAAGCGTATTCATTAAAATGCATTAAAATAGGTATTGCGGCAATGAATAAAGTATTTTGGATTATGACAAGTTACTTATTGTAGAATATGGTAGAAGAATAATCAGATACAGGGGTAAATTAATTTTACTTTGTTTTTGCAACACGGTTGCAATATGATAATAATATAACAAAAGTTGTACTTAAAGACAATGCAGAATAGAGGCCCATCGCCATAGTGTTTTACCCCTTTGGCATGCGTCTTGTTTAAACATCTTGGCCGCCTTTGCTTTGAAGATAATACGATAACAGCGAACGTCATCATCATCATCATCATCATCATGTCAGCCGAAAGACGTCCACTGCTGGACATAGGCCTCCCCAAGGCTTTCCACTCAGACCGGTCTTGTGCTTTTCGCATACACCGCGGTCCCGCGATCCTGACGAGGTCGTCACTCCATCTTGTTGGAGGCCTACCTACAGCTCGTCTTCCGGTCCGCGGACGCCACTCCAGAACCTTCTGACCTCGCGTCCTCCGCGGACTACATGGTACAACTGCGGTCGCCAACCCGGGTGTGTAATGATCGGTATAAAAATAATTCATATAATTTCATTTGATATAATAACATTTGATATAATTTTAAAGGATATAATCACTCATTTTATATAATAAACGATTGGTATATTATCAAAATGCATAATTTCAAATACTATAATACTCATAAATTCAAAAAAATAATATTTCTAACGGCTTTCATTACTAATAATATGGTCACAGATCTAACCTAACCTAACCTAGTTAGAAGAAATTGACTAAAACTTCATTATAACAAGGAAATGATAGTTATACTAAATGAGTGTTATGTTATTCGATTGTATACCAGATGAAAATATATTAAATGTTGTTATATGATTTAATTATTATATCAAATGAGCGTTATATCGACTGATATTATAGAAAATATTTTTATATCGATCGTTACGCACCCCGCCAACCCGCCTGCCAAGCGTGGCGACTACGGCATTTTCCCCCCAACGGTATGAATAAAAGATAAAAGATAAAAGATAAAAGAAATTTATTTAGTAAGTAGGCCGCTCGGGCACTTTTACACGTCAAGATACTACCAGCGCTTCCCAAGAGGAGACCACTGCTGAGAAGAAACGCCGCAAGAAACTCAGCAGTCAGTCATTTTTTAAACTTATTTCATATTGCATATTACAATGGTATATACAACTTAATCTAGCATTATATAAAGCTACAAGTATTAAATTAAATATAATATCAAATAACAGTAGTTCAGCAGGAAAACATGCCAAAAATCTTACGGGAGAGAAAGATAGAAAAGAATAAAATAAAATAACTACAACTACCTACTTATATATGTGTATATGAGATGGTGCAAGATGACCACATAAAAGTTTCGATATGTTTTCCAGCATCAACGGTGTCCCCCAGACAAGAAAAAGCAGGATAAAGCCTTTGCATTTGAACAAATTACTATTGACTAAGTTTCGGGTGTAGGGCATGCATTTTTGTCTGTTAGATAGTCCTCGACCCTATAATACGCTTTAGACATTAACGACCTTTTCAAATATTTTTTAAGTGCTGGAAAGGGTAACTTTAAAACTACTTCAGGTAATTTATTATAGAAATGAATGCATTGACCAACAAATGATTTATATTATACTTTACGGACACGGAATTTTCGAATAGCTATTTTATTTTTATTTCTAGTATTTAAATTATGTATATCTGAGTTTTTGGTGAACGAATCTACATTCTTAATAACATACATAATATTCTCGTAAATAAATTGAGACGCTACAGTTAAGATATTAATTTCTTTAAAAAGTTATCTTAATGAGTCACGGGAATTTAAATTATAAATAGAACGAATGACCCTTTTTTGTAACACAAATAATAATATAGTTTGTATGTCAGCTGCCTTACCCCAAACCAGAATACCATAAGACATAACACTATGAAAATAACTATAATAAACTAAGCGAGCTGTCTCAACATTAGTTAGTTGTCTAATTTTCCTAACGGCGTAAGCTGCCGAACTTAGTTTACCTGCCAGTGCAGCTATGTGGGGACTCCATTGCAAATTTTTATCTATTGTTATGCCTAGGAAAACCGCCCTATTTACCATTAGCAAACACTCGTTATTTAGAAAAATACTAGAATCTACCGGTTTAACATTAGGCAAAGTGAACCTAACACATTTAGTTTTCTTGGCATTTAGTAGCAAGTTGTTACTAATAAACCAATTATGTACTTTAACTAGAGTGGCGTTTATCCTACTGGTAGTCTACGGTTTTTCTATCTACCTTAAAAATTAATGAAGTATCATCAGCAAAAAGTACAATATCGCAAAGTTCATCTACTATTGGTGGTAAGTCATTTATGTAAACCAGAAATAAAAAAGGACCTAAAATAGAGCCTTGAGGCACACCTATTTTCACTGTAGAATATACAGCAAACGTACTTAAAGATAATGTAGAATAGAGGCCGAAGGTATAACAGGTATAAAAATCATTGAACGCGTCATTTAGATCGTAACAGTATAACTAGGTAGTAAAATTAAAAATAAATATAACATTGAACTTAATAATTATTAGATAATAATTATGGTGATGTGAAAAAAAAAGCGTCGACAAGTTAACACGTACAAAATAGCAAACATGAGTTAAATGTACGTTGATTTAAACATGAGTTGCTTTCTTACTTCTACTTTGCAACTAAAAATTATTGTGAGAAACAAAACGCCCGGTAACGTGGAACAAGAAAATACAAGACAGTACTCGTAATTAAAAGCTGAAGGCATAATTAGAAACACAGGACCGTCACAATTCATTTATATTTATTTTTTAGTGCGAGCGAAGGCCCTATTCGCAACACCCGCGGCGTAGGCTACAAACAGCATAGCTTAGCTAACAGTGGATTCACAACAAGTACCTTTATTTTGAATTGGATTTCGAATCGGTGAACAGTAAATCAATTTAATTTTATGGCAAGGAAAAGCCAAACACACACAGACCACCTGATGGTAAATAAGTGTTATCTGAGATCCATAAACATTTGCAATTTTGAGACAAGAATGTTTCTTTATGCTTTATGCTCAGGGGCTAAATTCTACACGGGCTAAACCTTTATGGTTTTTGACCTGTTATCGATTCTTATATCGTTTGAAAAAGGGTAGTAACCGTCAAAATGACAGATTTTGTTCATATCGTGTTTGTATCGTAACGAACGCTATTGCTATAAAGATGTACCGAGTAAGGCGTATGGTATTTATTATTTTGCGATATTGTTGAATAAACAATATGTTTTATTTTACATGTTTTTAAGAGGTTTTTAACTACCGAAATGCTAAATGACACAATAAAAAACGCTTGAATTTTGACGTAGATGTTTTGTGACTTCCAACTCTCCTCACTTGAATTCACAACCATATTTAATGTAAACGATATTGCCATATCGTCCCTTTATTTTCTCAACCTCGTATCTGATCGAATAGTTAGTTAGGAAAAGCACTCATGTTTTGTAAATATGTATTATACACGCCCTATATTTTTCGCATATTTTTGTGTCAGTGAAACGGGACTTCTATTCTAATGGGTAAAACCATATGATCTTTAACGTATTTTTAAATCTACCGCCATAAATAAGAGTTGTCCTAACGTTTACTCATGTCAAACACAATATGGTTTCACGAAATGAAATAAAGCCTCAAGAAAATAGATCACCCAATAGAAACGACATCGTCGTATTTTAGGAAATACAGGTTGTAGTTTTTATTAAATTTGCAAGACAACTGTTGTCTTTATCTGAACAAATAGATACACTGGACTATAAGCGTTGTGCCATATCGCTGGTTTTAGTGGCATGCAACAATTTACATTTTATTTATGGTTTTTTAACGACCCACTCCGGTAATAAGGATTCAGAGTTATGCTCGTATTTGCAAGAGACTTTCTTGGTTTTTTATTGCTTCATTCTTCATTTCTCTCACGGTTTATTTTGTGTCGTTATAAATTATTACACAACTGTTAAAGAAGTCTAATAGCTTACTATGTCAGTTGAGTTGAAATTGTATGCAACAAAGTTGGGACGTTTTATAAAGTTTAAACAGGGTTGTTCTTATACAAGATGAAGTCGTTCAAACGTTTATTGTGTAAAAAGAACTACGTCGCAGTATATTTTAGTTTGAGTACAAAATATGTGTTAGCGTGATCATCGTAAGGTAAAGCCATGGCTCCTATGTGTTAAATGTTAAATGATAATAATTGTGGATGATGTATTTCACCCACAAACTTCTTCACAGTTTTCCATATGCCTAGCCTAGCCATAGTGTCTTTTTACGTTATAAGTGGCTAATAGCCATATAAATTATTATAGTATAATAATTATACAAATGTACAGACAATCATATTCGCAAGCGTTCTACATATCATCTATTACAGTTGGTAAAACCATTAGATAGAAAAGGGGTCGAGTTCAAACATTACCCTTCTTCCTCGACAATGGGATAAAATGAGGTTTAAACCCGCTGTAATTTCCTTAGTAAAAAGGCGAATAATAATATGGAAATATGCTGTTCATGTCTGTATCCCACAACAGTACCGCAATGTGCATAATGATGCTAACTTCATACTGTTAGCACATTGTTCAAGTTCATTAATGCTCCTAAAAGGTCCTCAGAGAATGGAGCAAAAGGAAAATTCCCTGGAGATCATAGTAACACGTAGTCTGGAAATCAAGCTCGGATAGACACTTACGAAATAGACTGCAGTGTATTATTCATTTCATGCGTAGTGAGAATGCAAGAAACTGACTTTTTTACATAAGTACTCAATACTCAATCAACAATCGCTATCAATATGTGAAGGTCACTAAAAAAGACGGAGCCACACTTGTTTCTGATAAGATGGAGGTCACTCAAGGTGTTCCCCAGGGCTCCATTCTTGGACCCATCCTGTTTATTTTATATTTAGCAGACATCAAGTCTCATATTCTTAATTGTAAATTTCATATATATGCCGATGATATGCAGGTATACATATCCTGTAAACCATCTGAGGTTGACAATGCAGTCTGTAAGCTAAATGAAGATCTTTTGAGAATATTAACCTGGGCCTCAAACAATGGTTTACTGCTGAATCCATCAAAAACAAAATATCTAGTATTAGGTAGTAAACAACAGCTCACCTCTTATAACCCCACTGTAGAAGTAGAGTTGTGTAATAAACCTATTGAGAGGGTGTATGAAGCGCGCAACCTGGGTCTCATTATGGACAGTGAGCTCAGATACGAGAAGCATGTATCCAACATGGTAAGGAGCTGCTTCTACATGTTAAAAGTGTTATACAGGGCTCGGCCATTCTTAAGTGAAAGTCTACGCATACAGCTGGTTGAGTCTCTCATACTATCAAAACTAAGTTACATGGATGTAGTTTTCGGTCCTCGACTCCAGGCAAAAACCAAGAGACTCATCCAAAGGGTACAAAATGCCTGTGCTCGTTTCTGCTTCGACATTCCGTTCAGGGCCCACGTGACTCCGTTTATTAACAGACACTCTATGCTGAAAATGCAGCACCGACGTAAGTTGCACCTCGCTTCTCTGCTTTTTGGAGTTATCAAACATCAAGCTCCACTTTATTTACACGAAAAGCTGACATTCTGTAGCGGTGGGCAGCGTCGGAAATGTGCAGTGCAGCTAACTACTTCTCGCCACGCCTCGGCGGTTTTTCGAGGTAGCTTCCGGTATTCGGCTACCAAATGCTGGAACAATATTCCACCACCTATCAGGAATCTGCAAAGCATATTTAACTTTAAAAAGAATCTGAAATCTTTCCTTTTTAACCATCAGGTTAGCCAAGGGACGCTTGCGCATGACACGAGTGCAATATGATATGACAGAAGAGGATGGAGGAAATACTTTTTATTTATTATATTTTGCCTATATTTATGTTGCCTCATCGGTCAGCCTACCTTCGCTGTATTTCCTATTTGCACTGGTGTCCGCTTCCTTATTTGTCTTCTCTCCCATCCGGATAAAATAAAACGTGCTTTGTACAGGTTCTACGCCTATTGTGTTGTTGTCCTTCTCCGAGTTTTTGTTTTGTATTCCTTTTCTTGCCGACTGTTGTCACTTTGAAGACTTTTTGTTAGTTATTTTATACAATAGTGTAATATTTCTAAATGTATAACCAACAAAATATTTATTTATTTTATTTCTTGAATTGAAAGTCTATAATTTTGTTATTGTTGCGTAACCTATATGCTTGCTTTGTTTACGTTTCCATAGACTATAGTTATCTTTGGTATTATTTTATTGATTCTGTTTCCTTTGTGTTGCCAACTTTACCAGGCCATAAATTTTTATGGTCATTTGAGACGTTCGAGATAATCTCTAACAAATTATTGTGTTTGATCCTTGATGTTTTTCTTTTAGCGTTGTTTTGTGTTAAATGTGTCACTTTCCGTTTTTTCACCAAGCGGTTCCAACGGAAGACCAGTGCTGGCTTTACGGCTAGCGAATGCTGAGTTGGGACCGTTTCGTAACAATTTTTCTGTGTCTTGATTTTGTTTTATCTGTGTAATGTGGTTTTGTTTTGTTGCGAATAAATGTCTCTTTATCTTTATTTTTATCTATCTATCTTTATCAATCATTTATTGCTATGATAATGCAATACAATGCATATTAAGTAGGTAATTATAAGTAACTTTAGTTAAGGATCTGCGCCTTTACTACTAATAAGTTTAAAGTATTTTTTTTCAAACAAACCACCAAATATGACAAACAACGCATTTTGTATTTTATAAGTACATTTTATTAAGAAACTTAAGTAGAAATGTGAAATATAATAAATCATGCTAATATATTTACAAATTCGGCCTGGAGCGAGATCTGTTATGAAGGACAGACATAAAATTGCGAGCATGTCTGGAGGGACTTAATTCAATCTTTAGGTCATTGTCGGAGACGCAAATACCAATTTAAGAAATTATTTACCCTAGCTAAATAAAAACGCAACATATTACTCGGAAAGTTAAAATTTATTAAAATTATAATTACATAACATAGAATAATATAGGTACTAGAATTAAAAGTTAATACTAAACTTATTTAAATTAAAATAAAACTAAGCTACTCGAATATTAAAGATATAAATAATAATCACCACTATAAAAAGAACACCCCCTCTAGTAGGTCCGCTCGCTAGATTTAAACTTTCAACTTGTTTTATTATTCTTTTTTTATAATTAAGTCATTAAGACAGTTTACTGACTTTTTTAACTGCAATAATGTGGAATAAGGATACTTTTTATGACTAATACAACATGTGAATTCATTAATAAATAATTAGAATAAAAATATGGAATTACTATAAAAAATTATTATTAACGAATTTCTAGACTTTTTTTTATAATCTTCAGTTAAGGGTATTATATTATATTTATGTATAGGTTTTATTAAAAGCAGATGTCTTCAAAATACAATATTACTTTCTGATAGATTAAATCTAGTGGATAGATGCTTTTCTTTGGCACGTAGAAAAATAACTATACTGAATTTCTATAAATACACGAAATCAAAATCACTTGAAAAATTTGAAAGAAAAATCATAATAGCGGATTTTAAAAATACATTTATGATTGAATCAATGAAACTGTAGTAAAGTTAAACTTCATTTATTAAATGTAAACTGTTTTTAAAAACTCTACTAAAGTATTTGCATCTTACGCCACGTTATCATCTTGTCATCGAGATACTCGCTCATTCCGTTCCCGTTCATTCTATTCCTTCACTGTCACTCATACAGCTCATTCATTCTTCAAAACACTCGAGTCTAGAGAGGGTTAGACTCACATACATTTCCGTCAGCTAGGTTATTGAGCTGCCTATCCACTGGATGGAGCGGTGTCCAAATTAAAAACATAACAATAGGAATAACTTTATTTTCCCAGCCTCGCACACCGCGCACTCGCGCTCGCGCAGTGGACAGGCAGCCTCACAGGCCCACATAGATCATCTAGTCATAAACACGACACTCTAATAAAGTTTAACAATGTGATAAAGTATTGCATTGTTATTATAAAAGTAAACAAAGATGTTTAAAGTTCTCTCTCATCTCACGTTCAAATACCATTTTGACTCGATACTTAATACCAATATAAGATTTGTGTGATAGGTAAATTGGACTTTATTCAGGAAAACCTTTATTCAAAGTAAGAACGGTGTAACTTTGTTAGAGGCCCGTCTCTCGGCCGACACAATCCACTTAGCCTGGGCATTTCTATCCGGTCAGCGGTATTATTCTTAATTCGCTCATTCGACGCTCAGTTCAACGGCGCTCGTAAATGGATCTATTAGGTTCTCCTAAACAATTTTCTTTTTGATCTAGCACCGAGTTACTACCCAACACGTCTAGGTTGAGCATTCAGAACGTAATTAACGCTTAAATGTGTACACAACTCACTCTTAACTAATCGAAAAAAAACTATCTAGGGAGCCTAAGGGCGACGTTTCGCCCCTGAAAGCTAACCTTTGCTACATAAGACATAATATTACTGACCCTACTTTGGGTGCAATGAAGTTTTTGCACTGTGATTAGGTGAAAGTCAGTAAAATGTCTTGGAGACTGACTAAAATGACTTGTCCTAAGGATAAACAATATATTTCTCAACCAATTTTACCCAGTTTACAACCTGAGAGATAGTTTTCCGTCATAAAATAGATCTTTGATCACATAGTTGTATTGAAACAAAATATAGTGACAAAGATCGAAAAGGGTATGCTTAGGATGATTTGGCTATTTAGAAAAAATGGATAGAATAAGAGAGAGTAGGTTCGCTAGCCAGAGTGAGTGGAGATATCAATAATGATAAGCGTGGCTAGACAAGTTGCCATCGAATACGAACGCTAGCGTTAAGTGATCACTTGTCACTTACAATAATGTATGGAATTGACGTAGGTCACGTGATTTATCACTCGTTACAACTGACACGCTGTAATGTGATCACTATCACTCGCGCTAATCCAATAGTGATAGTTTTAACGTTTTGTCCGTCGTTACGCGGTACTATTTTGACAGGTTGAATTCAACACGAGCACTATCACGATATAAACGTCAAGGGCAAATTTGGTAGCTTTGTCATTTTTGACAACGCAAAGCGATAGGTGATCACCAAGCTGGCAAATTGTCTAGCCCCAATTCGAGATGTAGTGAACCGCCTACCCCATTGGAAGACAAGCATGAATGTGTGTATCTATCTATAATCCTGGTTAGATAAAGTGAATCGAGCAAATTCCTCTCCGCGTGGTAGAGAATACCCCTTTTAGGTATTTCTATTGGATCCAAACACGATTGTTCTACCGCTATATTATTAGGAGAGGAACTAGGTAGTTGTGCCGCTGAGTTGTATTAGATCAAGTCTAAGGCACATTGGGTAGTGTTTGTTTTGGAGAATATTAAAGGTAGAAATAAAATAGGCTAACGTGTGCAGTCTTTGCTTAATACTCGACAGTTAGTAGCACCCGTATTCACAAACAATACACCCTTAATAGGGCACTGGACGAATACTTACCACTTCACGATTAAGGCCACAGATTAAACACATATTGACTTGTTGCTAATCCTGTTTGTTTTATGAACGCAGTGATAACCTTTCTTTTCTAAAAAAAATTACTGGCAATATCAAGAAGTGTCAAAACAAGAGTGATTGCCGTGTAAATCAAAACAATCGAAAATCTAACGTTTTTCTAAGTTTAATGGGCACATGTTAGCAGTTTGTTCAAGTAAGATTCTGGTAAGTGGTTTTTGTTGTTTTCTTGTAGAAGTGGGTAATTTTATCTAACAAAGCACGAATAATCAACTTTGATTGTAGATTCTTGCGGCTTAGAACGGTAGTTCAAAGTTGGTGGTAAATACTTTACCATTGCCCGGAACAATCATAAAACTGCGGAACAACAATTTTATGATTTAATGTTTTTTTTTTTGTATTCAGGGAAAATGTCTAGAAAAAAAGCACTTAACGACGTGGCCATTCAAGAAATACTGGAAAATGATCTTTCCAGTCTTGAAAGTGACTCAGAAGATGATACAGGATATATTTCAAATTTTATAAATGAACATAATTACAATGATCAAGTTTTAAGAGGCCTGTCAAAAAATTTGACGTCAGATGTTGATGAGGAGATTACAAACAATACTAGAGACGATATCAGAGAGGCAGACATTATGATATCATTAGAAAATACTTCACAATACATTTCAGAGTCAGGTAAAGATATGATGCCGATTCTGCAGCACTAAAAAGCAACAAAAACGATCTCGGATACGATGTGACGTGTGTAAAGTGGCTTTATGTGCCACACCGTGCTTTAAAAGCTTCCATTTAATAACCGAAGACGGTACACACATGCATCAGCAGTTTGATGATACAACTGCCTCAAGCAGTACCACAGGGTAATGGCAAAATAGTTACCGCTTTCTAAGAACTGCTAAAAGGCAACGGTCATATATTTACCACCCTGTTTTTCAGGAAAACCAATTTCCTGAAAATATTTTTCTTTATGACATGTTGATTGTAGCTACATTAAATAGTCGATTTATACGCTAAAGTTATTTTATTTTGATATTTATGTCCCTGCCCTATTAAGGGTGGAATCCTTCACTGAGTAAACGCACTGCGTTGTATACAGCTTTGTGACTGCAAGGACCGTGATTGGTTCTTTTTGACCGTATTTTTGTTTATGACACGATTTGAACCACCCTGTGCGTTCGTGAGCACTGTGAGACCTCATCACAAATGTCACTGTTTGTGATAACGGGTATCAGTGTTTATTGTTACCATTATGATTTATATACCTTTGTCTTGTAGGTAATTCCTGTAATCAACCAGAGGGTCACTTAATAGCTAATTACTATCTAACGACGACGTGTTGGACTTGTTGGTAACCCTGCCTACGAAGCTAGTGGTCCTGGGTTCAAATCCCGGTTAGGGCAGATATTTGTGTGATAAGCGCTAATTTTTAATTTGTTGCTGGGCATGGATGTTTTCTATATATTTAAGTATTTATAACGCTGTCTAGTACTCATAGTACAAGCCTAGAGGTTAGTTTGGGACAAGTTCAATTGATGTGACCTTGTCCTCTGATATTTATTTATTTTTTATCTATCTACCTAGCCACCGACACTCATCATCATCATCACATCATCATGTCAGCCGAAAGACGTCCACTGCTGGACATAGGCCTCCCCCAAGGCTTTCCACTCAGACCGGTCTTCACCGACACTCGCAATAGCAAAATAGGAATCGCAGATGCATTCCCTTGAACACTGTCTTCGGCGGCAAAAAGTTCCGTATAAAATGCAAATCAATAAGAAATAACCCCATTTTCATAAGCGCTTTTTAACCAAAACTGGCTCAGCAGAATGCCGAAGTGTCAGACACCTACAGCGCTGATTATCAGCCAGTACCAGCTTTGACTCACGGAACGCTGTACAAACATACTATATTTTACGTGTAAACTACTAACATAATACTTCTAGCGGAAAAATAAATGGGCATATAATAATAAAAATAAACCGCATACATAAATAGCTATATAAAGCCTTGATAAAATTCAAACTGTATTTACATTAAAAGAGTAAGAGCCAATCGAGTAAGTTCCTACATAAAGTTAAAAAGCTTGGAATACACGTAGTAATAAATCAAATTAAAATTCCATTTCAAACTTTGCAGTCTCATATTAAGAGTCAAAGAACTGGCACGGTTAATTTATTACCTTACATTTGAATGGTTATCGGTAACAAGAAACCTCGGCAACATTTATTCGCAGTAATTACGTAAACAACGGTTAATTCATCAACGCGGTACTCGGGAACGCTATTAAACAACCCACAGATTAGTAAATGTTTTCGGTTTCTGATTCGT
This sequence comes from Acleris sparsana, assembly GCA_923062465.1. NCBI lineage: Eukaryota > Metazoa > Arthropoda > Insecta > Lepidoptera > Tortricidae > Acleris > Acleris sparsana. Next base: position 14,901,281 of record OV281293.1, read on the forward strand.
TAGTCTTTAATTTTACGTTGAAAATAGAGCGTTTTGGTAGTGCTTGGATGTTATTTAGGAATTTAAGTTTAAGGTGATTTTGTACCAACTAGGTGAGGTGAGAAAAAAAATGACAAAGAAGCAAGAATTATTCATATTCAAAGTGATCATTAACATATATAATTATTTATCAAGACAGATGACAAGCTCAAAGAGGTGAGCAGTAATTTGAAAGTATTTATATACTTTACTAGAGGAAACCTAGTGACGGATAGGGGATTGATTCAATAAACCCTTCTTAGTGCACCCACTTCTTATTTTATTTTTTTATAGCGTAGAGAAGGCAACCGAGCACACAGGCCACCTGATGGTAAGTGGAAACTGTGACCCATAGACATTAGCATAAGACTGCAAATGCGTTGCCAACCCTGAGGACTAAGATGGAATGCCTCTATGCTAGTCACCGGCTGTCTTATCCCCAAACCGGAACACAACAATGCGAACACTGCTGTTTGGCGGTAGGTTAATGGATAAGATGGTGGTAGCGATCCGGACGGACCCTGCACAGGGTCCTACCACCCGCAAGGAATATTCCCACCAAATTGCAATTCCCTAGGTCCAGCGGTTTTTGATCAGTCAGTCAGTTTCTTTTTCTATATAATTATAATATATTTAAGATTGTTTTCTTTGCTTACACGTAAATATTTATTTTGTCACTGAATAAACGTAAGTCATAAATTCCTAAACAAACGTGTATGAGTGTATTCTCATATAGATATCATTTTAAAAATCTGCGACGCTGCTAAGATAGCTTTATTTATAACACTTTCTCTGCTAAGCTTTGGTACGTGCTACGTTCGTAGCACGTAGGTGTTTTTACCGCTTTGTAGCAACCCGCTCTATTCCCAGGTATTTTTACTTTTTTTCAATTTCAACTTTTTTTAGACTGCGCGAGGATAGAATAAGGGTTACGTATAAGTCTCTTTGTTTATGTGCATGTATGTGTCGATTATGATATAGCTCACCGGATTGCAAACCTTAAGTGGCAGTGGGCGGGGCACATTGCTCGTAGAACTGATGGCCGTTGGAGCGGAAAGGTTCTACAGTGGCGACCGCGAACCGGGAGACGAAGTGTTGGCAGACCTTCCACAAGGTGGACTGACGATCTGATAAAGGTCGCGGGAAACCGCTGGATGACAGCAGCAGAGGACCGATCGTTGTGGAAAACCTTGGGGAAGGCCTTTGTCCAGCAGTGGACGTCTTGCGGCTGATAATGATGATGATGATGATGTGTCGATTATGTGATAAATAAACGGAGGTAAAATTCTAGCTTCTAAAATATGGATTGAACTTGATGGCTGTCCGTGGCTTTATGGCTTACAGGGTTTTGATCTAGAATCGACGCAAGGTACCGGGATGAAACTCCAGTGGTAAATTTGGTAAATGGTTCCAAATATACTCAGAGCTCTTAGTACCATGTTTTGTTTATATCTTTTATAAATGATTGCTAGACATTTCATCCTATCATTCATTATTTATATTCGAACTTATCAATCTTATCATTTAACGTACCTTATCAACAAGTAGCAGTATTCATATTGTTGTTCCAATATGGTGATAAGCCAACCGGTAAAATTACTATCATAAAAGTATTATCTTAGGTCTGTGGTTTGGCAACGCATTTACGATTTTAAAATTGCAATCTTCAAATTGAAGTTTGAGAATGTAAATGTCCTTGGGCCACAGGTGACACTTACCATCGGTGGTGGCCAGGGTCTCGTTTATCTTCACCATGCCATAAAAAAAATTTGCTTACCTCAATAGGCCCCTTGTACAAAAATTATACATGATACGGCCATCGAAATAAAGATTTAGTGCAAAGGATATAAAGTTATCAAATAAATAAAAAATCTCGATTTCATTTTCAGTAGGATCAAATTCCGTTCTCAAATTTCGTGGAATAGTGCGCCTTAGAAGGTATAACATTACTTGTGCCTCAGGTTTATACCTTTAAGAAACACGTCGCGTCTGTACCATATAATTAATCTATGACATCATTTTAAAGGGTTTACTTTGCGTGACGATTATTTACTGGGTACCACAATGCGGCATTTGTGTAAGAAACGATTGTTGTCGTTTGTCACCCGGGCACATTAGCCGAATACTGTGTAACGTGATAACGGGTTATGTTTGATATTCATTTTGTTTTCGTGTTGGGAATGTGCTTCAAAATTAAATATAATAAAAACAAAGAAGGCTCGTTTAATGTATTTGGCACCGTTGGCCTAAAAAGATTTTTTCATCACACTTGCTCGTAAATGGTGTTATTCCATGCCTGTATACAGAAGGACAATGGCCTAAATTGTTCCCGCGGGAATTATGGCGAGTTTGTCATCCCTAGGGAGTAATGACTTTCTTTTTAAAATTTGCAACTCTTTCGTACATCATTTCTGACTAAGGAAGTTTAATTTTCAGCCAAAAATTAAACCGGTTTCTAATTTCATCTTTAAAAATTAGCTATAGACTAACTTACATTATACAAAACCTATACGCTTCATTAAACTTAATTATTTTTATACCTATTTCAAGTTTATATCAACATTTATCATTAATTTTAGTAATTATACATTTTTATCAAATTGGCTAAATCTGGCTCGAATCCAGGTCGAAACTAAACGCAGTTATTATCTGTGGTAGAGGTCACAAAAAAAAAATCGTTTCCATTTACGTTCCCGTTCGTCAAAAGTTATTTCTTTATATTTTTCAGAGTTAAAGTGTTTTCTCTTTGTTTTTTTTCCTCGCAAATGTGATGAAAACCATTGTGTGTATCACAGGCAGTAAGGGGATTACTAACTCGAGTCATTAAAAGCCCTCCGCCTTCGGCGTCGGGCTTGTAACACTCTCGTTAGTAATTCCCTTCATACTACCCTTGATGCACAATGTACTATTAATTATTAGCCATTTCAAAAAATAATTGCTTGAAATCGTCATGTCATTACTCATTAGATAATAATATGCCAAGTCATTTGTAAATTATAGAAAACTCTTATTAATGTAGAATTTCAGATTGAATTTTACGGTGGCCTTTGACTGTACGTGATATTATGCTTGTCTAGACGTGGTTTTCTTTGTTAGTTTAAATTATGTTTCATTTGACCTTAACATTGCCTCGTATATTGTTTTAGTAAAACTTTTAATAGCTCAAGGTGAGCGGTAATGGGTATAATTTTATGACCTTATTAAATCTTGCTTTACGGCATATTTGCTTTTTTTTTAAAGCTGAAATCGTAGTTGGTATATCTTTAAATTTATTTCAAATATATAGTTTATTACATTTAAAATTATTTGTTTAAAAGACTCAGTGTTATGACTTCTTTTTATATTTTACTAGCTTGTGTCCGCGATTTCTTCCGCGTGGATTTTGAATATCGTTATTCCCTCGGGACTTTTTAATTTTGTCGGCATGAAAAGTAGCCTATATGTTTATCCAGGGAATAACCTATTTCCGTTTTTAATTTCATCCAAATCCATCCAACCGTTGCAGCGTGAAGGAGTAGCAAACTTACTCACAAACTTTTGTATTTATAATATTGATAGGAAGTAATAGGATTATTAAGATCGAAGATTATTAACAAGAGAAAAAACATTTTTTTTTATTAAAACAAATAAATACTCCAGTCATACAGTAGAGACCTAACTTTTGATGGGCAGACAAAGACATCACACCCGTATTTTCAGGGTTCATGTATGTATGTATCTACGATTCTCTATTCCACCTAAACTTCACTTCTAAACACCTAAGCCGATATAAATGTGTGTGGTATAATTAGAATCCTTTCACCATCCCGGATGACAAAGGATACATAAACTGTTAAAATTGAATGAACAACAATGGCATTTATTTATTGTCAAAAAAAAAGTCTTCTAATTATTACAATATAGGTATCATTTGAAAGGTATGAGTGTGACCATCTCAAATATATACAAATATAGTAGCATCAATAAACGGGTATACTAACAATAATGAAATATGCAGTCGGATTTTTAAAGCTTTCTTTTCATTTAGTTATTAACTTATTAATACTTCTTAAGATTTTGCACCAAATACTAAAAAATTAAACCTTTAAAAAGTGGCCTCGGTGGTACATTATCTCCGAAACGTTTTTAGCTGTCTCCCTCTCGGCATGACGATAATTCAAGGCAATTTTTGTTCTGAACGTTGAAGCTATAGGACAGAAATTTAAATTGTAGTCGTTAGTAGACTTTATAAGGTTTTATCACAAGAAATTAGAATTTAAGTACCTATATACACTCAAGAACGGGTCACTTTTGATAGTAAGTCAATACAACGTGACCCTTTTATATTGCTTTTGACTATATTTGGGCAGACAAAACTTGGAAGTTCTTGAAAACTTGAAATCCGCTTAAACTTTAACTTGGCTGGGAAGGCCATCCCAAGCCATTCCAAGCCAAGGCCAAGTTCAGGCATGTTTATCGCAACATCTGAGCCCTAAAACACCGTTCATTGCCCAGGTAGGGCCAAGTAGACCCAATTAGCATACCCTTGTTCCACCCAATTACTTAATCGCTAATTTGTGTTAAGTATAACACAACTGAGGTTGTGACGCTATTCTAGTTAACACTTTAATTCTATGACATGAAGATTGCAATTTGCGTGAAATGTTGTGTGAGTTGTGTGTTTTTTTCTGTGTTTAATAAAATGTAATCGACTCGGCTCACACGGCCAAATGTCCAGAATGGGTTTAATTTCTAAAAACTGTGTTTTGTTTTTTAACTTAGATTAAATGTTTATTGACTTTTTCATAAAATGTATCTAGGTATATAATTTTTATGAAGCTATTTAAGCATTTAAAATTATTAGATTACCGAAAACCGACATGTTTGATTTCACACGTAGGGTGTTAATTTTTTTAGGTTATTTACATAATTTAAGCCCTGTCCTTTCAAACATGGCGAAAAGCCCTCGACGTGGTTAACCTTTTCAATGCCAACGACGCCTAAAGTTGTCACGATCTCATTAAAAAAAGACTTTCTTTCGTCTGGAAGTTGAATGTCGTATATCTCTTAAAACATGCTTGGCCTGTGATTTTCAAGTGAGGTGTTGAAACGGTTAACGAACATTCTACACAGTGCTGTTCGAGACGATAACTTATTACATAGTTTGCTAAGCCGCCCAGCCAATTTGTAAATCGACGCTTGAAATCTTCATCAAAGTTAGCCTTTGCTAACTAGTCGGGTTATCTCCAGTGTATACAGTTAGCTATAACTGTTAGCGCAATATCTCCGATTGTCATAATAGTCAGACATACTGCAATACCACGTAACTAACAAATTAAATAAGATGCAAAATACACCTTAGCAAACAACTCAATAAGGTACGTTTTGCAACTTATTGGGTTTGTTACTTACGCGGTATTATAGTAACACTATAGATATGGGAATTGATGCACTGTGCAATCGACATGGTCTTGGAATAATCTGCTATCCGTTAACAAGCTCAGGACGTCTATTCTATAGGTTAAAACAATATTGCCTTTGACATGATATCGTATATTTATTTAGACAGCTATTACTTTTAACCCTTAAATGCATAACGATGTAAAGTTTCAAGATTCACATTGTATATTTTGATGGCCCGTGGCTCACTAGAAAATTATTAAAAACACATGTCAGAACATTTTGCATCACAATAGATTTTCAATAATAATGCGTTAACGGTTTTTTGTGCTAATTTTAATTTGTCACAAAATTACTGCTTGATAAAAACCCAAAGAAGCAGATGTCACAAACAAACGGAGCGGTATATAAAATACCTCTAATCGGTTCGCCACTAATACTTTATTTATCTGTGTTTTAATTTGTCGTAAATTGGAATAGAAATGTCAGTTCATATAACTTCCACAATATGGAGAGGTTATTTATTTTTCTCTGAGGCTATAAAGAGATAATGTCCCGTAACGGGGTCCACATCGAGTCTCTCAATTATTATTACTCATAACATGTTACAAGTCATAATCATCGGAATTCATAATGTATTTTTTTCTGTAACTGTAACTATTTCGGGATTTTTATGCATCAAACCTAACAAACCTAGCATTATCTACACCGGTTGTTCCAGCGATAGTAAAAAATATAAATAGCAATTTTATGATAGCAAAATAATTATTAACAAAAAAGTTACGTGAAAAATGCCCTCCCCCCGTAACGGATTGGACATTTTGAAATTTCAATATGTCGCATAATAGGTCCGCCGTTACCTTGTTTTTTCATATTTGTTTTTAAATGTCACTCTCATGTCATAATATGTCTTGCGAGTGCGCTACGTTCTAGGTACCTAGTTGTCCCAGAATCTTTTAATGTTTTGGGTTGTTCAGTTTTATTTTCCGTTAGTGTTTATTGTTCTTGTTATTATCGTATTAATAATTTATTATCTTCTGATGAAAAAGGTTACCTTAGGTTAAAACAAAAGGAAATAATTGCATTGACAATTAATGATTCTCTACGTTTTGGCTAGAATATGTTTGGCAAAATGCATCGGTTTTTAAGCATTTCATTTGCAAATACGTTTTTTTTCTTTAACTGTAAATATTACATGATTTTTTAAAACTTACTTTACCTAACATAGGGTTCTACGCGATGGTACTTAAATAAATCCTGAAATATTAACAGTTACAGAGAAAACTGGGTTGGTAAATGAAACAGTTGGGAGACAATACATTTTGCCAAATTATTTTCGACTGAAAGGTAGGTTACCGTTGAGGTTCACTAATGTTTTACCAAAATCATCACTTGGCAAAGTATATCATTTCACAAACTTTCATTTCGCAAACAGGTACTTCCTGCTGGTTGTTATTGTGGTCAAAAGTCTAACTTAACCTAACCTATTTAATAAGCTTATGCAACTAATGTAAACACGTTATTGCGAAATGAAAGTTAAATGATTAGTAGTTAAATGATAGATTAAAAGTCAGGATACTAAGATTTTAAAATGTTAGATGTCGTTAGATTTATCTTTGTTGTGGAAGTGACATTAATATTTTAATCAAAGTAGCTATGGTTTTTTTTTTTTAATACAATTATAAACGACAATTTAAAAAAATGCAATTGGTTTCAAAAGCATGTTTTTTATGACACTTGTTTTTCTTAGAAAACTTGATCCAGCTCGCACATTCTTCTTATTTAATTCTTAATCTTAAGACTACAGATTCGTTGCCAACCCTAAAGACAAGGATACAATGTCTCTTTGTGCAGTATGCCCTGTCCATTGTCCCTTAAGTCTAGCAATGAATCTTAGGGCCATGTTGGTTACCGTCATCATTAATGCAAAACCAATCGTTTTAAAAGTAAAATGAACATAACGTTGATAGCTTCAATAAAGTAGGTAAATAATGAATTACTAACATATTAAAAAAAAACAAAAAAGTAAACTAAAATTGGTATTAATTGAAATTAAACCTTTCTAAAATCTAAGAGATTGTAAATAATCGTCCAGATGAACACTTTAATGTAATTAATCTGAGTAATCCATTTGATTAAACTGAAAGCTCATTTACTTGTTACACTCAAGGTCAACTAAACTAGTCACTATACTAATAAATTTACATACAATGTGACCATTTTTGTTGCTCATGAGTTAACATACGCAGAAGGGTAATATAATTCAATTAAGTAAATGGTACTTCAGCCTTTCTTGTGAGTCTTTCAGCCCTATTTAGGTCATAGCGGCCATTACTAGCTTTAATTAATGTGCTAAAGGGACTGTTTAGGGACCTATAAATATGTGGGGACTTTTCGGTCCTCATACTACTTGGTATAAAAATATAATATTTTATTTTTAACTTCATTGTACCAAACGAAGTAGGTACAAATGATAAACTGAATTCGTTAAAGGATTCTTTCTCAGGTAACTAATTAACCAACTAAACAATAATGTAAGATTGGTGCTAATAAGTAGTATTTAGTGGGTTATTGTAGTAACCGGTGGTCAAAATCCTGATAATTGTATTCATTTCTTTCTCTTGTATTCTCTGCTCATTCGACGATCATAGCTAGAAAATTATTGAATATAATATGGTTAAGTAAAAAGTTAACCTCAGGGCCTTTAGGGTGAAGGCACCAGGAATGTACAAGATACCAATAATGGACACTTAATTCTTATTTTACAGAAGATAAGGGTTATTCATTTGTTTTGCTACAATCATTTTAGGACCGTATGAAGTTTAAATTAAGAGTGAAGGGTTAATTACTAGTGCCTGTCAGCTAAAAGTGTCCATCATTGGTACCGTATCCCATATTGCTTCGGTATTGCAATTAAATTGATAACGACATAATTAAGAGGGACAAAAACGCTGTTATCATTCTATAATAATATCATAGCGATATGGAAGCAAGGCAGAAAACAACGATGAAAAAACGTGTCCAGTATTATCGGACAAAACGTAATTCGTTTTGAATGTAATAAAATTACGTATCTAACAGGAAAATTTCTCCGCATCATTTTAATACGTCGCAAAACCTTTACCACCCCAATACGGTATCCAAGGGCTGTAAGTTAAAAACCCTTTGGAAAGACATCGCCATAAAGTTCTTATTCAACCCAATAGGGGTGTTATCGGTGGGGAGAAATATGAAAATGTCGCGGCCGAGACGACTTAAGGTTGTTTGCGTACAGGGCATACCTATGTAACAAAATAATAAAAAGTTTAGTGTTATTATTTTTTATGTAATGAAAAATTATAAAGGTAGCTTTATGAAATCAATCGACTGTGATAAATAACGGACAATCGGTAAATTTAACATATAGTTTCTTGTGTTTATTAACAGGAGGATCGGAAGCTTGTTTGTCTTTTTTCTGTCATTCTTTTTCTTTTCTGTGGTACCACTATGGCACAAATGTGTATTGCATTTTAATAACAGAAGAAGAAGAATAGCTAAACTGAAGTGGCAGTGAGCGGGGCACATTTTTCGCAGGACTGATGGCCGATGGGGTCAGAAGGTTCTGGAGTGGCATCCGCGGACCGGAAGACGAGCTGGAGCCTCCAACAAGATTTACGACCTTGTAAGGATCGCGGGAACGCGGTGGATGCAAAAAGCACAAGACCGGTCCAGCAGTGGACGTCTTTCGGCTGACATGATGATGATAATGATGATTGCATTTAAGTTTGTTAGTTAGTCAAAGTGCATAATGCCTAAAATCCTATATTTATCCTTTCCTATACCTTTTCGCTCCTATCCTATTTCTTTCACGAAAGTGAAGCTAACTAGTATGTAGACCAATTATCAACCAACCGTATTGTAATGTCTGCTACTGATGTGACTTAATAAATAACGAAAGTTTGTTTGATAAATAAAGACGAAACTGATGCAGTCTGTTGGCTTTATTTACTAAGGAATTTTGCTCTTTTCCCGTCTACTCCATTAGTGATTACTTTCAGGCTGCAGCTATTTGTTGCAGATGTAAGTCTATTTTGGCAGCAGTTCTCTCTGTATCTATATCATACGGGTCAAATTTTTAGCTTAATAAACAAATTTGAAAGAGTTTTTATTTTTAGTGACAAAAATATTGAAGTAGCAACCTGCCACTGCTGGACCCGTATGCATGACATGAAATGACGTCACAGTGCATATCGGATATCTCTGTCTAATCGTTGTAAATTACAATACACAATACAATACAAAACACTTTATTGAACACCAAACAAAAACATTACAGAGATCCAGTAAAATTAAAACAAAAACAACAGGTAAACAACAGGCGGTCTTATCGCTAGTTAGCGATCTCTTCCAGACAACCTTAACAGGGACATGGTGTCGAACAAAAATATTAAATAAAATATTTAATATTAACATTTTATGTTTTATTTTATTTTATTTATTTTTATATTTATTAAATTAGCATTTTAAAGTACTTGTTTGATCCGTATTTCTTTCAAATTCACTTTTGATGATCTCTTATACGGTATTTTCATATTTTGTTGAGACATGAGATTATTTTTATCGCGGTGGGTAAAACATTTATCACCCTCGCACTTATAAACTGGTAAAAAAAGGTCAGTTGTTTTATCGAAATCGATAAATACGACCATAATAATCCCGCTAAAGACATAATGGTCTTTAGATTTAGATTATATATTTTCTGCGATATATTTGACGATGCGGTCAGCCTAGTTGGGAGACAACTAGAAGTCTTAACAATTTATAGTGATCTCTTGAAGACAAACTTTATAATAAAGATAAAAATATAACAGATAAAAGATAAAAGTCATTTATTCAGTAAGTAGGCTGCACGGGCACTTTTACACGTCAAGAATTTTACCAGCACTTCCCAAGAGGAGACCACTGCTGAGAAGAAACGCCGCAAGAAACTCAGCAGTCAGTCATTTTTTAAACATATTTCATATTACAATGGTACTACTTACTCTAAGCATTATATAATTAAATTACATGCGCAGTTCAGCAGGAAAACATGCCTAATATCTTGGGAGAGAGATAGAGGCAGAAAAGGAAAAAAATACCACCTACTTGGGTATATAAGATGGCGCAAGGCTTTATCCTGCTTTTTCTTGTCTGGGGGACACCGTTGATGCAGGAAAACATATCGAAACTTTTATGTGGTCATCTTGCACCATCTCATATACACATATATAAGTAGGTAGTTGTAGTTATTTTATTTTATTCTTTTCTATCTTTCTCTCCCGTAAGATTTTTGGCATGTTTTCTTGCTGAACTACTGTTATTTGATATTATATTTAATTTAATACTTGTAGCTTTATATAATGCTAGATTAAGTTGTACATACCATTGTAATATGCAATATGAAATAAGTTTAAAAAATGACTGACTGCTGAGTTTCTTGCGGCGTTTCTTCTCAGCAGTGGTCTCCTCTTGGGAAGCGCTGGTAGTATCTTGACGTGTAAAAGTGCCCGAGCGGCCTACTTACTAAATAAATTTCTTTTATCTTTTATCTTTATCTTCAAGACGACCAAATAAAAGTTTCGATATATTTTCCTACATCAACGGTGTCCCCTAGACAAGATAAAGTACTTTTGCATTTGAACAAATTATTATTGACTAAGTTTCGGGTTCAGGCCATGTATTTTTGTCTGTTAGATAATCCTCGGACCTATAATACGCTTTAGACATTAACGACTTTTTCAAGTAATTTTTAAGTGCTGGAAAGGGTAACTTTAAAACTACGTCAGGTATTTTATTATAGAAATGAATGCAATTGACCAACAAATGATTTATATACTTTACGGACACGGAATTTTTTAATAGCAATTTTATGTTTTTTTCTACTATTAAATATGTATATCAAAGTTTTTGGTGAAAGAATCTAAATTCTTAATAACATAAATAAATAATATTGTCGTAAATAAATTGAGACGCTACAGTTAAGATATTAACTTCTTTAAAGAGTTCTCTTAAGGAGTCACGGGATTTTAAATTGTAAATAGAACGAATGGCCTTTTTTTGTAACACAAATATAGTTTGTATGTCAGCTGCCTTACCCCAAACCAGAATACCGTAAAACATAACACTATGAAAATAACTTTAATAAACTAAGCGAGAGCGAAGTCTTGCATAGGCATTAGACACAGGAAACCGGTGGTACTTGTGGCACCTTGCGCCATGCAGTTTTCGCATTGTTATTCTCCTGTGTGGGGATAAGACAACCTTAGAAACCTCTAGCATGGAGGCGTTCCATCTTGGTCCTAAGGTTTGGCAACCAATTAGCAGTCTTAAAACGGCTGTCTTAAGATTGTAGACTTCAGAATGCAAATGTCTATGGACCTCAGATCCCGATCACCATCACGTAGCCTGTGAGCTCATTTTCCTCAGAGAAAAAAATGAGCTCGGTCTCAGCGTAGAGACACCACTAAAAAAACTTGTTTCAGGGGAAATATCTATCCGCAGTGTGTCTTAAACCTTATCGTACGGCTAGCTTTATTCCGCGCGCCTTTACTGTCACGCGCGTACATTGTCGTAAACTTTACGCCGCGTATGAGCAAGCCTCCATAACCTCGACATTTGCACGTTGATAGTCTTGCATAGACATTAGACGGAATAAACCGGTGGTGTTACGTGTTTGTACTTCCAAATAACCATTTAGTAAATACATAGCGTTGTTTGCGATACAACGTTATATTTTTAACCTTGGAGTAAAGAGGCGTATTATAAGCTTGACTTAATATTAAGCTGTCTTTGTGTTCATCTGAGGCGTCGCAGTGCTTCAAATGAATGATTGATGAATTGATGGACAGGTCTCAAATACGTTTTTTTTTTGTTTAAATACCCAACATGCCAAGTTAAGGTTCAAAATGCATCCGGAGAAAATAAGTTGGTTTGACTGCCAACAATCTAGTGCTACTTTTGATGACACATGAGCTCTTGGTTTTGGTGGGTTATAAAATATCTACTAGCACCAACTAAGAATTGCAATTCTCAACATGTTTAAAACAAAGTCGTTTCCCGCCGTCTGTCTCACTGTATGTACGCTTAGATTTTTCAAACTATGCAAAGACAATGTCATCATCATAATACGTCTTCTTTCAGATAAAAAACTTATCCAAAAAAAGTCTTATCCTCACAATAAATAGGAACCAATTTAATATTATTTAGAACTTATTTTATTTTATTTTTTTATATATAATAGATACATTCACTAAATATTTGCCTATCTATTATAAATAAGAAAAGTAAATAGGCCCGTTTGTAATTTAAATAAGTCGCTAACATTGGCCCATATCTACTGGGTGTAGGTATCATGAGGAAGCCGAATAATTGTAACAGCGTATTACTGAGGTCATAAGAAGCAAAAAATGTTATATTATGAACCCAGGTCGAAAAAATAAGATTTGTTTTTATCATAAGGGTGTTTTGTACTGAAGATTTCATTACAACTCCACGCTGGATAAAAAATAAAAACCATATTTCGACATGGGTTCATGTAACATTTTTTGTTTCTTATGACCTCAGGAATACACTGTTAAAATTATTCAGTTTCGTCATGTTACACCGTGTATAGGCCCTTCATATTATTTTCGTTGGAAGGCTTCAACAAATATTGTGTTATTGCAACAGCTAACATTTATATCGTTTGTAACGATTATGATCATTATTGCCAAGAACATAACTCTGCGTGCACCTATTACGCAAAGTTTCTGCCGCGTAAGAGGGCCAAGTTCATTAAACTTGTCTCGTTAATCGCGAACTTGGCTGTGACAATGCTTAATCGAATTCCAGGTCCTTCAGCGACGTTACGGCGAAGTGAGGTATTATTTTTACGCTTTTTTATAGGATCAAGAGGAATTTTTAAATTAAGTTTTCTTAAGCTACTGTGTGGCTGTTACATAATATTGACTATCAAAATTGAGGGGCTGGTGACATAGAACTTGGAAGTAGGTATGCAAGAATATATTTTGAATACGGCAAGAAGAGATGAACGTATTTCCAGAACATTCCCTTGTGAAACACAGTGTTCGATCTAAGGAATATAATCAAAATTATTTTATACTATAGTGAGTAAAGTTATTAAAATTGATTTTAAATTGAACATTGCATTTTTTAGCAAATGTAAGTAGTTGAAATTATTTCATTACTTATTTTAACTACCATTTGAAATAATCTTCTATTTGTTCCAATCTACTTAAAAGCATTTTTTTTTTACCTTACGATGCTAAACAATTAACCGTTTTATCATTATCATGTTATACTCGAATAACAATAAAAACCTTCTTAAATAAAACGAAAGTAGCACGTCTCAAAGTTTCTTGTTAGCTGAAACCTGTCTCGACCGTCCTCAACAAACACTGAGGTCATTTTTAACCCGTTTCGGAATAGTTTTTCGTAATGATTAATGACCGGAGTAGTGACCCGCGAAACTGTGGTACACAGGGAATTGATCAGCAGTAGCCAAACTGTTAAGAATGTTATAATTATACTATCTAGGTATATCGGGGACAGCCTCACACAAATTGAACTATTCCCAAACTAAGTCTTAGACTTGTACTGTATGTACTAGGCTACGATAAACGAGGATAAATAAGAGGAACAAATCAAATGCAACAGTACTTTATCTTGTCTAGGGGACACCGTTGATGTAGGAAAATATATCGAAACTTTTATTTGGTCATCTTGCGCCATCTTATATACACAAGTAGGTGATATTTTTTTCTTTTCTCTCTCTATCTTTCCCGTAAAAAATTTGGCAAGTTTTCCTGCTGAACTACACATGTTATTTGATATAATATTTAATTTAATATTTGTTGCTTTATATGCTAGACTAAGTAGTACCATTGTAATATGAAATATGTTTAAAAAATGACTGTTGGGAAGCGCTGGTAGATCCTTGACGTGTAAAAGTGCCCGTGCGATTACTTACTGAATACATTTATTTTACCTTTGAGTCATCTGAATAAATCTCTGAGTCAAGGTCGCATATTACCTGCCATGCGTTTTTTCCGCTTGGAATGAATAAGACTGTGCTGCATCTCCTGCACCATAAATTGACTTCAGGTGGACAAGCGTCACATTCACGTAGTAATTCACCTTAATATGATTAGCCAAAAGTCGCATAATTTTCTCTATATTATTTGAATAACAAATCCGAATTCAAATTTAAGTAGTAAAATATTTTTACATGTTCCGTCACGTTTGTTAAATTTGGTTTTTTTTTTAACATGCCGTGGATTAAAAACTATTATCGCCCGTTTTTGAAACCCTATTAAACTGAGATGATTCCTTTTAAAATTGCATCCATCCACAATTTAGGAGCATACCTTCAATCATTACAAAACATTAATATTATAACACCTTTGCAAAAAAGGGCACTTTCGACCTATTCTGTGCTACAAAGTTAAATAAATATATATTTTCATTAGTATCTTAACAATAATTTCTCCATTTTCAGCATAAAATCAAATTTTCCTACAGTTTTCTATATATCTAGTTTTTTCAGCTAGTGTAGATTTTTTTAGTAGCCTAAATCTACAACCCATATTTGTAATCTATAGTTTTTTTATTTATACTCACTGTTTTTTGTGTAAAATCTATGATTTTTTTTAAATTCATTTAATATTACTATCTGGGTAAATTCAACCTTTAATACAAAGTCTACATGATGGCCACTTTTAAACTTTTCCTTTCACTTAGATACGTTTAGCTTCATCTGAAACTAACCTTCTGCAGTTTTATTTTCTTTTCTCTCAACTTCTTCAATAGCGCGTACGTTCTTTGTGTTTGCGCCAAACTGAGTAATTGATAAAGTTGAGAATTAGTTACACGTTCCGTTAGTTGCTGGGCAGTTAATTTAGTCCACCTCAATATACTCACTTGTGTGCTTACAAAAAGTAATAATAGTCTGGAAAAGTTAGTGGGTTTAGGGAGGTTTGCTTTTGACTGTGTTTGATTATGATCTGCTGAAAGATATTGTTACTATATTTTTTACATTGGAATGATTTATTAATTCGGCTGGGACAAATAGAAAAACGTAATTCGCTATAGTAACCAACCAAGGATAGTTACATTATCGTGTCAAAATTAAGATCGTTGTCACCATGCTTGCTGAGTATTGGTCACCAGCATTGTTATAACACAACAGGGTTGTATTCAATTTTGTTACATTTTTTCGGAAAATACTCAGTAGTAGTAGTAATTAAATACAGTTACCGGTCTCACGCGTCGTGTTCACGTCAAACCTAAACACTGGAGGACAAATAAACAGCTCACGTTATTTTTGTAAAATTTGCATAAATCGATTTAAGCACATGTCATGTTCATGTTGGTAATGAAGCATGCTTACAAAGATAGTCGTGCCAATTAGAATTAGTGTTCTCTAATGTTAAATAAGTATCTGAAAACATTAATTTACATAACGTCAAACTCTGTTCTTGTTAGACTTAAAAACTAGGGAACATTGATCCGAATTGGAGTAGAAAATCTCAATCTCAAGATGAAAACTAATAGTGAAAAGTAGCAAAACCTAATCAAACTTCAATTTGATAAGGTTCGTTAAATGTTTGGGCTTTGATTATCTTCTCTATGTTACTGAATGAACTTTGTTTAATGTTATACCAATAACGAAATTTCAGATTAATCTAGTCTAGTATTTTGTCAAAGTAAAATAATGTTATTGTGGATATATAGTTTGTGTTTCAGTTAAGTGGATACAAATTAATAATGACTAGCTTCATCGTAATTTAATTGTTTTGTTAGTGATTTAATTTATTATTTTATTTTACTAAGCATAGGCCATCTTACCATCAAGTAGCTTGTATATTGGCCTTCATCATGCTATATACTACAAAATTGACGATTCAAGTGAACGTCCTTTATTTTGTCTTGCTTCGTCCGGTAATAAGCGCCGACTGATCAGCCGGGTCGAGTGTCGCTACGTGATCGCATATCGCGCGATCGTGCCCTGCATACCGCACCACGGCCTAACCTTATGAAACGTCTGCATTATTGAATACACCCTTTGAAGAAGGGTTGAATGGAAATCGCTACGAATCCTCGGTGATTGGTATACTCGAACGATCTTTTATTGATGTAAGGATTCTGAGTCTAGATTATGTAGATATGTTACGTAACTATCGGCTTATGGAACTTTATTTACCTTCGTCGGGTGGTGATATAAAAATGTATGACCATAATCCTGAAAATGTATGTATTTCAGTTTATTTTTCGGACATTTATATGATCTAGTTAATAAGATATTGCAGTGCCCTGACAGGGTATCAAGTACCTATTGCTAACCACTTACTGACCACCTTAGATAGCAGTAAATGATTCTATGATTATAATATTCTATAATTATAGGTAGTGAGGCTTTGTTCTACATTGCCTTTTCTGTTTTGGAATTGTATTGTTTTTAAATCAGCTGCTATTACTGTCAATATTAAAAGATCTATCTTAACGATGACAACATGTATGATAACTAAATTTAAGTGTAAAAATAGTGTGGAATAGATGGGCCTGGTCTTCCATCTACTGGGTAAAGCCATATAATATTGCCTTGACACGTAATCGTATCTTTTTTAACTTGGCCGTCATTACTGTCAAGTAAATAAGTACAACCGTATCGTTTACAAAATGGTAACACGTCAAAGGCAATACGGTTTTAAGTGGTAGAATAGAGCCCAGAGCATTACAGGAAACAAAGGCGAATTTTAAAAAGTTGAAGGTGTTTGAAGAAAGGCCGTATTAAATTGTGTCACATAAGATCTCATTGCTCGAAACATAAATTACTGGCCAGATGTTTTCACAGTTTAAGACTTGTTCCATTTGACGAGAAATAGGTAGTTATATGTGGAGACTCCAGTAGACGAGAGAAATTTGGACAAGTAGAAAGTAATAGATAATTTTGAAAGTAGAGATATTTAGAGTTGTGCCCGCTCGGTCTTTAAAGGGAGCGCTCCAATCTCGGTCAATCGAACAAAAGAACTAGTTTGGTCTTATAAATCCTTTAGGTCCTTTAGTTCCGGAGCAAATCTTGAGATTTGAGCAGGACACGCTTTGAAATTGGTACTTTTTGTCTCCTTCACATCGAGCGCCGTGCTGTGTGCTCTTTACTCGTTTGCTCTGTGTCGCTCATACGTTCAACAACTGCTACTGACCAGATGACCGTTTACGAAAGAACTTGTTCCTTTCGGTCTGTGACGGGAATTCTTTTTTTTTAGTTCTTTGTTCCTGATCAACTCATGCCTAGAGATATTGCGTCATTCTAACTACAATTATGCATGCCTCAGACACCAGGGTGACACGACGACGTGAATTTAATGAAAAGTAAAACAATTTACCGCTAAATGGGTGTCCACGGCGTCAAGTGCGTATGTGTGTGTGGCGGGTGACAAGTCATGTTAACGTCAACGTTCCATTTTGTATAAGCCCAGTCACTAGTTGCGTTACACATTTTGACTTTGCGAGAAAGCCCTGGAACCGAAGTTTATTAAGAGCTCGGGCCTTATCATGCTGATAACTTCATAGTAGATAGCGTCATTTGACGATTTTGTACGTTAACGTTGTTATTCAATGTGGAACCTATGCAATAATTTTACTTTATATGTCACTTACAGAAACCAGTTAGTTGTAGCTATGAATATTATCAGTGGGCTATTCCTAACGCATGGGATCATTTTTATCTAACCTGACACAATAATAATGCTTAGGGTATGGATAATTATTTAGTTGCTAAGTATTACTAAAGGTAATTCCTCTAATCTCAATCCACAGGTTTTTATGAAATCAAAGTCTTTTCCTCCAAAAAAGCCCAAAATTGTTTCGTGCTCTGGGGTTTTTTTAAATATCTTTATACGTTACTTAGTCTTGTTAAGAAGTGTATTTTCGTAACGGTTTAATCTGTTGTGAGGATATAAAATCGTCATTAATTATTTATTTGAACTTGAAACAAACTTTTCAGTGGACATATTTATCGCCGTAATGTAAAATTTGCGATCGGTACCAAAAAAAAACCTTCAAAATTCTGCTGTCAATACATGACATGTCATGATGCTGTGTGCGTGACCTCAACTCTCCTTCCGATACCATATACCTGACCGTTCTGATGTCACCGGATTAAAAAACTGTGCCAAAACAATTTCAACTTTGTTGCCAAACTTTAGTGCCAAAATAATCGTTTTCGCCGCAATTTTCGCTTTTAATTAAAATTTATGCTCCGCGCGGTGCTGTTTATAACTCATAACAATGGCCCCTTCCGCGAAGCTCATTTGTTCTTACCTAATTAAATTAATTAGGTACTTGTAATTTTCTCGAGACTTATATTTTATCCGTTTAATAGTATAAAGGCGAGAGTGAATGTTTTGGTATGTAACGTTATCTTGCCTCAATTATAAAGACGGATGTCGGAAACACTTCAACTCTGTAGACATTTTAGGATACTTTATTATTCGTGTTCAAATACCCAGCTAATCCGGAATTCCTGGGAAGATCTTTTATTACCTTTAGAGAATCTGATACATAGTACTCACTATTGTTAACGTTTTAAGTTGAGTGTATCTCAGGAAAACTTATTGCTTTAGTGAAAATGTTGATTAATGTTTTATTGCATAAAATACTTGATCTTCATTTAGTGAATGCGCATTATGTAAACACTAGATTGGAATTTTGGATATTTTGCCGCTTTTGCCGGATTGAACTGCTATTAGGCAATCTTACCATAAGGTGGCCAGAGTGTTAATTGGCTATCTCCATTTCAAAAAAAATAAATGTTTGCGCCTTGGATTTAATAAAATCTCAAATTAATGGTGTAGTTAAAGTATAGTTCCAATTTCAGTAATATATATAATAGGTGGAGGAATTTAATCGGTGAACAGGAACCCATTTTTCTAATTCAGTAATCGATGGCGGTCACGTTTATGTAGTACTTAAGTGGAACCAAGTTTTTTTTTATCATAACTAATTTTTAAGTTGAAATTAAATTTTAATTAAAATTTATTGTCACCCTACTAATGGTTTAGTCTGAAAAGTTTAATACCTCTTTTCAAACTATCAGCCATAGAAACTTAAAACATAAATGAGCAATAAGCTGTCAATTTGTCATTGTCAAACTCATAACAAATTGCTAACGTAGATAACAAATGGCGGCAATCATTTATTGACGTCTGATCTGTCTAGTTTCCCGCCAAAGCCAGCAAGCACTTGACGTATATACACTTACGAGTAACTTCCCTTCAATAAAAGTAGGGTGTCCATTTATTCAGTCAGTGTACATTTTACCGATGTTAATTAAGTGTGATTAATTAGATTGTGAGCTATATTGCACGAGATCTCACGTATTGGTTTCTATGTAGATTGATAATTAAGATTTTTGGATTCCTGATCACCGATTAAATTCCGCCGTGTATATCCACAAGCCAACATTACGGAAATGTTGTTCCAAAACTATTTACCTACAAGGTGACTATTTATAATTGCTCGCCAGTGTAGTGGCATGCTTGTTAACTACGAGTAAGACTAACGTCTCAAATTGGATGCCTCTGCTATTGGTTTTGCACTCAATAATAATTTTACTTGTAAATTTGGTTTTCTCTACACTTCATGAATTTCAAGCGGACAATTTTAACGGGCTAAAAAAGTTTCAATTCATTCCTCGCTTCTTTACAAAGGGCAAATTAATATCGGCTCCGAATTCAATATGGAACTCGCCTTTAACAATTTCTTTGGGCAACAAATCTTGTTGACAGTTATAAAAATTCATCGCCCCGAGTTTTATTGGGTTTGTTTGGAAATTCATAAATAACGTCGTCACTTGAGCGATGTTTTATGAAAAAAGGCGTTTTATTTTTGATTACATTCTTTTGCTAGTTTGCAGTCCGAACGGTTGCGATAAGATTTGACGTAAACGTTTCTCGTTTTGAAAAGGGACTCTGACGTTGTTCCTTCCCACGCTTTACTTATTACTTCGTGAAAAAGAATCCTAGCTTATAAACGCTTATTTTTTATTTACGAATGCCTATTTCCCATAGTTAGGTGAAACAACAGAATTATTTTGGACGTTAATATAAATGTGAAATAATATAATTGGGAACGAGCATTCGACAGATGCTCTACCAATGTGTATTTCTGTTGCCGCTTTTACCACAATTGATAGAAAATAAATTTAAAAGGTAAATAAATGTAAAAGAATAGTACGGAACCCTTCATGTGCGAATTTGACTCGCACTTGGCAGGTTTTTCTAATCTTATTATATGATCATGTTGATCCATACTATATTAGAGATTTAAAAACATACAGTTTAATAGTTATTGATTATTTTAATATGCAGAGTCTAAGGTTTATCATTAGTAAGGTCGACGGGAAAGTAGGTAAATACTTTATTTGGCCGTTCAGTTCGAAAATTGTCTAAATATTTAATTATATTGTAAATACAAATAAAAATGACAGTAATGCAAATACCGTGAAAGGAAACACGATTGTATCTGTTCGTTCTACTCGCCGCTTTAAGGTAGAATCAGTCCTCAGGAAAAATATGAATATATTTTATAAAACAACCAATAAAATACATCAAAAGAAAACTTTTTCTTGAAGGACTTATCTAAATCTTATCACTTATAAAAACATTTCCGACCGACAACCGTCCAAGTTCCAACAAATCTTACCGGCAGATTACACCTGAAAGCCTCGCTCGAAAAAGTCTCCCCTTGTTTTTATCCTTTCAGAGCCCATCGGCTCCATTAAGCGCCCACACTTTATACGATTTTAGCTCTCCTGGAATTTTACTCGCAAATGGATCGCGGCCATTACAAACTTATATTTGCAGCTAAACAAACCACTAGGGCTCCCTCTGTCGTATATTTTAGATAAGTTTTCCTTTTGCATTCATTATTCGCTTGACAAAGTTAACTTGGTGGAGTAGTGGTTTAATTGATCAGTCAAAGATTTTCCTAAGTAAACTAACTAATTTTGGTGTCGTGGTGTAGAAAAACTCCAGTCGGGGAAAGTTATTTGGAGCGGAGTCGGTTGAGAGAAGTAACAACAAATAGTTTTCGTAGGTACCTTTAACTATTGTAGAAAGTGGATTCATGCAAATTATTTCCACATAAATGTTTCGTTTTATATAATGTGTGTATAAGAGAGAAGGCAAACAAACTAGCAACGTGTTTTAGAGACTATTTTATTATTTATTACCTTTGCTAAATTCGGTAGTGTTCCGATCTCAATAAGTAATAAATATACCGGGTGTACAATCCAAATGGGTCAGTATGGAGAAGTCGGAAACTATGAGAGATAGCGAGATCCGTTCTTTGGAACCATGACGTCGATTTTAGATTTAATAATAATTACATTCAATTTTTTTTATTAACTCTCATACTTTAAACAAGATTCCATTAGTGTTGTGCTTCTTGCGAGTTGCAGAATTTATACACATTGATTTTGACCAGGTTCGATTCCCGGTTATGTATGAGAGTTAGGTCTAGGAGTTAGGTCTAGAGAGCCTGGGTCTGTTCTTTGAATATAACATTAAAGTTGTTTTTCTTTTCCTTGAAACTGAACGCGAAAACATGAATAGAATTAAAAAAAATGCTTTTTAGAGTCAGCATCAGTACCCTTCATAAGAACTGAGCAACAAGATAAAGATGAACCTTCTCCACAAAATACGAGTACAGTGTGGTAGGTTGGGTATTCACTACATAAAAGCTGTAACTATTCGTATGAAGGTAAACCACCAGACGGTCTGTGTTTTCTTACCACAGCTACTATCCGTCATAATCTTATAGCGGTATACTCATACATTCTGTTCTGAGCACAATGAAACAATTAAGAAATGAAACACATGAGTAATCTACGTACAATGGGCTCCGGCTCGTATGTTATTGTGTGCTCTACAATGCGTTTTGCACTCACCATTATACTCCTACGTACGTAGGAGTCTACTGGCTCACAATTCTCAGTCCATAAAATCTGTTTTAGTACTGACAATTTCTGTTACTTACGGAATAAGAATGTCTTTGTACCCGGGATAAGGAGGGTAATGTTTTAGAATTGTATGTAAATAAATATGTATGTTTTTACGTATATGTATAGTGTATATCTTACCATTCATCGTACAAGAATAAAAAAAAATACAAGCAGTATAAAAACAAGAATTGAAGTCAACTTATCTCTTTAAGGGATTTCTTCCAGCTAACTCTTGAAAAAATGTGTGTATGAATAAGTATTTTCCCGCGTAAAGACTGGATTGACGTTCGGATTACATGAACAACTTGACACTTAAGTGAGACCTCATATTTTTTTAGGAAAAAAGTAACATAATGTGCTATTCCAGACTATAATCTCTGTGCCCATCCAAATCCGCTCAAACGTTATGGCGTGATTGAGTAAGTTACAAACATCCAAAACGTACGTTTTTATAATTATTATGGTCCATCATCATCATCTCAGCCAAAGCAGCACATAGGCCTCCTCCAAGAATCGCCACAACGACCGGTCACGTGCTACCTGCATCCACCGGGTTCCCGCATCCTTTACGAGGTCGTCGGACCATCTCGTGGAAGATCTACCCACCTTGCTGGTTATATTAAGGTCCGCTTGCACTTAAATACTAATCCCAGATTATTTCTAGGTAAGCAGGTTAATTCGTTAAAATTGACAGTTCTCATATGAATGTGACATACGTTAATAGTTTAACCTGGGGTTAACCTAGGGTTGAATTTACGTGCAAGCAGGCCAAAGTAAGGTAAAGTAGCGTTTTCCCGTCTCTCTTCCGTCCGTATTTGAACCATAAACTACAGCGCCAGTGCGTTGGAGTAAGCCTGATAGACTATCATAAGATCATGAAAGCAAGTGAGAGGGAAGTACTCACGGAAAGGTTGTTTTATAATGCTATTGCACTGTTTATCTGTAAAAAAAAACACATCAATTGGTGGAGGCGTTAAACAGTAACAACGGAACAAAGTTGATCTTCTTCTTAGCGTCCGGCGTCCGCGGGCCGGAAGACGAGCTGTAGGTTGGCCTCCAACAAGATGGAGTGACAACCTCGTCAGGATCGCGGGACCGCGGTGGATGCGAAAAGCACAAGACCGGTTTGAGTGGAAAGCCTAGGGGGAGGCCTATGTCCAGCAGTGGACGTCTTTCGGCTGACATGATGATGATGATGGTGATAGCGTGTTGACGGCGTTTTTAAATGTGAGCTGACCAATATATATCTATCTTCCACTTTAACGGCATTGACAGCGGTATCATATAGGTCCTTCCGCGGGCAGGTGTTGTGGTTCGCGGGGCAGTGTAGGATATGCGCTTTGGACTGTGGTAAAGCGCTAAAACTAGAGTGCTGTCCTGCCATCTTATCTTACCTTATCTTATCTTACAGATGGGCCCTTGAGGATCTTTTGTGCAATTACCATCTTACACACTCAGCTGTTCGAATTTGCAGGTTTACTTACGATGTTTATCCTTCACCGTAGGCCATGATATTTTTTTTGTTATATAGTCCTCGACCCCATAATACGCTTTAGATATTAACGATCTATTCAAGTAATTTTTAATTGTTGGAAAGGGTAACTTTAAAACTACGTCAGGTAATTTATTATAGAAATGAATGCATTGACTGAAATGATTTATATACTTTACGGACGCTAAATTTTCGAATAGCGATTTTATTATTATTTCTAATATTTAAATTATGTATATCAGAATTTTCTGTGATAGAATCTAAATAGTTAGTAACATAAATAATATTCTCATGAATAAATAGAGATGTTACAGTCAAGATATTAATTTCTTTAAAAAGTTATTTTAAGGAGTCACGAGAGTTTAAGTGGTAAATAGAACGAATTACCCTTTTTTGTAACACAAATATAGTTTGTATGTCAGCTGCCTTACCCCAAACCAAAATACCGTAAGACATAACACTATTGAAATAACTATAATAGACTAAGCGAGCTGTCTCGACATTGGTTAGTTGTCTAATTTTCCTAACGGCGTAAGCTGCCGAACTTAGTTTACCTGCTATAGTACATTGTGCATCAAGGGTAGTATGAAGGGAATTACTAACGAGAGTGTTAGAAGCCTGACGCCGAAGGCGGAGGGCTTTTAATGACTCGAGTTAGTAATCCCCTTACTGCCTGTGATACACACAATGGTTTTCATCACATTTGCGAGGAAAAAAAACAAAGAGAAAACACTTTAACTCTGCAAACTATAAAGAAATAACTTTTGACGAACGGGAACGTAAATGGAAACGATATTTTTTTTGTGACCTCTACCACAGATAATAACTGCGTTTAGTTTCGACCTGGATTCGAACCAGATTTAGCCAATTTGATAAAAATGTATAATTACTAAAATTAATGATAAATGTTGATATAAACTTTAAATAGGTATAAAAATAATGAAGTTTAATGAAGCGTATAGGTTTTGTGTAATGTAAGTTAGTCTATAGCTAATTTTTAAAGATGAAATTAGAAACCGATTTAATTTTTGGCTGAAAATTAAAGCTCCTTAGTCAGAAATGATGTACGAAAGAGTTGCAAATTTTAAAAAGAAAGTCATTACTCCCAAGGGATGACAAACTCGCCATAATTCCCGCGGGAACAATTTAGGCCATTGTCCTTCTGTATACAGGCATGGAATAACACCATTTACGAGCAAGTGTGATGAAAAAACAGTTATATGGGGACTCCATTGCAAATTTTTATCTAATGTTATGCCTAAGGAAACTGCCTTAACTACCATTTACAAACACTCGTCATTTAAAAAAATACTAGAATGTACCGATGTAACATTAGGCAAAGCGAACCGAACACTTTTATTTTCCTTAGCATTTAGTAGCAAATTGTTCCTAGTTACCAATTAAGTACTTTAACTACTGTGTAGTCTACGGATTTTCTATATACCAACATACTTAAAAATCGTTTTTTGTAATGTAATTTTATTAGTTTTAATAATATTTACCAGGGCTCCAAAAAATCACACATGTATTATGCGCAAATGTAATTTCATGCGATGATAAAGCAAATAAAAAAGTAACGCGTAAGCATGACGATAGGATAAAACACCCAATAGTCAGCCATAAACCAGTAGTCGACCTTAGGTGAGTGCGAAGACTGTGAAATATATCATTTGTGCTCTTCCCACTTAGAAAGTATAGGCAGAGGCCGACTACAGGTTTCTGGCTGAGTACTGGGTGGTTTACCCTGTATAAAATTATGTGTAAACTAGCTGGTGCCCGCGACTCCGGCCGCCTAGAAGTCGGTTATCTCTATTCCCTCGAGATACTATTTATATTTCCGGGATAAAAAGTGTCCTATGTCCCATTCCAGAACCTAACCCATATGTGTGCCAAGTTTCATCCCGATCCGTACAGTGCTTGAAGCGTGAAAGACGGACAATCATACAAACACACTGTCACATTTTATAATATTAGTATTTATTTAAAACGTACTTTTATTGTCCTATAAAATATTTCCATACACACATACATACATTTATTAAATTCTCTTCAGAGCTCTGTTAGCCTGCCCTGAAAGTTTTGAGCCGATTATCATTTTAAAACCTTGCGCAAATAAACAGCATACTCGTATCTCACTTAAAAACAAAATACATTAATAACATATACATTGACGTAGTTAATCAATTATTCAAGCCTGCGTTACCTAAAAAGGGATCGCAAATTGAAGCGCCATTTCTCTTTATTATATGTGACATTCCCCATTGTGTTACTTCACCAACGTTACGTGATACTGAAAACTGTCTGTGACACCTACTCCTGCTTGTACTGTATTGTCCTCTTATTGTACTCTTTGAAGCGAGGAGGAAGTTTCTAAAAGTGTTGCATTTCCGACTATAAAAGTGCTCACTGCGGGCGATGAGATTTCCAACTTAAATTCTACTCGGTTACTCTACGGGCAAGGGGCACTGTTCATTGGATAGCCAGAATTTCGCAGAGTTGTTTATTTGTTGTAAAATTCGTTTACTTGAGGGGTTGTTTTGAACAAGAGTTGTGTATTCTGTCTAAATATTGTGTTTAATGGAACTGATTTTCGTTTATAGGATGGTTGTAACTGGAATAGTGAGTAAGTTGCCGAGGTGTTATTCTCTGAGCGGCGGTTGGTTTGATGGACGAGCGAAATCGCAGCGGCTAGTTTAAGTAGTCCTATCCGAGCAAACAAAATTCATAATAGTGCGCGCATTCACAATTAGGCAGCCTTATACGTTCGATGACCCATGCTGCCAAATTCAAAATGCCCGCGATAACATGTGTTTTGTTCGCTCTGACGAGACTACTTAAACTCGCCGCTTGGACATTCACTCGTTCACTGTGTCTGCCAAATTCGTTGTGTTTATTTTCACATAAAGGAAATAAAAATTTGATTCAATTTTACTATTTAAAATTTAAGATGCTCTAAATAGAAAAGGACACATATATTTCAATATTAATGCATTGTTTTTCGTACGTGTATGCTATGTAGAAAATATTGTTTAAATATTAAAAATAAAGTTTAAAGTTGCTTCAGGAGAATTTAAATCAAAATAAGGAAATCCTAAATAATAATCAATATATCATATAAACCTCCTCCATGACTGGCTGGTAGTTAAATTTGGACGGAAAATTCCTTGGGTACCAAAGAGGTACACTAAAAAAATATTTTTCTAAAATCGACACCTAAAGGGAATAAATAGGAGGAGCGACAGGAAACTGACTTTACGCGTAAAAAGTCACGGGCATTCTCTAGTTTCTAATAATATTCTTTCTCCCGGCTTGAGTTGGCTTCCTTACGTCCCACGGGAACTTACATCATCTAAGTTAGAGCACAATCTAACTTGGTGTCTCTGCCACTTTATGCTTCTTGCCCAGTCTTACTCACAGATAATGTTATAAAATGCTTCCATGTTCATATGTGAAGGTCCACATAAAGCGATATGTGAGGAGAAAGTTTCATCCAACCATTCATAAGAATGGTAACATGTTAATTACCAGAGGTTTTGCTTCCATCTTACTATATTTTCCTAAAAATGTTTTTTTATTATATTTACGGATCTTTAAAACTAAACCCTTACTTTATGATTTGTATACATTCAGAATTCATTTAATTTTAACAACCCAATCGATTTTCATAAAAAACCTTGCTAAAAAACAACTCCATTGAACTCTCTTAATAAAAAACCGCGTCGACATCGGTCCGTTCGTTTAGGAGCTATAACTTTACAGAGGTGTATTGCCCGTGGTCCTACCCCTACTCCTCCTAAAATGAAAAACAGTATATAAAAAAAAAACAAGTCGAGGACTATCACAATTAAGATGTTAATACTCAGCATAAATAGTCTTCACTATAAGAGGTACTTACAAAAGGAAACCCGAGCCCACATTATGTAAGGGGCGACTTACAATGGAAACCCGACTATGGCCTTTTGGGAATCATTCTTCCCTACAAATCTCATTAAATATTGATGATTTTATACAGATTAATCATGTAATGGAACATTTTTTGGTATGGGCCACCGTTTACGAGTTATTTATGAAGAACTAAAAAAAGGAACCTTTACACAAGTTAGCTCCACCCCCACCCGTATGTTTAGTATGTGGTTTAAAACAGTATTCCAACTATAAGGAACCAATTGTTACTATCAAGTTTAAAAGGACTCAGGTGCAGTCAAACTGTTTGACAGTTTTGCAGACTATTTGTTTAAGAACATTATGTAATTTTTGGTTAATAAATAAACAATAATAATAATAATAATGCCAAAATTTGCTTATACACGAGATTTTTCCCCTGATCTGGCTACATCGCTTAGGCTTAAATACGTACAATTACACATACTATGTCATCAATATTCACCTAACGTGCCACTATGCCTTTGTTAGAATTTCCCGTAACGTCGCAATTTGATTGTTAAATCAAATTATAGCAAGTGGATTAGTCGAGTTAGTGTCTCCTGGGACTTGCGCGAGGTACTCGAATTATAACTTTGGTTTAATACTAACGTACGTTCGATTTAGTAGTTGAATAAAAGTAATTTTTATGAGTAAATTTTAACTTGGTAGTCATGTAGTAGCCGATTTTTTAACAGCAATAAAAGCGAGATATTTAGGCTCTAGTAAAAGCGGAACAAACTCTAAAAGTTAGGATCAGAGGTATATCATTCTCAAACGGCACTTTGTCAATCGGCTCTCTGTCAATCGGTCGATCGAATGAGCGAAGTCAATCGACGCGACGCCGGTAAAGCGAGTAAGCAAAGAACGCTTAACCTTATATGTGTTTTTAAGTTTTTTTTTAATGGCATGCAGAAGGCAAAAGAGCCCACAGGCCACCTGATCGTAAGTGGAAACTGTGACACGAGTAGACATTCGCATTCACAAGACTGCAAGCCTAAGACTGCAAATGCGTTGCCAACCCTGAGGACTACATAATAATATATGCTAGTCATTACCCCGGCTGTCTTTTCCCCAAACCGGAACACAACAATGCAAAGACTGCTGTTTGGCGGTAGGTTAATGGATAAGATGGTGGTAGCGATCCGGACGGACCCTGCACAAGGTCCTACCACCCGCTTTTACGCATTGTCGGGACAGTTTCAACTCGGTTAATGTTTGGTGCATCAAAAAAAATTGTCGTTTAAGAGAATCACGAACCAGCAGGCCTATTACGGTCTTATTTATCGTTGCGGATAAACGTGGACAAAGCATCTGACACTTTCCATTCAGTATGTAAGTACGAGAGTGACAGATGCTTTATTCACGTTTGTCAATCGCGTTAAAGGACTGAGAAGGTTCCTTATAATTTAAAACACTCCTCGGACAAATACCAAACTAACAATTCCCCGAACTTTAAAATCCTTCAAGGCAATTAACCTACAGGCCATCACTAAGAAGCATGAATACATACGTAAACAGTCAAGAAAATCTAAGGACGTACCTATTTAGCTATTGTCACAATGTGAATGAGACATAAACAGGTACATCACACATACACATATACTTTAATAAAGACAAATTGTCACCGTAATTCGTCTATGTAAAATTTGACTACTAATTAATTACTATCTCTGAAATTAGGGGTTACCATGACAAAAAGGGTTTTTATAAATTGACCAAAAAAAAATTTTAATCCTCAACATTTTGAAATAAAACATTGTTCTTCCCAATTGACCAAAATCACAATGCTCCGGATTCCAACTCTCAATCCGCCCCGGAAGTAGCGAAGACATTTTGTTTTCCCTTCTTTTGAGTCGTTTCCGGACCTCGGGTTCTAGGGTTTTATTGTCTCCTTTATTGGATGTTAACGTTGAGGTTACGGTCTGGTTAGTGGATACGTTGAGTGCCAGGCTGTGTATTTTTATGCAAAATTAGTCCTATGTAGAGTTTGGGGCACTGACAATGTTAATAAAATAAACTGCGATGTAATTGAAAATGTTCGTGGATTGGTATAATGGTGACTTAGCTGGACTGTTTTTGGACTGTTTAGGCGAGAAATAGAATCTGAAACGAATGTTCCAAATCGCAAAAACTGCTTTTTTCGTGCTACATAGTGAAGTAGGGCCAACGAGACGAGATAAATAATGTAAACCAGCTTTCAGGAGTTCAAAACATTTTTATTTAAAAAACATCACTTTGAACGCAATCCAAACAAGAATGAACTTTACAAAATGGCCGCTCTAATGTTGACAACTTCTGTATTGATAGCTTTCCTGTACCACGAATCACGCAACGACAGCTGTCATCGACCAACCGAAGATATTATTGCGTACGAGAAATAAGGACAGATATAATAATCGCTCGCTAGCGCAATATGACTCAGTAACAGTCAGTTTATTTACATTCTTTATCTCGTCTCCTTGCCCGTACTTTACAAATAAATTTACCTACTTTATACATATATCAAAAATGTGTAAGGATCAAAAATATCCCTAAATGAATTTTATTATTTAGCAATATATTGCGTTGCGATATATTGTATGATAATCACCATTTTGCCTAACTATAAGAGCGAGTGACAAAAAAGTCTAAAAGCCGTAATAAGACCTTTTGCACTCTTTCAACACTTTATCAAAACATCCAAGATAAATACACAAACTCCTTGCCTAAAAGTTAAACGGCAAAAAATGTGCCGCTATATAAATGATCTCTAATTATTCGCCTCCTTTCGACTTACTTCCAATACAATTTCTCCATACATTTTTGCGGATTCGTCAATTACATCTTTCAAAAGGTTGTTATTAGAGTTCTGCTACAATTACCTAACGTATTTACGCAAAGAGTTAGAAATTAAAAAAAAAGAAAAAGGTCGCTTTCATTTTGACATTCCGAAGGCGAGTTGTGATTATGAGTGCGCTAGGCAATAGGCCAGCAGGTATATGGAAATGAACGTCTTTCTGTAAGTAGGCTGTAAAGGCACTTTTACATGTCTAATTGCCGTACTCAGACACTTTGTAGAGACAATTTACTCGTTCCTTTTTTAAACTTGGGAACGTCAGTAAAGAACGAAATAATTGCCATTATTACCTCACTCTGACTGCGGCGGTAAGTCTACCAGTACTTCAGAAACCACTCTTTATCATATTATAATAGTACAAGATTAGTCTTGTACTATTATAATTTGATATATATTAATGCTCTATTTTTATTACTTTTATTTTTAATGCCCGTAGGGCATTAATTCGGCGAACGATATCGTTAACGAAATAAAAAAAAAATTGGCCTCTCCACAATGAAGTGATTTCGCCCTTGTCAAGTATATACATATAAGTATAAATCAATA
Source organism: Acleris sparsana (assembly GCA_923062465.1). Taxonomy (NCBI): domain Eukaryota; kingdom Metazoa; phylum Arthropoda; class Insecta; order Lepidoptera; family Tortricidae; genus Acleris; species Acleris sparsana. The sequence goes on from OV281293.1 coordinate 14,932,496, forward strand.
TAGCAATAAAACACAATCCAATATTCTCTAGGAAGATTAAGGGCAACGTTGTACGGTGATATGTAGAACAGAGGTCAAGATAGTTTTAACCTCTGTACCACTGCGAGTCCACTTGAAACGAGAAGTAAGATGCCAGATACACGAAATACGTCCAAGTCTTCTATCACTGTGCAACACAAAGGCATAAAAAGTACAAATCACTAACAGAAAAGTACTTTGAACACCTAAATACACAAAAATAAAAAATAAAACAAATTACACGTCCGCCATCTTTTGACGTTGCAAATGGGCTCCCATAGAAAATGTTCTGGGATGATGAAAGATGGTCGCGTCAAGCGCTTATGTCAATTTTATACATTTTACAGTTCTCAAAGACAGGTTACGCTAGCGTTACAAATCGTGTCTAGGGTCAAGTCAACAAAAATTGTCTTACAGAGGATTTCTGCCTCATTTTTTTTTGCTGGCTACCTAATCGTAATCAAGCCGTTTATTCCGCTTTATTCAATTTTCCTACGAGATTTCCTCTCTTGATGTATTACGGGCGCCTTCATCGCTCTCGTACTCTCCTGAGACACACCTTACAACATAGATATTTACATGACTTTTCATGTTATTTAATTATTGAAGACAGATGACAGATACAAATTTTAAGGCTTTTGCAAAAAAATATGTTTTTTATAGGGATATATCCCACGGGACATGAACGAGCTCTTTACCTTGAAAGATGCTGTTTTCTTTATAGACAGAGTGCTGTAACGGAACACCATTGCGCAATGCGCTCGTATCACAGTGGTCTAGGGATTTGAAAGAAAGATAAACAAAAATAGGTAAACAAATGATGTTTATTCGAGACACAGAATAGTATTATTATTGAAGAGGCCGGAAACAAGCGGGTGCTAAAAGAGATATATATGACTTAGTACATTATACACCGTGTTTTTTTTGATTTACGATATCTTCGGCATATTACTAGGTATATCCAAAGAAAGGAATTGGTAGATTAGATTTTTAAATATTGCAAAAAAAAAAAAAAACCCAGTTTAGAACAAATTAATGAAATCTTTTATCATTGGTCATTCTAAAAGGGCCTTTAGAGTTAACTAATAATCAGTGTCAAATACGTCTATGTTGGCGTGACATACACACACAAGTAAAGATTCCGTGACATTGTCACTTTAGATTGACGCGTATGCAAACCTAACAATTGGAAACTCTTTACTCATAAGTAATAAAATATTTTTTTTGTTATCAATTAAGAGCCTTTTACACTAGTTTAACGTGATTAACTGATTAAATTTAAATTTTAAATATCTTTAAAACCGTTAGACTTATCATTTGTCTGTCTTCGGGAAATTAACTTTGTTTGACCTAAAGAACGTTCCCTTAAAGTTATCGTAAATAAAAAAAAACACGGTGTATAAATTTTCTTAATAGCGATCGGCCATCTTCGTTTTTCTATGAAACACGAGGGATAAATATACCGTCAGTTGCGAGTGCAAGTTTAACGGCAATAGCCAAATTATCGCTTTTAAAAAGCGAGTATTGTAAGTTTGTTTCCGAAATAAAATCGACAACCCTATATTTCCTGCAACGGGCAATTCACATCATAAAGTTCAAATAAAAATTATAATTTACAAAGGAAGTTCGAGCTAAATGGAGTCCGCGACAAATATTTGCAGTGAGCGTTGTAAAACTTTCGAATAAATAGTAAATCGCAGTGCTAAAGTGCTGTGTTTATTCAGCCCGGGCGCACCCCTAACTTGCACTGTTTCGGACGCCAGCGAGTACAGTCAAATGGAGTTTTTATAGCAAGTGAAATATTCATTGGTGTATAACATATTGCCCCCGGCCTTTTTAATTGTTATTCACATATAAAACTTTCAAATATCGGGATGAAATAGGTTTTTTATTAATTTACTTTCCGATTGAGGCGTAAAAATGTATGAAACAGACAGAAAGATGAACTCGTTTTTATCTACAAAATGTGTGTTGTGTGTTGAATTTTGTGTTGATTAGATACATCACTAAATTATATAATTAACTATTAAGCAATCTGGTTTTTTTTCTTGATTCGGTTTCAGTTTCTTTTACTGTAAGTACATCACAATATTACTTTAAAAGAAAGATGATATCGGTCCGTGCTATGCTTTTTCTAAGCTTGTCTGAAAATTATAACAAAATTAATAGATTCGTGTTAATAAACGTTAAATATTTAATAGTACATTACTGCAGAGGCCGTGTAGTATGGTATTGAAGGACGAGCTTGGGGTAGACGGCCGAGTCGTAGACGAGGCCGGAAAGAACGAGTCTTTCAATCCGTGTTCCGACCGAGGATTGTATAGTGCTTATCTCAAGCAATATGAGGAAATAAAAAGTAAATTACTGCAATCTTATGACGGCAATCTATTGCCAATAGGATTCAATTCTTGTGACGGCAATCTCAAGATTGCAATCTTACGATGATAATCCCAAGACTATGCAATCTTACGATGGCAATCTCAAAAATGCAATCATGCGATGGTAATCTCAAGACTGTGCAATCTAAGGATGGCAATGTCAAAACTGCACAAAAATATAGTACTGATTTTGTTTCTTTTTATGTCGCCAAATATGGTGTCTGGTGGTGCTTGGCATGTATTTTTCCTTTGTCAGTTGAGTTAGTAAGCAAATTTAATAAGTTAGAGCAGCGGCCAATAATGTTTTTTCTTAGGGTTAGGGGCTTAGGGGCCACAAACAAGAAACTTCTAGTCTTCATTTCGTGACATTACATACATTTCCGAGCATGTTTGAGAAAAAAATGATTAGTATAATCTAGTGGTTTAAATACTCGTTGGTTATATAGTAATGACGAGTAAGTTAACATATTTTTTAAGACTGTACGACTGGCTCGGAGCCAGCTGTGGGTAGTTATATTTATTCTTGGAGCCGCCGCTGAATTATCACTGTGACTGTACATCTATTTGATTCAATGCACGCGATAGTGATACTATGTATCTATGTATTTGTAAAATATGATATTTACGAGGTTGCCTTTACGAGATTTATGACGAAAAGTTAAGATCTCGATACACTGAACGTTGAAAACTATATTTTGAAGATATTAGATACATTTTCTAGTTTAATCCTGGTGTATGAACTTTTAGCTTACCTATACAACGTTTGGGGTAAAATTGTGATGATAATGCATTATTGTTATGGTGATAAGAAGTGGAATAAAACATGATTAAGAATTGTAATCATTACCTAATCAAAAATGGTAGGACCAATCGTTGTACTCGTTCAGTTGGCAAGATGGAAGTTTTAAAAACCAACTTTTGATTAAGTTTTAGTTAGATACGCGACAATTAACTGATTCTCAATGACTTTCAATCATAAAAAAAAAAATATATAAAAAAATTTTTTTTTATGGCATACAGAAGGCAAACGAGCACACAGTCAGGCCACCTGATGGTAAGTGGAAACTGTGACCCATAGACATTCGCATTCAAAAGACTGCAAGCCTAAGACTGCAAATGCGTTGCCAACCTTGAGGACTAAGATGGAATGCCTCTATGCTCGTCATTACACCGGCTGTCTTATCCCCAAACCGGAACAAAACAATGCGAACACTGCTGTTTGGCAGTAGTTAAATGGATAAGATGGCGGTAGCGATCCGGGCGGACCCTGCACAAGGTCCTACCACCCGCAAACATCTTACTTTGTAACTTAAAGAAAATTTACATTTACTTGTCTAATTATTGTGGAGTAAGAAACACTACATCACCAAGAAGAAGCCATTTTAAAAAAAAATTAAAATATAAAATTCTCATCAACCAAACACTAAGACTTCTCTGTACCGTTTTTATTTAAAAAAGTAAGCTCTCCGCTACTTTGTCGCACTGAAAACAAAACTAAAAACAGAAGAACATGTAATGCCAATGTCATTGAGTATTAAGCAACAGGGTTCTAAGTATACTTCCTACTATCCTACTAATTGAGACTTATGTGAGAGTTTTTGAGGATGTTTAAATGTTTAGATTCCCTTTCAATACAGCTTAAACTGCTAACTGGATTAAACTGGTTTGGAGTAGATGTAATTTGAAATACACAGGTTAATCTCATGCATTAAAATATATGGAGTTAAAGCCAGATAGCTCTTAGAAGGTGCTTCGGGTTTTTACTTTTCTCTCACTTGCGCTCTTATTATGAGCAAGTGAGAGAGAAGTACAAACACGAAATAACTTCCAAGTGCTCACAGACTGTAGGTATTTAGTATGTATGGCTAAGTTAGCTTTCTTAACCTTCTGAAACTCTTTAATGGCATTTCTAAGCATTGGCTGTTTATCTACGAGCTCAACCCCTAATCCTCCGTCCATTAACAGCCCCAACCCAAGACAATTATTATTTTATTAACACATTATAATAAATGTTATTGCTTCGCTTCTGAATACGGCCCGGATTTGGAGTTCCAGTAACAAAGCGAAGTTACTCCGTAATGAGATAATAAAGAGATTGTTAAGTCTTTAGCTTAAGCAGATGTGTTTAAACTTGGCGATTAAAACATTAATCTATTTTGGATTTTCACACTCCACAGTAATCGAGTTTAGGGCCCTGTCACAGTATTAACTTAACAGTAGCCATAAACTAGATGCATTTGGCAAACGTAATCGTTATCGAAGTTGAGGATTAACTTTAGCTGACGGATGGTCGCGTCGAGCGCTTATGTCAACAGTCGAGTGTTTTGACAGTTTTCTATAATCGAAGTTGTATCGCACTCATTTCATAAATCGTATCATCGACAGGCTATTCTTGTCACAGAAGTTTTTCAATTTTGTGGACATAAGTCTTACCCAACCTTACTTACGCTACGTAATTAATATTTAAGATAACCTGAAAACAACTGGGCTTCGGCAGAAAGTAGTTTTCCATTAAATAAAATTTATATGTTCTTGAAGTGAGTTTCGGTAAAACAAGGGGACACGTAACGTAGTGCATCTTGTTTAGGGCCCCAGTAGAATATCTTCAGCTGGTACGTATGCGCCCGACACGTACTCGCCATAAGCAAATGATATGGCCAGAGACTAATAGACCTGAGCCAGTCAGACGGAGCTGTGCCAATGCCACGTTGCTCTGCTTAGGTTTGATTTCCTCCTACGCTGGAATCGGTCACTGACGTCAGTCGAGGGTCCGAATATATACCAAGTTCTAAAGGAACACCGCACAGCGACGCTGACGTCCGCGGCAAAGCCACATATTCGTACGTTCGACCGATTTCAGGCTCTTAGGCTGCTTTTCTACGAGAGATATGCTAATGTGTGTATTTTTATATTTTAGCTTAGTAGCACACTTGTACTTAGCTAAGTGGAGACACATGGCATTTACCTCGCTCACCCTTTAGCTATTGATTTATCTGGTGGAAAAGCACCCGTGTCGACAAAGTTGTTACTTTTGCTTTGTGCGCGCTAGTTTTTTTTTGTCTTTCTTTCAAAGTATTCAAAAAAAGGCATTCCTTACGGAAGTAAAACTAATTTGGCCCTGACACAATGTTAAAGAAATAATAATGAACGTGGGTTCTACGTTAAATAATAATTATTTCATATGGTATTAAAATAATGTCGAAAATCAAGTATTATTAGCACCGTACATATAAATGTTTGTGTTCATAATAACGTAAAAAAAAGGCAATATTTGGATGCTCCTATATACCCGAGCGTTCGTAGGTACAAAGAGTTCCCGAAGATGAACTACTTTTCTATTTTTACTTTGCCTCGGTTGTTAATGTGTTAGGTTTAACTTGGTAATGGCGGAGCCGATGTTTATATTACCTTATTATTCAATCCGAAGGTTTTTGGGTATTGAAGGGTATTTGAAGCTTGGGAATGCGAAAAAAGAAATTAGAGAACCATCAATCTACTTGAAAAAAAAAAGAAATGTTAAATTAAAAAACATGTTTTTTTCTGAAGCCGTCTTTATATCCACCAAGTTCCAGTCAAGGAATATCCAATACCTCATCAATTTCTCTAAAAGTAACTTGGTAGCTTTTTGACAGCCGTTCATAATGAGAGCTGAGCGACATGATTCATTACTCTGAAACATTCGAGCAGTTAACATTAAACACATTCATGCATACATACCGAGACGGTCTCCCAATGAGGTTCGCAGATAGTATGGAACACCGCGTGCACCAACATAATTTTTGACCCCTTCTTAGCTCGTATTTATTGCTGACTGTTGAGTTTCTTGCAGCGTTTCTTCTCAGCAGTGGTCTCTTGCGAAGACCTGGTAGACTTACTGAATAAACAAACATCTTTTATCTTTTTAACACAAGCAATTTATTCCTTTGTCTAGGTTTATCCGAAGAACTTTCCATTGGGTTACATTGACGGCTACAGACGCGTATATTATAACATTATGTCCATTACTGTTGCTTGTTAAAACAACGTCATAATGTCTCACTTATAAAAATATAGTTTGGTTGTACCGCAATGTGTATAAAACGAACGTTTAACAAAAATCATCTACAAAATATTCTAAATTTCGAACGTTCCGCGATGTTCTTTTGTGATATTGTTTGTTTAATTGATTGAATGTTTTCAACGCAGGTACGGTTTTAATTTTCTGTGACAAATATTTGTGCAAGTTGATTAAATTTATACAAAAACCCGTGGAAATTATGTTACAATAGATAATTTTCACGATAGAATTTTTTGTTTGTAGGTACCTTACTAAGTAATGCTGCCGCGGTTAGAGCGTGAACATTTTCATGCGGCTGTGCCGGTTTCACGCGGCGTGCGGTTACCGCACGTTTTTTGCGCTATCGTGTTTATTAATTGCGAGTAAAATCAATTAACTGGTTTTTGGTATTCCCGTTCACTCATAATGAAAAACATAATTGAGTTGGATAGATCACGTTGTACAGGCTCAAAAGGGTTCAAGTCAAATTAATTATTGTGTATGAATGAAAAAAAAAACTATAATTAATTAGTGGGGTGTCTCTCGGAATCCCTAATAACGTTTGTCCTAACGCTTCATTTGTCCGAATTATTGATTGTCCTAAACTGGTTTACAGCTAATCCAGACCACTTTTTAAGTTTTTCAAAACTAACTTCGGTTTGGTTTGGTTTGGTTTGGGTTACAAACGATGCATTACGACAAAATAATGGCGAATAGGGATTCCAATATAGAATCATATCCTGTAAACGGCCAACTTAGCTTTCTTTAAAGAAATCGGGTCGGTATTGATCCATTTATATGTCATTGTATTAGAGTAATGCCGTAGATACATACACATGTATACAGATGCACACGTTGAATCTATAACACCCCTTTTTTACGTCGGGAAAAAAAGATCTGGCAGGTTACTATATCATACTACCTATCTGTCCTTTTCCCTCATAGTAAACGGAACTGCGTAGCTATGTCATAATAACCCCCAAAGGCATGTTATTACGATAATAGTCTTTCTTCCCGATATTTTTTGCCATTTGACATCTGTCAACCCCAACAAGCAGTCAATCTGCGCCATTGTATTTTACAGTCGTTTGCCATCATTTAGATTCACAAAATGTAATTTAAATACACTAACAGCATTGTATTTTACATTTTAACAAAAACATTTTATTATGTTGCAGACTCTAAATCAAGAACAGAATAAACAGGGAAAGTATCCACTAATAGCCCATTCGGGTCGCGAGTGGGGGCTGACGACGTCATTAGCTGCAGGAAGTGCACCCGCTGCACCGATAGTTGTTGCACTTACCTACGGTACAAATGGTTTTACATAATGGACGAGACTCAGGGTATCCTGTGTCGTAACAGCGTTGAACTAACTTACAAACTTATTTCGATCTCTGTAACTGACAGTAAGTCAAAATTTAAGAACGTCATACTTATATTCGGATAGTATTACACGTATGATCGGTATTTTAATTACTTTTAATTACTAATTATACAAAAACAGAGCATAATTATGCTTTTCTCGTTGCCGGTCAACCAACCGCGACTGTTTTAACACGAATACGTATTTAAATGGGTTACCCTTGAATCGCTTTTTTAATTCGCCGATTTTTTATGTCATCGACATTTGACCTGCAGGAGTTCCGTAACCAAAGGGTAAAAACTGGACCCTATTACTAAGACTCCGCTGTCCGTCTGTCTGTCACCAGGCTGTATCTCATGAACCGTGATAGCTAGACAGTTGAAATTTTCACACAATATGTATTTCTGTTGCCGCTATAACAACAAATACCAAAAACATAATAAGTTAAATATTTAAGGGGGGCTCCCGTACAAAAAACTTTGTTTGGTAATGTTCTATAGGTAAGTGTAATGGTACGGAACCCGATTCTGGAGTCCGACTCGCACTTGGCCGATACATTCGATCTAATGAGTGTCGATGATTCAAGGGAATAATTTGAATATTATTTTTATTATAGGTAAGAGATGAGAAAACATATTATTATAATTAATTTCCAACTTTATCTTCTGAGTATTTTGAATAGTATAAGTAGTTTACTGGCTAAACATCTAGCAGCACTCCTTTCATTTGTACGTATTTGTACACCTTGAAGCAATTTGGTGGAATCAAATTGTATCAGTTCAATTCCGAAGCACAAATTGAATCAAAATCCAATTTGTGATTCAACTAAGTCAGTTTAATTTCCACTATATAGGTATACTGCACTATCGTATATACGTGTCCTCCGATTCTGTCGCTATTTGTTTTTTCGTGGAAGCTGTTAAAATTCTGCTTGATAAACATATTTTTAAGATGGCAACCGAGAGTTAAAATATGGCTAGCTTTGTGTTTGGTCTAATTTAATGTCATCCAATTAAGAGAATTCGCAAATTATAACGATGAACACCTCATCATCATCATCATCATGTCAGCCGAAAGACGTCCACTGCTGGACCGGTCTTGTGATTTTCGCATCCACCCCGCTCCGACAATCCTTACGGGGTCGTCACTCCATCTTGTTGGAGACCGACCTACAGTTCGTCTCCCGGTCCGCGGACGCCACTCCAGAACCTTCTGACCCCATTGGCCATAAGTCCTGCGAGAAATGTGCCCCACCCACTACCACTTAAGTTTAGCTATTCTTCGGGCTATGTCTCATTTCTGATTCTATCACGCAGATAAACCGAGCATAGCCCTCTCCATAGCCCTTATTAACACCTATAATAATTAACAAAAAAAATATTGTCTAAATAGGTTTGTTGTGCGTATATGATTAAGGAGGTAAACATTTTCAAAAGCCTTGAAAATGTTTACATTATCATAACGTATTGGGATCGAAATATACATTACAAGGATTGGTTAGATTAAGAGATGAGTAGAGAAATGAGGGAGAGGCCTTTGTCTAGCAGTGGGTAACCAAATACACTGTTTATTTAAATTAAAGCCTAATTTGGATTTAAATGCGGTGTTTATTACATCTTTCATCTTAATTGATAGTGTTTCTTTGACTCGAAAGTTCGCATGTAATTTGCTGTGCAACTCAATTTTCCATGCTTAAGTTAACATTAACTCTTCTGAGAACACGATTCCGATGTTAATAGACTTCTTTCGTATACTGAAACTCAATGTTACTCTTCTTTAATAATTGACGAGTATGTCTTTTCTTCCTTTACCCTAAATAAGCTTAGCGAGTTCGGGTTACTCTTGTTACACGTGATCTGTCTTATGTGTTACCGACTTGTTCTTACATTTTAACTCGCAGGTTATAGAACTTAAGGTTTTTTTTTTCTTTTATGGCATAGAGAAGGCAAGCGAGCACACAGGCCACCTGATGGTACGTGGAAACTGTGACCCATAGACATTCGCATTCACAAGACTGCAAGCCTAAGACTGCAAATGCGTTGCCAACCCTTAGGACTAAGATGGAATGCTCTATGCTAGTCATTAGGTACACCGGCTGTCTTATCCCCAAACCGGAATCCAACAATGCGAACGCTGCTGTTTGGCGGTAGGTTAATGGATAAGATACTGGTACCCGCATTATTACTGATTATGTGTTCCTAAATTATAAAAAAAAATGTATTACAAGGAATTAGGTACCCACGTGACGATCTTGAAAGAACTGCATCAAAACTACCAAAGTCGATAACACGTTCAAACGCCTAATAAGTCTAAGTGTCGAAAAATCGGCAACGGTATTATATCACAGTGTAAACTACGAATATGTACATGGAGCTTTATTACCACTGTTCCAAGAACGCTCTATCGTGTCAAATACGTATGACAACTAGGTAGTATGGCACTGAACGTGGTAAATTGTGTTGCTTTCAATAAGTACGAGTTGCCAAACTAGGCCAAGGCTCTTCTGTTGGCTTAACTGATAAATTCACCAAGTTAATTTTATACTCCATTATGACACCTGTCGGAGTCACTTGGTATCCTGTTAATTACAAACGTTACCCGAATAAGTTGGAAATTTCACCAGTTAAAATTGGTTTAACTACGTGTGGTTGCGATTTATGAACTTTTGATTTTATTAATTAAGTATTGATCCGCCCGACGCACGTTGCCCTGTCCAGTTATTTTTACTGGTAAATTTTTTCATTGTATACCCTAAAAACCTTATTAGGAGCCTAAACCTTAGCCAATTTTTAGGGTTCCGCTCCTCAAAAGGTAAAAGTGGAAACTTTATAGGATCACTTTGTTGTCCGTTTATCTGTCCGTCTGTCTGTCAAGACCCTTTATCACGGGAACGCGTTGAGGTATCGAGTTAAAATTAAAACCATATACTGCGGTCTACAATCACTTGAATCTGTGAAAGATCAAACTTCTACATTAATTTATAAAAAGTTACGGCCGTTTATGCCGCAAAAAACATGTATTTCAACACTCTCGAGGGAATCAAAATGTATAGGGTATTTCCCGTTGACCTAGACGTATGATATTTGGCAAATAACACCGTTTTGCACTACCATTATAGGGAAAAATCGGAAATCTGTACATTAGTGATTTAATTTAAAGATTTAGTCACAAAAAAACAGGGTATTTATGCAAGGAACGGCGGTCCCGATTTTGAATTGAGTTAATTTAGTCACGTGCGGAACCCTCGGTGCGCGAGACCTACTCGCACTACGGTACGGTTTTTTCGTTAGTTTTCAAAAAAAGTTACTGTTATCCAGTTTGTTGGCGAGTAGAGCGCTCAAACTTATAGCTAATCATGCAACTGGGAATAGTAACTAGGTAAAACCACTCTTATCAGCTACCTAATTAAATAATCTTTATACACAGCTAATATTTATTGATCTGTCCAGCTGTTCTCAAATGATGCGCTTTGAACATAGCTTAAAGATCTTAGTGAACATACAGACGGCGGGAAGCTACTTTTGTATGTAAAGATATAGATTACATACTAGTCTTTTTCCGCTGCTTCGTTCAGGTAAAACTCGTTGAACGTCATTCCCATGGAACTTCACTGGATCGCAAAACTAAGTATCACACTTTTGAAGAACATGTCATGTCATATAAAGTGTGATACTTAGTTTTGCGGTAAAGTTTTTTTTTTTTGCATATAATTATCCTTAGTTCTAATTCAGGAGCCGAGCGACGCCTTATTCGTACGTTGAGTTCGTTATTACGTTGAGTTCAAGACCGTGTTGTATTACATATTCAGCGCCAACGACCCGATAGTCAGATACACTATTCGTAGCACATTTTCGCTACGCAGCGGAAAAATGCTACTATAGCTTACAGCGTAGCACTTGTAGCAGTGGCTGGCGGTGAACGTGTTAAGATAATATAGCAGAACTACGAGAGAACCAAAGTTGTCGCGTTAGAGCATTATTACCATGAGCAAGTTGATTATGTAAATACGTTTCTGGTTAGTACCTTCCTGTATTGCCGTGAGCAGTTAACAAATTAATGTTATTTCGAAACAGTTCTTTTATCCACAACGTTGTATGGGATTAAGCATATTATGATGGCTAAGACTTTGCGTATATTTCAAAAATTACCATTTTCATAATCCATTAAAACACTTTGTAATATTAACTGCGCGGTTATACGACATATTCGCCACTAAAACCGTGCTTCACTAAAATGTTACGACTCTCTAAGTTGGTTTTAAAGGAATATGGTGGTATAATATTCCGGTTAGAGTACTATTTTATGATAAGAACATAGGGAATTCACGGGAACACTCTTTTATTCTTAATCATTTAATGGGGTTACTCTCAAAATTCCCTTTTCGCCAAGTGACAATATATAGACAATATAGCTCAAATGTCTTGATTATCTAATGTCTTTGTTGCTATACATATAGACATGAACACTAATGTATATTTAGCAAAACGTCTGGGTTTTAGAATGTTACAAAAATACTCTAGTAGCGAAATGTCTTTATCTTAGAATGTATTTATTACTTAATAGACATAAAAAGTAAATGGCCTGAATAGCGAAACGTTTGTATCTCAAAATGTCTTATCTACTAAATAGACATTAACGCCAAAATAGCCCCTTGGCAAAACGTCTGAATATTAAAATGGCGTGTTTATACCTATATGACATTTCATAATTAAAATCAACTAATTTTACTTTCGACGAATTAGATATAGCTACTAATTCGTTCTGTGGTCAATTAACTAATTTTACTTTTGACGAATTAAGTATTGGACTATTTTGATTTCCAGACGTTTTGCTAATAACTCCTATGTTCATGTCAATCAACTAATTTTACTTTCGGTTAATTAGATAAAGATAAAGACAAAGAGAAATTTATTCACAACAATACAAAAAATTACATTACATAGTTACAAAAAGAACAAGACAAGACACAGAGAAATTGTACTAATACATACTTGTATATTGTAATTGTAATTGTATTGTTGTTTTATTGTTGAATTAGGTATTCTAATCACACGGAGTATTTATATTTCCAAACGTTTGGCTACTTGCTCATTTCAATTCTGTGACGTCCTGCTAAATTGCCACTTTGCTGACTGAGTATTCTACTTTCATGTCATTCAGCTGAATTGACTCTTTGCTGACTGTGTATTTTACTGTTATTTCATCTAGCTGAAATGGTCCTTCGGCGAAAAAGAGAATTTTGACAGTAACCCATTGTAAATTATAAGATGCTAAGACAAGTTTTTGAAGAAAAAAATGAGATAAGCTTTTTGCTGTCGACTCTTTTTAACCGACTTCAAAAAAAAGAGAAAGTTCTCAATTCTTCGGGACATATATTTATGTATGTTCCCTGATTACTCGAAGACCACTGGACCGATTTGAAAATAACTTTCTTTGTTTGAATGGTTATATTTTTAGTTGGTCCCATTATCGACATGTCAAGATATGGTGATGGGATCTTGGAGAAATCAAGGCAACTCCTCAAATATTCTAGGCACACCATTTGCGTTTAAAACTACTATAGTGAAGTGGAACTAATGATGAAAACCACAGATGGCCACCGGAACCCCTTACAGTACTTATATGAAGGGTGGCGAAAAGATATCTCGATTAAGGTAGTTGTGCGACTATGACGAAGCACATTTAATTGTTTAAATATGTCCATTACTTTCCCGCGGCTTTGCTTGCGGCGAGCTTGAAATGTTCTATAGTTTCTCATTAATTGAGAATTGGGACTACATAACAGCATAAATAGGATCACTAAAAAATATAATATTAAATTAAAAAATTAAAAAACAACAAACGCTCCTTTGAAAATTCAAAAAATAACTTCTTATAAAGTGGTAGTTGGGTCTGTCCAACTGAAGTCGGCGTCCTACAATATTATAAACCAAAATCCGAATACAGTTGGAATGACCTACCTTCCTGGTTTCATTTTTTTTTAAATTTTGTACTGTCAGGTACGAAGACATACGTATCAACTTATATATCTTATTGCATGCATTGTAACTAGGACCAAACGAGGTTACGTCTCTTTTTATTTGTAGTCGACTGTCATCATTTGCTTATCAAAATCAAACTAACGAATGCCAGTTCAGTGGGCCTACGTTAATTATAACAGGGATCCTGTTGCCAGCTTTTGATTTCGTCATTAGACCAGCTCTTAGATATCATAATTCTGTCATTATTACGATAACGTGAAGTACTTCACAGTTGATTTGCAAAAAAGTAATCAAAGTCACACATTCCCAGCCGGGACTTAAGCATATACCTACTTAAAAATAATAATAAATATTCAGTGTAATGTCCTTAATTACAAAAACCATGTTTAACGCCACCTACAACTCTTCCTGGAAACGAATATTATTTCTACTGTACAATGAATGAATCTTGAGCAGAAATGGCTACGAACGGTATTCACTGTTGCAATTCCTCGATAGATGGCGCTTTTATCAATAATTCAACATCTTCAAAAAACAAGTATCGAACTCTAAGTAAATGGTAAAATAGAAAAAGACATAAAATGACCAATTGCATTAACCTTTCAGAATCCATTAAGATTTTTTTTATATGAATTGATATTTACTTAGTGTTAGAGTACTTACTTAAGTGTTTCTTCATAGTCATTATATGTTAAGTCGACGGCAGTGGCGAAGCGTCACGTAAATAAATAGACAAGCCGGAGCAAAAAAAGGTGAATGGCGTGTGTCGGTTTTACGTTTTGTTTGTAAACCTACTCTATGCATAGGAATTTTTGGTAAAGCCGTAAATAATCGGCTTGTACGAACGCCTCGCGACTGGTCGACGGTAAAGTCAATAGAATAGAGGTTTTCCATGTTAGCCTTTAGGGTTACCAACGCAGATTCCATCTTGAAATATTTTTAATAGGTATCTAAGGATTACAGGTCCACATTGCTTGGTGACCAGTGTGCTCGTTTTCTATTAGATGCCATAAAAAAACAAAAGAGAAAGGTCGTTTTAACTCTTCACAACTTAAAAAGCCCCATTTAAGAAAGCTTTAACCAACCTAATTATTTTTCTTAAAGCCTTATCTGACTTCAGTCATACATAAATTAAATTAGATAATGTTCATGAGTTACAATATTGAAGCTTATAATAGTGAAATATGATTCATAAACTCAAAATATCAACAGATATTTATTATGTTTTATTTTTAAACCCCTTCCAAAAAGTTCCAACAAAAAGGCATTGACAGATCGTATGCACGGATATTTTATGGGACTTAAAATAACTTAACAAGGTTCTTTGTAGTTAGACTGTATAGTAATTGGTTTAAATGTTTTAAGTTATCAGTTCTGATAGCAGTGGTTACTTTTCTGGGTAAGCAGGTTTATATTCAAACTAAATTAAATAAGTTCGATAGTTTTTATTTCTCAGCCTTCGTGGCAGTAAATTTTGTCACTATCTAGTAATATTTTGTCACTTACCCTGAAATTATTCTTGCTTCCTTATTTTAAGGGATTGAGGTTAAATAAAACATAATGTTTTTATATTTTGTATTTTATAAGTGAATAAATTAACTGTTTAAGTTGTATGTAGGATGCTATAGTTATAAAATTGTTACAAAAAAAACAGCTACACACATGTTAGCGTTCGTATTGTTTACTTTAAGGTGGCAATACGATTATAATAGAATTAGCATAATTGAATTGAAATGAAGACCTAAATGTATAAACAGAACGTGCGTTTGCCATATGGGGAATTGAATTAAGTTGTGGCACTGTAACGTGAGAATAAAGACCAACTTTTTCCACCCAAAACTTCTAACTGAAGCTAGGAGCGAAGAAAAAACAACAAAAAAAAAACTTTGAAATAGGTAGGTAATGTGTTCAAATCTTGAAAAAACCTAAAACAAGCGATAGTTGCTAAAGCACAGAACATACCTCTAAAAAGGTTCAACGATGTTGAAAAAAACAAATGAAAAGTCTTTGCACTTAGACAACTTAAACTGGAATGAGTTATAATTAAATAAATACCATAATAAACATGTTGCGCCGTTTCCTGATATTAATACGTGAGTAACAGTAGCAGTGTCCATTTTGCTCGTTACTAGGTAATTGTTTAAATTTTGTTAATATACGTTCATCCATTTCATAAATATAATCAACACACTATATCTACCGATAGATAACGTCATTATAGTTATATAAGTACCTACTACACGAGCTCCATAAGGCAGTGAGCAATAATAACAGCGTGACAGACAGACAAACGTGTCGAAAGATGTTCAAGTGTTAAGAGGTTTTTTTTATTTATTTATATTGGTTTCAAACTCGGTTATTCTCACAGTGTGCTCCACGGAGCGTGCCCCGGTTAGGAAACTGCAGGCCTCCGCAAAAACACTGTCTATAGATTACGGTTTTCGAAGTATTAATGTTATGTAGTACTTACCCATTGCTTTTAATTTGAATTATAGACCTTATAAACTGGAATTGGCTTTTTAGGACTACAGTAAAATATTACTAGTTACTTTGAGAAGTTGAGTAGTTGTTTATTATTCAATAACTTTTAACGGATGTTTTGCATTTAGAGTTATTTTTAAGTGGAGCAGATTTCCTGCCTTTAAGTTACGTAATTGTAAAAAATACTACTTAATACAACCTTTTCGTAGTCTGTCTGCCACGAACGCCAAGCCGTGATTTGACATTTATAAGGTACACACTAAAAGGCATCATGTTTACAGAATTCAATAATCAATTATCAACTTTTATTAGTTGCCACACAGAGCTTATAAAAAATACATCTAATATAGGTACATGAACATGAATTTAGTGTTTAAAAATAAAAGCAAAATGAAAATTACAACGTGAAGTTTTATTGGCGCTTGGGTCTTCTACTGCAATACTATTGGAGCACTTTTAATAATCATTATTTTTCATCGAAAGTTCCATTTTCACTATACACCAGCAACAGATGTATCCAATCCAAAAAAAAAAAACAAGCATAATGTTTAATCAGATTTGTCTACTAGCATTATCCAGCTATCCAGATTGAAATATATAAAGTGCTCTTTATTGTACTTAATTCGAAACAAATAACCAAAGCGTTTTTTTTTTCACACCAATGTCAGCAAATGGCTGCTTGACTAAATTTAACATAATCCTTGTGTGATAAATTCAACAGTGATGATTTCAACTAGTGTCTATACTTTTTACGACTAGAATACCTATATTATTACAAAATTATAAAAGCGCAAAAATAAAAATTTACGCAATTCCTCTTACTTAGGTAATTAAACTATAAGATATGACACATCGTTTAATTACATCCATATACACATTATTATACAATTTATTATACACACACGTCGTGTTTTATTTATCACATAAAATTGTTAACTTCTTATTCATAAACGCACAATAGCTAAAGTGTGGTTGTAAGATGCTCTATCCTTATTTGTCATTGTGACATTTAAATTAGACAAAAATGGACAATGAACACAGTAACTAAAGTAGGCTTATAGCGCGTTTATGCATAAGGCGGTTATCATTATTAAGATTGACAAGTACAAGTAGTGTCTAAATGCAAGATAAATTATTATAAAAAAAAACTAGCAAATTAGGTTAGGTTAGTCACGCAAAAATTTTTACGTTGAGAAATTTGCGTCAATAGAGACTAATAAACAATAATTTTTACTGAAATTTGCGGCTGGCCACTATATTATGGTAAGACAGAAATAATTTAGAAACCTCCTTGACATGTGGAGTAAACAAAGTCAGAGCTTATAATTTATTCGACCTTTTAACTAGTACTTTTTCTTATCGTTTATCTTATTTATTCTTTCCCTTTCGATGCTAAACCAGAATAGGACAAAACAAAATCGTTCAAAAACAGTATTTATCCAGCCACGGTTCAACAAAGATCCAGAATATACCATAAAAGTCTTGCTAAAATAAAAACTCTCTAACAAACGGTACCTGTACTTGTTTATCTTGTACACAATTAATCGACGAATTCTCAGTAGCTGCAAGAGCACATAAAATGACTTTTAGATGACTATAATTTTCAACATTTTTACAAATCCACAAACTGTTTCAAACAGCTGTAAGTTGTTTTCCTACTTTTACGATAGATGGCAGTATATCTCTGTAGCAGTTACTGTAAATTATGGAGTTATTTGCTCATTTATCACGTTATCTATGAAAAGGGACCTTATTGTTGATGTCGCTTCCGCCATTATTAACGATGCTTTCCAATATAAATACAACATCGCGTGATGCAGTGCGGCGTAAGCGCCATCGACAATAATGTCCCTTTTCATAGATAACACCTCATTTGTGTTTACTATCTATAAATAACACTTGTCTTTTAATAACATTCGATTAAGATTTTAAAATTAAAGGGAATCAAATTCACATTTGATCGGTTTTTTAAATGACACACTTTTTTTAAACAATCAGCTATTCTGACTCATTCAAAAAATTGGATGAAAAACATACAAGTTTCAATGCTACGTAAGTGAATTTTGTAAAGGATCATGTCCATTTGCAAAATCTCATACATGAACTTCTGAAGCTATAAACTATATTTGTGTACAAAATTAGAACAATTTAAACATCTTTTATTTATAAGGACAAGACTTAGTAGAGGCAATCTCTTTTATGATTATAACGGTAGCATCTTTTTTCATAACGGTTTATTCCAGTCACTCACAAGTATATTGTGGAATTTTGATGTGATTGATTTTAATTATTTATCAGTACAATAGTGCCATTGATACGGATTAGTTATCTATTTATTACAGATTCTTAATTTTCTGATACGTTACAATAGGATAAGGTTCATAAGTGTATACATATCTTTGTATTCCATACATGTGTTCTTCTACAGCAATTAAGGCAACGCATTACTTGTCACAAACAACAGAAACACTTTGAATTATTTTTAACCATCAGCAATAAGCCGTAAATCCACGTAGATTGCCTCTACTGTAACAAGTACTACACATCCAACTGCGGTCTGAACGGCAGATGCCTCCGCGGCGTGTTTTGCTGCGGCGTGTGCGGTGCGTCTAAGTCGGCGTGGTGCGGCCTCGGCGCAGGCGCACGCCGCGCTAGCCGCAACGGACACGGCAGCAACTCCGGCATGACGCTGTGGTGCGTCACTAGTGCTGAGAGTGACGTGAACTCTTTTGTGAAACCCTGGAAATTCAGAAGTGTTTGAGAATCATCATCATTCATCATTTAGGCAGTGATGTAATCTGAAAGTCTATTAGCTGGCATAGAATTACTACTTCAACTGTGCCAAGGTTGGTCACAATAAATAATTCTATGCACCAGCTACGGCTGCATCAATAAATATTGTTTCAAGACGTTTCTGAGACGTGTAGCGCATGCATCAGTTGTACTTTAAGCTCTATAAACTAACATTTTTAAATTTCGTAACTTGACGTTAGAAATATTAGAACGAAGCTCACAAATTCAAGATCAACGGCGAAAAAAGTAACAAAAAGGACAACGCAATTTACTAGGTACTTCAAAACGTAAGAACTTTGTTATAAAAGAGTCCGTCAGATAATGTCCACATTTACTTTAATGAACTCTGAAGTTATTACAAGAACAGTCGAGAAATATATTTTGGGTAAAATAGTCTTTTAGATGTTAGTATCAACAAACCCAACTTAACAGTTTGTCTGTAAACTTTATCACCTATTAAAATTCCTAAATGCAAGGCAATAGTACTAAACTATACACATCTCACCTTTATCTTGTACCCTTTCGGCGTTCGCAGGATGAGGTAGTGCGCAATACCGGTGGGCTGGAAGTCTCGAGGCACGCGCACCGACAGGGCGAAACAGCCGGTCTGGGTCGTGCTACACCGAACCATGAACGCTCCGACCGGCTGGTTGCTTAGCACTTCTAGGGCTATCTGGAAAAACAATATTTACCATACCGGATCAAATATAATAAGGTTTTTACCGCCTAGAAAAGAGGCCCAGGGGCCGTATTATGGTAGCCTTTACACACTAGCCAGAGAGTGACAGATGTTTTATCCACGTTTATCCACATTATTAAACACGACCATAATAGGCCCGCAGATTGTCTTAATAATGTTATGATTGGTAAAACAATGTGTTTTCTATGGGTATATTTTCTGTTTACGACAAATATGTTAAGGTAAACGAGTGTGTTGTTAAGATCCTAGTAACGATCCTTTTTTTTATGGTAAGGGCACAGAGCACACGGGTCAACTGATGGTAAGAGGGATATGAGACCCATAAAGGTTTTAATTCTCATGGCTACAAATAAAATTCAGGACTGAATCCTAAGACAAGTTATCTCCCACTCCCTGTGAACTATAGGGAAACCAATCGCTGGATTCTTGTTAGGTAACTGAAAAATGGTCCCAGTTAAAGTGACCTGATCGCTACCATCTAGAGGGCGTTAGCAATACCTACGCTTATCAAGAACAAATTGATGCCAAAACTGGGTGCCCCAACGGTCTGATTAATTTATGATGTCTTATTCACCATGTTTATAAACCCCCTTTTTAAAAAAGGATCAAAAACTTACTTCTCTCGGGATCCCAGCCTGGAACCAAGGCGCGTGACGCAGTTCAGGTTCGGCTCGAGGTACATTGTTGTTCCCAGAGCCGTGGGACCCGCCGCAAGACGATGCACCGGAGGACGATGACGTCGCCGCGCTGCACCCCGCTGACCCGCTTCTGAAAATTAAAAAGATTCCAAGTTTTTAAACGGAAAAACACATTAACCTAGGCACGATATTTTCAATGACAAAGGTTATTTAGAAACATTTTTATTTATCGCCTATAGTTAAGTGGTCGTTAATTGTCATGACTACTAGCTTTTGCTCAAAATGTATTAAAGAAAGTCAAATTTTGTATCTAACACCCTCAAAGTACTTATTTCCTACCTTAAATTAGTAAGCTACTCCCTATGCAACCCAACACTTATCTTTTTTTTTTTTATCATTGCCGCATTTTCTGCAAACTGCGTTTAAGATAAGATTAACACCTTCTGTCAAGGTTAAAAAAGGGGTCTGGTGCCCACAAAATGCTTTTATTCAGGCTTTTAATTATTCAGAATAATATTGCTGCTGTGCAAACTAAAACAGCACTAACCCAAGATATCCATAACCATGATAACCATGCATGCCACCCAGTACTTACCCATTCTTAACATTGCTACACTTGGTGAACTCTTCCAGCTCATTGTGAAGGCTGTCATGGCGTGGTGTCAGCTCTCGATTGGACTCTCTTGTCCTCGCTTCTGCATCCGAAGCTTCATTGATGTACCCGCCGTTCATGCATAGCGGCAGGTTTGTAGGGCTGCAAGCAGAATTACCCATAAGCGATGCTAATTAAGCAGAAAAAACCATCTAACCCAATGATCTCTAAAGTACTTATAATCCCCTTCCCTTTCTACAAAATTATAGGATAAGCACTATGCGGTCTAACATTGTAATTACTAACACTACAGTTGTTACCATCACCAGATTCCCTATAAACTTACAATAGGTGCACAAACATGTTACATAACGCAAGGGTCAGTTTTTCTACTACGATTACATGAATGAGCTAGATGTAAAATCGTACATCGCATCCATTTATTAAATCAAAGATGGTGCCACTGAATCTGAAAGCAAAATTCTGCCCTACTGAGATAATAAGGCAAATTTTCTGCCATAATAGTGTTTTAAATTCACAAATAACCACCCTTCTACATTATTATACGTCGCACGACTGCGTATTTATTTATACTGATTTAGAGGCAGTATTGGGCATGTCTTTGTGTGTTTTCAGATGATCCAACACCTCTCAGTTAGTAATGATTTTCCAACAATGTAGTTTTTACACAAGACCCATTTTCCAACGAAAGACGAAGTGTTTTTCAATTATCTACGATAGTAAACCCTTGAAAACTCTGATCAGCTGATACCATTCTCCAATATTTTCAAAATTCTGCGTAGGACTTACGTAGTGGGTGTGTCAGCGACCAGAGGGGTGGAGTCATCGTCAGACGGTTGCAGTAGGGCACCACTCAGACCCATCGCCAGCCTCTTCATGAGAGGGGGTCGATCGCCCAGCCGCCGATAGCAATTCAGTTCTGTTGGTGAGTTTGACTCTTCTGAACTGCTTGGACTGGTTTGGTGCTGTGACATGCCCATTATGTCGCATTTCGATGGGGATCTGAAATAATGGAATGGCGAATTTAGAGACGAAGTTGGAACACTAACAAAATATATCAGGATTTATAAATACTACGCTTGCTTTTAAGTATTTTATAGTTCATTGTGATTTGTTTTTGCTTTGATTGCTTTCAATTTCAATGTTTTATGCAGTACTAACGTTTGTCCTAAGGAAATCTTTTTTTCAATACCTATCCAGGTATTCCAGGTACTAACTCAAGTTTTAAGCAAAAAAGTTTTTTACTGTTTTATTTAGTTACTGTCCCCTCAACCACAGCAATATTTAGTGTGTTTATTGTAAAATAAATTTACGAAATTACGAGAAGCGAAATCTTATACATATAGACATTTGCATTCTCAAGTCTCCATCTCAAGACTCCCTACAATGCTAAGAAAGCCATTGCGTTGGCGACTCTGAGAACCAAGTTAGATGTTTAGATCATAATGGCAAAGATGTTAGAGTTGATAATGTTATAGACCTGTCTCTGGTCCGGGGGTAGTGGTGCGCCAGGCCGGGCAGCGAGTCGGGAGCGCGGACGCCCTCGCCTCCGCTCAGCTCCGCGCTCTGAAGACAAACAAAATACTATGACTCAAGAGGCAAGGTATGGTGTTGCTTATTCAATAAACGCACAGGTTTTTATTGTACGTAGCTCATCAAAACTAAATATGTTTCTAAATACATAGCAAAAGTCAATCGATTATTGGAAATTTCGAGATTTCAAAGATTTTCAAAAAGAGAAGAGTATTTTTTGTCGTCTGGTTTTTTTTTGTATTGTCATCATATGCTTATAGAATACCAATTCGGTGGGTCTACGTTGATTACAGCGGGGACCCTGGTGCCACCTTCCGATTCTACCATCAGATCGTAAAGTCGTCGGGAAATCGTATTTGACCTGTTTTTGCTTTTATCTCGGCCGCCATCACTGTCAAATAAATAAGAGCTATCAAAACGTTAACAATACGATAACAATCATGTCAAAAACGATTAAATGATGAAACCGTTTACTTCAATCCATTATAATATCGGAAATTGGTTTAAACGGAAATAAAAATATAAACGAAGCTAGTTTCGGAATAAAAAACTATACGAACAATGCAAGTGAAATAAACGCTTGTAATAATAATAAATTATAGTCAAGCTGTAGAAAGCTAGCAGGCTAGAAACTATCCCATTTCCATCTACATAAATCTATTACGGCTGATTTACATTGGTCCAGCAAAAGCATGCCAGTAGAAGTACATTGCGTCTTTACAATAGCTCTCGCCTCAAACGTGAAAACCAACTCGTCAATGTACTTCTACTGGCATGTTTTTGCTGGACAAATGTAAATCAACCATTAAGTTCAATGTACGAAATCCATAGGGCATTGTTTAATCAGCAAACCGTAACAAATTTATAACACCTTTATTTACCAAGTAATCAACAAATTTCAAAATTTCTCAATTAAATCACGTGGTCGACTTTAATAATAACATTGAAACGACATTACAGATTCCATTACCTAGCCAACAAACAACGGCATCCAGGCAATAACGTTGGCATTATTATTCCGTAATTTAACGAGCCTGTAAAAGCGCTTTAATTGTGATTTAGACGCGCATTAATATACGGGAACGTCGTAAAAACGGGCTGCCTACTGCGTGTTTTGACTTGAAAGATAGTACACAAGCCTTCATGGGCCATGAAGAAGGACCAATGAGGAACAACCATATTTTTTGGATTGCAGCCTTTTTAGGATCCCATTTTAAAGGTTTTAAAACCATTTTGTCTAATAGGGCTTTGGAAATATTCAACTACTACTTAAACAGCACAAGTGATGGGCATATGTTTTTGCAGGAATAGACTTTCATTCATAAGGAAGACAATTTGTTGATTAAGCTGTTAAAGGAGAGAATCGCTGAAAGATTGCAAAATTCGCGGTATCCGTTGTGAAATACAGACAAAGTAAAACTAAGGCCGTATTATGAGCTATTATAACTTGCCAAGTTCCAGCAAGTAAAAGGGATAGAGCCATTATGAGTCGTATATTGTGTCCCTTTCATTGCTTGTGAATTTACAACTTTTGACATATAGTTCGACTTCGGGTCGTACTCGTAGTTGCAATTTTTATATGTCTGAATATGCCGTCAGCTGTAGCTTACATAAAAAACAGACATTTAAAGAACAATTAAATTCCTGACAAATTTTAGTGAAATTAGACACCTTGGTTTAAAATATCGTCGATCGCCCAACTGTTTCAAACTTTTTACACATTCGCTACCGCAAACTAGACTTTTTCTGCAATTAGAACACTTAAGGTGTGTCATTGGCACTGAAAGTCTTAATACGATTACCTTAGAGCTATTTCAAGCTCAAACAGAATTTATTTACAAAGGGACGTTAACAAACCATAAAGAAACGCGACACTTCCTCCGCATTCTGAAATGCAAGTTTACTGGAACGTAATTTTATTGTTGTGTTTAATTTTAGTATACAAATGTGAGCAACCGGAAATGGCATGTCGACATCCTGCCACGGATATAGTCGTACGTGTTTCCCATTTCAGAAATTAAGAGGTATTTTAAGCTCTTACTTTGGCGGTAGATGACGAAATACGAATTGAAACTGGCCGTCACTTGCAACGATCCAACAGGAAATGGTTGTGTTGTTCTGGTGTTATCACACAAAAATTTATTGGTATTTTTAAGGGTTTTAAGCTTAAAACAAATAATAATTTATTATATTTTTATTTATTCATATATGTATACTGTATAAAATTGTCGCTAGTGTTTGTAATGTTACCTGTTACCTGTTTACTGTTACCCGTTTTTTTGTCTAATTTAGGTTAGTTTTAAGTCAGGGTCCCTCTGAAAATCAGCGCCGCAGTTTAACTGCGGCACAATGCTGAGAGGGATCCTATTCAACATATTATTATTGTCTTCCTTTCTCCTTTCATTTTTTCCATTGTTTTTCTTATGTGTGTTGAATAAATATTTTCTATTCTATTCAAAATACGAGTATAGGTGATCAATAGCAAATTTATCACAATACATACCATATGAGAAATGAAAGACAAATGACCAAATTGACATGATAAATTGAGCATGGTGTCATTATAATAACGACTTAATTAAAAGGTATCACAATAAACAGAGAAGACAATGTTTCATACAAAATAATAAGTACTGTGATGGCGCAAAAGGGGCTTGGCTGGGAATTTTGCTCCAGAGCGTACACGCTGCAGCGCTGGTTTTCATCCAGACCTTTACCAGATGGCTATTAAATAAACGGCCTTTGTACCCGGTAAGTATGTACTGAATATACCTAACTGATATAGTATTAATAGGTTTCAATTTTAATTTTAAAGTTTGTAGTTTGATTAAAGGTGGTCTTTAAGAACTACTAATCTAGCTGGCTAAGTTTGAATCAGTTATGAAACTAAAGTGGAGTTTACCACTGTAACATTATGGTCACGTTTATCGATGAGAATAAATGTGGACAAAACTTCAATCACTTTCTGACTAGTATGTAAGTGCGAGAGTGACGGATGCTTTATCCACTGCGATAAAGGCGACCATAATACGGACCCTGATTGTGATTAGCTATTTTCATGATTTGACATTGTAACTATACATTTGTAATACACATACTCAATACTAAGCCAGTCTAAATAAAGTGCTCAAAATGGCAAAAAAAAATACCCAATCCAAACAAGAGAAAAACGCTTATTCCCTCGTGTTAAGTAATCTCGTACTGTCTTGTGAACAGACAAGTTAATTCCACTGTGCTCCTGGCTCCCAAACCTCATTGTTACAATTGCCGTGCCTCATGTGTCCCAATGCAATATAACAGAGAAATGCCGACTTAAGCAAAAAGGCTTTATGCATTAGGACTTCATACTCTTATACTTCCTTTTTCTTTCGGATGCCTGTATAGGTGCTTGATAAATTGGAAATCTATCCAATCCATTCTCGCATCAAATGCAAACAAAATATAATTATAAGTGAAGTCCTTTGCTAGCATAGTGTTTTACTTTGAAAAAATACGTTGTGAATTTTGAAACTTTTACCTTTGTAATATGTTGAAAAAAAAAATGGTCTTATAAATAGCAGCTGCTCTGCACTTTCAGGTTATTTGCTGAGGGCCCGCCCTAATTTACCAAATGCATTAATCATTAAATGATACGCCGGTACACTTCTCTAAATTACTTTTTTCTGAAAGTTCATGATTACTTGCAGTTTTTTTGTAGTCTTTAATCATAATTTGTTAGTCAGTTGAAAAAGGGTGTCATATTGCTAGTGTTTTTATGAATGAATAAATCGTGAAGAGTTATATTTTTATTATGGTTTAGGTAGCACAGACTTTGTAATCACGAAAGAGAACTACCAAATGATTACATGTATACGTAACAAGAAGAATAAATTTAATTAGGGCAACCCAGTTTTTACAAACGCAATATCCGGAGGACAAACTAATCTGAGTCTGTGGTCTGTCATTTTAAGAGGTTATTTTTATTTTTATTATGATGCTTCAAAAAAGTGCAAGAGATATTAAAAGTATTATCGGTTTAGGTAAATAACACGAGTAAGAAAAGTTTAAACTCGAATGCCGTATTAAGAGCTTATTTCAGTCTTTTGGTAATATTTTTATTAGTACAACCACTTTTTGTAAAATTTTATCCCATTTATATAAAATATATAGCCATCTCATTGTCATAAAAAAAATACAAAAAGAACCGAAATAAGCAGCCAACAAATTTGGTTTCCAAAGTGGAACAATTGTTTTCTTTCTATAGCTAGATGAAATATATAGACACGGTTTGCGTGCCTCGCCGCAGTAACAGAGTGGAACGCATCTATCACGCACCGCCAGATCCCTATCTGTAATTTATATCATCTACAATGCGCGATCAAATTTCAAATTATTTTTAACTGACTGCTGTGACGTTCGAGATATGGGTTTTCTGTAACGTCCTAGACAAATAAAAAGCTTTATATCTTTTTTAATATACTAAAACGAAACAGTTATTACGCTAAGGACGTTTAAGGGCAGACATTTAAAATAATGTTTAGTTCGTTAAAAGAAACTTTTTTGGATAGAAAGGATGCACGCACAATACAAATCTTATTGCGCATGCGACTTTATAAATATAACTTAGGTGACGGTACCGTTAATGGACACGATCCAGTGATTGACACTTGATTTTTATTTTCCATAAGACAAGGGTTATTCATTGTTTTTGCAATAATCAATGAATGACCGTATGATCTTTGAATTAAGAGTTCATATCAATATGTATATATATTTTATTTACCTCATGTTCCCCAATAGCTCAGGCGATTCACAAATTTACATACTAATCTTAACAAGTAAAATGTATGGCACTGCAGTGATTGAGATAAGCCCTGTCCAGCCTGCCCGCAAACATTGCCAGGATGGTATTCGGGCTGCCCCGCACGCGGCTTAGCGGCGAGGCAGCCTTCTTGCGCATGATGGCGGCGAATTGGTCCGTGCGCGCCTTTAAGTGTCCATTATTGGTGCCTGTCAGCTTAGTGTCCAACACTGGTACCATCACCCTACAAAGTTTAATGTTTCTGTTATTAAATAAAATATTTTTTTAAACTGCTTATAATTTAGTACAATAAGGTAAGGTAAGGTAACCAAGGACCTTATTGCACTGAACAGCGACCCATTGTTTTTTTTTTGTTTTTCTGCCGCGCCACGGAGCTTGGCACATCGCTTGTATTCGTATAATATGACGAAAACGGTTAAAATAGAAGTATATTTCTAATTAGCATTATCAGTGTTTCTGTCCACACTCCACTTCAGTATCTATTAAATGGTGAACCATCTTTGGTTTTAAACTGACATTAATTTATAATAAAAAAACACTGTGATAATAGGTTAATTATTTGCCTCACTGATTTATATTTAGCGTGATTTCTTAAAGTAAGCACCAACCTTTGACTTGTTTCTGTTTGGCCAGTTGGTTGATTGGTAGAGAATGCCTTATGGACTTAATTCCGACATTTGTACTATTCTATTATTTGTGCAATAAATATTAAATAAATAAATAATAAGTCTCTTGACGTACCTACGAATATGGTGATCTATTTATTTGTCATTATTGCAAATTAATGGGTTTGGTCCTTCAGCAATTTTCAAATTTCGTAAAAAAAAAAACTTTAGATCGTTTGTGAATACGTGTCAAATAAATATTTTTTGTTTCGCTCTCACCTAATTCGGACAATCTCTATTATCTGAGACAACGATAGGTTTCAATGAGTCCCAATAGGCCCCGGCGCGGGCTCGGGCAATCCGCACGTTTTCTATCAGGGCAGAGATTCTATTCGTAAACGGGCCTCGGGAAAGTCTTGAATTTCGGGGTGTGGTACGAGTTGAAGGGGGAAGCGATTTAACGTAGTTTAACTATTATAAATAAATAATTATATTGACAAGTGGTCAATGATTTTTAAAATTCTGTTATTTATAGACTTAGTTTACTTTCAGTATCTGTAAACGATCAGTGTCAGAGATATGATGACATGGTGTACTATGTTTTGACCCTTCGTCTAGGTACCTCCCGCAAAAAATCACGACAGTGTATTTTTTGTTGTTGTATGTAACAAAAAAAAACTAACAAACATAGTTTTACATTTATAACATTATATATAGGGATATAGGGTAAAGTCACCAGTGGTCAGCCAAAGAACTGTAGTCAGCGGCTGCCTGTACTTTGTATGAGTGGTAAGTGAATGAAAGATATATTTTCCACTGTTCGCACTCATATAAGGTCGACTTCTGGTCTCTGGCTGACCACTAGTGACTTTACGTAATAAATTAAGCAAAGGGTAATTAGCAGTCGCGAGGCGTTCGTACAAGCCGATTATTTACGGCTTTACCAAAAATTCCTATCCATAGAGTAGGTATACAAACAAAACGTAAAACCGACACACGCCATACACCTTTTTTTGCTCCGGCTTGTCTATTTATTTACGTGACGCTTCGCCACTGGTAATTAGGCTTCCTTTTTTTAACTTTTCACCGCTGCAGCTTTCTTCCGAGACTGCCGTCGAAAATCCTTCAAAAGCCGTCAGTTATCGTTCGCGCTGAAGTTCTTTTTTCTGCGCTTAGTGCCGCTTCACACGACAAGCCGACACGTGCAACACATTCACCGTCTGTTACACCCTTTGCCCGTTTGACCTTCGCAATGATTGGCCACGTCTAGCCGGAGGTTTATGAGTGCGTTATAATGTAATAGGATTTGGGTGTTCTGTGCTTAGGTTTGCAATGACGTACTATATGGACGAGATTCATTTATGATTATTGCAATTGGAATACGAAAAGTACTGTTTAGTATAATTGAAATTCAGGGCGCTTTCCATGAGTTTTTTTAAATTATTTCTATTCTTACTTTGCAGTGAATTTGTGACTTGTAAAGATCAAGTTTGCTTTTGTAGTAGTATCAGATCCTTTCACTGACTACTTAGTTTAATTATCTTACAATATTGTATTGAGTATCATAGGTGCATAGCATAGACATTGTTTGCGGTACTTTATGTTACGTGCAAAAATAAGTTTGCTTTTAACATAAGGTGAAATGTGAAATCAAGATCAAACTATTCACTTGATTTATTTTTTAAACTACTTGCAAAATGTTTGTAACATTAATGAAACATAACATAAATTTAGATTTAACAATGTAACGTAGCTTAATGTTTAACGAAAATTAGGACGAATAATATACAAGGTTTGTGACGTTTTTATACTAAAACAACACGAAATGTTAACTACGGCCTTGTCAACCTTCCACGCCGCTCGTAAATAAAACAACTTTACAACTTAACCGAATTTTATAGCTTTAATATTGTTTAAGTAAAACAGCTAATACCGTGCTGCCATTTTTGCCTCCAGATCGTAACAAGAAGTTAGGATACTGCCCCGTTAACGGTGTATCTAGTGAAATTATTATCGTCATCAATATCATCACAGTCATCATTTAATGTGAATGCCATCCACTGCTGCTGCTGGACATAAGCCTCTACCTAGGTTTGCCGCAAGGACCGGGCCTGCGTCGCTTGCACCCTGGAACCTGACTAATATAGGTTTTAATTAACTATGACTAGTTTAACTCGTATTGTGTCACTTAATGTGCAGTGACTCACTTTTGTTTGTGAGCAGATAGAGAAAGATTTAGGTCGTGTCAGCTTCAAAACGCCGTAGGGTTATCTTTAAGTTATAGCTATTGTGCTAAAATTGTTGTGTATTTACACAGTCTTGTAGATTATCATTTGACGCATCGATGTCCGCTTCAGATTTAGAGTCAGAAATTTAATTTTAAACTATACTTACAAGTATAACATAGCATGTAACAATAGTTTGAAGTCATACCTTTGCAGTTAATATTTATGTCGTCGGGCCAACGTCCCACAATGCGGAATGCGAGGTTCCAGGTGGAATGGTATCATTATTTATGATTTACAGGGCCATGCGTGAGGTAAAAGAAGTTTATGGCACTTGTTACGGGTACTACTGAAATACACGCGCAGTCTTGACGTCATTCGTAATAATTATTTATTTCATAGAAAGGTTATCGGCCTGAGATATTTCTTAAAGAAAGGCAAGGTTGTGTAATTTTGTGTCAAAATCAAAAAACAAAAAAAATACTTTTTTTATACGGTTATCAATTGCTTATTGAGGACAATTTAGATGCTTTATTTGTCTCGTTGAGGACTTCTGTATCTTCCAGACTTTTCCAGTAATGTTGAACAGAGGATAACTCCGACCAGACCAGCGTTGGCTTCACAGTTATCACGTCATGCTGATGTGGGACAGTTTCGCAGCAATCACCACTATCCGCCGTCTCATTTTTTTTGTTTATGTTATTTTTATGTGTTTTATATTAATCAATATCAAAAATTATATTTTGACAAAAACACATAAAGGGATACAAAGTGACTTTAAGTCCAGTATAAAAACGTAATCTCACGCATTTCCCTATTTTTTTCTCCACTCCAAAAAACTTTAAGCATTTAAAAAAACTTCAAATTGGCTATAAGAATTTTCACGCAACAAGACGTTCGAAATTTAAAGAAAAATACTTTTTCATGGATTCCCATACAAATGTATTCTGCGAATGTCCTGGCAACTTAAGTAGGAGACTAATACCACTGTTCCACATTTTATTCCTGTCCAGTGGACAGGATGAAACGCAACACTTTCTCAACCTTCATTCCTTGCCAACGTAATTAAATCCGTACCCTAAGTTATGCTTTATTGCCTCTTCGCACGACAGTCCCCAAGGTCCCCCCTCCCTTTCACGCCAACCGGCTTTCGTATGAGCGTCCTTTTCCAAGCGAAAGTGACTCCGGACGGAATTCCCATTACGGCTGGTATAGCGGAGCAACATGCACTGTTTTTTTTAAACCATGCGGTTTTTGGTTGGATATGCGTGATGAGTTTGGAGATTTGTTTAATTTTATATTATTAATCGTTTTAAAAAGTATAGTATCCGCAGCTCGCTAAGGAAAAGTCGTAGTGTAATAATTCACTATGAGTTGTTCTTAGTACACGCTGCTGAAACTATACCTAAACATAATGCGATCAAAAATAAGATTATTTCATTAAAATTTCAAGGTCACGCGTGCGTCAAAAAAAACAAAGAATATTTGCGTTTAGCGGGCAAACTTTAGAACTCTTTGTTTATTTAAAAAAAAATGTTTTCTCATTACTTATTGTGAAAAAGGGACGTAATAAAAATCGTAATAAAAAATCCAATATTTAAACACGTTTAAATTGACTTAATAAAACGAGTACCCTCTTCTTTAAAAAGGTCCATTCACAAATCCGGTTCTCTTAAAAGAAGACAGTTTAGGAACAACGGTTCAAAACAAAACGTCTATTAACTTTTATTGTAGTTAAACGCAGTTTCCCTTATCACGGACAAAGGGGAGAGTCGAGAACGTCAGTAAATTTTATTCGTTATCGCCCCGCGCGCACTGGGACCCCGCCCTAATTACTTGATGCTAACAGCTGTTTAAAAGTTCAGCAATAAGTTAGCAAGTGAATGGCATATTGTTTAAATTATTCTTTATTGCAGGACGAATAAGGATGTAACGACACAGTTTTCATCAAGTTAGACGCAAACTTGTCGACATAAATGTCAAATAATATTTTTTTGTATGAACAACACAATTGCAATACAGAAGCAAGAAAGGTAAAAACAATGTAGAATAGAGGCACATCTAAACTAATAACAGTAATAACCGACAATAATCTCATACATAATCACGCCCATTGTGGCTTGAACTATTAATCAAAAGGGAATAAGTGATTTAGATTATAGGGTACAAGTAGTGTGGGTGTTCATAAATCAGTTTAAGGTAGTTAAGATATTAAGAAATCGGCCAATTTATCGCTAAACATATCTGAATCTAGATGTTATTGGTCTTCAACTCGACCAAAACCAGAGAGTACTGTTAGTTTAAAATTTTATGTTGTTACTTATGTAGGTTTTCTTTTTATGCTAAAGGGGTCAAACGAGCTATCAGCTCACCTGATGTGAAGTCATCACCGCTGCTGCCCATGGACAAATGCAACACCAGTAGAGGAATTGCAGCTGCATTGCCAGCCCTCGAGAAAAGAGTATACTCGTCTCTTGAAGATTCTCAAGTCGTAAATAAGAGCCTCACAACTGGTTACAGTGGTTGGTGCGAGATTTTTTAATTTTGTAATTTTATACCTTTAAAGTTTCCCAATAATAGATCAGATGCTTCCTGCAAAACTTTACGTATGCAATGCGCTCCTAAGTTCACTATATTTATTTTTCTCCTATTATTTTTCTAACACGGTAATTACACCATCAAAAACCCTATAAACCCTTAACCATTATTCATGTTCCCATCTCTATCATTAGACGTTTACTTACACCGGATTTGGATCCATTTTCTTAATAACACACTGGAACATACTTAACACGTTTATTACGATGTTGGTATTAACCGGCAGCCGTTTAGAGAGAGGTTATAATTCTTTTAGTTAAAAGATATTTATAAATTATAATTTAGAAGAAATAATATGTAGACAAAGCGAAAGTTGTATATTTAGACCAGTGCATATGACGTTCCATAGTAGTGTCTTCCTACCCTGGGAGGCAGGGGTTAAGGTATGTATGTATGTGTAGTTTATAATATTAGTAATTGGGATGGAGCAAAAAAAAATAAGTCACGGTTTTCACATTCTAATTAGAAAGAAAAGGTAATTTTAAGAGACCAATTTCATTAACTTTGTATTTGACCCAATAGTTTCGTTTTAATATCTTTATTTATTTAGGAGACATTTTATGGATGACATGATTATTTTAAATTTGTTTTAGAATTTTCTAATAAATTACAACAATTAATTGATATCTAATGATGAAAAGTGATTGTAATAATGTATTAAAACACTATTTCAAGCGGTTTTCGCCTAACTCGTAAGATACACCTAAATGTTAAATATACTTTTGTCTAAATATCCCAAATAGATAAATATTTCAAAAACTTAATAATGCAGAACGGCTTTAAAACCTTTTTCCTCGAAATGGTTTTCGAATTAGAGTTATGTAAAAATATGAACTATCCCAGTTATTAAGTGTATTTAACGTTGTCTTTTACCCA
This sequence comes from Acleris sparsana, assembly GCA_923062465.1. Taxonomy (NCBI): domain Eukaryota; kingdom Metazoa; phylum Arthropoda; class Insecta; order Lepidoptera; family Tortricidae; genus Acleris; species Acleris sparsana. The sequence continues at coordinate 14,966,138 of OV281293.1, forward strand.
TAGTGCAAGCCTAGAGCTTAGTTTGGGACTAGGTAAATATATATGACACCTGTGGTATTTATTACTTTATTATCTGTGACTTACCCAAAGCGGTGCGGAGGGCTGCAGCTGCGACGCGAACGCCATTCGGAACGCATCTCCCACCAGTGTGTTTAGTTCCTCCGCCTGTCAGTAACAAACAAACAAACAATTATTAAATATATTAAATCTTAGCCTTAAGGACTACCAATGCTTTTAGTAGACGGACATTGGTTCAGAGGAATATGTAATAGAAGATAGGAGATGGCTGGATGACCTTGACTCGTTTCAGATAGATGAATAAAGTGGAAGAACAATGGAGAGGAGCATGTCCAGTTTTTTATTTAATTATCCTAAACGGAAGGAAATACCTTAACTTTTTTTTTTTATGGCACAGAGAAGGCAAACGAGTACACAGGCCACCTGATGGTTAGTGGAAACCGTGACCCATAGACATTCGCATTCACAAGACTGCAAGCCTAAGACTGCAAATGCGTTGCCTACCCTGAGGACTAAGATGGAATGCCTCAATGCTAGTCATTACACCGGCTGTCTTATCCCCAAACCGGAACACAACAATGCGAACACTGCTGTTTGGCGGTAGATTAATGGATAAGACGGTGGTAGCGATCCGGACGGACCCTGCACAAGGACCTACCACCCGCAAAAACCAGCCTTTTAAGCATTTGAAGATCGAATTGAACTGTTCTTAAATTAAACGTTAAGTTTGGCTCACTCACAAATTTTGGTTCATTCAAGTAGAGGATAAAAGAGTTGACTTCACACAATTTTAAAGCACTCAAACGTCCCTCGTCTCAGAGACCGACGTTTAAATTTTAAATGCACTTCGCCATTAAAACGCATCCATACGCAATGGTTGCCATTAAACGCCTTAAGCTATTGTCTTTTACAGCCTAGGCAAGTACGAACAAACCTTACTGGACCCTAGTCCGCGTTAAGAATTCATGACGACACGTGTCTGGCTACGCTGGTTCGTTGAAGAAAATATTACTGTTCAGTCATTGAGTAGTTACAGTAACGTTGAACACTTTACTATAATACTCGAGTGCTGAGCTTAAAGCAGAGCTAGAAACGCAGTGGGATGGTAAGAGGAGGTGTTTTTAGATACTATCGATTTTATAAAAGACTAGAGAACGCCCGCTACTTCGTATGCATAGTTAGTTTCCCGTTACTCCTCCTACTTTTTCCTGTTGGGGGTTCTGGAAATCCTTTCTTACTGCACCTGAGGTCTAGCCTCATAAGGAACATATGTACCAAATTTGGAATATTTAGACTCAGCGGTTTGGGTATTTGCATTGCAACAAGCTTTTATGTGAGTTCAACCTTTTTTAAATAAAATCGGATTGAGTTTTTACACATGTGTCAAAATAAAATGAAATATAAATCAAAAGCACTAAGGAGTAATTGATCTCAACTTCGAAGCAAATCACCCCAAAAATAACTTTCTACCCCTTTTTCACCCCCTTAGGGAATGAATTTTAATAAAATATAAAACACGTCTTCCATCAATTCTGTTAAAGAATGTTTATGCAAAATTTGAAGTAAATTGGACCAAGGAACCACGTTGTCCCATACAAACTTTGTTCCCCCCTCCCCTTTTTCACCCCCTTAGGGGTACAATTTCGGAAAACCCTTTCTTATCGGATGCCTACGTCATACAAAGAATACACCCTCCAAGTTTTAGGTCTCTACGATTAGCGGTTTAGGCTTGGCGTTGATCCGTCGGTCACTCTGTCAGTCATTCAAGACAAAGCGTTTTATATGTATAGATGGTGAAAGGTAGCTACATGATAAAAGAAAGACCAAGAAGAACTTACCTAAACTAATTAAAATAAAAAGAAGACGTCATACCGTATCAGTGTGTTAAAGAAGATGGTCAGAATAGAAAAGAATAGCTCTTGAGTAAATAATAAGAACAGGATAAAAAAAAACCCAAAAAAAAATAGTTCCGAAAGGTATGTTATGGTGGAGCCAATTTAACTAGATTAAATCTATATTGTAATTGCAATACGTAGATTAGGTTAGAGGTTAGGTTAAAATGATTTTGAAGCAATTTCAAAAAAAAAGGCTTCTATCAAGACATTGCATTGGGAATTATGAAAACTCGGGCATCTGATCAATTCGGAATTGTGATTCTTTGGAGTTATGTAGTGTACCCAGAAATAATATACCGAGTACTATTAGTACAGAAATATTACAGTTTTTGACTTACTATTTTATCATATCGTCAACTAGGTCATAATAACTCTTATTTACTTGACAGTAAAGGCGGCTGCGTTAAAACCAATATGATAACATGTCACAAGCGATTTGGTTTTAATACGTAGAATAGAGGCCAGCTGCTCTAATAAAATATTCCAACTTCAAAAAACAAAATAAAACACCAACATCAAACAGCTATAAATTACTCCACAACAAACAAAATCGAACTCTTGCATGTCGTGTCATTTTGTATACCTATCTCCCACCAAATTTATTCCCAACAACTGGTAACACGCGAACAAACAGACCACTGCATTTTTCAACTCTGGAATGTGTTAGTTACGTGAAAAACAAACCATGCCACCATAAACATGACGGCATATTGAGACATACTACAAAATGTTGACGAAATGTACTATTGTCAACCTAAACGTAGTTGTCATAAGAATATGTCTTCAGCAAAGACAATGCTTCTTACTAAATACCTTTTGCTTTTTAAATGACGCGTCATGCATCTTTATTCTTGAAATCATAAGGCGTATCTTGCTGCAACAAAAACATTGTTTTGATTTTTTTCCAATGCATCTTAACTATTCATTTTGAACTTTATTACTTCCGTGTTAAATATGATTAGAACTGTATTTCTGTGGGTGTGAGATATTTGACGGCCGCCCACGTGGCATGCCATGATGCATCAAATTGAAGCCTAATACATTAAGCGCCAAGATGACATTGTCTTACAAAACGGAGCCATTATTTCATTCTTCGGGCTAAAATGTATGCAATGTAGCAAATGTTTTCCTACAAGATGTTTTTATAAATCACTGCTATGTTAAATGAGAACCATACTGTACTGTATGTGGTATTTAAGGAAAAGCTACCTATTTATTTAAGAGTCAAGTTCAAGTTCATTCCGTCATCTTTGACGTTAAATAATATAAATTAAAAAAGTGTAATAAAATATTATTCTGTAATTTTTTATTATTTTATTATATCTAAATATATATTGTTTGTTTTAAATAAAACTTACACTTGCATATTTTCCCAGTTCCAGAAAAAATGCATAATGCTTGGAACAAGCAGGGCTTTTAAACAAAAAGCTTATAGACATTAAGCTCCATTTCTTATTTCCCTGAAGTGCAGTTTGAAGTCTGCCCAGTGTTAATCGTGAAAGTTTAAAACAAATTACTCTGTTTGGAAGATTAAACGCTATGTATTTAAATGGTAAAATGGTGAATACATAACAAACCAATAAGACAAAAGACAAACACAAAGGTACAATCACACAGGACAAAAAAAAAAGGTACAGTGGTACAGTCGTGAAGGTAAAACAGACGTAACGATACGTAACATGACACCTGCCCTGCCAGCAATTTTTATAGTCTCGTGAGTGATGACAGGTCAAATTATGTTCGTCAACGAGAACATCAACAATAGGTTGAAAACATATTGTCAATTGTTTTTTTAGGAGCTGGCCGAACAACAAATACCTGGCTGCGATATATAAGAGAGCACCGGGTTTGATTCGGAGGAGCTTCAGATCCATCTCGCACAATAGACAGATAAGAGTATGGGAAAACCTTTAACATAAAAATAGCTTTGCAGACAGCGCCGGTATTTCGATACAAACCAGCAACCAGCGTTACCAAATGAATCAGGTTTTAAATTACCCTAACGAGTCCAATGTCACTTTACGAATTCCTCCAGTAGCGGACTGACATAGATACCTGCAAACGCTTATTACTATGTAATCAAATGCTAAAGAATTACCAAGCAAGATGATTGTAGTGCAAAATCAACTTTACGCTTTTAATAATATAATAGACTACGCTCGTAATCATAAATGAACTAGCCACCATTATTTGGCCTCTAACTTAAAGCAGCTACTTGAAGTTGGAGTTCAAATTATCATGGCATGTTGTGCATTTGCTATGGTTTAAAATTTTCCTACAAATTATTCCCTGTAACCATGATAAGGTATATTAGACTCTACCGGTTTGTAATTAGGCTAAATCAATCAGTGTTTGTAAAGTTGCCGGTTGTCGGTAGTTAGGTCGCAATTATAAGGATTGCCGGTTTGAGTCCAGTGGCACTGTAGCGCCCCGGGCGACTAGGTAAAATACTGGAAACTAGGTATTGCTGCAGTTAATTATTTCTTGCTGTTATTATTGCAGAGAAAGACCAAAATGTCGTCAACGTATGCATAATGTATTCACCAAGACTTTGTTTAGATACTTTTTCGCCATTTTCTGGAATTAAATGTCAAGAAAATGATGCTTTCTCTTACTTAAAGAATGTACGGAATCCAGTCAACAGTCCTAGAGTAAATCCCCGCAAACAATGTAACTTTTTTTTTTAGGTTAGGTAATAAAAGGAGCTATTTGAATTTTCGACATTATTCTTCACTAATCTATGAATCCATTACCAAAAAATCTACTACACTGAAGTAATATAAATTACTCGACTATCAAATTAGGTACGAGGCAATATATGGCGTCATGCTTAGAAGGTTAAACTAGACAGGTAGGAAGAAATTCTATCACACTTTAAAGACACGGTAAACTTTTACAACTTTTCCTATGTGCACTGTATACCTGGAACTGTTACCCCAGCTGTTACCTATCAATAAAAATATTTCAAAGTTATTTCTCGACTAACAAGGATTTTATTAAATACATGCAAGATCCAAGATACCAGATGGCCACGTAATATCTAATTAGTGGATTAGGCATGCGGCCCGCGCGCCTCGCATCTATCCGGTGCCGGACCAGGATTGATCACGTTCGGGGAACATCGGGACACGAGTGTTGCCGAACGTGATGTATTCAAGGGGATTTAGTTTAAAAAAGTTTAGCAAACAAGCCCACTTCAGTCTATATTTATTTGATATTGTTTAAGTGATATAATAAAAGAAAATATAGAAAAATAAAATAATTTATGCATAAAGCATTGTACATAATACGCGGATATATTTTGGGAAAGTTTATTTCTAGAAGTAAACGTCCTTCGGCTGATTTGATTATGTTAAATATTAGGCATATTAAAGTACCATTATTTAGTGTCTAAATTCTTCAAAACGTGGTGATAGAGACTTAACATATTTTAATCATTAATGTTATATAAAGCTTCTTTCCAAAAGATATAAAATATATGAATGTAATCCTTTTATTACTAACCACTTCAATACGTTACTGAACAGTAATATTTCTGATATCTAATTTCTGACATCATCATCGAAGTCCTTCCTTCATTTAAATGCTAATATATTATAAACACTTTTTTTTTCTCGAAATCGGTTAGCCGACCACTTTTTGTCATCTTTTGTGCTCCCAAACGGAACAAAAACGCCTCTACCTGATTTTACCGTTACAATCCAACCTGGGCCATTGACATCTCCTTATTAAGACATATGGTTAATCTTAATCGATCATCAAAGCGAGAATATAATCTTACGAATCTCATTTAATATAAGAATATAGTAATAAACTTAATTAATCCAGCGGATGTCAGTTGAGATGGCGCTTACAATAAAACAACGTCTCACTCTGATTAGAAACACAATGTGAATGTACATAATATGTATGGTAATGAAATGAGCTAGCCGGCAGCTTTGTTTACACGCCACGTGCACGATATGTTGACGATATCATTGAACAGTTTAAATGATTTGAACACTTTTTTTTAAATCTGAAATAAAGATTAATGAATTTATTATCAAAATTCATAAGACAATACAAACGAAAGAGGGTGACGGTGTTATAAAGCTAAAAGATTAGATTAAGAGCAGGTACAAAATACAGCAAAGCTTTTGGTTTTGGTACATTTTTTTAGACGTATCATTAAGTAGTTTTAACACATAGATCGTAATCAGTGTGACTGGAAAAACTGTTATCTTAAATCTATTTACATTTAATCTAAAAATGAGTAATATGATTTTAGCTAACTTTTGTGCATTTTAAACGATGTCGTGACTCTTTAAAACCAAAACGCTAGCTTTTTCAACGACTGAAATATTCAGTAGTCGTATCGTTCTCGTAACGTAACCGTCTAGTCTCAAACTAAGCATGCTCTACGCTAAATGGAAATAATGTTGGTGAGTAATTAAGTTCTTGGCGGAAGCAACTGTGTGAGAGTGGATAAAAGAGGAGGTAGTCTGTGAAGTCATAAACACACGATTACTAAAGTAGTCAATGTTAACATGCTGACACCCTTTTGTTTTTCTGAGTGTGAACATTGTTGCTTTTATGTTGACGACATTAGGACATGGCACGTTATTTTAATTGCATGTTAATTTAGTCTCTGAGAACGTCGAACGGAGTTTGTTTAAGGAATAATGAAATTATATTTTAATTACTAACAACATGAGACCACTTTGTAAATGCAAAACGTTGCACGAGATTTCTTGCGTTGAAAACTGCACGATTTCCTGAGATATTTGTGTATGATCTACTTATTATGATCTGAAATTTTGACATCAGAATCAGTCTAGCTAGGCCTTCTTTTCACAATTAAAACAGACAAACATGCAGCTAGACTCTACTTAACTAGCTCTGTAAATTTATTTACTTACAGGTAAACCAACAGCTGATAAATTATATTAAAAAGTACATATAAAACGCACAAATAGAATATGTACATAAGAAACAAAGAGAAAAAAATTGTAAAAGAATACATGCGAAAAACCACTCTAGTTGAAACTACACAATAAACAAAAGAATACGAAGTTAAACACAAGGTGTTGATATTATTATGTAGTAAAGAGAATATCACACCAAAACAAATATTAAATCATACTTCATATTAGGCATACAATACAGCCGATGCATTTAACATGAGCAATGCATCACCCGCCCTGCTTCCCATAAATATACCGCGCATTAAGACTTATCATAACGCAACCATATGATTTATATTTTAGCCCGACCCCATTTGGAAGACCAATATTAGTTTTAGTTAAAAATATAAAACATGCGCAGTAGTTGGGAACTATTCAAAATTACAGTCTGCGTAGAACGGTTTTCATTATTCATTCGGGAATTAATACAATTTGTAGGATCAAAATAAATAGTCTTTTGCAAGCCTCAAGGAATCTTGAAAACAAATGTAATCAAAATCGATTTAGGGTTATCGGGTAAGATGTTGGTAACGATTTGGTCGGGTCCTACTAAGGGCGATTGTGTACTACAAGGCATTTTACTGTTTGGTAGTCCGACCTTTCACGGTTACTAAGCTATAAGCACTAGTTTGTGCAAAATCTTAAATATCAAAATGCTTTCATTTTCTGTTTTTTGACATATTTACGACGTAGTTTCCTTTTTACTTCACCAAAACTAAAACCATGCTAAACTCAGAAGGTTTCAGCGTGGAGAAGGGAAACGAGCACACAAGGTACGAGAGTCTGAATGGTAAGTGTGTACTAACACTACTAACCCATGGTAAAGTAGGATCAAAGACCAATATCATAGTTGTTCACAATCCCAAGACCGCAAATATTAACAAAACGACATAGAACCGAGTTTCCACAGTAACACCACGAGCTTTGTTTCCCTGTAACAGGATTGCGATCATTTCATTTGCATTTTATTCCGGACGCAAACGCTGTGGTAATTCAATCGCTGGATGTGTGCGAATTGATACCGGGGAGTAGGGTGGGATAGCAAACGTGCTGAGTTCTAAAATATTTTAGATTTTGTTTATAAGAAACTAAAAGGACAACATGTTTCACTGCTATGACCTGAACATCCACGGTACCAGAACAAGTGTATTGTCAAAAAAAAATGTTGATATTTTGAACGTCGGTGGAATTGAGAAATAGAATAATCGGATGGGGTGCTCATCGGTATTGCATTTCAACGATTAACTAGTTAGGTACTGCTAGATTCTTTAGTTTTATCCATCAAGACACAGATTTTAGCTTCTCATAGTTCGCCTACATTCGCTTACATGTAAAACTGATTTTAGGCATGTCAAGTAGAGGGTTCCAAAGTTCATGAAAAGAAAAATTCATGAAGGCCAAAGATTTAATATTGCCAATCAATATAAAATAAATAAATAATAAATATCAGGGGACAATGTCACACCAATTGACCTAGTCCCAAACTAAGCTCTAGGCTTGTGCTATGGGTACTAGACAACGATATAGATACTTATATAGAGAAATATATACTTAAATACATAGAAAACATCCATGACTCAGAAACAAATATTCGTGCTCATCACACAAATATCTACCCTTACCGGGATTTGAACCCAGGACCGCTAGCTTTGTAGGCAGGGTCACTACCAACTAGGCCAGCGCGTCGTCGAAATAAAGTTTAATTCATTCAAAACCCAAACGAAATTCTATGGAATTAAACGTCTTAAGAAGATTTGAAAATATAATTATAATTTGAATTGCGAGAAATCCATAGAAATAGGACACAAATCCACAATCACAATTGTTTACAAGTGAACGAGGAAGGGGAAGGGGTGGGGGTGTCATTCAAACCGAGGACGGAAATAGAGGCGGTGCAGCGCGGAAATGAAATATGGGGGAAATGTTTCGTGCACAACTAACAGGCAGCTAACGGTTGTGCTAACGATTAATGTTAGGTTGTATATAATTATTTAGTTAAATATAACTTTACACCTTGTTGAAAGTTATTGATGACATTGACTTATTTTCTTATTAATTGAAAAAGTCTGAGATGTTTTCATGTAATTTTTAGTAGGCGTACATTTTTAAATACAAGTTACACTATAGTAATTATTACTTGTCAGCTGTAAATTATTCATCATTATTATTTTCAGCATAGCCTGTCTATGTAGGCCTCTTTTTATTACACTTCAATCTCATCGATTACATTGTGTCTATTAATATACCATTTACAAATTTAACTTGTATTTTCTTCTGTACACCAAGATTGTCTCTCATATTAACAACCTTATTGTAGCAATCTGCATGCATCGCACGTTACGACCCCTAGATGAAGGATTTTACTCGCAAGGCCTGCAGCAAGGAAGAGCTCGTAAAAGTGCTATCGCCGCGACTTACAATCTATTATATTGTATATTATGCTCTCCTGGTCACGGACAGAAATACATAGTAGTCGAGAAATAACCAAGCTTCAATTAAAAGCACTTGGAGCAACCTTCCTTCATTACATGCCTGCATCTGATGACTCTGGGACGTCGTTAAGTCTAATTTAACCAACATTCTAAGTTTAAAATTCTTCAACGCAATTTCTGGAATAACCTACATACATTTTTGTAATTGAAAAGTCAAGGAATTTCTTTCAAATATGATAACATAGCTACTGCCCGCTACTTCTTCTGCGTGAACTTCAGAATTTTTACGACTAATTTGATTTCCCGTAGGCATATAAAATATTTTATGTTCTAATTCTCTAACCTAATCTATATTTGTGCCAAGTTTTGTCCTGATCCATTCAGTAGTTGAAGCTTCATTGAGTAACATATATCCAAACATCCAAACATCTCGACTTTCTCATTTATAGTTATTTATAGTTATTTTCATAGTGTTATGTCTTATGGTATTCTGGTTTGGGGTAAGGCAGCTGACATACAAACTATATTTGTGTTACAAAAAAGGGCCATTCGTTCTATTTATAATTTAAATTCCCGTGACTCATTAAGAGAACTTTTTAAAGAAATTGATATCTTAACTGTAGCGTCTCAATTTATTTACGAGAATATTATTTATGTTATTAAGAATTTAGATTCGTTCACCAAAAACTCAGATATACATAATTTAAATACTAGAAATAAAAATAAAATAGCTATTCGAAAATTCCGTGTCCGTAAAGTATATAAATCATTTGTTGGTCAATGCATTCATTTCTATAATAAATTACCTGAAGTAGTTTCAAAGTTACCCTTTCCAGCACTTAAAAAATATTTGAAAAGGTCGTTAATGTCTAAAGCGTATTATAGGGTCGAGGACTATCTAACAGACAAAAATGCATGGCCTACACCCGAAACTTAGTCAATAGTAATTTGTTCAAATGCAAAGCCTTTATCCTGCTTTTTCTTGTCTGGGGGACACCGTTGATGCAGGAAAACATATCGAAACTTTTATGTGGTCATCTTGCACCATCTTATATACACATATATAAGTAGGTAGTTGTAGTTATTTTATTTTATTCTTTTCTATCTTTCTCTCCCGTAAGATTTTGGGCATGTTTTCCTGCTGAACTACTGTTATTTGATATTATATTTAATTTAATACTTGTAGCTTTATATAATGCTAGATTAAGTTGTACATACCATTGTAATATGAAATATGTAATAAGTTTAAAAAATGACTGACTGCTGAGTTTCTTGCGGCGTTTCTTCTCAGCAGTGGTCTCCTCTTGGGAAGCGCTGGTAGTATCTTGACGTGTAAAAGTGCCCGTGCGGCCTACTTACTGAATAAATTTCTTTTATCTTTTTTGTCTTTATCTTTATCTTTTATAACATTAAGTAAGATAAGACTCTCTTACTTTTATTTCCCTCCTCGGAGTTTAAAACCTCTCATATAGCTATAGATGCTATAGATTGTTATTACCAGAGTTTGTAAAAACATCCATCATGCAATACGGAAAATACCGCCCTAAAATAGCCACTAGAAAATAAACAAATCACAACAACGTAACGGAGTTGACGCAGGCTGCAACCGGGGCAAATGGGTCGTAAAGAGGCTATCGCCTCCGCCGGCCATCTGTTCCGTATCATGCACTCCTGGTAGATTCCAGGACAAATACTAAATAAGGATTGCCTAAAATGGCCGAAACTCAAACAATTATCTTATAGTATAACAAATTTAACGACGTCTCAGATACGACAGTTTTCAAAGTATTGGCATTTATTTGGCAAGTCTCAAAAAGGGCATTTTAATCAAGATCTGTTAATTTATACGGCATTTAATCACACTTATACTTCGGTTTATTTCGGATGATCCCTATAACAGTTCTTTATGACATTAATATCTACCAAATCCATCAGATCAATCCAAGTGTGCTATATTTAATAGCTAAATATCATATTAATAATACTTTAACGACGTTACATAATACTACGTATAAAAATAAAACACACACATTAGAATATTTTGATGGACAGTTGCGATCATACCATATCATGATTTTTCTAGGCAAAGCGTTAATGAAGCTCCATTAAGTAGTTCAATCAAGCACTATCCACAAAAACATGAATTACATAAATACTAGTACGAAAATTAAAAAAGGTCACACTGTCATCATTAAATTTAAATCCGGATTGCGCGTTGTATAAAATAAACTGAGCTACATGATTGTCACGAGCGGGTCCTGGTGATAAATCAATCATTTCTCGATTAACATACACGACAGAGAAAGTAGCATAAATAAAAGAAGGGTACGGTATGCGGCAGAGACGCTTCGAGAAATAACACATGGTGTTCTCATTTTGGAGGTTTCTGAGAGTGTTCATAATATTGATTTATTATTATAAAATAACCACTGGTGTTATAAGCATGAGTTTGATCATTGAAATTACGTAGAAGCTGTCCCATGTCTATCAGTCAGTAACTATCAGGCTCTGCTTGCCGTAAAAAATGGTCTTGAAACTCGGTTACTTTCAATTCTGAGGTAAAATTAAATGTGATGAGTTTAAATTTCCATCGAGAGGAGTAAATTCGATGTTAGTGTGTGTGTTCGATGTGCGTTTTGACCACTTTAATTATCTCTTCAGACAAGGATCTGTTTTCTAAACTTAATTTTTAAGTGGGCTCACCACCTTGCCGTAAACTTAGTTGCTTTGAAAACTTCCTGGAACTCAATATTTAATCACCCATACGACTTTATTGACCTAACAAACTTTTCCCGCCTTTCTCTGCAGTTTGCGGCGATCGAGGCACGGGCGAAATTTATATCTGGTGCCGACCGGAATGCCAAGAGTCTGAGATCGGAGATAATAAAATATTTGAGAGCTCCCAGCCTAGAAGCTCATTTGCTTCTTCCTTACCTTTGCGTAAGCATGTAGAGTATTACCAATTTATCGGCATTTTTTTTTTTCTACGAAACACAAAGTGACGCATTAAAGCTAAAAAAAAGGCTCCCTATGTTTTCCCATAACGTTAGTAATCCTACTGTCACTTGCCATAATGTTTGTGGTAATAATAATCGTTTATCCTAATGATTACTTGACATAATGTTTATCGACCTATTTTCTCTTGACATAATGTTTTTGTTCCTAATAATCGTTTGTCCTAATGATTAACTTGACCTTTTATTTTTGCCATAACCTTTTTAATCCTAATTTCACTTGCAATAACGTTCTTGCTCCTAATTATCATTTATCCTAATGGTAACGTGACATAATATTTATGTACTTAATATTACGTGCCCGAATATTATTGATTTTTTTTTATCATTAGCCATAATATATATTTTTGTAGTCTTAACTCATTATAGTTTGGTTTTAGCATCTAGCGACATGAGAGGGGAAAGAAGGCTCCCCATAAAAGGGAAAAGTGGAATAAACCCTCCCTTTTCAATGCATTTTTTTCGGTAAAGTTCATAATTTGAGTTAATTATAATAAAAGCTTACAATATGCGACTGCTCCGGCACTGCGGGAAATGCATCCCCTCCGCCCTTGCGTACCCAAACGCAGACACCTGTGCTCGCCACCGCAGCTTCGGCTTGTTGGTCGCCTCCGGCGACCAGCCTCAGCCGCTACGGCTCACTCGATGTCTGCGTTTGGTTACAGCGGGCGGGGGCTGCCCTCCCTCCGCGCCTCCGACTTTTTATATACACTCTAGGGGTAGGGCAGACGTAGGACCACGTGGAATCGGGGTTGGCAGATTCTGTTCTGTGACCGACCCTTAATTTGGCAAAAATAAAATAAGTCGGGAATTCAATCCCCTTTTGATTTTGAATCATTTTCGCATTTTGTATGGAATTTTTTAGCTTCACAATCCTCTTAAGATTAGCAACTTACGATCCGTCAGTGTGGGTTACAGAGCTCTGTGGTCCAGGCACTCTCTTGTTTGTCGTTATTCACTTTTGCTTATTTTTTCAGTTTGTCGATCACTCCACATAATAAAGCGCAATCTTACTAATAAAATTAGCGTTGTTAACTTTTATGACATTCAAATTTATGACTAACAAAATTAGGATATTAAACACTATGGCGGCCACCATTATGACTAAAATGTTTTAGGACAATCGATACATTATGGGAATTAAGCATTACTGTGTACTGCATTACTGAACATTATGGCTAACATCCATTATGACAAAAATGTTATGGCAAATGACTTTAGGACAAACGATACTATGGCAAAAGAAGGAACCCCTAAACAAAAGCCAGCCGTGACGTAGTGGTTCTTGGTAAAGAAAATAATTTATGTGGTTAGCACGATTATTTTTAGTATATTTACCCCCGTATGTATTTAGAATACTTTACTGTATAAACAAAATAGAAACAAAATAGACGGAAACACAATTAGGTAAGTATAGTTGAAATACTTAACTAAATGACCTGTTGCTTGTAGTTGTAACACATCTGTATAGACCGTTCGACATTCCATATTTAACATTTGACGTAAATTCCATATTAGCTTAGTACACAACGACATGCAAGAGGTCATTTACTCAATTTCTTCACCTATATAATGTATGTATATAATGTATGTGTGGTATGGTTCCTGAGTCATGGAAGTATGTAAATATTTATGTATCTACGTTGTTTCCTACCCTCAGTACATTGCCTAACAGAACAATTAAATAGAGCTGGGATATGCAAGTTTAATTTAAAAAAAAAGGTTTTTATGAGTTTCAAGATACTAGTACGATTTCCAAAACGATCAACTCCATTTTGTCTCCATGCCATCTTGCAAACTATCATCGACTTCAACACAATCGTTCCTGATCAGGATCCAAACCATCCGAAAAATCTGACCCAATTCAGCCGTGATCAGATCGAAAGGGGTCCTCTTTCCCGCCGTTCTGTTAAACGCATTGTCCTATTTGAATCTGAATGGAGGTCTGTAAAAAATGGCGTCGAATTGTGCGTAAAACGGGGCATCTTGGCCGGATATTTATACGGCAGTAAAGTGTATTTTTACCTTCTTTGATCCTGCTATTGCCGGGTTATTGATATCTTCCTCTAGCAATTAAAGTCTGGACACACCGGTTTACTATCATTAGTCGTGTTGAAAGATACCGTATGTTTTTTATTGCCGAGTATATTTTAACGTAGGGATGTAGAATTATTTAATTGGAGTTTTTCACTAAGACAAAGCGCTTAGGACGGCTTTACCATAACGTTTGTTACGTCAAAACCTTAGATAAAACTAAAAGCTAATATTTATTTTGTAGACACAAAAATGAAACATTACATTCTTTGGCTGAATTCATCGTGAAAATAGCGTTAACGTTGCTCAAATATAATTTACATAGTACAAACACGTAACCACATTATACTGGCTGAGTACCAGCCCACCTTTACATGAACCTGCAATCCCAGACCGCAATTAGTAAGGGTTCGATCCCACAGGAGCCATTATTCAATTCGCCGCGTTCGGTCTGGAGAGAAATGGGAACTATCTGTCAACTGGTGGAACCTTGGATTTTTTTGCAATGAAGCTTGTTTTCAACAAGGTCACATAAAAGACAGATGGGAAAAGGTTGAAATAACCTTTAAAATTGTATGTTTTGATAATAAATTCCTGACCCACTCCAGCTTGACAATATTTAAGGGAAAAACGACTTTGGTGGCTGTCAGCCGAGTGATTGGCGCAAAACTAACAGAACCAAGGATTAAAGGATTGTTGATATAAAATGAAATAATCACAACATAACAAAAAACAAATATTATCTACAAGTTATTTAAACTATTCCCGAGTATTTTTCAAACAAAGACATTAACTGTGTTTGACAGGGGCAGTTAGTAGTTATTCCTATCGGAGTATTGGCCGTTTTCCAGGACTAAAAGTGCTACCTCTGAATTCTGGACAAGTTTTTAAATGTACCAAGTAAAATACCAGTGTAAATAAAGATTTATATGAACCGCCGGCGCCTGCCGGTGTAATGACTAGCATAGAGGCATTCCATCTTAGTCCTCAGGGTTGGCAGCGCATTTGCAGGCTTAGGCTTGCAGTCTTGTGAATGCGAATGTCTATGGGTCACAGTTTCCACTTACCATCAGGTGGCCTGTGTGCTCGTCAGCCTTCCCTATGCCATAAAAATAAAAAATAATAAAAAATAAAAATGAACTCTTCACCTTACACTGTGGAGATTTTACAACAACCCGTTACGTAATTCAAATCCAGCAAAAATACTGCCATATCATTCATTCAAATACCGAAAGCCAAATTGCCGGGCCCAAGCTGACTGTCCGAAAAGTTTCGCATCCCCGATACAATCGCACGAGTTTCTACAGTAAGAATCATTTTCGCATACTCCGAATAGCTTTTTCCATATAAATTGCTTTCGGATTGGTTTCTCAGAAATTAGCTCGTTGGCGATCCAGACGATTATCACATTTCGGTGTAACATTACTCGGATAATTAACCATAATTTTACTGCTATGGCAAATTTGTGAGAGTTATATCTGATCGTACGTGAAACCCTCTGGCAAGACTTTATATCTGTTACATTAGGGTTGAAATTAATAAGCAAATTTTGCTTAAAACGGGGTCATTGAAATTCGTTAAAGTACCTTTAAAACGTTGTAAGTGCTCATAAAGAAGGATGAATTACAAGAACCTGAATTTATTATAATAAACCCAACTATAATGTAGAGGTTGTTTTACATTCTAACAATTGTTTCAAAATGACAGACAGAGGAACTTTTAAATAGGATATTGTTTTATACTGCCACCTGATTGAAAAAGGCAGTGTTAAGGAATATATGAAATTCATTTGCGCATATTGCCTTTTTGATTTTGACAGCTGCATTACAAGAAGATTATTCTTAGACACAGCAGCAGACGGCAACAACTTTATTCATAACATTTTATTTTATTAAAACCAGCTACCCAAAACACTTAAGAGTCAGCGTAATTGGTATTTATTTAGAGAACACTTTCAACGACTTTCTAAAGGCAGACATAAATATCCTAGTGATGTATCGGCTTGTAAGAGCTTTTAAGATTAAAATAAAACGGGAGTTTTATGGTTTGCAAAAGATCGAATAACACTTTTACTGATAGCTTATTGACTTAATTAGACACTTTTTAATAGTAAAATCAATGGGTACTTACCTACTTATTACTTTATCGAAACATCTTTCACTGAACGTATCATAACGCAAAATTTTCATTTCAAAGTACCTATAAGATATTTATCGCCGCATGAGTTTTTCGTAATCACGACTCTAAGCTAAGCCGACCTACGTAATTTATGTGTATCAACTATTGCCAACGTAAACATCGTTTTGGTGAAGGTAATATTACATTTAAAGTTTTACAAATATGTTTTATCACTAGCAGTAGTAATTTTACTTGACATTTTATGAATTCAGAAAGCAATACTTATAATGAAAGCTACATTGTTTTCAACATCGCCGATTGTCAATGCAAGAACAATAACGCGAAAGCTTCAAACAATGAGCGCGATTGAAGACCATCTGACCACTGAGTTAACAATGCAGACAGACAGGCGATATGTCATTGTGTTGAGACAATATGGGGAGGACTATGTATTGTCTTTGTTGGAAAACAGAAACGCAGAATGAGCTGCAGACAACAACAATGAATTTGTTTTAAGAGTGACACGTGCTAAACCAGGCATAAAATGATAAAATAAAAGATTTTACGAGAACCTTAAAAAAGGCTGACTGGTTTCCGATGTGTTGACTACTCTTGGTTTGTCAAGAAACAAAACAATCAATAACCGGAAACCATTTTAATCAATAAAGGCGAGATTCAGGCGCTGGTACGACGCGACGGCGCGTTACTAGTCACTTGTAATTCGTCTCGGGCAAGACCTATGCCTTAAACATCTAGAGATCTTAATAGAGCTATATATAGCTTAATACGGCCCAGGTTTTTAGAAATATAAATAACCTTAAATTGTTTGCAATTAAATATCAGTTTGAACTAAAAGTCAATGACGAGCATTCTATGATTATTATAGATAAAATAAAATAAAAATAAAATAAAAAAACATTTATTGCCTTAAACAGATAGATACACACACAAGAGAAAAAGAGAAGAAACAATTACACAAAGACTTAAAATATCCAGATATTAGAAACCCTGACATACATCATCACACATTCTTGAGTACATTCAATCATCCAAGCATTCGAGCAGTTAAATTTAGAGAGAAGACACAGTTAAGATAGAAATAAAACTAAAATTATTATTATTAAATTAAATTATAACATCACAAAAACACACACAAAGGCAAAGGGCTCGGGCTCAGCAATGAGCTGTGCTTGCACACAGCGCTGATTTTCAGCCCGCGCCGGCTCATTGGGGTAAAGCACATTAATAGTAGTAGTAGGTAGGGCATTTAAATTTAAGTTTTACTTGTTTTAAAGTCTAAATAGTCTAATTAGCCATTAACACGATAATGAGATAGGAACAAATTACACAACTACAAAATAAATAAGTATAATAAATATCTAGGGCTGCCTGGTTCGGTGGGTTTTACTTTTGATACCATATTGCAGGTTTTGTTCAAGTTGACGTTCTAGAATAAGTCTCCGTATCTTTAATCTGAATGTAGGGATGGACATGTTATTCGTACGTAGTGGGGGCGGAAGGTCATTCCAAATCTTGGAGGCGGCAAACCTAAAACTACCCCTAAACCCCACGGACTTGTGTTTCGGTATAATTACTTTGTAAGCGTGCATGCTTCTCACTCCACGGTCCTGGCCTCGTTGGGGCCAGACAAATTTATTATACAAATATTCTGGTCGTTTAGTTCTTATTATTTTATAGGCTTGCACAGCAAGATGGGCTTCTCTTCGTGCTGCCATTTTAAGCAAGCCCTTTTTGTTTAGGCAAGGAGTAATGCTCGACCGCTTCGGTATGGCGTAGCAGAACCTGGTGCATGCATTTTGGACGCGCTGTATGGCACGCGCAGTTTTTGAGAAAAGTCTAGGTCCGTACACAGTATCGCAATAGTGGAAATGAGAAAGAACCAGAGCCTCCACAAGTACTACGCGAACTTTTTCAGACAAGTATTCTCTTATACCATAAAGGGCTTTCAGTCTATAAAATGCAGTTCGTATTTTATCAGTTACATGTTTTTCGAAACGTAACTCGCTGTCCATCATAAGTCCTAAATTTTTTACCGTTTCCACGGGTTCTATGATTTGTTGATCTATTTTAATAGTCGGATCCCTCTCTTTAACTTTCCTGACTTGTGCAGCCGTTCCCAGTATCATGTATTTAGTCTTAACAGGGTTCAGAACTAGAGCATTTTTTCTAGACCAGTCATATATTGCATTCAAATCTCTGGTAATAACTTGTTCAGCAAGTTTTGTATCCTCGTTATTGAAGGAGTAGTAAACCTGAGTGTCATCCGCGTATAAGTGTAATGAGCAATCTTTGACACAGGTCAAAAGGTCTGTTGTAAACAAAATGAATAGGATAGGACTTAAAATTGAACCTTGGGGCGTGCCCTTTTTTAAACTTTTAATTTGTGATCTTGTGACCTCTCCTTGATCATTTTCGGTCTCTACAAACTGGGTCCTATTGTTAAGGTAGGATTTAAACCAGTTACAAGCTGGTTCCGAAATACCGTAGTAGCTCATTTTGGCAAGTAATAGGTCCGCATCTAGGCAGTCAAAAGCCCGAGAAAAATCTAACAACACTAGAATGCTCGCGCGCCCGGCGTCAGAGGCAGCCAGTATCTCATCCGTGACGTTCGCGAGGGCTGTCGCCGTGCTGTACCCCGTGCGGAAACCCGACTGTATGTTAGGTAGTATACTCTCATTTTCCAAGTACCTCGTCAATTGTGTGCAAACAACCCTTTCCATGATTTTAGACAATACAGGGAGAATGCTGATCGGTCTTAAATCCCTATATTCATCCATAGAAGCGCTTTTAGGGATAGGTTTCACACGAGCACGTTTCCATACCTCCGGGCAAGTACATGTTTCGATGGATTTGTTAACCATCAATGTAATTATAGGTAACGTGAAGGGCAGGGTCATGCGCAGCATGTCAATAGTGAAACCATCAAAACCAGAAGCACCCGTTTTTATGCTATCAATGATTTTCTGGACATCATTTTCATTAGTATTTTGGATAGTGAATTCGCTACTGGTAAATTTATTGCTTCTGAAGTACTTTATTGTATCATGTTCCACCTCCACGCCACCAGGGATGTCCAGAAAAAAATTATTAATACTGTCTGGATTATTAAGATGCTCGGGTATATTTGGTACAGGCTTGCCACCCACTACCGTATGACGCTTCAAATGGTTCCACATATCAGCAGGCTTTCTGATATTTTTATTCACATAAAAATCAAAATAAGCTATTTTTTCTCGTTTTAAAGAAGCGTTTACTAAATTACGAAGACTCCTGTAGTATAATTTGTGTGCGTCAATGCCCGTGGTGCGCGCCCGTGTCTGCGCTGAATTTCTAAGCGACATCATAAGCTTTATGTTATAAGTGATCCATGGATATTTTTTATCGTTATTGCGTACTCGTTTATATGGGGCATGTTTATTAAAAAGGTTTAATAGAGCCTGATTAAATTGCTTAACTATCTCGTCTATGTCTCTGGCGTCAGTGATACCCTTCCATGAAACGTCTCGTAGATCATTTGTAAAAGCGTCTCGATCTATTTTGTCCAACGACCGTCTATACATGTACCTAACAGGATTGACTGGGCTTAGAATTTTAAATTCAGCAACAACAAGGGCGTGGTCGCTAAGCGAATGATTATGATAAACACGAACATCTGAACACAAGTCAGGCGAATCGGAAATTATAAGGTCGAGAAGTGTACTCGAGTCGCCATGAACTCTAGTCGGGTCCTTTACTAACTGTTCAAAGTTTTGTTGTGCAAGAAAGGAAAGGAGCTCACGAGCTGACGTTTTATTTGGCTTCATGAGATCGACATTAAAATCAGTGAGTACAAAAATATGGTAGATGAGGCGAATCAAAAGAAACTGACCTAGCTCTACAAAAAAAAGTACAGAGGCTTTTTTTGGACGGGAAAATAGATGTGTTTTGTACTTACACGTAATATTATTCATTAAGATGAGGTACCTATCTATCTATCTATCCTACGAAACCAATTGACCATTGTTGATGATTTATTGTAAATCCTTATTCAACAATTATTTTGTTTTAAAGTCATTTAAAAACACATTTCAAATAACAAATAGATTTAATTATCGATGTAGACGCTTTTGCTATAACAGATGTTTATTAAAACCAGAAAAAACAAGTTAGAGAGCCGAAAGTAAACAATAGCCGAAGAAAAAAAACGAGCTCTGGTTTAGGGTGGCGGCGGTATTTAAAAAAGCTGGGATCAGGTATACTGAGACCACCCTGTGACTGGCCAATTTTAGTACGCTTTGGACCATGTTCGTTGATATTTTAAGTTAGCTGAAAGTGAATTTTAGTACACAGGTAGGCATCCTTTTATAATTAGAAGGTAAATAAAAAAAATGTTACTCAATTTTACGTCGTAAAATATGTCAATTTTGTTAAAATATTTGCTTTAAATAATCATTATTTCTCCTTTTTTATAGTACATCATATACCCACCTTGCCTTTAGGTTTAAACATTTCTTATTACTTATTAGGGGTGACATGATACGCATCACAAACGTATGTAGGTAGGAATATTTAGGTGTTTCATTAATTTTTGCTAGTATTTTTATTATTATTTAATCATGCATAAAAGACGATATTTATTAGAAGGAAGGGTATGTCTGCTTCATCTGTTAAGGTAAAAATGCTTATTCTACTTTACAATTAAGCAAAGCTTTGATCACATTCTATGCTTTTGAACCGTTTTAAATCAAATCAGAGTTAAAAACAAAAATCCTTAATTTTTCAACCTTATTAGTTAATTTATTAATGACCCATATTAAAAATCGGCCGGATCACTGACAAACGAACGACACAACCGGCCATTTAAATTATACAACAGTGGTCTTATTAGCCGGACAACAGCAAGAATTCTTGGCATCTATCAACTTACACTAAAGCTCGCATTCCAACGAAAGCTCTCACGTTACACAACAACACAAACACCTTACATATATCACAGTAGACAAAGTACAAACACTTTAACAGAGTACACTTTGATTTGACTACACTCGCGTTTTGTTTATAACCAAATTTTCGTTCGAAGCGGCACGACCGCTCTCTCTGGAAGTTCGTTCCCAACTGAGTAAGTGCAAGGCGTCTGAGAACTCGTTCCCTAGCGAAGCCTTCACGCTTGCGCGGGCGCACAATGGAAACACGAGCGCACCTGTGTCGAGTATTGCTATTTTTTTATAGGGTTGATGACCTTAGCAAATATATGGATGATATAATGTAACCTTTGCTGATGAGTTAAGGTCTGCCCGCCCGGTTATTCTTTTTGTTTTTGCACATAAAGAAGTTAAACATTCTAAAAGTATAACTAAAAACAAGTAGCTATGTCAACTTAAATAAGGCCGGTTGTATCTAATACACTAAATCTAACGTCAGTTTATGAACTTCATCCAAACATATGCATTGTTTTTGGAAGCCAAAATACGCGTAGGTAAGCTGCTGAAAAGTTAAGAAGCGGCAGAATACTGAAAAATGGAGAGTTCTGTAACTATACATACAGTACACATACTCGTATACGTGACTTGACGATTAAACATGTTATGGAATCAATACCCACGTCAGAACGGGTTGGGAACTTCACACACAAGATGGTTTTGCTGAAAGATGTGCATTCGCTTCATACCTACAGCTTTCCTTAACAAAAAAGCCAATTTGGCACATATTGTTCAGATTTAAGCTCACATTTAGCTAGAGAAATACTTGACTTCTATTTGGTTTATTATGAAAATAATTTGTATTTTTAATGAAACGTGTATTTTGTATAAAAATAAATTAGGTACTTACTTCCTTTTTTCCACGGCTTTGTTCGCTACGTGGTAGGAGATACACAATGTCTATTTTGAAACTCTTTATTTAACCACCAAACAAAAAAATATTTACAAGTAACGTTGATTTTATATTAGGTAGAAAACTTACATTACATAATAATTTCGTATAAAGACTTATAAGAACACACAAACATTGCAACAAGTAACATTGAGCTTTGCAAAGAATGTCTGATATTCAAATAACTGAACATAAATCCAATAAATTAGTTCAAACAGCTAACATCGGGTCCTATTACACGCAGCGAGGTTTGGAATGTCCCCTCTCCATAGCATAATCCCCCCTCCCCCTTATACCACAAGGTCACGCGCAGTGCAAGAAAGTCGCATACCGCTAACTGCAAAATTGCGGTTGTGAAAGCTCGATGAAGTAACAGTAAGGCGCGTAATAAAATAATCAATTAGCCTTTAAAATTACGATGTTTTACAGTTAGGAATAATTAAGGTTAATCAGTTAGGAATAAATAATGTGTGCGAATGTGACCAAGACTTTTTTTAAACAAAAAGGAAACAATATTTTTGGTCTGTTTCCGGAGTACTCCGTTGTTCTCGGACTCACAAAAAACTTTTTAGTACTATATTTAATGAATTTAAATTAATAATCATAAAATTATTGTTTTATCTGACTACTTGAACGGTCATGTAATTCAGGTAATCAAAGTGGAGCACCGTCAGATTTTGCAGACTATATAGAGGCAATCCCAAATTGGAAAAAATATCACACCATCTTTATTAACTTTCCTTCTTCTTTAATAATGTTGGAAGGGGGATAATTTGGGATACGGCCGTTTAAATGTGTGTTTAATATTATTTACGGACCCATAATGATTAATTCATGTTAGTTTTGAACAAAACTGTGTCGGTATCAAATATAAATTTTGTAAATAAACAAGCTGCTATGATTTTTATACTTATTCCAAAAGCAAATATGTTTACAATTATTAAAGTGCCTACTTAAATAACATAATTGCACCCGTTTTAAACATTCAAATAATGTCGTAATTAAGTCATCTCACCTTATCATCACACAATGATCCAATTACCGCACTAAGCCTCACTGACGATGCTACTTTATATACCTAGATCTTGACGAATCAATTCGCTGCGCCCGCGTCTCGAAAACTGGTCTGGGACGAGTCACGAGTCACGACTGTCACGACGTCATACTAGGGTCCTACTTAGAAAATAGACATTCTAAGTTACATCTATCTCACTCTTAAGACAGCTTTAAATGACGAGAGAAAGGGATGGCGCGTTCTGAAGTTTTGAATTTAGTGCTTCTTAGTTACCATCCTAGTTTTGCATTGAAAGTAGGCAAGGAATGTCGCTTGAAAGGCAAATGACAGATTTATTAGTCAACCTACGTTTAAAAAGGATTTTGGGAAATCTTTATGAAAAATTAATAATGACAAAAATATATTTTTTTGGAAAATAAAATTGTTTCCTTGGGTCTTATTATAATATACAAATGAATCCATTTCATGTAATACTCGTACGGACTTTAATTGTTACGCCACTATGGAACCCTGTCAAAATGACAGCGTCAAGTGACGAGATAGAAATTACATGGGAATTAATCGTAGGTTTTATAATCACAAGGTTCCATATTGGTACATCAATTAAAGTCCGTGACCGTACCTCAATTAAAATATTATATGAATTATAAACAAACCTTACTTTTTGAATGAAATTAATTTGGCCAGTACCGGTGACAGACGGGTTTCTTGTCAATCGTTTTGGTACAGAACCTTAAACTGCTCAAAATAGAGACGTCGTACTTAAATTACACAAAAAAAAACAAATTGTGAATATATCTACTTACGCCATTCGTATTAATACTTGTAAGCATACGCAAGAACCGTATGTTTTCAATATTAAGGTTGATAATTCAGTACTTGTTAAGGTTAACGGGGCCCGAATTCTTTCGATCCGCTAATGAAGCGGAGATAATGCACACGAAATCGGTAATAACGTTAGTTACGACACTTTGCAATTCTCTGGATTCGTGTGAGATTTATTACTTTAGCGCTTTTAAATGTTTTTCGATGTAAAAATAAGCAAAGATGGGTCACTTAAAAGCGAATTAGTGGCTGATACTGGTACTAGTGCTATTATGTACACTGATTAGGATTATCTTTAAATCTAAATATAGAAAGAAAACAATCAGGGCTTTAACAAAACCTAGTGCAGTTGACCAAAAGTAACTACTTTAGGCAAACGTATCACTCAACATACTTTCAATTTACGAAAACGCATTCGTATTTTAGCTGTTGTATAATTACCTCCATATGCTACATTAGCCTATTACATACCACATAGGTACTTATTATATTCTGATGAAGTTGTGACCACAAAAAATACTGCAGTGGTTAGTGCTTTCAAAAAAGTGGTAATGACTTGTGCGTTTTTTTTTCAAGTTTTCTAAATAGTTACCTAATACATTAGTAAACCGGCTTCAATATTACAATAATCAAAAATTCAAAATCGTCGCGTAATATCCTCTATTCATAATTTCTCATAACTTATACACTCTGAAAATAAATTACGACTGTGCTGTAAGTCGTTGGGTAACAGACATGTAGAAAGTAGACACGAAAGCCTTAAGGTCAAAACACAAGAATTCGTTAAAAGAACTCAATAATTACCGAAATTCTCGCGTGCACCGTGTCAATTACCGATGTGTTGGATCAAATTTATCGGATACGGGTTTTAGCAATCAGGAATTGGATGCAAATTTCACTAAAACCTAGCTAATTTAAAGGCAAATTACGCTTAAACCACAAGCATAAAGCGCTGAATTAGCTCACAAAATTAGGATTATTGGCTATTTGTCCAAACTGGGCTTTTTGTTTGCCTTCAAAATAGGCTCTTGTTCAGTCTACTGATCAGGACTATTATACAAGTATATAATAGTTACCTTCATATAAAACTGTTCCATTTCTAAGTGACTGGCTGATTGACAGAAATGCATGGACTAAATCGACGATACGAGAAACTAAAAAAAAATAAGAAGGAAGAAATACCTAGGTACTTATTAAAAACTATTTTGGGAATTCATCAGAAGAATAATCGAGCTTCAACCAATATTTCTGGAGATAATCCAATTCCCCTAACTGACGTAAGAAACTACAAATGTTTAAAATCAATACGAGTTTAAAGTAGACTCACTATTTACCTTGCCTTGCATTGAATTAAAGAAAACGTTCCGCATAAAGATTACCTTTGCCTACTCAATTTTATACCTCACGAAACACAAATCGTAGAATAGGGGTGTGACCTACTCTCTTAGTGACATCGCCGCCCAACTTGACCGGCAATCATTATTTGAGCTGTGTGTTCCAATCCACATCGTTATGTACATACCTTATCTCCTGTACAGATGGGCCCTTTCGGATCCACTTCGACCCTGTAAGGTATTCTGTGGAATTACTACCGTCAGCTGGTTGAAAATGCAAGATTATACTCGATGTTGTTATTTCTTTTCTGTACGTAGCCATCGGATAAAGTTAGAAATACTCATTGGTATTATGACACCACGGGTTCGGGTCTGAACTCACTCAAAGCCATTGATGCTCCAACGTTTTAGATACCTACTGTCTGGGCAGAAGTGGTGGCTTGTGAAGTCTTCTATAGTAATTCTGGAGACCAGGACCAGAACCAGCTCCGAAATCTGTTTATCACGCTGTATGCTCACCGCTGCGTAATGTTTTCGAGCCTCCAAATTAAGTTGTGATGGCCGAAGCATTCACTAACGAAATGTTTCTTAAAGGAATAACCCCTCAGAATAAGTTCAAATGCGACAGGCGGCATGTCTGCGAGTTGCAGACGAAGTTTAGGCGCAATCATTGCTAGTGCATTGAGTGAACAGGCCTGCCGACTGGGTGTGGTCTAACTTAAAGGAACGTGACCATTTTTTTAATTTAATAAAAAAAAGCTAGTGAGTGAGCGAGTCATCTGATAAGTAGTGAAGGAAACTTAAGTGATCCTCTGCCCACCTTAGAAGAATGCTTGTGTGTAAATATTGGTTCGCGGGCCTACAAAAAAATAACGATATCAAGATACTAAACGATACTTGGCACATAACCCAAAAATAACATACTAAAGAGGTCGTTGGGAATACTAATAAAAAAATGTATAAAAAAACAAAACCTGCCTACAAAAATGCAATAAATAACTTCTTCTAAAATGGTAGGTAGGTCAGTCCAACTGTATTCGGCTTTTGGTTTAAAATATTGTGGGACGCTGACTTCAGTTGGACTGACCCACCTACCATTTTATGAGAAGTTATTTCTTGCATTTTTAAAGGCGGGTTTTTGTTTATTATACATTTATTTTATTTGATATTTTTTAGTGATCCTATGCTGCTATACGAGTAAAGTCCCACTTCTCAATTAATGAGGAACTAACAGAAATAACAATTCAAGCTCGCCGCAGGCAACGCCGCGGATATGTCATACTCATATTTAAACCAAAAGGTGCTCATAGCCGCTCAAATATCTTAATAGAGATATCTTATCGCCACCCTTCAAATAGGTAATCGCTATAGGTGTGCCTATAATATTTGAGGAGTTCCCTTGATATCTCCAAGCTCCCATCATCAGATTCTGACGTGTTGACAATGGGAACAACCACAAAGTATACTTATTCAAACAATGAAAATAATTTTCAAATTGGTCAAGTGGTCTCCGAACATACCTAAAAAAAACAAAGATCCGGACGAAAAATTAAAACCTCCTCCTTTTTTTTTAGTCGATTGAACATGGCAAAAGGCCATCAAGCCAAAAAGAATAGAAGTTTGAACTCTGAACTGCACAACAGTTCGAAAACTTCTATAGAGCGGAAAAAACGGTAGTCACAACACCCGGCCTAAGATCTTACCACCCAAGAATCCATTAATATTGGATGTTTCGTTTATTTATAAATAAGTATTGTTACATTAAATTACATGCAATAATGAACCTAGGTAACTGCTTTACGAGTAAACTATTAAGAAAACTTTTATTAACCTTGCACCACACAATAACCACTACACCCGGTGCCACAATACCGTCCAATAGTCCGTGAGGTAGCCCTATCGAACCAGTTCCAGAAACATCCCAAAACCGTAAGACAGTATGCGCATATAGATTTCATACTCTTGTACTGTCTTTTCTCTTGGACAGCCTCCTTTTGTATAGCCAGGCCTACAGAAATTACCTCCCGATTGTAAACGGTATGAGTTGCTTATCAAATCTGTTTTGGAACAATCGTTCGCTGTTCAGGATACATGACTGGGTTAACGGTGATATCTAAAATGGAATCGCATACTTATTACGCTCGCAGAATGTTTATTTTTATGGTGTTTGCAATCCGCATAAGATATGGTTATTCTAAGATATGACTATTCGTTGACTTACTTGAGGCGTGAGATAAAACCACACCTATTTATAATATTTACTCGTAGTTCAGACCTTTATAAACAGAGGCCTTTATATTCTATGAGAAGAAAAAAAATAGCAGAAAAAAGTTTCCAGAAAATATCAAAATTATAAAATAAATTTATTGTCTATGGGGTTTATTTACCTGATCTGACTTCTCAGTAATTCCAGTAAATTTATAAATAGCAATCGAGTACTGCGTAGAATTCCTTCGGATCTGCTAAATACATTGCACATTACTCTTTAACGTATTGAATTTGTCGTTGATTTTACCTGTGAACCAAATTAACCTGACCTCTGGACTCGTGGCAACAAATAGGATTAGAGATCAATGTTGGTTGGTTGCTAATTTATAAAACAGGCAACACTATCCTATTTGAATAAAACATGCTGCTTTACAGATACCGCATAAGATAGTTTTCAGCGCTGTAGTCTACAAGGAAGCTAATTTGTTCGCACTTGCCAATTAAAATATACTTGCTTGCACATAAAAAGAGGTTTAAATACGGTGTTTAATATTATTTGCAAAACAACAATAATTTGAATAGGTTAAGGGTATTCATGGGCCCATTACCAATGATATCTTTTCATATCATCGCTTCAAGAAAATAAGTAAATGTCACAGTTAGCATTATTTTTAATGTTGAGAAATAACAATTGTGCAATGTTTACTTTACTAATTCGTCACGTTACCAGACAGTATATTTAAAGATTCATAGCCTGGGTTTTTACTCTATCAGTCAGTGGGTTAGAAGGTCAGTCTATAATCAATCAAACCAGACTAAAGCTGGGTACTGACCAACGTTACGCGGTGTAACGTAACATGTTACACAGCGAGCATTCATGCAGTCAGTATGTAATTGCTCGCTGGTTTCCCCGAAACACTACGTACTGACTGCATGAATGCTCGCTGTGAAACATGTAACATTACACCACGTTACGTTGGTCATTACCCAGTTTTATGAACTACATTGACGCCAGAGCGTGAGCGTGTAAAACCTAACTATAATAGTGACACGAATGGTCATTTTTAATTCGTAAAATAGTAGACTTGCACACAATACCTACAATTTCATGCCCAATCGTGAAGATTGTCTTTATTTGGCGATTAAATTGGATCGCGTGGACTA
This sequence comes from Acleris sparsana, assembly GCA_923062465.1. Lineage (NCBI taxonomy): Eukaryota > Metazoa > Arthropoda > Insecta > Lepidoptera > Tortricidae > Acleris > Acleris sparsana. The sequence continues at coordinate 14,995,009 of OV281293.1, forward strand.
AAGTTGGCCGAATAATAAAATTCAAGGTGAACATCAAATGCAAGTTAAAGGACGTAGAGGTGTTAGACAACCAATATTACGGTGAGAGAAAAAAAACTCAACAAATGTCCCCTCAGTTGAAGAGCAGTTTTGTTAGGCGAGAGACCTACGGCAATTTTATGTGGAGCTGACACCAAGTTAAAGGCCAACGCTGCCCGTGCCCAAATGCCCGTGTGAATGTGTAAATTAACAAGCACATTGTGAGCAGATTCAAGATGAATTACTATTGAATATGTATGTTCAACCCTCACCTGTTCAGGCGTATCAGTTCTGAACGCGTGACAGTAGTGGCGCGCGGGCGGGTCTGGCGCAGGCGGGGGTTCGCCGCGCGGCTCGCGCGCCACGAATGCGAACAGCGAGCGCGTGCTCTCACACTTCGCGAACGAGATGCGCCGGAGTGCGTGGTACATACGCACGCTCTGAAAATTACATTTACTTAGCTAAATCTTACTAGATATTTTATGTAAAAGTTTGTATGTATACTCAATCACGCCAGAATGGCTAAAATTTTCTTTCGCGCGAAAAAGCTAGTAAATAGTAAAACCAAGTTTTCAAACAAGTTGTTTATGGCCTTCGGACCTGACTTAAGTAAATTGTATTATGGCTGATGTTTTATCAGCGTTAAGGCATATCGATTAGCACGACCAAAATAGGTCTGTTGATGAAATACACCTGAAAGCAATGATAACGGGTCAATTTCTATGGAAATTCAATACAAAGCGACCCGTTTTGACCCGACACCATGCACCATCTCACGAAATAAAAAACGTTGCATTCTACACAAGTTATCACCAATTTTTTTTAAGTGCACTTTTTCTTTTCACAGTATAAACGATATTTTTTGTAATGTTATGATAATAATGTACCTGGTCTTCTGGGTCGCATACTTTGACGCTTGATAGTGCAACGACCACCACAACAGGGACCGCGCACTCGCTATCCTGCCAACAAACAAACATTTTCTTTTAATACCGTATTTAGGTAAATAATAAATTTAAAAAAAAACTGGGTATAATTTGACACCATTTGACCTAATCCCAAACTAAGCTCTAGGCATGTACTAACAACTACTTAGTTAATATTCGCGCTAATCACACAAATATCTGCCCTTACCGGGATTTGAACCCAGAACCGCTAGCTCCGTAGGCAGGGTCACAGCCAAGTAGGCGACGGTAATTCAAACTTATAAATAACGCGAGCAGATTATATATAAAAATGTTTTACTACTAACAAGCGTAGCGTCAGATCGTAGTTCAGATAAATCTTAATCTCGAACAACCTTTTAGCGAAGTAAAAATATACCAGAAAAGGTTTTTTCGAGAAGGCTAAAGGCCAAAAGGATAAAGTAGAAGGAATACAAATACAAAATACTCGTAGCGGGAAACGACTCTTATAATACAGCTCACGAAAAAAGAGACATTAATATCAATGCACACAATTAAAACCCGGAAAGAGTAAGGTACAAAGTACAATAATACGAAGAGAGCAAAATAATAGGCAACAGGTCGCAATAAATATGAAACAAAGAGGACTATTAAAAGCTTCCCAGCACACGCTGCCTATTTACATTGAGAGGCGAGCGCGGCACCGGCCTCTTCACAAATATTGTGGAAATTTTAATGAAATCGAGGGAGTTATTATTTTCCGAAACAGTACACCAGGGACGGGATTCAAGGCGGTAGAAACCAATTCGTATTTGACGTGTTATCGTATTTTCAACGTTTTAGTAGGTCTTACTTACCTGACAGTAATGGCGGACGAATTAATAACAATACCATAAAACGTCAAAGACGATATGGTTTTTACCGCTTAGAATTAAAGGCTCTGATTATTTTCCTGCTAAATAATTTAAGATCATCAATGATAAAGGATGTCGATTATTTTGTTGCTACAATATCTATCGAAGTCAGTACAGTAAATTGCTGCTCCAGCAATACAACACTGTCTAGTCTATCAACATTATCGTAGATCTTATTTATTTAGTCAACATTACATTCTTTGTAAAATTTACAACAAAACCGCCACTCATTATTAGCATCCTGACAAAAGAAACATTTCGCTATAGATACCCTGGCTCGCTTATCAATAACTACTGAAGATACCGCCCTACCCTTGGCTTTGTTCATGATACTTAACTGACCAGCGACCATTTTTAGCCAATAATTGAGTGTCTTCTTTCTTTCTATATGTTCTGTTTCCCTTTATTATGGTAAATAAACGAATTTCTTCATTTTTAACACCAGCTTAGATAAGAGCAGTCGCAATGTTTTTATTCAGCCAGCCAAGCAAAACGTTAGACTAATTCGTATGAAAAACGGTCGGCCCATGAAGAGTTATCAGCCTTCCAACGATTTTGTCACTGCATGCTGATTTTAAATTATATTTTTTTAGTAATAACCTTTACGCATTACCAATAAACATTTGAAAACCCTGTCAATCTTCAATCCGATACATTTGTGTGTAAGCCGTCTCAGACCGAGGGACCATTGTGTCCGGGATGTAAGCAGGCGGTTTAATCATCCCCGCACAGGACTGGATTACTCCCCACAAAGAACACCATTATGATCCTGATGAAAATGGTAATCCTTCAGTTTTTTGCCGGCGCAAAAGTTTTGATAGTAACTACTGCTGTGCAAAATTGCTTTGCCTTTTGACTATTATTTTTAATAAAACATATCGCCTTTGACCTGTTATGGTATTGTTCAGGCGTCATTCGCCCTTACTGTCAAGTAAATAAGAGCTATCAAAACGGTGACAGTACGATGACAGATTAAACACGATATAGTTTTTACCGTGTTGAATAGAGGCCTAACATAGGTGAATATTGTTTTTTTTTTTGATATGTCATAACGACTTTTTTGGATTTCATCTTGAAATATTAAAAATGTACATATAAATTATTTCAATGATAAGTATTTAATTATATACGCTTTGTAAAATTCAAAATGTTTTGTCTTCTTTGAGTTTTGACACCTTAAAAAAATACATTGACACAAAATGTAAAAGTCTGTATTTTGTAACTTTAATCGTAGCATAGTCCCAATGTCCAATCTACATTTTTTTTGGAAACGATTATAGATTTTGAATACCCAATTGAAAGTTGACGATACCTGTCCAAAAACTTCGAACCTAACCCACCCGAAAATTTAATTCCATCTTACGAAACCCTACTGGATCTTCTGCCAACGTAAATTTGCTCCACTACCCTCATTACGATTTTAATTAAGGCGACCCAGATTGTGACCAGTAACAGCCACTCTCCTCTACCTGCCCGGGGGACTTTTTAAATCTGCCATCCACATTAGTTTGAGACCAGAAGAACGCCTGATTAGTTGCGGAAGGTTTTAATTAAAGTGAGGTAGAGAGTCTGTATCTATACTCAAGAGTAATCAAAGGCGGCCACTGTGGTTACTTATTTGTACTTACAGTGGCCCGATTTTATTTTCTTTGAGTGTTAGTTTTCTTTGCTTTGCTATGTATTGTAAATGAAAATATTATTATGTGTCAGATACGTCTTTTGGGAAGGTTTAATTAAAGTGTAGTAGTGAGTGTATAGCTTTACTCAAAATTAATCAGGAGCGGTCATTGTTCGCTCTTTCTGCATTGTAGTGTATCATTAATTGTGATATAATGTGGATGATAGTCGTATGTGAAAGATACGTCTTTGCGGAAGATTTTAATTAAAGTGAGTTAGAGAGTTTATAGCTATGCTCAAAAGTAATCAAAATTGGTCACTTTCATACTTATTTGTATTGACAGTGTGTGTGTGTGTGGTGTTTCATTATGTTTTAGTATTAGGTTACATTTTAAAATTATGGATGAGACGTAAGAACGCCTTACAAGTAGGCAAGAAGTAAATATGTACAAAGTTGTTTAAGACCTCCGTCAAGGTCAAAGTTAAATAGTAAATCTGTGATTCTTATTTGTTTTTCATCGAACTAAACATGTTTCTAAGTATGTATGTTTGTTAAGACAATTGTTAATAGATTATATTATAAATATTAGTTAAATGTCAATAATAAAAAAAGAGATTTTCGGGTTACCGTTAAAAGTGAACATTGTATTCAGCCTAACAAAGTAAACGGTTCCAGCCGAAACTGTTATGAATAAACCTTAAATTTAAAGCCGTTTTCTTCTCCTCTGTGTAAAACTCGTCTAAGTATATTTAATAAAGACGCCCACACTCCGCTGGGAACACTTAGGTTGCTAGAGCAGCTGCCTCAAATTGCAACCTTAACGTTTCGCAAGCTTGAAGTTCTCAAAAGCAAATGAACATAAAAATTCCATCACTCAAGGTGTAGCACCAACGGGGAGTTTCAGTTATCCTTACTACTTCCCATAAAGTCAAACCTGATAATCCATTGACGCATACGAAGTAGGAGCACTCATTGGAATTCTGGATAAGCAGGCGTTGTAAACCGTGATGCGCGAAGATATCGCCGCAGTGTGTAATGATGGAGGGTAGCAGGACAGTTTGTATGCAAATGGTGAATTATTTGGCGTGTTCGTGGCGATATTGCGACCTTGTGGGGCTGAGCATCATTTGAGTATGAGATGCGAGTGCCAAAACGAATGAGGTACTTAGGGTAAGTAGCCTTACCATTTATAATTGTAGTATTTGTAATATGGGTCCAAGACAACGATAAACATAAGTAGGTAGTTAAATTGACAAATACATTGAAAACATCCAAGCCTCAGAAAAAAAAAACTCGCTCATCACACTAATATCTGTCGTTACCAGGATTTGAACCCGGGACCCTTAGCTTCGTAGGCAGGATTAATCCCAACTAGGCTAACGAGTCGTCAAACCACTCGCCGCATTATCACTTTGAGAAATTCACTAAGCATGCTTAGAGGATATTGAAAAAAGTTGAAACCAGCTTTATGACCTTTAATAAAGGAAATTTTAACATAAACAAAGTCTATAGGATTCATTACATTAGGCAGGACTCAGAATCTTACCAAAACAACTTCCTTTTTCGGTCTGCTCACTTGATTACTCCGCGGTTTCGTATTTCTCCGCGAAGTTCCAAGAGAAAAACAAAATCGGCGGACAATTTGGACAAGATTGTATCTGGCAAAAATACTTCGTTGCAAAGGGATCTTTGTTCCGTGCACGTAGAGTTTTAATAGTGTAGAAACGAGTAAAAGATACGACCTTGAGTCAGTTTTCTGTGGAAATGTAAAATGGAAGATGTTACGAGCCTCGCAGGGACTGTGGCTGAACGGGGCGACCTATTGAAACTGCGGTGCAAGATATACAAACCTTATCCGTACCTTACCAATTTAAATTTGTGAATTTAGAACATATTTTTCTAGTTTTTTTAATGTAACTTGGCATTTTAACTTTATGCATCTGAAACAAAGGAGAGGGACAATCTCGCACAAACCAACCTAGTCGTAAACAAAGCTCTAAGCTGATAATTCATAGCAACGAAATTGGTTATAAGAGTATTGCCTTATTTATTTCAGCAATACGTTCTGTAATTTGTTTTTTTTTAATAATATGATTACGAAATGTATTGGTTTTTCACTATAAATCTATCAATTTCCTCACTATCCTCTTCACTATAGTCACCTAATTGATGAGCACTCTGACCTCCTTTACTCATTCGCTTGTGTGCATTGGCACGAAAGAGATAAGCGAAAATGTGATCCACATGACTTGACAGAATCCGGCTATTTTCTATCTCCGATAGAAAAACGATAATGCACAACAATCTATTGGAAATCATTATTGTAAAAAGACAATTCTAATCACAGTTTTGAATTTACGAATAAAAAACCAAAGAATAATATAAATAACTCGCTAAATCTAATATTAACGCTGTCAAAAAAGGAAAAAGCAATCCACGTAAAGAAATAATGAGAATTTTCTATTCTCCCGTTGCGTTGGGCAACTTATGGAACTCTGCAGAAGACGAAGTTGCCTTCTAAATGTTCCGTACCGTAAGGTTAAAGACATGAAAGCAGCGTAAGATAACATAACTTTGGTTCCAAATGTAAGTTAGAAGAAACTTGAGCATCAGCTATAATTATTACTTTAGTAGGAAAACTTTGAATTATTCATAATTTCTATGAAAATGCTGCAAGGTTAATTTAGACTATTGACCTTTTTGTTTAATGCTTTGGGGGATACCGATAACAAGTCAAAGAGGGAGACAGTAGCATCGATTGACGATATATTTAATCGCTGTGTAAATAGTAATTGGTGCGTTGATATAAATTTGTACTTTATACTTCGACCGAGCACAGTAAATTCCTCGAAAATATTTTCTTATTTTCATCCACAGTACAAGTCGTAAATTCGCGATCCGATCGAGCGCAAACTTGGCGTGTATTTGATAGAATTGGCCCAGGCTTTCCGAAAACGCAAAAATAATGAATTCTCAGCTCCCATTTCTATTTCGGTGGCGTTTTTAGCCGCAGTGGATTCCCGCAGTGCGTGGACCAGATGACACGTAGCAAATAAAGTGGATGCCTAAGTGTTTAGTGATGCTTGTCCATAGGGATTTGGCGCTGCAAGCCGTCAGCAACTGCACAAATATTGATATTTTATAATTTAATAAATTCGTTTTTACTTTTATAATTTATTGTGTATTCTTAAGTCTTAACAAATAACCAGGGATTGGAAATACGGTTCGATATTTACGTAATCTTTGGCGGCGGCGTTGTTGTTCAGTTATATCTAGGCGGACTCAATTTTAATTTATTAATAAAAATACCAAGATTTCTGAACAAATAAATTACGCCACCATAAATCCATAATTAAGTATTTACCTACAATAACTATTTGAAGGTATTTTCTATGTATAGATTTACGAAATGTTATTTAATTTACCGATAACTCATCTAACCTAACCTAACGAAGTTTGAGGAGCAGATTTGACGGAAAGTTTTATACCTCATGTAAAATAATTACGTCTTAAAATTCTAACGTCTTGTAGAAACTCGGAATCCCGGAATTCTAGAATTTATATTATTAAAATAATATTTTTAAGAAGCCGACGCCATATTATATTCGCTTAACTTTTTGCGGGATTTCGCCAACTTTAGGTAAATATCGAATTTCCGATCCCTGCAAATAACTTCTTAATATTCAATTAAAAACTGTAATTGCGTCCTCAAGCATCCCAACTGATTTCAATATAATCTATCGAAAAACCACCTTTATTAAATTAGCACAAGATTTATTTAAACAAACCTTTTTGGAATCGAGTTTTCTGGAACTACATATTATATCCTAATTCTTAATTGTTTTTTTTTACATTGTATACAGATACAAAACTACACGTCGTCACGAGATCTTCTTGCGTCAGAGGTTTAAAAATATTGCCATTATATATAGATATTTAAATATAGACCTTATAAAGAAGAATATAGTGTGCCAGTTCCCGCCACAAGTGTGGAAGTACATCAAGTTCACTTGCGTACGGACTCTTAGGGGCTGCATTAAGGAAAGCTGCAAGGCATAAGTGATAGCGAAAGTAATTATTTGAGACAAAAAGGAAGGAGAATTGGCGAATTTAAATAATTATTTTGACATTAACTCGTGCCATTTCAATTTTTAAGTTTGAGTTTTGCGACGATTCAAACTAAATGCTTCTTTTGTTTTTCCTTGAAAATGGTTTTATGCCATCTTACACATTGAATGTTTTGTAATAGTAAGGTAATATTATACAAACTTAGGCCCGTATTAATAAACTAATCTCAAAAATGACAGTGTTCTATGATTTGGCGTTTACTTTGACGTATCTTGTGACGGGCCTCATGGTCAAGATGAGTTTATTATTACGGATCTTAGGCCCGAGTTAATAAACTGATCCCAACTGTAATGCTCGTCTCGAGATGCGTCAAAAGTGACAGCGTTCTGTGGTTTGGCGTTTACTTTGACGTATCTTGTGACAGGCCTGACAGTCAAGATGAGTTCATTAATACGGCCCTTAGGCCCGTATTAATAAACTGATCTCAACTCTAATGCTCGTCTCGAGATGCGTCAAAAATGACAGTGTTCTATGGTTTGGCGTTTACTTTGACGTATCTTGTGATAGGCCTGACAGTCAAGATGAGTTCATTAATACGGCCCTTAGGCCCGTATTAATAAACTGATCTCAACTCTAATGCTCGTCTCGAGATGCGTCAAAAATGACAGTATTTTATGGTTTGGCGTTTACTTTGACGTATCTTGTGATGGGCTTGACAGTCAAGATGAGTTCATTACTACGGCCCTTAGACTGTTAAACTCAATACAGATGTAGTAAATATCCATAAGATATCGTAATTTTGTTGCATACTTTATAGTTATCTTGATGGGGAGTTCAGTACTTCTGCTAACTGAGAAAGTTAGATATATTTGACTTTATCCGACCTTACGAGTATCCGACAGCCTAGTATGTAGTTAATTGATCATACAATGGGCCTCTATTCTAGCCGGACAAAACCATATTGTCTTTGACCTGCTACCGTATTTTTAATGTTTTAATAGCTCTTAACACCTCAAGCGCGATATTTACGCTCGTTATGATTTCACATAGTCGGTTAATTAGTGATATTAATCCAATATCGCTGGCCGCTCATTCCTCACTCCACTAAGTGCGAGTCCATTAGAGGCTGTAGGAGTTCCGCGCCCATTCACGGCGATACGCGCCGATCCCGATGGAAGATTGTCGCCGGTTTGCAATAGGGGCATGGGGTTTGATGGAGGGGGGGGGGGGGATCTATTGAAGCATTTTGAAGGTGTACTTTGACTTCAATTCAAGTTTCAGTATGATTTTCTATGAGTAGAAAAAATCTTCCTAAATTCTGCTCTTCACACGAGGAGAGGATTTGGATAGATAAAACTTTATTGTTTTTTGTGGTTTTGCTTCGCTTCAGTTTATGTCAGTTTTTTAAAATACCAGTACATAAATCAGAATTTATTACTTATATTTAAATACCTTCAGTGACAAATTATATGAGTAATAGTGAAAACGGCATAACCAATATAGTAGTTAGTAGTGTTTGAAATTATCGCGAACACCTGTCTGTCTGTACAGACAGACGCTGCGGGAGACATTGTTTTATAACTTCGTGATTTCATCTTGAAGGCCATATTTAGTATTACATTTGTCTAAAAAGAAAAAAGCAACACGGCGGGAAGACAGAGGCTCGAGGAAGAAGCCTTTAGGATAAGATATAAAAGAAAACTACTAAATATTTTTCGTACCCTTATACACCTAATCAGATAAATAACGCATAATTTGCTTTGTGACTGCTAACAGGTTTTAATATCAATAGCACCCTAAAAAAATTATATTTTTTACAATGATAAGGTATACGAGCACTCAGACCACCTGATGGTAAGTGGGATCTGAGATCCAAAGACATTTGAAGTCTCAAGACTACAATCTCAAACTGCAATCCTAAGACTTCAAATGCGTTGCCAACCCTGAGGACTGATATGGAATGCCTCTACGCTAGTTGTCTTCTCTCCTCACCGAAACACAGCAATGCGAACACTGCTGCTTGGCTGTGAGTTAATGGACCCTGCACACCACTAAAATGTACCGAACCATTGAATTTAACGCTTACGTGTAACTGAAATATGGAACCACTGAATCCCCCAAAGGGGTAACCTATCAAACCTCCTCAATACTTAATGCACCGGCCAGTCGGAGCGCAGTCAGCTGCATACTGCATTTTCAATTCCCACTTTTGTGTGCAAATGAGTTTCGTCTGAGTTACATTGAAAATATGAAGTGAAGCTAGCTATTCTGCATCCAAAAATACCGTTGCGTTATTTTTTTAACGCTAAATGAAACAAACACATTGTATTGTTTTAAACAGTTGTATGTATGTATGTAATCTCTGTATAGCCCATAAAAAATTACAAAACATATTGTATCACTATAGATAATGTACAATAGGCGAACTTATCCCATGGATCTCAATCAATCAGTCAATAAATCCAATCAAATCCAATCCAATCCAATATGTTAGTCTAAGTTTTAAGTTATATTTTTCCAATTAATCTAGATAATTTTATATTTTATCAACACTTACCATTTTTTTTGTGTCACTGGGTGAGTGTTGGTTCTTATGTTACAGGGTGATCCTAATTTAATATGCAGCTGCGTCTAGCATTGATTTTTTGAGTATAAAATTGTTCGTGATACTTAAGTATGATTTTCTGTCTAAGTTAATTAAAATAAAATTAATTATAATAATTAATGTAATAATTTCTAGAGATAATTTTACTGTTTTCTTCATTTTTTCCATTTAACAAATAAGTAACAGAAAATGTTTTTTCTAGATAACTTTGAATTCTGTAAACCTTGTCTCAATTATTATATTACCAATGTAGCCAACATTGGTAATATAATAATTTAGGGTTCCCTTCATCTGGCATAACTTTTTTGGCATAATTCATCATTTCGCACAATCATCATTTGGCATAAAGTCTTTTTTTCTGAAATCGTGTACTTTTCAGGATTATTTAAAATACCATTGCATAGAACCCAATAGGTTAGGTTAGGTTTATTTTATGTCAATCCTGAAAAGTACACAGTTTCAGAAAAAAAGACTTTATGCCAAATGATAATTGTGCGAAATGATGAATTATGCCAAAAAAAATTATGCCAGATGAAGGGAACCCTAAATTATTATATTACCAATGTTGGCTACATTGGTAATATAATAATTGAGACAAGGTTTAGTGAGTTAATGGACCCTGCACACCACTAAAATGTACCGAACCATTGAATTTAACGCTTACGTGTAACTGAAATATGGAACCACTGAATCCCCCAAAGGGGTAACCTATCAAACCTCCTCAATACTTAATGCACCGGCCAGTCGGAGCGCAGTCAGCTGCATACTGCATTTTCAATTCCCACTTTTGTGTGCAAATGAGTTTCGTCTGAGTTACATTGAAAATATGAAGTGAAGCTAGCTATTCTGCGTCCAAAAATACCGTTGCGTTGTTTTTTTAACGCTAAATGAAACAAACACATAGTATTTTTTAAACAGTTGTATGTATGTATGTAATCTCTTTATTGCACATACAAAATTACAAAACATATTGTATCACTATAGATAATGTACAATAGGCGAACTTATCCCATGGATCACAATCAATCAGTCAATAAATCCAATCAAATCCAATCCAATCCAATATGTTAGTCTAAGTTTTAAGTTATATTTTTCCAATTAATCTAGATAATTTTATATTTTATCAACACTTACCATTTTTTTTGTGTCACTGGGTGAGTGTTGGTTCTTATGTTACAGGGTGATCCTAATTTAATATGCAGCTGCGTCTAGCATTGATTTTTTGAGTATAAAATTGTTCGTGATACTTAAGTATGATTTTCTGTCTAAGTTAATTAAAATAAAATTAATTATAATAATTAATGTAATAATTTCTAGAGATAATTTTACTGTTTTCTTCGTTTTTTCCATTTAACAAATAAGTAACAGAAAATGTTTTTTCTAGATAACTTTGAATTCTGTAAACCTTGTCTCAATTATTATATTACCAATGTAGCCAACATTGGTAATATAATAATTTAGGGTTCCCTTCATCTGGCATAACTTTTTTGGCATAATTCATCATTTCGCACAATCATCATTTGGCATAAAGTCTTTTTTTCTGAAATCGTGTACTTTTCAGGATTATTTAAAATACCATTGCATAGAACCCAATAGGTTAGGTTAGGTTTATTTTATGTCAATCCTGAAAAGTACACAGTTTCAGAAAAAAAGACTTTATGCCAAATGATAATTGTGCGAAATGATGAATTATGCCAAAAAAAATTATGCCAAAAAAAATTAGTAACCCAATAATTTAGTATTGCAGACCGTTTAAAAGTTAATACTTAAAAAAAAACGTACAGCATTTACATATGAATCAGTCGTAGAGTGAACTAACAAATCTAACTTTAGGATCTAAACACGTCATTAGAGCCCATTATCACTCCATTTAAGTCACAAGGGACAGCCAGCCTCTAAATTCGAGTTTGTAGTTGACCTACCACGGAAACTACTAACTACTAACTTTTCTTGTTACGACGTAGTTATGACCTAAATATTTTTAATAAATAATAATAAATAAATAAATGTTAGGGGACAATGTCACACAAATTGACCTAGTCCCAAACTAAGCTCTAGGCTTGTACTATGGGTACTAGACAACGATATAAATACTTATATAGAGAAATATATACTTAAATACATAGAAAACATCCATGACTCAGGAACAAATATTCGCGCTCATCACACAAACATCTGCACTTACCGGGATTTGAACCCAGGACCGCTAGCTTCGTAGGCAGGGTCACTACCAACTAGGCCAGCGTGTCGTGTTTAAGTGTACGATGAGCCAAAATAATAAGTGAGAGTAAAACATCGGTGATTATTCCACCACAACACAGATGTTAAAATGTTAAAAGTACAATACACGTTAAATATAGAATTGTCATCTTCGCCAATAACTAATTATAATCGATTAAAGTGCCCAGTTACACGGAATAATCTACAGTGTTAGGTATTAGCATGTTTGTTTTGCTGATGGTAGGACCTTGTGCAGGGTCCGTCCGGATCGCTAGCACCATCTTATCCATTAACCTACCGCCAAACAGCAGTGTTCGCATTGTTGTGTTCCGGTTTGGAGATAAGACAGCCGGTGTAATGACTAGCTTAGAGGCATTCAATCTTAGTCCTCAGGCTTGGCAACGCATTTGCAGTCTTAGGCTTGCAGTCTTGTGAATGCGAATGTCTATGGGTCACAGTTTCCATTTACCATCAGGTGGCCTGTGCACTCGTTTGCCTTAACTTTGCCAAAAAAATAAAATTACCGCTGAATTAGTAACTTTGTAAGTTTTACGTCTAAACTTATATTGGTTAGGCTAAATATTGTAGGCCAACAATATGGTTTGATTTGGTATGCTAAGACAATCCAAGTGGTAAAGTATTTTATATGTTCCGTGGTAGCATGGTTTAGAAATACATCGATTCGATTCGATTCTAAACAATATGCATTGCATTCTCGCTATCGAAATTTTATAGGATTGACGTAAGATGCCAGATGGTCATGTCGTGCTTATATCATTTTCATAAACTTTGAGTTTTCGAAAATCGTTTACGATAGAGAATATGTATCTTGTCTAGGGTCTCTAAACTCTATTATTGTCAAACTAGATGGCCCTGTTGTGTGCCTAACAAAGAGTGACCAACCAGCACGAAATATATGAAAACGTCGTGTGTGTTTCACAACAAGCCCGACATCAATTCTGCTCCGAACTGTCACTTATCTAAGCCCTCCCATTAAGGAGTTAATCTCTGAGCCTCGCGGGGGTGAGGTAGACAACTTTGGGCAGGAGGGGGGAACAAGGTGACACGTTACAATGGGAAAAGTTACGCAATAACTGACTTCAAGTTTTACGCACTAACTGCACCATTATAAAGGTAGCTAATATACGCGAATGTGACTCCTGAGACTCCGTTATAAGGCGCTGGAGGACTGAAAAGGTATGTTGGTGAGGTTTGCAGTCTTTTTTCTTCCGTCAACTGCGTAGATTTATTGGTGCGCATGTTTTACGGGAGTTCTTGTTAATCTGAATGCTAAGGCGTTTTTGTTAATAACCTGTTTGGTGATGGAGACGTATTACCGGTTGAAGGACTGAATGATTTGTGAGAAGATAATTAGGTAAAGTTTGTTGGAAGTTATTTATACGTGAAAAGAATATAATTGAACAGTAATAGCAATAGCGTACTAAAAATATATATTTCGTGAGGTTAATTCCAAGGATGAATAGACGAGAGAGGGAAATAGGTATGTATGTGTGTGAGTGATACATATATGCTCTTGTCGCATAAACATATTGTTGAGTTTGAATTTTTGTTTTATATTTCCGTTAGTGATAATAAAAACGAATCTATATCAAATGACAATCAACTGATAAACCAAATTGGAACAAAATTTTGAAATATAATTTGTTTTGTTTTTGTATTAAGTACAAAAGTAATTATTCATGTAAAGATTTTAAAAACTACAAAGATCGATAACATATTCAAAACAAACTTACCAATTGCTAGCAGCTTATTTTCCAATATTACATCCGACTATGAACTACGTATTTGTAAAGTTAGTATTCAATCGGCGCGAGGCAAACCGCGCGTTCGGTTCGGCGTGTGGGACGCGACTGCCGCCCTTGCCGCCCTAGCCGCCCAAGAAGGGTTCTAGTAATGTGTTACTAGGAAAAACCATAGCATATTTAGTTTTGTGGAATTGAATTGAATAACCGCGGTTACTTTTCTATAGTTTTACTCAGCTATGTATAATTGTTGCGAATTAAAACGTTATGTCATTTTATGACTGTTCAAACTTGACTAACCGTTTTAATACAACTAAATACATCAGTCAAGCAAAAATACGCACTTTTTATTATTATTTTTCTTCTTCTTTTGACCTGACTGCGGCAAAGCCAAAGCTATGTCCGACTCAATGTTCGCTCGTAACTACTAAACGGCGAAACCGATTTTAATAAAGTATACGTGGTCAGATTCGTCTTAACTACTAGAGTGTCATAAGCTACATTAAAATTATTTAATGTGAAATTGGTGAAATGAAAAATATGTACATGATGAGTAACATTATTTTGACGACATAATCCAAACAGCAGTTGGATTTTTTTAAAGCTTCCTTTTCGTTAGACTTGTTAGTTTTTGGATTTATTATAGCTATTGTGATGTTGGAGCCAAATGTAATTGGGGGGAGCCTGCCGTTTCGTCAAAATATCTTTGGTCAAATGTATCATTTCCCAAATTTTTCATTTGCCAAACCAATGTTATACAATGTTTTCAGAATTTATTTCAGTACCATCGTGTAGAACCCTATGGGTTAGGTTAGGTTAGTTTTTATAAAACCCTGAAATATTTACGGTTACAGAAAACAAAGCAGTTTGGCAAATGAAAATTTGGGAAATGATACATTTGACCAAAAATATTTTGACGAAACAAAGGTAACCCGTAATTGGGACCTAGTAAGTAATCCTGAAACAACTCATAAAACGAGTTCAATAAAAGTTTTAGTTATTTCATTAATCATTTCTTTCAAACGGAACGCATTGACTAACAATCGTAATTACTAACGTACCAACTTATAAATACAAATCCCTTTTATTTTTTGTTAGCAAAAACCCAATTTTATGTCAGACAAACAACATAAATCACGAACAAATCGAGGAACAATATTGGCAACCTATAGACAGACAGCAAACAGACCGCAGCTGGGTGTTACCGATCGTTTTGCATTACATCATCTTTGACACGATATCCATCATGGGAACTGGGAACATAATATTCACAAACATTTTGGAACAACATGCATGGGAAGGAACAATGTGTTTTACTAAAATAGTAAGTCTGTATTCTACACTGTATTTTTCCTATTATCATCTACGTATTATCATCGTTAAACTTATGACACATTTAAAAAACATTAAAAAATAAAAAACAAAATTCAAAATTATTTTTCAACAAAAACACGTAATGTATGTTCTAAGGGAAAACCCTCCCTGTAAGAAAAATAAATGCCTGTGTTGGGGGACAACTCTCTTCTTTAGGTAAATTGAGGTAAGTACAGTAGCATCAATGTATCTATCTACTAGATTATTATTCATAAGTATCTTATGAATAAAGTGCCTAGAGATATTCTGAATGATTACCTAATTACATTCCCTGTCTCATCATAAGTTTTTGTTTCGTGATGTGGTGTTAAGTGAATATCTAGTACTTTATTTATTTTATTATAGAGATGTGAGGATTTTATCTGATATTGAGAGCTAGCAAATTTGGTTCTAATCGTTTTAGGTAGCTTAGCTATATTCGCTATTAGTGTTTTTTTATAGTTTGGATTGTATGGCAGGATCTTGTGAACCGATAAAAGTCCACACAACATGAAAGTAATGAAGGACCAGTTAAAAACAATACTAACAATGTACCTACAGCTACTTCTGAGATCAAAAACACAATGTATAACTAGGGTAGAAGTACCCGTTTTAGCCATGTTAAGACCGGTTTCGGTTTTAATTGATAGGTACTCATTTCAACCTTAAGTGGCGACAAACGGTACTTTTACCGTACTGGTAGTATACATGTGAAAAAAATCACGTCTACTGTTATTGCTATTTACAAAAAACGAAGCAACTGTTTCATGTCATATATAACATTAATTAGTATTCGCAGTAGCTACACTAGTCATAAACATAGAAGTCCGACTTCCCTAACCCATTTCTAAGTTTATAACTGCATCATAATGTGCATAGCTAACTAGTTAGAGAGATGCAGTTGCTTCGGCCAACTCACACGGTTCTATGGTAACACGGTGCTTTTGTTTCCCGAACAATGCATAGCTATGATAAAATCAAGTTTTATTACGATACGTTGAAAACAGCGTGCTAAGGAGATTATCGTGTTGTTTTTAATTAAGGAAACGGGGTGGGCAACGTCTATCTATACTAACTTTGTGCAAGTTTGTCGAAATGGTTTGTCAAAATGGTAGAATGGAAACACTTACGGTGAGACTTCGTTATCTGTTTGATGTCATAGCAGTTTTTCTCTACAGAAGCTATGAACTTGGTATTCGTCACAGTCGTAAAGGTTTCTTACCCGCAGTTTTTTTGATACAAGAATTATTTAAATAATTTTGATAAGATTTTTAAGGTCAGAATGGGTAGGACAACTTAATCTTCGCATTCCTAAATATATTTTGTATTGTTTTTTGTTACCTACGTACTTTTTGATTTAACCCCAATATAGTAACAAAGGACTCTAAATACACTCGGGAGCAAAAATAACGGGCCAGAGTGCGTTTTTCATACTAAAGAGGCTATTTCAAAGCCTCGGTTCCTCGCCAGGGAATGCTTTTAGTGAAATCTGATGATGAATACCTCGAGCATCGATACAGGACTTCCAGAGTGCCTAGGATACCCAACTGAATGAATCTGCGGTTTACGCCAGATTTGTGCATGTTCAGAAAAACATCTAAAATGGCAATAAAATGTAAGGAAATCCAAGTGCTGACCCAAACTCTCCCGCTGTGGTGTTAACTGATTATGCGATTAGTTAGGTATCTTAAGAACTTTTGACCTCCTCTATGGAACCTCGTAGTATCCACCATTAAAACTCATTCAAAACAACCCCGGGCGAGGAACAAGGCTTCGAAATAGTCTCGTTTGTATGAAAAACGCACTCTGACCCGGTATTTTTGCTCCTGAGTGTATTTATTTTGGGTCTCGTTAGTTACAGAAAAATAAGCAAGTTGGCAAAATGAAACAGTTGGGGAACGATACATTCGGCCAAACATATTTTGGCCAAAAGGCAGGATACCATTTATTTTAGCCCCGATAAGAAAATGATAACGGTGAAAGAGCAGACGTCAGCAAAACAGCCATCAAAAACGATTTTTGTGGCCAAATGTTGTTTTCATGTAAATATATTCTTTGAGGCATGGAAAAAGATGCACTTTTCATTATATTTTTACTTTATTTGTGAATTTTTGGAGCTAATGGCCTGAATTAAAAATCCCTGGACACTCCTTAGTTTGTTCAAAACTCCAAATAACTTCCTAAATATTTACATACAAAACAAGTATTACCTGCTTGCATAATCAATGTCTAATTATTTTTTTACAAGATTGGTTAAAAGAAAAAGCTTAGCCTAAGGCATGTTTTTATGAATTTTAATTATGGAATAATTACGCTATGTCGTCTTCGAAATAAGAATTCCATTAATTATTAATTAACCAACACCTGAAATAATAGACGCGGAACTTTTTAAAAGCCGGTCCTGTTTTCAACATTATCTGTACAGTCAGAATAACTGTACAAAATGGGGTGTCAGTTTGGAATAAATATTCTCCCTCCTACGGAAAAAAGGAACATCTACTTTTAATAAACCTTGATAGGTAATATGCTTCTATGAATTAATTTCACTTGGGCCTTCTCTCCGTACGAGGGCAGTATTGCAAGCATGCGACAATATTATAGTTGTGTAGACTTATTCTATTTTAATTATAATCTTATCGCTTATTGTTACCTGACTTGTACAAAATTAGATTTTTTAATCCAATGAAATCTTTTGTAAAGTTAGAAAAGTGCTTATTAACTCGACCGTAAACGCAGCCGAGTGTCAAGTTAAGTAGTTAAGTAAAACCTAATTGCATTGGCTTTTTTAAGGCATAGTGAATGCAAACGAGCCCACAGGCTACTTGATGGTAAGGGGATCCATAGCCATTTGCCGTCTCAAGACTACAATCCCAAGACTTCAAATGCGATGCCAACCCTGAGGACTAAGATGGAATGCCTCTATGCTAGTAATTTCACCGGTTGTCTTATGCCCACACAATAATGCGACCACTGTAACTTTGCTTGATTTTACTAGCTACGTGATACACTTAGGCTATGTCCACAGTGAGAAGCGGCTTGCTTAGGGTTTAGAGATTAGCGAGTCGCCTGGCGAGTAACGAAGTAAAACAAACAGTCTAGAATTTTTGCAACCGCCCACACTGCGCGCTTGGTGCCTTCGCAAGTCCCCCAGCGTGTATCTATGTCAACCAACATGTTGGTTTTTTGTCTGCTGGCGCGAGAGATTTTACATGAAAAAAATGGAAGAAATATTAATTGTATCAGATTTTAATACAGAACCTCTGTAATAAATATGTAGTAATTTTAAAAAAAAATATGTGGAGAGGGTAGCAATCGAAGTACAAAAAGGTCGATAGTAAAGAAAGATGATTGGTTTTTTTTTTGTACATTATGGCGTTAGATTACGTTTTCTTGCAATAAGTCGTTCTGCCAGGTTCCAATTGCATTGAAATAATTCAACAAAATGTCTTTAGTTAGTAATGCACTATGAAAATTACCATTTGGGATAGGTTTCTACTTCGTCAGCAATCCCATTTCGTCCACAATCAATTCCCAATTCGTAAACTTCTTATTTTGTCATCATTCCCATTTCGTCCATATTCCAATAGGCTCTTAACGACCCAACACGTAAAACACCTCCAGTGTGGCCACCGTGTATCCTAGCGTAGCAAGAAACTAGAGTGTAAACCACTAAGCTCTAGGCGCTAAGCAAGCCGCCAGCAGTGTGGCACATAAGGTAGAGTTTGGTACAGTCGGCCTTATAAGTCACTGTACACTTTTGTACCTTGACGCTTTAACGCCTTTGAAAGATTAGTTCAGCAGTCCAGACATTACGTTAACGTGACAAAGCACTAAAGTGTCCAGCTACTTATAAGGCCGACCGTTCCTACCGCTTTGGTGAAGCTGTTGCGGAACTGTCGAACAGAATAGTCTACGTCAACGTGATGTCCTAATTCCGTTCTTAAGAAGTATCTTTCGATTTGAATCATAATGTGACATGAATTCATAGTTGACTGTACATCAAAAGAACGAAATGCTCAAATAATCTATGTATATATTTATATTTATAAAAGAAGAAACTAACTGACATATCAACGCACAGTTCAAACCGCTCTAGAGATTTCAAATTAGGCACGTAGTAGGTTCCTCAAGAAAGGATTTTCCGAAAGTCGACCCCCAGCGGAAAGAAATAGGGGGAGTAGCGGGAAACTAACTCTACGCGTACAAAGTCGCGGGCTACCTCTAATAACCCTATTATTATGTTTGTTTATAAAATATATAATATAATATTTGCTCTCAAAATTTTCTCAAATGTATACGACTTACTCGTTAAAGCTTGCTAGACGCACTCTCGAGATTCCCAAATGAGCAAGTTGAGATGCAATTAAATTCGGATTTGCTTAATGAAGCAAAACAACATCTCATTATTTTCGGTAAGGACTTGTTTCGTTTTGATGTTGTTAAATAACCAGCAAGTTCACTGCTTATTGACTTTGACTACGAAATTAATTTCTATAGCATAAGTTTTCTGTAAATTTATTTCATAAATCAAGTTACATTAGAAAAAAAACCGCCTTGAAAGACAAACATAACTTATTTTTAAAACAGTAAATGGTATCGACTTTTGTTTAAAAATATTGTAGGACGTGGACTTGAGTTTAACTGACCATTTTAAAATGAAGTATTTTTTTGTGTTTTCCGAAGTGGATTTTTTGTTTTTTTTAGACATTTAATTTTACCTAATACTTTTGGGTGATCATAATTTTAATAGTATACATTATTATGCTGTTAAATTGCAGTCCCACTTCTCAAATAATAAAAAAAAAACATTTTAAGTTTGCCGCAAGCAACTCTACTGGAAAGTCATAGTGTCTCAAATCACTATGACACTATGATTTTCCCGCGGCTCTGTTGCTAACTACGTAAAGATAGTATGGACAGTGTAAGTTAGAAGAATTGAAGTGTTCATAATATGACCGACATAGTTTACATGACGCATTAAAAACTACGAGATTATAAACGTTTTAAACAAAAGGCGCTCGAGATGAAAACGTTATTAAATTTGAGCCGGGCTTACTACCCGGACGTGGAGAGCATGGAACGTGCAAAAAACGTCCGTTTAGTTCAGGAGCGGGGCACAGCTAAGATAAGGTAGCAGCGGGTACAAATAGTTTTGAACTGTAAAAAATGCAATTTGTTTTAATAATCAAGTACTTTTTGTATGTCTCTATTTCTCTTTTGATATACATTATTTCCATAGAATCTACGTCATTGTTAAATACATGAAAACGAACTAATGTGTTGTGGTAGAAAAAAAAGTGAGCAGTGTTCATGAAAACAACTGCCAGCTAAAGACGACTCTTTTGTAAAAAAAAAGGACAATGCAGCAAGTTGACTTGCTTACTTTAATATCGCCGTTATATTTAGATCCTGATCGCAATAATTACGGTTTCTAATTTAAGTATTTTTATTTTAAGTATGTAAGTATGTTTTTAAATTTTCCATAGGTCGCGCACTTATGTTATACAGGACGAAACCTGAAAAAACTTGGGTAAACCTTTAGTAAGCTAAAAACAAAAAAGAACGTTTTTCATAATAAATAAAAAAATAAAACAAAGAAGCCTTTTATTCCATGCATACCTATAAGTTACACTTTCCATTCTTAAATTGTACAATTCATAATTTATTACATCTAAATTATACCGATGTTAAAAAATCTCAACTTTATTGATTTATTAATAATAATTCTTTTTAATTATTTTATAAATACAGTAACATAAAATAAAGCCATTTTCGTTTATATCAGTGACCCATCTGTTTATAGTTTCGCCGTGCACGCGGACCGAACGCCATATTTGAGCGCAACGGCAAACATCATTTGCCGATCGGGCTTTAGTTTAATACCGTATTATTAGCTCGGAACTATTTGCGGAGTGCACAACCGATGCATTTTTCAATTATTCAAATTCAATATATCGGAAAACTGTATCGAGTCTTTCACAGTTTTATTAAAAAAAACATTTTAACTTTTAAGGTTTAAAGACATTTATTCTCATATAAGATATACATCACTTCCATGAGAACATGGTTTTAATACAAAAAACATGTATTTAGCTTGGTTGTTGTCACCGCAAGAATGCAAAATCATAATATTTAAGGTAGACAACACATACAGTATTTTTTTATAAAATAATGAAAGACAACAAGAATTAAGACATGCAAATATTGAACAATGCAAGTAGGTTACTATTATTAATTAGCTTTATGGGTGAACCCATTCAACTCATTAGTTAGTTTATTTACATAGACCAGAATGCCAATTTTAGTGGTTTGTTATGATAATATTCAGCGAGTCCCTTTTTGAATGCGTTGAATGAGTTTACATTTATGATGTCAGGCGGTATTTTATTGTACAGGACAGGACTTCCTGACTGTTTCCACTGTAGGACGTTCTCTTTAGTTAAGTTTTCACCAAATTCAGATGTTATTGATTATATTCTAATTTAATAAATATTGTACATATATGGGTAAATATTAACTAGGTAGTTATATTAAGTATGTATGTCTATAGTTATTTCTTCGCTTGTGTGTTTTACCGCGACTGCATCTACAAAAAGCAGAACTCTTGCGAGAGTGCGTGTCAATTTATGATAGTTGGTCAAAATTATAGACGAAACGACGATGTTTCTAAGAAAATACCAGTCTGGCCTAACTTTACCCCTGTTTTTAAATAATACACAGCTATTGAGAAAAATAATCACTGTCAAGGAGATAACACGAATTTCCTTCGTTATTATGTGTGATAATCAAATTAGAAAATTTACTCTATTGTATTTACAAAAGTTTCATATTCTATTGGAAATGTTCGTTGTGCCTTAGGAGCTTGTTACTATTATTATCGGCCTACAACAGAGCTTGAGACAAGTCTATTGTGGCTACGGGCTCTCAGACGAGCGATGCTTGGATTAAACTAAGATTTGTGGTGAATGGATGTTAGCTGAGACCAGTACAACTACGAGTACAAATACATAGTTATAAGTGAATAAGTCAATAATAGTTGAAACTACCGTTGGATAGTCAGATATAGTTACTCATGGTATTCTAATAGTTTTGAGTTTTAAGATATTATTAATGTTGGTCTTCAAGCTATTTACAAAAATGGTGAGGTTTTTCTTTTAGTTGCTCATATATCTTAATATTATTCTACTTTGTTTTTACATGTATTGTTATCGTATTGTTTACCATAATACATCGTATCGTATTGCTGTTACTGCTCCAGCCGGGCCGCAATGAAGTACATAAGAGCAATAACAACGTTGACAATGTTGATTACATGACAAAAGCAATTAGGTGAAGCCCGAGTTGAATTGTATTTGTCAGTTTACTTTTTGAACACAGGTATAAAATCCTCTTGGGAAGCGCTGGTAGATTTTTGACGAGTAAAAGTACCTTTGCGGTCTACTTACTGAACAAATTTTATCTGTGTTATCTTTATTAATATCAAATAAAAAATAATTGAAGCGTAAACACTTCCCAGCCATAAACTACACAAGCAACTAAATTGGATTTTCACGTAGAAAGTATAGAAGTAACCAGCACTTACTTAAGGAGACACAGTTGTACAACGGAAGGACGTTTTTCAGCAAAATGGGAACTGCTAAGGATCGAAGTTATCGAGTACAGGCTGAGGGAGTGTTCCACAGTCTTTTAAAGACGCCGGTGGATGTAGTACAAGTGAAGAGTTGACGCGTTATAGCAGTTAATATCTTACCTAACAACAAGCCTAAAAACACGACCTGTTTTGAGGTGCTAAATAATGCCCTGAAACCTGACACAAATCGACGGACGAATTATTAAAAGCGAATTTAAAACGTTCAGCTAGGGTGTACTAACATTTTAGGGCATATCCATTAACCCACCGCCAAGCAGCAGTGTTCGCATTGATGTGTTCCGGTGTGGGGATAAGCCAATTACTAGCATAGAGG
Organism: Acleris sparsana; assembly: GCA_923062465.1. Lineage (NCBI taxonomy): Eukaryota > Metazoa > Arthropoda > Insecta > Lepidoptera > Tortricidae > Acleris > Acleris sparsana. The sequence continues at coordinate 15,018,437 of OV281293.1, forward strand.
CATTCCATCTCAGTCATTAGGGTTGCAACACATTTGAAGTCTTAGGATTGCAGTTTTGAGATTGAAGTCTTGAGATTTCAAATATCTATGGGTCTCAGATCCCGCTTACCGTCAGGTGGCCTGAGTGCTCGAGTGCCTTCTCATTTCTATAAAAAAGATGCTCAACGAAGGCTCGACATTGCTTGCAATTCTTGGATATCATGTCCTCTGTCCTCTATTATTCACTATAAAACCATAAATAATGTCTTTAACGTGCTATTGTATTGTTTTGAACTCGGATGCTATTAATCTAGGAAATAAGAGCTATCGAAACATTGATAACGTATAGAATCTCAGCTCTGGGGTCCATGCTATAGGGTAAAAATAGGGATCCCCTTGAAATATCGACAAACGTTTCATCAAATGCGTCATTTCACCGAATTTCATTTCATCGAAAACTAATTTCAGCTGAAACCTTATAGTTTTCAGGTTATCTTAAGCATTCGATGCGTAGATTAGGTTAGGTTAGACTTGTGACTACCAAAAAAAAAGCTCCTTCACGTGGAAATGCCTGTCGATGAAATGGAAATTCGGCGAAGTCAAACGTTCTATGAAATGAGTTTCGATATTTCAAGGGTAAACCGTAAAAATATAATACTTTTGACATTATTATCGTATCGTTAACGTTTACTTACTCGTATGTACTTGTTGGTAATGGCGGCTGAGTAAAGAACAATACGAAAACATGTCAAAGGCCATATGTTTTTTCTCTGTATAATTGAGGCCCAGGGGGGTTATTATGATATTCCTACGCCATTCATTTAACGCTAACAGAAAAGGACAGAGCTATACAACTGCTATAGCTCTGTCCTTTACGCTCGCTGTAAAATGAATAGCATATCAATAATAAGCGCCCTGGCTGTGAGACGTTGTCATAATTACTTCGTGAATAGACTTGCTTTTGCTGTACCGTATTAAGATAGCTATTTTAAACAGGTCTTGGTTCAGGCTTGTCAGGGAGTCAAGATGTTTATATTTGGATGTTGGTCGTTTTGTAAAGTAAATGACACAAAGCGACAGATAACTTAAGACTCTTTTATTCCCAGATTTTTTTATACCTTTCACGGAAACTAACTAATTAGTTCCAAGCGGACAACGTTTTGTAACTATACTTAAAAATATATCTAGGCAGTGTCATACTCCTTAATAAAATATTCACTTTAGCCAAGTTTGTACCATGCGGCTAAGCCAGTAAAAGTTGGCGCGTGGTGAAAACCGCTTTAGATCGCTCCGGCCCGGGAACGAGTCGAGCCGACTCAGTCTTTCGAGCACCAGACTTCGCCGGGTCTTTGCTCGAGTTTTGTTCCATAATTTCAGGCCACTTTTTTTTCATCGCAGTTATGTCATTTTAGTTGCCGTTGAAAACTTTAGCTGTAGTGTAAAATAGTTTTTAAAAATCGACATTTTTATTTACGTAGTCTTTCATAGTGAATCAAAGTAAGTCTATTTTATTGAAAGCGTAACCTATGCGCTACCACCAAAAAATAAATAAAAGCGCAATATAACAACCTATCACTCTCACTTTTACTTGTGACAGCACAATCACACCTGCACTTCTATTCTCGGCAGTATAAACCATATTGTCTTTGACCTGTTATGGTATTGTTTTGACGTCAGTCGCCATTGCTGTCAAGTAAATAAGAGCTATCAAGACGATACTATTTTTACCGCCTAGAATACCAGGCCTGTACTTATTAGGGACTTTCTTTTTCACATATCCAGTGGCATTTCTTCACCAATGCCGCTATTGCCCTCAGTGGCCAGTCTCCCGCTTCACCATTAGCTGCTATTAAATTGCACGATGGAACGAAAACAAACAATGAAGCTAAAAGACATTTCCAAGTTAACAAAAATGGAAAGAAGAGAAGAAATTACTTAACTTACAAAGTGATGTGATGTAAGTCCACTTTTGTTTATCCTAGCTATTTTTGGGTTAGCTCATACGTTTAGGATTAGGGTAATACTAGGAATACTAAAATAACATCGCATGCCATTCACAAATAACTTTTGGCTAGAAATAACGAAAGCCTAGGGTACGGTTTATCTGATAGACGAAATTAGGGCAGAGCGTATCCGACTAACTATCACAAGCAGTGACTTTATTTCTACTTTCTTTATAACAGCGTCAAACCAACCAATGAATAATCTTTTATATGTTTTGATATTATATGAACCAGCAATCCATTCTCAGTTATTTGGTCACTTCATTATTGTCTGACTGTAGTGTCTGTCTGTGTACATATAGGTACAAACTGGTCTGTACCAAGCCCAAGACTCTTAACGATAACCAAGAAGATGCATAACCCTAACGTAAACGATTATCGAAAACTGTCAAAATACATGGAATTAACGTAAGCGCTGCGGCCTGATGGTTGCTTACGTCAACCCTATCCATTATTGACATTTAGGGAACCGTTGTAACAATACGAATGCACGATTCTTCTCACATGAATGATATTTTGAAAGTTGAAGCACATTTTAACGAAACGCACATAATTCCGAAAGACAAGAACACTAGCAATAAATTAAGCTAAACCGGCGTTAATTTGTGTGCGGGCTGATTTACGTCGGCGATTGCGGTTGTTTGGCACGTACGGTAGCTGTGACGTCAGCTTGGCCACTCCTTAGCAAAATAAACGCTTAATGGGGTTTATACATATTGCTAATGAACAATGAATGGGTCTGAAGAAGTACTGTAAAATGGGAGCCTGCCGTTTGGCCACAATATTTTTGGTCAAATATATAATTTCCCAAAAAGCAATTTGTATTATGTTTGCTTTATACGTCTTACCGCTTGGTACGTCTATTGGGTAATGTACATTTGTAAGTACATAAACAATAAATCAACTGCGATGGGAAACAAGTTGATCGGAGATGAAAATTTGGGAAATGATACATTTGAACAAAAGTATTTTGGGCAAACGCCAGAGACCCCTGTGTAAGCTAAGGCTAAACCAGATGACATAGCAGTTCAACGGTATGACCACGTCAATGTATATGGTATCTATTTAGCTCGGCATTGTTTTACTAAAACATGTACATCATACAAAAACACATACAAAATATTAATAAATAATCTCATTTGTATCATTGTTGTACCTTAATTATATTTTTAATCACCTGTACATGTCAAATAGATTAAATTTACTGACGTAAAACATGCAATAATATCTAATATACTCAGACGCTGGTTTTTTTTTTTTAATATGTTCCATGCCGCTTGTAGCTGTCTATTTACTCATCGAACAGCCCTAATTTCAATCAGTTAAAGTCATTATCGGCCCCGCTGTCATCTCCAGTTCGCTGTCCAAAAGCTGTAAGCCACAGCCTGCTCGCTCCACTCAATCCAGGCGTTCATTATTACTTTGTCGCCAAACTTGACGGTTCCCATATTTGTGGCGACAGCAATATTAAAGTTTAACAACCAATTCAATTACTTTGCAATGGCAACAACAATTAGTATTTGCCTGTGTTTGACTTAAGTTCACGAGCATGGCTCACCTGTTCTGTGCATAACGCAAAAATAATAATTCAATCGAAAAGTCATCTAATTTGTCATTTTCTACATCAAATGTTTCGTAATATACGAGATGAGCGGTTTAAACGTTCCTGAGCTCTAGCCGTTTACACTCTCGTATGAAAATGCAATGGCACAAGGCTTCAGCAATATGGCAGTTACTAATGTATGAAACTTTGATCGTCCTTTTTACGACCTCTCAGCCCTTCGTGTCGTTACGTTGATGAGGTGTCGAATTAATTACGATTTACGATCAACTCGAGAGATACCACAGTTTATTAGGTACAAGTTGATAAGCAGATGCTGTACTCGTTGAATAGAATAGTTTATGCAGATTAAAATTTAACTATGTAGGGTTGAAGTAGCTGTTTCGGGGTTAACATCCTTCTCTTATTTCTCGAATGCTGATCATTAAGATTGCAACAGCAAGTGATGGTCTCTTTTGTGAACTAACACTTATCCAAGCCAAATCACAAATAAATGAGAGGTCAGTCAAGCTCTTTGTCGAATAAACTGCCTAATTGAGAATGCATACGCTAAAATGTGTTTTTCACGCATTTAAACTTGCCGGTTAATAAAAGTTGCGTCGAATAGATAAGTGACACGAAAAGAATCACATCCAAGTGCTAAAACCCATCAATATTGAAAAGGGAACCTAAAATTAACTATGCTTCCACTGAAGTCTAGCTAATATTGATTCTGTCTTGCAGACCTCATCAGTATAACTGCTATCTATCGAGCTGTAGATAAGAGTGTAGCCGATAACGTCATAAACATGGGTGGCTTGCGCCGATGCTCCAGACCAAATTACTTACGGTTTGAAAATATTCTTCTTGTAGTGTTGAATAAAACTTATATTTGGGAGGATTACGGGAAAAATGTGTCTGTTTTGCTATGTTTAAAAGACAAGACAAGAACAAATTGAAAAGCCAAATTTATGTCATCAATCGTTGATTACTTTAACAAACCTCTGGTTTCATAGAACCCTAGTCAAAAAAAATGCTTGTAATAAATTCACTCCCTAATTTTAAATATTATGCATCAACTTTGGTTTTTAACACTTTCTATAGGATTAGGAACATTTAATAAATCAAATCACAAGATGCACTCTCTTTTAGCGTTTTGGTATTAAATACGGCATCACGCATTCAATTAGTGGTAGTTGATTGCACGACAAACATCGTTTAGTGTCGTCATTTGGTACATTAATGTCGTTAAACATTTATTAATACCTACGCCGACCGATCGACGCGATGACACGACGTGGGCAAATACACTCAGGAGCAAAAATAACGGTCAGAGTGCGTTTTTCATACTAAAGAGGCTATTTTGAAGCCTTGGTCCCTCGCCAGGGGATGCTTTCAGTGAAATTTGATGATGAATACCCTGAACATCGATACAGGACTTCCAGAGTGCCTAGGATACCCAACTGAATGAATCTGCAGTTAACGCCGAAATAGCGTATGTTCGGAAAAACATCTAAAATGGCAATAAAATGTAAGGAAATCCAAATGCTGACCCAAACTCTACCGCTGTGGTGTTAACTGATTGTGCGATCAGTTAGGTATCTTAGGAACTTTTGACCTCCTCTATTGAACCTCGCAGTATCCACCATTAAAACTCACTCAAAACAACTTTGTTAAATTTGATCATTTTTGCTTGAGACTGGCAAACGTGAAAACACGATTCAAAATATAAGCCTCGGTAGTTTTATTTTTCCAACATGACACCTTTTTTGCATGTTTTTGGTTTAATCTAATCTTTGAAACCCTATAATCTATAACGATGATTTTCCATTCAATAGTTGAGTATAAGCGTGTACTTCTTAATCCTAGAAAACCGTTGTTTAAATAAATGTTGTGGTTTTAAAGTAAACATCAATTGAATTTGACGCTGCCATCAAGGCGCGCGCGAACAATCTCCATCTCATTTGCTTCGCGCGAGAGCACATAAGGCCATCCCTTTTCATTCTCGTGGGGCGTCTTAATAAATATCGTGGTAGTAGGACCTCGTGCAGAGTCCGTCAGATCGCTACCACCATCTTATCCTTTAACCTAACGCTAAGCAGCGGCCTTAGCATTGTTGTGCTTCCTTGTAGGACAACCGATGAAATCAAAAATCTAGAATTGGCAACGCATTTTTAGTCTTTGGATTGCACACTTCACTGTGGGCACAGCAAGCCAACGAATATGATAAGCACCTTGCCGTAATATATTAAGTGTAAGTCATACTAAAGTTCTAACTCAACATCAAATGATAAGCATGGCTATGACTATGACAGTTACAGTGACAAGGTTCTACGTAAGCTAAAAATATTTATTGGGAGACTGTACACGTCGCGTGCTACGTGGACATCTACAACATCTACAACACTTACACACGACGACGACGTTTTGAAGTTTTTGACGACGTGCTGGCCTAGTTGGTAGTGACCCTGCCTACGAAGCTAGCGGTCCTGGGTTCAAATCCCGGTAAGGGCAGATATTTGTGTGATGAGCGCGAATATTTGTTCCTGAGTCATGGATGTTTTCTATGTATTTAAGTATACATTTCTCTATATAAGTATTTATATCGTTGTCTAGTACCCATAGTACAAGCCTAGAGCTTAGTTTGGGACCAGATCAATTGGTGTAACATTGTCCCCTGATATTTATTTATTTTTATTTATTTACACACTAATATTACGTACCTATAAACAGTAAATCTGTCTATTTTGCCACCTATTCACGGCTCAACGCTTCAACTGATCGACGTAAAAGGTTTGTTACATTGGTAAACAAGAACTTATAAAGATACTAAAAAGCTACAAGATCGTAACAAGGTCACAATTTAGTCGATAAAAACCAACTGTTTGTCTGTCTAGCAATCTGCATTTAGATCTACCCGCATTAATGTACAATTTAAGAGACCGTTAGGCAGGAAAGGCAATAAATACAAACGTAAGTCGCCGACAACTCTGACTTACGCAATGCAAGGTCGCGGATAGGGTGGGGAAAATACCATTATCGATAGATTAAACTTATGATTTACAAAAGAGCAATAAAGCATTTTAATGTTTAAAGGCACACAATAGCCAGAATGGCCCAACGTAAAAAACGCATTAACACCTTAGAGTGCATTTCTCCGTCTTTTGTGCTGATCTATCATAAAATAAATTAATGATCATCGCGTAAACATTATAAACGATTCCTTTGGGGAATATGTTGACTTTTAGATAAAAAGCTATTTATTTTTATGGACTCTTGTCGAACACAATAACTAGTACCAATATGGTCCCGCTACATTACCGACTATACGAAGTACCTAAGGTCTTAGAGTCAGCTTCGTATGCATTCGTATACGTTTGTTTGACGATAACTTGGGTATCGTAGATCCAATTTTTACGAAATTAGGGAAAAAAGTTGGTCATTAAGGTATTTTTTTAAATTCATAATTGGACAGAATTAGTCAGGGGTTATGGATTTAAATTAGGGGGGAAAAGGAGGTCGACTCCATTTACTTTAACGACCTAGTACACGTTATTGGCTAGTGAGAATCCGCTAAAGCCGCACTCACAATGGAGCAGGTAATCATTCGGCTCTTACATCTGTACGGTGCGGACGCGCTTGTTTCCCTTCTTGCAACTTATTCTTTATCGTTTACCTGTGTCTTTTTTTATAATACCAATTACAAATACCATTGTAAACGAGTATTAAGAACATTATCGCTTGTTGCCGCCCACGACTTTTGTCTTTGTCTTGTTGTTTTGTTGTTTGAGTGAGAGACGCCTGTACTAGGTCGTCAAAGTAAAATTAAATGGAGTATAGTACCACAGATGAAATGACTGTTCTCGACTGCCTTTAATCAATTTCATCGACATGTCCCCATCTCTAAAATATACAAGGAGCAAGTGGTCCCCGGGGCGTGCTAGCAACCTCGCCCGGGATCGAACCTCGGCGCTGATTGGATACATTCCGTCAAACGGCACTGGGCCTATAAAATTGTATGAGACTAACGAATTGCTGTAAACATAATGAGAATGACAGCTGCGTGCGTAATCAGCAATTTTCATTGCGCATTTTATTCACTGACTTGCTTGCTTCTTAATCTTTGACATAAAAAAGTGTGTTTTGGTGAAGCTTTTGCTTGTTTCTGTGTTTATAAACTACTTAATAATGTTACATTATATTTTACTGACTAGTGGGGTTATTATGACGTATCTTTGCAATTCATTTTACGCTGTGAGAAAAGGACAGAGTTATGCAACGGCTATAGCTCCGTCCTTTACGCTTACCGTAATATGAACTGCATAGCCATGTCATAATAACCAATGTAAAATATAGGAAATCAAGATTTGTTAAACAATTATAATAAAGCTTTATTGAGGAGTGCACACAGAAACCTCAAATGCATTGTACTAACACATAGCTGTAACAGTCTCACAATCTGTATACGTCACTTTGACAGCAATTCGGCGCCCCTCTGTCCGTCTGTGACGCTAGGGCTGGGATTAATCTCGACGTAGCCCCGGGCAGGCTTCCGGTGCCTCTGGATACTAGCCTCAGCTTAGACGGCAAAAGAAAAACATTGACTTAGACGGCCATTTTGGATTTAAATAAACCTTATAGAGGGTGTTCATTAAGTGTAAGTAGGTGCGGGTTTTTAACGTATTTTTTTTTAATTATTTCGATATATTCATTGATTACGAGTACCTACGTACAACATTTTTTTAAGTTTGTTAGTACTTTATTGTCCAACATTGTTTTTATTACGTTTCAATTTTTCATTTTCTATTTGAGGACTAAATAGAAAATAGAAATTTTAATTAAAAGCCATTTTGTGCAATTCAACTGGGGTTTAACGTTTTTTTTTATGGCAATGAGGAGGCACGCGAGCACTCAGACCACCATATAGTAAGCGGGATCTGAGACCCAAAGACATTTGAAATCTCAAGACTACAATCTCAAAACTGCAATCCTAAGACTTCAAATCCGTTGCCAACCCTGAGTACTAAGGTGGAATGCCTCTATGCTTCACCACCTTCCACCACTTCATTTCACCGGTTGTCTTATCCCTACACCGGAGCACAACATTGCAATAACTGCTGCTTGGCGGTGGGTTAATGGATCCGGACGGACCCTGCACAAGGTCCTACCACCACTAGCTGTAACTTCTGTAAGTACCTAATTAAACTATGTTGAGTATTTGGAAACTAAACTTATCATAATTATTATTTTACGTAAATACTAACCCATGTAGCCATTAAAAACAAAATTAGAATTTTACTGTTTTAAAGTTTAATATGAATCGCTGAAATAGGAACTACCTTCTGTCTGCCATCAACGCAATGAGGGATTATTTTTGAAAGAGGGAAAGAACAAATAAAAATGCGGTGAAAAAGCACAGGCGGGGATGGGGTGCAACGACTAACCCTTTGGCTGTTTTTTTTACTTTCAAATGCATCGACGGCGAGTTTGTCAACGAGTGCTGGACCCTTATAGGCTAATAAAACTATATTGTAACAATACTATTTGATACAATGTTAAAGACTGAAAATCGTGTGTTTGCTATGTCAATCATTTTTGCGAATTTTTAACTGTCGTTAACTTTTGCAGGACCTCTTTACGACATTCTATCATATTGAATATCTTACTGAATTATGTATCTATCTTATCTTTTAGTTACTTAGTAAATCAATAATTCACAGGCTACCTCATGGTAAATGAGGTCTGTGATCCATAGACCATATTACATATTGTCAAGACTAAAATCTCAAGATTGCAATCGTAGCACTGGAAATGCGTTACCAACCCGAAGGACTGAGATGGAATGCCTCTATGCTAGTAATTTTACCGGATTTTTACCCCCACACTGAAACTACAATACGAACACTGCTATTTGGCGGTACGTTTAAGGATAAGATGGTGGTAGGTAGATGGAAGGACTTTGCACAAGCTCCTGCCACCACTATAACTTATTAAAAGTTATTCACTAAAGGCAATCAAGCAGACAAGACACGACGGAAAGCGGTCATCATGCTTTCATTGATGTCCTCTTTTTAAGCCACATTTAAAAAGAGTATTTTATAAAGTTCTGTGTAATTGAAATCAAGTACAGTTCTCACAGAAAGGCCCCCTGTACACTCCCCTGCAGTGTAAACAGTAATCGCATGTATACCTACTTCCCGCCATTTCACGCGGCTTGGAGCGACGAGTATTATCGAGTGCTCATTGCATCGGGTGACAAAGAAAGCAAACGGCAGGGGAATAACTTCAAGGGTTGCTTAGTATTTAGGTATTTTCGCTTTATGTATAAACCACCCCTAGTTTTCCGGTTGACTGGGCGACTTGAAAATGCGTCTACGGTTTCAAAATTAAACATGAACTTGTACAGATGTAGAGAATAATTAAGAGACATTGTATTTTGTTGGAAGAGCTCGCTTTTATTAAGCTTTCTTCGTTAGCTTAGTATCCATTGTAGTATTTAAAAAAAACGACTGACTGTTGAGTTTCTTGCGGTGTTTCTTCTCAGCAGTGGTCTCTTGCGAAGCGCTGGTAGATTTTGACGTGTAAAAGTGCCCGTGCGGCCTACTTAATGAATAAACATCTTTTATCTTTTTTTTATCTTTATCATTTATAAATTTACTGAGAGAGTAACATAAATACGTTGTTTTACCTATACTTATGTACTTATACGAAAAATTATGACCAATTCATTTTTTTTACTATAGTCATTGTATTGTATTGTAGTAGGTATGTGTACTCATTTTAAAGGTATTATTTTCTTTTATGGAAATTAACGGCGACGTTTTTGCCCCAAGACAAATTATTTATAAGATCTTTCAGGAACAGCCAGCCGTTCTTCGTGTATGTCCAAAATATATAATTATCCAACTTATCATTGTATTTCAACTGGACATAAAAAAAACGACTTTGGAAGACAATTAAAAACGAAAAACCTAAGCTAAGTCAGAGCGCAAAGTGCTCAAACAGACTACAAAAATCCAGGCGTTTTTCAGGTCACAAAACTCAGTGTTAAGAGCTCCATTCATTAGTGACGGCCTACATGTGGAGAGTCGTGTGACCTAGTCGAGCAGTGTGAAGAGGACTTTACTTCGGGTCATGTTTAACGAAACAGAGGACTGTCAAATATTTCTGCTAATAGTTAATTTTGGTAATGATTTGTCTTAAAAATAATAGTTATTTTTTAAGAATTGGATTGAACTATGTAGCAGATTATTGGCCAGTAACGAAGTCAGTATGAAGGTCATTATGTCACAAGTTGACAAAACAGCCAACAGCCAAAAAAAATAACCATTACGGCATTACCACACAGTTTTTTTTTTATTATAGTAGCATTCAAAATAGTACAAATATGCATCGTTATTAATATTTTTTGTCATTTTTTATGTACTTACTTATTTATTTATTTTTTAACACGTGGCATAAAAAACTTGTCTTTCAAATTAAAAACTTACGTTTAACGAAATGATTTTCAACGCAACAAGGGGTAAATTAATCATTCAGTATTAACTTACCAAATAACCTTGTCCACTTTATTATGAAATGTTTGTTTTGCCCGCACCCGCTAACATTGAATTGGATGGGCTGCGCCCACGTTTGCTGCACCCATGCTAATTCAAGTGCATGAAATGGATTACTATTTCAGTCTAGCTCGTCAACTGTCATCAAATTGTGGGCGTAACCGAGTGATATCACGTCACTGGATCGTCCCACATATAAATACAGGGTGTTTGGTAGTCAATCGTAATTCTAAACATTTTTGCTCTTCAAATAAAACGTGAAGTTGAAGTTACGTTGATACTTTCATAGGAACCAAAGTTATACCAAACCAAAGTTAAAACGGGACTTAATAACGAAAAAACATTATTGCATAACATCAACGTAACATCGGTGAAAAAAAATAATAGAGACCAACAATAAACCGGCTTTTTACCAAACCAAAACGTACTGTCACCCAATAAAAATGTTGAGCATACTTAGAACCTTGTCATTTTGAATGTCATTGTCATATGTGTCAGTTGATGTTCCGTTTGAAGTTTAATATGACAATTCACTAAAGTGCTTAACATTTTCGTTGGGGGTACTGTACAATTAAATAAAAACTGCAAAAAACCTCTGTTCAAATCCATAGTTAAAAGATACTAAAACTCCAGACGTCTTTTATACTCTAGCAGCTCTTGTCAATTATGATTGCCCATTTAAAAGGGTAATGTATACCCAGCATCTACGACCGTGGTTCCACTAGGAGCCACGGGCACTGTACTGACCTTCATGAGAAGCAGCTGCGCGGAGAGCTGCGCCTGCTCACTGCCGCATACCGGGAATGAGCCCAGGTACTGCAACAAATACATAGAGTTAAAAAAGAAAGAAATAAAAAGTTAAAAATAGGAAAAAATGCAAATAACATACATACATAGAATTTTATACTTCGCTGAATTTGCATTTCATCGACAGGCACTTACATGTGCAGGAGTTATATTTTTGTGTCGATCACAAGTCTAACCTTACCTAATCTACGGAACCCATGCTTAAAATAACATAAAAACCATAAGGTTTTAGCAAAAAAAAGCTTTCGTTGAAATAAAATTTGATTCAATAATAAATTCGTTCGTGTCGTTAGTACAGATAAGAGGCTTTGTTCAGTGAATTAAGTGAGGCGAGAGTTACACCTTCTCAAATACCTTCCTTAATGGATATCTAAATAAAAAAGTTCTTTATTATCAGACTTAGTGACCAGGGTTAAACTTGTCAAAGAACTCGTGCATGAACTGATATGTTACTCAAGAGAATGGCATTACACCGTAACGCTCTATTGTCGACCTTGTTCTGATTCATGGATCTTGACTTGGGACAAGTGCAAACCAATTTATTTAATCTGTTAAAAGCAAACCCATTTATTTAATCTGTTAAAAGAAGGCTAGGCAAGATGCTTTCGATTTATTATATTCAAAAAACGTAAAAATGTATAAACGTATGTCATTAAGAGCATATACGCTTCAAATGCTCTGACAATGGTAGCGCGGAGGCTTTGATTTCTATAACGTTAGAATTTATATACTCTGTATGAGAGCATCGCATATATATCAATTGGTAAAAAAGCTTGGCCCTTTGGGCAGCGCCACCTCTGCGCCACGTAGGGCATTTGCCCTGTAATGTGCTTATTTGGTCCTTCCTTCTAAACCATTTATCATACACCATTAAAACTTAAAACAATTTTCCATGCTTCACCTCAATTCAATTAAAACGGACCCATCCTATTAGAGAACTCTCACGTGCCGTTAACACTCGCATTATTTAATTAACTACGTCTACCATTAGTCCCTAGGGTGCTAAGCTGCCTTTTACTGGGGTAGCTCTCATTTAGGGTGATAAAGTGGTTATTGTGTTTGCTGTCCGTGGCGGGGCCACAGCGGACAATCAATGGAGTAGCGGGTTTCAAAATTACGAACCAAAGGTACGTGTTAGGAAGAGAACAAAATAGGGTGAAAGTTAATTTATAATGAAGACGTGAAGGCTATTGTTGTCTGTCTCTTCGAAATATTGAAATATATAGGTTAAGCAAAGGGTGAATACATTTTTATCTTGAAAATTTATTGGGTTACCGGAATAATAAAATAATTATAAGAAATCTCTGTGATGCTGAAATTTATCTAAAGTTAAATATACAAATGTGTAACTATCTATATTTTTTTACCAACTATCGTTTGACAGACAATGGCTGGCAATAACTTTACCAGATTTTGTTTCAACGACAGCGTTTTCCGTCGAAATACTAATTATTGTTTTTTGTATAAGTAAACTAAATATGTATTACAAGACTATCACACTTTATTGAACACCACACGTAAAAGTATCGCTTTAAAAGAAACTCGTCTACATAAACTTAAAATAAAACAAGATATAGATTATTCAGTAAATTTAATATGAATTGGCCAAATAATATAGCATATAGCCTTGGAATATCAAACAAAAGCTAATCGTAAAACTGCCCGCATTCTTCAAACAGCACACCGGGTTGAAAGGTAAAGGTTAAGGCTAGATCCAGTAAGTCTTAACGAAGACTTAGAAAAAAAGATCGCAAAGTTGATAACAGACGGCCAAATCATATTTCCGGAACTATACCGTAGGCAAGGTAGGTTAGAGATATAACTATAACAAAAAAATACTGTAACGGGGACTGTCCGCTGTCGAAATAAAAATCGTACCGTGACAAATTCAATATACCGAGTGTCGATGTAACAAGGGTAAACTAATAATTGACACAACGCAGTGTCCACACTGTTAAATTTCGGCATTAGGATAAAACAACCAATAGATGTTACTAGCATAAAGGCGATTGTAGCCATTAAGGGTAGGAATACATGTGAATACAAAATAGGTCTTCTGTGTACTCCTTTGTTCACTTCATGTCAAAAAACATATGACATTTTGTCTGAATCTACCAGAACCCCCAGATCATTGGTTTACTCTTCTTTGTTTGCTTACGCATTACATATAACAAGATTTCAGAATAATATCGTTATATGTAGTTGCTAAATACTAGACGATGGGATGACTTAGGAAAGCGCAACCGCAAAAAAACCGCAAACGCAAGGCAGCCCCCTGTACATACTCAGATTACACCACTCACACCTCTTGGGCTAAGATTATATTTGGTAAAACATTGGGTATTACTTATATGCGTTTTCGTATTGTCAACGTTGCAATAATCTTATTCAATTCACAGTAATGGCGATCAAGTTAAAAACAATACGATAACATGTCAATAATATGTTTTTACCCAGTAGAATAAAGTGCCTGCTCGCAAGTTAATCACTTAAGAGATGAGTATTTTGGTATTGGTTAATACATCGGCTTACTGTTGAGTTTCTTGCGGCGCTTCTTCTCAACAGTGGTCTCTTTGGAAGCGCTGGTAGACTCAGACTTGTAAAAGTGCCTACAGGGCCTACTTACAAAACTTTTTAAAATAAATAAATAAACAATAATTATTTTGAACAAAATTGACGTACAAATGAACGTCTTGACACATAACCTCAAAAATACATCAAGCATGTTTTTAATTGAAATAACGAATACTAATTTAATATTTAACTTAATGTGATAGTTAAAAATAAAGTGTATAAATCATTGCTAACACCTCACTTGATCTTTAAAAGCACGTGATTATCGAGTAATATTGGTAAATTGCTTCAATTATTTGTGTCTACATCTTTGGCAATTTTAATTAGCATTAGCTATAACTAAATCTCTTCGGTCTTAAGTTTGCATTGTGTGTAAACAATTATCAAAAAGATGACTTTCGCAAAATCAACGTCCGAATTCATACAAGGACTAAGTATAACGCGTGTATAATCTTAGTACATAGCAATATATATTAGTAGGCACATACATTGGAAAAAAATAATTAACTTTTAGTTAGACGTTTAACTGCGAGCGCCATCTGTTAAGGGGTTGTGGAACTAAATCGCACGACGACGCCGACAGCTTGCTGCGTGGAAAACAGTAGCCTACTATTCTTTAGTCAGCGATGTCGGTAAATGTCGATAGATGTCACTATAGCGAGATTTTGGACTGATTACTGTATGTCAGTCAGGTATCAACAAATAGTCGCAAAACACATTTGCGTTATAAGTTATATTATAATACATGTAAAACAAAACGATTCTTACAATAAAAAACCTAACATATGAAAGCCAGTGACACCTGTCTCTACGTTCGTGTGTCACATTGGTACCACTGAAAACCAGCGTCGCGGTTCATGCCATGCCATGTGGTCACTGAATCACCCATCATGGTAACTAAATCCTATTTTGATATATCCTGTTTTGATTTCTTTGTTGCCGTCCTTTTTGTATGATGTTTTTCTCTGTTCTGTTTTATTTTTCATGTGCTCGTCAAATAAATGTTTCTATTTCTATAAGAACGTTCGCCAAAACCACTATCGCGAAGATAGAAGTGATTTACATCAAACTTATTGCTCAGTTTCTCCTTCCCGGCGTTCATGAGATTCTTATCATGTTTAAGACTTTCTACTTACATGGTCCAGTAAGTCAGTAATTATGATCTATGGACCTAGTTACCTAACCTCCAAAAATACATTTCTAACCAAGAAACTAACAAGTTTTCGGAATTAGTTAATGGAAATCAGTCCTTGTAAAACGAACAAACAATACCTTATGAAAAGATTAGCTAACCATGTTCAATTTGTAATTTTATTTCATTTGTTACAAAACATTATACCTAAGTAGTGAAAGAAATATCCAGAAACACTAAAGTATCTTACAAGTTTTACGTAAGTTTTCTTTCAAAGCACTATATTTTTATTGTATTTTTCATCATCTCTCGAACGAACTTTCCTCTTTGTCCAGTATTTAATTAGAGCCCGCGACTGAAACGCCGGGTGTTCAACTTCTAACATAATTTTCGGTTACTCGCGGCTGCCCACAAGCCGCTTAGTGGATTTGCCACAGTACACGACACCGATGCAGTAAGTTACCGAATTTAATGATATATTTAATAATCCATCTGTCTAAAAATAAATCCTAGTGTTATGAAGAACACAAATTTAGTTTTAGTACATCCCACCCAGGACAGGAATCGGAAATTACTTAAAAAAATCCCGTTTGGAAGGTCAGGAATCTTGAGAAGATTTCCCCTCGACAAAAAATAGGACGTTTTTATTTTGTGCACGGTGGTGCAGTGTTTTGTTTTTTACTGTTTTTTTTAAATTCGCAAGTATCAACTAAATAACTTTTTAATTTAACTACTACTTTTTATTTTTAATACAAGTAACCACTTGCTTGGCTTTATTTTTGACGTAATGAGGAGAACAATTAGATATACAATTAGTACCTTTATAAAATAATATCATCGCATGTCATTTAGAGGTATTTTTCATATTTTCGCTAATTGATAAATAAATTAATAATTCAAAAAACCTTAATCAAGACTTAACTATTTAATGATTTGATGTTATTCTACTGGTTTTCCAAGGGAACTGCCAACCGCACTTAATACTGGCGATGATAAGCCCCGCGCATAGATGCTGCCAACTGACGTAAACTATTCGGTATCTTCCCTTTGAAGTGGCTGCACTATGCCCCAGGCCTTAGAGGGGCTTCGTTAAATATAATGAAGTTACCCTTGTAGAGGCGGAAATACATGATTGAGCCGGTCAAAACCGTGTTGTAAATAATCATACGCTTACGTATTGCAGAAATATGCTGCCAACCTAATTCAAAAGGACGCATGACCTAAATATTCAATTTTAGTTTTTAACATTAGGTAGATACAAAATTAATGTATCCTATGAACATACCAAAACATAATATTGGTTAGTTTTTTTTTTCAAAAGTCGTTTCCTAAACAAGGTAGTCCTATAGGTGTGAAGACATACGGTTACTCCTTATCTTCATTTTACTCAAGAGATAATTACGCATATTACCTGCCATGCGTATTTTTTGTGTAGTAACCGCAATGAATCCGCCCAGAATGAATAAGCCTGTGCTGCATTTCCTGCACTGCAAATGGACGTAAGTTGGACAAGCGTCACGTTCAGTAATTTACCTCAAAACATTTAAGCCAAAAAGACTCATCTCTTTTTTTGTATATCAACAATAAATGTGACTTTAATTTTCATAATGTTCCGTCATGTTTGTAAATATCGTACAAATTGATGTTTTTTTTAAACGTGCCGTGAATTAAAAACTATTAATACCCGTTTCTCAAAATCTATGCAATTGAGATAAGTCCTTTTGAATTATGACGGCAGTATGGTCATTAAAGATGTTATTCAAATTAAAAAGGTTGCTCGTAAGGAATGTACCTATATTTAAAGATTTTAAACAGAAAATTTACCACACATTGACGTTGTCTGGTCAAAAATAGTCTTCAATTTACATTACATTTTTCCATCAATTTTTTTGTTCCCTCCATGACATTAATTTCTCAAACTATTTACTGCGAAAAAATTGATATGGATGTAACTGTATTCGTCAGGTTTAATTTCAATATGACTCGGGATATTTTATACATAATTATATGTATATATTTATCACAGACGAGCCGGCTGGTCCATTAAGCATGTATTTATATGGAGTGGTCATACAACATGTGCAAGTACTATACTTCTAGCGCATTTTTACCTTCAACACTCGAACTGCCCAAGCATTTTTAAGCTATTTCCGATTACTGCCCAATGTCCTCTATAAAGGACATTTTCGTATGGATAATTTAGATTACCGGGCAGAACGTACTAAACTGTTTCTAATAAAGAACAGGGCAGGACGAGGTGAGTAATTAAATTTAACTTTATCAAGAAAAGTTGTATCGCGATTAGAATCAACGCCGCCATGCTTTATCTAGTACATTTACATTGACGTCATTTTATGGGTTTGTGCTTCAGATATATATCGTAAAACATAAGTTCAGTCAACATACATATTCGTACTTAGCTACTTACATACCTTTACGCCAACATCCCCAGAGTGGGGTAGGCTTGTTGTTAATTTGCCGTGTGGTTACCGTTGCCGGCTTAGAATAGTTCCACTCCGTGTCTTCCCGTGGAAGTCGTACAAGGCGAGTAAGGGGATAAAGGCTTGTAGTATTGTTAGGCAATGGGCTTGCAACCTTGATATACACAGGTATTATCTTAGCCTGTTTGTGCAAAATATGGTTACAGAAAGAGATCTACGTTTTCACTTTATTTCATTAGGTATAATAAGGTCCAAAAGTGGATACGTCTCTTTGTAGTTGACTATAGGTACACGTTTCCAAGTAGTAGAGGGTATTTGAAAACGCAATGTATGATGGAGAGTTCGCTACTGTACGCGTACCGCGTTTTTCTTTTCGTTTTGAGTTAGCTAGCCTAATGGCCTAAGCAGCTTACTCGTACAAAAGCTAGTCGTGGAACGTTATTATTTAAAATCTCCTGCTCCAGGCACTGACAATATTAAACACCCCAAGCGCCATCCCGTGGAGATCTCCTTTCAGGACGAACAATATCGAATAAAATTTGAGAAGACGGACGCAGTAAATGAACGCGAACAATCGGCGACCGTGAGATTAAAAGAAATAAATAAAACTAGCAAAAGGTGTATTTGGTGTGAAGTGCGTTTATTATATGCTACTGACAATCTGACTCCTGGAACAACTGTAAAATTGTATGTACCTAGGCCATACAAATACATCGAAGAATATGAAAAAAAATGTGTTCGCGTTTTTCTACGAATAGGTGAAAACCGGGGTTCAGATGGAAACAGGCGTTGTGGCTCCGGTTGCAGCACATGCTGGGCTGAGTCCTATTTCATTTCACACTCATCATGTCAACCGAAAGACGTCCACTGCTGGACATAGGCCTCCCCGAAGGCTCTCCACTCAGATCGGTCTTGTGCTTTTCGCATCCACCGCGCTCCCGTGATCCTGACGAGGTCGTCACTACAGTACAGCGTTTCTAATTTTGTGATAATTTTATGTTGTTTTTTTGTACTACGTCTGTTTGCAAATAAATGTTATGAGTTTGAGATTGAAGTATGGTTCCAATTTACTCAACAAAATTCCATCGCAGCGTTTTCTAGTGTGGTATTTCAAAACAGCCATTAGGTGATTGGATTTTCAAATGGAAGTTTTTAAATCAATTTCAAAATTTGTTGCTATTTTGTTGGTAGGTACTATACAGGGTGGGGCCTGTAACTAAAGTAAAAAATTAAAACGTAGATTCTACTCCTCAAACGAGACAACTTTTGTTTAGCAACTTTGAAAAATCATAAAGTTTTTAGATTGTTAATTTTTCAAACAAAGTAAATAGTATTTTCAATGTACTTAAAACTCCGTCTAATTGACATCGCCTGTCAGTCTAGTCACTCTACAGACATAACCAATGTCATAGTACATTGCGTGTTCGAATTAACTTTATAATGTAATAAAATTGAAACCGCAAGATTTTTTTCAAAGTCGTCAAACAAACGTTGCGTAGTTTGAGGAGAAGAATGTACATTTTAATTTTTTGCTTTAGTTACAGGCCCCACCGTGTATACTTCAGTTAAATTTAAACAACTTTTGAGAAAACTAATAGAATCATTTATCTAAATATATTTTAACACTTTTGAAACACCACAGCACTAATTTATATCTGGATTTTTGCGGTCTTAGGATTGTAAACTTTGAGAATGCTCACATCTAAGGGTCACAATCCCACTCACATTCAGGTGTCTTGTGTGTTCGTCTGCTTCTCCATGCAAAAAAAACCGTAATAGTTCTCCGATTCCTCTTAAGTTTTGTGTTACGCCGTTGAATTCTCTCGATCTCTATAATGCTTGCGGTTAGGGTGTACCAGAAAATGACGTGATAAAACCCGACACATCAACAGGTGTCGTAAAATGGTGTTTTACTGCACCGTCGTATTCCTGGAGCCTTTAGCAGCCGTAAAGTGAGGTCGTGGCCCGTAAGACTCTGTGGAACGGTGGTTGACAAAATTATACCCAGTAAAAGTAACGTTATAATCGGAATGCCTATATATTTGACGATGACTGGAGTCCTCAATAAGTAAGCACAATATTGGTCTAGGAGCCGAATAGGAGACGAGCTTCACCACTCCCCTCCTTAAAAAGTATTTTATATCAAATTTAATAAGTTAAGTAATATATGGCGAATAGGTCGGCTGAAAACAATCAGTCCAGTATAAAATTATTTAATTAAAAAATAAAAACACACTTTTATTTTTTAATCGAAATTGCTTGTCTGATCTGTCTTACTTTGACTTCAGTTTAGAGCAAGAAGCACAATTTTTCTGTCTTTTTTAACTTAAAAGTTAGAGTAAGTCAGCACTGAACCTCGCAATAAGAATAATAGTGAAAAGTATTTTTTGTAGTAGTTAGTAAGGCTTTTAGTGGTTAAGAGCTTGTGTACCTGACGAAACCTGGTGTTGTGGATGTTATTTGTATTTTTGAATTATGCTGAGAAATAAATGGTATTGAATAAGAATAGAGTTGTGAGATGTATAAAATAAGAGACGACTCTTCCGAATTCGCCACAGTATCCTTTTAATATAATTAATTTATATTAACGACACTTCACTTTTTAAACGAATGCTCACAAAACCATGAAAAAACAACAGCTCAGTCATGTTTTTCATTATTTTTTAATTGAAAATAAATTAGATATCCTATAGCATTTCGAAGCCGCATAAACCATGACCTTTTTTATCCTAAGAAATAGAAAAACTTACTTTGAACATTATACTAGCAAATTCCCAGCACTATTTACCGAACAAACTGCACTCAATAACTTCGATTAGTAGCTGACAAAACAATGGTAGAGATATGAATCAAAACCTCCGACAGACTTATAAGTTGTGAGCGGGATTTGCATAGCCTATTCCCAGACTGAATTCAACGCTACTGGTGAAAGATAAGGTTTAACTTTCAATATTTGGAGGAAACAGAAGTTGTAACTGGTTCTACAGCATTGGGCTAGTTTCAATGAGAAATGGGAATTAAATGACCGAAGGGTTTTATTATCTTGTTAGTAAAGTTAAATCTTTGAGCTGCTACTAGTATTATGGAATAGATTATGACACGATTGTAAAACCATCCAATTTTTACCCAACTCCCTAAGAAATATAAAGGTACATACAATAAGGTTAAAAACATTATTTTAACCTTTTTGCTTGTATGTATCCGAATTTATGTATGGTAAAAAAAAAAAAAAACATACATACCCATATAGCTAATAGATAAAGGTGCAAAAATACTGTGATATTGTAAACTGTTTATAATTATAATGTAATGATGTAAACCTTTTTCTTGAAAAAAAAAATACCTTGCCGAGTTTCTTACACCGGTTCTTTTCGGGGCAAAGGTTTTATTTTTCGAACCGGTGGTAATGCTTTTTGACATTCATAGGTGCATTATATTATGCCTAAATTGAAGAATAAAGAACTTTGACTTTGACCTTGACTTTGAGCTATATAGCCTGATTTACATTAGCTAGGGTTGTCGTTTTAGATTCGTCTTAGCCAAGTAAGTTAGACGACGATTTAATAATACGTAGAAAATATCCCACACAGGAACAAATTGTGCTTATCCCACAAATATTTGCCTTAACCGGATATCGAACCTCGACCACAAACTTTGTAGGCAGGGTCACCAACTATGTAGGCTAACCACTTCGTCATAATTTTTCATCGTTATTTAAATAAATCGTATGTTTTCAACTGCCATGAATAAGAACAGTTTGCTTGCAAACAGTGTGACTGGGCTTTGACACAAGATAACGAAACAACTTCTGAACCAACATCGTTAATCTAAACTGCCACATTGTTTAGATGAGCCCTTAAAGTTCAACAAATTCTTCTTAGTTAGAGAGATCTATGAATTATGAACAACCTTTTTTATGTCTCAATTCAGTAAAACTAATTTAATAAATTTCATTTCTGATCAAAACAAAAAAAAAGTGTTTTAGTTTCTTTTTATGGCCTGGAGAAGGCATACGGGCACACAGGCAACCTGATGGTAAGTGGCATCTGTGTTTGTCAGTTTCTGTGAGCGTTTGTCTATACCATCACAGCGCCGGACTGATAACGGTAGTTTAAAAACTCATTTTTTAAGCTAGCAAGTAGGTCTTCAAATTATCACGATAAACAACAACAGTGTTGCCTTTTGTACAATTATGACTTTGGTAGCTCATTGCAAAATAACACATAAAAACAACTAACTACAAATATAACTAATTTTAACTATTGATATATCATATAATCTTGTCGCAGAAACTCAATTATTAGTTTCGACGTTATTTATTTCTCATGAATCCACGCGGTAATTATGACAGGGTTCAATGCTGGTACAACAGTCAAAGTTGTTGGCGGTTTCACTCAACCCTACGACAACCTAATGCTATCTGTTGAAGACGGTCCTCAAAATTTGCTAACTTCATTATAAAGCCACAAATAGTGCTGCGTTGTCTTTGCTGCGGGGCTTCTGTTAAAGCGGATATTTGTCTTTTTTATATACTGAATTAATATCCCACTGTTGGGCAAAGGCTTCTCCCTCGATTTTCCAGCACTGTCTGTCTATATAAATTTTGACCAGTCGCTCCGAAATGAAACGCATCTAATTTATCATTTAAAGGGTTATAATTATGTTATAAATATTAATGACGTGGCATTAATCATGCAAAGAACGCGTAACGTAGAAAATTGTTAACCTGGGTTTTTGTCCTTCGAACGAAACAAAGCGTCGATATACTTTATCGAACAAATATTAATGCTGGGCATGGCTCAATTCTTACAAGATGCGAAGGTAAGTTCTGCTATATTTTAAATTATTGAACGGCGCGGCTGTAATAAGAGGTATTGATCTAGTCCCAAACTAAGCTATAAGCTATAGGCTTGTAATATGGGTACAAGACAATGATATAAATACTTGTATACACATACTTAAAAACAGAAAACGTCCAAGACTCAGGAATAAATACTCAGGTTCATCACACAAATATCTGTCCTTACCGGGAGTTGAACTCATCACTGATAGTTTCGTAGGCAGGGTCCCCTACTAGGCTAAACTGTCGAGAAGGACACATCTCTGTCGGCGACAGAGCCACTCCACCTCTCCGCTCTGCTCGCCAACTCGAGCCACTTGACTCCTCATTCCGTTTAGCATAACTTTTAATCAAAGAACTTCACCCGGCGCCTAACACGACGGAAAGTCAACTAAAACGATTTTGATTACGGACGGAGTTTCGTGTAAAATTAAAACAAGTTATACCTTTTAATAAGAACTAGTTTCTTCTGGATTGTGTACACTTGATAAGTAGATTAAACTCTTGTTGTTGTTGTTAATAGTCTAGAAAATCTGAAGAACTGTACAGCAGAGTGTAAGTATACAAGACTAAGGGTTCACCAACCAATTTAACAAACGGTCTTAGGCCCGTATTAATAAACTGATCTTAACTCTAATGCTCGTCTGGAAATGCACCAAACATAACAGTATTCTATGGTTTGGCGTTTGCATTGACGTATCTTGTGACGGGTCTCACAGTAAAGATGAATAGATTTGACAACCGTTAAACCGCTAGCCGTTCGTTTAATTGTTGGTGAACACTGCACTTAAAGCTAAACTTTTTTACGGTCGCTTAACACTTATACGTAAAATAAACGTAACTGAAAATAAACAGTATTTAAGTAGGTACTCTTTTTTGCTCTAACGTCACTATTAGTATTTGTAATCTTCCAGTTAATATTCGTCCATAGATTTATATTTTATAAAAACGTCATTTTCATTGAAATGCATCTTATATAAAACCCCTTAATTAGTTGATGGGATCAAATTGAATGCAATATCACCAATGATCCAAATTAATTGGCCATCACCAATAACTGACCCAATAACGAGTCCAAATAAATTCGCGGCAGTTTTATTCGATTCGGCCATCGCGGAATATCGCTGTATTTGTAGTTTTAAGAGAGTGGAGTATTTCAGATATGAAAATATATTCAAAGAACTGAATAGGAAGGGGTAAAAAAGAGAGTTGTATTAAGTTTAGAGTGCTTTTATAGAAAGAAAAATAAATGTCTACTTACTATATTTATAGACTTTGATGTCGACTGGATGCGATTATCGATAAAAACGACAAAGTGTGGGTCAGGTTCGCACACGAAGGGCTCGGTAGCATTCTAGTACTAGCGGCTTATTTTTTTTGCCTACGGGGCAAACGAGCTATTTGGTCACATGTCAAAGGGGCAAAAAATGAAAAAAAAATATATATTTTTCTAACTGATAAGATTCAAGCGATACGGTGATCGTTAGTCGACCAAAAAACGACAAATAAATCAAGTTTCTTGTATAATAATGGCTGCCTTTAATTTTTTTATCTCGTTAATATGTTATATAGCGCCGATATAAATACATAATCTGTAAAAAATTCAACTATCTCCCTATCACGGTTCATGAGACACAGCTTACGGACGGACAGACGGACGGACGGAGTACAGCTTTGTAGACGTGGAATACGTCCGTTGGGAGGTTGGATGCAGTGTGACGGTGTTCAGCGGCGGTCGCTTCGCTACGTGAACTCAGCTTGTTTGTAGTGCTCGTGCCGCGGTTTATGCTGCAAACCGTCGAGTGTCTAGGAGTGTGACTCTCTTAAGCGTATAACTTTTTAACTCGACGCAACTCATACTAATAGTTTTGGCGGGTTCGAGTAGTCCCACCAGAGTGCACAAAACGCATTTTAACGCGTGCATTCTCTAAGATGTCGTGTCCTGGGTGTTATAGAATGACGGCGCAGCTTATACAAATCGGGCAGTTTAAGAAGTCCCGTCAGAGCGTACAAAACACATTTAAGCGTGTGCATTCTCACTTAGGCAGTTTTATACGTTCAATCGTTCGACAGAAGCCCTGCTTTATAAAGGCTGCGCCGCGTTCGCTCGTTCACTCGTTCAACTGACTGAACGTGGTTTTTGAGAACAACACCCCTGGCGGTTTTAGGGCAGCCTTCCAGCAGTGAGTACATCAAGTTCTTAAGACTAGAATCACAAGACTGCAATCCTAAGAATGCAAATCCGTTGCCGAACCTCAGGACTAGTTACTGGTTAGAAACTACTCAGCGAGTTGTAAACATGTTTTGCTGTTGTTTTAAAGACAATATTTGTGTATACATTTAGATGAGCCACGGTGCAGATATTGTGTGTGAACTGAAACTTCTATTCTACCAGGTAAAAACCATATTGCCTGTGACATGTTATCGTATTGTCAACGTTTTGATAGCTCTTCTTTACTTGACAGTAATGGCAGCCGAGTTAAAAATAATACCGTGTTGAAGAGAGGGTCAGGAAAATAGTCTTATGTTGATCTATTTTCATTTAATTTGTTTTATACTAGATATCTAATACATTTAAACGAGCAAATCTTGTATATACATCTGAATTCCAGAAATTAGTACGTGCTCAGGGTGAATGCTTCGAAAAAATAGATAGCAATAATAGAGAATAAACTTTGTAGTTTTTGAATATCTAATTTCTTTTGTCATGACCCTCGTATACGTCATAGTGTTGTGTGGTAGTAATAGAAATGTAGGTATGAAACTATGTTACTTATTATATTTTCATGATTATTGTAATCTTACAGGTTGTTAGCATGCCTAATGAATTAGTTAATCAATTATTATTTTCTGTTTCTGTCCTGTTGAGGAACCCCAAAATAAAAGTTAATTAAAAGAAGATAAAATCTTACCATTTTTGCAACGGTTATTGGAAAAATCTCAATGAATAAAAAATATTAGCCATTGTAATGAAATAAAATAAATTTCATTCCTCGTTTAAAAGGAAATTCACTGGGGATTTGAAACAAAACATGCAAAACAAAACCAAAAAAAATATACTAATGCAAACTGCACTTAGGGCGAGTTGTTTCATCTGTATAGTTCATTAAACTAAGACCATTGTTAAATCGAAACCAACTGTAACACATTCAATTCAGTTCTTGAAATGTTAACCATTATTTCAGCTAACTACTGATCAAACAACAATTGAGTTTTTGAGGGAAAGAATCATTTTTAATACTTTACCGTTGAGAAACAGATTGAGTTATGATAAAAACGAACCACAAAAACTTTATACACGTCATGGGCCTTATTAAAAGCCGTCAAAACCTGTCAGATTTCACTAAACAAAAGGGTTAGAGCTATATGAGTCATATGAAAAGTTACATAATCAAGTGGTCGAATTTTATTTACTTACCAACTTTTTTGTTTTTCTGGATTGGATGGTTATAAAACTGACCTAACCTAACCAACAGGTTATATAAACTGACTTAATCTTACCTATATGTACATCTATTTAAACAATTTCAGTTCAGAAAAAAAATGGTTTTCTGACTTGTGATTCTCGCACAAATGAAACAGTTCGGAAACCAAACTTCGGACTTATACCCATATATCTGTCTCTTTCACTGCATGAAACAAGTCAGATTTTTTCAGATGGTATATTTTAATTATATCACAATGGTATTGATACTCTTGAGCAGAAATAACATGAGGAAGCAATTTAAACTTTGATCAGGACTGAATACTTTCAAGTCTCAGCGAAACTCAGAGTAAGTACAAAGTATTGTTCTACGCTCATTAAAATTGTATAAGTTTTCAGGTTAAGTACGTGATGTCTATACGTACACTACTTTGTAAAGAGAACGGGGATGTTATTTTTAAGTAGTTTAATTATACTGAGACTGAATGAGATTTTAAGCTACAAAGTTAAGGAAGTATTATGCCATTATAGTAATGTATAGTAATGTTAACTTTGATCAAAACATTAAAAGCGATTGGATGCATTATTGTTTGGTTAACAAAATCTAAATCTATAAGCTGCACAACTTAAGAATATTTAACCATTTAGGAACTAAAAGCAAATCACAATAATGTTATGGCCTCTATATTTTACGTCCCTACTTATAGTTCCATGCATAATTCCCCTTACTTACCCGTAATCAACAAAGTTGGGAGTTTATAATGTATGCGAAATAATGTTGAGAACACACAAGGACGTTGCATGCTATTTTCTGTCAGCGTCTATTATGAGTGGTGTTTGTGAATTATTTGTTTCTATCTCGTTCATAGTTTTTTTGGCTGTTCGAATGCATATCAAAAATCTCAGAATAATCATAAAGTTAAATTTAATACGCGACGACGCATTGGCCGTGTTGGTAGTGACCCTGCCTACGAAGCTCGCGGTCCCGGATTCGATTCCCGGTATGGTTAAATATTTTTGATTGGTGAGCGCGAATATTTGTATCTGAGTCTTAGACGTTTTCTATACATTTAAGTATTTATTTATCTATCTATAGAATTAGCATTGACCAAAAATAAAAAGTCACGGTTTTTACATTCTAATTCAAAAGAATATTATAGGTAATTTTAAGAAACCAATTTCGTTAATTTTGTATTAATATCTTTATTTATTTAGCAGATATTTTATGGATGACATGATTATTTTAAATTTGGAATGGCATTTTCTAATAAATAACATACAATTTAATGATATGTAATGATAAAAAGTGATTGTATTAGTGCATTTAAACATATTATTTAAAGCGGATTTCGCCTAACCCGTAAGATACACCTAGGAGGGCTTCAAGCCGAAAACGAAAGTCAAACAAAGGTTAAATATACTTTTGTCGAAATATCCGAAATAGATAAATATTTCAAAAACTCAATAATGCAGAACGGCTTTAAAACCTTATTCCTCGAAATGGTCTTCGAATTAGAGTACTTGTAAAAATATGAACAATCCCAATTATTTATATCGTTGGCCCAATACCCATACGTCATTTTACGATATGTTACAGTGATTAAAGTGACAAGGTACTAAAGTGTACACATATTTATGAACTCGACTGTACAAGCCTACAGTTTAGTGTGGGACTAATTCATTGGTGTGAGAATTTTGCGTGACATTAAATAATTTATTTCATCTTGGATGTACCTCAACATTTCGTATTGTTTTATTCCTTACTCTTACTTGTTCAAAACGATACCGGTACAATTTTGAGCCTTGAATTTTTAAACCAATAATAGCTCGTTCTCCTTTTTTTATATTATTATGATTAAGGTACGATTCGTGCACTTAACCTAGTATTCTCCCCGCGTTATAAAATAACCGGATAATCGCACGTACCGAAACTCAACAATATCTCCGATGACGCTAGCACCTAAAAACCATAATGTCAGCTTGATGATGTTCAGTTTACATGCTCGTGTATTCCAAGCATAATATCTAACAAACTGTCGCTTAGTTTCGGTCCTATGCAGAAAATTTGCATGAGACTGCAAGCAAAACTTTTGGCTCAGGTCGCCGTTCTGATTTAGCAGAAGCAATAGTAGTCAAAGTTTTTACTCAAAGGAAGCTGTGATGTTAAATATGTATACAGAAATAATTCTGGACGACTGCACCTAAATTACAATATTTAATAACAGTTTTAAAGTTTTTTTTTGCAGCATAATAACATGGTTGCAGCCAAAAAAATCTCGTTGTAAATTGAAACTACTTAAATTCACTGAACGCACTGTATTTTTAGCTCAGAAAACTGACATCGACATAAAAATATATTTTTCTAACTTTGTATCACGCTTATTTTTGACGTCTTTTAGACGGCAGAGCAAGCTTTGCCTGCATTTATTTCAGTCCTTAGCCGTCAAAAAATCATTATAATACCTTGGCATGGCGGACAGCCAGCATCGCGACACTGCCGACATTCCCGACACTCACTGACACTTGCACTGTGACACTTTCAACTTGCACATTAACAAAACAAATATGTAAATAATCAGTTTTTGCGAGTCGCGGATTCAAGAGACGTCTGCGAACTGGTCGGAGACGGGTGGGGTGGGTTGGGGGGGGGGGGGGGGAGTGACCGGTTGGACCGGCGCGCGCGCCGAAATGCGCCCGAGGCGTGCGCCAACGCAAATCAAGTGACTTGCGCACGGGTTTAGGCCAAATTAGGATACTTATTATTTATTTGCAAATTACCGGATAGTGTTATTAATGGGCCCAATTTGAGACGTTTTGGATGGCGTTTTCTAAAAGGGTCTTGCTTACAACGATGGATTCAGAAGTATGGGCAGTATCCGTAACTTATTTGTTAAAGGTATAAAAGTGCAATATCGTTTTATATTGTAGAATAGAGGTAGTATTCTTTTGGGACTTGCATTGGGTGGCACACCGCTATTTGGATGACTTGATGAAGGGTTACTTGTTTCCATTATTTCAAATGATTTAAGTTCCAAATAGGAGACGATTGTCACGGCTCTGTTTATTCGATGAAAAGTATTTTATATCAAATTTAATACTGATTCATTATTGATTGAAATTTTCCAGCCTACATATTCGCTATAATTATTATATAATTAGTATATTAAATAAGATATAAAATACTTTTTATCGAATAAACCGCCCGTTGCAAATTGTCTCCTATTCGGATCTTCTACTAAAAGCTGGAAGAAGTCCCTAAAAGGGATAAGTAATCTAACTTCCTTGTATTTTTAATGGTTTGTTGTCTACTATTTTTAATTATAATAAAACGTGTATGTACTAGGGTTAGGATTTTGGTGGCATTTCGTGGTTCTAGAATCCATGGAGTCGATATTTCCTAATTATAATAATAAAATATCGACTCCATGGATACATAACACATTGATTTTGACCTTCGGTATTATCATATTCAAAAATGAACTAAATACATATTTAGTTCGGTTATTTCATAGTTATTATTATTTGCTTGTTTGTAACGCTTTCACATCAGAGATATCCTCAATACCAAAATTAATTTAAATTGGTGCGGCCGAATAATGAAGAAATTAATTTTGAAATATTAAATACTGAAGATCAAAATCAAAGTGTTATGTATTATGATAATTAGGAAATAGCGACTCCATGGATTCTGGAACCACGATTTGCCACCAAATGTCCTAACTCTAGTAATTACATTATATACATACTCGTACATACCATAAAATCAAAGATGGTACCGCGACGCAACCACTCAAAGGGATAGGTTCCTAGATAATATTTGGAACCAAATTGTTTCTAGTGGTCCTTGTGTTCATCGAAGTTTGTAACCAGGGTGTCGCCTCAAAGGCCAACTCAACCCCAACTCAGACACAAAGCAAGACAAAGCCTTCTCAGGTAATACCTGCGGTCAACTCTTTCAGTGCCCAGCTCGCTGCCTTTCGTACGAATTAGACCCATTATGGAATACACGGTATATGTGGTTACCTGTTTCAGAAACATAAGATAATTACCCAATATTATTTCCTCGTTGCCGCACCTGCGTTTCGAGGCGTAATTTGTTTAGGATAGACGAATAGAAAAATATAGCGAAAGAATACGCGTTTGGTTTTTGCTTCCCGTGAAGCAAGGGAGATTTATTGAATTAAAAGGAATAATTAATGATGTGTTTATATCGATACTATAAAGAATAAGTTTAAATTAGTTTAACTGATATTGCTGTGCCCTAACAGGGTTTATGTTGGAACCATGTTTAGCCTTAATACCTTGTAAAACCCATAAATGCAATAAATGAATTATTATGAATTAAACGTTCCTAATTGAACAAAAACGATGTTTGTAATATCAAACTTAATGGTCTAAAATCCGAATAGGAGACGTTTTGCACCAGGCTGTTTTGATGAAAAGTATTTTACATCTAATTTAATACGCCAAATAATATGTAGCGAATAGGTAAGCAGAAAATTTTCACTTATTTTTTCATTAAAAAAAATCATTTTTTTTTTAATTGCCAATGCTTGTTTAATAGACAAATTAAATACTAATCGAAAGTTTCATACTTTAGCCTATAGAATATGTAAACGTTAGGTTTGGTGCAAATTATTAGTTCCGACTTACATGTTTATGTCGTAGTCAATCTTACGTTTGCATATTCATACTTTCGATTGGTATGTAATTTGCCTAATAAACATGCAAATGCATTTTTTTTAAACAAAGTTAATTTTTAATTTTTAAATTAATTATATACTGGACTGAAAATTTTCAGTGAACCTACTCGCTATATAATATTACTTAGCATATTAAATTTGATATGAATTACTTTTTTTCGAATAAACAGGCCGGTGCAAATCGTCTCCTATTCGGATCTCCTACTATAATATACGGCACTGTGCTTCAAGAGAAAACTATCAAACGTTTGTTTGTCCGCCTTTTCATTGTTAACTGCTATATATTTTTTTGTTAAATGAGCAATATTTAGGTAGCTATATTATTGTATTTGTAATCACGTTCTCGAAAACGGCTCTAACGATTACAATGAAGTTTGCAATATAAGGGTACGGGGGCGAAAATTCTGTCGAGTTGTCATCTTCACGAAAATTCTTTATAAACCGTGCGAAGCTTAGGTTTTCAGGCACTAATGTTTTATAAGAGCATGTTTAAACTTGACGTTGGGGTCATGTGATTGAGGCAAGTAGAAACTTTTTTTATTCGCTAATTCTGAAATTCGAAACGTGACATTTACTAGGAAAATACAAAAAAAAAATCAAGATAGAAAACTTTTCTTAAATTTTAACAGTCCTCTGACTATTCAGAAAATCCTCAGATCTTGATTTATCTGAGATAACGTAATGCACGGTGTGATCGCCTTACTTCTGCTCCACGATTCCTATCCCGCTTTTATTGTTATCGAAACTGTAACTAGAAAAAAAACCGTGTTTGGCTGGTTTGCAAATATGCCCATGGATGTAGAACAGTAAGGTTCAAAATAACATGCATTTCGAAGGGTAGAGACCATACATTTTTATGTAAAACAAGCAATACGATCGGAAATGGGTCAGAATCCGCACGGGAATGTCCTCCGAATGCAACCAACGACGGGGTTCCAACAGTGTTCGTCCGAAGAAAGATGAAGGAAACAAGACTAACAAATAACAGGCTTTGAAAAGTCGACTACTCTATTGAAAATATCTTTGTCTGTCTGATTTTCAAGCTTAATTTTTTTCTAGTTCTCGAAGGAATAGCGGTAAACGACTTCTACGTGGATGAAGTCACGGGCAACAGCTATTAAGTTATACATTGTACTGAGATGAGATGCCAGGTGCCAAGATTGACTTCTTCACTTTTTTCTCACAAACTTGCTGTGTCCTTAAGTCTACCTACCTATATATCTGCGCATCGAGCGCTAAGTCTTTGCAAGTGGTGTTTAAGTTAACTTTCACACCCACCCGTAAGATACTTATACTATCCATGATCATGAAGCATGTAAATGCTTTGATGAACAAGGCTAATTTGATATTTCACTGGATTCACAAGCGGGTAATACAATATGTGCATTATAATCGCTAGCCGTGATCACATTTAACAACTAATATACGGTCATTTTGATAAAGTAATTAATTACATTTTAAAGTTATAACATATGATTCATTACATAATACATTATATAGTTTTGATAATGGTACAATAATTTAAAAACAATAGGTACACAATAATTATTTAATTCGAGTCATAAGATAATCCATCCATTATAATGGGTTGTTAATGTTTGTCCATAGGTCAATGATCTCCTTGAAGGAACTCGTCAATATTGTAACAAGCTAAGTTGATAAGCAACAATTTCAGTTTGTTCGAGAATATTGCATCACTTGCGGACAACTTTATATGATTAGGTACCACGTTATAAATTTTAGGCCCGATGACGCTGAGCGACGTTCGGACCTTTGCGAGTCGTTTTTTAGGAGCCAGCAGCAATGGTTGCCTGCGGCTACTACCTCCTTTGGATAGATTTGTCTTGTAGTTTAGAAGATTTGACCTTACATATTGGCAAGCAGTCAGTATAAAAACTGCCGGTAGCGTAAGGATTTTATATCTTCTAAACAGTTCTTTTGCTGGGTGATCAAGAGGTTTTTTGGCGATTATTCGCAATGCTCGTTTCTGTAATTTAAATGCTCGTTCGCGGTGAGCCGCCATGCCCCACAAACCAACGCCCTGGATTAGGAGAGAGTGGAAATATCCGTAATAAGCCTTTTTTAAGTTATCTATTGCCAGGCTCGGTGCGAGTCTAGACAATGCAAAAGACGCCGACGAGAGCGAGTCACATAGGGAATCGATATGCGGGGACCACGTTAGGCCAGAGTCAATTATGAAACCCAAATATTTAGTGTGTTCTACTTGTGGGACAGAGATGTTATTAATTGCTATATCGAGTGGGTTTTTATTTATACGTTTTAACTGGAAATGTATAATGTTTGTTTTCTCCACATTCAAGAGCATTCCATTTGCCGAGAACCACCTGTTTATTTGGAACAACACCAGACTCAGTTTGGATTTATTAACATGAAATATGAACACTGACTTGTTATCACATCGATTTTAATCCACTTTTCTTAACTTTAATAAATCACAGAAGTGATTTGCGTCCGCACGCTTTGACTTGACAAAAAGAGATACCTATTAAGCTAAAAGCCAATGACAGCTCTAAGCTCTATACATAAACTAGATTCACTTAGTCTATGGTTATTAGGACGACGACAGACACCACAATGTATTGAGACATTACACAGTGATATGTAATAAATAAAAACACGTTAATTTTCCATTAACACAATCAATGTGTCCATCTATTTACTGCTCTTGTAACATTTACCCACTGAGCTATTTTTCTGACCTTACTACAAAAAAATTCATTACAGCTGGAACAATCTTTACACACAAATAAATAGATGAATAACGTTTTAATAATGAACACTGAGTAGCTGTTAGTAAATTACATGTATTGCTACCACCATATTTTCCTGTAACCTTTCGCCAAACGGCAGTGCTCGGGTGTAGGAAAAAATTTAGTCCTCTGTTGGAAACGCATTTGCAGTCTCAGTATTACAGTCTGAAGATTGTAGTATTCAAATGTATATGGGTCACAGATCCCTTATCATCACGTGGCGTGTGTCCTCATTCACCTTCCCCAAGCCATAAAAAACATATTAATGTAATATTTCTTCATGTACTTTAATAATACGAGCTCCGTACTATTACTGAAACATAACAGAAGCGCTACTTGCAAATTCTGTAGTTACTAAAATTCTATAATAATACCTAAGCGCACGTTGTTGGAAGATGCCGCAATTTACTACTGCTCATGATTAAGTGCCATAAATCATGCACATAACCTAACATCAAAGTGCCCCAGTTCCTAATCCACAAGGAGTTCTGGCTCCATATGGAGGTAAATGGCAACGCAAGGTTAGCACATAACGCGACCCCAAAATGCCCATGTTCTTAATCCAGTAGGAAATTTGGCTACTAAAGGAGGCAGTGACACCAAGAGTTAAGCACAGGTGTACGCTCTAATACTACTTTATAACAATCAAACTAAACTTTACGACTCGGAGTTGGCTGTTTGACAGTGCACTATTTGGTTAACTGCTAACTACTAATTAAACTTTAGCTATTGTGGTCGTAAGTGTAAACGTTAATTCCATTATTATAGTAAAATATTTGTTTGGACCTAATTTGATGATATAATGAAAAAAATGGGTTACCTTTGTTTCGTCAAAATATTTTTGTTTATTTTCTGTAACCGTAAATATTTCAGGATTTTATATAAACCTACACGACGGTACTAAAATAAATTCTTAAAAAATTATGTTACATTGGTTGAGAAAATGAAAAATTTGGAAAATGATACATTTACGTACAAATATTTTTACAAAACGGCAGCCACAAAAAAAAACCTAACAATAGGTTCCTTTGCTTGGCTTAACGTACAGCATTTTATTTAACAACTTTGTCGGCGTAATTTAAATGAATAAAACTATGCCAAACTATAGCTTTGTAGGTACCAAGAGTCTCTTAGTGAAACTACAGACAGGCGGACAGATGGACATGGCAAAATTATAAGGGTTCCTTATTTACTACGGATCCTTAAAAACTGTCAAATATTATGAGGGGATATCAGGGGACAATGTCACACCAATTAACCTAGTCCCAAACTAAGCTCTAGGCTTGTACTGTGGGTACTAGACAACAAAATAAATACTTATATAGAGAAATATTCGCGCTCATCACACAAACATCTACACTTACCGGGATTTTAAACCCAGGACCGCTAGCTTCGTAGGCAGGGTCACTAACAACTAGGCCAAAGCGTCGTCAGGTAAATATTAATTACTCGTAATGAATCGTTTTGTGTATAGTTAGTCTTACTGTGTACATATTTTGAACCAAGTTTGCGAAGAAACATTTCTTTTTCATTCTTCCTTAAAGTGATAAACTACCGGACTGTAAATTAAATAGTATTCATTAATAGAATCCAATAATGTACTAAACTTTACTAACCGTCGCATATCTAACATTAATTATTAATTGGTTTAAATATATATAAGAACCCCGTATTCTCACAATAACAAAACTTAACAAAGAAATAAGTAGTTTTAACTCTGCTGAAGTTCAATTTTCTACAGAGCTTTGGACAGTCTGTTACGAAAATAGTTTGACCTTCAGTTTACAACTGGAGGGTTCTTAAAACTTTAATAAGCATCAAGCTGTAAACTGGTGCCATGTGTACCATGTCGCAGTAAGTAATATGATGTAGAAAAATATATCAAGCGTAAACAGTTCAGTATAATTACTAACCTTCTAACGTTTACAGAATTGTATAAAACAATCACATTTGTAAGACAGAATCAGTTTTTATTTATGTTATAACCAAATTTATCTACTTCTTGTTTTGAAGAATTGAATAAGTTTACGGCGGTAAAATATTTAACTATAATTGACCATATATATGAAGCCACAAACATATGAAGGTAATAATAGAATAGAATATATTCCACTACAATTAATAGATTAGATTAATTGAACTATATTATTTATTTCGAGCTTCAAGGCCCATATTAACCACTGCTTTACAGACTAACAAACATCACGTTATACAATTTAAAATGAACAGAACTTATAAAACAGTTTTGCAGTATCAGCTAGCCACCGGGCACGTAACGTCTGTATCTCCATGGTTCACCGGTTTAAAAAATACCTCTTTCGCGTTCCCTACATTCATCATCCTCGTCATGAACGTAGTCAGCTACGGGAGCTTTGGCTCCTATTCAGTATCATCGCGAATATGATACCAACATGTGCGCCTAGAGTGGGCCCCACACATTTTCCTACTCACCCTCGGTTGCTATTTCTCTTCCGTAACTTTTCTATCACGTTCCTTCTTAAATTACCAAACAACCTTAGCATATTCTTAAAAGTTAAAGAACAAGAATACCCTATGATATTTCCATTAAAAACGTGTGCGATATGAATTTCCATTTGACTCAATTCAGTTTTAAATTTCATATGCTCTTTTCCCTTGAAAGGCGTACGCAGCTAAATAGAATTTCCCACGGAGCTGTGCAATATATTTCATTTCACGCCAGAATTTTAAAGTCTTCGAATAAAATGTTGCCGAGCTCTGAACAGGCGGTAAGCAGCTCACAAGAGCCTCTCTTCAAATACGCGAATATTAGCGTAGCGTCGTGTTGCCACAGAATAGGTACAGTTTGCCAAATAAGTCTGCTATCCTCTGATTATATTTTAGCTTGCTGTCGAGTTGAAGTTTCAACTTTAGCGATATTTTTGCTTTGGATAAGAAGTAAAATAGAAAGAGCAATATTTTTCCGACTGTACAGTACAGATCGATTGCTTAAAACAACATTTACCCTACGCATGTGCACTGTCGTTGATAGTCACTTCAATGTTTCAGACGTTTTCTCACGCTTCATTGTTTAGGCTATATACCACTACTAGCTATATCTGCGGCTTTGCTCCCATTCAATAAGTTTTGGTACAACTTTATTCATCTAAAAAGCTTTTAGTCCGAATACCGACATCTATCGGATAAAAACCAAGATTCTCAAATTCTTTGCTCCTCCGTTAAGCTGTTTTCTTATTAAAACAAAACAATCAAAGACACTTTCGCATTTCTAATATGAATAGTATTTAGTTCCTCAGTTTCAAGCGTGACAGTTTGATCTCAGGGTTGTGCCAAGTGGTTTCTGGACGGACGTTCTGTGTTTCGTAACGTTGTTGCTGTGTAGAGCTGTGTCAAGCGGCGTAATGCTGGCGCGGGCGCGGCGACGTGTTGCGGATCTGACAACGATACATATTTTACCTAGTCACTTAATAAGTTTGGATCTTATTTCAGTTTTTCTAGAACTATGTTTTTAACATAACTATTATCGGCCATTAACTGTCATAGTAGTAAGAGCATCATAACGTTTACAGTATTTTAGCAGTATAGTTTGGGATAAAAATTAAATGGAATAGAGACTCTGAATGAATCAACCATTTGCTAAGTAAAAAAAAAAAAAAGTTTCTTCGGTAGTACGTAAGTTTAATTAATACCTTCAAAATGTTTATACTTAATTTGTTAAACCATGATTGTTTATATCATATCGGTTTTCCTTAACAACTAGGAGCCGAACCCAAAACCTATTTCAACATTAACATTCCCACTTAGAACCACTTAAAGCCCGGTCTGTCGGCGTCATCTTAAAAGCTTGCAGCGAGCCAGCGAGAAGTCACACAGCTGCAGCTGCAACGTAGCTGAAACGTGTAAGATAGTGCAACGTGATACGTGTCAAGAATGTTCAGGTGCACACACATTGTTAAGGCGTACTCACGTTTAAGAGTTACAAATGTACTGATAACCCTAATTATTCGAGTACAGTCAGAGTTAGAGCTGCACACTTTAGTGCTGAAGGCGTGAAACTAATAAGGTACAAAAGTGTACATTCAGCATCTTAATATATTTCTACAATTAAATCCTTTGCTTTAAACTAACGCTATTTTCACACGTACTAAAACGATACGTCGGGACTTAATCGCGTAGTAAAATAAACATTTACCTGGACGTTTCGACTGTGTCACAACAGCCGTGGAAACGAGAATACATTGTAAGAACGACGAAACGTCGAGGTCAATGTATATTCTCCAACGCAATTAAGTCCCGATTTGTAGTTCTAGTACATAATTACATCGTCAATATATATAAAAAACATAATTAAATAACACACTTTAATTTTTATTTTACATAGGACACATGTTAGACAAAAGATAAATTTAATGCCATGCTTTAAATTCTCTACCAATTTGTATAATCCACCGGACCGTTATAATTATCAAAAATCGGTCTGATACAAATAACTGAAAAAGCTTTGGCTAGCAACCAATGGCATTACAAGATAAGTTGATAAAACTTTTAAATACTTTAAAATATTTAAACATAACCAATGTTGAAAAAATCAAAGCGTAAATTAAAAACAGCCTGATTTATAAGTTAATACAGCAAAAGGAAAACTAAAACCAAACAACTTTTTTAATTCATTGATCAAAAAGTCAGCTATGAACCTTGTTGTGTTGACAAACTAAAACACTACAGTTTTATAGTTGTTTGCGCCGGCGACATTGGGTCGGGCGTGGGAACCATTCAAAATAATATAAGCGCCGCTTGCCTTTTACAACGCGATCTCCGCAAGCATCAAATTTTATGGAGTACCTACTCAGGTACACTTTGTACTAGCTGAAACCTCAGGTTTACTTGTTTGTCCGCGGGCAGAACAAAGTAGAATTATGTTTCGCTATTGATGTGGTATATTTATATATTTTATTCTGCTTCAGCTTCTATTGCTAGCATAGAGGCTTCATTTTCTTCAGAGAGCGCGCGCAAATAGATAACAAATAATAAAAGCAGGTTCTTTAGCAGCGTCCGACTAACGGAAGACGCAGCATAGGTTACTAGGCAGTCTTCCAATTTATTTATTTATATATTAGACATGCCAACAGCACAAAACAAATGAAATTGGCACATAATTATATAGACAGTGAAAATTAAAGTTTATGCGCCAATAACAGGCACGCGCCAGCAGTCATACAGTCTATTTAGGGACCAACACCAAAAGCTAAAACAACTTATCTTGAATGGGTAATTACATTCTTAGAATAATGTGAAATATTTAAAAAAACCGGCTAAGTGTGAGTCGGACTCGCGCACGTAGGGTTCCGTGTTCCGTACCACTATACATCTAAATAAATGTTTTTCTTTATTCTTTATTATATTGGAGTTGATTGAATGAAAATTAAAATGCGGTTTACGATTTTTAACGTATTAAAAAAAACTAATTATTAGATCTCGTTCAAACCAATTTTCGGTGGAAGTTTGCATGGTACATCATATATTATTTTTACATTTATCATTCCCTTATTTTAGAAGTTACGGGGGGGGGGGGGTACACATTTTTCCACTTTGGAAGCGTCTCTCGCGCAAACTATTCAGTTTAGATTTTTTTTTTATTAGAAACCTCAATATAATTTTTGAAGACCTATCCATAGATACCCCACACGTATGGGTTTGATGACAAAAAATAATTGAGTTTCAGTTCTAAGTATGGGGAACCCCAAAAATGTATTGTTTTTTTTCTATTTTTGTATGAAAATCTTAATGCGGTTCACCGAATACATCTACTTACAAAGTTTCCATAGTATAGCTCTTATAGTTTCGGAATAAAGTGGCTGTGACATACGGACGGACAGACGGACGGACAGACATGACGAATCTATAAGGGTTCCGTTTTTTGCCATTTGGCTACGGAACCCTAAAAAGGGAAAAAACATTTATCAAACACATTGCGGAAGTTATGATGATCAAGATAAACAAGGGCAGCTTGTGGCGAGCTGGCTGTTAGTAACGACACCACGCACCAGAGCACTCCTGAAGGAAGTCCCTGGTCCTTAGCTCCACTTGCATTTAGCTTAGCGGCTGGTTGGATTGTGACATGACGAGGAACCCTGACTACCTATAGCTTCAAAGAAGAGTTGCGAGAGCTGTACGCTGGAAGGGCGGACACCTTATGGTTTTTTAAAGTCATGGTTACATGCCTGACGATATCTTGGTTACATTTTGAAGCTTCGGGTTTAGTTTTTCAAACTGTCGAAAAGAGATCGTGTGTTTGTAAAAAATGATTGACATTGATATTTCTCAAGCATTACATGACATTACAGCTAATTTAGTTTAATATTAAGCTATTAAATGGTACCAAACCTGCAACATAGGCTAGCACGGTATACTTTATTCAGCAAAAAGTCTCCTTACCACATTCATAGGGTTACACATTCAATAAAAACCCGTAGGACGTTTGTATACACCCGCAATATAGGCCAATATTGGCACGCCCGCATAAATATCAACAAACAAAGCGCAATAGATTTTTACGAACCGATTTCGTTGTGAGTTTATTGGCCTGACCTTCTCGATAACATGCTAGATCTACTGACGACAATACACATACAGTACAGTTTTTTCAGGTCGATTGCATTCAATCGACACAATTAAATTTCATTGTTTCAATACATTGTTTGACTTGAACAAAATCGTTACAGGAAAGCAGATTATAGACTAAAATTATGTGTAATATGTCATGTTGGCTTCGATTGTATTCAGATAGAAACCTGTGCACCTTTAGCACCCTTTATCATTTTTTTTTTATTGATCCTCTTGCATTTACTTGTAAATCACATATTAGTTTTGTACACAACGTAAAGCCAAGAGGAGTTTTACTTAAATTTTTACCTATACCAACAACTCTTAACAACTTGTTGTTAATTCTATAAGCAAATTTAGCACAAACAGACTAAGATGTTTACCAGTGTATATTAGTGACAGGTTGCAAGCCCATCGCCTAACAATACTACAAGCCTTTAATATCTTAGTCTCCTCTTACGACTTCGACATGAAGGCATGGAGTGGCACTAATCTAAGCCAGCAACCACACGGCAATAAAAAAGTATATAGTTTATATTTTGTAATAATCAATCAGTGATCAGCCATTAGCTCTTTCCTTTTTTATTTTTCGAGGCTTCAAATGAAATGATAATTTGCTGATAGATTTGAGGCTAATTATATATGTGAAAATAAGTTTTTTGACCTGTCTCTTTCCTGTTTCGTACACATTAATTACTATACCGCTGGATAATTCTTTGATGTCAATATTTAGTCGACCTGTAGAATTTAAAGTTTTTATTATAAAAAATACTCCGCTGTACTGGCTGTACGAAGTATCGTGCAAAATGTACCTACTCTGGATAATTTTGCTACCCTGATTACAAAAAAAGGCACGCTGTATTACTTTTCGTAGTTTGTAGATGTCACTTAACTCAAATGACGAACAAACGCACCAGTCTACCAATTCTATAGCAAGACGTTTGAAACAATGTCGCGCTCCATCAGGCGCGAGGTATCCGAGTTCGACCCCTGGGGAAATTAAAACAAGCCGACTGTACCCTGAAAATGCTCTTACCGTAAGCGGCTTTGGGTTCTTCAAATCAATCATCTGCAATAGTAGAGGAATAACAATTTCAATCAGGCCCGATAAGGCATTAAAGAATAAAAGGCAAAGTTGATAAAAGGAAACCCCTGAGAATGGCATGGAAGTAATTTAGAGGGTCGTCGCGGAGATTATGGAATCGGTTGCATCAGAAAATGATTTTATGTTACCAAAATACTTTAAAAATGGGTTTCGGTATTACACTGCTGTAAAGACAGCGAAAGTGTATAATTTATGTGGTGTCGGGCCTTAGACAGGATGTTTGCACCGATTTGTTCCAGTGTGGGGATAAAACCACCGGTAATATTACTAGCATAGACGCACCTTAGCGCTTAGGGTTGGGAAGCTTTTGCGGTCTAAGGGCCGTAATGATAAACTCATCTTGACTGTGAGGCCAGTCACAAGATACATCAAAGTAAACGCCAAACCAGAGAACACTGTCATTTTTGACGCGTCTCGAGACGAGCATTAGAGTTGAGATCAGTTTATTAATACGGAGCTTAGAATTGGAGTCATAAGATTGTAGTCTTGTGAATGCAAATATGTATGTATGTATATAAACACCTTATTGTACAAAAACATTTTATTGAAGATTTATAACATAAAAAACCGGCCAAGTGCGAGTCGGACTCGCGCATGTAGGGTTCGGTACCACTATACATCTAAATAAATGTTTTTCTTTATTCTTTATTATATTGGAGTTGATTGAATGAAAGGTAAAATGACTAATTATTAGATCTCGTTCAAACCAATTTTCGGTGGAAGTTTGCATGGTAAGTAATGTACATCATATATTATTTTTACATTTATCATTCCCTTATTTTAGAAGTTACGGGGGGGGGGGGGGGCACACATTTTTCCACTTTGGAAGCGTCTCTCGCGCAAACTATTCAGTTTAGAAAAAATATATATTAGTAACCTCAATATCATTTTTGAAGACCTATCCATTGATACCCCACACGTATGGGTTTGATGAAAAAAAATAAAATGAGTTTCAGTTCTAAGTATGGGAAACCCCAAAAAATTATTGTTTTTTTTCTATTTTTGTAAGAAAATCTTAATGCGGTTCACCGAATACATCTACTTACAAAGTTTCCATAGTATAGCTCTTATAGTTACGGAATAAAGTGGCTGTAACATACGGACGGACAGACATGACGAATCTATAAGGGTTCCGTTTTTTGCCATTTGGCTACGGAACCCTAAAAAATACAAAGGCGAACTTTACAATAAGACCATAAAAATTAAACTAACAAATAAAACCTAACTATAAAAAATAAATACATTCAAATATCTACACAAATAGATAAAGATAATTATATACTATATTTATAAATCTATATAAATATCCATGGGTGACGGATTCCACTTATCATCAGGTGGCTTGTGTGCTCGTTTGTCTCCTCCATGCCATTGAGACATACGTTATCAAGACTACAATCTTAAGATAAAAAAAAGATAAAATATTTTTTTAAACATGCCACTTTTACACGTCAAGAATCTACCAGCGCTTCCCAAGCGGAGACAACTGCTGAAAAGGAACGCCGCAAGAAACTCGGCAGTCAGTCATTTTTTAAACATATTTCATATTACATTCAATTGTAAAATCCCTTCCGTGAGGCGAAGTTTGACAGCGAAATGTTTTGTTTGAGTATGGTTTGTGTACAGTCAACGTCATAAATAAGTGATAATTTATGTACCTTGTCGCTTTCAATCGTTTCACAATTTTGTATGACATTTCAAACATGACGTTAAAGTGACAAGGTACATAAATTATCACTTATTTATGCTGTTGACTGTACCATAGGAAAGATAAACTTTTGGTGATCTACCTCTGGCTGGTATTTAGCAGTAGTTTTAATTTTACCTTTTGCGCAAGTGTTTTTGTGTAAGTGCGTATACCTTTGAAGTTTGTATTTAACTTTAATTTTGCTACTCAGTCACTACATGTGAAATCCTTTAATTGGTTTTGTGTTTCCTATTCTTGTTTCTTATGTTGTGTTTGTAACTGTTGGATTTCCTACCAGTAAATAAATAAATAAATAAATAAATTACAATGGTACTACTTAGTCTAGCATTATATAAAGCTACAAATATTAAATTATATATCATATTTTATACATTAAATTAAATATTAAATTAAAAATAACACGCGTAGTTCAGCAGGAAAACATGCCAAAAATCTTGCGGGTGACATAGATCACAATTACGCCACTATTCTAGTCATTTCACCGGTCGACGACGACGACGACGATTTTACGACACGTTAAGAGCCTGACCTTGTGGATAAAAATATAAATTTAATAAAAAGACCGATAACCATATTTGTGACACATCAAAAGAATATGTCCCAAAGCCCTCAGAGATGGAACGACCAATTCGCAGTAAACGCTCCCATTCGGCGTCATTAACTTTCTAGCACACTTGCCGGTAACTTTGACAATGCAATTTACTAGACATAACCTTGTTACGATCTCATTACGTAACTTTACAACGTTGTTTGGGGTGAAGAACATGAAAGAGACGAAAGAATACACTGAGAAGGTTTGATAATGAACTTTTTGAGATATATTTTTGTATCTTTAAATAAGAGCTATTCTCAAACAGGATTTGCTGCATGAAGATGAGGATGATATGTTTTGATATTTATTGAAAACTTAATGTTTTGCAAATAAAGATATTTAAGATATTAAAACATGTTTTAGCAACCCGATGTATTGGTTTAATACTGTCATCTATATCCATATAAGTCAAAATCCATGTTCCTATGTAGGTATTCATACTGAAAAAAAGAAACTTCATAAGATTTTTTTTTTGGTCTTTTGGAATTTTGGATCATTTTGTAGTATTTAGTAGTCTAAATACTTATGTTTTTTAGAAAAATGATAAAAACTATAACAAGTAGTTTTTAGTACTAACGAAGTAGCGGCTTTTAGTTTACTTTAAAGAGATATATCCTATAAGATGATAAGAGATGCCTTCTAAACTAACTATAATGACAGCAAGGAAGAATAGTTTTTAATATTTTTTAAATACTGATACTCTTAGTAATAACCAGTTTGGCAAACTGATTGGACTAAAACAAAATTCTACTACAGAATAAAATTGATTTTCAACGCCATCCGGATCCCTCTCGACCGTCGAGCCGACCCAATCGCCGTCCCACCACGTGCTAACAGAACAATGTTTGACAACGCCGCGTCTGTTTGATTGCCGTTCGATTGGACCAGGGTTACAAAAACATACAGCGGCCTGTACCGACCACAGTGTACTAGTGCGTGGTAAATAAGCTAGGAAGTCGTGAAAATTTTAAACCTTAAC
Organism: Acleris sparsana; assembly: GCA_923062465.1. Lineage (NCBI taxonomy): Eukaryota > Metazoa > Arthropoda > Insecta > Lepidoptera > Tortricidae > Acleris > Acleris sparsana. The sequence goes on from OV281293.1 coordinate 15,063,173, forward strand.
ATTAATATAATGTATGCACTTGTATGTATGTAAACACTTAATTGTAAAAAAGAAAAAAAAGACGCATGTTTAGTCGGATACGTACAGAACTGAAGTCAATATTGGGAACGGTTTACTCTTGAGCGGAATATTATTTATTTATTAAGCTCTTCGTTGAAATAAAATACTTTTATTTTCTTTAATAATTAATTACTCTGACCAAAGTAACTAAATATTACTACCAAACAAAATACAGACAAAGTTATTGGTAGTAAACGTGGTTTCTAATAAGTTTTTTTATGAAAAAAGTACGTTTCATGAAATACTTAGTGAATAAGATTCGACCTGTTATGATTTATTCCAGGGGAAGAATCGTTAACCTCTATCCTATATCAACGATATATTTTTGAATTCGTATTATTTTGAACTTTATATAGACAAAATAAATAAAAAGTAGCGTATGAATATTGACGATGAGTCGTGTTTAAATATTTGATCCATTTTTATGCACCATATTTTGTTCTAGACTGTGCAATGCAGTACAGCGCGCAACAAACAGCCAGGACTCGAAACAAATTCCTGCTGGGCTGGGCTGGCTGAGAGAACACGTGACTGATGTTCGGTCATCCTAAGCTTTTGCAATCCAAACTGAAACTTAACACACTGTGACTAAGTTCACAGTCAGATTGATTTACAGAGCCGTCTATCACGATTGCACCATCTGCAGGCAAAACTGGACTGTATTTTAAAATGCAAAGGACTGAAGATTAGTTTAGACTGATGTTGGACTATTCCGTGCACGTAAAGGATTTGGGATACGCGGGTGTCGCGCTCGAGCCGAGATTATGTTCGCTGTTAACTCTAACTTGAACCGATGTTCTTTATTAACTGAAGGACTTTTTAGTTACAATATGCTTGGAAATTGTTGTTATTTTCAATTATACATTTGTAATTTTGTGCAAGACGTATTTATAAGTTAAATTTACATCAGTAAATGAACCGTTGCGAGAAGCATAATAGCCTTTGCCGAGCAGTGGTTATCCCTGGCTAAAGTAATGATTCATTACTGTAAGTGAACTCGTGAATAAATATATAAATGAATTCTCTGTTGTGAAATCTGGTTGTTTCTTTAATCACCATCTTTCATTATTTAAGAGCCAAGTTCTCGTCGTACAGTAATCACCAAGCACTCCGGTCTTCTGTCAAATACTGCATGACCTTAACCTTTTTTTTATTTGCTCAAAATTATTTCTCCTTGTTCTTCCCCTACCTCTCCTTCCCTGTAATTCTCTCTCTTTTTTAGCCAAGTTAACAAGACCTGAGTCATAGGGAGACTTAATAATCGATCATTATAAAAATATTAACGTATGTAGGTCTAGGACTCTGGACAAGAATAGATAAAAGGCCAAATATATAAAAAGTTATCCCAAAACGGGACCAAGGGGATAACGTATGTGATTTGGGACAGGCTTACGCATACGAGGACCTAGTTTTAGATCATTCCAGATCAAACAAAACCCAACCTGTTTTTATGAGCTCCTAGCCTAGATAAATCACAGACATCAGAGATATGCAAAATACAAAGGGATACCGTTCAATAACAGGTGCTCACCCGTATTTTGCGGAAACTGAGCCCAGATAAATCCTTTTACAAGCCAAAAGGGAATATTTTTATTTGGATTTCAAAAGCAGATTCAATCTTCCGTGGTTCTTTTATGATTTCATGGCAATAGATGTTTAATAACACAAGTGACCTTTGTTATTTGGAGGGTAGCGTAGTTATATAAAGATTCTAGCGTCCCTTCCTACTAAAGTACAGTATCTGTGGTTTTTTGACCACAATCAGGAGAGCCTATACGAGTACATTATTAAGGAGCTTCCATGGGCAGATAACCTTCAATCTGAAGTTCTAAGCTTTCAGTTGTTGTTAAAACCTATTTGCATTAACATTGCTATTCTAAACTAGCTGCCGTCAATTTTTTTCTATTACAAGTCACAGATATCAAGATTTATGCCAACAAAGTTTAGCATTTTTACTCCAAAAAAGTAGTATTTTGCCCTTTATTTCCATATTTTGCAATTTAGAAAAAAAACCTTTGATGATTTATTAGATATATTAATGAATAATATTTAGATGTAGTTTCCATATCAATTGACGCGAAGATGAAAAAAATAATTCCAATTATGTATTTCTATAGTCATGTTTTTAAAAATTTATAATAAAAATAACCATGGTCGTTTTGAAATTCTGTCCGACAAAATCAAAGATGAATATATGGCATAAGTGAGCGAGGTTAAAAGACAATGTATTTATGTATTTATGTTGTGTGTCAGAGTTTGTAAGAAAAGGTATATTGCCGTAAACATTAAGGGTTATTTTGGATGATGTGAAGCTGCAAAACGAATGAAAAATATTATTTACTGGGTTCGTTATTTTAAAAGTCAAAGCAAATAAATTAAAAAGCTTTAATTGAAAGTAGGTGTATTCCGCCGATTGTTCTTCTTTTAAATAAAATACAGACAGATAAATACTTCTTACACATAAAGTCATCTTCCGTCGGCTGTTAAAATTCTAAATGAGTAATACCACATTTTTAATTTTATTTTTTCTTCCCCTTTACTCCATACTTTCTAATTACCAGCTGTCTGGGGATATTCGAATAATGATTTATTACAATAAAACACAGTATTACACATTTTTTTCTACTCGCGTACTATAAACCACTAATGTTGATATCGTTAACGGTATCAGAATACCACCTATAGCGTAACCGAAGCGAGAAAACCATTATATAATGAGTGTTGCCATGGTAATAACAGTTCTATAATAATTATTATAGCATTGTTATTACCATGGTTACGGTCATTCCGGATATCAGTCCTGGCGTTTAGTGAACACTTGACATCCTAATTTGTATAATAAACTGTTAAAAATGGTATTTAATACCAATTCAATTACATATTATATTTAAAAAAAAAAATTGAGACTATGTGTTTAAAATTACATTATACATATATTTTTCGATTTGTTATTTGGTTACCATGGTTAGGTTCAATATGGATATCAACAAAATGGCGCTTCGAGTGGCGTTCCAACTTTTATGATAAATTATCAGACCTGTGAGTAACTAGGTTTTAAAATTTGCATTTAATTTGTTAACATATAAAAATAAAATTTACAAACTACTAACACTAATGGGAATTACAAGTAATTAGTTAGCAGAAAAGTCGAGTAAAGTATACGGGAAAAGATGGCGATTGTTTATTTTTGTCGTTATCATTTTAAGCTTGTAGAAAAAGTTATGTGTGCAATTCGCTCAACGAGCTCTTAAAGTACTCGTGCCTGTAATTAGAGGGCTCGCAAGCTCGCGTTTTAACCTCGGCTCACGTACCATAAGAAGACTGATTATGTAGCAGTTACATAAATAGCTATGATTAGCTCCCTTCTCGCAAAAAAACTCAATACTGCATTATAATTTAAACCGCTATCAACAGACGCCCTGAGTACACCCTAAGTAAATATAAAGGGTGTAGCAGGATAGCAAAAAAGTGCAAAGTGGATAGGTTCAATAATCTACAAACAACGGATGCCCTTGATAACTACGAAATAGTGGAGGAATTTATATACTTAGGCGCAGTCCTGAACAACAAGGGTGGCTGTGAAGCTGAGATTCGACGAAGAACCGGCATGGCGAAATCGGCAATGTCTCAATTGGACAAAATATAAAAAGACAGGAACATACTGAACCGGACAAAAATTAAAATAGTTCAGACTCTAGTCTTTCCCATATTTCTATATGGCGCAGAGACGTGGACTCTTAAAGAAGCTTTCCGGAAGAAGATCGATGCTTTGGAGATGTGGGTGTGGCGAAAAATGCTCCGTATACCCTGGACTGCACGCCGAACTAATGTCTCCATAATAGCCCAACTTAAACTGGAAAGCCAGCCAAGGTTATCTACCATCTGCCTCCAACGTGTGCTACAATACTTTGGTCACATAGCTCGCAAAGACCCTGGCAATTTGGAGAGACTGATGGTAATGGGAAAGATGGACGGCACCAGACCACGGGGTAGAAGCCCAATACGATGGTGTGATCAGATATCCAACCAACTGGATACGACGTTAAGCAGAGCCCTCCAGAAAGCAACCGATAGGGAGAAGTGGAGAGCTGCTATCAAAAGTATTAATCGGCGGAGTCACGATCCTCAGCAGTGAGGGACCGACTTAGAAGAAGAAGAACACTAATGGGAATTACAAGTAATTAGTTAGCAGAAAAGTCGAGTAAAGTATACGGGAAAAGATAGCGATTGTTTATTTTTGTCGTTATCATTTTAAGCTTGTAGAAAAAGTTATGTGTGCAATTCGCTCAACGAGCTCTTAAAGTACTCGTGCCTGTAATTAGAGGGCTCGCAAGCTCGCGTTTTAACCTCGGCTCACGTACCATAAGAAGACTGATTATGTAGCAGTTACATAAATAGCTATGATTAGCTCCCTTCTCGCAAAAAAACTCAATACTGCATTATAATTTAAACCGCTATCAACAGACGCCCTGAGTACACCCTAAGTAAATATAAAGGGTGTAGCAGGATAGCAAAAAAGTGCACCCAAAGCCTGAAGTACAAAACTATGACCAAACGATGCTTTAACACTTTGTACAATATTGAAATACGGAAATAAAATCAAACACAAAACTGTTTTTTTTAAATCCATGTAACTGACAGTTTTCATAACGAGATTTAATAATTTTAACACTCTGTATAACGGTTGGTTTAGCAAAAATTAAACAGTGCTTAATTGATATAAATTAAACTCTTCCTTTAAAAAAGAATACAATCCCAAGACTGCAATTTTAGGACTACAACTGGGGTTGCCGACCCTGAATATTCAACCATACCTTTTAAATTGGTTCAGTTTTAAAGGAGAAAATAGCCGTGAACCATGCGGGCGGGCTGAGTGACGGCGATTGTTCATTCAAACACCTATTGTATACCTAAGTTTGTATTCTCTTGACTATCAAGATTTGATACGACTATTGTCATCTCTGAGCTCAACGTCTGAGTAGGCATTTTATTTGGTCCCTCAAGGGAGTATTATCGGCCCAACACTGTTCTTGATATACCTAAATGACATTAATATGCTCGACATCCCCAACTCTGACATAATTTGTTACGCAGACGATACGGCTATTCTCTTCCACGGTGAAAGCTGGGATGATGCGTACCAAGCTGCTGAATATGGTATCTCTCGGGTCGCCCATTGGCTCGACTACAATCTTCTCACGTTAAATGTCAATAAGACAAATTACATAGCATTCACCAAAACACCTGTAACGTCCCCTCCGACTAATATAAAGCTGCAAATCCACTCATGTGTAAGAATACCAGCATCCACACTCGGTAACCGCGTCAAAACCTGCTCTTGTATAGAAATTAAAAGATGCGAATCGACAAAATATTTGGGGCTCACCATTGACCAGCATCTCTCGTTCAGGGAACACATCTCGGCCCTCTCCAAAAGAGTAAGAAAACTCATTTACGTTTTTAAAAGATTGCGCGATTGTTCTCCTCCTCACGTACTTCACCTGGTTTACCGCGGCTTATGTGCCTCTATCATCCAATACTGTGCCGCCGTCTGGGGTGCAGCAGGGAAGGGCTTGCTGCTGCAGCTGGAGCGCGCCCAACGAGCCGTAATAAAGGTAATGCTCAAAAGGCCTTTCCGCTTCCCCACTGACACGCTGTATAAGGAGACGGGTCTGTTGCGAGTGAGGCAGCTGTTTATGTTAAGAGCAACCATTCGCACGCACCGCATCCTGGGAAGGAAACCTTGCCAAGCTAACCTGTTGAGCAAGCGCACGTACAGAGCTCCTTTGCCCGCATTCAGGTCGCCGTTCTTCAGACGCTCACCCGCATTTTCACACCCTTATGTTTATAATGCAATTAACAGAGCATGCGATATTAAATACTTAACTGTAGGAAAGGTGAAAAGCGTAGTGGAGAAATGGTTCACCACTCTAACTTACGCTGAAACTGAGTGTCTGCTAGAGGTTTCCTCTTAGGGGCTTCACTCTAACAAACGCACACACTCCCTCAGTTCCTTCACCCACATAATCAAATCACTCACAAACCGACGCACACACGCGCACACACACACACACACACACACACACACACACACACACACACACACACACACACACACACACACACACACACACACACACACACACACACACACACACACACACACACACACACACACACAGTTAATTTTTGCATGGTTTATTGTATTTTATATTTCTAAAAAGCTATTAGTACAATGTAAAATGTTTAACGCCTACATGATAGGTTCACTCCTGGGATGCCCAAGATACAGGCTCGGCCTAGTTTGGGATCCGATGTAATTGGATTAAGGAACATGTATTCTTTTGGTAAATAAATTATTCTTATTCTTATTCTTATTCTTATTATTCTTATTAAAATATAACAAACAAACATAATCACGTGATTTATCACGCTAGCTAATCTAGACAGACCACATTTACAAAAAATAAAATTAATTTCTTTCATAAATTTTGGTGCTGAAACTGTTTGGTTATCATTCTGAATTACGTGGTTTTATTAACGTTTACTTAACTACCTACACAGACAAAGTATAGTAGATATAAGAGTATTTCGCTGAAACAAAGCATGTCGCAAACTACCCATTCTACTTTGTCGTTTATGAGGAACGAACTGTCACCTTGCCTTGCGTTTATCGTAACATATGGGGCTGGCGGAGCCTACATACAAATTCTCATTCGGGACGCATTATATTCCGGGGATGTGCTTTTTTGCAAATGGGTTTCTCGGGGCATTGTTCAGCAAATCGCATGGATAAATGTTGAGAAAGGATAGAGTAATACGAAAATAGACGTCCATGGTTGTGTTTCAGTAAAGGTTTTAACCGTCCTATAGTGGCCGGCCGTTAAGAAGTCAATCCTGACAGCTGTCATATCAGTACAATTTATAACCTATTCTTGGGTTTGAGGTTATAATTTCGTCGGCTTAGTGCAAGAAGTCATTAACTAACAAAAAGTCAAGTCGGAGAAAAACGGGCTCAAAGTTTTGACACAGTCAAATGACCATAATTGTAATAGGTTCGGTTCTAGATTTAAAAATTAAACATCAATGGTTAGCTAAATGTATTTACTATTAAATCCAATTAAAAACTTTGTACAATAAAGTCAAATAACTTTTTTAAAAGCCTAAATATGTAGTTAGTGACTTTTGGTCTTTCTCGCTCTTAAGGGAACTTACAATTAGTTATTTTTTATTTTCATTACAAATAAATCGGGAAACATAGTTTTTTATAACAAAATTGGTTTAATCAGTCGTAATTATTAACTTAGAAGCATTATAAATATTACATATTAATCAACAACGAATAAACAGATTTATTTAATTCTACTTCACAGATTATAAAGTCTGCAAGACCACAAAAATAACACAAAATTCTCGTAATGACGTTATTTTTAACTTTAAACTAAAATAATAATGAAATATTCATTGTTGATAGACGAACTTAATATTATAATAATTCCAGACAACAGCAAGCACTATTAGTATAGGTAAAACGTGAAAACTTCTAAAATTTTAAATAAAGACATCAGCTTTTGATTGAACTAATACAGTAGGTACGAAAAAGAGTAAAAAAAACCCTTGACGTCCATCTTTTTTACTCTACGTCTTCTGAGTTAGAAGACATTTCTTCAGGGACATAATCACGACACTCTTTGGCTGGCAAGTTCCGGTACCAGTGGTGAAGTTCCGCGGGTGTTATTTTTTCATTGCACATTTTTAGCAAACCGTAAACTGTTCTACTTCCTTAATATTTGTAAGAAGGACTGGCGGCGTATCTTTCTGTGCTTGAATGTGTCTAGGTGACTCTAAGCCATTTTTAATATCCGACAAAGACTGTAGTTTCAAATCACTCAAATCAGCATTCTGATTGTCACCCATTAAGATCAAAAGTAAAATACATTTTATACAGGGTGGCCGGTGGCAGATTTTTTATATTCTCAAAAAGTCATTTTTATAATTAAAAAAAATGGGTTTTGACATTTGGCGGGATTACACGGTTCAATATTGCGAATTTTATTTTCATCTTGTTTCAATGGTCAGAACGCCGTCATTCTTATGCAGTTGAAGCGTTTGCACGCTATATAATTTCGTTAAGAGACGGGCCGAGTGTAAAATTTATTCCGTCATGGGTGCAAAGGCTCCAAGAAACTTCTTCGGCACATAATATACCGAGATCAGGCCCCAGCACACACGGAGGCCGCAACACATATTGAGTGTGCAACGGAGTTTACAGGAAAATCCACGACTTTCAGTGCGGAAGAGAGCAGCTCTCTTTAAGACTCCTAAAGTTCTCAGTGCATGAAATATTGAAAAAATAATTGAAGTTTCATCTCTATAGGATTCAACTGGTTCAAGAAACTAATGAAAGTGATTTAACCAAACACAAAGTTTTTTGTGACACAATGTTGCACAGATTTCGTACCATGAATTGCATTTTTTGTAGTGACAAGGCCCATTTTCACATGAGTACTCATGTCAACAAGCATGTAGTAAAGCAAAATTGTCGCTACTGGGGCCCGCGATCGTCTAATCCACGGTTAAAACACCAAAGACCTTTGCATTGTCTAACAGTTACTGTTTGGTCTACCTCATCCTTGAATAGAATTATTGGGGGTTATTTTTTTGAAAATGCCTAGCAGTAAAATGTATATAGGTAGTGAAAACTATAGGAAAATGATAGCTGATTATTTTTTGCCTAAATTGCTTGTACATCCGTCCTATTCATCACACGCCTGGCTTCAGCAGGATGGTGCTACACCACACATGGCCACAGTGTCGATGAACGTGCTTCGCGTACATTTCCCTCGAAAATTAATAAACCGCTTTGGAGAAATCCGTGGCCGCTGAGATTGCCCGATTTGACCCCTATGGATTTGTTTCGATGGGGGTATCTCAAAGCCAGAGCTTTTAATAACAACCCACGGTCTAAATATAGGTGATTTCCAAAAAAATATTGCTATCGTAATCAACAAAATTACGCAGAATATGCTGCGATTGGTACAAAACGCGAGGCTCCGTTTTGATGAATGTGCACGTGTAGGGGGACGACATTTAGAGGACATATTTTTTAAGTAATTAAATCCGCATTTGTGATCTTTATGATGAGATATAAATAAACACTATTCGCCTCAGGTGATGGTCAAAACAAAACCTAGGTACCTATACAAAATCTCGCCCATCGTGTAAAATCAGTCTTTTGCAAATGAAATACTTAATTAAGTACTTACTTACCTACACTATAACTTAACAGCATAAGCAAATTGAACGTATCTTATTATAATTTAATGACAATAGGTACAGACGCTCTTCATTCGCTTTATTTAGAATCTTTTCTAGCATCAAAGATCCTCGTCCTGCCTTAATGTTAATATTATTTCGCTTCATTTTGTAAGAAGTCACTACCTTCTAGCATAACGTCCATCCCTGGTCGCAGCTGCAACGGTATGACTTCGATCGCGATGACCGAACGAGTGGCGGGTTACCGCGAGAGCAAGATGTACTCGTAGGTAGGCATAAAAGAGTTGAAATATGAACTTATCAGAGCAAGAATAATTTCACTAAAGGTGTTCAAATTGAAACAACTTATTTGTCAAAAGTCAGTAACCATAATTTAATCACTTGAATTACGTATCTTTGGACACAACTAAAATCGATAACTATCATTGATTACTTTAAAAAATCATTCTGGCTGCCATTAATGCTGTTTCCTATTTTTTTTAAATTATATAATGCACTTTAGTTATTTTATACTTAAGTAAAAGTAGTAATATGCATCCAATGCTTATTTTGTTAAAAATCATTAAAGCGTTATAATAACATTTTTTTTCGTTTTACTGTTTGCTAAAAGTAACTATATGCATATAATGAATTCTAGCTCAAATACTTTCAGAGCGATATTCATATTATTTTATTTTTTAAAGTTAATAAGTAACATTAGTGAATATTCAAACGTAATAAAATGTGTAAAAATAAAAAAAGATGTTTTGATTAAAGTAACTAATAGTCATAAACCATTTCCGTCAAATCAATAAAGCAAAAATTGAAATTAATGACTTAATGTCATTGCTGTAACATCGAAATTACTTAACGTAAAAAGAAATGGGTCAGTGCGTTAGAAAGAGTAAGTCGTGGCGAATCCCCCTGTGTTTGTACCTGTACTTAGTAACTTTATGCCTTTAATGACTTCTTGCACTAAGCCGACGATTTGTACTGGAATGACAGGTGTCAGGATTGACTTGTTATCGGCGGGGCACTATAGGTGGTTCACGTGGCTTAAAGTTGAGTTACTGACGCTTCAGTTTATTCCAGCGTTTCTTCTCAGCAGTAGTCTCCTTTTGGAAGCGCTGGTAGATTTTTGACACGTAAAAGGGCTCGTGCGACTTACTAATGAAACCTTTTTTTATCTTCTTACCTTTTATAGATTGAAGTGCTTTTTACTGTACTGTTTTTACACATAATCTAATACGCAGTTGGGTTTTTTAAAGATTGCTTTTAGTTAGACAGGCTATAACTGTAATTTTAATATTTTTGTAATGTTATTGATTTAGCACAACGAAGTGTTTACATACATACATTAACGCTAGGATTTGTCATCATTAATTTAGCCTATGGTCGACGACGTAGTAACCCGTTTATTTACATTATTATTAATATGGATTGACACCGACTATACGAAATACGGCTGTTACAGCGATCATCTGACACTGACTGATTACCTAACACAGACACATTCTGGTGTAACTATATTGATTTTTTTTTTCTAAATAACATCGAGTCAAACATCAGACAGAAATGTTGTTTTTACCGGGCGATGACAAACTAAAGTCAGGGCACAACTGCTCGATGTGTCGACAACCGTAATCTTCTCGAAAAATCTGGATCCACTCACTCCAATCTTGTTTCCCTTTGCGTTTTTTACCGCATCTATCACGGGGGTGCTCCGACTAATTATTTGGACTAAAACCAGCCACTGGATTCCACCATCGTACAATTCGTACCAAACTATCATTCATCAACACCATCTTGATAGATGGAAAGCCACCACCAGCGTTCATCGAGAGCGTTTTTGCCACGCACCTTATCTCTGTGAAATCAGCTCTCGTTGCAGTATTTCTGAACCAATACGACTTGGAGGCCTTCAAACACGAGCCTACTCTCAAAGGCCAGGACTGCCGCTGTACTTGCGATTTCTCTCCTGTTACGGGTGTTTATGGTTTGCGATGATCACTTACCTTCAGATGACTCACTTGCTCGTCTGCCTCCTCTTTCACATTAAAAAAAGGGAATCAAATAACTGTGACCTGAGAATTTCTTTGTTGTGTAAATGTTTTGCTCTAGTTATGTAAATTTAAACGACTAGGCGCGCTTTCGCGGATTGTAAATGCTAAGTATTTTAGTTTATTTTATTTTACACCAAGTTTACGCAAACTGACCGCGTTTGGTCCAAATCTGTTAAAATGAATGGGCCGTAACAGTCGTAAAATGGGCGCAGAGGGATGCGAGACAAAAAGGAAAATAGACACAACAGAGGATCTATTCTACTGTTTTCAACTTAACCACCATTACTAACAAGAGAATAAGATCCATCATAACGTTTAGCTCGAAAATAACACAACCAAAATTTAATCACATAACTTTGATGCGTCTAATGGCTGTGTTTCTATTTTATACAATTACTGACACGTAAATATGTGTATTTAATATGTTTTAAATTTATGTAATTTAATTGATATATGCTTATTCTTATACATTACACACATCGTAGTCAAATGTAGTCCCAAAATGAATATAGCTATAATTATCATACAAGATTAGTCGCGGTAATATTTAAAAATAAAAAAAATTCTAGTTTTATTCCGGATACTGTCAACGTTTTATTTAATTAATTGTCCCTCCCTAAGGAATAATGTAATTTGAGGAAATTAAAAGGTTTTCTTTGTTTTTATTAAGTTAATTTACAATGAAACTATTTCACTAATTTTATTATGTGAACTAAATGAAGAAATTGTATTGGTAACTTATCTTCTACACTGTTCACTTTATGGTAACATTGTTATCCTTAAACTCGTAGATCTGATTTCTGATTATCACTCTGATCATTCGTTCCAATTTGAGTATCGAAAACCAAATTAAAGTTTATTTATCTCAATGACTGTTGGAGTGGTTCTAATAATAATGTAGTAAAAATACAAATCCTCTCAATTTTAATAAGACAATTATTAAACATAAATGATCTTCTCACAAGGTCAACGAGAATCAAATAACATTCGTAAAGTAGTACCAGAAATAAATACAACAAATCAAGAATGCTTAGTTCCAAAAAGGAAGGTTCAAGAGGTATCTATAGATTAGGTTATCTCACGTCACACGGACACTTAAGTCTTATTTATAAAGGCCCCGCTGTCTGAATAAGCCTTTAAAAGATGAACTCTCAACAGTATTGGTGTTAAGACCTATTGCGAACATTTTTCTGAGGCAAGTGGGTAAAATGGCGAAGCGCCAAAGATCTAGTGAAGTTAGCGGACTGAGTTAAGTCTGTAAAGCCAAGAGATCGTATCTGGTTTGTGATTAAAGAGATGTAGAGCATGCTTGGTAATACAAAAAGAAAGAATGTTGTTATATCCCAGAATCTATGTATTCATTGGTCTTTTTTTCCAAGTTTAGTTTTCTATTTAATTTATTCAAATACGAGTACGTGTCTTAGGGCTGTTGTTTGATCAGTAGTTAACTTAAATAATTGTTATACGTAATTAGAAAAATGAATTGAAAATTTGACACATTTCCTTGAGATTTAACCATTAGTTAAGATTTTTAACGATTCGTTACTTTAATTAATGATCAAACAATAGGCTCCAAATATTTTTGTTACAATAACGTTGTTTAAATAAAGTTAAATCAATAAACAATTGTCATGACTATTGTGGGTGGGGTTTCTACCAAAGTTAGTTCTCTTTGGAAATTGTTTTTTTAATACAAATTAAACTCTTGTTTTAAAATCAACTAAACGCTTTTAATGAAATAATCTCATGTTTTACTGATTTTTTATTAAATTGCATTAGTTTTGAGATCGACTTTTATTTAATTAAATATTTTCGTATGTTTGAGTTTCTCTTAATGCCTTTCTATACAGGATGTTCGGCACATGGACCGTCAATTTTTTTTGGGATATTGTTGGGGTTATTTGCTGTCTTTTCGCCCTTGGACCTTGGGTCATAAAGGTCACGGTGTTGAAGATATGAATTTTTAAATGTTTTTTCTCAAATTTTCCGAAATTCCACCTTTAAACGTTTGTAACTTTTTTATTAATGACTGTAAAAAAAAAATATTTTGTATTTAATACTTGCTAATACATGCTTGTTCAAATAATAATAGTCTTTTTTCTAATTGATAGTCTCAAAGGCACGTACGAGGATTTTTATGTCACAAAATTACTGTTTATGTGATTAAAATCCAACTTCGAAATTCAATTATTAAAAAACTAAATACAATTTTGAGGTTCTTTTTTTTTAAAAAACTTCTCTAACTAATGACCTTTCTAACGATGTGCTACACATTGTTAAAAAATAAATCTGAGTCTAATTACGGGGATATTCAGCCAATAGGGTAGAAATTGTTATGAATTAAGAAGCACTACAACTTTATTTGTAAGTTTTGTAACGCATCGGAACCTTTTCGGAACACCTGGCTGGTTGAATAATAGGCTCCTACAATAATACCTCCTTAATAATACGTCCTTGAATAATACCTCCTTACCTTCGCCAAAGTTTTTTTTTCTAATGGCGAATTACTGTTTTACGGTGCAATTGTGACGGGAAATTTCATTTATGATTTATTGTAATTATTTTTCCTAAACTATGGCTAACTACACTAACGAAGAATACGTTGATCTTCAACACCGTGACCTTTATGACCCAAGGTCCAAGGGCGAAAAGACAGCAAATAACCCCAACAATATCCCAAAAAAAATTGACGGTCCATGTGCCGAACACCCTGTATAATTGTATATATGAGATAAAAGCGTTGTTCTTTTGTTGCTACATCCATGAAAGGGTAGACAGCCATAAAACATAAAACAATGCAAGTGCGGTCATTATTCCAAATGACGGCGATTATTTACGCAAACAAAAAGATAACAAATGTATGAGTTAATAAGTCCTTTTGGCTGTACAAAAATACCGTGATATTGTAAACTATTTATAATTATAATGTAATGATGTAAACCTTTTTCTTGAAAAAAATATACCTTGCCGAGTTTCTTACGCCGGTTCTTCTCGGGGCAAAGGTTTTATTTTTCGAACCGGTGGTAATGCTTTTTGACATTCATAGGTGCATTATATTATGCCTAAATTGAAGAATAAAGAACTTTGACTTTGACTTTGACTTTGACCTCTTTATTTGTGCCTTTTGCTTATTTTGTTTTCATATACGAGTACATACGAATTGAATAACTTTAATTAATATACGTACCAATAAATAATATATTAACATTACTTAAAAATATAACATGACACAAAAGGGCTTTTGGGTAAGTTTGTATGAATATAAATAATTGTCATTAATAGATAAAAGATGATTATTCCACTTTTACACGTCAAAAGCGGCAAAAGCTTTTCAGCGGATACTGTTATTTTTAATTCGGTTATAGGCTATAAAAATACACATACATACTTATTTTTAATTTAAGGCGTTTAAAGTAATTAAAATTTCAGTTTTAACAAACTTACTTCCCGGAAATATTTTTTTTAACCCTTAACTACCTACGTCCTATTTGTATCACACAACTACCTACTTGCGGTCATGGAGACCGCTCCTTGTTATGGGACCTAATTTTTTTACTTTGACGTAGCTGACGGTTGTATTAATGTAGTAAGTACTCTTTACACAGTTTAAGGCATTTATTAGTCAACAATAATACAAAAATAATAAACATTATTATCTTTTAAACTTAACATATTTAGGACCGTCTAATATTTTTAAATAAAAACATAGGTATCCTTCAGGACATGGGATCTCAATATTAAGGAATGTTATATACTGCTATTCATTATAAAATAATAAAATTGAGCAATCAACAATGTTATTATTGTGTTGTGATCTGTGGTAGCACTGACAGCTTCGAGACGTCAAATTTGTATCCTCCGAGTTTTCTTATTAAGAAATATTTTAAACTGAAGTAATTTATGTTTATATCCTTATAATTAACGTTACTTTAGTCAATATATTACTATCAAATACTGTGAAGCCCAGAAAACTTCAAGAAAACTAAAAACAGGCCGCTCGCATCAGCGCCCGTCAACCGTCAACGGACATTTTCAAATTCATTAAGAAAACCTGGGGAGTATATCTTTTAATTCTCTTTACACTGTTTTTAAACACTGTGTTTTAAATTCATACTTTTCACTGCTCATTGCTGAAGCCGTGAGCTACGTCAATTACAAAACATTGGCACCGTGCGATCTCTCTTTACTTGACATACAGTGGAAGTGGAGCTGAGACAAGTCACATTTGCCGCAGACACTGCCCTACACGATACACTGTTCACCAACATCCATTCACAAATATCCTTGCATAAAATAACCTGCTTATAAGTCTCCCCCACCACTTACTAGTTTAATATCTTTCAGTGTGATTGTGGAGTAACTGTGAAACCATGGCCGCATCGAACATCAAATCGCGCAAAGCCACTACACGCCAGCTTGAGATACAACTAAAGGCTACCTTGAAAGAGCTGCAAGCTGCTAATACCTTAAATGACCAGCTACTAAGGGAAAGGGAAGATTGCGAGGAAGAGCAAAAGAAAATGTTAGCTAAAAACACAGTGTTAAGGAACGACCTGGTAGAGTATGACTATAAACTAATAGATGCACAAGATAGGGTGGAGCAGTTGCAGACCCTTGTAGATAACTTTAACCAATGCGCTTCTACCCATGAAGTGGCATTGACCCGTATAATTAACCTCGAAGAAGAACTCGGTGCTGCTAATGAAGAGTTAAATTACCTCCGGAGAGAACGTGAATGTTATGACAGTTCAATCACACAAAATTTGTATCAGGAGATGGTTGGTGATAAGGACAATAAGGACAGTAACATTAAGAACTTAATATTTTTTAATAGCAACAATAAGTTGAAAAAATATGTTAACATAAACAAATACATAAGGCGTACTCAGAAACTAATAAAAAGTCAAAGGTGTATCAAAAACTATTCTAAAATGAAATTAGAGTTATCAGTTATGAAAAATAGGGTACTAATGTGCAATAAGAAATTAGACTCAGATATGACTGAACATGATTTAAATGTTCACAAATTAAATGCTGAAATAAATAGATTAAGTAATAACCTTGGGGACATCTCATTAAAATACTCAACGGCTCAAAGCGAAATCAAGGAGCACATGATGGCATTCACACAATTGCTGGAAAATAGTAGATATAATGAGGAGCGTTTTAATTCATTAATCAACAATGACCTTGGTATTTGTAATTGTTCAGAAACTGTACCAACAGCTGCAGTTCAGCCAGCTCAGCCAGATGTGGCCCTTGATACTTCTGAGCTATGTGCCCCAAAAATAATTTTAGATGACTCCCCTAGACAAATTAGAAATAATAAAACTATAATTTATTCGGATCAGATAGGGTCTGGAATGGGTTCGATGCTAAAAAATAAATTGACACAAAATGTCACAAATTATTGCTATCATAATGCAAGTCTCGTGCAATTATGTGATTTAATATCAAAGGGAAGTTATGACAGTTCTACTACTCTAGTGATTATAGTAGGTAACAGTCTTGGTATAGATAAGGCTAGTGTGGCTAGATTAATGTCAACATTAAACCTTATTGAAGTGGCCGGGATAGGTAAAATTATACTTTGTGCATTACCATATTCACAAAATATGCCATATAATTATAATAATAAAATAGCACAGTTAAATTCTTTGATGTATAATGCTATTTGTTGCAATAAAAAATATCATTTCTTTGACATAAATAAATTCATTAAGCGCCTCACGCTAACTTCTAACAAAATTAGTTTGCCAAAGAAATATATTGTGACTTTAGTAGAACTTTTGGCCTTTAATATAGAACCAAATAAATACAATAGTAGCACAAATGCCATTCCTAATCATTTAAACTAAAGTATAGGACAGCGGAAACACCTTTGAGTATAAATATAATTCACCAAAATATTCAAGGGTTTTCCAGCAAAGAATTAGAAATTGGATTATTTTTAGATTCTGAAAATGTACAAATTATGTGTGTTACTGAACATTGGCTTAGACCAGATCAATTAATTTTTGATTTTATTAATTTTAAATTAGTTAGTTTTTTCGCCAGAAAATCCGCCATTCATGGTGGTTCTTTAATAATAGTTAAAAATAACATAAAATCCAAAGAAAGGAAAGATATTGTCAGGCTATCTATAGAGAGGCTTGTAGAAATCTCTTGCATAGAACTACCCAACTAACAATTTAACGTCGTTCAAAAGTTTAGCAAACGTTATCTTAATACCTTTGATCGTAATAGCTAAGTCATACTAATGTTTTAATAACGTTTACTAAACGCGAAAATGGCCCCAGTTATACGACCTACTTTGTCGTATAATGGTCATACAGAAGTCACAAGCCGTCTTCGTTAACGTCATTCAAAAGTCATATAAACGTTATGGAATTACCACTTTTGTTGTATTGTGGTCGTACAGGTGTTTTTGAATGACTAAAACGTTTTATTTGAGTCAAGGAACACAACACCTGTAAGACTTCTTATTCATTTTTCTTGTCAGTGGCACTTTGTGATTGTGTTTCGAGATTTGAGTGCAAAATAAATAGTTTCAACTTTCATATTTTACTAACGTTATCTGTCTCTTATGCCGTTTAGTTCGACTGGGAATTGAAGTTTTATGATAATATACCTATGTAAATACTATTCAGATTTTCATGCCCCCTCGTAATTTTGTGTTTAAATCATTATATTTTTATCAATAAAAATATGTTTGTATCTAAAAATGTAGGAAATTGTTGCTTTTGTCGTACACTTATCTCTTTACGACGTTGTAAAAACATAAAGTCATATTAAGGTTATTTTAAAACCATGCAATACGCCATGACAGCTAGCTATTAGGGTCCCTTAAAAAACTTAAAACCCTTTTCAAATTGTCAATATTCACCAAAATTAATTATCTTTAAATTTATTTCAGGAAATAACTGGTCATAGTAAACGTGCAGTGCAGTTTTCAAAACATTTAAACATTCAATATCAATTTCAAAATCTACTGATTAAAAACGAATCAATCTAGTAAAAAAAATTGATACTGAACCTTCTTTTTGTTCATGTGTTTTACACTTTTTTTCTTCAACATTTGTGACATTAGTCGCGGTGGTTGGCATTGCATTTTTTGATAACAGGAAATCCCTATTAACATTCCTTTTGAAAGTTCCACTACGTTTTAGTTTTCTCCACGTATTTTTTGCTTCCATTTTTCGTAGTTTCTATACAGCGTTCCGTAAAATAATGGCGGCCTAGACGTTTTAAAGTCAAAACCTGACTAAAATGCGACTACAGGTTAGATTAAAGTCAGGAAATGACATTAAACGGCCATCATGCAAATAAACGTTATATTTAAGTTTTAAATAAACAACTAAGTCATTTAAAAGTCGCTTATTAACCGCAGAAAAACAAGATAGTGGTTGTTTTATAAACGTCACTATAAAAACGTCTATACAATACTACATTATATAAATGTCATATAAAGGTTTTTCAAACACCTAATTTGGTCAGTTCAAATCGTTTAATGGACTATAACGTTAGTATGACAATTGCGGTGTCGTACAAACGTTTAAGCTAAGACTGTAATAAAACGTCGTATAGTTTAGTCTTACCGACGTTGCTAAGACCAGTGTATTATGACATATTCGTCGCACGACTAATAGGTTAAATTAAAGACGTCTATAGGACCTAGTAGTCATCTCATTACCATTATAAGACTGCTATCCAACTTTATGTCGTACAAGTCAAGACTTATGCGACGTTTTTGTTTGTTGGGTAGTAAATTACATAATCATTTGCGTTTACAGACCACCATCAGCTGATTTCAGCATGTTTGAATCTACAATGGAAAATGTGTTAAAATTAGCATGTAAAACTCAAAAGCATGTTATTGTCTGTGGAGACTTTAATGTTAACTTACTGGAACCGTCAAATAATACTATTAAGATCTTAAGTGTATTTAAATCTTTTAATTTAGATAATTTATTCCTTGAACCTACACGGATAGGTGTTTCAAGTGCTACTTGTTTAGACAATATTTTTTGTAATTGCGAATGGTTGGATAAGGAAATATTTAACTGCTTTAATTCTGACCACAGTGGTCAAAAGGCTTCTTTTTTAAATGATTTTCATCAAGAACCACAGACAATAACATACAGGCCCATAACTAGCAATCGTTTGGATTTATTCAAAAATGAAGTTCAGAGTAACCTTTGTGGGTTATCCTTTTCACATAATGATTCTAATAGTATTTATAATGATTTGTTTGGTGTAATTCTTCATCAATTTAATAATAATTTTAAGATGAAAACTATTTCTGGGTCAAAAACTAAGTTTAGTGAATGGGCTACTGTAGGCATTCATAGAAGTAGAAATAGGCTATATGAACTATATAAAGAGAGGGAGGAGAACAAGAATGCTGACTTCTTAGTTTATGTTAAGAATTACTCTAGGACCTTTAAGCAAGTTTGCTTGACTGCTAAGTCAAATTTTTTAGGTCTTAAGCTCAAAGCTTCTGACAATAAAGTAAAAACTGTGTGGAAAATAATAAATAGAGAAACGGGTAAATCAAAAACTCGCGATAATCAAATCACCATAAACAAGGGTGACAAACAAATCATATCAAACAAAGACGTGGCCTTAGCGTTCGAAGATTATTTCTCCACCATAGCCATTAATACCACGAAATGTCTTCAATCATCTGCGATTGGAGCTCAAAAATTACTTTGTGGTAAGGTTACTAAATGTAATTTAAGTTTTGATTTTAGCCATGTAGACTCATTTTCAGTCGTAAAGGTATTTAAATCACTCAGTTTAAAAAAAACCGAGGATTTATGGGGAACGTCAGTTAAAGTCATCCATCATATCATAGATATAATTGCACCACACTTAGCTTTAATCTACAATAATTGCATTTCAGAGGGGGTCTTTCCAAATCTTATGAAATATAGTAAAGTCATACCACTTTTTAAATCGGGCGAGATGAGTGATTTAACGAATTTCCGTCCCATTTCTATTCTACCTGTTTTAAGTAAAGTTTTTGAAAAGTTAATGTTAAAAGATATGTTAGGTCACTTCAATAGAAATAAACTGCTTAACAGTAATCAGTTCGGCTTCACCAGAGGACGATCCACAACTGACGCAGCATCTGTACTCATTAAATATATATATAATATTTGGGAGAAATCTTGTGATGCAATAGGAATTTTTTGTGACCTTTCCAAAGCTTTCGATTGCGTAGATCATGAGACTCTTATATTAAAATTAGAACATTATGGTCTGTCAATTAATTCTCTAAATCTTATGTCTTCATATCTTAGTGATAGAACACAAACGGTTGTGGTAAACAAAACACAGTCCATGGGAGCAGCTATTAAACTAGGTGTGCCTCAGGGCTCTATATTAGGTCCTTTCTTATTTTTGGTTTATATTAATGACTTACCACGCACGGTAGATAACCTTTGTGATATTGTGCTATTTGCTGATGATACATCATTAATTTTCAAGGTAGAACGAAAATCCGTCGATTACAGTAGGATAAATGCCACGCTAGGTAAAGTACTTAATTGGTTTACTAGTAACAATTTGCTACTCAATGCTAAAAAAACTAAATGTGTTAGGTTCGCTTTGCCTAATGTTAGACCAGTAGAATCCAGTTTATTTCTAAATGATGAGTGTTTGGAAATGGTAGATAAGGCGCTTTTCTTAGGGATAACTATAGATAAAAACTTACAATGGAGTCCCCATATAGCAGTACTAGCAGGCAAATTAAGTTCGGCAGCTTATGCTGTTAGAAAAATCAGGCAACTTACCAATGTTGAGACAGCTCGCTTAGTTTATTATAGTTATTTTCATAGTGTTATGTCGTACGGTATTCTGGTTTGGGGAAAAGCTGCTGACATACAGACTATATTCGTGTTACAAAAAAGAGCCATTCGTTCTATATATAACCTTAACTCCCGTGATTCCTTAAGATTAGTATTTAAAGAAATTTGTATCTTAACAGTAGCGTCACAATTTATTTATGAGAATATAATTTATGTCATTAAAAATCAAGACTCTTTTGTTAAGAATTGTGATATACATAATTTGAATACAAGAAATAAAAATAAAATTGCTATTAAAAAATTTCGTGTCCGTAAGGTTTATAAATCATTTGTAGGTCAATGCATTATTTTCTATAATAAATTACCTGACTCAGTTTTAAAGTTACCATTTCCAGTACTTAAAAGTTACTTGAAAAAGTCGTTGATGTCTAAGGCTTACTATAGGGTCGAGGACTATCTAACAGATAAAAATGCTTGGCCTAAACTTAACTAAACACCTAAATAACTGATTAATAAAATAGGCATAAAAATATGTAAATATTGTATATTGTCTAGGGGACACGGTTTCTGTAGGAGAATGTATCGAAACTTTGTATGTGGTGGTTGTCTTGCACTGTCATAGGAAAGTATATATATATTTTTTATTATATATACATATTTTATATAAATATATATTTTTTTTATTACTACTTCTTATTACTCCCTATGAAAATTCTTAGTTTTGACACATTTTCTTGCACAAGCTACGCTTGAATGTTTTTTATTTTTATTTTTATTTTATGTTAAATTCATTGTTTTATATCATGCTAGGTTAAGCTTTATAATTGTATAATATCATAAGTTTTAAAAAACGACTGACTGTTGAGTTTCTTGCGGCGTTTCTTCTCAGCAGTGGTCTCTTGCGAAGCGCTGGTAGATTTTGACGTGTAAAAGTGCCCGTGCGGCCTAATTACTGAATAAACATCTTTTATCTTTTATCTTATCTTTTATTAGACTATATACTTTTGTTAAAAATAAGGTATTTTTGTAAAATTACAGCCCTTCAAAATAACCATTTTTGTCGGCAGTCAATATACAACTTATTGAAACATTTAATGCAAATCGGTGTTTTGCATTCGATGCACATGTACTGTGTCTTGCGTTTCTTCTTTGGATCACAAGTCGAGCACGTTTTTCTGCCTTTTAACCGTTTTTCAGTATTGCTGGGAACCGGTAGTGTTAGTAAGTTGGACACTTTTGTGAAGGTTAAAAATAACACAACCACCTACGTGCGGTCTCTGAGACTATCCAAAAAATATAGTAACCACCTACATGCGGTCTCACAGACCGCCAATGCTATTTTTTTTCTCACCAGATCTAAATGAGCACACGTCTGAACGCATCGATGGCGTGGCCGGCACCGAGGGGGGGCGGGGCAAAGGTACAAGGTCAGAGACGCGTGTGCGATGTACTTGTGAACAGTTATTGACAATTTTGAATAATCCATTGTCTGTGAGACCGCACATAGGTGGTTAAGGGTTGTTTCGGCTCCGATGCGCTTTAAAATATTAAATAACAAAAAGCGTTCATTTTGAATAGGTTTATCATGAACAGCCACTTTTATTTCGCATTTCTCCAGCAAATATCACCAGATTTTACAAATGACAACACTTTTACCCAAACGCCAAAGAGTTTACGCAGCGTTGCCGAAATCATACCATTTTTTTTTCGCCTTCAGTGTCACTATCGTCTTGTAGTTTAATAACAAGACGGTTGATGTCAATAAAAAGTGCTTTAGCTAGGTCTTCGTTCTGGAGATTTTCAGCGTGGCACACATTTGACCCAGTCGTCGATTGTAACATGATCGATCGCTTCATTTTACAATTTCTCAACATCTGCCATTTTAAACGTGGTATTTTTCTTCGCAACTTCTCCTTTAACTTGAGCCCATATCAACTCATCGTCGTGTTCATTTGCAAGTTGGCCCACTGCGTATATTTTTTTAAAAACAATGTCAAATACATTTCAAAATATAATGATTATATCGACGTTTACATTATAAGTTATCGACATGTTACACCCCTAACGTTTATTGCCCTACCGGCCAGATAGTTTTGCGGATAGTATAAGTACAGCTATATCCTAAAAACTATCACACGGCGTTTGGTGCTAAGCAAGCCCGGCTCCGTGATATCGGCAGAATAATCCAGTTGAATGGCGCTGGGACCTGTTGAACGAAATAAGACCAAGAGCAGGGATCGCAGCGTCAAAGCGCCAGCGTTCGGAATAACAGGAATTCGGAAGTTAAAAAGATGAACTCGACTGGTTTTTTTTTTAGATTCGATTTACCGCTGTTTTACTCTATTTTCGCCTTTAAAGAAGTCAACATTAGAAGTTGCATATAAATTGTATTTTGTAATAAAACTTCCTTCAATGAGACACAGCTTCGAATAGGTAAAGTCAAAGAATAAAAGTGACCCACCTTAGTTCCAAAGTCAATCTGTCATTCTACAGTAATTCGGTTGAGTTTCCTAACAATTACAAATGTTTTTTTGATTTTCTTTGAAATGGGTAGCAAATTAACATCCTTGACCGTACATTCACGTCTAATAATATGGACACATTAAAACTTTCGAAAATATGTAAACACAGCTCTGGTGCAAGGGAATAAGGGTGTTTATATATTTCTGAAATCTTGTTAATCAAACCATTTCCATTTCATTTCAGTTCCATTCTGAAGTGAAATAAAAATGGAGTATACTATGACGCATTGCGCCTCGTAAACGCAATAGTATTATTATAGTATATGAACATTATATCACCTAAACAAATCGCACTTTTTCCATGAATTATATTATGAAAACGAATCATAAAGTTAAAAAAAACTATTAAAACGTTGACAATAAGGAAACAATAAGCAATAAGGTTTTACCATGTAGAAGCCCTGATTACATAGCCGCAATTAGAAAGGGATTAGAAGTGACAGTTTTTCCATATACTTACGTCAAAGAACATAATGGATTGATAGCTATTCCAATCCCAAACTAATCGCAGTTTCATAATATACCATATTCTCAATATAATATTTTAAAAAAAATGAATGTTTGTAGGCATTCCTGTATGTTCACAATCTGGTATTGTGATTCTGGTATTTTGGGCGACTAGATCGCTTTTAGTTGCTAAAGTGGAACATTCAATACTTAATTGCTTACTTAAAAACAACCAAACTATGTAAAACTTGAAACTTAGGGCTTCGGATAGTCAGTTGAGGAAAGGAAAAAGCAATACTATTATATAAATGGTTCTGTAAATTGTACGTTTTAATGCATTTGCACTAGCAGAAATACCAATATGAAAGTCAAGGAAAATTATGTAGATGCCTAGTGAGCGTATTGGTTTAGGCCAGGCTTAGGCAACGCCAGTCGAAATGTTTGCCTGGGTAATATCAAAGTCATGTATTTCAGCGTTGCATATGTATGCATTTAATGAGGCAGCCGCGTTGGGGGACGGTTAATACTAAATAGTAGTTTATCTTAGCTTTGATTTTTTTTTTTTTGGTAATCGCCTGAGGGGCCAAAGACAAAAGTCCTTGCTTTTGTTTTCTTTTTCGTTGAGTTACTTTAAGAAAAAGGGGCAGAGGTGAAAATCCCTTCCGGAGACCTGGGAATGGAGGGCCCAGGTACTGCCAGGCTCGCACCGGCTAAAAACACCAATGCCCCTATTACCAACTAGAATTTAGACTCCCGCGGATACTACCCCAGCCAGTGCTGAAAGGCCGGAGGAGAAAGTCCTTCCTCCGTTTACTTATCCGCGGGGTTTTTCCAAAAAAAAAGGGGGGATAGGAATGGGGGTTGGGATGGGGGGGAGACTTATAGCTATGTGAGTCGCGGAGTGGAAATCCTGACGCATGCATGCTTACAGACTACGGGCTTCCTTTCTTTTGCCCGACAATGGAAGGGTTGGGTCGGAGATCTTTTAGGACCACTTGTGTGGCTGTTGATGCCATGTTTATGGGTGGGGCTACCCTTTTTGAGGCTTTCTCTTTTGCCTGGAGATACTATTTTTGCGCGGGTCTCCTTGCGCTGCCCTCTTTTGTGACCTCTTCCGTTGCAACTTAGACTACTTAGCTTTGATTACGCAAACAACCAGCTGATGATTATTTTGCTTTTTTAATATTGCAAAAAATACTATAGCCGGTTAGAATTTTCCCTGATGGGCACTAAAAGTATTTAAGCTTAAGGATATAAATCTGACTCTGATCTAATTTTTTTTACAGGAATGTGTCCGGGACGTAACCTCATAGCTTATATTATATCTCGGCGATTCATGTCACAGTCGTTAAACCATGGGCCTCGGGTGGCTGAGGCTGGATAGATTTCTACCAAATGCCTTTAGTTTTAGATCTCAGGTCGAAAAATTATTTCCACATCTCGTAACAATTCAACCTGACAATACCTACGCAGTCCGAGAACGGCAGTAGAACCCTGAAAGGGATATCGTCGCTACATGCTTCCTTTGCATGACTGTCTACTTTGTCATTGCCATCTACGAGTAGTCCTGTGTGAGACGGAATCCATTGCAACACTAGGGTTTTTCTTCGAGATTTAATCATGTCAATGGTTTCCAATATTGAATAGGCTATCGTGCTGTTAGTGCACTCTTCGAATCCATTATCCAATCCTGACGTAGACACCTCGTAATGTTGTTCTCCTAGTCACTATTTTTAATGTTATGATATTTTGAGTTTATATTTGGAATGGTTTTATTGGTGTTAGTTTTAAAATATATTTTTTTTACTTTATTACATTGTAATGTTACTTTTAAGTATTATTGTATTTTATTTTGGGAAAAAATGACCTTCTGCTGGAGTTTCTTCCGGCGCTTCTTCTCCGCAATGATGGTCTTGTCCGAAGCGCTAGTAGATTCACTCTATATTACCGATGTGTAAAAGAGCCCTCGTGTGACCAATTTACTGAATAAATATTTTGAATCATCATCATCATCATGTCAGCCGAAAGACGTCCACTGCTGGGCATAGGCCTCCCGCAAGGCTTTCCACTCAGACCGGTCTTGTGCTTATCGCATCCACCGAGGTCGTCACTCCATCTTCTTGGAGGCCTACCTACAGCTCGTCTTCCGGTCCGCGGACGCCACTCCAGAACCTTCTGACCCCATCGGCCATCAGTCCTGCGAGCAATGTGCCCCCCCGCCCACTGCCACTTCGGTTTAGCTATTTTGAATGCGCTTCTTAAAATGATTTGATGTCTTTGACTGGGCATTGACGAATGAATCAACACGGCAACACCTCCATAACCATGATATCTGTCCCGGCGATATATGTATATTATAGCCTGATATTTTAATAGTGCTTTCTTCCTCAAGGCACGTTTCACTAATAGCACAAATATGAGCTTTCTCCTTATTCAATAGTTACTCTAGGGAAGTTAGCTTAGGCCGTAGGCTCTGTGAGTTCCACTACAGGATATTTAAATCAGTGAACTGAGCAATTGCTTAAATACTGGCATGATTGGGAAATTTTCTGAAATGTATGAACCAATCCATTCAATGCCCTGGATTTGGCAATTGCTCGTAAGTATAATTTCTTTCAGCTTCGCTAACAATTCACTCCAAGACCAAACTTTATGCGTTTTACTTCTTTTTTGCGATTTTGATTCAGATTCATTAGAGTCCTCGCAAGCTGAATCTGCGTCTGGTTGTGTCCAATCTTCAAAATTATTGCTTTGACGGGAATTATTTTTATGTATCTTGCCAGTTTTCCCACTTTTGGGTGGATTTTGCTTCCTTGGTGGCATGGTCGCTGTAGTTTTTGTCATTGCATACCTTGGTCGTGACTGTGATTCGCAGGGAGGCTCATTTGGATTAGGCATATCTTGATTTGATGGTGTATCATGATTATGTATCTCTAGGAATTCCTTAACTCTCCCATCACCAGGCATCAGGTTGGCGGACGTATGGGCCCAAACACTAATAAGGAACTTTTATATGTTCAATTAAATTCTGCCATCAGCTCTCGTTTTTCTTATTCCTATAAAATAGGCAGGGTATGTTTTTTCTAACGCCATGTGATTCAGTTTGCAGTTCACACACTTAAAGGTTTTTGCTTCAAAATTGGAATATCTGCCTCCGCATTTTGGACAGATGAATTTGTTACTAACATACTTTAGTTACGTATCCGAAATTCCAACATTTAGCGCATATGCGCATAGCGCTCAAAAGGAAGATGAACGGTTCAACTTTTATTCTTAAGTTGTTTTATTCTTAAGTTGAGTATATCCGCATAGGGAGGGAGTTGGCTACCTTTAAAGCGTAGATGAACCGTTTCGCATATTTCCCATTTGCTTTCTTCGTCAAAGTTTCTGCGACTGAGTCGTTCAACTGAGATCAACTTGACCTCACTACTAATGATAGCCTTAATTTCGTCATCGGTTAACTCAAGATCAATATTTTTGATTAATCCATGGGATACATGTGCTTCAAGAGCCTTTTGACAAGTCCATCCTAGTTTCACAATCTCCTCAGAATTAATAAATTTTTCAGCATTTATTTAATTATTAAATAAAATTCGCAATTTGTATTCATTTATATATTTAAGTGAGATTATGCCTTTAACGTTGATTTTTTGGAAAAAAATTGCCAATACAATTTGTCCTTGTTAGATATATAAACTTCTATCTCTTTAGGTATTGGACTACCGGACAAGGGGATAGGACTTTTCAGTGACGATCTTTTCCCTTTTTTTCCTGCTGTCAACCATTCACCCTCAAGGTAATTTCCCTCGTCACCTAATCGCTTCCCGAGTCGTAAAACACCTATTTCATTTAAATGAGTAATATCGTAAACTTGGTTTAAAATTTCTTCTCCATCCGACATCATAAAGTTTTGTAAATCCTCCAAATTATTTACACTATTCTTTCGTGTTATATTATTATGTTCACTCATCGAAGTCAACAACAGCGCAGGGCGGCGGGCTCCGGCCGGCGCGATAACAAACCAGTTTTAATTTTCTCGATGCAATAAACACAACTCAGCGGTATACAGGTTGTACTGTGTTGGAGTGCAACACCGAACTGATTTAAATGCTTGAAAATGGCTTGAAGAGTTTGTTATTTGTAGGTTTGTTTATTGTAATTTACCTCCTGCTATAACTATTGATATTTTTATTTCCAATACAAGCTCCTTTTACAAGAGAATATCATGTCCAAAATATATCTTTCTTAGTAGTCAAATACCTAAATTGAGTTAGGATACTACACACGCTTCATATAATAATATATTGAGTGCTGTATCTCAGTTCGCATCTTCTTTAAGTATCGCGATATATTTTATGACCTTACTAAAGAAACCTTCGACCCGACTCACGCGTGATTCAATTTTCGATACCTTAGCATTGATAATAAAATTGACTATTAAAATGACACCCTAATAAAACAGTGATAAAACGCAAAATAGCCGAGCACGTTTGGCTTTACTTGTTCGTAGCCCTTTGAAGAAAAAAACATTGTGAAAAGTAAACATTTTTGAAGAATACATATGATGTTCGTACATTATGTACATAATTCAAAAGAGTCATAATTCCGAGTTATTAAAATCCTGAATTTTCATTTCGACCGTAATTCTTAGATCATATATTTGTCACTTATTTATTTATTTATAATGTTGCTCATTATTCTTAACTTTGCATTGGTTTTATATCGCTTCAGCGGGGCTAGACAAGTTGCCATCGAATACGAACGCTAGCGTTTGGTGATCACCTGTCACTTAATAAAATGTATGGAATTGACGTAAGTAAGTCACGTGATATATCACTCGTTACAACTGACACGCTGTAATGTGATCACTATCACTTGCGCTAATCAAATAGTGATAGCTTTGACTCTGTGATCTGTGGCTTTGAAGTTTTGTCCGTCGTTGACGCGGTACTATTTTGACAGGTTGAATTCAACACGAGCACTATCACGATATAAATATCGGTATAAAGAACACTTAATCAAGGAACAGCTGGATACAGGTATCTATCAGTTGTCGCAACTGCCGCTTGTAAAAAATATAATAATATAACATAATCAACTGTCAGGCGGATTGGAAGCCTAGTCGGTAAAAATTAAATTTTCCTAAAACACCTGCACACACTCTACACAATTGATGTTCTCGAAACGATCGATCGATACGAAAATAAACTACGGCTGCGATCTCTCTGCACGTGGGCAGCGACCATTGTACGCGTCAATCTCTGTCGACGCGGATGTTGCACCGCTCGCGCCTGCAGAATCTACATAAAGCCATGGCTTCTTTTTACACGACT
The DNA here is from genome assembly GCA_923062465.1 of Acleris sparsana. Classification (NCBI taxonomy): domain Eukaryota; kingdom Metazoa; phylum Arthropoda; class Insecta; order Lepidoptera; family Tortricidae; genus Acleris; species Acleris sparsana. Next base: position 15,092,665 of record OV281293.1, read on the forward strand.
GCCCAAAAAAAGGAGTGAATTGTTAAATTTAATGAATGTATGTATCTACGATTCTTTATTCCACCATATATCCATATATGTGTGTGGTATCGTTAGAATCCTTTCACCATGACATACCTAAACTGTTAAAATTGTAATAACAACAATGACCAAATGTCAATTATTTATGTCAACAAAAAAGTCTTCTATTTATTACAATATAATTAGTTATCATTTGAGAGGTCTTAATGTCACTATCTTAAATCTATACAAATATTGTAGCGGGTTTAATAACAATAATTAAAAAAATCAGTCGGGTTTTTAAAGCTTTTTTCCACTTTTCTACTTTTCTACTTAGTAAAACCATATTATATTTATTTTATCATGTTATGCATGAGCATGCTAGATGTCGCTAGGCTGTCATATTTCTCAGTTGAATAGAAGCGCAAGTACAATGCGAAGTAACTACAAATCAAATCAAGTATTACGTTCCACTTTTCTGTTAGATTTTCTCGACCATTCCTGTTGCTACGTATCTATGTACCTACATTGATCCTTCAAAGAATTTATTTTCCGTTTCTCTTGTATTTTCTCGATAAGATAAACATTGTTGTTTGAATACATGATGAACTTGGTATTTGTTTCGCATTATTTTGAAGCAAAGTTTCTTAGGAAGCTTTGCCTAACAAATCGTTACGGAATACGATTGAAATGATTTGTTTTATATAAATAAGAATTTTGATTAACAAACAAGAATACTTGATGTTATAAATGTAATGATCATTTTTTTTCAGTCTTAGGAATAAAATAATGGAGACTGCATTTTTTGATTCATACTATAAATATATATACGTCACAAGTCACAACACACTAAACTCTAATAGGAAGACCATTATTTCGCTTTGATTTAGCTTAAGTTGCTTCTTTATTGTAATTACACTGCTAACGTTGTAGGCGATCTTTTTGTGAAGTTAATAAAAGGCAAAAATAATAACAAAATCAAGAATTACTCTACTATAGCGTATTATTTCCTAGTTTAGGCATATCTTAACATAGGAGATTTTAATAGGAGACGATTTGCACCCGGCTGTTTATTCGATAAAACGTATTTTATATCAAAATTAATATGCTAAGTAATATATGGCGAATAGGTATGCTAAAAAAAATCAGTCCTGTATATATAATAAATTTAAAAAACTTTGTTTAAAAGATGGCAATTGCTTGTTTCTTAGACAAATTACATACCAATCGAAGCCTATAGAATATGCAAACGTTAGGTTGACTATTTTTTTCCCGTCAAACTATTGGGTGAGCAGGTATAAACAGCCGGTACTAATAAATTGCACCAAAACTAACGTTTACATATTCTATAGGTTTAATAGTGTCGATTAGTATGTAATTTGTCTATTAAACAAGCATTTGTACTTTAAGAAAAAGTTATTTTTCAATTATTTTTTAATGATCTTAGTACTGGACTCAAATTTTTCAGCCTACCTATACGCCCCATATTATTTAGCGACGTAAATTTAATATAAAATACTTTTCATCGAATAAACAGCGCGGTGCAAAAAGTCTCTTATTCAGATCTTAGACCAATAGTATAAAATGAAGTTGCTTCCGGTACTTAACGGATTTTAATGTTTTCAGCAAAAGATAAGAGGAAGGTTTGTTCATTTATTTTGGATTATGTATGGATTTTACAGAAAACCCACATAAACCGAAGCAAAGCGAGAGCAGGTCGCTTTTATACTATAAATTATTAAATAACCGTTATTAATTATGAAGCTCATTTTGATTGTCTTATTCAATTGAATTAAGAAGTGTATCTCGCCACATTCATTCTGAATCTGTTAACCAAAGACGACAGTAAAACCGCTTTACGGGTGAGTTATAAATGGAATTCGTCCCCACTTTATTAAGAAGCATGTTGTTTTCCACGCGCTCGGCTAAGAGGTGTCGCAGATGGATTAAAAGCACAGTCTTCAGATCTTTGCAGATTTCACTATTTATTATTTATCAGCATCGTAAGCTTTTCCTGGAATGACATATTGCGAAGAATTTTAGGTTAGACCCATCATAGAACATGTTTTTTGGTGTTATTTTTATAGGTTTAAACGGGTATAGGTATATTATTGTATTTATTTATGTGTTTATATTATGTACCTTGTGTAAAGTATTATTATTTTGTAAATATATTATTTGCTCTATTTACTATTTCTGTGCCCCACTTTTGTTAGTCTTTGTAGGACTGGTAAAGAATGCCATTAGGCATTAAAACCGGGATTTGTGCTTTTTGTTCAAAAGAGGTTAATAAAATTAAAATATGACAGACAATCTCGCACAAATTGACCTACTGCCACATGGATTTTCTATGTATTAAACATATTCTGGGCCTATATTCTGCGACTTTCACCTGTGATTGTATTCTCAAAGTGTTGATATCTTCTATTTAATTGGCAGTAATGACGGCCAAGTTAAAACAATACTACGACACATCAAAAACAATATTGTTCAACGTCCTAGAATTGGAGACCCAGTGCCAACGACCAGGGCCTCTATTGAACACGTAAAAAACATTATCGTATTTGATCTGTTATCGTATTGTTTACGTTTTGATAGCTCTTATTTACTTGACAGTAATGGCGGCCGACTGAGAAACGATTCCGTAACAAGTCAAATACGATATTGTTTTTATTGTCTAGAATAGAGGCGCAGGGTACACTGTTCGTAGCAGATTGTCGCTACACAGCGTAAAAATGCCGCTACTGGCTACAGCGTAGCACTCGTAGCAGTGGCTGGCTGTGGTGGTGGTCTGGATCGGTAAGTTTATCGTAGTCTAGTACCCATAGTACAAGCTTAGAGCATAGTTTGGGACTAGGTCAATTTATGTAAAACTGTCCCCTGGTATTTATTTATTTTTCATCACACTTGCTCGTAAATGGTGTTATTCCATGCCTGTATACAGAAGGACAATGGCCTAAATTGTTCCCGCGGGAATTATGGCGAGTTTGTCATCCCTAGGGAGTAATGACTTTCTTTTTAAAATTTGCAACTCTTTCGTACATCATTTCTGACTAAGGAGGTTTAATTTTCAGCCAAAAATTAAATCGGTTTCTAATTTCATCTTTAAAAATTAGCTATAGACTAACTTACATTACACAAAACCTATACGCTTCATTAAACTTCATTATTTTTATACCTATTGCAAGTTTATATCAACATTTATCATTAATTTTAGTAATTATACATTTTTATCAAATTGGCTAAATCTGACTCGAATCCAGGTCGAAACTAAACGCAGTTATTATCTGTGGTAGAGGTCACAAAAAAAATATCGTTTCCATTTACGTTCCCGTTCGTCAAAAGTTATTTCTTTATATTTTGCAGAGTTAAAGTGTTTTCTCTTTGTTTTTTTTCCTCGCAAATGTGATGAAAACCATTGTGTGTATCACAGGCAGTAAGGGGATTACTAACTCGAGTCATTAAAAGCCCTCCGCCTTCGGCGTCGGGCTTCTAACACTCTCGTTAGTAATTCCCTTCATACTACCCTTGATGCACAATGTACTATTATAATCGAGGTGGTTCTTAGCTAGTTTAATAAAGATCAGGGCCTCTTTTCAGCACGGTAAAAACTATATCGTGTATGATCTGTTATCATATTGTCACCGTTATTGATAGCTCTTATCTGACGACGCCCTGGCCTATTTGGGAGTGACCCTGCCTACGAAGCTAGCAGTCCTGGGTTCAAATCCCGGTAAGGCCAGATGTTTGTGTGATGAGCGCGAATTTTGTTCTTGAGTCATGATTGTTTTCTATGTATTTAAGCATTTATTTATCTTTATAAGTATTTATATCGTTGTCTAGTACCCATAGTACAAGCCTAGAGCTTACTCGTATTTTGGGACTAAGTCAATTGGTGTGACATTGTCACATGTTTTTTTGTTTTTTTTTTTCATTTACTTTTCAGTAATGGCGGATGACGTCAAACAATACCATAACTGGTCAATTACGATATCGTTTTTACCGTCGGGAATGGAAACGCAGTAGTAGTTTAAGAGTTATCAACTCTGTTTTTTTTAATAGTGACTTTAGGGGTTCGATTTAAAAAAGGAATAAGTCTTGAAGCTCAAGCGAAAAAGGTTTTAAGTGTAGTATACTCCGCACGTACTGTTATTCTATTTCTGTGTGGTGTGAAACCGGCAAATGAATCCTACAGAGTGTTATCACCCTCTCTCTATCCACTAATTTGACAGCTGACAGCGCATTTACATGTCAACAACAGCCTGAGTGCGACTGTTCCGGATTTCTTTGAAAGGAAACACTTACACATTGATTTATAAATAGAGCCCGGAATTCCGGGGCGGCTTTTGACAAGTTGTAGGGAGACAACACCGCTGTTTGTCGATGTTGTCGATCCATAATTTATAATTATAAATCGATAGTTTAGTTATTTATTTACGAGTATGTCTTTATTAAATTTACTTAAAGCTCAAATTTTCCGATGATACGTTTTATTTTCAGCGGTCGTTAAATATTTTCTGTTTTATCATATCAGAGGGTAACAAGCCACCTAACGTTAAGTGGTCTCAGAGGGGGGTGGCGTTCGAAACGTATAGTTTGTTTCCGCGTAATGATCTCTTCGCATAACACCCTTTTAGGCTGTCATTACAGAATTTCGTAAACATCTATTGTATATTGTAAAAACCGTTTTAGGTCAAAGGATTTTATGTCACATGATACATTATGCGAAAAAAATATTATAGATTCCGATATAGACCCTTCAGAGGGATCTATTCTCAAGTTATAAAATCTAAGGGTTTTCGTAATTATGCTTCCCGATATTTCAGTGAGGATAGACCAGTTGCTTAAAGCTAACGTAAACGGTTTTGAAAAAATGACAAATTGCATGGAACCGACGTAGGCGTTCGACGCGACCGTCCGACAGCTTACGTCAATCTTATATATTTCAGATAACGATAAAAATGCTGAGTGTATCTCGTCTAGAGTCTCTGATTCACTTGATACTGATTTTTCCTTTTTTTAATAAATGACAAATAAAGATGAAATCTAGATAATTATCAAAATGTGTACGCTTTTGTACCTTGTCGCTTTAATCGCTGTGACAATTCATATCTGGAAGTTTTAAACACGATGTTAAATAAACAAGGTTAATTTACACATATTTATTAACTCGATTGTAATCACTTATAATCACTTTCTAAAATACACGCACACCTAATTAAATTAAATACAATATGATTACAATAATAAACAGTGTAAATAATTCAATAACAACATAAAAGCCCTCAATTTTCTGGGAATACAATAAAGCGAGGCTCAAATTCAGTTCAATTGTATTGAAAAGCATAAATCTTTACAAAGGACACAATACACCGTGGATGCAATACTTGCATTGTGTCTACTCGGTGACCGGTGCGGTTGTCTACGAGCTGCGAGCTACGCCTGTGCTACGGACCGTGTAAAGCCTACGGCGTAGAAACTTTCTGGTATTTTTTAAGCAAACTAGGCAGATTTTTGATACAGGCCGTAATAGGCAGTAATAGTACATTATTGCCTAGGCACGGAAGTAGGCAATTGCGGGGCGAGGATTGGTTTAAACGGACGAGCTTGCGAGTCCGTTTAAAAATACGAGGCCCGCAATTGCCGTTCCTGCCGAGGCATATATAGTGCTTTTCTCAAAAATCGCAAGAATAAAATTATGTTGGAGTAAAGTACTTTATTAAGGAAAGAAATACCACACAATCTATACAGACAATATTATTACCTACTCTTTACCGTCTTTTGTTTATGACAAGGAGAAACGCAAGTTTTTTTTTTAAAACTACTCAAGCTATTCGAGATACAGATAAAAAAGTTATATTCCGAACAAAATTTTGATGTAATAAGACTTGTGCCCTCATTTTATTAAGGCCGTTTTCACTTTTTAAAAAGTTAGATACTAGATGGTAATGAAATTTGTATGCAACATTGCGTGCTTGTGTAGCGAGTACGCAATGTTTTTTTTTTTTAATTTGAGATCTGTCAGTAAACTATGTACTTCGCATCCCAATATATAGATAGTAATGTCAACTTTTCCTGTCATTTTTGAGAAAAACAATTTAGCTTTTGACATGATATAGTATTGTTTTTAACTCAGCCGCTATTAATACAGGTAAAGTAAGACTAAAGAGAGCCCTTTGTTTCCCATAATTTTAGTGGTCATAATTATATTAAACTTTTCAGAATTTCTGAAATTCCGAATGTGTAGACAAGGCTAGGTTAGGTTTGGTTTGATTTATAAAAATCATGAAAAAGTAAGTTTCTCGAAAAAAAATGTTATGTTTTGCGATGATTATGACTAAAAATAATTATGGAAGACAATAAAGACCAAAAACTAAATATGACAGTTTGGCGGCAAATTATGAAAATCAATGACTTTGTTTATAACTTTATCTTGGCACTAGAAGTGAGGATCTGCCGAGTCCTACCAAAATTAAGGGGTCCTACCCCCATTGGGGTATGGGTAGGGGGAAATGTCATTTTCCATGTAATTGGTCTGGTCTCATTAGATTCAGCGCTAAAATTTACACAAGGATTAAAATTAATTTCATCATTATTTTTTTTGAAATTTCCTGTAGAGAGAGTAATGACATTGTTAATGATCATTTTCTCTTGAAAAACTAAATATTCAGTTGGAAATGACACTTTGGTATAATCAGTTATACCTGGGGCGTCATGCTGGAACATGTTTTGAAATGTTGATTTAGTTTACATACTTTTGACGTTGACTGTACTGTGCTATAAATCAATCGCAAAACAGTAATCTATTCCAATTGAAATGTAAACTGAATTAAATTTTCAATAGTCCTGCTGCAGACGTCTTGGAATGAAACTGTTCTTGGAAATCGCTTTCTTTATTCTTATAAAAGAAACTTACTGTAGTGTAATATTAGTCCAAGCTTTTAGCAAACAGATTGTGTTTCAAAATCTTTGTTTACTGTACAGTCTTTGTCACGTGACCAAAGCTCAACTGCTTTTTTAGAAGTGCATTTCTAGTTAAATTTTACTCAGAGTATCATCGATATAATATACAGGTGAAACAAACGAACGCCATATGTACGGCATGTACCTTAAATACTCGTATTCGGAATAAAGCAAATTCTACGCAAAGGAGAAATACTTTTATTTTTGAAAACAATAATAACTATATTTATGGATATTTAAAAAAAAGAACTAGGCTAATGTGTCGTCATATGCAGGGTGGAAAAAGCGAAGGCCACATGGATACTTCCATTTTATAAAACCATTATTCCTGCAATTCCATATTTTTTTAAATTCGTCTGCCTTACCCGAGAACCGAACTGATCGAATATGACAAAATAATAAAATCATGTTTTTGTTTGCGAATGTTTCCTAGATAGAAATCATCATCATCATCATCATCATGTCAGCCGAAAGACGTCCACTGCTGGACATAGGCCTCCCCCAAGGCTTACTAAATATAAATGATCACGATCAATTCGATCTGTTTCTAAAACACGACTTATTTATTATCTGTTAAATTAATTATCATACTGGGACACGGCCTACAATTAACACGTCAATTTTCTAAACACAAAGCGTTAATTAAGGCAAAGCAAGTTCAAATGTAATTAGCTCACTGTTTACGGTCGCTCTCTAAACTAATTAATTAACAGTGCAGGGGTATTTTAAGCCCCAACGCTGGAAGTACTTGGTGACAATGATGACAAACTGTTGCACTTACAACACAAGGTTAAAAATATCGTATTTACGCTTGGAAAACAATTATGTTAGAATGTTAGTTTTACGAACAGTCAAGAAAGTGGTTAAACGAAGTTGATTTTCAAGTAGCAGGTAAATAAAACATTGTAATTTTTTTGTACGATTAAGTGTTTACGTATATGGATACTTTGTTTTTTTTTTCAAGTAGCAAGTTACAGCTGTAATTGTTACTTTAGCAGATTTTTGGTCACTATATTATTTAAAAAAAAGCGACTGTAGTTAAAATAACTTTTTCAATGTAAGTTGTAGTGCTTTTTTTTATTGATTATTAAACTTGAGAACCGCTTTTCTTTTGATATTTTTATTTTTGCTTTTTAAATAAACCCGTGTTGTTGCCAGGTTATAATAGTGCCACTCCATACCTTCCCGTGGACGTCGTAATAGGCGACTAAGGGAATAAAGGCTTGTAGTAAGTACTGTTAGGCGATGGGCTTGCAACCTGTTACTAGATAATACGCTGGTTAACATCTTTGCCGATTGCGCAAAGTGTGTTCGCAGAATTGTAAGAAGTTGTGGGTAATTCTGTAGCTCTGTACTTTACCCTGGAAACGAAGGCGTGAGTTAATGTATGCTTCTTAAATAATTTAGTTTATTACACACTTTTCAATTTAAACTAAACATTTTCCCGTCAACATGGTAACTATATCTAAGTGTTATAAGTAATTGACTTAAAATTTGGAATGAGCTTTTTATTCGCTTTCATTTAAGACTAATTGTTGTTCTAATAAAATAAAAAATATTCACCCTTCACACATTTTATTGCACACGCCATTTTGAAATTTGATATACCCTATATTACTTTGCCAATTAAGATGAATCTAATAACGCTTCATAATGATCAAGTCTGTCAAGCAGTTAAGGCTGTAGATCGTACCCATAAATAGACATAGATATTTACATTAGCCCGAAAAACTTTACCTCCCATCGGGCAGTCGGGTAAATAAAAAAACATTCAAACATCTTACAAAACCTCCTACTAATATTATTTTCGTATTAAATGTGAAAATGTTTGTCTTGACTTTCGCGTAAACGTTTAAAGGGTTCGAATGAAATAAGGCACACACGTAGTCTGTTTCTTAAATTGAATTTAATAGTTTTTGAAAACCGATAATGGTTTTTTGAGGACAAAAGCTCATACTATAATTTTCATTCTTGTTATCATAACGTAAGTCTGCAAGTTATTGTAATAATGAATCAAGATAATTAATTATGCACTAAGTAGCAACCATAAGAAAATGCAACGGAGAGGATGTTGCATAATGAGTGCATTTTCAAATTACTACGGAGCGTCTAAGGAAAAAGGGAAATTAAAATTGAGATGGAGGACAAAGATAAGAAAGCCTGGCGCGGCCATTTTTGTGGACGAACTGTGTTATCAAATTAAAATAGCTTTAAGAAATTACGAGAGTTCGACAAATCGAGTTGGTTCAAGTTACAAACTTAAATATAAATTCTACGGAAAGAAAATCTTTCAAGCGGTTGTTGTAATTATTTAAAAATGATAATATTACTGAATGAGGTTATTTAGGAAGACGTGTCCATCTAGAGATAAATAAAACTCTTGTCAAGAAATGGCAATTAACTCACGACGTTCTTGGTACGCTACGTCAACTGACGTGATTAACTGACCGAGTATGTTAAAATGAATGCATTAATTATCAACCGGCAAATTGAAGTTGTCCGGTCTGAGCGTAAAAACAACATTTAAAGGCATACATACTCAATTTACCCTCTTTACTCCTCGAGTGAGTCATTTTTATGAGAATAGCTCATCAGATTTTTTTCCTTGAACAAGATAAGACCCTTTCAATGTAAACTGTCCACGAAACAACATTAAAAATAACAAACTTAGTACCCAACAAAGAGTTTAATCGCCTACGATCTCTCGGATGTGTAGCAACCCTGCTGAATTACACAAGTATTCCCGAGAAATGCAAGAATTTCACTTAAAACTTCCGACAGACGGGCACGCTACGGCACGAAATGTTCTCGAGTAACAAGGGGCGATAACTTGTGTTGAACTGAGTTAGCGAGTCCAGTTATTTTTCTGTTTCATACATAATATACGAACTACATCAAAAATTAAGGACTAAGAAGAACACTACATTATTTTGACGGCCAAAATCTCATTTCATGCTTAAAAATACGTCCACTAACGTAAAAGTTTATTTCAAAGCATATTTTTTACTTATACAAATCTGGATAATCTCAGAACATTATTTTAAGATTCTCATCGACCTACTCAAATTATGTTTTGGATCTTTATATGTAAAACTAGGCAAATAATTATCTTTTATGGTTACGCAGTGGACATTGTTGTAAGGGACATGGACTTGTAACGCATTGGTAATTTGAGAACACTAAAATAGTGGTCAAATGTATAATTAAACAAAGGCCTGCTGGCCTATTGCCTAACGTACTCACAACCAGAATCGACTTTAAAGTGGAACAATTGTTTTCATTTTGAAAGCAGACTCGCCTTTGGACTGTCTAAATAAAAACAAATGCGATTGTGAGTGCGTTAACCATTAAACCTGCTGGTCAGAAATCAACAAGAGAATGCTACTGAATACAAAGCTAAGTAGATCTTTAATCTTGATTTCTATTTCAGACATCAAAATAAAACATTGGCCCATTTCTAGGCTGGACTATATCAACGTGACACACAAGAGATCTCTTACGTTTTGGTTGACAACGTCACTTTAACACAGTCCATAGTGGCCCAGGAATCAAATTGGTTGGCTGTATATTTAAAAATATTGAAATAATGTAGGGGTATTTTTGATCCTTCAAAAACCCTACACAGAGCATGCTCTTTCCCGGGTCTTACTGCAGGTTTATATTTTATCGGTGCATTTTATTGTAAAATGGAACTTGTGAATTGGCAGAAATTGAACCAGCGCTAATGGTTTGTATTCTAATAGCACAAACAACGGTTAATTGCTCTTTCGATGGTTCATTTAAATACTCGGGTGTTTGACCTAAGTTAAAAAAATACTAAATTATTGCGGTATTTACAATACTGGATTATGCCCGCGACTTCATCCATGTAGAATCTTTCCTTCACTAATCTTCGATTTTCTGAGAGAGCAAGTACCCTGTGTCCCGTTCTGTCCTCTAAACTAACGCACTAAAATTTTGGTACGATAATAAACTAAATCACGAAACCAACAAACACACAGTTTTCCTCATTTATCGGAGTTTGTAGATAAGCTTAGTTAGTGTAAGTTTATTCTTGTATTTATACCTATGAGTTTATTTACGTTTTTATCACATAATTAATAATATTTAATTGCTTCCTCTCAATATATATTTTACAGACTAACTTTTTTGTTGGTTTTTTGTTATCATTCATTATTTGCACATTGTTTATTTCCATATGTGTTTTTGTGCAATAAAACGTATACTTAGTTACTTGCTTCTTTTTTTTTTTCATAAATTGTTTTTGATTTAGGGTAATAATCAAACGCTCTTGATCCTTTTACAACCGACCTTGAACAGTATCCTGTCGGCATCTGCCTGAGTTCCCTCTAGAGAATTAATTATGAAAGTAAAGTCGTATCGCGATGGCCCGCGGAGCAAAATGACCCCCCACCCCCTCCAGCTAATAGCCCTAATAGCCCCCCGCAGTAAAAATGTTTCACGAGCCAACATCGGATTATTGTAATATTCGTGGTATTAACCGCCATGTTTATTTGGAGATTTGCGTCTTGCTTTCATTATTTCCCTTGTTCTGCCACTTGGTTAATTTCATTAGATAAGTACTTTAATGAGCTTGTTTATAAACCATTATGGTAAGATGTTCTAAAATTAATATTTTTGGTAGTGATTAAAATGAATGAAAGTGGGAATATCATTTGGAGATACAGTGCTAAGTCAAACAAAAGACATAATAATAATTGAAGTTTACTAACTTTTCGACTTTAATATCTTGAAACCTATCTAGCCTTCTTCAAACACAAAGTGGGTCTCATTGTTCTCATAGCAATATACGCTGTAGCAATCGCAGCGTGCTCGGCGAGGCGAATCCACCCACGTACGCAATCGTTTACTGACTCAAAACCTTTTTACGTGAGCCGATCGACTCCCGTCTAAAACGGTCTCGTCGGCAAAAATAAATAAGTTCTGGTAGTGGATCCAGCGGGACTCTGGCAGCGATTGCAGTCGAGTCGGGTGGACAATACCTGTGAGGTATCCGCAGTCATCTTATTTTTCTGTACCTGTTGACAAGTGTGTCTAAATGAATATCATAATAAATATCAGGTGGATTAGATAGCCCGTCTCGTCGAGATCCTTGGAAAAAGCCGTTGTCCAGCAGTGGACATTCTTAGGCTGATATCGACAGTGGAAAGTTAAAAATGCTTAAGCGCCGAAAATTTATTATTATAGAGTTCAATTTCATATTTTTTTCTGAATCGATTTGTTTAGAAATCACGTCAATCGAAGCACTTTTTTGGCGCTTAAGCTGGCAAATTTTTCGAGTTTTTATCAGAACGACCTCGAGGCAGGTTTCGATCGCAAAGCCGATCGACTCCCGTCTAAAACGGAGTCGTCGGTAAAAAGAAATAAGTTCTGGTAATGGATCCAGCGGGCGGGCGCCTAAGCAGGCAATTTTTTCTAAATACTAATGGTGCTGGTAATTCAATAAAAAACAAATAAATAATAAACAAGTTGTATATAATATATAGCTAGCCACCGCTAGAATTCAAGCTTAGTCGGGAGACCTTAAACCACGAGAACCTTGAACCAATAGTCCACCGGCTCCAACTTACGCCGTAAAAATGTACAAGACCAATTATTAGCCCAGTACTTTCTCCGAGTTATTTTTTACGACGACACGTTAACCAGCTTTTATTAATTCTTCCTACACTTTGTATTAAAGACACCGCAGGAAGTTACGGCTTTAATCATATTTATGAGAGGCAAGTTCCAGCTCCTTGTAAGTTATTATAGCCTCTGAGGCTCTGGTTCGCAACTTGCATTCTTTCCAGCCACATCTATAGAGCTGAGGAATGTTTGAAGTCTTGGGAAATGCCTTATGCAAATTGTAATGAACTTTGAGATTGAAAACAGTCAAACGTTGTTCACATCCTTTTTAACGCCTGAAAAAGAGGAATGTGATAATGTGTAACTTAGTGTCTGCATGTGTTCGATTTTCACCTATTTGGAATTTGATGTCGCAGAAAGATACACAGATACAAAAGTGTCCGTTTGTTTGTTTAAAAATGCTTCTTCTTATATTGAATACGTGATTAATTCTACCTTGACCTGAGGGATATGAGGCATGTCATGATTTATTCGAGGGCAACATCAGGTGAAGGCGGAAGATGGATGGCAACGACTAGAAGTTTGCGCCATCAATAATGTCATTATGCACTGTGCAACACTGGACAGTGTTTCAGTGGCAAAAGGGCGCAAATGAAATTGGATAGTTAAGCAAGATTCAACTTAAGACGAAATGTTTAAGGATATTTATGAAAATATTATCTTAGGAGCATAAATAACTGCTGTGGTTATTTTTTGCTGATTATAAAATATAATCTGAAGTAAGTATTAGGTTTGTATCGATATTATAAAAGTTTGTAGTAAGATTAAATATAAAAATAATATTAACTTCCAGAGTAAATACCTATTCTATTATAAAAAGCTCCCTTTGTATTAACCTCTTTTATGTTCTGGAAATAATACAAAAGCTTTCACGGGAGGCTTTATATAACTCCTCTCGGAAAATGCAAGTTAATTTCTATATTTATGGAAGATAATGATGAGACTTCTATTTTTCATAACACTTTACTACATTGTGCCCGCGACATTGTTTACGTGAAACTCGTTAATCATCCTACTATGTAAACATATATCCTACTTATTATATAAATGCAAAAGCTTGTGTGTGTGTGTGTGTGTTACTAGTACCTATACATAGGCTATGCGAAATTTTGTGTGTGTGTTACTTTGTTACTCATTCACGCTGCAATGGCTGGACGGATTTGGATGAAAATTGCTATGGAGATAGCTTATACACTGGATTCACACATAGGCTACTCTTTATTCTGGAATAATTAAAAGTTCCCGAGGGAATAATGATAATCAAAATCTACACGGACGAGGTCGCGGACAGAAGCTAGTTCTACTAATATTGTAAATGTGGAAGTTTGTGTGTGTGTTAGTTAATTGTGAATGATGATAATTTTAATCGCGGGCTTCTGCCTAGTTAGTTAATATTTTTTGTCTAAATAGTACAAAAATAATATATGTTGACGACAAAGTATTTAAAACCACTGCACAGTTTGCCTAAATCACTGTCTACCATTTGTATTTAGTTGCATTTTGATTTAGCATTCCAGTAACTCATCTTAAATCGTATCATTTACACAAGAAGAATCGTTTCTTTGCTTGGTTCCAATCTTGAGAGCCTCTATAGGCTCGCGGCATTGTTAGGTAACATATTCAAATGAAGAATTAAGAAGGTGCCAAATAAATCACTTGGTAATCGCAAAACGAAGTGCCAAGCCTTTTTTCAACTTCGTTTTTTTATTTAAAATAAACAGTAAAATGCTTAGAGTAGTTCTTTTCCAATTTAAAAGAAAAATACTTATACGCACCTAGGTACTCGATGCCTTATCTTATTTTTTCTCAATCGATCTAGGGTTAGCACCACAAGATCCCTTGGAGGGATACGTTTGCCTTTACACATTTCCATTGATTATGTTGTTTCTTTTTTTAGTACAAACAAGTATTAACATTCTAATAATATTATAAATGAGAAAGTTTGTGTGTGTGTGTGTGTGTGTGTGTGCGTGTGTGTGTGTGTGTGTGTGTGTGTGTGTGTATGTGTGTGTATGTGTGTGTTAATTACTTACGTATCCAAGCTGCAACGGCTGGATGGATTTGGATGAAATTTGAAACGGAAAAAGCTCATACCCTGGATTAACTCATAGTCTACATTTCATCCCGTAAAATATAAAAAATCCCAAGGGAATGTCGATAATCTATATCTACGTGGACAAAGTCGCGGGCAGAAGCTAGTACAAACATAAATACATTGACAAATCGAACGATCAAACAAAAAACTGCATAACATTCGATCTATGCCTTCTAGCTGTGCAATGCAACAGACTCATAGACGGCAGACGAGAGATTCAAACTTTACAACACTCCTTTTTTGCAACGGCTTTAATAATAAAGTAACAAACAAGGGCGTGAAAAACAAAGCTATATAATGCTTAAAATCAATGCGCGGTGACCAAAATACTCAGGAGTGATAACGTTTTCCATTTCCCCACGCTCCGACTGGAGGTTATCTGTATCAGGTGGGGATTTGCTATTTTTGCCGCCAACGATTCGACGTGCAAACAAAAATATCTGCGTCAACAGCTAGCCGGGGATTTAAAATCTTCTGCACGAAACTAGCCGTGGTATCTCACTACATATTACCGCAGTAAGATCATGTGACCAATTTAATAGATTGTTTTATTTATTATTTCTTCGAAACTCTAGTAGGTCTTCTTGGTAAATTGTGTCGATTTAATGATTGTATAGTTGTCTTGGAATAACATTTAATTTAATTTTTAATCAGTTTTTAAACCATAAATACTTTTTTTAACTGTTACACTCTTACCTTCTAATAAATAAGCGATATGAACATCGATGCAATAAAACTTGAATGTTAGAAAAATAAAGTACGACTCGCCTTCGCTCCGATTTTTTACTTAAACACCTGTACAAAAACCAGAATTATAAATTCAAAAACCTTTGTTTGAATCAGTCTTTGTATTATGAAAAACGCATTAAAATCCGTTGCGTTAGTTTGAGAGATCTAAGCGTAGATACATACAGAAGCACAGACGGCGGGAAGCGACTTAGTTTTTAACTATTAGGTTTTTTACTATCACCTTTAGGTGTAAGTCAAAGTAGTACCAGAGAATAATACCTAATTACACAGTACATAATAAATGAAACTAATTTATAGACAGGGATTTAATATTATAACATAGTAATTAATTATAATAACAACATTATTAATGAACATTCTCATCTAATAACCGAAAACTAACGCCCAACTAGGTAGGTCCCAGCGCTACGCGCTACAAATAAGTTCCAAACTAAAACTAAGTAGCTTAGACACATATTTTTCTAAAAGCAAAGAAATAAATGTTGCTAGGGGTCGTTTCGAAAACGCCTTATCAAGTTTATACATACATACATACATAAACTCACGCCTTCATTCCCAGAGTGGGGTAGGCAGAGCTACAGAATTTCCAACAACCCTAAAAACTTGTTGATAATTCTGTAACCACACTTTGCACAATCAGGCTAAGATGTTTACCAGTGTATTAGTGACAGGTCGCAAGCCCATCGCCTAACAGTACTGCAAGCCTTTATTCCCTTAGTCGTCTCTTACGACATCCGCGGGAAGACACGGAGTGGCACTATTCTAACCCGGCAACCACACAGGCAAGTCAAGTTTATATTATTTTTTATCAGGGGACAATGTCACACCAATAGATCTAGTCCCAAACTAAGCTCTAAGCTTGTACTATGGGTACTAGACAACGACATAAATGTTTATATAGATAAATAAATACTTAAATACATAGAAAACAACCATGACTCAGCAAAAAATATTCGCGCTCATCACACAAACATCTGCTCTTACCGGGATTTGAACCCAGGACCGCTAGATTCGTAGGCAGGGTAACTAACAACTAGGCCAGCGCGTCATCCAACTTCAAATATCTTCTTATAGATTTGTTTTTAAACAAAAACTGATTGTATTAATACAAGACCCCGCGACTTCGTACGCGTACAATTGGTTTCTCGCTACTCCCCCTATTCCTTCCAGTTGGGGGATTATTTAAAAAAAATCCTTTCTTAGTGCACCCCTAGACGTCATTAGATCCTACTTGCCGAAGAATGATGGGCAAATTGGCCCAAATAATCAATACAAATCTCATGTATACCACGTAAAAGCTAGTTACATAAGCTTCATTTTCTAATATGGGGACAAACTACAAAAACCCCGGAGAAGAGAGTTATCAGCCTTCATATATTCACACACACACAACGTTTACTACTACACTAGCTGTGCCCCGCGTGCGTTACAATGCTACTATTTACAACAATTACAGCAAATAGTGGGATCAATAAGCCCACATAAGTTATACTTATTACGATTGGGCTGGGTTCCATACATTTTTGCCCATCAATCTTGGGAATGGCTAGACCCAGTGGTTTAGGCTGAGCGTTGTTATGTCAGTCAGTTTCTTTTTTTAGATTTTTAGTTATAAATGACATTGTAGAAATTTCCGTATTATAATCAATGGAAGTCATTTCCATACATCTCAGATAAGTAGCCATTTTATTACTTAATAGTTACCCTCTACGAGGTTATTCTTCTGCATTTTTTAATTAACATCTTTATCTATTTTATACATGTGTATACGCACGTAGTTTGTCGTAAAGTACCTTCCTAATACACTTGAGAACATTCGCTAGAATGCTCGAGTACTCGTTAATACTTATTTTTATCAGCAGAGGTTATGTTTGTTTGCGGGTCGTAGGACCTTGTGCAGGGTCCATCCGGATCGTTACCACCATCTTATCCATTAACCTACCGCCAAACAGCAGTGTTCGCATTGTTGTGTTCCGGTTTGGGGATAAGTCAGCCGGTGTAATGACTAGCTTAGAGGCGTTCCATCTTAGTCCTCAGGGTTGGTAACACATTTGCAGTCTTAGTCTTGCAGTCTTGTGCATGCGAATGTATATGGGTCATAGTTTCCACTTACCATCAGGTGGACCGTGTGCTGGTTTGCCTTCTCTATTCCAATAAAAAAGAGCACGTTTAGCATTCTTCTATTTAAATCAATACACATCGTTTTAGAAAAAAATACAAAAATACAAACGTACTTGATAAAGGGTCAATTTAATATTGAAATCTAGCGCTTGGCACTGAAAACGTGATTGTTTCAATTGGTGCAATTTGTGTTATAATAGCTTTGGACGCGGAAATGCACTCTACGCTCCATGTCGATTTAGCGAACCACGAAGAAGAACGGAGTAAGGAAGCACAGACGTTTGTTTATACGGTTTTCTTTTATATTTACTACATATTAGAAAAAAACTACTGTTTGCGCAAGTGTTATCAAGGTTTGTTAATTCATTCATCGGTAGCACTTGAAAAATATCGACAGATCGTATTGATTAATTAAAAGTATCATTATTTCACACGTCATTGTTATTATTCATTTTAGGGTTCCGTACTATAAACGATACACTTATAGGATGACTTTGGTGTCTATCTGAACTTTTTCTCAAAAACGGCTAAAGCTATTTGGTCTGAAATTTTGAATACCTATTTTGATATTTAATGATTGAACAAAACTTAATTTATTTAAGAAGCTTTGATTTTTTTTTAGCTAAAGAATCAAGAAAATATTTTTTTTTATTACCTTTCATGTGATATCATTTGACAGGTCTCAAAATAAATGAGTTTTAGTTTTGGATTTAATATATTTTGTTTTAACGCAGGTGCGATTCGCACTTGTTTTTTTATTTATTTACAGTCAGTAACAAAGAGATTTGAACAAACAATCACTTAACTTTAATATTTATCGTAAAAAACCGAATTGAAAGAAAATTAAATAATTGTCTAGAATAAAATGTTTATTATTCAATTTATAGTTGATTTCGCACAATATAAACTTCCCAACCGGACTCAAACATTCCAAACAATCATTGCCTACTAGCGCCAAATATCCACCTCGAGTGGAACTACCTCAAAGATATTCCTGTTACCGTGTGACACCGTGGCCAGATTAATAGCAATCTCCCTAGAAGCTTTCAATCCGAGCAGATAGGTGGAAAACGAGGCAGAGAGATTCCTGGATACATTTCCAATTAACTGTTATCCGGACGGTTTAATATTACTGGGCTTTAATCAGCTCCCGCCTTCGCGATTGCCTACGAATATTACTATGAAAAATATTATTTCAATTGCCGATTTTATTTTTAGACGAGGTCTGTAGCCGACTCGTTGTCGGAACTATGCTTTATTCAGGTATATTGAGCTACTTCGGAGGTAAGGAGCTCATTATGAAGTGTCAAACCTGCCAAGTTACGGCTAGTAGCTTGAACACGAACATTTTTACCGTAGGGTAAGCGTTTTTGGCAACTCTAACCTAATGTCTAAAGCATTATGAAATTCGAATCGAATTAAGTACTCTTAAACGTGTTCTGTACGTAGCACGAATCCCTAAAACAAACTCATCATGTCAGCCGAAAGTCGTCCAAAGCTGGACATAGGTCTTGTGCTTTTCGCATCCACCGCGTTCCAGCAATCTTTACAAGGTCGTCACTCCATCTTGTTCCGTCCCTTGGTCCGCGGACGCCACTCAAGAACCTTCTGACCCCATCGGCCATCAGTCTTGCGAGCAATGTGCCCCGCCCACTGCCACTTAAGTTTAGCTATTCTTCGGGCTATGTCGTTAAACCTTAGTTCTACTGCGGATATCATCATTTCTGATTCTATCACGCAGAGAATCCCCGAGCATAGCTGTGTAGCTTAAGTTTAGTATTGTAACAAGTGATTTAAATGGAAAAAACGGCTTACTGTTGAGTTTCTTGCGGCGCTTCTTCTCAACAGTGGTCTCTTTGGAAGCGCTGGTAGACTCAGACTTGTGAAAGTGCCTACAGGGCCACTTACAAAACTTTTTAAAATAATTAAATAAATAAATAGCCATCTCCATAGCCCTCTGTTGACTTTGAGCTTCCTTATGAGGCCCATTATTAGTGACGTCCCAGATCCGTAAGTCATCACTGGCAACACACACTGGTCAAAGACACTGGTAAATAATCTCACGTCTTCATTATACTATTTTACAAATACTTAACCTCTACTCGATGACGATACGAATATCGACGTTAATGTCGACTTTCTATCAATTTTAAGTACCAAATACATAATAGAGGGCGCTGATAACAATCGCCAATCATATATTATTTACTGAGGATATGCTAACGTTATTTAATTGGTAAAAAGTTAAAATTTGTGCTCGGGGTACGGTAACATATCTCCGTCCCGTTTACTCGTTGGATATTCGCAGGATTTTAATTTAAGGCTTATAAATTTTATAATACAGTCTGATCAGTGCAAACAGTGTAATGAAACCAACCAAAACGGTACTTTTCACATGCTTTTATCGAACTTACTTGTCGCTGATGATTTTAGGAAGTCACCATTGTGGTCCGCATATTTTTGTCCGTGGGTAAGTTGTTGTAAGGAATGTAAATTAATCGATTATTAATCATTTGTGTATTAAATTAACCGGATAAAACCGGTTATAACCGGTAATTTGCATTGATTTTAAAACTGGTTACACTAGTAGATAATCATTTTTGTACTTCAATTACGCCATACGACAGTTAACACGTTGAACGCCAGACTAAAAACCATGTGTAGCCCATTGGGCCGCGGCGGGCACCTTGTGACCGCCAATATGTCGAGTCCTGGGTGCCGCGTCGGACGACGTGTGTCCTCATACCCCCGATCACTACAGTAGCCTCTATGCGGCCGACGACGGGCAGTATTTCGACTGTTTTTACTATCTCTAGTGATCCGCGCGGCCCTGCATAACAGCCTGGCCACGTGGCGTTAAAAAAATCAAAAGGACTTTGAATTTATGGACTTTTTAACAAGATGTTTCCAAAAATGTTGTAGGTACGTAAAGTAAGTATTTTGAATCGTTCAATTAAGGTATGTTATGGTTAGTTAGTCATCTATTTTGGTTTCTATAAGGCACTAGTAACTCTTTAGAATTATAATAACTTTCAGTCAAGTACGTATTTATCAAATAAATAATGGGTTCAGTTGGTAATATTTTACATAAGTTCACAAAAACGTCTAAGTTTTACCTTCTGTTTCGGCTTACCTATCTAATACGAGTATAATATAAGTATTAAACTCTGCCTTTTAAGGGTTCCATAGTCGAAATTTAACTACAATAGTTTCGCCATGTCCGTCCGTCTGTCTATCCGCTGCTTAGCTCAGAGATCTTTATTACTAGTAAACGGTTATTTGGCATGAGTACATATTAATCAAACCGACAAAGCTTCACGTTTAGGCTCGCATGGCTCGCAGGCCGCGACGGACACGGATGTCTGCCATTTGACAGCCCGGAAGATAATGAGTATATCGTTGTTTCCGTAAGTCGCCCCTTTATTGTTGAGATATTTCCTTACTATATTTGCAAAAAAACACCCCCAACGATTTTTAGAATATTATCGATATAACGGTCAGGCCCTGGAGGAAAGCATGCTGCCATAACGTGTCCGGCATGGCGTTCAACGTGTCATCTAAATTACTAGCCATAGATATATTATTTTGCGGTCTTAGGATTACAGTCATAAGATTGTAGTCTTGAGATTGCATTTCCAAATTCCACTTCCTATTTGGTTTCCTGTTATCTCATTTACCTTCTCCATACTCTAAATAAATGAAAGATAAATCGTGGCCATGCTTGGCGTAATTGGAATTTCCAGCCAGCGATGCATTCTGTAGAGGTTATTTTAATCGTAGTTTATAATGAAAACTGTTATGTTAAATAACTAATATTTTGTTTCGAATATTCGTGTGTTAAAACTTGATATTGCATAAACATAAAACAAATTTCTTTATTTTCAAAATAGAAAACTAATTAAAATGTAGCGTTAAAATCTGTACCTACGGTTTAATTTAACAGTGATATACACAATTCAAAACCTTTTTTTTTATGGTATAGGAGGCAAACTCTGGTACGCAATTACCATGGTAAGCAGTCACCCATAGACCTGCAGCACCAGAGGAGTCACAGGAGCGTTGCCAGCTTTTCAAATGAGAGTACGCTCTTTTCTTGAAGGTTTGAAGGTCGTACCGGTCCGGAAATACCGCAGGCGACAGACCATTCCGCAGTTTAGTTCTGCGAGGCAGGAAATTCCGAGTGAAACGCACAGTTGTGGACTGCCATCCATCTAAGTGGTGGTGGTGAAGGTGTGAAGCATGCGGCAGGAATTAATCCAAACAGCTCCTCGGAGCACTCCCCGTTGTACAAGCGATAGAGAATGCAGAGTGAGGCTACATCTCTACGCAGTGCCAAGCAGTCAAGCCGATCAGAAGCACGCTGGCAGCTGACAATTTAAGTCGCCGCTGGATGCGATCCAGAGGAAGAAGCTGCTACTGGGGAGCCCCAGCCCACAGATGAGAGCAGTATTAATAGATATAAGCGGTTTTATATTATAATTATATATGTGGCCGAACCTGCGCCTTGTACAGCTGCAGGCGATAGGCCGGAGTGGAATACCGTCTCGATCTATTGAGCACACTGAGCATCTTCGAGGCCAATTTGGCCTTACCCTCTAAATGGCCGCGGAACTGGAGATCAATCGTAATGTTGACACCAAGGATTCCGATACTGGCTGAGGCAGTGAGAGGAGCTCTCAAAACGAGGTGATGCATCAAACGCCAACTTTTTGGCGGCGAACGCGCAAACTTGAGTCTTATTGTGGTTAAAACAGACTAAATTAAGTCGACCCCATTCTGAAACTTTTTTTAGGGAAGTCTGAATTTCAGACACAAGGTTGTTTCGGTTCTCGACGACGTTGTCCCGAGAAATATTGGCGCGGCTGGTGTAGAAGGTATCGCCCATGCTACAATCCGCATAACTGTGAATGCCGCAGATTTGCAGCATGTCATTGATATGCAGAAGGAACAGCGTGGGCGATAGTACACAGCCTTGAGGGACACCAGCATTAGCAGAGATGGAGTCAAAGCATGCACCGTAAACTAAGACTTTAATACGTTACTGCTACAAGTTACTTATATGTACAGTATTCCAACGGCATTAAGCACATTCACAATGACAAGGTTCTAAGTATGCTCAACATTTTGAATGGGTGACTGTACATACAGGACCTCTATTCTAGGCAGAACCACCACGAATATAGTCTTTGACGAGTTATGGTTTTGTTTTGAACTCGGTCGCCATTACTGTCAATTAAATAAGAGCTAACAAAACATTTAAAATACGATAAGAAATCAAAGACAGTATGATTTTTACCGCTTAAAAATGTTTAAAATAGAGGCATAGTTACTTCTGAATATAACTGTGACCCTTTTAAGTAGCGCTTGTTTATGACATTTTTCTTAATAACATTCCATTTTATCATAAATTGCAGTAATTACTTAACATAAGAAACTCTTGGAAGTTAGAAGCGTTCTTCGAAGAAAATTTCAAGTGTTGTATGCGTTAATTAAATTGTGCAGCCGCGGGCGAGAGGGGTTTAATTAAAAATTCAGGGCCCAAGACTCTGTATCAGGTCTACTTTTTATGATAATCAAGAAATTTGGCACTTGAGGCGTTTGCGTGTTACTTGGCGATGTTTGCTGTGATGTTATTCCCTTAGGCATCAAAGGGGAGTTCACACGAGCGCACTGTTCTAACTTGACATCTGTGCATGCTAGAATTGCTTTATGGTGCGTGTCTGCAACACTGGTTCAGCATAGCCTTAGCCAAATGGATAAACCATAGGTGCTCTAGCAAAGAAACCGCATCTCGCGCAGTCAACGTGATCAAACAATCCTATTACTGGTATTAGCATTGGAACCCAAAAGGCTACATAATTAGGAATTGATCAGAATTCCGAATTTTCATAACTTCGAATGTAATCTTGTGATCGAAAACTTTCTTTTTGATGTCACTTATAAATGAAGCTTTGCTTAACCTAGAATACTTCCAGCATATCACAGCTTCGGAAAAATAGGTTCGTAATAAAATGGTAGAAGATCTGCCTACCGTACCCATGGTCATTCAAATTCCACTAAGGTAAGTGTGATAAACGCAAATATTTTAACCAAAGTATAGATGTTTCTATGGACCTACCTACAGTCAGCACTAGAAGTAGGTGGACAATCAAAGAGCTTAAAATTACACGCACACTTAGGGCCGTATTAATTAACTCATCTTGACTATGAGGCCCGTCACAAGATACGTCAAACAAAACGCCAAACCGTAGAACACTGTCATTTTTAACGCATCTTGAGACGAGCATTTAATTTGAGATTAGTTTATTAATACGGGCCTAATAAAATTCTCATCATCAATTCAGATGTTCTTTAATTTTAAATATCTGTAAACCTTATTTTATTTACTTCGAACTATGTTTATTACACTAGAAGCTAGAAGCGAGTTTGACGTTTATAAATTTAAGTTTACAGAAATTTTAAATTAGAGAACACTCTTGTCTTAATTAGCACCGATTTATATCTACCCATTATTTATACGGGATCAATGTTCTTAGCGAACAAAAACATCGCCCAGCTCCACGCGGATGCTTGAAAGTATGAAACGAAAAGTCTTTGTTTATCCGAAAAGAAAATGCTTTTGTTCGCCGCCAGGACGTAGCCGAGTACAGTTTTATATGTGTGGGTATATACTCAGTGCGAACACAGTTAACTTTGTACCAGTTACAAAACTTGGTAAGATTAAGTTAGCAGGATTTTTAAAAAGTTGGGGTGGTGATGCAGTACTAATTGAGTATAATAATTTTGACGTCTATCGACGTCACAGCCGCTTAAGTGTGAAATTGTCTATAGTTAGTAATATTATTGTAAATAATGGAACACTTACTTTATTGTAGTAAAAGTAGCTTCCATTATTACAAGAAAATAAGATTATTCTTGCGGAAATAATAAAAAAATACATTACCGTCGAAAATTTGGCAACGTAACACCGTATACAAGGTATAGGGAAAATCTGAAATTAGTAGAGTTTTAATTAAGTCAGTAATCACAAAAAAACAGGATCTTTATGCAAGGAACGGTGGTCTAAATTTTGAATTGAGTTAACCGAGTCATCACAACCACAACTTCTACGTCTATAGTACGACCCATACTTGATTTGTTTCTGTACTTTAATGAACGTTAATAAACAAAACCACGTGGTTCTATTATGCAACCGACCAAACCTGTTATATCGAAAGTTGACGAGCCGGTATTCAGATTGGTAAGTAATACGAGATATAAGAACTTATCATATAACAGTCACAATATATACGCTCACTTTGTATAAATATGTTTAATATAACGTACACTTGATATAATGAACGAAAGATATAATGTCAAAATAACTATTTCCATAAAGTATAACGTTATTAATATATAATATCAATTGATATAACAATTAAAGTGTATAATGTACATGACACCTAAGATATAAAACATATATAAATCAAAAAATCTAACATCAAAAAATATAATGCACGTATAATATAAACGACTATAACTATTTTCAGTATTACGTGGCCTTTTTAATTTTACAATCAAATTGTTTCGCATAGTTTTTTCAAGGGATGTAAAAAAAAACGCTTTGCTAGCTCACATTTATATCATACGATATTATATCTTGTAACACTTATACTAAAAGATAATATGTATTATGATCGCTATATGTCATGTATGTTATACGAACTGAAATTAGTCATTGTGAGTGTTATATTAAAAATATTATATAAAATGAATATTATATGACTTGACCGTTATTCCTTATAAAAATATTGATTTTGTTATTATAGCTAACGTTCATTATATCTCGTAAACGTTAGTAACATGAAAATAGTTATTATGTAGTTATATCTCGTGTGACCCACCCATTCAGATTGTATCATTAGTTTTCATTTAATTAAATAACCTAGTAATAAATGTTATTAACTAAAACTTCCCGAGTTTGCGCGCACCATTAGTGATTCAACTTACATCTTAGTTGATGATATCAAACGTCTTGTTAGGCTCGTATGGAATCAAGACGCCTATACACAATAATCACAATCGTGTTAGAAATTACCAATATTTATTTTCAGTGTATATCGCTGTACAATATCCACATTTTTTTAAAGGTAGCAGAAGTCACACTAGCACACAGGCCACCTGATAGTAAGTAGGATCTGTGACGTATTGAAATTTCAATTCTCGTAAATACAATCCCAATAC
The DNA here is from genome assembly GCA_923062465.1 of Acleris sparsana. Taxonomy (NCBI): domain Eukaryota; kingdom Metazoa; phylum Arthropoda; class Insecta; order Lepidoptera; family Tortricidae; genus Acleris; species Acleris sparsana. Next base: position 15,118,463 of record OV281293.1, read on the forward strand.
TAAAAAAATAAATTAAAAAATATGGAAGTATGAGTGTACATTGACTTCTGGTCTGTTTCTCTACTGTGGCGTGCTCGACACATTTATATAAATAAAACGACGAGTTAATGGGGCTTTTGTGATTTACATTATTTATTCTTCCCTTTGTAAAGACGGCGACAGCGGCCCGGGATTTTTAAAATGAGCTTTAATCGTGTTTAGAAACCCTTCCTTTTACAGTTACATTGTTAAGTTGTTTACCGTCTCTTAAAACCCACAGAAAGTCGTTATCGTTTTTTTTTTTTTTGGTCAACACAGGTATCGTATTTTTAAATGCTTTATTTCATATACCTACTAACGGCCCGATTTTTTTTTCATGCAAACCTTGTCCTGACAATAACGAATACGACAAAAAATAAATGAGCCAAATCGGTTCAGCCGTTCTCGAGTTTTGCGCTTAGCAACACATTTAGCGATTTATTTTTAATATAAAGATGTTAGACCTAGTCTAACATAACAGACTCGTATTGATTTTAGCTGCCCAATCTCAACTTGTTGGGAGAAATGGTCCTCCAAAGTAGTGAAAAGTGACTAAACCCTCTAACTTCTGTAGAGAATGTTAAGCTGTGGCAAAAGGATCAGACTCAGCGTAAGCTTGGTCTTTCTGGTGTAGAAGACGGCGTTGGTTTTCAGTTTGACCCCTTTTTTGTAGTTAACAATTAAACAAAGAACAATAAAGCAAAAATAAATATTTAATAGCAATCAAAACATTGCATGTATTTAGATAGGTACAGTCAAAGGCTACAAGAAATAAATTTGTGACCCAATTTAGGTCCAAAGTCAATCTAACTTTCTACAATAATAAGGGTGTTTCCGATAAGTTACAAATGACTCGGTATCATAAATTACCGTTCCTGACCGTTCTGAGTGAATATTTTTTTCTTAAAGACACATTTTTTTTAAAACACAATATTTTTTTTGGATAAAATGTAATATGCTTAGTTTTGATGAAGTTGATATTTATTTTGTCAAGCGATGCCGTTGAATGGTTCTGTGACTTCGACATTCAGGCTTTTAGTGAAATTAAATTCAGAGGTATGATACAAAATGATAATCATATTTTCAATTTCAGAGGCCTTTAATAATAATTAAGTCAACGTCATTTGCCAATTGAAATTCGCATTTTAATTTTTGCCGCCAAAATTACTTCAATTTATTTTTAAGTAATTTTTACTTGTAATGTAAGACTGATTTTATTTCGTCAGGTTTGTCAAAAAGTCACTAGTATGTTCTTGTTATACAAAATCAGGGCGATTGAAAGCTCTCACAGAAACTTTTGTCAAAACTGGTTGACCACTTTCTTGGCCTACTGTACTAGGCAACGATTAACATACATTATAATGTATGGAGAAATAAGTACATACTTAACTGCATCGAAGACTTCCAAAACTAAGCTCGAATTCAGGACCGCTAGTTTCACTACCAGCTAGTCTTAACTCATTGTCGACACTGACGAACTTGACAAGTTATGGAGCTTATCACCCAGGTTATGGACCATTCGTAATCTCCCATTCAAATTGTCAAAGTTAAAATTACCCCAAAATTCTGTCAGCTCTTTGTTCCGAGAGAAGAGTCATAACGTGGCGCGACAAGTCCCGGGAGGCTGAATCAGTCCAACTACGCGTGAACTTAGATAATTCAGAGTTGGGATTCGTCGGAAATTGTTTGAAACTAGATTTTCTATTGTTTCAAGGTTATTATTTCTATGTCGCGATTTATCGTGGTGGCGAGTGAAGAGATTGTAACTACGTCCATGAAATTATACAATTTAATATCGGTACGAATACACTACATAATTTTGAACAGTCATAGTTCCGAGTGTATTTTAATATATTTTTAGGGTTCTGTTGTTAACAAAGAACCCTTAGGTTTCGCCATTTCCGGCTGTCCATCTGTCCGTGGTTTAACTCTAAGATTCTCGGTACTACAAAGATTTAGAGAGAGAGAGATTGAGAGCTTATCGGAATTTCAAGGTATTCCCCGTTTAATACTTAACTATAGGCTACTAGTAGTAGGTATGTGATATGTAAGATTAAAATGCGCTATCAAGTGTTAACTACTAAGTTGCCATTACTCAAGACAATAAAAAAGGCTAATAAATATTAAATACTAATTAAACCGTTAAACAAACCCAAATTCACGTAAATTATAAGAAGAATATTATGAACTCCCGGAACATCTGCTACATTTTTAAAACATTCCATTCCCAAAAGTTATTAATCCCATCCCAATTTTTTTTAAACTTTGGTAATCGAGCAAATGGCACAAGCTGTGCCGTTTCAATAAAAACGGCAAATTAGAATAATTTTATTCATGTAACTCGTGCTTGAATTTCGTAGCGCATAAATATGCATTGAGTGCCGGCGTAGCACTTACGTAGCGCTTGTAGCGGCCGTACTGCTACGACAACTCGACTGTTCTAAACAAAAATCTGGTACAATGTCGACAAACTTTACTTTGTCTTATTGAATGCAATAGTCAATGCCCTGGGTTTCACTTAAAGTATTGGCATTAAACTTATGGTTTTCTAGAGTAATTTTGCCATTTGCACCTCTTAAGTTAAAATAAAATACTAAAATTTTACTCGTAATCGTGACGTGGATGCATTTAGTCTGAAGCAAGAGTACCTTGAAGGCATCTAATCAGTGCTAATTATGAATAAGCTTTTCCATTGCAACATTTGCAACGATATAAAAAATGAACTTTGACGTTGACTTTGACTTTATTGGTGACTTATTTGAAGTTTCTATTTTATTTAGGTCAGTTTCCTGTTATTTACATGACTTAAGTTAAAACATTGGCGCTCATTCTATTAATTTTACTTACGTGGGCGTTTGAAGCCGTAATTTTAAGCTTATAAAACAGGTTGCACAATTGTTAAGCAGTTAAAATAGTTCAAGTAAATAAATAAGCAATTATTTTTTTCTTTTAAATTGCTTCATAAAAAAGTGTCTTTTAAAATTAGTGCCCGATACTCGATGTTTGCTCAAAGCAGTGACTGTCGCTACGCGTGGCAATTTGGGTCACTAACTCACCACAACGTCTTTGAACATGATTACCCGACCAAATTACAATTAACGTCACTCAAACAAGAATGAACGAGTACAAAGTGTGTATAAATTCTTAGTGTTATTCGTCAAAGGTAAATAGTTAAGATACTGAACGTGTCCTGACTTAATTTTACTCATGTTCCGGTTTGAAAGGAAAACCAACAACATTATTACATTAGAAAACAATATTTTTTTCAGGTATCACTAATAATGAGATCAACCCTTACTAATATCATACAAGTAAAAGTGTTTTTGCTTGTATCTATGTTTGTTTTGTTTTGACAGTTCAACGGCTCAGCCGGTCGACGTGAAATTTTGTAAAAAATATTTTGGTAGCTGGAAGACGGACGTTGTACAGTTTCTGAGGGAATAGGGATTTTTATTTTTTATGTATATGTCAGTTTTCTGCATAATATGTCACATTGACGTATATCGCCTATATAATTATCTTGCAAACTTACAACGTCTCTTACTGCTGACAAATTGCAATGAAGACATTTTAGTATACATATAGCTACAGGTATTATTATGTTAACGGTAGGGGTGCACCGATATGGCTGATAATGATGCCAATAAATATCGATATTTATCGCCGATACTGATACATCGATATCGAAAAACACAATATATCGAAAAGACCCACCCAAAATCGAAACCATGATATCGGGTAAAATCCTGATACCGGCAACACTGACAGTCACAAAAGTTTCAAGTGCAATGGCTGGTACAAAATACTGGCCCTAAAGTGTTTATATAAATTTTTGATACGAGTATAACAATAATAAAACGCATTGTTTATTTCATACTTTTATTAATTGAATTATAGATTTAAAAAAATACATATTCGATATATGTTTGCTTTAATATACAGCTAAAAGGACATGTTAAGATTTTGGGAGTATTTCATTACACTTTAAAAACTAAGAAATATCAAACAAATATCGTTATAGACCGATATTGTTAAATCGATATTTATATACCCATCTCTAACATCCCTGATTCAGATTCTAAAATATTGCTTGTGTTGCACAAGCCTTCTGACTCGTAAACACGTAATTCTCTGCCCGTGTTCACTCAAGAACCGCCATTTTGAGCATTTCATACCAGAGCACAGCGCATTCTAGCAAATTGATATTCCCTGCTAGGTACGCTGGAAGTCATATTTGCCACCCTAACAATTCGGACGTGCTATTTTACCTATTTCAACACCAAACAAACTATTGTATGTAGAACCCTAAGACCAGATACCTGGGGTATTATTCTCTTAAACGCGGCGTTCGGTCGGTCGACCGAGTGATCCCAGCACAGCTTATATAAACCGGCGAGTTTAAGTAGTACCGTCAGAGCGTACAAAACACATTTTTGCGCGTGCGTTCCCAATTAGGCAGCAGGATTTCTGTCGATAAGATTGAACGTATAAAGCTGCCTAATACTAACCATCTGTTTCACAATAGACAAGTAAAGCATATTTGACAGATACATTCAGCTCTTTCTTTTTCTTAGGGTCTCTCCAGACCTATCGACGAGGAATCGGCTTGAGCCGGTAAGAAAAGTTTTGTCCATGCAATAAGAGCGAAAACGACGTCGCGCCTTTCGCAACGCCGAATCGAGCCGGCCGAGCCGAACGAGCTCAAGCCGATTCCGCGACGATAGGTCTGGGGACACCCTTACACTTAAAAATAGACCAGGAGAGAGCGAACTTTAAATTGCAGATAAATTTACTCCTTGATTGTGAAACCGGCCCTTTAACTCGCCGGTTTATATAAACTGCGCCGCGTTCACTCTTTCACTTGGTCGAGCGAGTGAACGCGGTTTTTAAGAGAACAAGACCCCTGTTAAATTCAGACAGAGAAAGGGATGTAGCTATCTGTGACGGGTTAGAATAGTTAAGCAATTATTGCATGGATGGTTTCTATGTATTAAGTATTTATTTTTTCTATATAAGTATTTGTATCGTTGCTTAATAACCATATACATATAGTACAAGCCAAGAGCTTAATTTGGGACAAGGTCAATTTCTGCGAGATTGTCATCTACAACTCAGAAATAGTGTGGACTCCTTTCAGAGCCATACATTTTGACATTTTTGACATTTGTCACACGTGTTATATTGTTTTTCTTACTACGTAAATATCATAGATATCGACTCAGTTAACACTAATTATTAAGATAAAATCATTACCTAGTACATGAAAAAGTTTAAATCATTATAAAACAGTAATTAAACACGTCATTATCAACGTGATTAAGCCAATTAAAAAATGCATAAACAGATTAAAGTTTCAGTAGAAAATTGTTTATTCCGGTCAATCCAATCAGAAAATGATGGAAAGTTATTAATAGTGCTGTAATCGAATTATAAATTGAAGGGCAATTGTTTGTATAGTAAATAACAGAAATGCACTTACAAGTTGTTCATTAAAGATTTTTACTATATTTGATGCTAATGTTTATGTTTATTGTTTTTTTAATGGTATGTGATTTTCACAACTAAAATATTACAATGCAATTAAAAATAGAGTCTCTCGGAATCACATAAAACGTTTGTCCTAGCATCATTCGTCCGAATTATCACATGTCCTAGACTGGATTTCAGATGAGTCAGAAAACTTTATAACTTTTCAAAAGTAGCGGCTAGGTTAGTTTACGGTTGTTTTCCCCCCTCGAGTACCCACCTTGTAGTGGTGGTGGGGCTCAGTAACCGTAGACTGGTTACCCAAAATGAAGCTTAGAGGCACCCGGGGTCTTTTTATCCTCTGTCGCCGAAACGTGTGGACCTGCGAGTGATGGATCGGGACGTCTGTCGCCTTCGTTGGTCTACTGTGGGGCTAGAGAGTAGCGTTTGGTGATCACGTATCGCTTTGCGTTGTCATGTTGTCCTTAGATACCGCCCTTAGATACGGACGTTTATATCGTGATAGTGCTCGTGTTGAATGCAACCTGTCAAAATAGTACCTACTGCGGAACGACAGACAAAACGTTAAAACTATCACTGTTCGATTAGAAAGAAGAAAGAAAGAGAGAAAGAAAATATGTTTATTTGGCAGGCATTTTACACTAGTATACAGATACATAAGATTAGGGTAATAAAGGTAAATCTAAAACTAAAAACTAAGATTAAAAAAACCTACCAAAATGGTCTTCACTCAGCTAATGTGCTAAAAAGTTGGGAAACGTTTCGTCACGCTGGTTTTCAGTGAAGCGCGAGTGACAGTGATCAAATGACAGCGTGCCACGTGACTTACGTCAATTCCACACAGCTCATCACTAAACGCCAGCTCGGTATTCGCCACTGGTATGTGAGCGCCCTGAATTCCCCCAGCAAAAAAAAGTTAGGGTTGTATTATACCAACGCTACGAAACTACTTATTTTCAAATAATCTCTTTATATACTACGTACTAATCCTGTATTTTCCATTTATTTTGCGTTACCGCGCAAATGCAGATTTACATACAAATGGCGGGATGATTTAACGGTAATTACATCAGCAGCCGGACCTGGACGAGTAATTAAGAGAACCAGAACTATCTCTGGCTGCCGATATCCGGTTCAATTATTTTATACAACGTCACGGATTTATTTTCATTATTATACCACCGGAGGAGTATTTTAAACGCATTTTTTGATTACAAATCTATATGTTATAATACGGTGGGTTTACTAACAAATGAAAACGTTTATAGAAAGTGAAATAATAAAAGAGATTCCCATGTACAAGAGAGGTTTTTTTACGATATGCAATAATATGATATGCTATGCCATTTATTCTGTAGCATTGCATTGAGCAATAAATAACATGGATCTGAATCTGTGTACGCAAATTGTTTGGAATTTAATTTGCGTGTGCCCATATTCATAATAATAATTTATATGTATAATAATATTATTGTTTATTTAAGCATTATATTATACGTTACATTACGTTACATAAACTACAATCAAATACAATTTAGTGAGTCTAGATAAAGAATAACACGATTTTTTTAATACTTGACAAAGCTTAGAAAAACGTTACGATGAAAAATAAATACGTTTTTTGGTTTGCAAAGGTAAAAATCAAGCTAGATTATTTTTCAATACAATACATTATAAGTTCCATAAATGCCAATGTCCGAAGTATTACGAGTATGTTATGTCAGAACCTCTTTATTTCAACAAAAAAACAAAGAAATCTACTCTTGATTCATCCCAACTACTTCACGGCGGTCGTGTTCTAAAATAATCGACAACGCTCTAATTGTTTTGTAACTCTACGTAGTTCATTTCATTGTGGACAGTTGGAATTAAACAAAGATGTCGACGGGAGACTTTGTACATTCATTGCCAGTAATCTTGGCTGCGTAACCGTTTTTGTAATACTACGAAAATAAATAGCAAGGGACGCGTTTTTACGTTTCTTAGCAATATGTAGCTGGCTGTTTATAAAATACGCAGGCAATTAAAATACAAAAAGAACAAACTTTATTCCCTAGAGACAAATGTTACTTAAGTCCGCATAAACATGGGTTAAAAAGTCATTTAATAACCATGAAAATGTTTGATGGGACACTGTGCTTAGTCTGCCTTGATTTACCATAATATTACCCTACCTGCCATCAAGTAGCCGTATTTACTTTTTCGCCTAAAACAGCAAGCGCAATTTAAATCGGGACTGCTAACTTCGTAGGCAGGCCCACTACCAACTAACCTAATGCGTCGTCGATCTATCTATCTATTCTTTATAGTTACAATAAGAAATGACGGACAAATTCAAAAGCCCTCCACTCAACACTAATAACGTCTTGGCACCTCGTCCCAACTACCCGCACTCATTATATTTCGGCCTCGGGTTAATCTCCTCTTTGTCACAGCCTGGCAATTTATTGGCTATTCCACTCGGGAAATTGCAGCTTTAAAAGTGAATGAATCGTTATTACATTAGCTACGGCGTGGGCCGAGATACTTCATCATTATGACAGTTTTAAACAGCCTTAAAGTCGCTGGAGCTCAGGATTGGTGACCGCCATTTTGTATTTGGTTACAAGTTTCAACTTAAACGTACTTAGCCTAGATTCTAATAGGTAAAACTATATTTGACATGTTATCGTGTTGTTACGTTACGATAGCTCTTATTTTTTTAACAGTAATGGCGGCCAAGGTCAAAACAAAATGATAACACTCCAAAGACATTATGGTTTTAACCAGTAGAATATTTGTACTATATTGGTTTTAAAATTTTATCGATATGTTTTTAATTTGGCCGCCATTATAATGCCAAGTAAATAAGAGTTCAGGGTTCCGAGTTTTCATAGCACGGTGAGACGAAAGAGAGCTGTGGAGTCGATATTAACATTAAAATTCAACTCTTATTCTTACTCATACTCATTCGTTTATTTAATAGCTAATTTTATTTTAATTATATTGATGGATACTAACTTTCAGTTTTAATATTCGTTAAATAGTTAAATAATTTGACCATGAACAATTATTATTTTATAAATTATAATCTTTCATTACTTAGCTTAGCAGCTTTACTCAGGGGCCCAGGGGAATATAAGCATTTTGGAGTTAAATAAACAAATAAGTATGAATATGAGTTAGATTTGAATCTTAATCTTAATGCTGACTCCACAACAGAACCTCTCTTCGTCTTACCATGCTATAAAAACTCCGAACGCTAGTTATCATAACGTTGACAATACTTCAAAGGTAGAATGGTTTTACCGAGTAGAATGTAGCCCCATTTTAAAAAACTAATACAAAAAGAGGAGGGTATAATGCCTAATAATATACCAACTACGAATGGAAGATCTACTATTTTTTTACTATTTGAAGGTCTGTGAAATAAATCCTTAAACAAAAAAAAAACTATTACTAACATTGGAGAATAAAACGTTGACAGCGCAATATCTGGGGACGACAGCGAAATATTGTAAAAGCGATGAGAAATACACGTCGGTCAACCCGAGAAATGCAGTGTAAGGGTCGTTGCACACATCGTCCTTCAGATCGCGTCATCTGAGCGTAGAAAAACTGAAAGTACACGATTACTTTTAATGATAGTTTATTACTCGACTACCCAAAAATTTCTCTGTCTTGTTCTTTTTTGGATTTATGTGATGTAATATTGTATTGTTGCGAATAAACGTATCTTTATCTTTATCTTTATCTTTAAAAAGAAAGTTAATGTTTATGAGGTACTTACCTATGTTTTTTTATGTAAACCCATCATTTTATCGAATATCACTCGACCGAATTTCGTTTCATCGAACGCTATTTTTTGCTTTTTGCTTTTCAATAAAAAGATAAGAATGATTCCCTCGTTCAAAGCTATTTTCTCTTTCTTACAATTAAAAATAGACAAGGAGAGAGCCAACTTTAAATGGCTCGTCGATCGTGAAACAGGCCATTAATCGCGTGATAAATAAACATTTATTATTTAGTGGCAGTAAGACCTTGTGCAAGGTCCGTCCGGGTCGCTACTACAATGCTTTATCCTATAAACTCCCGCCAAGCAGCAATCTTAGCATTGTTATGTTCCGGTATGGAGATATTAACCGGTGAAATTACTAGCATAGAGGCATTCTATCTTAGTCCTCAGGGCTGACAACGATTTGCGGTTACATTGTAGTCTTGACAATGCAAATGTCTATGGGTCACAGATTTCACTTACCTGTGGTGGCCCTGTGTACAGATGTAGTGCATAATTGTTTACCTTCGTATTTTCACGGAAATGGACGAACGCGTCTTGCTATTTCAGTGGGTCACAGTACAAAAAGTACTGAGGTTGACTGAAGTAGCATGACACGTTCGTACGTTTCCGTGAAAATACGAAGGAAAGCAATTATGCACTACATCTGTAATCGTTTGTCTTCGACATCCCATAAAAAAAACTTGACGTATCGACTGTATTGTAACAGCCGTGGTCACGAGAAAACTGATGTTAGCTTGTGTAACAAAAACAAAACAAAAAAGTACAGTCCAATTTATGTGCACATGGCAGTCTACATTTGAATACTATCCTTGAAGCGACGCGATGTTGTTCGTGTGCTTTCACCTTTACTCTGCGGCTACACAGCTCAAGTATGCTTTGCTGCTCGCAAGCGCTGACCACTGAAAGCGCTGTAAAGCGGTTAAATTGCTGGAAAATATTTGAATGAATTGTTAACTCATTACATACCTCTAGGTTGTTTGAATCCGGAACACTGTGTATTGTTTTATTTTTATATAATATGTACTCGTAAGTAACAAACCACCCTAGTGCCTAAAGTTTATTAGAGTTCCTATTTAAATGTAACTATTAAGTGTCGCTACTTTACCCAATAACAAAGATATTTTCACTCTAGCGACGGTATTTTCTTTGACCCATGTAAAATTACCCCCTCCCCTCGCTACTGTGACGTCACGTACGGCTACTTTGATGCACTAGGGATGCACTAGGGCATGCGGACGTGGGACACTAACGATGAAGTTGTGCGCGGTCATTGCCCCTAAAGGAATATTATATCACAGTCAGAATAATTCAGATGCTGACATGTTATGAAGAAAATATTTTGACCGATAATCAGATAGATCAGAAGTTCTAATTTACCCAACTTGAAGGTACCTAATCTATTTACTGTTTAAATACTGGGGACGGACATAACTAATAATTTATGTGTTTGATGAAATCACGAGATGACAAGAAGGCGTACTTTTAATAACTTTAACAACAACTCTAACGCCTTTAAGTAATATGGATATAGAACTGCAACATCAGCGGCGGGCCCAAAATGGTTGCGATTTTCGCGTGACAAAATGTGGATAAAGCATCCGCCCCTCTCGTGTTAATATATGAGTCAAAAATTGACGGATGTCTATCAAAATTTTGTCACGCAGCCATACTAGGCCTCTAGGAAGCATATCAAACTTAGTGAAAAGAAAAAGTTGGCTATGAACACATACTATCAGACCAATAGGCTATTTGACAACATTGAAAATATACTACAAATTGTGGTCATCCTATCTAATACTAGCGTAAAATAACGTATTTCACTTTATTTCACATTAAATTATGTCTATTTTTTTGGAAATTACACGAAATAATAAGGATTTTTGTTTTTGAAATTTAATCTGTGGCAAAAACGCTATGTGATGTTAGAAATACTTTATAATCTGTGATGTGAAGTCACATGCAAGTAAACAAAACAAACCCCAAATTCACTTCATATGCTAAGCTGTCAAATGAACTTGTTTGTTTACTTGCGTGTGACGTCATACTAGGCCGCCATAGATAGAAACAGCGTTTTTCGCGTTGTTTTGAAAATTTAAACTTTAACTTACATTTTTATTGATAATACAGTAGAATCTCAAGGAAATATCAATGTAGTGTGCTTGTTATGTGATAAAGAATCATTAAAAAACGTTTTCTAAAATTAGTCAAATAGCCTATTGAACCGTGACTCACCGTAAAAAGGTGTCATAGTGACATTACAAAATAATTTGTTTGACATTTATTACGGCTTGAAACATAAGAGTAATGTGACAGACTTTCATGGTGGGCCAGGGTTCCATTGGGCTGATAGCACCTGCATACCCACATAGAAATACTAGGTATACCAATTAATGTATTTCAAATGTCTATGGGTCTCAGATCCCCCTTACCATAAGGTGGCCTGAGTGCTCGCGTGCCTTTCCATTGCCATAAAAAAAAACAAGTAAACCAATCCAAATTGGTCAATAAATTTTGTAAACTATAAGAGCTAGGGTTATCAGCTCTTAGGAACGAAGATCTTGATTTCGGAACACGAAAAAACTGTGTGCGAAATTCATAGGTACCTACAAAACCAAACCAGGGATCGAGCCAAGTATTTTTTACCGAAAAAAGCGGACACCGTTTTATTCCTGTAATTGATGGGCTAAGTGAAGAACGATTTACATTGGAGGTCTTTGGCAAAAACAAACAAAATTCAGAAATTTCGCAAAAAATGGATGCTGGGTTTGATTCTTTACACCCAATTTTTTCCTATTCCGATTCCTATTTCCGAGACCTATCGAGGTCTTTGTTATACATCAGAATACCCTATCTCTTTTAGTTTGCGAAGTCACCATAAGTACTGAACCATTTTTGCATTGTTCACTCTACCCACCTAAACAATACATAATTATTATTATACTTATCTTGTCTATGGTTAGAGCCAAAAACATTATCTGAAACAGACTCAAATAAACACGACCGAGTCCCTCCGCGGACATAAACAAGAATCAAACGCCGCAAATGAAAAATTGCATCAAATCGCGCTTTGGCAAAACCAACCTTGTGTTAACTTAATAACATTGTTTCGAAATGGACACCCATTTTAAAACTCCAACAGTATTTTTCTGTGTAAAAGCGAGCTGTATTGAAAGGTGTTAAGGAACCACGTGACTGGCGTAGGCTTAAAGCATTCAGTGCCACCAACTACGGATTGTATGTGACTTGAACACGCTGGAAGCGTCGTTGGCACTTACTGAGTAAATATTTCGTTTTACATTCATACTCGCATTATTGGTTTATAGCGCCCGAGACTCAAATCTGAATACAGACAAGCATTATATCTGAATTTTATTATGTTTCCATAAATATGGAAATGACACGATCATTTTAAACCTGATGCGTAAACATTATTAATTACTCATGTGTATGAAGAGAAAGGTTTTATTTGAACGATAACCTGATGTTCTATTTTAGCTGGTGAAAATTATATTTGGACCGATTTTGTAGGTAATCATTAACGATCAATGGAGGACGTACCAGTATCCTTACACATCTTCAATTATGACGAGTACACGGAAAGAACATCAATAGCTTCATTAAAAAATATGAGAATTTAATATCAAGATAAAGAGTTCGAAAAAAAAACGGGTACAAACAAAATGACGTCATTCCAATCACTACAATATTCAATAATATTTATATTCTCAGTAAAAAAATATTATTTTTTAAATACACCTTTTCGGAAAATTCTTGTTGTTATCAGTCAGAGTATTAGTTTAAAACTTGTAGCACTAATTAATTTGGTTGGTTTGATAGGCGTCATACTTAGCCTGCAATCTCTACATGTTTTCTATAAAAAAGGTGCTTTCCGCATCTGGCTGCATATCCGATAACTCGTAACGGATTTTGATGCGGTTTTCATCATCAGTTGGATATAATTTCACGAAAGGCTACGTATTATAACACCTAGGTACGTTTTCATGTAAACAGTAAAAAACAATATTTTGCAGCCGATCTAAATTCCACCCATGCGAAGCTGGGTCGGGTTATTCGTAATAAACAAACAAGGCCTTTTATGTGTGTATTCAAGCTGTTTATTGATCTGTAACAAAAAAAAACTGAGAAAGGAACACTACTTATAATAACGATTAAAAAAGCAAGACAAGGCTTTTTTAGAACGACGGGCGACGATTAAAATTATAAATAGCTTCAAACACTCAATATCACCAAACCTCCTGACCCCTACGCTATTATGGTCGTGTCTATCTGTAACTTTCTGTTCAATACATAGGTGCGAGAGGGACGGTTGCTTTATCCACATTTATCTATCACAATAACAAGTCTTATAATACGGGAGCTGTCTATATCTATACAAGCGCAGTATTGGGTTCTGCGGTAGTTAATCGCGTTTTTTTCTTTTTCCGTTCCTCTGGGATGCAACGTCCATCTGTAGATTGCCGATCGGTAAATAAAACCCATTAAAGTAATAAGCTTCTATAACGCTGTATTTGTAAAAATAAAACGTTTACGTTTCTCAGGTTGGTTTTAAAAGATTGTAAATATCTATAAATCGTAATATCTCCTCGCTTTAATTTCTTTGTCGAATGCGTTTTAAAATTGGAAAACAAATGGCCATTATTAGCTTATTTTAAAGCTACTCTATATTAAAAAACCACTCAAAAATCGATTCATCCATTTGTCCCACGCACAATAAATAAAAAATACATGTTGTAGGTATTAATAAGCCCATCTTACTTTTATAATATGGTAATGATTTTTATTTACGATGTAATGTAATGACGTACAACAGAGCTACAATAAGGACGATAAAATGATTTCGTTATGAAAGGAAGATAGACTCACACAACATAAAAAAGCCCCAGTTCACATAGAAGTTAAAGTAGCTTTATAAAATACAATAACATCAATGAAATAAAGCAATCATAATGCACTTTATGGCAATGAGCCTTTTTAGACAACCCATATCGCATGTTAACGCGACTTACAAACTGTAGCGATGCGAAACGACTAGCGGATTTGCTTTACGACCGATTCAGAGGCAATAAGGCCGTCGCGCTGTCGTTACGACGCCGTAACGATGCAGTTTACGATTCTTTCTCCGAGTTTTTAAACTTGTTCAATATTGTGGAAATAGTTTTATTGCTCATACTACTTTCGCATTGCAAAGTTTCGTTAATAATTCGATGAAACTCTCGATGTAATTTAACAACATAAACAGAAAACAAGCGAACTATTTGGGTAGAATGCTTGTTCCAGTCGTTTTGAGAGTTAATTAGCAGATAGTGAGCCGTAAACGCGTGCTTACCACCCGCTGGCGTCGCCACAATTTGAAACCTTTTTCATGCTGACAACAACACACTTAACACGTTGTTTTTAAGTCGCATTTAGATTGTACAGGACGTACATACAAAATGCTATACCTTTACAAGTTAACAATAAAAATATGACGCTCGAAAAACAACTCTTTTGCAACTGTGTAAAGTCTTGTAGCAGAAGCCATGCGATGGAAATATTAGTTGGCAAAATGTTAAACCCATTTTAAGTATGCAATATCAAGTAGAAATACAGTTGCTTTTATTAAAACTGTCGACCATTTTCTGACAACAGCTGTTAAAATAGATTAAATCCAGTACAATACTCGTTTTGAGAATCCAAAAAGTATTCATTTTTGCCGTGACGATAGATAAAGTGCATTGAGACATAAATACATTAGACCGTTTACAGAGGTACTTTAGGTATTTTGTGATATTGCATGTAGTCCCAAAATCCCATGTCCCATGGTCATCAAGTCAGCATCTAATGAAGGGATCCGTGAGGAATGCAGGGAACTCCTCAAATATTATAGGTAAGCAAGGCAATATTATAGGTATTAAAGGTGAAGTGAAACTGATGAAGTCGACCACAGATGGCCACCGGAACTGCTCAATGGTGGCAATTTCAAGGGTGGCGATAAGATATCTCGATTCAGATAGTTGAGTGACTATTACGAAACAGATTTAACTGATTTAAATATATGCACTATGACATTCTTGCGGTGTCGCTTGCACCGAGCATTAAATATCCTATAGTTTCGTAATAAGTTGGACTACATATTACGATCACTTAAATATATTTAAAAAAAACAGCAAAGCAACGGATTTTAAGGCGATTATCACTGATACATAGATTATGATTCAAGAGAATATATTTTATGTAGAATAAATTCTGGTGTATTTACGGGTGCGGGTGGTGTTACAGTAACCTCACGTAAACCGAAGCGAAGCCAGGGCGGGTCGCTATAATAAAAGATGTATACGAAAAAAAAAAAAATTTAAAAAACAAAATATCATTTATTTTATACCATGAAGAGATGTAACTCTCTCTCTATCTCTCGTTTTATTTTTCGCATGTGAAATCATTTTCTCGAGACTATTCATAAGTTTGTACAAGATTGGATTGTTTTTCCCCTCCAGTTCGGTTCGGCTGATATTGCGCTGATCGCTCGCATATTGGGGCTTATCAACAAAAAGCGCGTTCAGCGAGTGAAAGACGGGATATTGCAGCGCATATTTTACAAAGCAAAAACGCGCATCGTAAGTATAAAAAGACATGTGCGAGGCCCTGTGAAACGAACGAATGTCATTCCACAAAGATAGCATGAAAGTTTTCGCGTTATCGTATCGGTACGGTTCATTTTATATTTCAATGTAAGGTATAAGTACTAAACGCCAGCTGCAGCATCAAGATGGATCTAGATCTAGTATCAAGTACTTACAAATGTCAAAATGTATGGAACTATCTTATTAACTCTGTTATTAAGATAATAAACCTGTTGACAACGCTTTTGCCTAGTTGTACGAAGCTAGCGGTCCTAGGATCAAATCCCGGTGAGGGCAGATATTTGTGCGATGAGCACGAATATTTTTCCTGAGTCATGGATGTTTTCTATGTATTTAAGTTTATATTTCTCTACATAAGTATTTATATCGTTGTCTAGTACCCATAGTACAAGCCTTCTATATTTTTCTTATTTTCTTCTATAAAATCAAATATCTATAAATATCCTATCCGTAAAAAAATCCCTATGTTTTCTTTACAAAACAAATTTCCATGAATTCTAATGAAATTACCTTTTTTTTTAAGGATAATATTCATTTCCAAAACAATTTACTTAGAAAATCTTCCCCACACATATCAAAGCGCAAATCTACTGAAAGTTTATCATTCTCAAACATAATCAGCGTTGAAAATCTTGGCCCAGTTTCCGAGTAAAAATGTATCCGGACTGGGCAAATTTTTTGCTTCTTAGTATATTTATTCGCTTTCGCGCCGCCTACATTATCATTTACTTTGAACAACCCCCTCATTCTCTTTTAATTTCCATAATGAGAATGGCGTACTTCGTTTTGGGGCATATATTGTGAGATAAGGTGGGAATCCGTGGCGCGGTATGTCAAGGCAATAAGGTTGTAATTGGCACTGTTGGCTACCGGGGCGCGTAATAAGACTCGGCGAGGCGCGACCTCCTAGATAATTTTCACAATATTTTGTAGCGTCGTAGCTCGTAGCGATAGGGCGTGCTACGAAGTTCGTAGCGCAGGGAATTAATGTTATGGAAGTTGTTAACATTGCAACGGCTTTTGTTGAATAAAATTCGTTAAAATAACAACTTGTTCGTTTGTGTATTATCATCATAATCTGGGACTCATGCGCTGCTGAATCCTGCCAAGTTCCAGTTAGTGACAGAGAATGTCCTGTTTTCATAGCTCATAATATGTATACATATATGTATAGAAACACTTTATTGTACTATAATAATAACATTACGATATTAAAACTACAAAAATAAAAGTAAAGTAAAGAAAGTAAAGTAATACGGCTGGTACAAGTATGAACATCTATTTAAAGTTATTTGGTGCTGTTATATGTTATGACATTTTTCATAACTAGTTATAAATACTTCAGTCGTCTGTATCTTATTTATTTATTTATGAACCAATCAAGTCTACGATATACCCTAAACGGTGCCCCAAGTCTTATAATTTTTAATAACATATATCTGTGCCTCCTGTGACAAGTGATACAACTCGAGTTGTAGCAATTTGCGGTTTTTTTCATGAATCAACTTGAAAAAAAATTACGCATCTTTTGCTCCAACTCCCGTGTTCCTAGGCCTTCTAGTTCCCAAGATACTTTCGTGTAAAATGATACAATTAACCATTTTTTTTCCAATTTTTAGTGATTAATGCTATTTCTCTAGTTAAAACACTCCAAAAAACAAAAAAAAAAAAATTCTTCGTGCCTGGTGATATATCTAAAATTGTATTATTAATCACGATTTTAATTTACCTTTAAAAACTCGTGTTTCTTGATATATCTTGAGTTGTATCATTTATCACCAGAGTTTTGCGTATTTCGAAAGTTACAAATTGAGTTAGACCAAAAATTAAACCTATATTTGCTTTTTTGGGTTTGTGTTAAGTGATACAACTCGATTTATATCAAATGTCACCAAATATTTCCTTATTTTTGTAATTATGTCTTATGGCACAAGTCAGTTGTATCAAAAATGTAAGAATATTACGAACATTTAGAACCTGTAAAGTTTGATGCATAGTGATACAATTACTATCCAAACAAATCTATTGATACTTTCTATAGAAAGAAACGTGTCATAATAAAGTGTAATATGTATTAATATTTAGTAAGGTCTAATAATATTACTTTGTTGTGACAGAGTTTTGTAAAGGTTCAGAATAAAATGGTTTGTCTCTGGTCGGGTGCTGAGGTATGAAAAGCGAGGGGAAGTTAGATAAGGCTTGATATTTGCTTATACAAAATGTGTCTATTTTTAATCCAAAATATCCAAATAGCCTATCTGTCCTCGTTTTGAATATAGGGTTCGGCCTTTAGGGGATTACCCAAACTAGCAGTACCCCGTCATATGAGTAAGCTTGCTTGTGTATACTCGTACCTCTCCTGTTGGTTTCTTTAATGAGCGAATCTAGTAGGAGACACCATGAGTGGTGACAGGCAACCCTCTTGCGGGAAGCCTCTACATGTCTTTATCCTTTTTGAGTCTCCAGTCCAGAACCTTAAAAGCGTCCTCCAATGCAGCGGGGAACAGCTTCGGAGAGATCACAAGATCTCCTTGTCTGACTCCCCGCTGCAGAGGAATAGGCTTCGTGCTCTGGTTCGTACAGACACTTCAACACTTTGATATATCGTTAATCAACTTGGCACCGCTGGAGAGACTGCAGCATCGCCCAGGTCTCGTAGTCCAGAAATGCAAGGCAAAGGAGAAGGTTATACTCTTCGGCCTTCTGTATAACCTGCCGCAGCGCATGTATGTGGTCTACGGTACTATAACCTTTTCGGAAACCGGCTTGTTCGGGAGGCTGGAAATCGTCAAACCTGCGTGCGAGATGACTTGTGATAAACCTCGAAAACAATTTGTAAACATGGCTCAGAAGTGAGATGGGTCTATAATTCTTCAGCAAGGTTTTATCACCTTTCTTGAAGAAGAGAACCACCACACCTCTTCCCGTGATAGTCGGAGGCTCAGCGCTCGAAGTTGTTGATGACAATATTTACCTGGGACAAAGGGTCCAGCTAGGTAGGTCTAACTTTGAGAAAGAGGTCACTCGTCGAATCCGACTCGGCTGGGCAGCGTTCGGGAAGCGTCGCAGCATCTTTTCGTCCAAATTACAGCAGTGTTTGAAGTCAAAAGTCTTTCACCAGTGTGTATTGCCAGTGATGACTTACGGATCTGAGACGTGGGCGCTAACAATGGCCCTCATAAGAAAGCTCAAAGTCACTCAGAGGGCTAAGGAGAGGGCTATGCTCGGGGTTTATCTGCGTGATAGAATCAGGAATGATGATATCCGCAGGTAGAACTAAGGTTACCGATATAGCCCGAACGGGGCACATTGCTCACAGGACTGCAGGCCAACGGGGTCAGAAGGTTCTTGAGTGGCGTCCGCGGACCGGAAGACGAGCTGTAGGTACGCTTCCAATAAGATGGAGTGACGACCTTGTAAGGATCGTGGGAATGCGGTGGATGCGAAAAATTCAAGACCGGTCTGAGTGGAGAGCCTTGGGGGAGGCCTATATCCAGCAGTGGACGTCTTTCGGCTTTCGGAAATAAAAAATACAATAAAAACGATTTCGTCCTTAAATCACATAGACCGTTGTTCTATTTACCCGTCAATTTCATGTTTAGTTCCTTTATTCCATAGTATATAAAGAAATAAAGTTATCATGATTGCAATCGTTTGTTTTAAATACTTGTATTATTTGACACAAGTTTTTTCGTAATCAGACCTAGGAATAACTCTATATATAACATTACTCACGGTTTATTTTACGTTTTTTTTTGTGAAAAGTGATACAACTCACTAAATATCCGTATTATTATGTCCGTTCGTCTTAAGAAAGATTACTTATTCAATTCCCTACAACTTATATATATAAGTTAAACCTCTAACTCCATAAATAATAGAAAAAAAGTAGCTTTTAAAACAAGTTGTATTAATCATGACCAGAGCTCCTTGATTACACTTTTATGTGTTAAATAATACAATTCGAGTTGTATCATCTTACACGAGTTAAATGGAGCTCAATCTGAAATGTAAAATGATACATAAAGTACGTTTCTTCGAATATCTCAAAAACTATAACTAGTATCAATATTTTTGTAAAACCAGTTAATAAAGTGATATTATATGATATAAAAATCAATAGCAATGTTTAAAAAAATATATTCATTTAAGAGCAGTATTTTTTTTAAACTTGTTTTCGCTCTCCTGTAAAATCGTGTTTTTCGAGTTGTATCACTTGTCACAGGAGGCACAGATATATGATGATTTTTGACACCTATTCAAAGATAACTCACCCTATGCTATAATGTAAAAAAAACCGGCCAAGTGCGAGTCGGACTCGCGCACGTAGGGTTCCGTACCACTATACATCTAAATAAATGTTTTTCTTTATTCTTATTATATTGGAGTTGATTGAATGAAAGGTAAAATGCGGTTTAGGATATAAACGTATTAAAAAAAAACTAATCATTAGATCTCGTTCAAACCAATTTTCGGTGGAAGTTTGCATGGTAATGTACATCATATATTATTTTTACATTTATCATTCCCTTATTTTAGAAGTTACGGGGGGGGGGACACACATTTTTCCACTTTGGAAGCGTCTCTCGCGCAAACTATTCAGTTTAGAAAAAATATATATTAAAAACCTCAATATCATTTTTGAAGACCTATCCATAGATACCCACACATATGGGTTTGATGAAAAAAAAAATTGAGCTTCAGTTCTAAATATGGGGAACCCCAAAAATTTATTGTTTTTTTTCTATTTTTGTATGAAAATCTTAATGCGGTTCACCGAATACATCTACTTACAAAGTTTCCATAGTATAGCTCTTATAGTTACGGAATAAAGTGGCTGTGACATACGGACGGACAGACATGACGAATCTATAAGGGTTCCGTTTTTTGCCATTTGGTTACGGAACCCTAAAAAACGAATACATTGCTTTGTAATTAAAATGTATAATAATGCCACAGTTTTGTAGTAGTAAAATTCACTGAGTTATACCGCGGACAGATGATCAGACGGACAAAAAATATGCCGGAGCTATAAGGGTTCCTTGTTTGACTTCGGTTAGTTTGACAGAGGATATTAACAGTCTCTGGTAAGTTTCGGCACGATTTGTATACTCTTGCAGAACACTAGCCTCGAAAACTAAACAAAAGCTAACCGAATAGAGATACTTGAATCCAAATTAAACTATATAGCCTTAGCCAAAGGTGTGGAGCACCCATGCGTTTTTCATATAAAATCTTCGGGTTTGGCATCGCAAAAAGCTTGCGCGCTACGGACTTAGAGGAAATTTTTACAACACAATTGCCTCGTTTTTGACTAATCGTAAACAGACGACGTACGTCCTCAACTCCAAGTCAAATCCTGAGCCCGTCGGCGACTGTGCTGTGCCCCAAGGATCTACTATGGGAAATAATATTTTTCTGATTTTGGTAAATGACATCATGATGGCCTGTCCCAATCTTGAGTATGTCATGTTTGCGGATGACACGTGCATCATTGTTAATGCCGAAAGCTTAGAAATGTTAAAGCATAATATCAACAAAGCAATACTTGAAATGACCAAGTGGTTTACGGCAAACGGTATGCTATTAAATATCGAAAAAACCAATATGATACATTTTCAGCTCCGCCAATCCAGTGATGATAAATTAAGTATAAAAATTGATAACGACCAGGTTCCTCAAGTAAAGCAGGTAAAATATTTGGGTTTTGTTATCGATGCAGGCCTCACGTGGAGCCCGCACATCGACGCAACGTGCGACCATCTGGCCTCGGCCAGCTACGCGCTATCCAGGCTCGCACCTACCTTATCGGTTGAAAATATTAAAAAGGCTTACTATGGATACTTTCACTCGATTCTTATTCAAGGTGTAGATCTTTGGGGAACGGCGGCGGACCGTGATAGACTGTTTAAGTTACAAAAGCGTGCGTTGCGCCTTATCGCTAAAAAACCCCCAGAGCATCCTGCACAGGAATTGTTTAGGCAACATAAGATACTCACATTGCCTAGTGTGTACATACTATCCGCCTGCTTACACGTAAGGGCAAACCTCAAAGAGTACAGGGCGCACGCGCAAACCTTCAGCAGAAGTACTCGTAGGCAAAACCATCTGATAGTTCCGAGGTGTAGACTAGCTAAGACTCGTAAGTCGCTCGGCGTCATGGGTCCCAGAATATACAATTCTCTCCCTGTTCGGTTGGTTAGCTTGGCCAGTGACGCAATATTTGCACGTACACTGAAAACCCTGCTACTAGATCTAGCGTGCTACACAATAGAAGATTTTATAACAAGAGGGGGTTAAAATAATTGTAGTATGGAAAATAATCTATAATTTCATTAAAATATAAACAAGCAGTGATATAATTATATTTTAGGAATAATATTAAAATTAAAATTAAAATGTTAGTAATAAATCTAAGGAAATTTAAGAAAAAATATTTTTTATAATATAATTTGAAATGTATTTAAATAATAATACCTTAAATGTGACTTGAAATGTAATTCCACAAAAAATAAATAAAATTGTAACTTAGTTAAGTACGTGACATGTAAAATATTACTTTTTACCAATAAACTTATCATATCATATCATATCATATCGCATTTGCGGTCTTAGGATTGAAATCTTTACATTGTAGTCTTTAGAATGAAAATGTGTATGTGTCACAGGTTCCACTTACCATTAGGTGGCCTATGAGCTGGTTTACCTTCACCATCCCATTAAAACGCAATACGCTGTTCTGCCTTCGATTCGCTTCAGTTTCTCAACTGTGCTATAAGCATTAGTGTAAATTTCACTAAACGCCGCGGCATAAACAAGTTAGCCCGCACTACGTTCATTTAACTGAATACTAAACGTCGGGCGGACACTAATCTCGCGTGTTACATGCTAATATATCACACGGAGCCTCTATTACACTTTCTGTTCGTTTCACTTGTCATTTTCTATTTTACAGGATAATGTATTACTGATAATCATCGTTCAATCAATGTCGAACGTTGGCTCAAGTTCTGACCTGACATGATCTTTTTTGTACTTATTATTCTTTATGACATGATCACCTTTGTTGCTGAGTGAATAAGAGATACCATAACATTCACAATATGATATTGATTATGGTTAAAGACCGAGTGCAATAGAGATCCTTGACCATTTAATTAGTTTTTTATTTTATTTTATTTTTATTTTTTAAAAGATAAAATAAAGGATAAAATGATCAATGGTCCGGCGACTAACATAAACAAATAGTAAAAGTTTAGAATAAAAGTACTCGTACCACAAACTTTTAAAAGTTAGGTTCGGGTAATGTTTTTTTTTAAATATTATCATGATTAAAAATATTCCAAAACAAATAGTTTAGTGCGGGTGGTAGGACCTTGTGCAGGGTCCGGGTCGCTGCCTCCATCTTATCCAATAACCTACCGCCAAACAGCAGTGTTCACATTGTTGTGTTCCGGTTTGGGGATAAGACAGCCGGTGTAATGACAAGCATAGAGGCATTCCATCTTAGTCCTCAGGGTTGGCAACGCATTTGCTGTCTTAGGCTTGCAGTCTTGTGAATGCGAATGTCTATGGGTCACAGTTTCCACTTACCATCAGGTGGCCTGTGTGCTCGTTTGCCTTCTCTCTATATATATATATATGACTCCTGTTCGTGTCCTTAATTTTTGACAGTGTAAATACCTTACTTTTTACAACACAACACTTTCTAACACAAATACAGAATTTATAAACAACGGTCCCAAAGTCTTACTTGGAGGTTGCGATCGCTACCGATGTAAAATAACAAAGCAAAGAATGGCAGCGTTACTTCCCCGATGTTACTTTGAAGGGACGACAGAAGAGCACAAAACACTAATCACAAAAGGTTGAAGAGGTTGCAAATTCAAGGACGTTGAAAAACTCTAAACCTAGTGTTAATATATATACATAAATAAGTCAGACCGCAGTGGACGTTAATTTAACTGTACACTAAACGTCGAGTTCCGGCGAAAACTAATTTCGTGGGCACCCTGTACTCGTTCATTACACAGAGCTATAAAACACACTGTACATTCATGTAACACTGCTGTTGAGTGCTGTGTACTTGTTGAATTGGAGTTCACCACATTTTTTTAATGTAACTAGAGGTCGCCCGTGAATTTGAACTTGTAGATTATTTCCTACTACTACTCCCCCTGTTTGTTCACTTTGTGCACCTCTAGGGTACCCAAGGGATACTCCCTCTAAATATTAAGTCCCTTGACCCAGCGGGACTATTTTGATTACACTCTCTTTCATTTCTACTCGGGTAATAGCTAATTGATTTAGACAAGTGATCGTATTGTCAACGTTAGTTCTTATATGGATGGTAATGACGGTAGTAAAAATAATACAATAACTTCTTAAATTTTATTTTAAAAATGTTATGTACCACAAAATGTTATGTTATGTTGTGTTGTTATGTTATGTTATGTGTTGTATGTTAACAGATAATGTTAATTAAAACTAAATTTGCATGCTAGTATCTAGCAAGATATGTCATCGCACAGGAATAATAAACTAACAACACCTTATTATACCATATTTTATATTTTATAGCAAATAAACAAATTTTGATTTTGTTTTTTTTTATTTTGAAATGCAATATAGTTTGAGTGTATTAAGTTATTGCAAGATGGACTAAATCGAAGTAGAGCCTCTATTCTACATTGTCTTTACACCTATTGTTATCGTATTGTCAACGATATGATAGCCTTTGTTAAGGTGACAGTAATCTCGGCCTACTCGAAAACAATAGAAATGCAACAAGGGAAAAGTCAATCTTGAATAAAGCCCCAGATAGGTTCTAAATACATCGAACTGTTTTGACTTGTACTCGCAAATTCTAAACGTGTTTTTAGAAAGGAATACGGTATACATTTCTCCAGAGCGAGACTCTTCGTTTACCCTGGTTTTTTAACATAGATTTCAATCGTAAAGTTATTGTAATGGCGCATAGACTGCGGACCTGATACATTCCACTCAATAAGGCTCTTTATTCCAGGCGGTAAAAAACATTATCCTCTTTTACCTGTTATGGTATTGTTTGCAACTTGGCCGCCGTTACTGTCAAATAAATAAGAGCTATCAAAACGTGGACAACAGGTCAAAGGCGACATGGTTTTCACCGCCTAGGATCT
Source organism: Acleris sparsana (assembly GCA_923062465.1). Lineage (NCBI taxonomy): Eukaryota > Metazoa > Arthropoda > Insecta > Lepidoptera > Tortricidae > Acleris > Acleris sparsana. The sequence continues at coordinate 15,143,548 of OV281293.1, forward strand.
CGGTTCTGTTTGGTTAACTTATGCAAAAATATATCTCTACACATTTAGGACTAATCTGCCGTCCTAAGCCAAAAGGCAGTATGTCAGATTAAACTCCCGTAGCAATATCAACCTTATTACTAACCAAATGGAATTGAAACTGCTTTGGCTGTTGAATTTGGGATACTGCTTGTTGGCTTAGGAGGGCAGTAATGTGAATGGGTAGTATTTCTTGATGGAGTGTAGCCGAAATTGCGCTCAAAAGAAGTCGTTGATTGCGGCAACCATTCTGAGCTTATTGATACTGGTGCGTTTACAGGCGTTCTCGCGAATCACACGTCAGATTTTCCACTAACGGTCTATAGATTAGCTGACGTAATTAAAAACCCATATTTTTTATAAAGATAAAGATAAAGAGACATTTATTTATAACAAAACAAAACTACATTACATAGATACAAAAAGATCAAGACAGAGAAATTAATATTTTTATTTTATTTATTTTTTGATGTGTCTGACGCATGTCTTTTTTTAATTTATTTTAGGACGAAGTGGTGTTTGACTTAACAGGGTTTATATACTCGTATACTATTGCATATATAGATATATATCGGGGGACCAGGGGATCCATACAAATTGACCTAGTCCCACATTAGGCAACGATAAACATATTTATATAGGAAAATAAATACAAAGAAAACCCCCAAGACTCAGAAACAAATTCTCGCGTTCATCACACAAACATTTGCCCTGACCTATATTCGAACCCGAGACCGCTAGCATTGTAGGCAGGGTCACTACCAAACAAATTGTCGTCGGTTTAACAAATAAAGGTCGTTTAAAAAAACATTACCTTTATTAAACAAAGCTTGTTCAAAACCCTTTTTAAGCCAGACGGAGCATACAAGTTAATATTCAAGCGTTGTCCAAATATAAACACTTCTAACAGCTTATCTTATGCTTTACTCAACTCAAAGAGCACTTGTAACAGTTAAGTAAAGATGCCCACGAAGCCAAATGATATTATTATTGCAGGTGTTTCCAACTCTCAGTTTGTCGCCAAAAGCTGTTAGTCGTTGGCGACGTGCCAGCGCGGTGTCCGAATTTACCATTATAATTAAATCAGCTCTTTCTAAAAACTTGTTTTTCTATAGAAAAAGCATTCCAGAGTAACCCAATTTGAATTTAAAGTTGACCTGGAAAGATAGCATTCAAGATGTAAATGTGGTCGTGGCATCGTATGTACATTAAGGCATATGTATACTCATGGTAAGAAAAGGTTCGTCACTTTTGGATCTTAATAGCCGAGTAATAAAGTCGTAAAGTGACGATCTTTTTCTTACCGTGACTGTACATTCGGCCTTAGGTTAGCTGCACACCTTAGTGCTTTGTCACTTTAACTTCATGTTTCAACTGCTGCATAAATCTCGCAAAGGTACTAGAGTGTACAGCTACTTATTAGGCCGCCTGTATGTCAATTTACAATTCAAATTCAAATTCAATGTTTTTTTATTAAAACGACAAAAAATACCCAAACATATGGATCTATTCTTTCACCATATTAATGGTTGTTCATCAATTTCTTAATAAACGATATTTAATATTTGCACGCAATAGTTATTTAAACATTAACAGTGAAACAAGTACCGGCGGCCGAGTTAGATAACGTGTCAAAATCAATAAGGTTTTGCCCAGTAGAATATAGCCTGTAATATTACGAAGGAGATGCTGCTATTTGGGTTTGCCCGCTGCCGCCTTAGGAGGTTTTCTTTTTTTAAATACAACTCCGGGTGATAACTGATAATGTTTCTCAGTCCTAAAATTAAATAACGACGAGATAGCCTAGTTGGTATTACCCTGCCTACGAAGCTTGCGGTCCCGGGTTCGATTCCCGGTATGGACAAATATTTGTGTGACGAGCACGAGTATCTGTTTCTGAGTGTTGGATGATTAATTGTGTATTAAGTTTTGAATATTAACTCCTTAAGTGTTTATATCCTGGTTAAGTACTCATACTAGAAGCCTAGAGCTTGGTTTGGGATTTGGTCCATAAAGATTTTCACGATTTCTGAATAATATTGTGATTGATATAACAACCAAGGTGTACATTTAAAGTTTTTATAATATCTACAAAAAATATGCGAAAATATCTTACCAGGTTTAAAGAGAGCGAAACGCTATCGTATTTTGTATGGAAATTTTCAGCTTCATAATCCTACTTCCTAATCCTATTTTACATATTTTTTTTGGATAGAACATAAGACATAAAGCAAACTAAGCCCTAAGTAATGTCATCTTAAAGTTAAAAAAAACTATTTCATAAATCTAGTAGTCACTAGGTTAAGGGCTGCCGAGTAGTTCATTTGCTTTCAAGTCACACACTTTTGAATTGCTACTTTTCTGCGTAAGATGAATGAATGCGCATAGGTAATGAGGGTTTTCTATGACTTATACTGTATAATGAGAGTAACAGAGCTATAGCTTTAGTATATAACTGTTATAAGTTGGTCTCTTTCGTAATAAACAAATTACGCTCTCGAAGTTTTAGCTTTGACAGTCGTAAGTCGAGGTAATGTTAGTTCTGTTGCAAATACCGTAGCGTAAAAGGGTTAGCTATCAAAAAATTCGTACCTACTACTTATCATCATGTCAGCCGAAAGACATCCACTGCTGGACATAGGCCTCCCCCAAGGCTTTCCACTCAGACCAGTCTTGTGCTTTTCGCATCCACCGCGGTCCCGCAATCCTGACGAGGTCGTCACTCCATCTTGTTGGAGGCCTACCTACAGCTTCCGGACGCCACTCCAGAACCTTCTAACCCCATCGGCCATCAGTCCTGCGAGCAATTTGCCCCGCCCACTGCCACTTCAGTTTAGCTATTCTTCGGGCTATGTCGGTAACCTTAGTTCTACTGCGGACATCATCATTTCTGATTCTATCACGCAGAGAAACCCCGAGCATAGCCCTCTCCATAGCCCTCTGAGTGACTTTGAGCTTCCTTATGAGGCCTATTGTTAGCGCCCACTAATTATAGAGAACCTTAATGTTTTTAACTCTAAAATGCGATGTAACTTTTGAATTTAATAACACCCAATGTTAACATTTTCAAAATCAAGCCGAAAATAAATGGTTTTTTACAGAGGCTTATTAAATTAAGGGCTCACCGCACTGCTTGCGCAGCTAGCGCGTTTTTGTTAGAATGCAACAACAATAATGTGGTAAGCTTGGAAGGGACCATTAAGTCACAAGATAACACCAGTGAGCCTATCATGGTCGTGTTTATTGATGTGGACAAAACGTCTGTCACTTACTGACCAATACATAAGTGGGACGGATTTTTTATGTGTAATGTAGGTCTTAGGCAGAATCAAGGCCCTGTAGGTCAGTAACAGAATAATTAGCTTTGAAAATAACCATCACGCTCTCACCATCCGTGTGACGCAGCCTTTACGTAAAACAATGACAAATGGAAGTCTGTCGGAGGCTCGGTCCTCTTCACTACACCTTTGTGGCGCAACGCAATATAAATTCCCTCGCGTTCCTCCCCCCTCTCACAACACTGGCATACCACAGACATACCATATGAAATTGCACCCACTATTATCACACACACTACTACAACATATATAATAAGCTTTGTGTACCGTTGACAAACAATAAAAATATGAAAAAACCGGCTAACTGCGAGTCGGACTTACACACGAGGTTACATTCTTGTATTTATCGGGACTTAAGTCGCAGTTTTAAAGAGATGTATCTTTTAAACCGTATAATCTTACGATTACAATCTCAAATGCAAGCCCTTCAAAGATTCTACAGACCTAACTGGGCGCGACACGCACGTTTTATCAGGAGACAGAGAAGACAGCAACGCACATCCTCTGCTCATGCGGACCACTAATGCGCAAATAAAGTATCTACCTAGGGCGACATGTCATGGATCCACAAGAGATACAACTCCTCACTGCACATAGCATCTCGAAATTCCTGGACGCAACGGACCTTTGCGGTGAGCTCTAAACAAAGGGCTGTCACAAAAGATGAGCAATGGTCGAAGTGGCACACAAGGCCCATCTCAACCCCCCAATAATAATAATATAATCTTGAACTGCAAATTCGTTGTCAGTCCAGAGGACAAATTAAATGCCTTTATAATAGTAATTTTACCGGTTTTTTTTTTGCCCCTGCACACAATGCACCACCACAATAGGCATTACTGAGTATAGGGTGGGCCAGATTCATTGGCACAAAATAACAACTACAATTTATGAAACAAAACAAAACAATTTGGCTCACCCTATATAACTATTTATATTTGTTGTAACGAATTAAACTCAAATTTCCATAACAATAGAGCACAGTTAACAAAGAGATCAGATTTTCGAATGAATGGAATAGTTAATCCGTTTCGTTGCAAGGATTATAAAAGCTTTTTGTACTAAGCTTCAACATATTCATATTCGGAAAATCTGTTTTTTTATGGATTATTCATCGTTTAAACTTTGATAATAAAAGTGAAAAAACTTTTTTATTATACTACCGTTTTCACAGATATACATGATTGTCGCACCGATTGTCATCCGAGGTTAAGGAAAAGATAAGCGTCATAATATTGATATATAAAATGAGGTACAGGAGGTTGTAAACAGAACGATGATTTTACAAAACATGTCTATTTAAATAAGTAAATTTTAGCAAGATTTTATGCATATTATTTCATAAGAAAGAGAGAAGGAGCCGTAAGGTTAAAATGTGTGGATACAGGATAACAAATCTTACAAACATACACGCCTTCATTCCCAGAGTGGGGGTAGGCAAAGCAACAGAATTTTCAACAACTATAACAACTTGTTGTTAATTTTGTAACCACATTTTGCAAAAACAGGCTAAGATATTTACTTGTGTATATTACTGACAGGTTGCAAGCCCATCATCGCCTTACAATACTACAACGATAGCAAATTTTAAATCAAACAAAACGAGACATAAAGCTGTGTAACGCAAATAAGTAGTAATAGTAATAAGTTGTCTTTGGTTTTATTTTATTGATTCTGTTTCCTTTGTGTTGCCAACTTTACCAGGCTATAAATTTTATGGTCGTTTGAGACGTTTGAGACGTTCGAGATAATCTCGAATAAATGAGTGTATTTGAACCTTGTATTTTTCTTTTAGCGGTGTTTTATGTTAAGTGTGTCACTTTCCGTTTTTTCACCAAGCGGTTCCAACGGAAGACCAGTGCTGGCTTTACGGCTAGCAAATGCTGAGTTGGGACCGTTTCGCAACATTTTTTCTGTGTCTTGATATTTTTGTATCTATGTAATGTGGTTTTGTTTTGTGGCGAATAAATGTATCTTTATCTTTATCTTTATCTTAAATAATTATGTTAAATAAACACTAATTAATCCACAAAAGAGCTCTAGTAGAAAAACATACCTACTATGAAAACTATAATGCCTATATAATTGCACAATGCAAGTGATTTTGAAGTTGCGCCCACGCGTATGTTTCATATTTGTTGCCAATATCCCAGTTTTCCACCCTCACAACTAACAAATAGACGTATGTCGCACTTATATCTGATTAAAACTTCAACTTTAAAGCATCAAGTTGTAGGTCGTTTTTGTACTAGCTTGGTGGAGTTGGATACGAGTTTGTGGAAGTAAATGGTTAGTGGGGGCAATTTTCACTAATCCGCGGGGTGGCTATCACTGACCTTATTACTGGAATGCAGTTAGCAACCTCATTATGAATGTGATGCCTTTGTGCGCCTCATTATTTCTGTTATGCAATTTCGAACCTTATTATGACAATGTGCCCGCTGTATATTTTGGCTTGTGCATGGTGGATACATGATGTTAGCCAGCTCTTACCTATAACCCATATTATAAGGTGCTGGAACCAGTAATGAACCAGGATCAATAAAGAACACTTAAGAGTTAAGTGTCCATTATCGGTGCCTTCCGCGAAAAGTATCCAACATTGTTGCCGTCGGCCTAAAGCTAAGTTATTATTTTTTCGTTGCATATAAAAGTAACATTCAGTCAATACTTTGAAACGCATTTGCTGCCAACAGTTCCTCGGGGAACATAACGGTAAACAAATTCTATTTAAAGGATGCTTAGTGAAATTTCAAAGTTTAATGGTTTAAAGTATCCTTTTATCTTGAGACATAATTTAGTGTAGTATAAGGAATCATTTTTTTTTAAAAAGCACGTTCTTTCCGGTTCACCGCCACTAGACCGAATACCATAAAAGCTAATTTCATTAGGCATACCAACGTTTGATATAGTTTACATTAGCCCTAATGTTATGACAGCTAAACTTGTATATCCTAATTGATTTCTAATTGTTAACAGACCTAATGGTCATAAGTTCGAATGACTACCAGAACTAATCCTTGTTTAAACGAAATATAAATAAAAAACAAATACTCAATTAGCTAAATTTTATCCACAAAGGTTAGGGTTGCAATAGCGGAGCTCCGTCGACTTTAATTACGCATTTAGGAACTAAAATAAAAATATTAAGTCTTTAGTCAAAATATTTACAGGACATCGATTGTTAACAACTTCGTATTACTGCTACCGCTCGGATTTCGATGATGACATATATGAGGCATCAATTGATACGAGCAGGATGCACGACTGATGCTATCTATTTGTTATAGATAAGAGTTCTCTTGGGTTTTTTTTTGTCATTTATTTTATTAGTCCCGTAGATATGCTTTAGAGCTATTTTTTTTGTAGATCTAATGAACACCACTAATAACAACAAATAAGTAAGTGTAAATAACATCTGCACACACGAGTACGAACAACACATAACGTTGGTATTATATTAGGACATATTGACCAATCCAATCTCAATTACCCACCAAATCTTATTACATCGAAGAACAAAATAAACCACGTTTTCAAAAAGACCAGCCTGTATACAGTTCACTGTACAGAGTGTAGCGCGCATTGTCTCGTCCATTCGCGTCCTGAGAGGAAAGTTGCAGTTGCAGATGTGTTCTTTGTTCCTGAGTTCTGAGGCGATATATTTGAGAATAAGTTGTTCTTCTTTTGTTCCTTGTTGGTTCTTGTTTAGTTTCTTTTATTATTGGGAATGTTTATTTCTAATAAATTATCAATTATTGGTTTTCGTTCGGTAAAATTACCGTTTCTTTCATAGAAATTGTCTGGGACAATACTATTTTTTTGGAACGCGTGTGTTTTAGATCTGAAAGAACTTAATCATAAAATGGTTATACTGTAAAAATAAACCCGTTTGTTTATTATTATAATTCCTCGCTTGGCCAGGCGTAACGTAACAACGGCCGGAGCTGTATCGTAGGCGTACGGGCTAATGCTAGTCGAACGAAGCTAGCGGTTCTGGGTTAAAATCCCGATAAGGGCAGATATTTGTGTGATGAACACGATTTGTTCCTGAATCATGGATGTTTTCTATGTATTTTAATATATATTTTCCTATATAAGTATTATCGTTATATCTAGTAGCCATAGTACAAGCGTAGAGCTTACTTTGGTGGGTCAATTGGTGTGACATAGACAAAAATAACTGATACCAGCAATAACTTATTACGAGACATAAAGTCAAGATAGGATTAACACATTTTTTTAATGAAATTCAACCAAGCGTGAGTCAATACCCTAATGTTAATACTTTACTTAAGTAAGCTGTAAGTAGCCATGTTTTTTATGAGTATAATGTATTCGTTTCAATGAAGATTCTAATAATATTTAACATAGGAGGAACTTCATATTAAATTACTGATTAGTACAAAACCTATTTCCAAAACTCGATTTCAAGACAACAATTTATATTAGTTACTGTCGAGGATACAAATGAACAGCGAGTTAGTTAGCTAAACAGACAAGTAACGTATCGGAGGAGTAGCTAATCGAATTACTAAGTTAACAGCCTGGGGGTTAAGAGGAGGGGAAGACGAAGGGCCGCTGAATTGGGTACAAACATATATTTTTATTGGATGGAGAAGGCAACTGCCAACACGAACTATATAATAGTAAGGAGGTCCTAAGGTCCGAGGAAATTAGAAATGTTAAAACAGCAAACGCGTTGGCTGCAACTTAGAAACCAATCGCTATTTCTGCGGACCTTATTCACGCAATTATTATTATTGGCACACAAGAAATCGTCTCGAATTTCCTATAATTGAAAAATATAGAAATTTATAATCATCGGCCTGAAAACTATAAAAGCGCATACTTTCCGTTTTAATGGTGGCTCTTACTCCAGCTTCAAGATGTGAACTGACTAAACTAAGTTGCTTTCTCCAACCCTAAAAAGTAAACTCGTTATCCGTCATTCTCCAACTCGAAGAAATTAACAGTCCAGTCCAGGCCTTCCGCCGGGGCTCCGTTCGGGCTGATGTTTAACGTAGACTGGACTCCGAAGCCTCGTTCGTGTTGGAAGAAGGCCTGGCTTCTCCATCTCCACGTCCCTGTCGGTACTGAGACAACCTCCACTCCTCTACAAGGGTACCTCGTTCTACTGTCGTATCTCCACTTCTCTACGAGGGTACCTCGTGCCGCTCCTGTACCGCATCTCCTCCTCGAGGGTACATTGTGCCGTACCTCAACTTCTCTGCTACTGCTGTCTCGACGCTTCTCCGCGAAGGTACCAAGTGCTGCTGCTTTAAGACATCTCCTCCACCTTAGCTCCACAACGTTTTTTTACCTAATATCGTCCCACGCCCTTCATTTCAATGCTCACCCATCACCTTTTATTAACAAATTAATTAATTAGCCTAGTAGTGTACCAGTGCTGGGCAAAGGCCTCCTCCCTTGATTTTCACACCTTTCTCTTATGTGGCCAATCTTTCAGCAAAGCGTCGAAATCATCCCGCCGTCTTCTCTTGGGTCTGCCTCGCCGTCTGTAGCCGTCCTGGGGGACTCACCAGGTTGCCGCATTGGCATGCGACAAACATGCCCGGCCCTGGCCCACTTTAGCTGGGCAGTCTATTTCCCCACATCGGCTATGCCTGTCTTGGAGCGCAAGGTGGTGTTTCGCACTCGGTCCGTTATTTTTAAACTAATAGGCTGTGCTCCACCGCTCTTTGACAAACCTTGAGTTTGGACTCGATTTTCGGTCAAAGACCACGACTGAGCACCGTAGGTTAGAATGGGCAAAATACATACGTCAAAGAGTTTGCGTTTAAGTGAAAGAGGAAGGTTTCCCTTCATCAGTTGTTTCATGGACCAGCAGCTCTTCCTGGCGTTTTCGACAAGACTTTTATATACCATACTTTTTTATAAAACTTGAGTAAATACTCTTTTATATCTTCTGTAAGTTCTATTGTTATTAACTGTTTTTATTAAATTGTCGCAACACGACCATGTTTCCTTGACTGAATTTGAAATTACTTAACCAAATGGAAGACATTTTTTGATCAATTATGATTATCAATAATAACTGGTTGAAGCCTACGATTAACAATGTTTGGAACAGTGATCCGGGCTTAATTGAATTCGCTAGAGTTATCACAACTGTTCAGTGGCTTCATTAATAATTCTAATCCGGCTTTAATTAGCAAAATTATTCCATTACACCATCAGCATTGTATTTAGTTTGCAAAATTAATTCGTTAGAATAATGCCGCAATCAAATATTTAAATGTTTAATTTCAACATGAATCACCCTGTACGTAGAATAAATATAGTGTGTAGTTTAACAAGTTTTAATTAACAAAAAAAACCCTAATGGTAGCTGTTACTCTGCGACAGTTGTCCTTCACTTTCTATATTAGAGGAAAAACTCACTAAGTTCGTGGAAAGCTATGTAAGCTATGTATGTTAACCTACCGCCAAACAGCAGTGTTCGCATTGCTGTGTTACGGTTTGGGGACAAGACAGCCGGTGTAATGACTAGCATAGAGGCATACCATCTTAGTCCTCAGGGTTGGCAACGCATTTGCAGTCTTAGGCTTGCAGTCTTGTGAATGCGAATATCTATGGGTCACAGTTTCCACTTGCCATCAGGTGGCCTGTGTGCTCGTTTGCCTTCTCTATGCCATAAAAAAAAATGTAGATTAGAAATAATTAGTGTTTTTTCTCTATATACTTAGACGAACTTTCAGTGTCCTAAATTTACGTAAACGGGGTGTTGGAGCACGTAATGCAGAGTTGAATACCTACCCACCGCTTCGATGACGGAGCCTGCGATGAAGTTAAAATGAATGCGCAAAAGTTACGCTGTGACGAGCAACTTAAGCTCGCCGGTTAATCATTTAATAAATAATCCAGAGGTAAGTTGCTAAAGGTCATAATTATAACAGGTATTTACAAAATATTTTATATTTACCCCTTACCAACATTGCTATGACTGTGCGTGATTTACATGGTTTGTTTAAAGATAAGCCACAGCCAGCCAGCCAGCGGGTTTTGCGGGTGGTAGGACCTTGTGCAGGGTCCGTCCGGATCGCTACCAACATCTTATCCATTCACCTACCGCCAAACAGCAGTGCATTGTTGTGTTCCGGTTTGGGGATAAGACAGCCGGTGTAATGACTAGCATAGAGGCATTCCATCTTAGTCCTCAGGGTAGGCAACGCATTAGCAGTCTTAGGCTTGCAGTCTTGTGATTGCGAATGTCTATGGGTCACAGTTTCCACTTACCGTCAGGTGGCCTGTGTGCTCGTTTGCATTCTCTGTGCCATAAAAAAGAAAAAAAAGCCAGAATCGTAGTCTAACTAGCAGGGAATGCAATTTAACTGCGTATGAGACGTTTTTGTATAAAAATAACTAGTGTTAACGTTTTTTGCATTCACTACTAACTAGTCAAATTGTAGTGGTGGTAGGACCTTGTGCAGGGTCCGTCCGGATCGCTACCACCATCTTATCCATTAACCCACCGCCAAGCAGCAGTGTTCGTATTGCTGTGTTCCGGTGTGGGGATAAGACAACCGGTGAAATTACTAGCACAAAGGTATTCCATCTCAGTCTTCAGGGTTGGCAACGCATTTGAAGTCTTAAGATTGCAGTCTTGAGTTTTCAAATATCTATGGGTCTCAGATCCCACTTACCATCAGGTGGCCTGAGTGCTCGCGTGCCTTCTCATTCCATAAAAAAAGTACTAAATATGGACACGAAGCGCTACTTCAAATCGCCATACACATTTTCTAGATGCCGTTACGTTAACAGTACGTACTCTAAAGAAAGAAATAGTTCGTGCTCGAGCTACTGTAGTTATTTTAGAAATTATGCTTGAGAAGGCTATTCTAATGGTGAGGCGGTCACATCGTTATGTGTGTTTTAGTGAAACCCTGAAATGTGTGCTCTCTACAGGCTGTCCGATTAAATGAAGCACTAGAGAGCACCCTTTACAATGGCTCAGGGTACCCATGAGTATAATTCTTCAACAGGGTTTTCAAATCAGACGGAGAGGTGACGGCACCAATGATGGACAGTTTTAGCTGACAGGCACCAGTAATGGACACTTCACTAAATTAAAATTTCTTATGGTTGTAAATTGATTGGTACGAAACAAATGAATAACCCTTATCTTCTGTAAGATAAGAATCAAGTGTCTTGTCCATTACTAGTTCCGTCACCCTAGTATGTTGCTGATACTTTTAGTCACATCTTTCAAGCCATTTCCAAAGTATGTTTGTTAGTAATTAAATAAGTAAGGAAAAAAATATAGCACAAAAATCAATTGAAGCAATGTATAAAAATAAATTTAGCTGCGATTTTGACGTTGGCGTTTTTACATATCAAAACAAGTTCATTATAATATTTTATTTCAACTTGAAAAAGCGTTCTTAAGTAATACAAGATTTCACTAGAATTGAATCTTCAACATCCAAAGCATTTCAATTAATGCTATACGAGGAACTGGCGATTGTAGATTTGCGAAATAAATTCGAGTCCATCTGTAGTTCTAAGCATCACACTAACGACCACTTTCGCGTAAATTCAGTTGCCCCTTCTGGATAAGAAGACGCATCTACTTTAGTTGCCAAAATAAATACCACCCTGGCTTCTTAGAAATAGCGACGAAGTTGCAATTATAGTTTTATTACTGTTGTGACCTTTTTCTAAGGGTGGTACCTATCAATCGTTCGATAAGGTCCCGCCCCTGATAGTTTCATTAATTGATAAACTGGGATCCTCGGTTCATTTCCGCGCAATCTCCTGTGCATATGGATCTTCCTATTAATTAACAGTCAGTACTACGAACTCAATCTCTGGTGCGATTTTATATGGAGATCAGGAAATTTGGCACTTAACGAAACGTGACGTCACTTACAATCATTAAAGCAGTCAAACGTTTCGATGCAATGATTACGATTACTGTTACTGTGTACTAGTAAGTCTTTATCGATCGTTTAACTATGGTCAAAAAATAAAACATGAATACGTAAGTTACGGGATATAATGTTTTTAAAACAGCTAAATTATATTGACATATCGCAGAAATTTTACATCCTCTGTATTATTTTCCTTCCTGTGTATTGTGGTTTCAGACAAAGTGACATCACGGCTCAGTGCTTTTTTAACGCGAGCATCCTGTAGCTTTCAGTTTTTGTAAATGAGCAATGTAGATTAGAAGCAAAGGTCATATGAACTTGTAATCATTTCCAAAACGGTATATGCGTAAGGGATCACGCTTAAATCACGTGTATCTTGATTGACGAGTGTACTGCATCGTTTAATAACGTGTGATTAATAGATCCTTACCCTTTAGCCCGAATAATCGTTGAATTTCAATCTTTATTTCCATAGAGTAAGGTCCATGTACAATGTTGCCATCTATGCTTGTTTGCTATAGCGTTTTCAACTTAGTTTTGATGGAGTAAGGTCCACATAAGTTTGGATCGGGTGGGCTTACTGTAGAGTCCCAAAGCGAGCCTTACTCCCTAGGCATGTTATTTATTATGATGCGAATAGAAACAATGTTTATTTATGTATAGCTTGATTTATTTTGTCATGCTTCGTGTCACATTAATTACGAAGATCCGGAAGTGGAATTCGATTTTATAGTGTCATAAATATTTGATTACTTTTGTTTAGTGTATTTTGCTATGCTCGAACTTTACTCCTAAATTAATAACCACTTTTAAATAAAACATAACACTTTATTAAGGAACTTAAATCTTCATTTATTTTAATTAATTATTTTCACGTATTCGAAAAACATCAAACGTAGATCAAACGTAGGTTAATATTCCTCGAAAAGGCAAAGTTGAACAAAATTACAATACAAAATTGGGCGTCGTTCATTTAACCTAAGGCATATTTGTTTTACATAATACATAACATTGCAAGTGCTAGTTATATAGGTTAGGTTAGTCTTGTGACGTGGGAAGTTCCTTATGGAGTAATTACAATTGTAAGTAAGTGAAATATAATTTAGAGAAATATAACTAAACCAAAACTTATCATGTATCCCAATTCACACGCCGAAAACTTGGATTAACGTGGAAAATTAAAATCTTTTCACTTCTCATGCTCTTAAACTGGTACTTTACTCTCTGCACATTGGGACAAAAGCTCCTTATTAATCCCTAGTGATTAATAGTAGATTGTTCAACAAGGGACTAAAACAAGCCATAATGACACGAGATGTTTAGCCACGCGAGCGAGCTTGCGAGCGAGAGTGGCTATAGTTCGAGTGTCATTATGGTTGTTTAGTCTCGTGTTAAACACTCTACTTTTCACTTCGAATGCGAGAAAAAAAAAACTCTTTTTGTAATAATTTTGCACCGTTGGCATTTTGAGGTTATTTCCACGGCCTAAAAATGGTCCATACACAATCTCTGAAAATGGCGATAATCCTCCATTCATTAACAACGTGATGTTTAAATGCTTGCATATTTAGCCAACAGATACAAACATGAAAATTATTTGGACCATGCCTAATAAAATAGAACTATCCCTAATATATTTAAATATATTTATATTAGTAATCATTAATCGTGTTTCACGAAATTAAATCTTTTTTTTAATAATTTTGCACAGTTGGCATTTTGAGGTTATTTCCACGGCCTAAAAATGGTCCATACACAATCTCTGAAAATGGCGATAATCCTCCATTCATTAACACCGTGATGTTTAAATGCTTGCATATTTAGCCAACAGATACAAACTTGAAAACTATTTGGACCATGCCTAATAAAATAGATTTTATCCCTTATATATTTAAATAGATTCATATTTGTAATCATTAATCGTGAAATTAAATCGATTAATTTATATTTTTTGCAAGAAAAATGATCCATATACAATCACTGAAAAAGGCGATGATTGGCAGTTTAAGGGTTTCCAAAGTAAATTAAAAAGAAAAAGTACTTTAGTCCCTAGGGAGTAAAGTGTAGTTTTATTCCCTAGAGATTAAATACATCACTTTAGTCCGGCTATACAAGCCAATTGTGAGTCATTTTAGAGCCTGAGAAGTGAAAAGTTTATTTTTATTTGCTTTGTAAACCCCTAAACAGCCGATTACGGCGTCTGTGAATGGAGGATTATCGCCATTTTCAGTGATTGTGTATAGACAATTTTCAGGGCGTGAAAAAATCTCAAAATGACAACTGCGTGAAAAATATAAAAAAACTATTTAATTTCGTGAAACACGATTAATAATTACGAATATTATTATTTGAATGAATTCATACTTAATATAATTACCTATATTAAGGATGAATTTAATTTATTATGCATGGTCCAATTACTATTGAAATAGTTTTCAAGTTTGAACACGTTGGCTAAATATGCAAGCATTTAAAGAGTTACTTAAAAAAGAAAAAAAAATGAAAAGAAAAAAACGCTGAACAAATTTGTAAAGAAGTTGGTCATATTCAATATTGTAATTTTGTATAAAACGAATGTCGTTTTTTTTCCTCGCATTCAAAGTGAAAAGTAGAGTGTTTAACGCGAGACTAAACAACCATAATAACCCGCGCTCCGCTTGGGTGGCTAAACATCTCGTGGCTGGTTTTAGCCCCTTATTGAACAATCTACTATTATTTATAAACATCCTTTACATGCTAACCTTAAATCGTTTTCTTGCCGGAGTAAATTAATCACGTGAAACCAAATGACAATTTACTCGACTATATTTCAATCACAGCCGGGTAACTGTGCCAGTGTCGTCGACGACGAGTCGGGCGTCTTCGAATGAGCCTGTGTAAGAACCTTAAAGGCCCCTAATGGCAGGAGCTGGCGGATTAACATCTCTCCTGTTACCGGATTACGCATCAAAAGCAAATTACTCCAGGTCCCGGCAATTGCTTGTCTTACTTTAATTGTATTACTTTTTTTAACAATGTGGTTTTCATAAAAAAACTTTCACTTTTATGTTACTTAAAGACTAGTTGCATTTTATGATGCAGGTTGAAAAGCAATTCGTACTTTATTTTATATTATCTTTTACCCCATCCCCGTCCTCGTAAAATTTTATCGCTATTCCCCGAGAACTGCCTGATTTTCGGCTTAAGTGTACCTTTTACTCCCTTTCAGGCGCTGAATTGTAAAAATGGAATAACATACGATGTATGAACAAATTTTTAATTTTTGTTATTGAGTTTTGACTATCCTCTTGCATTGTCTTTGCTTATTGGAAGAGATCCCACATAGATGGGATCTATTTCGATACAAATATTGTCTTGTACCTAATTCTTTATGAACAATAAATAATTTCCAATAAACATTTCAAACGCCACTTGACATTAACAACGTCCGATATATATAAAAACTTAACATTGTTTATGCTTATTTGGAAAGCTTCCCGTCTTTTCTCCGACTTCGATAATCGCTTGTTAATCATTCTAGCGATATTGGTAACATGTTTCACAACAACACATACATTTTGTTTGAGCAACAAAACGATTCTAAGACTACTTCATTTTTTTACTGAATCGTGACAACGCGTTGTTCTCGAGTTTCAAACAAATAGCTTTGCCGACGCTCAAATACGAGAAGCAGTTCAATTTCAAATAGCTCCGTTGTTTTATGCGAACTGTTTGAACACCCTGTTACAGACACTTTAGTTTACAGCCTAGCGTTCAAGAACACGCTGGTGTTACTGGATATAAATCTCATTTATTCAAGCTTTATTTAGATTAATTTGTATAAGTAGTTAGCTTAGCTGAAAGAGTAAATTAAAAAGAGAAAACAGGACATTTTGGGTTTTTTGAAAACACCGGGGCCAGTTAAGAAGGAATGCGTGGCGGCAAGGAGTGTTTTGTGTTGAGCCAATACATTTGAAAAGCGCCCTTATTTCCAAACCTTTTTTGAATCTTACGTGCCTACTCGCCAAATAGACGGCAAAGAGCAATGTCCACTTGATTTTTTATCTTAGTTATTATTTATAATTCTACTAGCTTGTCCCAAAACTACCCGCGTCAGTTGAATATGTCTATTCCTTCAGGAACTGTCCATTTTTCCGGGATAACAAGGACCTACGCATTATCCGCCTTAGGGCACTACGCATTATACTACTTATATCTGTACTAGATCTCACGTCAGTCGGTTGAGCCCCTGTTCCGTGAGAATAAAACAAATGAACACACCTTCGCATCCATAATATAAGTAAGAGAGAAGCTACACGAGCGTTGCGTGTGCGTTTCGTCGTCGCCGCAGCGGTGTTCTAAATACCTATAAATTAAAACAACATGCCACACGATGCGTTGAAACTTGCGTCGCTCTATGTAAATCAGAGCGTTACAACGATACAACTAAGGAAAAACACCTACTAACTGGTCTATAAAAAAACAGTTACTGGCACCTAGTTGTTGTTGAATTATCGTCTTTATTACATTATGTTAAAGTTCATGCGGCCAATGATCGGTAGGCGGCCGAATTTTCAGTTTACCCTAGTTCACTGATACCCAAACGGCATATTAACAACTCTTTAGCGTCACAGGCCAAAATAGCGTAATCCAAGTTTGTCTCCCGGGCCCCATTAAACTAGTGATACAGCTAGTGTTGCGTTACTTCTGCGTGAAATCCCGAATTATCCTTGATCGGGATTGCAGTCGCCAGAGCGATTATATACTCTTATCTATCTTCTATACAACGTGTTACAAAAAAAAACAAAAAAAAGAACGTTTAAATACAATACAGCATGTATAACCGAGATGACAGCTTACTAGGGTTGACATTATTTTAATCATTTCTTTTTTTATTTTATTTTTGTAACACATTTGTATAGAAGATAGAACTATTATTATATTACGTTAATTCAATTTCCATATGTAAGTCACGCAAAAACTTGAGAATAGCTCAACCGATAATACTGCATAAATAATTATTTCGATTTTGAACAAAAAACACCGGTAATAAAACAGAAAACAGCCTTTTTAGCCGAGTTTTTTTAGTAGATTTGTTTTTAACAGTCTTGTTCTTTAGCACACTCCCAATTGTTGATAAACTAGATCTGGCAACACTAGTTACAGCGGTCCCACAGCTGATATTATTCTCAAGGACTGAAACCGCTGTATTACTAGTCTGTGCAAGTATTTGTTTAGTGGGGAACATTAGAGAGCTCGTATGTATTCGTCCTGTTGTGCATCAATCTTTGTAGCTGCCAACGTGCGGGTGCGCACTGGCATTTAAAACGCCCGTAAAAGATACTAGTGAGTTAAAATTAGGAATGTTTTACTGAATGAATTAATGACCAGGTAGCAAACTTTTGGTACCAGTGACTTCAATTTGTATTAGAATGGTCACTTTTGATTTTTAACCATGACCGTTGCATTGCAATACCATGTTTTTTCGCGATTAAATCAAGTTTTAGATTTATAACAGTAGTGATGAAAGGTTGAAAATTCAGTCCGGACATCGCGAAACCGGTTCTCCCACCCTTTTTATTGACATTCATAGGTGCATTATATTATGCCTAAATTGAAGAATAAAGAACTTTGACTTTGACTTTGACTTTAGACTTATACAGATTTATATGGACAGTGACTAAAAAAAATCATCGAGTAACATTATTATTAAAAAAACGGTTCTGTCAAATAAAGAAAAAAATGTGACAAGCTTTTGCTGCCGATTGTATTTTTTCTTGCAATATCTTTATCTGCTTATCAAGACAAAACTATTGAGTCCTAACACAGTGGGTATACGTAAAGGATAGCGGAGATCCTGTCGCCACCTTCCGACTCCATCAGATGACCGCTTAGATACCATGATATTGCATTGTGTTTGGGTTTACATATGTGGTCCAATTTTCAGCCCTTTACGTTTACGGCCAGTGGGTCAAATTTAAGTAGCAAGATTTGACCCGTACATACATACATTAATACATACATTGCAAGTTAAGTTAAACCTTGTAATTTACTAAATGCTTTACTCCAACAAATCTTACTGAATAATAAACCGTTACAAACTTTCGCGACACTTTTGTAGTTGTTTACCTACGCTTCTTTTCGTAACGGGACTTAATTAAGAATTTGAGAACGGTAAAATTAGGACGTTATAATACCTATACAAGATGTTTGTAACACTAATAGGTTTCCGAAATTTCATCTAGATTTTCTACAATGTTATGGCACACAAAGATATTTAAGATGTCCTCTTCGCCCTAATAATTTCGGGTATAGTTCATATGAAGCAAATAACTAGACGTGAGGACCTAAACCTCCCATGGTCAGCGTACAAAGGAGTCAACAAATCTGTTAAAAGCAATCACGCGCCTCAATCGCTCAAGTGCGAGGGTCGAGGGCAGCGCATTAGTTCCTCGCTTAGGGAGGTCTGATAAGTACGAAACGGACACAGTTAGTAGCTCAGTCGTTTCGGCCTTACGATCGCATACGTTTGTGTTAGGTACTAAAAGATGTAGACGCTGTAGTGATTTAACTAAGTAAGTAATTAAACTAGAATTTGAGCTTAGATCGGGCAAGAACGACGAAATAAAAACATTTAAGTAAGGACACTGAAGTTAAAGCGGCCATAGTAATACCAAGGTACGCACCTACAACGGTTCAAAAGACGCAGCTGTGTCAGATGGATAGACAGACGGACGCACAGTCGACCCTTAGTATTAGGGTTCCGTACACAGAACCCTTAAAATGGATATGAACTGAACAAGTAAGCTGCAAGTAAGCAAAATGTTAGCTGACCACGGGAGGTTTTCTCTTAGTTGTTTAACTACATAATATAATGAATATAATATGAATGATATTAGATATAACAAACAAAACTGATAGTAAAAACAGCAAATTTTAGCGATTCACCTTAGTTGATGCGTTTAACGTCTTGTTAGGCTCGTATAAAATCAAAACTCCTACGCACAACAATCACAATCTTGTTAGAAGCGTTTTTTTTGTTGTTATGTCTTTCCCGTCTTTCCTGCGATGTATTTAGGCATTCAACGCGAGCCGCGTGTCGCTCAAAGAAAGGATATTGCTCGTCTTAACCCACTGGAGATTTATACTCGTATACCATTAAGGTTTCTTACACTACATGGTTATATACCTTGTTAGGTATAAGAATCCTTGTTAAATACTGTCTGCATAGATGTTGTTTATCGCTATTTCAAACTATTTTCTAGGATAAAAAAGTAAGTAAATAGGGGGAAGCGGGGCAGTTAGGTACGGAAAAATTTAACCGTATATTTTGGGCAGGAAAAAATATTACAATTATACCATTTCTGCTTATATCATAGTTAAACTAATTGGGATTGATATGGCATTTAAATTAATCTTGAAAAAAATATCGTAATAAAAATTAAGAAAAAGCTGTGAAAAATGGAATTTGTTTAATTGTGCCCCACGTGGGCACTTCGATACACATGTTTAATTATGTAAAAAAGTTTTAAAAATGCCAACATTCAACAAAATGTTGTTTTGTTTCTTTTAAGAAGGGTATAGGCAACCGATTGTGTTTATAAAGATTTTAAATATCTTTTATTTCTCAATATATTATACTTATAGACATTATGATCGATTTCAATTGGTTTTTTGTAAATATTTACATGATCTTTAACATGTATAAGAAAATAGGCTAAACAAACCCTAAAACACTTTTAGACACAAACAACATATTCTACTTATTCAAACATCGATAGCACCAACGTGCCCCGTACCTTTGTGTATCGAAGTGCCCCAACGGTAATTTTCGAAAAATATTTGAATATTAATAAAACCAGTGTACCTTAGGAAAGTTAAACATACAATCCTGACGACGAAATAAAATAACTTAATATTGGGAATTACGAATATTCAATAAACAGATAAACACTGCAACAATTAACTATTACATAAGGAGAATATTTTTAGTAAGCTACACTAAAACCACTTTTTTACACGTGGAATGCTAAAGAACAACAACCTAGCGATGCATTTACAGCTTGCAAGCCCGCTTATGCGTCTTAGTGATATTTTGATATTATATTAATTTACATTTAAGTTATATTATTATTTATATTATATTAGTTATATTTTGATATTTTTATTAGTTTTTAAAGAAATAGTGCTGCTGTATTATTATGCCTCGTACATCAAACTGCCCCGCTTTCCCCTAAGTAACAGGGGACAATTTCGCACAAATTGATCGAGTCCCAAACTAAGCTCTTGGCTTGTACTATAAGTACCTAAACAACGATAAACTTACTTATATAGAGAAATATATACTTAAATACATAGAAAACACCCATGACTCAGGAACAAATGTTCGTACTCACCATAGTAATATTTGCCCTTACCGGGATTTGAACCCCGGACAGCTAGCTTCATAGGCAGGGTCACTACCAACTAGGTCAGCGCGTCGTCTTAAGTAAACTTTGTTCGTCTCCAGGCTATAAACTATATTTGTATCAATTTCACGTCGTTCAATTGAGAACTGGAACGTTGAATTATGAAAAAGCGACAAACAAACACACTTTGGCATCCTTACATCTTCTTACGCGGAGAATTAGGCCTGCTACTCACCCTATTTCAACTCCGCAGGGGATAAATTTCCGAAAACTACTTCTTAGTGTACCCCTAGACCTCATAAGGATCCTACGTCCCAAATTTGTAATCTCTAGAGTTTAGGCAGTGCGTTGAAATATCAGTCACTCAGTCAGTCTCTTTCATACATACGAGTACACCTATTTAGATATTATCATAAATTGAAAGATAACATTGTTTGTTACGCTTTTACAGCCGCTGAACCAATTTAATAAATTAAAAACGTAGGTAAATATCTGTACTGTAACCCCGCAAAAGGACAAAGGATACTTTAATCTCGTAAAAAATTACAGTTCTCGAGGGACTAGGGCAACAGTGGCACACCATGGTCAAACACATCCTTACCCAGAACTGATCTTACTTAAATGTTACAGCGCTATAGTTGTGCATCAAATAATCCGCTTATAAGTAAAACAGAGGAAGTTTTGATTCTATGTTGCAGTTCCAACAAGTAGGTGCGAGCGGGCGCATAACTCTCCGCGATAAGGCTTGTTGCTGTAGCAAAATGGCGCTTGTACAACTATGAAAAGAGAGTTTTTAAGCCTCATAAAATAACAAAAGTATCTTAAGTTTGACGCCAGTCTCGCTAAGTATCTGTAAATTGGTAAATCCTAAATGAACTAAGTGTTTTTTTTTCTTATTGAATGCTAGGTCGCAGAGACCCTGCATACTATATATTTACTTCGTAATAGATACGTCACTTGCCGCTGCATTTCGTTATAATTACCTACCGGCCGGTGTGTCCCCGGGGACACAAATATCAAGTCTCTGTAAGTTGGTAAATCCTAAATGGTTTAATCGTTTCACTTGGAACCTTATTATGCTTTGACGTAGTCTATCTTGCGTATGTATCGTCATCGTAGTAGGTGTTTCTGTTAAGTCTCAAAAATAAATACTCGGGCTCATCACACGCATGTTATTTACCCATATTGGGGTTGGGAACTAGGATAAAGCGTCTTCAGATGGCAAGAGAATATCTGCTATAGTTTATTGTAATTTGGTTTATCCTGCCACAGATTCTGATAATATACCCCTTTTAATAAAGGATTTAAAACTAGTTTCAACAAGTCTCTCTATCGGTGTGGCCCGCGATGGCATATCGCTGAATATTCATACGCGCTCGTCGCAACATTGGCTCTCGGCGGGACGCAGCCATGGCCGTGGGAACCAGCAGAATGAACGTAATAAACTTTGAAAGAACTGAGGCCCTATTAAAGGCAGGTCGTTGGAATTATAACTATGATGTAGTAAAACAAACCTTTTATTTCTTTTAATTCTTCTTATCTATTTATTTCTTACACGACATATTCTTATAGACAAGTTGTTTGTGACTCAATCTACAACGGGCTTGATTCCCGGTATGGGCAAAATACAAGCGCCAATATTTGTTTCAGAGTCTTGGATGTTGGATTCAGGATTATTATACGAATGTTTTCTTTGCATATAAGTGTACATATATTTCTCTACATAAGCATTTATATTGTTGCCTAGTACCTATAGTACAAGACTAGAGCTTAGTTTGGGATTAGGTCAATTGGTGTGACATTGTCCCCTGATAATGATTTATTTATAATTAAGTATAAATATTTTATGGAGCAATTAATGAAGGAGAATGTATTCGCTGGAACTTGTTCAAACGACCTTTGTGCGATTTAAGTAACCACCGTTGGAATGATAAAAAGTCGGTTCTTTAAACACTTTGTATACATAATTAACTCCTCTTTTATTTAGTTACAGATTTGCATACTGTTGAAAATGTCAAGGTTAACCAAAAATTTATGATTGTGTGATAATAAATTAATTAATTTTACTCCCATAAAGTATCCCCCCACTCCCTAAATTAAAGTAAACGATGGTTAAAAACTAGAGCCAACAGTTTTTTTTAGCTGTATTTTCCTAGCCTACCTAAAGTATTCCCCAGATGTCAAGCGAAGTTCATTCGACTAGACACAACCCATTCCAGCCCAAACTAAAACTGAGACCCAAATTAGTCACAAGGTTGACGAAATTATCTTGAATTAAGTGGAGTTGAAACAAATAACACAATCCGCAAACAACAGGGGAGGTTAACGCGAGTTAGAGCGAGTTGTTACGAGCCGACCCGCGGGTTATCGCTGCGTTATCGCCGCGTGTGCCGCGCGACACGTTTTAACGCCGACCGGACCGTGTTGTTGGTAGCTGAAATATACCTATGTGTGTAAGGTTCACTAAAATTCGGATACATATTTATTATAAGCGCAACTAATTAACATTAATAATTCATTTATGAATTGAGTTATATGTTCAAGATGTGAAATACCGCCATTGTAGTTGAGATTGAGATTGTACCTAGTTTGTAAGTTCGTATAATATTGTTCTTGTCCACTAAATATGACAATTGTATGTGTGTCATTGAAGAATCAAATAAACATTTTATCTATCTATCTAAATTTCAATAAGTTGCGATTATCTCTAAAGCTGTTACCACTTTATTACAAACGCACAATTAACCTTTAGGTAAAGCATTTGGTGTCCGTTTGTCAAATTCATATGTCACATTGTCTGATAAGGACATATCATATCGTATCAGGCCCTAAAAGAAAAGGCTCTAGAAAGAGTCATGGGAATTTCTCCACCAACAAACGCCTAGCTCTTAAATTTAAGTAAATTACAGTACACTCTGTATAAATAACGGGTAGGTAGGCAGTTGATGTAAAGATGAATTTAAATATTATTAACATACCAGGTAGTAAGGTGGGTCGAGTCGTTAGATCACTTTAATTTATCAAGATGACATCAAAACTCTTAGTTATTATTTTATGCGAAATAATATAGACAATATTTTTTTCGAAGACCATAATATTTTTCTAAAGGCGTTTTATTTTCGCCTTAGTGCATTCCTACAGCAAGAATATAATACGCAGCAGTTGTTATTATATCTATTTTTAAAGTTATTACGTAAGTAAATAAGTAAGTTAAATATTTATTCACAATTATTAGCACACAGACAAAATATATATATATATAAGAGGTGACATGCAGAGCTAGTGTTGCGAAACGGTTCCAACTCAGCATATGCTGGCTGTGAACCCAACGCTGGTTTTCCGTCGGGTTGTTATCTCTTTTGTTCGTACATAAAGTGTTTATATACAAACATACACACAGTTTACCAATAACTATAGTTTTCTTTATGGATAAACGCATACATATATTTGTTTTTTAATGGTACACGGAAGTCTAACGTAAAAAGCATCTAAACAATTCATTTCGACAGAAAACATTACTTCTGCGGATACCGCCCATCAATTACTGTCCTAGAGTATCCCAGAAACATTGCAATATCCTGTAAGTACGTACATTGCCCGTTTTTGTTTGCAGGCTGGGTTGTTATTCTCTCAGGGACGTATAAATAAACTCATACAAATCACAAGATACGTCAAAATAAAACCATAGAAAACGGTAACTTCGCATCTTGAGACGAAAGTTAGAGTCGAGAGCAGTTTAATACGGCCCTTAGAAAACCTCGACACTTTCAGGTCATGCCCAACAATCATAACTTGACCTGCGTTCACATAGACAATACCTGTGTCATACGACCAACATCGGAGACACCCACTTGATCGAATGTATTGTTATTTCGAATTTCATTTCATCTAAACCCAAGCATGGGTTACGTAGGTTAGGTTAGGTTACCTGTGACCACCAAAAAATTATAACCCATGCACGTTTAAATGCCTGTCAATGACATGAAAATTCGGCGAAGTAAGACATTCTATGAAATCTGTGTTTGTAATTCAAGAATAAACCATTTAAAAAATCATTACACCATTTAAAAAAAATCAGCCTAAAATCTGAGTCAGACAGCCTAGAATCCACTGATCGTGAGATCGTGACTGATCTACTGACCCACAAACAACGCACAGCCTAAACACTGTGTTATGTTTGTACCCTAGGGGTGCACTTGCGGTCCCAACGGATACCAGCCTGACCAGGCTTCACAGCCAGCTGATACTGAGTTGGGACTGTTTAGCAACAGTAGTACTAGTGCCTCTCCGTGTTACTTGTGTCCATGGGCAACGGTGAGCCGGTGATCATTTCACATCAGGTCAGGTGACCCGATAACTCGTTTGCACACTCTAGCATAAAAAAGTACATGTTCTCCCTTTTTATCACCCGACTTCCGAAGAGGTTAATGTGTTTATGAGTCTATATTTTTACGTTTGTTTCTTTGTGGCGCTTTAGAAACTAAACGCATGGATCAATTTTGATTATTCTTATGGCGATCGATTTGTTTTAATCTTGTGAGTGTGACTAAAGATATGTTAGTAATTAAACTTCAATATGGTGGCAGCTAGACGCCATATTGTAAGAGAAAAAAAAATGTCGACGGTCTATGACAAAGTGGTATCATTCAATAGGTATTTAAAAATCATCTTTATGTTTCTTCAATCATTTTTAACTTTAAACGATCATTTAGAATTGAACGAATTGAAGTCGGTCAGAGTCAACAGTCGGGTTTTTAAAGGTTCCTTTTTGTTGTTATTTTTGTCTGTGTGTTTGCACTAAAAAGGATTTTTGAAAATTAACTCCAACGGGAAGAAATAGGAAGAGTAACGGGAAACTTATTTGACACGTACAAAGTCCTGGGCATCCTCTAGTTCAATACATGAAGGAACGGTTTGAATAGAAACGGGGACAAGAGAATAACACCCCAACGCTGAGTGCCGTTTGATGAGCGCCGGAGTGTTTGTGTTTGCTTAGGTCTCCAGCTGCCACTGATCGATCGGGTCCGGCGCCGGACAACTTTCAACAAGATTTGGGACGAGCCTTGCTTGAAACTCTTTGTAACTCTGTTATTAGGCTTTAATTAACCTTTTTGCCATTGAGCAATATACGGGCACGGGTACACTGCAAATAGAAGAAACTGTTGTACTTACAAGAGTTTCGCTATCAAACTGGGCCTCTATTTCATGCAGTAAAACTGTTATGGTATTGTTTGTAACCCTGCCGCCATTACTTTAAAGTAAATAAGAGCTATCAACACGTCAATAATACAAATATGATAGGTCAAAGACGATATGATTTTTTCATATCACCTACTCGGAAAGGGGACTTTTCTTCCCTGCTAGGAGGGATCAAAGTGGCACTTTTCTGTTCAAGGACATTTTGTTGCCAAATTTGATAATTGTTGTTAAGTGCGATAATTTCCTGTTGTTAAATTTGATAATTTCAGCATTTCTACAATGTGTGAATAATTAAATTTGTTTCATCACTAAGATCTTTTATTTTCCTCATAGGTAATGTGAAAAGCAGTATGTGTCACACGGTAGCAAAATTATTTCCACCTTGGGCGTTAACACTTGAATCCCTCACTACGCTCAGGATTATATTTTAGAATCCCTCGCTACGCTCGGGATTCAATTGTAGAATCCTTCGCTTCCTTCAGGATTCAATGTACGCCCTCGCCTTAAATATGTCGTTTTGCTCCCTTGTGACACAATCTACTATTACGGCCTAGAATCGTGGACATGATATTTAACCATGAAACCATGGAGTAACTTATATAAAATAACCAAAAATGTGCCATAGTTACATAGATGAGCATATAAAATATGATAAATAGTGTTATTTAAATGTTAAAGTATGTTTTGAACTTTTGATACTGTAGAATAATTAAATACTGCACTGAAAACTTATAAATGTATTGTTTCTTACAGAATAAATAAAAATATTTGTGCCTATTGAAGTTGAGTTAAAGTTCAAAATGGACAGATAAACAATCCGCTAGAAGTTGAAACGTCGGTATTTCTAAATATAAATACCATTTTCACTATGCGTCTTTCTAATATTATAATAGAGGCAACTATGACGTCAGATGACGTCAGCATGTCTACGAGTAGCTACCATGGACGTAATCTGTACCATAAGTCTGGGATGTTATAGTTGTAAAGATAAAACCTGACCTTATTCATAGATGTACAATTAACCTATTTTAGCTAGAGTATGCTGCGTCACTGTCTGTCAAATTCAAATGTCACAAAAGATAAGTACAAAGTTGTTTTGTGAGGCCATTTGAAACGTTAAAAGATGGCGGATGTGTAATTTGTTTTAGTTTTTATTTTTGTGTATTTAGGTGTTCAAAGTTCTTTAATGTTAGTGATTTGTCCTTTTAATGCCTTTGTGTTGCACAGTGATAGAAGACTTGGACTTATTTCGTGTATCCTGGCATCTTACTTCTCGTTTCAAGTGGACTCGCAGTGGTACAGAGGTTAAAACTATCTTGGCCTCTGTCCTACATATCACCGTACAACGTTGCCACCAATCTTCCTAGAGAAGATTGGATTGTGTTTTTGACTATATTGATTTATACTTGACACTGGCGAAATCACTTCATAGTGGAAACGCCATATTCCCGCGGTAATAGCTGCCCAAGTCGCCGCGGGGCCAAGAAAAAAAAAAAAAAAAGAGGTTAAGCTTGATCACTTCAACAAAATATTCAATAAAACAACCACATAACATTACACATCTTCTTTTTGTTTTTAACTCGGCCACCATTAATGTTAATTTATTAAGAGAATAACGTTGGCAATAGGTACGGTATTAATATAATATAGAAAAAGGTAGTAAAGTATAAACAAGACAATGCTTTTCAAATTCGTGTGTGACCGAGGTATAATCATTTTATTTTTAAGACTTAAATTTCCCAGACTACGGTATAGCTACAAAAAACTCGTCGGTGCAAAAATATCAGTTATGACGCAACCGAGCGCATTCATACAAAGTTTCACTCCCACTTTTTTGGGGTGGCGACGAGGTTTTAAAATATTTACTTGTTTGTAAAGGCCTTTTCACGCTTGTAGTTAGTTTGTAGGTCATTAGACAAAAGGTATTTTCTAAAGGATGGATATATATCATGCTTATCAGCGGTTACTTTCAATAGCATTTTTTTATTAGTATCATTTACTGAGAGTAAATAAACTGTCTGCTAGGTTGGGCTTTGACTAGTGGACGAAATGATGTCGTTTGCAACCGTGTTACGTTTTTTTTAAGTCTAGCTATTGCTGTGACGTAGAGAAGACCATGTGGAGTTGTAGCTCTTTAGCCATTAGCAAAAATAAGTAAAAAAAAAAAAGTTGTCAAAAATAAAGTAAACTAAACACGAGTCTATTTTTTTACATATTGTATTTATTTTAATGACCCAGCAGACAGTTGTCCCTGGACTATCCATATTTTTTTAAATTTTGATTTGCAATTATTCTCTTACCTTCCCTTAATCTTCTTGTTTTTTTAATACGCGTCCAAATAGATATTTTCGTTTGTGAGCGACTATGCCAAAGACAGAGACAAATTCATAGATACATAGATACACGAACACACACATACACAGGTCCGCTCGTTAAAGTTATGAGACCCTTCTTTTATGGTTGGAGGTTAAAACAAGTCATTCATAAATATACTTACAAAAACCAAATTACTTGACCCTTACACGTTTTTTGCAAGGACATTATAGTTACAAAACCGCTCAAGCAATTTAGAATACAGTCCTATAGAAAGCTTAAGTCGAAACAGTTTGTACTTTCTACTTCCGTCGCATCTGGCTCACGAAACTGTGACCGTCAAGTTTAGTTTCCGATCATCTCTACAGTAGCGCCTTGTTATTGCTTATAATATAGCTTCTTCCTCTGCGAATCGGTCCGCGTAAAGCTCTTATATCGCTAGTATTGCTACAATAGTGATTTCACCTCAGAAGGGTTATTATGACAAAGCTATGCAGTTCAGGTTACGGTGAGAGAAAAAGACAGAGATGGTTCTGCCCATACGCTCGCCGTAAAATGAACTGTATAGATATGCCATAATAATCCCCCAGTCCCTCATAAAGGCAGGTTTAGGACAGTGGGCAAAATTCGATTTATATGCGAGTGGATGACTGAACAAAATTCATTTTTTTTTAAATTGAAAGCATTTTTGTGTCTATAAATGGGTGATTGGCTAAGTAAAGATACATGTTGATTAAGTTTTACCATGTTGTATTCATTTTGAGATGGAAATACCTTTAGGTATTATGTTCTCGCTGCGGAGGTGAAAAGTTGTATATGCAACACAAGACCAAAGTTATTTGCATCTCGTGTCTTTAAATCCCTCGCTGCGCTCTGGATTCTTACCTAGAATCACTCGTTACGCGCTCGTGATTAAATAATATAATCCTCCGCTTACTCGGAACAAAATCAACATTCGCAGCAAAAACCGACTTTGCTCTCTTGTTGCACAAATAACTATAAATCTACCGCAAACCTCACCACTGAAATTGATATTACGCGGTTGCGTAAATGCACCTAAAATTAAACGGTGTGGTGTAAAATCGTTGATTTAAAACACTAGATTATGTAACTACATTATTTTCTTTTGTTTCAGATAATCATAGACAAGAATCCTGCGGACTAACATAGCATTAATAGAAATGTAAGTTTATCTTCGGCCCTTTAGGAGTTTTTTATCTATCGCCGCTCGGGTGACATAGCGCTATAGGATTACATCGCTCGAAATTGAATACTGACAAATCCAAACGCGGCGGCAGCGCTGCCCCTGCTAAACCGGCTTAGTGCGTCCTGTTGAGTTTGCTGGTAGTGACTCACGACGCGTACGGTCGAGGCACGCACACATGCAAGCCGCGCGATACACCTTTGTTTGGAGATGAACTACTGTTAATACCGTGATACCTACTACGTACTACTCGTACATTTAGAAACTTCACAACGTCAATCATTTTTTTACAATGGCTTCTACTCTCGTTATGTCAGGAAAGGGAAATAAAAACAGATAAATTGTTTAAAGGGTGATAAAACTGATAAATCTTAGGTAAGCTATGATAATTACAATGAGAAAGAAAAAAAACCTACGAACGTTGTCAACACAAAGATACTGCAAGAAGCTAATGGACCGAGTCTTAACGAAACATTAGGTTGGGAATAGACATTCTAGCAGCGGCCCGGTACACTCATCCATCAATTAGTTAGTGCCACGTCACGCACTGTACCTATAGTTGTTTGTTATAGGTATGTTGGCATTATGAGGTCAGTGAGCAAATAATGTTTATCAAAACTTAGAGGACGCTGAACTTTAATCCATATAAAGATTATTAATAAACACCTACAAATGCCGTTACGTTGTGAAGTGTACACCCGGTAGCCACGATGCAAACGCTATGACATTTTGTAAGTATCACAGTTTTTGAATATTTTGTCATGAAATGGAAGGAAAAACTTCAAACATCAGGGCCTCTATTCCCAACGGTAAAAAACATATCGTCTTTATTTATTTATTTATTTAAATTAGGTATATGTAGAACCAATTATTATATTTTATAATGTAAAACCTACAGAATATCTTATAATACCAATATAAAGATTTTCTTGGACGTAGATGTGCAATAATGCGAGTTGGTTTACGTTCCGTATGTCGCGTTTATGATCAACAATGACCTCATCATCAGAATCCCACTATCCATGCACCTTAATTCATCACATACATACATACGTACATATTTTTTTTGTGGCATGTATGTAGATTAATTAAATAAATAAACGAAATAGCATCAAAAATCGCCGGCACGAACTACACTCAGGAGCAAAAATACCGGGTCAGAGTGCGTTTTTCATAGAAACGAGACTATTTCGAAGCCTTGGTTCCTCGCCAGGGGTTGTTTTGAGTGAGTTTTAATGGTGGATTCTGCGAGGTTCAATAGAGGAGGTCCAAAGTTCTTAAGATACCTAACTGATCGCACAACCAGTTAGCACCACAGCGGGAGAGTTTGGGTCAGCACTTGGATTTCCTTAGATCTTATTGCCATTTTAGATGTTTTTCTGAACATGCACAATGCCGGCGTTAGCCGCAGATTTATTCAATTGGGTATCCTAGGCACTCTGGAAGTCCTGTATCGATGCTCGAGGTATTCATCATCAGATTTCACTAAAAGCATTCCCTGGCGAGGAACCAAGGCTTCGAAATACTTTAGTATGAAAAACGCACTCTGACCCGTTATTTTTGCTCCTGAGTGTAGATGCGCTTAAATATATGCAACCAAGGAAGTAATAAACAATAAAACAGGGGGACAATGTCACACAAATTGACCGAGACCCAAACTAAGCTCTAGCCTTACCAAATAGTGATTCAAATCCTAATATTAACATCGCAGCGGTTAGGTAAAGTCACGACGGCACGCAATCTCATTACTTCTAGTGACATACAAGTCCTAATTATGTGCTCTATTCTCGGCAACACGGTTAGGCGTCGCGCAGATACTAAATTTAATCAGTGGCTGCGTGCAGCGAGCGTATGATCACCTCGCCTCGCGATTTTGCAACACTCGCTTCTCCTTAACGCCGGCTTCCACTGAAAGCTTTTTTTTTCTAAAACATCAGGTAATTGGATCGTATTTGTAATTAATCATTCTAAATACTCAACATGGACACTTTTACGATTTAGTCCCGTGTGGTTGCCGGCTTAGAATAGTGCCACTCCATGCCTTCCCGTGGGTGCCCCGTAAGACGCGACTAAGGAGATAAAGGCTTGTAGTACTGTTAGGAGATGGGCTTGAGCCCTGTCACTAATACACTAGTAAACATCTTAGCCTAATAGTTAGTGCAAAATAACACTACACCTTTTCATCTAAGTATTCAGTTATTAAATGATAGCATTTTCTGTCATAAAATGTTGTGTTTACAGAGTTAATTTCATTTTAGTTTTTGTAATGTATATATTTGGCAAAAAACTGGTGTAGTATTTTTTTAAATATAGGTATCATCTCCGCATGACAAGAAATAGAATTCGTTGCGTTTTCCCCAAGCCTCAATGCTTATGCTCAGGACCGAGATTCTAGGCGGTACAAACCATATCGTCTTTGATCTATTATCGTTTTGATAGCTCTTACTTGCTTGAGAGTAAAGTCGGGCGAGTTAAAACAATACCATAACAAGTCAAAGTCGATATAAGGTGTATTTGTTGAAATTCTGGCACGGAACCCTACGTACATCAAAGTACATCCTCAAGTTACATGCCGAGCTTCAGAATATAATATTTAGTCATTACCTCCCTTGTAGTAGGAGCAAGGCTTTATGTTGCCAGCGCACAACCTGCGAACTAATTTGACAACACAGTGCATTAGTGTTACTGACACGCGGAAGACTCGATATTAGACGGGAGGGAACTTCCTTTTAGACAGGTATATTATTAAATAGCATTTTAACTATATCATACGTTTTATGATAAACAAAGTTTGAAGGGTTGTTGTTATTCTTCCTTTTTTTTAAAATAAACGGTTGATTTTACATAACGCGTAACAAACAAATTGAATAAGGTATCACCGGCGCGGCGTAAGGTGTTTCTGTGTCACTAAATTGACTGTTCTTCAAAAAGCGGCTAAATAAACTTTCCCACTCTCTCTATCTCTTTTTTTACCCCTTCCCCACTTGACTGTCTCTCTCTCTCTCTCTCTTTTTCTATCTTCTTTTCTCTCCCTCCTCCCGCTGTCTCTCTTCTTTTCCCCTCTGTCTATTCCTTCCTTTTTCTCGCTCTTTCTCTCTCTCTCAAGAATAAATCATAAAATGCGGGTATAGGCAGATAATCCTAAACGTTTACTAAGTATGTGTATTAGCGTGAAAAGTCGTAGGGCATAGTCGTCAGAGTCGTGAGTCAAAAGGTAAGCAGGTAAAGTAGGTATTTCAACATTAATAATAACCATTCAACCATAATAGCAAAAATCGGACGGACAAATTACCCAGGAATTTTAATCATTTGATAAAAATCAGTTAAACTGGGGCAATTGTCTGTGATATGTGGAGCGCATCCCGGCAGGGCAGTGGGGGGTATGGGAGGCCTAAGGGGGAGTAATAAATGGGGAGTGATAATTGAAGTGAAGACGGCACGGGTTTTATGAGCTGCATTAGTGTCGGTGTCAGGAGAATTCTTAAATTGGTTTTGTAATAACGGACGTTATTAAAGTGTCTTATTTTAAATTAATACTAGCTCTTGCCAAAGGAGAGTGACGGTGAGCTAATTGTCTTAGGGCCGTATTAATAAAGTCATCTTGACTGTGAGGCCCGTCACAAGATACGTCAAAGTAAACGCCAAACCATAGAACGATGTCATTGTTGACGCATCTCGAGACGAGCGTTAGAGTTGAGATCAGTTTATTAATACGGCCCTTTCAATGTCAACTTTTAATCGCAGCGTTTTGAGTTTGAGCTTTAGCGGTGGCTGTGAATAAACAAGTTAAACGAAAATTACACAATAATGTTATGTGAATGCCAACTATATTTTTTACACATTATAATTCTCAAAACCACACAATCTTAAGACTGAGGGATAAAAGCACAAAGTAGTGACATTCTCCTTTTTTTTTAGGAAGAGCGCCTTCTGTTCTTTTTTAAAATAATTATTTTATGTGGTCTTGCGACTCTAAGGGCCGTATAAATAAACTTATCTTGACTATGAAGCCTGGCACAAGATAAGTCAAAGTAAACGCCAAACCATAGAACACTGTCATTTTTGACGCATCTCGAGACGAGCATTAGAGTTGAGATCAGTTTATTAATACGGGCCTAAGACGAATCTACCGACACCAGTACAGTAAAATAACTGGGGCCCTAGCCAATATGCATTACGTTAACTAGCGTTTCTACCCATTTCGTTTTTAAATCAATCGCGTCACTGGTAGATGACGTGATACGTAGAGTCAAGTGATCTACCAGTGACGCGATTGGTTTAAAAACGAAAGGAATAGAGACGCTAGTGAGCGTAATGCACCTTGGCGTGCGTAATGCCTCAGTAACGATCCAGATGGACACTTCGCCTTTTCTAAAGCTTCCATAACTTCACCAGAATTGTATAATTTAACCGAAAACTACCTTATCTCTTGAAAAATAAGTTGAAAGGTGTTTCGGGTGGCTTTTAATATTCATCCTTCGTGCGTCTGCCGTCGAATCCCACATTCAGGGTTATTTTTAAGGCATCGTAAAGTTCAAATTTACATACGTCAATATTAGTACTATGCGTAGAATACCTTCGCTAAATGAGGTTCAATGACCCTGAGAGTCTTATGCCTCTATTTTATAAAGAGTATGTTTGATACTTGCACGTACGCTGTTAGGCGAGATTTGAAACGACTGATCAGTACCCTTACCATGAGTTACAATTACCGTACTAGCGAGTTGAAAGTACTGTCCTTCACTGTATAGTTATAGAGTGCGAGGTATTGTATTGTATTGTAATTCATGGTAAGGGTACAGGGGTTCTATTGTACTCGGTAAAAGCTAATTGCTTTTGATATGTTATCGAGTCAACGTTATGATAGCTCTTATTTACTTGACACAGTGGCGGCCAAGTTGAAAACAATATGATAAAGTTTCAAAACTAATTAGGTTTTGCCAAGATCTGATGCATCAGGAATTCAGGATGCGTCTGATCGATGTTAACGTTTCTATTTTCTATAGACTCAATGTTTGACGAGTGGTGGACCCGATCAGCACCCTTACCATGAGTTGCAATTACCGTACTCGCTAGCGAGGCGCGTGCTCACACCCTCTAACGAATAACTATTCAGTGAAGGACAGAGCATTCGACTCGCTAGCGAGTACAGTCATTGTAACTCAATGTAAGGGTACTGTTATCAAAGGGCGTCGCAAAGATGCAAACGCTAATACATTCTATCGATTGTCGAAACTTAGCGGTATGCATTTCGACTTGGCCCCAAGAGCTGGATCGCTGTGCTGAGTAGTGACAGACAAGAAGAAGAAGAGACATGCCCGTTCCGCTATGCGTACTTCTGCACAGCTTTTCTGTAGTTTATGCCAAAAGCCGTGACGTTATCGGTTTATTAATGGGTCCAATTCGGAATACCGTTATTGTGCCTCGAAAATGAATGCCAACAATATTAGAGGCCTTAGAGGCAATATTTGAGGCGTATGGAGCCAGTTTTTAGTTATTTTGAGATATTGTTTTTTGATAAATGAAGAGTGATCAGCTCAAATGAGCACGTGTGATGCTCATCAAAAGCGGGAGTTTATCAAAAATAGGCAGTCTGCTAATTAAAAAATGATATTTTAGTTCCCAGCACGCCAAATTTTTCTTCTATGTAGCATATTCCTCAGGTTAACCGTAATAGAGCCTCGCTAGGGACATGGGATCAAGACTCGAGACGTGAGACTTTGAGACGTCAGAAGTGGGGGTGAGATGGGATACGTGGAGGGGGGTAACACGTGGACGCTAATACTATGCTAATGCCCTACGCGCTGGCTCGTTGTGGGAAGGCAATGAGAATTTATTTGTGGGATGATATGGAAGAGAATCTATCGAAAGAAGATGAATTTGTTCAAGTCAATATGTAAAACAGGCTTTCATGTTATTTTGACAAGCATAATGTACAGTCACATCACAAAAGAACGAAACGATCATATTTTATAGAAATAGACATGGCAACCAAGTCAAAAAAAAACCTACCGGAGCAACTCGTGCCTACTGTGTCGAGAGAAAAGGACAGAGCTATGTAATTACTAGGTATAGCTCTGACCTTTACGTTCGCCGTCAAATGAACTGTATAGCCATGTTATGGTTTTTAATTAGTTTCTCGAAAATATCACGAATTGTATATGCTACGGAGACACTTGGGTATGTCTGTATAGTCAAACTCATATTTATATGCCATGCCGCTATATGAAACTAAAAATATAAATGGTATTTGACGCGATTGCTGTGTAGATATTAATGCTTTCATTGTACATTAGTTACAAAACCAAGTTAAAGAGTAAAACAAAATATTTTTCAATAGCCGGAATCCACAATCCTCCACAACAATATTATAAACAGATCGATCAGCGGAGCAATGTTCTTTCGCAGCACGATCACACTTTGTTTGCGTCGTCTGTCGTACGAAAACCTTCCAATAAAGAGAAATGCTCTTTATCTTCTCAAGCCGCTACACACGGAACGATGTATCGCATGACGTATGATGATTCCTTACGTAAATATGTAACACGGAGGGTGGGATGGCCGTTAGTGCAACAGGAAAATGGTTTTAAGAAACTATATCACACGTATTCGATAGTTCAACCAACCGCATTTATAGAATGAAAAAATAATATGAATAAAATGCAATTTATTATAATTTAGTCTTTGATTCCTAATTCAAGGTGTACCATGTTTTTCTCTTGACATTTAGTAAAAAAAATAAACAGGAAATATATTTACCCGTGTAACCTATGTTCAATATCATTTTGTTTAAGAAATTAACATTTCAAAGATATATAGGGTTTAAATAAAAATGAAAAAAGTGTCCATTCTTTTGCGAGCTGTCAAGTGGATGAGCTATATTTGTCTTAAGGTGATTTAACAATACATGAGTCTCCTGTCATTTCCTTAAGCTACTTAGCCACAAGCAGCTTTTATCAAAGGAGATTTAAATAAACCCGAGCGAGATGGCTGCGTTAATGTATTCCCTCTGATGCGTACATCAAATATCATTCTCCAAAATCAAATGTTTGATGTACATTACCTACGGGTATGTCCCATTTGTTCCATGGAATTTTAAGTTTTGTATTAAGCTATGATGTAATGTTTAATACAAAATTCGTAGTTCCAGTTCCATGGAACTAATGGAAAATGCCATTTATACATCAAGCATTTGATTTTGAGCAATTTAATAATTAAAGTACGATTGTATCGGCCTGTACTATCGACTACAAAGAGATGTATCCACTTTTTCACCTAATTGTAATGTCCAAAAGTGGATACGTCTCTTTGTATTTGACTGTACAAACGGTCTGGGCTTTTTTCTACTTTGGGTACATCTACCCTCGATATAGCAACTATACTATATATACTAGCTTAATGTCAAGTATATAAGAGCTACCGTAATTACAATGATATTATTACGAAATAGAAACGAGGTATGCTTAAGCGAAGTGGAATAGTTACCCTGCTAAAGATATTGTTCAATATTCATTTCCAATACTCGAACCGTGAATAGGGTTAGTTACTTGAAGGCGGTGATGGTCTTTAACATCTCAGTTATATAATTATACGTCTTCAAAAAAACAAAATACAGCAACGTGTGTAAGCTTAACGAAATACTTTTATGCTAAGAGGCGTTAGGCGTTCACGCCAAAATAGTATTAACCTCTTTCTTATATTTCTCATCTGTTTTCGTGCGTCAAAACTAACGCCGGTAATACTGCAATATCGCGTAACTTACAAATTCAACGAGTTGCAAAATGTATCTTACTGATTTACGTGTTAAGGTTAATTTTGCATCTTATTTAATTTGTTAGTTACGTAATACTGCTGATTCACCGACAATAACCATCTGTTTTCTCGTGCTCCTAAATAAAGCTACAAAAAAAGTAAAACCATACATTAGGCACTGGTCCCACCGCGAGCGAGTAAGCGATGAACTATCGGCGATTTTCTCGCCCAAGAAACGAACAAAAGATAAACGCTCCCGTGTAAATAAAAGAGAGAGATATACATTTATAGTTCATCGCTGAGCTGTCAGCTTCACACAGCTCAATAACTTTGTAATCTTCATAAATAGCTCTGACTTATTGCTAATTAAAAACACTTCCTAAAACAAATTAGAATATAAACTTTAAAAAATAGTATAATAGTACGTTTTTACGTCAGCAGCTTATAATCTCATGCGTTAATTCAATACGTTTTCGAAGCGACTGTCACTTCAAAACGCGTTATTCGAAACGGTCTGGCAGAATCATCGCCAGCGATTAGCCTATATATATATAATAGATAACCTAATAGCTCAAATCATCGGAACCTTAATTACTAACCCATATCCCATAGGCGATTAAAATGTCACATCACACAAGTTAGACTTTAGTCAAAGGTATTAGAGTTGGAAATGAAATGGTTTGATTCTGAAAGCGAGCAGTGCAGTGAATCAATTTGTAGTCGTTATCACGGCCATCCGGGAACAAGCGTGTCCATGTATGTTAAAGGGTGCATAGGGAATTTAGTATGAAACAATTTTTACCGTATTTTGTTGACAGTAAGGTTGGGAATGTCGATAGTGGTATGTGACATATGATTATTTTTATGAAAGGTTGTATGGCGTTCAAATGGTTCAAATGGACATATACCTATGTGTATTGGAAAAGCGTGTAACAGGATAAAAAGAAAATTAAAAAATGGCTTCGCGCTCCGTTCGAATAGAACAACTGAACGACGAGACTCATGACGAGAAGACAACTAACAGTAACAGTTTACACCAATAGAAA
The DNA here is from genome assembly GCA_923062465.1 of Acleris sparsana. Lineage (NCBI taxonomy): Eukaryota > Metazoa > Arthropoda > Insecta > Lepidoptera > Tortricidae > Acleris > Acleris sparsana. Next base: position 15,181,699 of record OV281293.1, read on the forward strand.
TGTATAGGTTAAAAACTTAAGTAAAAGTCATTGCATGTAGATGTAACACATCATTCTGTATACAGAATGACGGTCTATAACTATCGACCGATCGACATTCTATATTTGAAATTTGACGTTAATTTCTTTTTAGTTTTCTACACAACTACATGCAATGCAAGAGGTTATTTACTTTTTTTCACCTACAGGTATAATCTCACGGTGTAGAAACAAAAAATAACAAAACTGTAAGTTATATTATTTTCTGGAAAATAATTACCTTTCTACAGGGTGAAATCTGAGTCGTGAATCGTGACATTTTTTCCTAAATCCTTACTGGACTAATAATCACTTATACCATTTGGTAACTCAAATAAATCATTCTTCTTTTTTTTTCTCGAAGTTCAATTTTTATGCTAATTTATTTAAAATTCTTGGACACCCTACATTACGACAGATAGTCACAAAGTTCGAAGAGAACATATTCAAACTCTTTGCAATTTACTGGCTGGATAGTGTTTTGGCATTCATCGTCAATAACGTCAACATTGTAAACATTTCTCAAAAGAAAATTAAAGCGAGTAGGGTGACCACAGGTGATGATAACTGGGTATCAACTTGCTCTTTTTAAAGAAAATTAATGAAGGAGCTTGTTAACTGTGATACCTACTAGTGCCTCGTATTAGTCATCAGCAGCACTACCGGAAAACATGATTACGATTCACGACTTAAATTTCACCCTGTATATGATTATTAATATAAAAATTCAAAATGACTGTTACGATATGATACGACTATGTTACCGACTTCAATCATTCGGCTTCAAAATGCCTGCCTAAAGTCTCCGATGCTACTCATTGAATAAGGCAACAAGAAAAAAGGCGATATCACAAAAGCTAACGATACATATGTCGTCTTCAGGATAAGTAACGCATTCATCTTGAGATTCCTTCAGAGCCGATCCACTAATCGCCACGAACTCATTTAGTATGCCAAAAAGGACCAAGTTGATACGTCTTTATCGACAAGCTCTTTATCGACTATATTATAAAAATGAACTTAAGTTAGATAATATGTAATTACACGTGAAAGTAAGTGTAGTCATACAAAATTCATGTCTGACGCGTTTCGAAACGGGTTCTCATTTTCATCAACATCATAATAAACCGAAGGAAGTCCATTGCTAGATAAAAACCTTTCCCAAAGATCTCCACAACGGTTGGGTTTTTCTTTCCACTTAAGATCACTGATTTATTTCACCCTTACTATACAGACAATCGGGGGTTTTGGAAGCAAGTGCTCGAATGTAGAAAATGAATCACAATCAAAGTAGTCACTACACGGGAATGTCAAGCCACTTGGTATCCTTCATAATTTAGCCGAGAAATACCTATACATACTGGATATACGAATAAATACGACAAAACCCGATTGCATTACACGATCAAAATTCAAAAAGTGGCTTCCGCTTCAGTTTATTTTAAAATAATCTTTTGAAGTGGTTGACTCTCAAAAATCGACCCACAGACCACACCATTCGATATCTGACTCCTATATATCATTAGTTGCTGGCGCTTGGCTACAGCAGGTGTGACACTCCATATATCCCTCCTCATATCGCATTAGGGCCACGCGGCGTCACGTCGCGCGGCAAACGACGCTGTCGTCCGCACACGGCGCGCGACTAACACCTACTTATTACGACGCTAAGGGCGTATTCAGACAGTCTGCGGATTGTAATGGAGCTTGAGGTTGTATAGCTGTTCAAATTTTAATATAGCTGGTAAATCAGCAAATAAGGAGTGGTGGTTGTTTTGTATGTCGTTCACAAGTCACAAAGACTTGTGAACGACAAATAAAGGCATACGCCATCTGGTAGTTAGTGTCCGTTGCACGCCATTTACGAGTGTATTTGCAATTCCAAGATTTATCAATAGAAATGGTAAAGTTAATGGTGAAACTGCGTCAAATTCATCAAATTTCAATCTAAGCACAACGATCGACATACAAATTTGGCACTTGACTTAGTTTTATCAACTCAGAGAATCCTTTGCCCCCTCTACGAAGTTAGAGGTTCCGGGTTCCATCCCTAAAAAAGTAAATATTTGTTTCAGAGTCTCGGATGTATTTCATGTATGTTGTAAATTATCCACAGCACAAGTCTTGAACTTAGTTTGGGATTAGTTCAATTTGTGTGATTATACAAAGTTGTAAATCCTTTTGCTAGTCAGGAAACCGTTTTTTTTTTGGATTCGAGTTAGTAACAAAGAAATAAAATACACTGTATTTTTTTAATGTGGAGAAAAAGGGTGTGTTGCCTTAATGCAACACTGAGTTATGAAGTCAAAAAGTAAGGTATAAAATTAGGCTCATCATCATCATTGCGGTGTTATGTTGCTTACAGTCTACACTATGATACAGGATTATTTATTTTCCTACTCCTGTACTTTTATCTGTCATTTATATAGTCACGAACACTATTATAATAATATAGATAATATGTCCGCAGAACATTCCGTAGAAAAGTCTATCTAGTCTATTCCCCTTAACAGCACTTGTGCTTTTTTGAGCCAAAACGATATGCCTAGCTGCCAAAGCTTACACCTAGGTTAATTTGACCAATCAAAATACTTCACCAAATTAAACCACCAATCACAATACACATTGACTGTCAATCGGAACGTTAGGTTCTTTTTGGTATGTAAACTCTTTTACTAATTTAACTCTTTAAAAAAAACATTCTATTTGGTATCAACCAACCAGAACGCAGCTATATTAAAATCGACCAATCAGGTAAAATAATTCATTTCTCAAATCATTAAGTGCACATCAATTTAAAAACAAAGTTAACCATAGACACATATTTTGTTGTTTTCGATTTTTTCTCGCTCGTTTGTTGTTCTGTGCTTCGTTCGTTCGTATTCTAACCTAGGTATATTAATAAAATTTTGTTAATTTAATTTTGCATTTTATTTGAAACCTAGTCGTAGAAAAAGTATTGTATGCAACGGTGTATAACTAAGTCAAAAAAAACTCGTGGCGTCTTGCTTTACGATGTTCGCCTGTCTTTTTTGACCTCTCTTATACAACTGTTGCATAAACTACTATTATCAAATTAAATAAACCTACTTTACGTTTGCCTCAAATACATCGAATTTCGGTTTCCTCGGGTATCGTGTTGCCTAAGTCACGTTTCTACAAATTCGGTTCAAACCGATCCTCAGTAACCGAGTAACCGAACCACCCAAATTCTGAAGTGTATATTGCCGGTAACTTTGTCAACCGAAGCGCGCCTCCACTGCACTCGACCAAACTCGATTCAATGACGACCAATCCAATAATCGAGTTAAAGTTGCCTTGCACTATTCCAGTACATTGCAGCTTGTGATGAGGGTATCGTCATTAATTATTTGAAGTAAGTAAAAAGTTTGACAAAAAGCAGGCGAACCCACTCCCCTTTCGCCAAAGTGTGACTACGTCAATGGGCCGTGTGGGAAATGATTGCCAGAAGCTTTGTCAGATAAGCGACGTTAGTCTAGTTGGAAGTGACTCTGCCTACGAATCTAGCGGTCCGAGGTTCAAATCCCGGAAAGGGCAGATATTTGTGTGATGAGCGCGAATAATTGTTCCTGAGTCATGGATGTTTTCTATGTGTTTAAGTATATATGTCTCTATATAAGTATTCATATCGTTGTCTAGTACTAGTAGCTTTGTTTGGAGCGAGATCCATTTATTCGACACTGTCCCCTGATATTTATCTTTATTTTCTCAAACATGCTCGTATGCGATAATGTCACGAAATGAAGACATGAAGTTTCTTGTTTCTGGCTCCCTACAATACGTTATGGCCTAGGCCAAGAAGTAATGTATGAAAACCCTAAAAAAAAAGATTTTTGGCCGATGCTCTAACTTTTTTTTCATCACACTTGCACGTAAACAGTATCTAAACATACAGGTTAACTGGGCCGTAAGCCCCATATAAAACCCTCGACCTTTTTTTTTTCATGAAAATCTACATACAGGTTAACTGGGCCGTAAGCCCCATATAAAACCCTCGACCTTTTTTTTTTCATGAAAACCAAGGTCGGTAAGTAACTTTTTTTTAATTTATAGCGCAGCACACCGTTCATGCAAGTTCAAGCAAGGAGTTTACACGAAATTGAAAAATTGTTTTAAAATGTTATCTAAACAGTAATTTCATTGCAATCTGGCTACATGTTATAAATTTTAATAAATAAGTTTTTTCTGCCCTATAATTTCATTTATTTACTCGCAAATGTGATGAAAAACATTGTATGTTTCACGGGCGGTACGGGAATTAAGAACCTCGACTCAGAAAGCCCTCAGTCTTCGACTTCGGGCTTCTACTAGAGCCTCGGTCGTAATTCCTTACTTACCGCCCTTAATACACAATGTACTAAAATGACAAAGGAAAAAATCCATACTGCCAAGTTGCCAACCACCACTACTTTGTAACCATATTTCGCGACAAAAAAATAAAAATAAACTATGGTACTATATTTTTGTGCAGTTCTAAGATTCCCATCGTAAGTAGTAAGATTACACAGTCTTGAGATTGCCATCGTAAGATACTCAATACTCAATATAATTATTGCATTCCTGTAGCGAGCACAATAGCATTGTGAAGATCGCAGTCTTAAAATTGCCATCGTAAGATTGCACAGTCTTAAGATTGCTATGGTAGGATTCCATTGCAGCCTTGAGATTGCCATCATTAGATTTTAGTCTTGAGATTGCCATCCTAAGATTGCAGCTTTGAGATTGCCATCGTAGGATTCCATTGCAGTCTTGAGATTGCCATCTTTTGACTGTAGCCTTGAGATTGCTATCTTGAGATTGCCATCGTAAGATTGCACAGTCTTGAGGTTGCCATCGTAAGATTGCAGTAATGTACTTTTTAATATTTCCTCACATTGCTTGAGAAAAGCACTATACAATCCTCGGCCGGAACAGGGATTGAAGGACTCGTTCTATCCGGCCTCGTCTACGACTCGACCGTCTACCCCAAACTCGTCCTTGAATCCCTTACTTCACGGCCTCTGCAGTAATGTACTACTATTTTAATAAAGCTTAACAACAGTAAAGAATTATGGTCTTATATCCTATTTAAGGTGACTAATAAAGAGTCCCATTATACGAATACCAACCTTATATAACCGCATAATAACCGTAAATAGCAGTCACGTTTGCACTTATGTTTTCGTACATTGTTTTACGTTACGAAAGTCAACTTCCTATAAAATTAAAGCACTTACTAAATACGTAATTATACCGTTGGGGGGAAAAATGCCGTAGTCGCCACGCTTGGCAGGCGGGTTGGCGACCGCAGTTATACCATGTAGTCCGCGCTGCTGCCCATCCTCCGGTTTATCCCAGGATCGCGGGACCGCGGTGGATGCGAAAAGCACAAGACCGGTCTGAGTGGAAAGCCTTGTGGGAGGCCTATGTCCAGCAGTGGACGTCTTTCGGCTGACATGATGATGATGAATTAACGTTACTTACTCGGTTGAAGTTTAATGTTCGTGCTTGTGGTACTATCGCTCTCCGACGACCACGGGAGGACCCACTTATCAGCGTTTTTATTATTAAAGGCGACACACACTATCACTCGAACGGCGAATATTGGCCTGTTCATTGTATTAGAGCATAGATAGAGCATAGACTATCAGTTTCTTATACGGTTAGGACTGACGACTGACGACGGTTTCCGATGCCTCAAAGCCAAATCGGCGACATAATTGTGGTATCATCGTTACTTCGCAGACTGTTGGTCTCTACCTCCAACGTCGTTTGAAAACTAATGATTTATGTTCAGCGAGAGTTCAACCCGACCACCATTCGAACGCTTCATTGATTTTGGCCGTCAGATGTCCTGACACACTCGGGGACTTCACGAAATCTGCAAGTCTGTGGCCCTTAAGTACTGAGTCACTACTTCAGCTCGATTTGACTCAAACTGCGCTTTGTTCTCCCTAAGAGTCGGTTTACGAGCGTCGCAGAAGTGACTGAAGCGCTTGAGCGTTTCATTTGGCGTGTGTTTTACGACGCGACAGGAGTGCGGGGAACACCTGCGACGGGTCGGGCGGATAAGTGATTGCGTTCGGATTGAGGTTGAACATGTGGGTAATACCAATGGTACTGACTTAGGTTATGCTTGCAGTAAGAATAATAAAGCCGCACGATATCACATGAAACTGTTCGCACATAATGATGATGGTGAAATGATGGACAATTTTTTTTTTTGTTTTTTTATCAGAACGGCTTTTAGTTAACTTTCCGTTGTCAATTGTGGTGGATTATTTCGAAATTTAAAAAATAATAACCCTTGCTTTACGAAATCAAAAGTTAAGTAAATTATGCATTTAATGCAGCAAAAATAAAAACCATTTTCTTTAGCAATTTGAGTTTGTATTACAATTGGTGAACATTCAACCAGCAATTAGTAAATGAATCGCGCTTCTATCTTATATACTGGACCCTCGTTGGGCATTTTTGAGTCGCACTTGAGTTATTTCATGATAAAAAAACAAGAAGCCGCTCATCAACGAATTAGTATAAAAATATGTTAAACACTAATTTCCCCTTTTTAGAATATGAAAAAGGAAACCTATATTTGTATGAAAAATCATTTTACTTCGCTATTTTTCTCTTGAAAGCACAGTTTTGTATAAGAGGTTACGCAAATCAGATCTGTCCACTTTGACACTGAATGATCACTGCGACCTTTCTTTAATCTTATAGTCATGGCCCAGTTTGTAATGCTCGGCTTTAGCAATCTCAATCAACCTGAAAGTCATGACACAGCGTTAGTTCATCTCGCAGTAGTCATACTTATAGTATATTCTCATTTGTATATGCTTGGAATACATCTGATTTTTGCAACACATTCAGATTTGGTTTTGTTCAGAATCGGAAACCATATGCTGATAGGATTCCTGAACAATTATTAGATTTTATACATTTTCAAGGAAAGACATATTTATAATTTTCGGATTTTTCTCTTCACTTGACCTTGAAGAGCTACCTCGATGCATTTCAAGACTCTAACTCGTCGGGAAGTCCTAACCTATCCATAGGTTTTATGAGTGAGTCAGTCAGTACCAACAACGCCGTTTTAAGATTTTAATCAATTATTATAGAACCTTGATTTTTTTACTGGGCTTTTTAAGGTCATATTAAGTCTAAGAATTGTGTACAAAATCAGGTTCCCCTCTGCACTGGGAAAAAAGTTATGAGAGTGGAATAAAGGACCAAAATAGGTTCGTGTAAATATACACAATGCAGTGCAATGTCGCTTGTTTTTCTTCGAACATGTCTGGACACCCTGACGTCTTTCGGCTGACATGAATGATAGTAAGATGTGGGAATGATAACTTGTAAACAAAATTTGGAGGAGTGAACCTAAACAGCTATTTTCACAAGCGTTTCGTCATTTAGGTGCAGGTTAATTAAGTTTAAGTTCAACTGGGGGGGGAGGGGGGGCCGCTTTGCTTCGATTAGTGTGAATTTTGTGACGATTTACACAGGCCTGTTTATTCGATAATAATTTATACAAAATTCAATATGCTAAGTAATATATGTCGAATAGGTGGCCTGAAAAATATGAGTCCAGTAAATAACTATCATCATTTCTGATTCTATCACGCAGAGAAACCCCGAGCATAGCCCTCTCGATAGCCCTCTGAGTGACTTTGAGCTGTAGGTAGGCCTCCAACAAGATGGAGTGACGACCTCGTCAGGATCACGGGACCGCGGTGGATGCGAAAAGCACAAGACCGGTCTGAGTGGAAAGCCTTGGGGGAGCCCTATGTCCAGCAGTGGACGTCTTTCGGCTGACATGATGATGATGATGATGAAAAAACTAATTAAAAATTTAAATATTAACTTTATTTTACAAAATGCAATTGCTTGTTAATTAGACAAATTACAAAGCAATAAAAAGTATGAAGCGTATAGAATATGCAAACGTTAGGTTGACTAATTTTTTCCGTCCAACTATTGAGTAGGCAGGTATAAACAGGTAATTCGGTACTAATAATCTGCACCAAACCTAACGTTTACATATTCTATAGGCTTCATACTTTCGATATGTATGTAATTTGTCTATTAAACAATCATTTGCAATTTTAAAAAAGTTTCATTTAATTATATTTTTAATGATATAAGTACTGGACTGACATTTTTCAGTCTACCTATTCGCGACATATTATTTAGCGTATTAAATTTGAGATAAAATACTTTTCATCGAATAAACAGGTCTGCATATCGTCTCCTAGTCGGATCTTAGACCATGCAAAATCCAGAATTTATTTCACATAAAAACCTTAAATCAGTAGTAGTGAGTAGTTGAAGAGATCTAAGCTAACAGACAGCGGAAACGATTTCATGTTATACTATGTAAAGATTAAACCTTATAAGAATGCGATCATTCATAAAATAACAAAAGACGATGAACAAATAAGGTTATTGAAATATACTACTGGATAAAATTAAAATTAAAAAAATGTATATATTTTCAAATTATTTTTCATCACACTTGCTCGTAAATGGTGTTATTCCATGCCTGTATACAGAAGGACAATGGCCTAAATTGTTCCCGCGGGAATTATGGCGAGTTTGTCATCCCTAGGGAGTAATGACTTTCTTTTTAAAATTTGCAACTCTTTCGTACATCATTTCTGACTAAGGAGGTTTAATTTTCAGCCAAAAATTAAATCGGTTTCTAATTTCATCTTTAAAAATTAGCTATAGACTAACTTACATTACACAAAACCTATACGCTTCATTAAACTTCATTATTTTTATACCTATTTCAAGTTTATATCAACATTTATCATTAATTTTAGTAATTATAATTTTTTATCAAATTGGCTAAATCTGGCTCGAATCCAGGTCGAAACTAAACGCAGTTATTATCTGTGGTAGAGGTCACAAAAAAAATATCGTTTCCATTTACGTTCCCGTTCGTCAAAAGTTATTTCTTTATATTTTGCAGAGTTAAAGTGTTTTTCCTCGCAAATGTGATGAAAACCATTGTGTGTATCACAGGCAGTAAGGGGATTACTAACTCGAGTCATTAAAAGCCCTCCGCCTTCGGCGTCGGGCTTCTAACACTCTCGTTAGTAATTCCCTTCATACTACCCTTGATGCACAATGTACTATATTATTTCGAAAGAAAAATGTGGAGAGGTCTGAGGGACGCTTTTGCCGAGCAGTGGGACAGAAATAGCTTGATAAGATAAGATCTTTTTTCCAGGTTTATCCCAACTGTAACTACATATTCATAAGTAGATACTTGTATGTATGCTAGTCCCCTGAGAAATATACTTCTTACTTCACTCCAACGCATAACAAATCATCACACGTAAACGTGTCATAAACGTGACAGTGAGATGTTCAAAGAAAAATATTCTAACACTAACGCAAGCGATCGTTATAATATAGCAACATCTTTTGAGCAAATGTCAAGGGAGAGCCAGTAAGGTTAGGTTCTCATACAAAATGAGATTATTATTTTTTATGACATAGAGAAGGCAAACGAGCACACAGGCCACCTGATGGTAAGCGGAAACTGTGACCCATAGACATTCGCATTCACAAGACTACAAGACTAAGACTGCAAATGCGTTGCCAACCCTGAGGACTAAGATGGAATGCCTCTATGCTAGTCATTACACCGGCTGTCTTATCCCCAAACCGGAACACAACAGTGCGAACACTGCTGTTTGGCGGTAGGTTAATGGATAAGATGGTGGTAGCGATCCGGACGGACTCTGTGCAGAGTCCGTCCGGACAATGGTAATGTTTAAAAACATTGTGATGCAATTCAATTCAATCGTTTATTGATTAAATATGCAAATATTTTGTTTGCTTGAATCGCGCAAATGTCAAAAAAATCCTTACAAATTTTCCTATCACCTTAATCAAGTCTGATTTCCACGAATTTAAAATACGGGTAAGGCAATGCATAGCATACTTAAGTAACTAGGCAGAGCTTGTTATTTAATAGGTTTGTATTTACAATGCATGACGGACACAGCAGGAATTTAAGGACCATTTGAATTGTCCAGCGCTGTAAGTGCGACGGTAAGTGGTAAGAGGACCAGATCCACTTAGTGGCACGCTCGCAGTCTGCTGAGCTGCATATGTTTTTTTGTTAGTGTCCATACTTCAAGTACTTATTTAGAATATAGTGACCACCCAGTGTCATTACCATTACACATTACAGTGCCATTGAAACAGTTTGTACTAATTAAAACCACACGTTTCCGCCTTGCCTTAACACTGCGACAATTCGCGTTTAAAATTAGAAGTCCGCCGGCCATTGGCCAACTCGGTCACTGCTGTCACTGGCCGGCGCTGTCAGCGCGACGGTGAATGGTGATTGGACAAATACCACTTAGTGGCACGCTGGCGCTGTACTGAGGCAGGGGTGCCAAACTAAGTACCGTATTAATATCTGGGGACAATGTCTCACAAACTGAACTAGTCCCAAAGTAAGCTCTAGGCTTGTAGGTACTACGGATACGAGTCAATAAACTTACTTATAAAGAGAAATATATTCTTAAAACATCTAAGACTCATTAACAAAATACTCGTGCTCGTCACACAAATAACTGGTATTGGACGAGATACTTGTAAAATCATAGAAAACTAATTTGTTATTTATCTTGATACTGGTATCTCAGTTTATTAATATGGATCATTACATATAATATGTATATACTGACCTTGGCTGAGATGCCAGTATCAAGTCATGTTTATTAGTTATAGTGCTTATATTTTGTACAACAAATAATTTTGCTGTACAATAAAGAAATTACTTACAGACTTGTTTAAGTCTCAATATCCATGTTTATTTCAAATCTTGCAAGTCAATAATATTGAACTAGTTTTAGTTGGTAAAATTAGCTAAAATTAAGAATACGTTTTAAGTTTCTATATTAATCTTTCTAATAGTTAATCTGATAAAGAAGTGGGAGGGTGGCAACAAGATCTCAACTGGTTGTCTAATGATTAGTATTATAACTTTTTATCTATTTCCCAATATCAGTTGGTCTAAAATCACTTGTCAAAAACATTCACTTTGCCTTATACGTAATCGTTTAGTAAAAAAAACTTCTTAAAGTAGATTTCACGTACATAGGGTTAAAGTAAATAACTTTTTTTTTCTAATTTGGACATAATTTTAACCCTCATCTAACAATAACAAATCTAAACATGTTTATTAAATCAGTACACACCAAATTATAACATCACCAATTTCACATTTCAAGTATCAAGATCTGCTACAGAAAAACGTTAACTTTGAATCCTTTAACAAAACAAAAGCCTTTCAAAGTCCGTTAAAAACGAACATTCTTTATTCCAGTTTATTATAGAAGCCGGGAAATCAATATATTAAGTCAATGGACGCTCGCTCCATTTTCAAGTCGTAAGTTAAAATTATAGACGGGACGATAACCCTATCGTGGGGAGTCCGCCGAGGACCGAACGGAAATAAAGTGATCTCCTACATTACACAAAAGGACGTATATATACATATGTCAACAGGGATCTTTTGATTTATAAATGACTGTATGTGGGTGGCGTTTACGCTTTTCTGGTTATTTTGTTAACAATGTGATGTTTTTCGGAAGAAAAACAATAAACGAGATCTTAAGGTATGGAAATGAAATCGCTGGCAAAATAATGACTAATATATGTTAAAACCTAGTTGCCCCTTCTTGTATTATTTTGTGTTCGGGTCACAGGTTGAACGTTTCAGAAATAAACTAAAATGGAACGGGTTGAATATTTGATGAGTTTTAAAATATCTTAGAAGAGTTCAAAGCGTTTCAGGTTGCTTGAATTTTGAAACTAATATTAGGGGTTTCGAGCCCTAATAATAAAATATAAGTGATAATAACAAATTAAACTGTCGTTAAATTCGTTAATCAATAAAAAAAATCCTTTCAAAACTACTTTGACGGCGGCACTTAGGCTCAGTTAAAAACGAATAGGGTGATGGCACCAGTGTTGGACACTTTCAGCTGACAGGCACCAGTAATGGGCACTTAACTCTTAATTCTCATACGGTCGTAAATTGATTGTTGCAAATACAAATGAATAACCCTCATCTTCTGTAAAATAAGAATCAAGTGTCCATCATTGGTCCCTGTCCATTAAATTCATACACGTACAAGTTTGAACAAGTCTACCCAAAAAGCAAGCTTTAAAAAAACCCAAGTGCTCTTTGGATAATGTTCTCAAAGTAATATTACTTATAATGTATTTATTTTTGATTTCTCCAATTTCACTTTAAAATTATTTGAATATAGCCTGTGACACTCTAAGTTAAGTCGAATCTAACCATGTATAATTTATTTAAATTGGTTTAGTCGTTTAGAACGAGCGGACATTGAGTCGGACATAGTATACAAATGAAACACATAAACCTCCTTTTGAGCTTTACTGCAGTCGGGTAAAAAGGAACCAGTTAATTATCTCTAAAAACTGAGTACCCGGTATGGACTGACCTAAATATGTTCAGCAAAATCCTTAAAACAAAAAACTTTTTAATATTAAGCATATAAAGTTCTTTCATAAACCTGCGTTACCAAAAATGTTAGGTTGTATAAACATACCCACTCATAACAAGTACGTAATTATAATACCATCCGGCTTTGAGGCTTCTGTGTAAACATGAGTTTATATTCCTGTCATGTTTGCAAAACAAACGCTTAGCTTTGTTAGATAATTATTATAATTGCATTTCTCTCGAAATTAACTTCAGTATTTAGCTGAAAACTCAAACACCAATTTTCGACATATTTTAAAACGAAATTTACCATTTGGTTAACACAAAGCGAATCTGTCAAAAGCTTCGCAAATATTTAACAACTGTAATTTTAACAAGCTTATAACTAGTAGGTATAATTATTATATTTTTTTGCCTTTGAGTATTATTGGCGTTTATATGTGACATGTTGATTTTTCTTTGAGGTTACTTTATTTAATCAAGGGATAAGAAAGCCCTGTAATAAATAACATAATTTCCAATCGTTTACAATATTACTGATTTTTGCTACTCTTACCAAGAAATAAATATAAAAGCGGGACAAAACCGACAAATACGAACTCTGTTAACAATTACGCGAATATTAAAATTATAGAAAAAAAAGTACTACAGTCAAGGAATTAAATTTGTCACCACCTTAGTTCCAAAGTCAATCTGACCTTCTACAGCAATAACGTTGAGTTTCCTATCAATTACAAATAACTTGGCATCTCTAATGACATTCACAACACACCCACAACTTCAAAAATATTTTTCTGAAATGTGTCACAAATTAACGTCCGCGACGGTACAAAGGCGAATTTAATTCCTTTTAGTATAAAACATAACACGAGCAAAAACAATTTGATTTACTCATCGAATTTAAACTCTATTAAGCGCATAAATTGTTGCTGTCCGTAACGTTTGCTACAACGCTCGTAGCGCTCGCTACGACGTTCGTAGCTCGTAGCTACAAACAACTCTGGCTATTATTCCTCAAGAGACTAGTCGGGCACTGAACCTTGTTATAACTAATTCTATGGAACTATACTGCAATTGTTTTAATAGACTTATTGTCTTTTATCCAAGACTTCATACCCAAAGTTAACTTGAAAATTAAAAAAAAAACCGGTTAAGCGAAAGTCCGATTCGCAAACAGGGTTCCGAAACACCGTACAAAACAATACCATTTTTTTTTATTGTATGGGAACCAGCTTGAATTTTTATAACGTCTATGTATAGGCGGCCATAATGGTCTAGAGGCTTGTTAGATTATTTTACCAAAAAAAAATATTTGACGTAGGTAAATGTTCTGCATCTCGTGTCTTTGAATCCCTTGCTGCGCTCCGGATATCCGGATACGAGTATAATCTACGCTCGTGACTCAATTATGGAATCCTTCGCTTACTCGGCATTCAGTTTCAACAGTCGCAGCAAAACCAGTTTTACTTATTATTGTTGCACTAAAAACGATTGATCACTGAACATTTTTGATGTTTGTACGAGTATAAGATCCACGGGTTCCAAATTTAAGACGACGCGGTAGCCTAGTTGGGAGTGACCCTGCCTACGAAGCTAGCGGTCCCGGGTTCGATCCCCGGTACGGGCAAGTATTTCTGTGATGAGCACGAGTATTTGTTACTGAGTCTTGGGTGTTTTCTATGTGTTTAAGTATGTATTTATCTATATAAGTAAGTTTATCGTTGCCTAGTACCTGTACAAGCCTAGAGTTTAGTTTGGGTCTAGGTCAATATATATATATATTTATTTTACTTATCAAATCATAGGATTTGCCTGAGCTCTGTGACGTAGAGACAGACCGCCTCACCACGTACGGAATCCTAAAACCGGTAATGCCACGGAGTAATTCTGTGGTTTCGGTAATGAGCCCCTTTCGGTGGCCATTACGGGTGACGGCGGTCGGCGCGTGATGGCTCAGAGCTGGCTGTGAATTTGAAATGGGGTTCATATTCTTGTATATTTATTAAAGTTACGTTAACTGTGATAAGTCGAATACATTTGCGAGAAAATATCAACTACCTTGACTTTTTTATTTTTCAATAACGTTTTTATGGAATCTGTGTTGAACTGTATTTTTTTTTAATCAATGATATACATAGTTAGAACAATGACAATTCGTTTATATTTATTAAGACTTTTTATATTTTGCTGATTTATAAAAAAAAGGCAGTAGGTATTTTGGATTCAGAACTTCGTGAGGTTTTTTAGACATTTGTGTTTATTTGTATTTGTATTACAAGTTAATTCTTGGGTATGAACATAAGATCCTTTTTAACTCAAGACAACGGTCACTGAGGGAAAAATATGTTTCACGCGGGTAGTCGCGGGAAAAATCCTAAATATGATATTCGGTGGTTCCGACTCACCCTTGACCGGCTTTTTATTTCGTTCGCTATGCTAATTGTGAAATATTTTATTTCTCCCTCGAGACGAGGGTTTACGCAGTCGTCGTCGCGACAGACGTTATCACCCTTAAATGTATAAAATATAAATTTAGTACTTATTTCTTTTCATCGTATTTTTAACTCGTGGTAGACTTACTGACCTGAATTTTGACGTCAAGGTTAATATTTATTTTAGCTTGCAGAGAGGAAGGTTATCTCAAATGACTTCTACGAGCTCAGAACTTCCACGAGCTCGAAGGAAGACGAGGTCCAAGATAAAGAAATTCGAAAAGTAGATCTTGTTTCTATAGCTTATCTGTAACTAACATTTACTTTCATGTGTACGTTTCTCTCTGTTTAAAAAAAAGAAAGTATTCATTTTAGTAACTTACCTTAGCAGGGCGTGAATGTTCAGGCGCGGGGGTCGCGGGGCGGGGTGAAGGCGTGAGCGGGGCGGGGGTGGGCGCGGCGCGCGCGCAGGGCGTGCGGCTTCGTCGCGGTGGCGTCGCATCTACGGAAAATATTCAAAAATGATTTTTTATGTCCCATACTCTAACAGTAGGCAATTTTTTATCTTAGAAGCGTTTTTGAAAGTTGAAGAAATTCCATTTGAAAAAAAAAACCTGTGCAACAGCAGAAACCTATACTGACTTTATGCGCATAACCATGATAATAAATAATATAATTCCAAATACAAATTGACCTAGTCCCAAACTAAGCTCTAGGCTTGTACTATGGGTACTAGACAACGATATAAATACTTATTTAGAGAAATAGATACTTAAATACATAGAAAACATCGAAGACTCGGAAACAAATACTACCGCTAGCTTCGTTGGCAGGGTCACTACCAACTAGGCTCTAGCGTCGTCTAAGAAGAATGGTATAACGATGATAAAATAACTGTTATTACCATAGCAACTCTCATTATAGAACTGTTTTCACGCCTCATTTTCGCTATAGTTGGTAGTCTGATACCGTTAACGATATCAATATTAGCGGTGTAGGTTTGGTACGCGAGTAAAAAAAAGAGTACTTACGTGTTTTCCTAGTAGGCGGAGGGTCAGGGGTGCGCGCGCGTCGCGGCGGTGGCAACGCTAGTAGCTGCCGGTAGAGCTCTAGCTCGTGGTAGAACTCTAGCGAGTCCGGCGAGCCCCCCACCTCCTCTGCCGCACCCCCTACCTCCGCCGTCAGCCCGTTGAGAACCAACCGCCGCGGCTCCATGCCCCCCACCCCTCAACCGTTGCCCGCGCATATGCTGCTCACTAACACCATGTCACTTTGCTTGCACATAACATATTCACTTATAGTTATATCACTTGAGATTTCTTTGTGTGAAGTCAACACAATTATTTAGAAGTAAATTGGCTTACAGCTGCTTGTGTGACTAAATGAAAGTTGCGATTATCTATTTGTTCATTGTACACGTTACGTATGCAAACCAAGCAATGAAGCTATTTCACTGCGGATCCCATCGGATCGCATTTTTTTTGACCATTATTGTTTCGTATAATTGTTTTGGCATAATAGTACTGTCGTATAATAATACTTTGACATACAATTTTTTTGGCATATTACGCTATTAGAATAATTTCAGTTGGACTTATTTGTATTAGACTAATACACATTATGCATATTATTGTTTGGGCTAATAATTATTTGTCATATCTGTCTTTAACCATAATATCAGTTTCCTAAATGAAGGTTAGGTTATGTTGGTATGATATCCATGCGTGAAGCGCCCAAGCAACGCATATTAGTCGACATCGCTTTAGTTCCTGAATATTTTTAGGATAATATAGTCTTGATGACAATTATGCTTACTGTATTTATGCTTTTTAATGTTATGCGTAAAGATGATTATGCACATCTTTATTTTGGCTAAAACCAGTTATGCGTAAAATTATTATTACAAATAGTTTTATGCCATCTAATAGAAAACCATTTCACTGTAAAAATAAATAGCGTAAGAGTACTGAGGCTCAGGCTGTTTTACCTGACTTCCGAAGGAGGATGTTTTTGACCTGTATGTGTGTATGTATGGTTCTTTGTTCCCTTATAAAGGCTGAACTGGTGACCCGATTTAGACAAGCGAGGTGTCGTTAGATTCGTTTTAGTGACACGGGTGTCACCGGGAATGGTCATAATTAAATTTAAAATTAAACAAATAAAAAACACATACACAATAACTAACATTATATTGACGACATCATCCAAACAGAATTTGGGTTGATTTTAAGCTTGCTTTTTATTATTATTGATGGCAAAAACGTCAAGTGAGCACTACGCCATTATACATACATACTTATTACACCTATACCTACCCATATACCTATTAAATCTGGGCTCTGGGACCGATAGAAAGCTCTGTTCTGTTCTGTTATTCGCGAAAAGGTCGTTATTTTTAGTTTCACCTGCCGTCTTACCCCCTTATCGAAACGCAGTTTAGTTTCAAAGTATGAAATATGAATATAACATGTATAATAACCTACCTACTATTAAGCTGTAATATTTACGCTAAGTTTAGGGACACCCTGTCTAAAAATAACTAGCTTACTTAAAATATGTTGTTTGCTATTGCTGATTGTTTGAATGATTGATTGAAGCGAGCCAATTGATTTGCATATTGATATTTGTAAAGTCAACAAAATGTATCAGTGTCCACTCTAGTACTCTGTCACAATAAGCTGACGTTAACTCCTTATTGATAAAGCTCGATTGATAAGGTCTTGCTACAAAGGGTCTAGTACACATTTACATTTTGTAGACCGATTATCTAGATTCATGGAATTGGGATAGAACAAAAAAATTACTCACAGTTATTATATTCTAATTCGAAAGAATAGGTAATTTTAATAGAACAGTTTCATTAATTTTGTATTTGACCCAATAGTTTTGTTTTAATATCTTTATTTATTTATCAGGCATTCTATGGATGACATGATTATTTGAGATTTGGGATGGCATTTTCTAATAAATAACAACAATTAAATGATATCTAATAATAAAAATTGAGTGTAATAGTGTATTGAAACATATTATTTCAAGCGGTTTTCGTCTAACCCGTAAAATACACCTAGGAGGGTTTCAAACCAAAAAGGAAAGTTAAACAAACGTTAAATATACTTTTGTCGAAATATCCGAAATAAATAAATAAATCAAAAACTTAATAATGGCGAACGGCTTTAAAACCGTATTCCTCAAAATGGTTTTCCAATAAGAGTACCTACTTGTAAAAATATGAACAATCGCAATTAAAAGCCGATGCTATCATCGTTTAAGTTTTGTTTTCAGTTCCAAAGGTGGCGACTTCGAAATTCGATCTTGTGATGAACACTTATGTGTCAATTTCATACTAACCGTGTCATGAATGCGCTGTGTGAAAAGCCATTTTCAAAATCGAACCACCTCGTTCCAGCTGGTGTTTGAAAATCGAACACACGAAAACATCGTAATTCTAAAACTAATTTTAAGTTCGGGGCAAGGCCCAACTAGACTTAAGTTCGACCCGATAATGTGCTTTGTTAACTTCGTTGGTTGTACGTACATATCTACAGATACATAGGTATAATACAATCACGCCTCTTTCCCGGGGTGGTTGTACCAACGATTATTTTGCAATTTTAATAGAACTACTTATGGGTTTTGATATTTTCATTGGTCATATCAAAATAATAGACAGATATTTTTAATCCTTGATATGTTTATGTGTGTTACTGTTAAAAGACAAGTTATACAAGCTTGTACGCCAGACCTTCAGTTACTATTAGCCATTAGCGAGTTACGAAAACTGGCCATAGGACTCTGGCTACCTTTCGTCTTCTTCATCATACCACCTTGACGTATCATAATAATATTATTGACATCGAAATTGAAAATATTAATAATACTGTGTCAGTTAACATCGCCCTCTTACATTTGTTTACATATTTCGTTACAAGGAAAACTGAAGCATCTAAAATAAAGGATAAGTTAAACTTCAGAGTTGAATGCCAAGACGGATAACTTTCAAAATGTATCTCCCTACTCCTAATTCGAGTTGTATATGCTTAACTGAACAATCATAACGAATAATATTCCAAATTTCAGGTACACCTTCAAGTTATTCTCGCAATATTTACATCCCAACCCAAATTAACGTTTAAATAAAGCCTTCAACCTTTTACAACCCTTCGTCTACCTTGAAACTTGACAAGAGTTAAGTTTAAACTCTAAAACAACTTGTAATTCAAAGATCTTTCAATTCAGCACAATCACAATTGGAAAACAAACTTTATTCATAAGTATTTTAAAATGTATTAACTTTAACATAGATTGCCACACTTCACGATAATTCTAAACGTTCACGGTGGGAATTAAGTTGCTTTATTTGTAGTTTATAAAGTTTAACATCGTACGTCCGCGTAGTAACCGTTTGTAACGTCTGTACGAGCGTGGAACAGGACGTCCGACGCGCGGCTTCCCGCCGGTAGACTGACGGCACGGTCGAGAATCGAGATATAGGTCAGCGGGAGCCAGGATGCCACATAGGACGATTGAAATAAAGAGTAACCTGTAGATCTAGATAATGTAGTGTTAACTTTGAAGGTACAGTCAAGGACATTAATATAGATACAGCCATCGCGTCAAATATATGGACGTATACACGGAGCTTATTGCCAGTGGCATTATGGTGTATAGATATTTTTGACGTCTTGGGAACATATATAAATTTATGCCATTGACTGTACTTAGATTTCGAGTTTAAGGCGAGGCGACTGTACAAAACGTCCTTATAGAAATAGTCTTATTCCCTTATTTATAAACGTGAAATAACCGTGAGGTAGCTAAACCATGCTTTGTCATTATGTATCAAATTCAAATGTCACAATTACAGAAGGACAAAGCGTGGTTTAGCTACCCCACGGTTATTCCAAGTTTATAAGTCAATCATGTTTTGAACGCCTTACGTCAAAACCAAAATGTGTCACTCACACACCAAACATGTTTGCTATGCTATGGAAATTACAAATTAATTCCTACGAAACAAGTCTCTTTTGTGTCGGCTGGTGCCGACGGTGGCGTCAGTGGCGCGACTTTCAGTTGTCTGCCAGAGCCGACTGTGGCGTTCGTATCAGATATTTTTTTGTTGCCAACCTGCCGGTAGACTTTAGTTATCCCGTATCTTTAGTTGCCTAAATATTGTAAACTCATAAATAATTGTAACTGCGGTAAGATCCCGTTCGTTATTAGTAGTATAAAAAAGTATTATGTACAAATAAATTTCCTACTACTACATTTCAGTCTCTTTTTCAACGAAACTGACAGTTGGCGCCGCATAATGAGGGTTCCTTTTATACCTTAATGCTACGGAACTCTAAATGTGATCTTATTTATAAACTAGGAAGGTTTAATTTTTACACATTTCATCGCTCACGTCGGACCGTCATGCTAAATGTATGAAATTAACAAGTAATGACTTAGGATCTGAATCGTGGGCGCTAACAATGGGCCTCATAAGGAAGCTCAATGTTACACAGAGGGCTTTGGAGAGAGCTAAGCTCGGGGTTTCTCTGCGTGATAGAATCAGAAATGAGAGTGGGCTACACATGGGTTTTAGTCTGGCGTTCAACGTGTTAACTGTCATATGTCGTAATGGAAGTACAAAAGTGATCATCTACTAGTCTAACCAGTTTTAAAATCAAAGCGAATAACCGGTTATAACCGTTTTTCTTCTGTTATTTGTATACAAAAATGACTAATAACCGATTAATTTACATTCCCTACTCCAAACCCACGGACGGAAATATGCGCTTCTTCAGGACCACAACGGTGACTTCCTAAAATCTTCAGCAACAAGTAAGTTCGATAAAAGCATGTGAAAAGTACCGTTTTGGTTGGTTTCATTACACTGTTTACATTGATCGGACTGTATTATAAAATGTATAAGCCTTAAATTAAAATCCTGCGAATTTCCAACGAGTAAACGGGACGGAGATATGTTACCGTACCCCGAGCACGAATTTTAACTTTTTACCGATTAAGTAACGTTAGCGTATCCTCATTAAATAATATATGTATGGCGATTGATATCAGCGCCCTCTATTATGTATTTAGAACTTAAATTTGATAGCAAGTCGACATTAACGTCGATATTCGTATCACCATCGAGTAGAGGTTAAGTATATGTAAAATAGTATAATGAAGACGTGAGATTATTTGACCAGTGTGTTGCCAGTAATGGCTTACGGATCTGGGACGCGGGCGCTAACAATGGGCCTCATAATGAAGCTCAAATTCACTCAGGGGGCTATGGAGAGGACTATGCTCGGGGTTTCTCTGCGTGATAGAATCAGAAATGATGATATCCGCAGTAGAACTAAGGTTACCGACAAAGCCCGAAGAATAGCTAAACTTAAATGGCAGTGGGCGGGGCACATTGCTCGCAGGACTGATGGCCGATGGGGTCAGAAGGTTCTGGAGTGGCGTCCCCGGACCGGAAGACGAGCTGTAGGTAGGCCTCCAACCAGATGGAGTGACGACCTCGTCAGGATCGCGGGCGCACGGTGGATGCGAAAAGCACAACACCGGTCTGAGTGGAGAGCCTTGGGGAACGCCTATGGCCAGCAGTGGACGTCCTTCGGCTAACATGATTGATTGATTGAACGAGTATTCAGTAGATTGTTGTTTTTCGAACGAAAATATTTACATAGGGTTGATGATCATCGGGAAATGGAAACAACATAATACACTTACGCAAGTTATATATTATTAACTTACACACTTTACAGACAAAATAAATAACACATAGTCACATAACAATGTAAATTTTTAACCTAAATCACACAATCCAATAGACTAAATACTTGACAAATCTTAATTTTAAATTTCTTTTGTTTTAAATTTAATAACCAGAGGGGCTATTGCCTAACGCACTCGCAATCGCAATCGTTTTCATTTTGAAATTCGAACGCTTGTCTGCATACAAAATGAAAACAATTGTTCAGCTTTGAAGTCGATCGAGATTGGCAGCATTAGGCAATAGGCCAGCAATTTTATGTCCCTTGTATAAAAATAAACACCCTATATGCCTTACAAATCGTCCGAATCTAAAACGATGCAAGAGCAAATGTGATGCATTGCACTTACAACTTTTTATTTTCGGATAACGTTTGGCGATACTTATATTTTAAGTAATGTACGTATATAATAAATAAGTACATAGCACTAGAAAAGCCTAATTATTTTAACAATTGAATTAACTAAATATAATACGACTACATTAATTTCAGACATTCGACAGATATATTGTACTCTAGATGCGTTTCACCAACAATAAAACGTCAATTTTATTTTAAATTGTTTACCAGCACACTTGTATAAGAGTGTTTAAACTTCTGTTTAAATTGTGGATTAGCACTAAGTATAAAGTATTTGACGCACGAATTTGCGCCCTTCTACTTAATTCTATGTAAAATTATGCAAACGAGCTACAAATTTTTCCTAAAAACTGTTTGATTTTTATTATTTAAATTGATAATTTTACATAAATTAACACTATGGGATACCTTCCAATACCATAACTTGTCAAATTATGTTAGGGAGGCAGCACACGGCGAGTTTTTGTAGCAATGCAGTCGCGCGTTTCGTATCGCTGTCACTTTCGCTCTCTGATGTGTGAAAGTGACAGCGATACGGAACGCCCGCCTGACTGCATCGTTACGAAAAGTAGCTGTGTGCTACCTCCCTAACATTATTTGACAAGTTCACGAACATTTTTTTTTATTCTAAGCCTGTTATTCATAAGAGCACAATATCTAAAGTGTGCTTAAAATATGCTTTGTAATTACGTGTTATTTCCATTCGACAGAAAGGGACCACTCATACTTTAACTAAAACAGATACAAGTTGACTTTTCAACAATACCAATTTTGTGCACAGTAAACGCCAATACATATCTTGTTTCTCAAATAAAATTAAAACAGGTTATTTAATAAGTAATAGGAGGAAAACTCATGATGTGATTCGGACTTACATAAGAAGAAAGGTAGACTAAAAGAGCATGTAATTTTTAAGTAGGAACTGAATTAAAATTTAGTTTTCAATGGAAGTAAACATTATCGGCGATATAAATGCTATGGATAAATGCTCTTGCATGCTCGCAGTTAAACATTAAATAAATACATGAAATAAGGAATCAAGTGCTACCGAGCCCCACGAGTAAACTAGTAATTTAAAACTGAACGGTCAAACAGTATCGAAATATGAAAAAAGAACTGAAAATAAATAATTTATTTAAGAATTGGCTACGTCAGGACTCTTCTACATGTCGGAAATATGGAATGGGGGTTTAGTTCATGATTAGACGATATCTACGATGAATGTTTAGTCATTAAATATTTGACTGAGCTCCGCAGCGCGGGGCTCCAATTTTTGGCCTTTTGCCCATCAGGCATTGGAAGCGACCTAACGAATCTACTGTGACTAGACAAATCAGTCAACGTTAGGTTCTCAGCACACGTAACGACGTTGAATGAGCGTGTTTCCATTGAACAGTACGGTTCCGGTACCGGCACCCGACGCTCAACCGTGTAGGTAAGCTACATATTTTTTAAAGTCATAATTAAATTTTTAAGACTTGATTTTTTGATAACGCTTATAAATCGAACCTAACTCAAACAACGTAAAGCAATAAAATTATGCATTTATTCTAAAAATTAACACAGCAAAATGAAAAAATCGCCGAATGAATATTGGGAAAAACATTCGGGATCATAAGCGGTTCCGCTCCCGTTTCACTAGATTTCTGTTCCTGATCCTCATTCATACCGCGTATGAAGCTTTGACTGATCACATACAGCGTTGGCCCACGGCAGATAACTCAAAAAGGAATGTCTGAGTAAAGGATCAAATTAGCAACTATGAAGTTTCAAAATCATACTTCTCACTTTCAATGAGTAATATACTAGTCCACAATGACGTCACAAACTCCTAATAGTTTATGCTTTATAAAAATCAAAAAGTTCAGTCGTTATATTTTCATGTAGGTAAATCTTTTAACTGTATTATCGTCAAGATTCAAAGTCATATTTAGTCATCGTTACTTTACTTTCTCCAGCATTTCTCCTATATAAGTATAATGTCACACTTACAAGGACGTTCAAACATGCATAATAACCAATAAAAATTTAACAGAACCGAAAATTCTGTGTTTTCACCGAGCGGACCAGCGATGGCTTCACAGCCAGCACATGCTGAGTAGAGACCGTTTCGCAAAAAAAATTGTCGTTTTTTTCCCATATTTTCATGTATCTATTGTTGTGAATTAGTAATCTTATTTCTTTCTTTCTTTTTTTATAAATAACACTGCAATACAATACTACTGTTGGTGATTCACACGGCGTGCAGCAATCACAGCACGTGTGTAGGTGCCAGCGCCGTCGTCACATCAGGCCACCGCGCGGCGCACAGCACTAGTAACTTTTGTAGAAGGCAGGGCGGGATAATAGTAGTTTACGTGACGGTTGCGTAATGCCAATTACGCAGAGTCGCGTACAATACTTTATCTACACACATATTATAAGTACTCTAAGATGGGTTCAGAAGCCGAAAGGCAAATGACCTGCATTGCTACCAGCGCTACCTGTAACATATCTAAGTACCTACCAATTTCACCAAACGATGTTAAATTTAATCAATGTTAATCAATTGTTGTCTACTTGGATAAGCAGAATTTTCATAAGTGGCACAATAAACTCAACAAAGATACGACGAATTGACAACAAAAATGGCGGCAAAAGAAACCTGTCATGTGTCACGAATATGAATGGCTTTTTTTTAAATCATATGATAGACATACCTACTAATAAAGTCCCTATTCTCATGTCGTTCGAAATTCAAATATCCTACGATATTGTACTAAAAAATATAACGAGTTGACGTTCCAATTGATCCTAGAATTGGACCTATTTAAATTGTGTTAATTTTGGAACATGTTCCAAATTTGAAACTCATAACCTTACCAAAATCTATACTGTTATAACCATTACAGTACAAATTTTACCTACTACCACAGACAAGAAACTTTTCATAGTAAAATTAGTTGCAATAATGCTGGTCATTTCCTACGGGTTTTGAACGCATAAAAGAGGACTTACGATATGTGCGTAGATAAATGTTAATTTGGAAATTAGAATGAACCGATACTCAGGCCACATGAATGCGACAGTAGTGTCATTCAGACCGCGTGCAGCAGCCGCAGCACGTGCGCGGGCGCCAGCGCCTTGGCGGCGTCGGGCCAGCGCGCGGCGCACAGCGCGAGCAGCGCGGCCAGCACGCACAGCGCGCCCGCCAGCGGCAGCGCCGCGCCGCGCGACAGTAGTGTCATTCAGACCGCGTGCAGCAGCCGCAGCACGTGCGCGGGCGCCAGCGCCTTGGCGGCGTCGGGCCAGCGCGCGGCGCACAGCGCGAGCAGCGCGGCCAGCACGCACAGCGCGCCCGCCAGCGGCAGCGCCGCGCCGCGCGACAGTAGTGTCATTCAGACCGCGTGCAGCAGCCGCAGCACGTGCGCGGGCGCCAGCGCCTTGGCGGCGTCGGGCCAGCGCGCGGCGCACAGCGCGAGCAGCGCGGCCAGCACGCACAGCGCGCCCGCCAGCGGCAGCGCCGCGCCGCGCGACAGTAGTGTCATTCAGACCGCGTGCAGCAGCCGCAGCACGTGCGCGGGCGCCAGCGCCTTGGCGGCGTCGGGCCAGCGCGCGGCGCACAGCGCGAGCAGCGCGGCCAGCACGCACAGCGCGCCCGCCAGCGGCAGCGCCGCGCCGCGCGACAGTAGTGTCATTCAGACCGCGTGCAGCAGCCGCAGCACGTGCGCGGGCGCCAGCGCCTTGGCGGCGTCGGGCCAGCGCGCGGCGCACAGCGCGAGCAGCGCGGCCAGCACGCACAGCGCGCCCGCCAGCGGCAGCGCCGCGCCGCGCGACAGTAGTGTCATTCAGACCGCGTGCAGCAGCCGCAGCACGTGCGCGGGCGCCAGCGCCTTGGCGGCGTCGGGCCAGCGCGCGGCGCACAGCGCGAGCAGCGCGGCCAGCACGCACAGCGCGCCCGCCAGCGGCAGCGCCGCGCCGCGCGACAGTAGTGTCATTCAGACCGCGTGCAGCAGCCGCAGCACGTGCGCGGGCGCCAGCGCCTTGGCGGCGTCGGGCCAGCGCGCGGCGCACAGCGCGAGCAGCGCGGCCAGCACGCACAGCGCGCCCGCCAGCGGCAGCGCCGCGCCGCGCGACAGTAGTGTCATTCAGACCGCGTGCAGCAGCCGCAGCACGTGCGCGGGCGCCAGCGCCTTGGCGGCGTCGGGCCAGCGCGCGGCGCACAGCGCGAGCAGCGCGGCCAGCACGCACAGCGCGCCCGCCAGCGGCAGCGCCGCGCCGCGCGACAGTAGTGTCATTCAGACCGCGTGCAGCAGCCGCAGCACGTGCGCGGGCGCCAGCGCCTTGGCGGCGTCGGGCCAGCGCGCGGCGCACAGCGCGAGCAGCGCGGCCAGCACGCACAGCGCGCCCGCCAGCGGCAGCGCCGCGCCGCGCGACAGTAGTGTCATTCAGACCGCGTGCAGCAGCCGCAGCACGTGCGCGGGCGCCAGCGCCTTGGCGGCGTC
Source organism: Acleris sparsana (assembly GCA_923062465.1). Taxonomy (NCBI): domain Eukaryota; kingdom Metazoa; phylum Arthropoda; class Insecta; order Lepidoptera; family Tortricidae; genus Acleris; species Acleris sparsana. The sequence continues at coordinate 15,208,265 of OV281293.1, forward strand.
GGGCCAGCGCGCGGCGCACAGCGCGAGCAGCGCGGCCAGCACGCACAGCGCGCCCGCCAGCGGCAGCGCCGCGCCGCGCGACAGTAGTGTCATTCAGACCGCGTGCAGCAGCCGCAGCACGTGCGCGGGCGCCAGCGCCTTGGCGGCGTCGGGCCAGCGCGCGGCGCACAGCGCGAGCAGCGCGGCCAGCACGCACAGCGCGCCCGCCAGCGGCAGCGCCGCGCCGCGCGACAGTAGTGTCATTCAGACCGCGTGCAGCAGCCGCAGCACGTGCGCGGGCGCCAGCGCCTTGGCGGCGTCGGGCCAGCGCGCGGCGCACAGCGCGAGCAGCGCGGCCAGCACGCACAGCGCGCCCGCCAGCGGCAGCGCCGCGCCGCGCGACAGTAGTGTCATTCAGACCGCGTGCAGCAGCCGCAGCACGTGCGCGGGCGCCAGCGCCTTGGCGGCGTCGGGCCAGCGCGCGGCGCACAGCGCGAGCAGCGCGGCCAGCACGCACAGCGCGCCCGCCAGCGGCAGCGCCGCGCCGCGCGACAGTAGTGTCATTCAGACCGCGTGCAGCAGCCGCAGCACGTGCGCGGGCGCCAGCGCCTTGGCGGCGTCGGGCCAGCGCGCGGCGCACAGCGCGAGCAGCGCGGCCAGCACGCACAGCGCGCCCGCCAGCGGCAGCGCCGCGCCGCGCGACAGTAGTGTCATTCAGACCGCGTGCAGCAGCCGCAGCACGTGCGCGGGCGCCAGCGCCTTGGCGGCGTCGGGCCAGCGCGCGGCGCACAGCGCGAGCAGCGCGGCCAGCACGCACAGCGCGCCCGCCAGCGGCAGCGCCGCGCCGCGCGACAGTAGTGTCATTCAGACCGCGTGCAGCAGCCGCAGCACGTGCGCGGGCGCCAGCGCCTTGGCGGCGTCGGGCCAGCGCGCGGCGCACAGCGCGAGCAGCGCGGCCAGCACGCACAGCGCGCCCGCCAGCGGCAGCGCCGCGCCGCGCGACAGTAGTGTCATTCAGACCGCGTGCAGCAGCCGCAGCACGTGCGCGGGCGCCAGCGCCTTGGCGGCGTCGGGCCAGCGCGCGGCGCACAGCGCGAGCAGCGCGGCCAGCACGCACAGCGCGCCCGCCAGCGGCAGCGCCGCGCCGCGCGACAGTAGTGTCATTCAGACCGCGTGCAGCAGCCGCAGCACGTGCGCGGGCGCCAGCGCCTTGGCGGCGTCGGGCCAGCGCGCGGCGCACAGCGCGAGCAGCGCGGCCAGCACGCACAGCGCGCCCGCCAGCGGCAGCGCCGCGCCGCGCCCGCGCCGCCAGCCCGGCGCCGCGTGGTGCGCCGGCAGCAGCTCGCGGTCCGCGCACGCCGAGCACGCCGCCCACGGCAGCCCCGCGCCGCCCAGCCGCTCCGCCGTCTGCGCCGCACCACACACCGGCCTCATTTATATAGCCTAGTGGCAACTACACTATCACGATACACTACTAATTGTGCTCGTCCTATCAGATAATAGTGTAAAACACCATATTTCATGGTACTTTATTTTAAACTTTTTTTTTTTTTTTGGAAGTTACACGACGGAAAGACAATGATTGATTTCAATTTCATTTCTTCAGCCTTGACGCTTTCATTATGGCAGGATTCAATAGGTGCTCAGCAATTAAAATTGTTGACCGTACCTGGCAAGCGATGGAGAGTAGCGTCCGCGCACCCTCAGCGTTCTTCCAGTGCTGCAGGTGGCAGAAGGCGTACGCGAGCGCCTCGCTGTCGCCACGCCGCAACACGTGCTCCGGAGGCAGGGTCAGCGGCCGCAGCTCCAGAAGGTACGCTGGGACGTGCGGGTTGAAATCCATCGCGCGACGCATCGCCTGTCACACCAACAGCGTTATAGGCACTCACACTTGCAAGTTATTGCTATAAGTTTTGAGATAAACACTCACCGGCAAACATATCCCGTTTGTTAGTCCTTTACCTCAAAATCATAAATTCCTTGTAGCAATTCACAGAATCGGATTTCACCTCGAATGAACAAAATTTCAATAGAATCTTTTACTTGGAGCAATTTTTCGCGTGGCTTTTTACATTAATATAATTAATATGTAGCATTTAATTTTTCTTGTAGTTTTTTACCCTAGACGCATTTCGTCGCGATCGATGTTTGTTTGGGACTCTATTTAATGTGCCGCGTTAATTGATGATCGCACTAAAATTCTGTAACATTTTTTTTAAAACGCGTTTTATACCTGTAGTTTAATGTCTTAAATGTTATCAAAGTCATTGAAATATTATCTTTGTGACTAATAAATATTAGATGATATTCTGTCATTGCGAAATTGAAGTACAGTGACATTAAAGTAGGGTACAATAATTATTATTATAATTATATAATTCAATATTTGTGAGAAAATACGGAGCCTGAACATGGCAAAAAAAAAAGAAAAAAGTACATTGCGACTAAAGATATGGTCTAATACTGAATTAGACGATTAGGATACAAAGCGAAAATGTATCACACGATCGAAGTGAAATGTGACAAAAACTTATATATCGACAAAAATATGACGATTGAGGCACAACGCGATAGTTAAATGCACGATCAAGGTGAAATGCGACTAAAACGTATAACGACTAAAACAGTAAACGATCGAGACACAACGCGAAAATTAAATATACGTTCGAGGTGAAAAGCGATTCGGTGAACCGCTACAAGGAATTTATGCTTTTGAGGTAAAGGCCTAACAAACGACATATCCGCCCACCCGTCTTTTGTTTGTACATCTATACAAGGTGTATTTGGAAGTGTGAATCAAACGAAGCAGGTCGATAGATTACTTCTAGACCTATCGAACTCACCCCCATGTATGTTCAACGATTTTTACTTATTTCGGAGATATTGATCATAGTAATTTGAATTTTTGTAATTTTCACTTATGTCCATGTCGCGAAAAATTATTAATTTCATATTTTATTTCACAGGTTTTCAGTGGTATCTTACATTATTAGAATCATTACGAATCAGCGAAGTTTTATAACCTATTTGCTCGTTTTCTTTTCAGTTTCTTTTTTAATAATCACATAAAGTTTGTTTCACATTACTTGGTGTCCAAGTGTTTGCTTTTCACTTTGTATGGAAAAAACAACTATGTAAGATACCACTGAAAAACTTATGAAATAAAACATGAAATTAATAATTTTTCGCGACACGGACATAAGTGAAAATTAGAAAAATTAAGATTAAAATAATCAATATCTCCGAAATTAGTAAATATATCTAAAAATACATGGGGGTGAATTGTATAGATCTAGACGTCCTCTATCGACCTGCTTCGTTTGATCCACACTTCCAAATACATACTGCATAATAAAAATGAATCGCTAAATGTGTTGCTAAGCGCAAAACTCGAGAACGGCTGGACCGATTTGGCTTATTTCTTTTTTGTTGTATTCGTTATTTTCAGGACAAGGTTTGTATAAAAGAAATAAAAAAACCACCGGAAATGTCAGAAATTTGCAGCGGAGCGAAGCCGCTGGAGGGCTGCTAGTTTTTAATAAGCATATTAACTTCTTAAGAGGAATGTGAAGCGCCGCTAAAATAGCTGTCAAAAAAAATCCATACAACTTTAGCTCCGGACGAAAACGTTTCTCACCCCCTCAATCAAATCCGATTTTCATGATTTTTGCATATGTTTTAATTATTTTAAACACAGAACTATATCGAGAATATCGAGATAGAAGGAGAGAGTTGGTCGATTTATATGAGAACCGAGCGTGTAACATTTTGCGTAGGTACTTTGACGTCACGCGAGTCTTTTAGTGATGTGCACAACTAAACAGAATCGTTACGAATCGTGTCATCGATCGCAACGGAAGAGCGTCAATAAGCCAACAGACTTCGACGGGAGAGGACGCGCCCGCTCGCCATTCTACCGCCAAACTACATAATTGATTTCTTTTATTTATTTATTTATTTATTATTACCAATTAGCACTAACAGTTAAACCTTACGTGCTAATTGTTACACATTTAATTATACTATTATGTCAACACGGTATGAGACTAATTATTAATGGGTACAACATTATTTAAGTCAACGTACATACTATCATTGATTTTAACATGTCGCAATAGCATAATAAATAAGAAAGTATAACTATAATTATGAACATGTCCACTTACGCTATGCAATACTACTATTTATAAACAAAAACGACTAGACACTTAAATACTATGCCATGCTGAATACCTAAATTGAGCTCGGAGTCACTCTTGCCTCTTTTCGTAAATTTATAAGTTCAAACTGAATAGTGCTTCCAACAGGCCGCCGGCATCGCGATACTATAATAATGCATTGTCATCGAGTTTACATATGTGGTCCAAATTTCAGCCCATTCGGTTAACAGGAAGTGGGTCAAATTTAATTTGTAAGGTTTGACCTGTACATACATACAAACTTACATACATACAGATCTACATATTCTACATACATTGCAAGTTAAATAAAAGCTTGTAAAAATAATTATCGTCTTTTCTGTTTTCAAAATCGATTTTAATCGATTAAGAAATCGGCATCGAAAATGCAGGGTACAACACTACATCTTACTTTTGACAGAAAAATGAGAATTCAACCTTGAACGCGTCTCGACAAGTGCTCGACAGTTTGGTTTGTATTAATTTTCGTTGCTGATTTTCAATGCATGCCAAGTCTGGCGCGTCAAATTAAAGTAGCATTAGACACAGAGTCGCCCGCTACTGTTTATATGAAATTAATATCGAGCAACAAAATAAATTGTTTTATAAATAATAACAGATATTTAAGGGCAAAGAGTACTTACCGATGAAAGGAAATATCCTGATTTACAGCTCCTATTTTTTTGGTGGTGTTTGTACAGTTAATTATCGAGCAAGAGGGCATTTTGTTGTTATATTCGAACGTCACACGCGGACACCGGTCGAGAGCGGACTGAGCATCGCGGCGAGCAATGGGGCGCTCAGCACCCCTTTTTAGCACGCGAGGTACATACACTCTTTCCTTCTATCTCGATATAGTACTGTGATTTTAAAGACCTAGGTCTGTACGTTTCTGTTTTTTGTTTTTTAAATTTTGTTCTAATAATTATTTTCTTAGAAAGTGGACATAGTTTTTCATGATATATACAACATATTCAAAAATCGTAAAAATCAGGCGAGATTTAAGGGGAGAGAAACGTTTTCGCATTTTGTATGGAGATTTTTAGCTTCACAATTCTCTTAAATCAAACAGTTACCTCATTAGTTATTTAGGTACGCGTGCCAAGGTAAGAGCGCGAGCTTGCGAGCTTAATAATCGTAGTTAAAAAAAACTCACTAAATTTATCGAAACCTTTTTACAAATACTTATAATCATGGCAACCACCTCGTCAGGCAATCCCGTACTTTGCGGGCCTAGGCAATAATGTATTATTAATGTAACATTGTCAGAGGTCGGAATTCTCGTAGCATTTTCGAGCTGTCATAGGGACTTCTCGTTTATCGACTTCCAATGTACATATTTTATCGATAAATTATAGAACACAACATATTAAAGAAGACTAAAAGTAGAGGTAAACCACACATGGTCTTAGAGCTAAAGAGCGATTTGATTTCTTAAAAAATGTGAAATAGATATTTGCTATGAAAACAATCAAAAGCAATTCTGAATGCAATTTCTTTCGAAAAAAATTCAAAGGGCTTACGAAATGCCCAAATTATTTTAAAAGAAAAAAATAATCCTATTCATTTTTTCCAAAAACTTGGTATTCAAAGGTTGTCTCGAAGAGATCACTCATAATCATATTTTAAATACTGTATTCTGGGAATCTGTTTCACCGAGCAAAAGAAATGTATAAAAACCCTGCGCGTTCACAATATATAAATAAATTATTCGTGCCATTATCAAACCTATCACTTGTTTCTAAAAACAGTTACGTGATGTGTATAAAGATTTATAATAAACTGCCGGACACCCTAAAAGATTTAACTTTCCGTAAGTTTAAATTAAATTTAAAAAAGTGGCTAGTTGAAAAGTGCTTTTATAGTTTACAGGAGTTTTTTAATTATGAGCTGTAATTAATTAGACTAAAGTTCATCTTTAAATTTCGCATACCTTGTTTGGTACATTTTAGTGATCTAAAATCAAGTGAAATAAATATCTTTGACTTTGATAGTATTTATCGATATACACACGTACATCGGCAGTCGATAGACGAGAAGTCCCTATGACAGCTCAAAAGTGCTACGAGAATTCCGACCTCTGAACATTGTAAAGTATCGCGACAGTGCCCACCTCCAACGCGGCGGCCTCCGTGCCGGGCCGGGTGGCCTGCGCGGCGACCCGCGTGCGCAGCAAGGCGGCGGTGTACACGATAGTCGCCGACTTGGGCAGCGTCGGGTCATCGTAGCGGGCCAGCACCGCCTGAAACAAACAAACAATCAAGGGTAAAGCCGCAAAGCCCGCAAACATCTGCCCTATCATCCCCACCACCTCGATGGGGGACGGCGCTCGACTGTGTGTGGCTATCTATGACTGGAGACCTTCAAGAGCATACACCATATTATTAAAGCAATAAAAATGCATACCTGAACATCAGCATACGCTCGCTGCTCCAACAGCACTTCAAGCAAATTCTCGTGAGCTTGCAACTGCGCTAACGCAGGCGGTGCGTCGCGCGCCAACTCCCTGAACAAACGCGCCGCGTCGCGCAGCCGGCCAAGACGCCGCGCGCACATCGCGGCGCGTCGCTTCACGTGAGCTAGAACCGCGGCGTCGCGCCGCGCGCGTACAGCGTCGTTCGCGCCCGTCGCACCGGAGACGCGAAGAGCGGCTTCTGCGCAACGCCATGCGCGCTGGAACAGAAGGTATGTTCAATGGTCGAAATCGCTATTTGCAAATCGGGCTATAATTATGCCTCTCGCGCGACAGGAATCTATTATTCCTGTACTAACGTGTTCGACATACGACTACTTTAAGAGTCTGACCTTTACGTCGTGTTAGTAGGTACCAGTTTTTCAAGGAGTTACGCCGTGCGGGGTAGTCATACAGAACGAAGCTTGGTTCTTCTGGAGACTCTTTAAGTATTTAGTGTGAGACCGTCGAGAAGTTCAGCTTTTCAACTGCTCAATAGCTAGCACTAACTATTAACTAACTAACTAACTAATAACTTGTTTATTTGGCATTCGGCAGGTAGACAACGCATCATCATTATCAGCCGCAAGACGTCCACTGCTGGACAAAGGCCTTCCCCAAGGTTTTCCACAACGATCGGTCCTCTGCTGCTGTCATCCAGCGGTTTCCCGCGACAGAGTTTATCAGATCGTCAGTCCACGACGGAAAGATTTTGACGACGCGTTGGCCTAGTTGGTAGTGACCTAGTGACCCTGCTAACAAAGCTAGCAATCCTGGGTTCAAATCCCGGTAAGGGCAGACGTTTGTGTGATGAGTGCGAATATGTGTTCCTGAGTCATGGGTGTTTTCTATGTATTAAAATGTATATTTCTCTATATAAGTATTTATATCGTTGTCTAGTACCCAAAGTACAAGCCTAGAGCTTAGTTTGGAACTACGTTAATTGGTGTGACATTGTCCCCTTATGTTTATTTATTTATTTATTTACATCAAGATTTCCTAAGAATTACACAGAGAACAGAGACAAGTGTACCTTAAGCACTCGCTCCGCCTCTTGCACCGTAGGCGCATCCTCCTCAGCTAACAACAGCAACGCAGCAGCACAATCAGGCTTGATTGCCAACGCAGCTCTGGCCGCTGCTACCCTGGCTGCCGGTTCCCTCTCCCGCCACGCCCGAGCCAGCGCCAGCTCGCAAGGCGCCTCCCCACTCGCACCAGCCATACCGAACCACGCTTGGTGCTCTTGGGCTGATAGGTTCATGTCGTAGTACGTGAGAGGGGCCCGTCTCGCTGCTGCCCATAGGCGGGCGTATTCTGCACCACGAAGAAGCGACATTGGATTACGCCACACCTGTGAAAAATAATTGAAACTATGTTACACATTAGGATGCTTTTTGGGTTGTTTTTTATATGAAGAAGGAAATATGACACTCTGAAGACTTCTCCAAAAATTACAGGAATTTCTCCAGTTCTAGAGGATAAGCCAACACAAAAATGATTCAATATAACACTGACACTAATGTCAGGGTACTTGTGTGAGATTCACATGAGATTGAATGTTGGGGACCAAAACAAAAATTCGATTTCTTTTTTTTTCTTTTTTAATAAAAGTTGACATAATTCATAATTCTTTATTCACTAAGGATTATTATACTCCTGTGACTTTATACGACAGTTAGAAGTAATTGCCTGCCTTGAAAACACCAAGGTTATATAGGGTAAATGCACCAGCTGTCAGCCAGAGACCAGTAGTCAACCTTATATGAGTGCGAAGAGTGGAAAATATATCTTTCGTACTCTTCCCACTCTTACAAAGTATAGGCAGAGGCCGACTACAGGTCTCTGGCTGACCACTAGTGACCCTACCCTATGACTCCGGGAATACAGACACAGGCAGAGCATTCCACTCCTTGGCAGTGCGAATAAGAAACGACACAGCAAACCGCTGCATGCAAACCATCGGGTAAACTACTACATGCGGATAGAAGCCCTCCCGGCATCTAGAAGACCGATGTGAGAAAATGGAGGGAGGGATGAGGTCATGTAGTTTCTGGACACACTCTCCCTAATACACCTTGTAAAACCCTAGGTCATCAGTCCACTGAGTTCAGTGCGTCCAGCTGATATTTGGCAGAGCCATCCCCAGGTGGCAGCAGTACTGCATACAGGAACGAATGTGTGCTTGATAACTATCTATCTATCTATTTTATTATTATCATTTGTTTTAATAAGAACTTTTTCATGAATTATTTTAGCTGTTTGTAGTCTCAAAATCGGATAAGCAATTTGCAAATTTACAGACAATATTGAGTACTATATCCCCTACTAGCAACTAAATTACCAAAATAAATTAACTATACAAGGTTTTACAGGTTACTACGAATTAGTAGTCATGTCTGCAACACATCAGTAAAAAGTAGTACTATCATGCCAATCACAGTAATAATCTATATATATAAGTATAAATGGCAAATCTGACTCACTGACTTAGATATCAACGCACAGCCGAAACTACTGTACCTAGAAACTTGAAATTTGGTACAGGGGTTCCTTTCATGATGTAAGTGAGCACCAAGAACATTTTGAAAAACGACAAACAAAGGTGAATAGGGGAGTACCGAAAAACTTATTCTACACTTACAAAGTCGCAGGCGTCCTTAACAAACAACCAGACAAATTTAGCTCGATAACAAAGAGTTTGACGTGGTACAGGGAGCACTACAATATTCGTAATACTCAACTATTTATGCTCATTCCTGAAATACCAGATTCTGTCTACACTAATACTATAAAAAGGAATGATTTGAACATTTTGTTTGAATTGAATAGGCTCCGAAACTACTGGACCAATTTGAAAAACTCTTTCACCATTAGAAATAGTAGTAGTGTTTAATTTATGTTATAAATATATTGTTATGTATCCTAAATAAATTTACCTTGTCGCCTAAAATAAAGTTATTCTTCCACCGTTAATAACAGTCAAATTCAAGTCAGTCAACATAAAATTGTATTAAAATCATATAGTTTGATTTCATATAATTTGAAAACATGTTCAAAATTCTCATTTCCATTCGTAAAAACTTATGTCCCTAACTTATTAACAAATGATAAATTTTAAATCACGGTACTGATTTCATCTTAAAGGTATATCTAATATCTATAAAGATATGGCTTTTTATAACCCAATTCCTATAAGAATTACATAGTGTGAATGTATACTCCACAAAAAGCTGACCTTGCACTCGCCAGGCGCTGGCCCCGGCGGTGCGCCCCCGCCCCCACCACCGCCATTCCCCGAGCTCGACTGGTCATCTCCTCCAGCGAACCATGGCCCCAGGTGGGCCAACGACACTTGCTCGATGAAAGACGCACCATACTTCCGATAGTACCACCACTCAAAAATCAGGATCAAGCCTGATATAAGTGACGAAGTTCCAGTGAGCGCCACGTAAAACTTCGGCGTTAAAGCCGACAGAAATGTGGACGAGTCCCACATCTCCTCCGGCTTCCAAAAGTTCCAAACCAAAGACGCAAATAACTGCAGACGGCTTAACATGCATCGGCCGCTTTATTCAATTGTTGAAATAAACGCAGGCAAAGCTGCAACACATTCCTTTACAGTATTTTGTTTGATATTTTTAAGAATTTAAATAAACATACATGCGAACTTGACTTGTCAATTATAATAACACTTTATACAGATAACATTATTTTTCCCAACATAAGATCAGTGTGAGCCAACCAAAACGGCGGATGCTGTTGTGATCTCGAGTTTACTGGATGTTGATTGGTTTACATCGGGTAGTCGTTTCTAAAGGAAAAATACCTTAATGATGTCAAATGGAAATAGCTAAAATAGCTCCATCTCTTTCTCTCGTTCACGTCTCGAGTGACGAGTGACAGAGACTCGGCCCTCGAAGTTTCGAATTTAGTGGTTCGCCGTACTACCCAACCATGGATGGTGCGATCATGACAGTGGTTTGACGTATTGATTTTTTTATTTATTTTAACATGAGTCGACGAAATCACAAGTCACAACAAATTGTACAGCGAATTGTATTAGGAAACAGTATACAATTTTTTACTTTTCGAGCATGCTGTGCCACTTTTATATTATTTATTTTAAGAGTTTGAGTACCTATTCTTAACGAAATTCATCGTGACTGTGAAGTATGTAATACTGTACTGCTTTATATAGGCTTCTAGGTGTACCTACTTGATGTAAGGGAAATCTCTCTAATTGGGATTGGGTATTATAAAAAAAACAATCACATTTCAAATTAATCTATTACAAAATTGAAAACATAATGGACACACATTACAAATAGGTAATACATTATTAACTAATTATCACCATTATAATACAAAAAAGGATGTATTCTATACATTCTTTTTCGTTACTCCATAGCATTCGTTTACCATTTTTCCTTTTAATATTTTGAATAAAGTATTAAATCAATAGTTTTTTTTTTATTCTGATACGATTCGAATTATTGATGAGAACAGCTTTGTTATAAGAGTTATAAGCAATCAAAGCTTTGCACAAATCACACATTTCACGATTATGAAATAAACCACCGTCTTTCTTCTTCTTAACGTGTCGACATGCGGCATAGCGAGTAATTCGGTAACTCAAAGTGTCGGCATTTAGGGCAATTAGAAAATGACGTTACTTTAACCAAAAAAAAACTTTGACATTTACGTAACCTACTGTCTGCCTGCACCTTGCAGAGGAAGAGTTAGAAGAATCTGAAGAATTTATAATTGATAAAGAAGCTATATTATAAACCATGAAGCTGGGAAAAAGGCACGCTGAGATGGCGGCGTCATTTATCACGTCCGGGGTTGGCTTCGGTGGCGCGGCGTTCTGCGGGCTGCTGTACATGACTGATTGGCGCGTCTTCGTCACCTACATCCCTTACTACTCAGGAAAATTTGCAGCAGAAAAGGTGGAAGAATAAGTGTCCCGTTAGAACTTGAACTTAATTTATTATGTACATTACCTAGTGTTTCGTCGATCTAATTATAATAGTTAGCGCGCGCTACCTGGGTTGTTTAATTTCTACCCTTATGTAAGTACCTACACAATTCAGGGAAGTCCGCGAGACATATTTATCGTATTCAAGGGCGTTTTATTTTTTATGAATTTTTAATCTATTTTGTCACTTACGACTCCAATAATAAGTTAAGCCTTTACTCTCCTGAGATAGTACTTTATAAAGGACTGTGGTGCAATAGGTATTAACCAACCTAAACGGTGCGGCTTCACTGAGGCGGAGACGAGTGAAGCTGCAATATTAAACAACAGAATCTAAGCGAATGTGTGCAAGGCGCGTTCGATGTGACCGCACACGCCTTTTATTGGTTAATATCGGCACAGCTCTGCTCTGCTCCGCTCGTCTCTGCCTCAGTGGAGCCGCACCGTCCGCACTGGTCCTTTATAAAGTACTCTGGGGTCTCCTGAGGATATTACTTTATCAGTTGGAAAACAACATTCACCTACATCTTGCCCATATCCTCATCCGCAGCTTAGCACTGCACATCCTTTTTTTTCCTGAGTCTGTATGTATTATTTAACCTTTAATTGCCGAGGTGGTTTCAGAGCATTCTCAAAGTAACAGTTGTCATGGCAAAAAAAAAAATAGTCATGATGTCTGTGATTCGTATACCATGTCTGTTAAAGGTTAAGTAGTGGAAATTTATTGTTGTTTTATACCTATAGTACAGGGGTGGCCAACTTGTTTAGACTCAAGATTATTATTTATAGAAAATTAGTTTACAATGTTTACATAATTTAGCCTTATGCATCTTCTCTAATCGGGAAATCAAACAACCAATTTGTTATTAAGTACCATACTGGCTAAATTTTATTCATTTAGTTACATTACATACAGTGAGATTTAAAAAAGTGCAAACAATTGTCTATAATGTGACTTGTTTTATTGAGGGCTAGCCCCGAGCGTGGTCTACTACGTTACACAGACAGCACAGAACAACGTAACAATAACACTAATGGCACACGCAAGTAAAACAGGCACATGACCACTGCCTCGGAGCACAGCCTCGTAAACACTATTCATATAATATCAAACATTCATAAGCTTATTTTATCAATCAGGTAGGGAAAATACCAAATTTTTGGCACCCAAAGTACCAGATATTGGCATAAAATACCAAGTATTATTGAATTATCATATCTCTATACATGAAATAGAGGTCATGGTGCCAATAATCTATAGTATAGGGTGCCAACAATAGGACAGTTTCCGCTACGTCTTAGATTTATTATAATCATGTATCATGGGTGATAAATATCTGGGAGACATACTCCACCAAAATATTTAACGGTTCAACATTAATTAACATAGTTTCCTATAAAATTCAATGTGATTTCTTTGCTTAGAGATTGTTACCACCACAGATTATAAGTGTTACCACAAGAATAAAGGCAGCTGAGTTTTTTATATAGTTATTCATAATTAGCATTAACAGCCATGTTATTGTTATTGTTATTATCTGTGTTTTTACAAGTCCTTTTCACTTCTGTTAAGTTTTTATTCAGGTTATTTTATTAATGATATACTGGCAACACCTCTCTAAGAAAGGCTACTTAGAAATGAAAAGTTCTCAAACTTAATATTGTAATTATAACATACAAGTCTACTTAATTAATGTCTACATTTTCCAGAATCTTCCACTCTCGATTATGAATGTATTAAGGTAGAGAGTAGATACTCTTTACTGGCAAGTAATTTGTTTCTATTTTGTTTGTTCCTTGGACGGTAATGTTTCTAAAGAGCAAACAGTTAGGCCTAGTGGTGCTACAGAAGCTATTGCTTGCGATGTCAGCACAAGTAGTATGCGCTGGGGAGGCCTTTCCTAACTAGTTTGGGCCAGTTACCTCAGTTTGTACCCTTAATTCAGATCTGTCTTGGTCTCCTTTACGTATCTGGGGCATATAAGTTCCTTTGTTGGTTGATACGTATGCCAAATGATGCAAAAACCGAGAGCAAGCACAAGCAGGCAGTCAGTAGAGACTTCAGTATAGCTTCAATTCTTGTCTAATTTGGCCCTTCGACTCATACGTACATGTTATTAACTCTTCAATGGAACCCAATATATCTAAAGCACAAACATCTAGGTAGGCTACCTTTGTTAGCATTAATTGTGGTCCGCTATTGTATCAGAGTCATAAGTCATCATTGAGAGTTCAGTATTCTACAAATAGCCTGAAACCTAGTCCAATTAAGTAATTTACCTTCTAGCCTAATTAAGTGCCTTCGGTATAAAACTTTTACAAGGCCTAAAAGAAAATTCGTAAAACTTTTTAGGAAGTCGTTTAACTTCCGAAAAAATGAACTTCCTACTACTTTGAAGAGTTATTACGCGGCATCACGGGAGAGTAGGTACTCCAACAAATTGACAAAGAAAATCATCCGCATATACTTACTGCCGGAGTAATGACATCGTCATTTGCTCTATATAAGTATTTATGATCGTCCCGTTCTGTCTTGCAAGAGCTATGAACATAGCGTCCTCAACTAGCCTTATTTTTCGACATTGCCTAAACAACATCGTTTCCGATTAATGTACCTACTGTTTTTCCTACATTGCCAAGAAAGGAAAATTAAGCAAGAGACAATGTGGAATAGATGCCCTGTTGGTTTTCCACAGATGTCATTACTTTGGCAGTTTACAATAAAATGTAATTAGAAGCGCAGTTCCGAGTCTCCGCTGCCAGTAGCCAGCGCGTCCTCGTCATCAGACGGCGCCCCGCGGACGTCGTTAACTTCATTTGTTTCGTGCGCCTCGTGCGAGCGGTGGGAACTTCGATCGCGAGCCTCCTGTGCCTCCTGTGCCTCCTGCGCGTCCTCACCCGTCTCGTTGTTCAGGCTGATCGCATTCGCTGACAGTTTATCACCTGAAATAATCAACAGTACCATTTCAATTACAGATCTTTAACTTGATATCATTACCAAATACCTATGTAGATTGTGCCGCGATTTGGATTCAATAGACCAAAGTAAGGATAGTTCGTGCATTATTAAGTAGGTACCTAATTCATTTTACCCTCACGACCTTTGAATTGGAGGAAGGTAATTTGTGATATTAGATAAGACTAATTTCACGTCAGTAAATACGTAGGTAAGAAGAGAAAAGATTCTAGTCTAGGGCATCTAAAAAGGCAGATGGTTTAATTATGAATATTCTAGAGGACAAACTCGAAGGAAAGAGACTGAAGACATACATTTTGATAAAATAACGTCAATACCTGAAGGTACCTGAACTCTAATGGAGATTATAAAAGCTCTTATGTCATTCCTACGTTTGTGGTTGTACCTATCTTACCTGGACAAGCAGGCGCACCCTTTCCTCGCGACCCGGGCACCTCCTGCCCATGGGCATCCACACACCAGCAGACGCCGAGAGCGGCGTGGCACTGCCTCGGGCGGTAGTACCCAGCAGCATCGCAGGCTGGTACATAAGCCCCGGGGGCCGCGGCATGGGCCCGGGCTAGAGCCGTACAAGGGCGGGCTGCTCGTCGCAAGCAGCCGCACCAGGCTGCTCGCGTCACACTCGCTGGGTCTTCGGTTGCCTCGCCAGCGGCGCCGCATGAGGCAAGGAAGGGTCGGAGACAGCGCTCGCGGTCGTCGTGCCCTGAACATTAGAGAATTAGGGTTTTGGTATGGAGGAGACTAATTAACGAACAAGCCACTTGGTGGTTGTTGATGAACGAGCTCTAAGGGCCTATCACGATTTGCTATCTCATAATTTCCAAAAAAGTTGGAATAGGTTAGGTTAGAGGTACAACAGTGCACTTGATCGGTAGGTACTAGGTACTTATGGTGAAAGGGGTTAGTGAGTAAAGTACTTACCGGACGGAGTCTGCACAAGTAATCTTTAAGATAAACTCGGTAGGAATCACAAAGCGTTTTTTTCTTCCCTATAGTAATATGAATATATTTGAATACCTATACTCGTACTTACTAAGAGCATACAGTTCAGAGGTAGAGAGCACAGCATCGTTGTCTGTGTCTAGATGCGCGAACATCCAGCGCGTCTCCGGTTTGCAATCACGTGGGAAACCTGCAACATAAAGTTCATGCTAAGTATATATTACCTTATCCACGACGGCTAGCATAATTTCTCTATGTCCCAACTGGAATCATACAGGGCTTTAGTGTACCTACTCACGTGAGTGTGCTTTAGTAGCGGGGAAACATTTAGGATCCCGATTAAGAAAGGGCATACATCTTATTGAGTCTGACTGAACCTCAAACTGAGAATGTTCCCGTTTAGTTGAGAAAGTGGTGTCAATCACCTATACCTACCCCGACGGTCGGGCGGGGAGGCGCCAGCCTCGTCCATCAGTACCGAGAACCAATCCAGCAGCCGGTCTGCCATCTTGTCTAGTGCGCAGCTCTCACTTTCTGTAGAAAAAGAGAGACACATCACATAATTTTATTTAATTTTAGCCGACTGCGGCAAAGCCCCAAAGGAGGGTTATGTGTTTGACTTGTATATATGTCCGACTCAATGTCCGCTCTTAACTACTACACGGCTAAACCGATTTTAATAAACTAGGGTAAGAGCACCAAAAGATGAACGATTAAGCGACTACACCAACTTTAGACAGGTTATATTCAGTGAAAGTAACAAATTTCACCCTATTTAATTTTTTTATATGGTACAGTATATGGTCTAGATTGAAAATGACTATTATAAAGCCTGTTATTATATCTCCGTATTTTTCTAAAAATCATTGAAACCAAAAATGTACCGATTTGCCCAAAAGATGAACAGCGTGCCCTAATTCTGAACGGTTGGGGCCCAAAAGTTGAACTAACATAATAAAATACCTATGTCATTTTAATTCTTTTCATTTTTAGCAATAAAATGCGAGTTAACGAAATATTCTTTATTTTTTAATTGTTTACATTTATTTAATATTACTTACGTACATAAGGTTCCTATTTTTTATGTTATTTGTGTCATAAAAACAACGAATTAGTATTTTTTATCAATAATCATTAGCAAAACTACTTAGTTACTTATCTTTTTAAACAGATAAACCGACAAAAAGTGTTACTTTAACATTTATAATATTAGTAAACATTTCCATAAATACTACTAGTATACTACTACTAGTGTTCATATTATAAAACTATGCCTAAAAGTTGAACGACTGAATTTACTTAGTTCAATTTTAGGACACAGAATTTATGAAATGAACAAACAAAATCAATTAGGTGTTCACATATTGGAATAGAATCCAAAACATGAACTAGTAAATTTAATTCGTTCAAGTATTAGGCACACATTTTTTATTGAACAGTGATAGTTTTCATAGTATTTAAAACTCCAAAATTATTGGATTAGACATCAAAAGCTATGTTCATCTTTTGGTTTAAAGATACAAGAGCATTTAACGATCATTTTAAGTTTTAAATTTTCCATCTGTCATTTTGGTACGATTTATTATGAAGCTTTAAAAAAAGTACGCCTTGCCTAGTAGCTGAACACCGTTCAAGTATTGGCTTAGGTATATATTTTTGAAACCATTACTTGAACGGCATATTTCTCGTTAGCTAACAAGAAAAAAGAAATATCGTATAACTCCAATAAAAGAGTGATTAATCAAGAATACATACCAAGCAAATCCTTCTAAGACTGACAATTATTGAATTTTATACGTAATTAAAAGCTTAAATTTGGAGAGCACTGTCCTTAGCTATTTTCCCATACTATCGACGTTTTCGGCGGGAAGCTCCACAACGACGACCGATCACGGCCAAAAAGAATATAATACTATGTTAAGATTTAATGGAGGTGTAAGCAAAGAGTTGCTGTTTAAGAAAAATAAATTCCGAACTATGTAATATTTGTCAGGATTTAGTTATGTGATTATTTCGATCGAGTGTTCAGCTTTTGGGTGTCGTTCATCTTTTGGTGCCCCTACCCTATACCTACGTGGTTAGATTTGTACTAACCACTAGTGTCATAGGCTATATTAAAATTACTTAACTGTGAAATTGGCGAAATTAAAAATAAATACATGATAAGTAACATTACTTTGACGACATAATCCAAACCGCAGTGAGGTTTTTTAAAGCTTGCTTTTCGTTATTAGAAATAGAATGTATGATAAAAGGGGGGTGTAGAAAATTATATCAGAGTTTCGTCAATTTGGTAATTAGAAACGATAAAATTTGTATTACTCGTACTACTCATAAATAAAAAATATTACATCTCTCCGACTCAACGGCCGCTCGTAGCGACTAAATGGCAAAACTTATTTATTATTTATTATTTATTTATTTGTTAGCCTACGGTGTCCCACTGCTGGGCAAAGGCCTCCCTCTCGTCCTTCCACGCATCCCTGTCTTGTGCAACCTCCTGCCAGTCCCTTCTAAAAGCGTCGAGCTGATCTCGCCATCTGCGCCTAGGTCTGCCGCGACGCCGAATTCTGTCGTGTGGGATCCAGTTCGTGGTGGTTTTTGCCCAATGGGTATCTGGCATGCGACAAATATGACCGGCCCAGTCCCACTTGAGTCTGGCGGCTGTTTGAGCTACGTCAGAAATTCGGGTTTTGGAGCGTAGTATTGTGTTTCGGACGCGATCTGTAAGCTTAACGCTCAGAATACTACGCTCCATGGCTCTCTGGCAAACCTTAAGGGTGGACATCTGAATGTTCGTCAAAGACCAAGTCTGTGCACCGTAAGTGAGGATCGGAAGAATGCACATGTCCATGAGCTTTTTCTTTAGCGCCATTGGAAGGTTGCCCTTCATGTAATCCTTCATAGCCCAGTAGCTCCTCCAGGCATTTTCAGTTCGTCTGGTGACCTCTTTATCCTGTCTAGCCTGGAAGGAGACTAAACTTATTGTAATAAATTATACGCGGTTAGATTCGTATTAACCAGTAGTGTTATAGGCTATATTGAAATAAAAAATAAACACCTACAAGATATAAGTAGCATTACTTTGACGACATTATTCAAATAGCAGTTGGGGATTTTTTAGGGTTGCTTTTCGCTAGACTTGTATTTTTTTTAATTCGGCAAACTTACCTACTGCCTAATACGAATTGATCGACCATAGGTACTTATATCTAAAAGTAAATTACAAGCTTCCTCACATTCAAAGCGTTCGTATCGAAGCGTTTTATAAATGTAAAGATAGCACATTAGCGCCGAAAATTGTCCAATTTAAATTACATTTAGTTGTCTGCGTGTCTGCGCGTACAAAGCTGATTGATTACCTACTGATTCATCAACACGCAAATTAAATAAATAAATAAATAAATATCAGGGGACAGTGTTACACCAATTGATCTGGTCCCAAACTAAGCTCTAGGCTTGTACTATGGGTACTAGACAACGATATAAATACTTATATAGAGAAATGTATACTTAAATACATAGAAAACATCCATGACTCAGGAACAAATATTCGCGCTCATCACACAAATATCTGCCCTTACCGGGATTTGAACCCAGGACCGCTAGCTTCGTAGGCAGGGTCACTATCAACTAGGCCAGCGCGTCGTCAAGCTATTTTGCTCTTAGTGCGAAAAATCACCGACTTTGCACGCACTATTCGCAAAAAAGGTGGGGACGATAGGATGGGACAGAAATACCTACCTAACCTACATATAATATCGTCCTCCAACTTAATCCAGAAACGTTGGCAGTCTAAGGCCAAGATGTGCGTATCTCATTACTAAGACGTCAAAGATGTAAAGACAATGGCTCAGATAAGAGAATATTGTGGTCGTGGTTTGAAAATCAAAGAAGTCAGCGTAAGTGTTAGTGGTGAGCGGTGCGAAGATAGATAACGTTTAAGAGCCTATTTCAATTTTTACAACCAATGTACAAAACCAAAATAAGCCCTCAAAAGTCCCAAAAAATAAACCTATCAATGAGAGTAAAATCTTACCAGCTGGACGACGACGAGCTGGAATGGCGTTGTCTCGTATACCACCAGGACGGCGCCCGCGGCGATGGCCCCTTCGCCTCCATTCCTGGAATATTCAACTGCTGTTAGCATTCCTAACGGCAACCAAAAGTCAAATAGAAGAGCCGTGTTGAATGTGCTAGCAGAAAAGTAAAAAAGGAGTGTGGAGGAAGCGAAAGCTATATGTTTAGACACACTAGGTGCACCGGTCTATAGTCTCTTCCTACCTCATTGGGAGACAGGCATAAAGGTATGTATGTGCGTGTACTAGCCTCACATTGTATAAGCATTGTAAGGGTAAGTTACTAGTCATGCGCAACCCTGACTCACATCATGTTCATCCCGTCCCTGCTCGTGATGGTCAGGACGGTGCGCGCGGGTGCGGGGGCGGGAGCGCGCGGGGGCTGCGGCGGCGCAGGGGCAGAAGCCGCGGCACGCCAGCGCCACGGGTGGGGCGGGGCGGCGCACACAGTTGTGTAGGTCCAGGCGGCATAGGGAGGAATATGTCCTGTAGAGTATTTTTGTGTTACTATCTATAGATACAAGAAGCCTAAGCGAAAGAACGGCGAGATGACTAAGAACTGCTCGGCTCAATAAATGAATAAAAATGCTGTCAGTGACTGAATGAAATCACGGAAGGATAGGAGAAAATGGAGACGGTTGAATCTCTAATAATGGTAGGCTATGACATCCTTTTTATATTGTCATCGCAGCTCGTTATTTTTTACCCAAGTAAGTAGGTACTGAAGAAAGAGCATAGATACTTGGGGAAAGACGGTCAGCAGGGGCAGTACTCCTAAAGTGTTACTGTGGATAAGGTTGTCCCTATAACGAACCTGTTGTCAGATCCGCAGAGGAACTGCGCCCTTGGCACGGAGCCGCAACCAACGCAGCGGCCGGGCCGGTCGGGCTCCGGCTCGCGCTCCGGCGCCGTCTCGTAAAACACATCGTCGTCGCGGCCCCAGTCAGCGTCGGGCTTCTCTTTTGCCTCGCCGTCCGATTCGTTCGCGTTTACTACCACGTCCCTGTAACAGGAAGCATATTAAATCCTAATTTGTCAACATTTTCGATACAATGTGAAACACATTACTATAACTGCCTTGTTCTAACTTCCGTTGTAAGAGTGAAATAGCGATTGAAATCGTGTGTGGATAATAGGTACTTTACTACAAACCAGTCCAGTGTAATTAAGTTTTTTTTTATCTTTAAACCTCATGATTAAACCCCTTCTACACGGTCGGAACCACCATTCAACTCAACCAAGGTCAAGTTGTCAACTCAACTTCAACACATTCATTTTGGTTGTCCAACTGAGGTTAACACGATCCATTTTTTGTTCATCTCGATAATCTCGATCAAGGAACACTTGACCTTTTTTGAGCAAGTCTTTGTGGCTGTCAATAAAGCAAATAATTGCACTGCTCTAGATACTATTCGAGAACGGTCAATTTGTAGTAGCTGCGTCTTATTCTTACCCATTGCGCAGGAGTCTTGCGCGGTCTGCGCAGAGCGCGGTGCCTGCGTCACGCAGCACGCACTCCTCGCGGCGCGCGCACACCAATGCGCGGCACAGCGGGCCTGCGAAGAGCCAGACAGTCTTTACATTTATTTATTTGGAAAGTAGCAAAAGGGGTAAAACCAAAATGTAGCTCCCGCAATTAAAGCAAAGGATTGAGTCATGTTATGTATACAATACAATTCATACTAGCAAACTGTAAGTCTTGCGTTCTACTTTAAAAATCAAAATTCTAAATTACGTTAACTCCATCTCTTTCTATCGATTTAGTCTCGAGCGACGAGTGACAGGGACTCGGCACTCAAAGTTTCGAATTTAGTGGTTCGTGGTAACCATCCTGAACTACGCCCTAGCATAAGAGCATCTGGCTTCCTTCATCTACCTACGTCTACATAAGTAGGTATACGAATGCATTGCTATTTTATATGTACTTACTGTGAGGATCGTAGAGGTATCTGCGCGGGCGACGTGCCGCACCGTCCTGCAAACAATTATAATAATGGTAAGATTGGTAAATAAATATGAGCACAACATCTATTTTTTAATGGCATAGAGAAGTCAAAATAGTGCCACGGTGGTAAGTCGAATCTGAGAGCCATAGACATTGCATTTGCATGCTAATGTGTTCACAACCCGAGGACCAAGATGGAATACCTCTATGCTCTAATTTCTATTTGTCTTATCGCCACACAGGAAGACAACAATTGAAAGTAGGTAGTTTACAGCATAAGATGGTGGCAGCGATCTGGGACCTGTTTTATAAAGCTACAAATCACAATTTACAGGTTACAAGTTTCCATTTGACACAACCTCGACCAATGACGAGCAGCCATTTGAGCAGTGTTTCCAGTTTAGACCTGTAAAATTGTTACTTGTAGCTTTATAAAACGTGTCACGGGAATGTCCCCGCACAAGGTCCTACCACCACTAAAATTATAATAAGTATGTATGTAAACACTTTATTGTACACAACACAGAATTTCAAATACAATATTTATAGAATTGAAATGTGCACTGGCGAACTTATTATTTTAAGGGATATCTAACCTTACCACTTACTTTAACCTTAGGCACTTTGTCCTACCGCCGATGATGAACGGAAGCTTCTAGAGACAGCGATCAACTACGATTTGTCTCATTGACACGGGATCTACATCTTATTTCGACATACTAGTGGACAGAGTTCTCGCTGGCAGTCACGTCTTTAATGCATACTATACGCCGACTGGTGTGGTCACGTCCAAGAGCCATGTGTTACTTTTAGCGACATTGACGCAGCAGAATTTACGATGGGGATCCCTTAAATGACTAACAACACAGCTACCTACTCTCATGTGACCCGTGTACATACTGAATGAATGTGTGATGGATCCCTCCCCCGCCCTGTTCTTATTCATGAATAATAAGGTGAGCCTCCCAGAAACACTAGAACCCTTTTAGAAGGCAGTCTGACTTAGAGCTTTATGCTGACTAAGTTACAAGTTTTAAAATGAAACTTGTAACTTAGTCAGCATAAAGCTTTCCTTTAAAGGTTCCTCTCCATAACAGGAAACTTTCAAATCATTTTTCTACATACATATCATAAATCCTCTAGGTATTATGCGTTCAAAACCCGGAGGCAATGACCAGCATTACCTGTGAAGTAAGTGACATCGATAAGAGTTGTTAATTTTGGACGATGTTCCAAATTTGGATCTCATTACTTTATAATATTCTATAACGTAATTTCATTTTATTACAGCTGTCATCACTGACAAGTAATTATTATTAAGTATTGTACGCGACTTTGCGTAATTGGCATTACGCGACCGTCACGTAAACTACTAAATGGTACGAGTTTTTTAATAATATATAATGATTAATTTGTATCCACCTGGTCGTGTTTTTATAGGGTTGCCAATTAGTAAATCTTTTCACAAAAGTGTTTAGAGTGGTGGTGGTCATAGATTTCACAATATCTCTGCTACTGCTCCATTCTATTCTGCCAGGTAAAGTAGGTACCACACGTATTATTTATGTACGAGTATGTATGTACATAATTTATACTTAGTACAAACAGGAAAATAACAAAAAATAAAAGTATGTACAAAGGCGAACTTATCCCTTGAAGGGATATCTTTCAGTTAATCTTTAAGCGATTGGGAAATATTTGAAATAACAAATAGCCAAACGTACAACAGTGAAAGGATCAGTGAGAGTATTTATTTTGACAGAACGTTAGGTTACATATGTAGGTATATATCTCTTATTTAACAACGCGATAACATGTCAAAAGATATATGGTTTTACTGAGTATAATCTATAGGGGTTTTATGTAGAGCAATGAGACTCATAGACTGGTCCCGAATACTCGATTAACAGTGTTATCAAGCCAGTAGAAAGAACGGTCAACGAAAAACCTAGTCTCCTTGTCAAAAACATGTTTATAATTCTGCCATATCATTATTAAAAGCGTCAGTCGGACTGAGGGTAGAGGCAGCGCGATGGGGCGCATTTTAATACCAAAAAGCATGCCGACGACAGCAAAGGTGCTTGTGGGCGCCACAAGTTGCGGATGAGTTTTTTTACACATTTTGTATAGAACCGGCAAACCGAGCGTTTCGTCCGCGCTCGCTACTAGTGGCCGTACGTACGTACGTATTCTAGGCACAAGTGGTTGCTACTAGTGGCCGCATTCAGCCACCAGTGGCTGGCGGCGTGTAGTAGTTGGACTTAGCCACTAATGGTCGCGTTTAGTGGCGGCGACTAGTGGCTCATTGTGCGACCGCCCTTAGTATTGGACATTCAAGTTCCAACTAACGCAACCATTAAAAGTTACTCAATGACCTCTACGTCGCGTAAACAACAAAGTACCAATCTTAACCAGTCATGCATAAAACGCCCAAGTAAGTAAACCAGCGATGAACATAATAGCCGCTCCTAAGTCCAGAGGTCAAATTAAGATGGACTCTCCTTTGTTACGCCAGGGGATTTAACATTGTATCATAGAGCTAACATAGTGTCAAATTTTAATACCGTGTTGCGGTCATAGAATAGATAACGCTACTAAATTAAATACGCGGGCTTCTAAACGAGCAATTTGACACCATGTCTTGCTCTAACAAACGAGGTAAGGGTAAGAAAGCAATAGAGTTGCCCTGCGTTTATGGTTTAAATCTCTATAAGATGGGTTCGATGTTATACATTTCAAACATATAAAGTAATATTTGATTCTCATTCTTAGGCACTTATTATAGTAAATATAATATAATATTAATGCGGGTAGCACAAGTTGTATTTTCTCGCTAGTCGCTCAGTGCGTCTCTATCGTTAATGACTAGATAGAAAGGAAGATCCGAGCGACAAACAAGTCGCGGGCCACTTGTGCTAGGTGCAGGGGAGAAACACACAAGTTGACCTACAAATAAGCTCCAGGCAGGTACTTAATAAGCAATGATAAACACCGATAAAGAGAAATGAATACTTAAATACATGTAAAAAATGGTTCTAGCACAAATATACCTACACGCGGTCATCACACAAATCCTTGCCTTTTCCGGGAATCGAACACGGGACCACTAGCTTCGTAGGCAGGGTCACTACCAACCTTATAGCTAACCGCTTCGTCTACTCTTACTTAAGTATGCATACGTTCTTGAGTTCGCCTGGTACTCGTAGATGTGGGGTCATTACATTGTAAAACCAGCTTAAAGGTCGATTCACAATATAGTTTCGCAAGCGGTAAAATCGCGTATTCTTTCCACCAATCAAAATCTTGTCACTTGCTACTACATAAAATCTTGAACTAATTAGTTGCGTTATACTGTATGACAGTAAAAAAATATTTACTTATGTGGTTTTCGGGTCAATCTTTGTTGACTTTTCAATGTAAAATTACATTGCCTTGCACCGACGCACGGTAATAAAAAAAATGTTGACATATTTTTATTTGCCGCTCAAGTAAGTATTTTTTTCAAGTGTTTGAGATTAGGATATACCTACGTCTGTCACAGGCATTCTACATTTACCGAATTTGTTTTCTATGTATTTAGGTATGCATTTCTGCATATAAGTAAATTTATCATAATCTATAGTACCTACTTACCCGTTCTATGTTTTTGACATTCTATGGCATAGAGAAGGCAATCGGGTACACAGGCTATCTGATGGCAAGTGGAAACTGTGACCCATAGACATTCCAATTCACAAGACTGCAAGCCTAAGACCGCAAATGAGTTGCCAACCCTGAGGACTAAGATGGAATGCCTCTATGCTAGTCATTACACCGGCTGTCTTATCCCCAAAACGGAACACAACAATGCGAACACTACTGTTGATATGATATGCTTTTTTTATGTCGTATTATCACGTCGTCTCTTCTGTCCAAAGTTATCTAAGCCCCGTATTTATGAATTAACCGAACACATTAGTGCAAATAGTTACAAAAAAAACGGGTGACTTTAACCATGCAATTTTGCATTGTGAACACACCTTAACTTCGATACGTTGGCGCCTACCCCTACCTATAGATAGGTATACACTTTGTTATACTTGCACTACGCGCAGGGTGCGGCACGCACGCGTTCTTTTGCACGATTCGGGTTTCAACATAAACAAAACACTTTCGCGGCTGCTAATTAGACAAAGTTGTTTGAACTGCAGACTGCAGAGAGTTGGAGCCGGTAGAAATAGTTAAGTAGGTATAAGTAGCAACTGCGCTTATGTACTTAATTTAAACTTAAATGCAAAGCAATAAGTGTAAAGTTTTATTAGTATACCTACCTACAGGGTTTCCTAGAACTAAATGTAAATATCAAGCCCTCTTTGCAACTTTTGCTCAGGATGTGTACATAACATTATCTAAACATTTCCCGAACTATATTTATTTATTTATTTAAATTTTTTGGCAATCTGAATCTTACTTTTGTCCATATTAATGGGCACCGCAGACTAACAGGCCGCTGCAGCGCTGCCAGTCGAATATTGCCTGTCAGTTCATCGTTTGAACCAGAGGCCCTAGGTTGATAATTGAAGTTCGTTGCGTTAGCTCCATCCCTTTCTTTCGATTTACTCTCGAATTACGAGTGACAGGGATGGAACTAACGTAACTGCGAACTTCGATTTTCAAAGAAGGGCCTCTGACACAAAAATACAGGGTGTCCCAGAAACCGTCGTCGCCCCACCTATGGCTGATAGAGCAGCTAAAAAGCTATCGATTTAACCACTATGTATGTCACTATTGGTGTCATCATCATCATCATGTCAGCCGAAAGACGTCCACTGCTCGCCATAGTACTCCCCCAAGGCTCTCCACTCAGACCGGT
Source organism: Acleris sparsana (assembly GCA_923062465.1). Taxonomy (NCBI): domain Eukaryota; kingdom Metazoa; phylum Arthropoda; class Insecta; order Lepidoptera; family Tortricidae; genus Acleris; species Acleris sparsana. The sequence goes on from OV281293.1 coordinate 15,234,647, forward strand.
CTTGTGCTTTTCGCATCCACCGCGCTCCCGCGATCCTGGCGAGTTCGTCACTCCATCTTGTTGGAGGCCTACCTACAGCTCGTCTTCCGGTCCGCGAACGCCATAAATTTGTGTATACAAATTAATAATCTAAAGCCAATGATTTCAAATTCTACGCTAATGATACATAAGTCAATGTCTACAGCTTTAACTTCTCAGCTATTCCTACGGCGTTACCCGGTTCTCCCCTAACAGATAAACTGCATTGATATGCCGCATAGATAGGTAGGTAGCTAGAAGGTAGGTAGCTAGAAGGTAGGTAGGTCAATAAAATGCAAGGGAACGCTTTATATTTCAGCCAGTTTTTTGCTACGTTACATCCATTGTTAAATCTGTGACCTGAATAATTTAAACACATCCATATTCATTTTATTGATCCGTAGCAGTAGAGCAGTATTTAGCTATTTGTGTTCTTTATTCGTTTAATAATTGACGGAAACATCGGTATCATATTCTTTAATCACGTTCCCTCAATAAATTATCAGCTTTAGGGTTCATTACCAAATAGGTATTGAATACCGGAGCCTTTATTAGATAGCTTTGCTATCGGTTTGTGCATCCGCCTCTTCTTAAGAACCTTTTCCATCCCTTTTCCCCCAAAACGGCTTATGCTATTTAGCTGAAATTTGGAAAATCTGTAGTGTTTACATTGAAATTATGTTTTGTAAGTTAAAAAATTGTTTTGAAAAATAATATTATTTTAACCTATTTACAGAGCTAGTTTTGTAATAAGGTTGGTAATGTTTGTATTAAAGACCTTGAGACTTTGTTTAATAAAACGTAAGTGCGAAACCCTCGGTTTTCGAGTATCTATAGGTTTATCTAATTTATCTTATTTTGACTTCAATTTGGATATCGTGAATTAGAGTCCCTACTATATATAGTTCACCGTTAGATAGATACACGTACATACTTCGAGAAATATTTAATGTTCTGGGACAACCTACGAGGGCTGATTGGAAAGTTCGCGGCCTGAACATTAAAAAAAGTATATTTTAAAAAAAACTGCCGCAATTTTGAACTGTCATTATTCAGTTTTCATCCCGCGAATTTTTAATTGGAAGGCAATATTTAATATAAATTTTACGTCTGATTTAAAAATACGTGTAAACAGATTTTTCATAATGGACAATTTGGAGCAACGTGCTGTAATTAAATATCTTCATAAAAAAGGATTGACTCCGAAACAAATTTATGAAGATATGCAGTGTTCATTGGGGCAATCCTGTCCATCATATACGATGGTAAAAAAGTGGGCAGCTGAATTCAAGCGGGGAAGAGTCAGTATCGCAGATGACCCTCGTCCCGGAAGGCCAACCACTGCGACCAATCCACATAATGTGACAATTATATGCGACATGATAATGAAAGACCGACGATTAAAAGTAAGAGAAATAGCGGACATCGTGGGCATATCCTATGAAAGAACCCAAAACATTATAGTCAACGAATTAGATTTTTCGAAGGTGTCGGCGAGATGGGTTCCAAAGCTCCTTTCAGTGGAACAAAAAATCACTCGTCTAACAATTTCACGCGACTGTCTAGACCTGTATGAAGCTGACCCTCAAGACTTTTTGGACAGATATGTTACTATGGATGAGACATGGGTCCACCACTACACGCCCGAGACTAAACAGCAATCGAAGCAGTGGGTTCGTGCTGGATCTCCGCCTCCCAAAAAGGCAAAGGCCATTTTGTCGGCGAATAAAGTCATGGCATCAGTCTTCTGGGACGCAAAGGGAGTAATAATGGTTGACTATCTCCAGAAAGGTAAAACTATAAACTCGGACTATTATTGCGAACTGTTACGGCGATTACGAGAGGAACTGAAAGTAAAGAGACCTGGATTGCTGACAAAAAAGGTTCTCTTTCACCAGGACAATGCACGTGTGCACACGTCACTAAAATCGATGGCAGAAATTCACAACTGCGCCTTATTCGCGCCATCCGCCTTATTCGCCCGATTTGGCACCGTCGGACTTCCACCTATTTCCAAACTTAAAAAAACACATGGGCGGTAACAAATTTTTGACCAACGACGAGGTCCAAGCTGAAGTGGACACCTATTTTGAAGACCTGGAGGAAAGTTTCTTCAAAAGTGGTGTATTGGCTTTGGAATCCAGATGGAATAAGTGCAAAGACCTCGACGGGGACTACGTAGAGAAATAAAAATATAAAAAACAAACTAAGGATTTGATTTCATACTTAGGCCGCGAACTTTTCAATCACCCCTCGTATATAGTTAATATAATCTATACGCCCTTCCCTAAAGACTTATGCTAAGTAGGTAAGTATATCCATATTTATGCTAGCTAATTTTATCACAACCGGTTTTGAGATTTAGCTGCGAAAGCGTTACAAACAAATAAACAGACGTGCTCAATTTCGTACTTGTAATATGAAATCGATAGACTCGAAAATGGTAAAGAAATTACTTCTTCAATTCATCATTACTCATTGAAACAAACTTTCTCGTTCAAATGTGACTTATGCCCGTGATTTTGTAAGCGCAGAAATATTTTTGCTAGGTACCCCCTAATCTCGCGATCTGTCTCATTTTCAGGAATAAAAATGATTTTACCAAATTTCCAGTCGATCGATTATGGTGATTAACAAAACTACTTTTCTCACTTATTATATTAGTAGAGGCACAACGTTCTCACGTTCGAAAGCGAAGCCTTAATTCCCTCGTGAACCATTAGCCCTAATTATGGGTTCCGTGACCCTGAGCGGTTGCTTGTAACCCTATATCTGTACCCTATCCTATATGTAAGTAAGTAGGCTTCCAGATTAGTCTTTCAGCCGCTGTCGTTTACACTGTTCCGATTAATATTGCCATGTTATTTGTATAATAGCAATGACAAGAACAGCTTAAACGCCGTCGGAAGGTTGGATAAGTAGGTAAATGAATAAGTACCGCATCATCGTCGAATTCGAAATCCTGGTCGATCCGTCTAGATGAGGCCGGTGCGAAGGCTGCTAGGGTCAGCACGGCTAGCAGGGCTAGCAGGCCGCGCATGGTAGGGCTCCGTAGGGCTCCGGGGCGCGTCGGGCTGGCGAGGAGGCGCGCCGCACACTGCCGCGCCGTCGCGTTGCGGTCGCGCCCAGAAGCGAGGTCTGTTAGGCGCCTACGGGTGAGGTGCCTCTGTGAGGCGCGTTAGGAAAGTAATTACATTCTAAACTTAAAGATAGTCTTACATATGATGTATAGCCGTTACCCCATTGATATACATGAAAAAAAACGGATAATTATTGTATACGTGAAAGATAATTTATTTTATAATTAGCAGAACTTATTCGTGTCAGTTGACCCAAGACCTACTACTTTCAATTTATGTTAGCCGAAACATGTTTCACGGTTATAATTTAAAAAAATATCGGTTTAAAATAACTGAAATCACCGGCCAATTATGTTTAACAGTTTTGAATCCCCTAAGAATAAACTTTGTTTACAGTTTTGCTTATAACTGGCGGATTTAATGCTTTTATCACGTTATCGCAGTCATAGGACCCATAGTTACTTTTACATTATTTTTCAATGAAAAATAATCTCCTAATGCATTTTTCAACCAACTCTACTTTCTACTTCTCTAGTTTAATGCGTGTTAAATTTTACAACATTTCCACAAAACACCAACAAACTAACCAAATGAACCTTTTTCTAAATAGTCATAAACCCCTACTACAACCCCTGTCCTGTCTACACGCGATATTCTCTAGGTTGCGCTGTCCCAAGCATCCTGTTTGCCTTCCCCCCCTCCCTGCGAGCCTGCTGCCTCCCGCTGTACCTTATTATTGCCTGAGATATTTACAGGAACTAGTCAGGAATTTTGGATACCATTGGAGTTTAAAATAGAGTCGAGGTTATATTTATATGTCTGCAAACATTGCGAGCGGTAACGCGACGGCGCGACTGCCAGCCGTCGAGGCGCCGCAAGCGATCGATTGTCCTCACCGCCCGAGAAAACCTCTCTTAAAACTTGACGCATTTGATGCGAACTCTGCACTTAGTGTAAGTAGCTAGCTAGCGAGGGCAAGCCGATGTTTACTGGGACGTTTTTAACAGTTAGAACATGACCTAGTTGGTTGGATAATAAAAAAACCTAGACACTTGAAAAATTCAGCGCTTGTGTTGTCATTTGTACGGATTTTTGACGCACCGTCTGAATCATAGGCGGTGAATTCAATAATTTGCAAAGTTCAGTACCAATAAATGACCCTATAATATTTGGTAGTTGTAAGAAAACTCTTTAATTGTACTATTGTTGATTTTCTCTCGTTTACCCTGACTAGGTGGCACTAACAGTAAGTAATTGCCAATAATGATCTAAGAGCAGTTCTGGTGACCATTTGAACAAATCACTAATTTTATTGTAGTCACCTATAGTTACCTAGGGATTTGCGACAAGTTCCTACAATGGTACCTACGCAACTTAATTTTCTGAAGTGTAAATGTTTTACCTACATTAAGTATATTGACGCGATTAACGGCAATGTAATTTTTTAATTCACAAGGCGCGCCTTCGTGGTATAAAGTAGGTAGGTAGGTACTATTATTCTATCTAACAAATGAGACGCATACCGACTCTGTGGTAGGTACCTATAATAATTTAACTGTCTGCTCAGACCGCAAACCTTAACACCAGTGTTATTCTCTACAGCTAGGCTATTCCACAAGTCACTTTTTAATTCCGTTAACAAATTATTAAACGCCAAGCACAAATTGCCCTGTCATCATTATTTAATTATTAACGTGGTGATGGTGGTGCAACATTGCGTGTGTATTTAATTTAGTCGTAAGCTTTACACGACGAACCAGCTCGGCCAAAGTGATAGGAATCTCGCCGCGTGAGAGTATACCTAAGGTTAGTTAATTTCAAAGTTATTTATTTATTTCGATTTGCTGAAAATAGTTCTATTTACGATAAAGTTCTATGGCAGCTTATTAGAGGACATTGGCAAAGATTTCGGGGAAATCTTGTAGGACTTGCATATTTTAGGGCACGGAGAAACAGAAACGGAGAAAAATTATATGATGATTTTGCGGGTGGTAGGCAGGGTCCGTCCGGATCGCTACCACCATCCTACCGCCAAACAGCAATGTTCGCATTGTTGTGTTCCGGTTTGGGGATAAGACAGCCGGTGTAATGACTAACATAGAGACATTCCATCCTAGTCCTCAGGGTTGACAACGCATTTGCAGTCTTAGGCTTGCAGGCTTGTGAATGCGAATGTCTATGGGTCACAGTTTCCACTTACCATCAGGTGGCCTGTGTGCTCGTTTGCCTTCTCTATGGCATAAAAATATATATACATGTAGGTAACGATTAGATGGGAACGGATATTTAGGAACACTGATACATACTAAGCTCGTTTCCATAGTTACTGGTAACATAGGTTCCTAGTAGTTAAGTGATTGTTAAGATGGGGACACGTAGCACAGCCCAGTGTTTTCATCCTACGAAAGTCCTTGATACTACTTTATTTGCGATTTACGATAATTACTATAGGTATTATGCTAAGAAAATTAAGTGATGGAGACTGGAGAGTAGGTACAGGTGTAGTGAATAAATCCTTTCCCATCATTTTTTGTCGGATAAGTTCGTATTTATCTTGCTTTTTCAATTAGCTTCAGTACCCAGCAATAAGCCAACTGAGAAAGCAAGATAAATACGAAGTTATGCGACCAAAAACGATGGGAAAGGATTATTCACTTCATCTGTATCTACGTGTTATGAAATATCTAGGTATGAAGATGATATCATTCATACCTATTTCGGCTACGGCTACTTCTGCTTATTAATCGCTAGAGCGTTGATGGCATGCTTTAATATGGCTAATGATACCAATCTTGATAGTGGTACAATCAGTGGAAACAGCCTAGAGCTACCACTGGAAACGTTAGTCCTACTTGCGTAGGTAGTTGAAATTACGTTAGCGGGTGGTGTTGTTAACTTAATACGCAAGCGCCTAGAGTAAATAATTAAGTAATTCATTTAGCAGTCTGTTATGTCCCACTGCTGGGCAAAGGCCTCCCGTCCTCCCTTAGGGACTGTCCAAGTTAGCCAAGGCTAGGGATAAATACGTATTTTCGGGGTAGGGTTGTAGTTGGTCAAGTTCTAAGTCAAGAGATGATGAAAATAATATTATTTAGCAAATAAAAATAACTTACAATTAATAACACAATCAACCACTTGCTGAACATGGTCACACTCTGGTTATTGTCACGAAATATGCTAATGGTTATTAGTTATTAATAGAGTTAGGACTTTTGGTGGCAAATCGTGGTTCCAGAATCCATGGAGTCGCTATTTCCTAATTATTATAATACATAACACTTTGATTTTGACCTTCAGTATTTTAATATTTCAAAATTCATTTATTCGTTATTCGGCCGCACCAATTTAAATTAATTTTGGTATTGAGGATATCTCTGATGTGAAAGCGTTACAAACAAGCAAATATTAATAGGTATGAAATAACCGAACTAAATATGTATTTAGTTCATTTTTGAATATGATAATACCGAAGGTCAAAATCAATGTGTTATGTATTATAATAATTAGGAAATATCGACTCCATGGATTCTAGAACCACGAAATGCCACCAAAATCCTAACCCTAGTTATTAACTTATTACGTGGGAGGCCATTTGCAACGTTAAAAGATGGCGGATTTAAATTTAGGTGTTCAAAGTGCATTTCTGATAGTGTTTTGTGCTTTTTATGCCTCTGTGTTGCACAGTAATAGAAGACTTGGACTTATTTCGTTTATCTGGCATCTTACTTCTCGTTTCAAGTAGACTCGCAGTGGTGCAGAGGTAAAAACTATCTTGATCTCTGTCCTACATAATAATATACCACCGTTCAACATTGTCCCCAATCTTCCTGGAGAAGATTGGGTTGTATTTTATTGCTATATTGATTTATACTTATATATATACTTGACACTGGCGAAATCACTTCATTTCCACAAACACCATATCCCCGTGGTAGTTGCTATTGAAGTCGCCGCGGGGCAAAGAAGAAAACTTATTACCTGGTTTCAGTTTTGCGGGAAAAATAAAGAAACATACATTTTTTTTTAATTATCTACTTGTTATTCGTTTCAGTCTATGTCTCTGTCATTTAAATTAATTATCTAATTATCAGACCGAACATGCCCATTGGCAGCGCGAAATCTCCCGAACATAGTTTTGGTTTCGGGCCAATTGCAGCCGAAACTGAAACTTAGTCGAAACTAGCTTTTTGTACACCGTACTACCTTATCTATTTAATGTCATGTTTAAACGCAATATAAGAATTGTCACAACGATTAAAGTGATAAGGTACCTACTAATGTGTACACATTTATTTAATCGACTGTAAACCAAGATCATACATACATACATACATAAACTCACGCCTTCATTCCCAGAGTGGGGTAGGCAGAGCTACAGAATTTCCAACAACCCTAAAAACTTGTTGATAATTCTGTAACCACATTTTGCACAAACAGGCTAAGATGTTTCCCAGTGTATTAGTGACAGGTTGCAAGCCCATCGCCTAACAGTACTACAAGCCTTTATTCCCTTAGTCGTCTCTTACGACATCCGCGGGAAGACACGGAGTGGCACTATTCTAACCCGGCAACCACACAGGCAAGATCATAGGAGTCAAATAAGGCTAGTTCGAATAAAATAAGTCTTCAACTCTATAGGGGAATAACACCACAAACCGTAAACCTTTTGAACTGTGATTGCTAGCGTCGTCTAGCCGGCGCGTCGCGGCGGCGACTTGCGTCTGTCGTACTCCCAGTAGACGTTTTATTGGTTGAAAATAAGGACGGGATTTCCTGCGCCCCGTGCGAAAAAGTAACTTTCATTACGGTGATGGACCCAGTAATATACACTCAGGAGCAAAATTACCGGGTCAGAGTGCGTTTTTCATACAAACGAGGCTATTTCGAAGCCTTGGTTCCTCGCCAGAGAATGCTTTTAGTGAAATCAGATGATGAATGACTTCCAGAGTGCCTAGGATACCCAACTGAATTAATCTGCGGTTAACGCCGGAAATGTGCATGTTCAGAAAAACATCTAAAATGTAAGGAAATCCAAGTGCTGACCCAAACTCTCCCGCTGTGGTGTTAACTGGTTGTGCTATCAGTTAGGTTATCTTAAGAACTTTTGACCTCCTCTATTGAACCTCGCAGTATCCACCATTAAAACTCACTCGAAATAACCCCTGGCAAGGAACCAAGGCTTAGAAATAGTCTCGTTTGTATGTAAAACGCACTCTGACCCGGTATTTTTGCTCCTGAGTGTACAGGGACCAATGATAAACATTTGATTCTTATTTGGCTATGAATTTGATTTGCAACAATCAATTTATGACTACGACCGTTGATTGATGGGTTATGTGTCTATTTACGTGAGTGTTCAATTGTTTTTGTTTTTCACCGAATCCGTTCGTTTAACAATTAATACGATTGGTCAACGTGTCCTTTTGCAAAGGCTTGTTTCACAGTAACGTATTTATCCTTAAACCTTGTGTGCTTATGTATCTTATTAACTTTTATACTACTGTAGGATTATTTATTAGGTCAGGTAAAATAAGTGATTACTTAATGTTATGGAGAGGATTTCAACAACTGTTTCATGAAATAAGAAAAGTAACATGATACGGTTAAACCCATAGCGCAGCGTCGGTAACCATACCTGATCACATACGCGGAACCTGACAGTTCCTGAAAGATTGTGAAATATTAGTAAACTATTTTCACAGTAATTTATGGCACATTGGCAACATATTTTTATGTAAAAACATATGCAGGTTGTCAAAACACGATCAAATAATAAAACATTTTATAAAAAATATTAATTTAATTGTAATAAATATCATGTACACATTCTACTGCACAATATTTCTTAACTACGCGCCTCGCGGCATCACTTACAGCCACAACCAATAAAATTAACAACAAAAACTATAACATCTCACTGTATGTTTTAGTTCAGAAATGGATACTAGTTACTTAAGTAGGTTAGGTTTTATAAAAAACATCATTCCTCAGGTAACAATATTTAAATAATCAAATCAACGATCTACCATACAATTTTATTTGTAATGAAACTTTATAAAACCCAACGTGTTTGCTGTGTGGCATAGTGTAATCCCTATGCCATCGAGACATGAACCAGCAAAAAAAATAAGGCGGGTGTTAGAAACCGTCAGAGTACGAAAAGTAAAATAAAATGTAACAACCAGTATTAGGTTCGTCTTAACTCATCCAGTCTCAGGAGAATATTCGTTAATACAGTTTTACTAAGGATCCGTGCAAAATAGTAAAAAAGAAACCCCAATTCCGATAAAGGCGCCTCTTAAAAATGGTGCCGCGACCAGGATCCTGTCCTGAGTTATCACGCATATAGGGTAAACGCACTAATTCTGATACAAGCCAGTCTAATAATTAGAAAACTGTATTCACAGTACAAATTAAATATGAAATAAAAATAAAACAATGTTCCCTAAGTTAATGTAAGCAACCCGCATAGTATGGCAAAACTCTACTGTATTTATGGTGTCATGTGTGATGAGAATTTCCAGTGCGGTTTGTGTAGCACCCGTCGAGTAACCGGATGGTTACAAGTTGGCTAAGAAGTGCCATTTGTCCACTGCAACAAAACAAAAGTAATAATGAGGCTGGTAAAGAAAATTTTGGACGCTACCGTACAGTATGAGACGTCGGTTACACTCGCAAAGAGCAATTGAGAGAAGTACGACCCCCAAGGCCGTTTTTAGAGCTATCGCTATATTAAATAAATATCGAAAGACCATCTGTATGTATGAATTTGACCCGTACGCTATTATGAGTAGGGAAAAACCAGAGGGCGCAGTTCGATATGAAATTAACAAATTAACAAAACCTGCTACCTAAGGCAATTGTCCCACCGCCGACGATGAGCGAGAAGTGAGTAGAATCAGCGATCAACTATTCATATATGCGTCTCTTGTATTTACACGGGCTCTATATCTTTTGTTGGATAGAGTTCTCGCCGGTAGTGTGAACAGCTAGCAATCAGCTATTAATATGTCCGTCTCTTTTATTGACACAGGATCTATATCTTTTGCTCGTTTCGTGAGCGAGAAAATAGTCTATAGCTAATCGCCGGCGGCGGGGCAAATACCTTATGTATTGAATTGTGTTTATGCTACTTAAGAATATTGTAAATGACTTCTACCTATCAAAATGACAATATTTTGATAAGCCATAGGTTACAAATAAAACTAAACTACTAGCTTTCCCCGCGACTCCGTCCGCGAAGTTGTTTATAGCTACTTCGGAAATAAGTACCCTATGTATGTCCTTCCTCGGGGTTCAAACTATCTCCATACCAAATATCAATATGGAAATATGGGCCTTGAGCATGAAATAAAGTTATTCTACTCTATTTAATAAAAATCGGTTCAGCGTTTAACCCGTGATAGCGTAACAAACAAACAAAATTATTTTAACATTTACAATATTAGTAAAGCAGAACGGAGTACTGGCAAATCCAACAAAAAGTGACAGAAGGGTGCTATAATTGATAACTAACCTTGTCACTTATAGGATATTCGCATACAAATTATTTGGAAATAAATCTCATAGTTAATGGCACCGGAAGTGCAATTGTGTTTTTAACGTCCTCTTGCCAACTGTGCTTTCCAAATGATTAACATAAACCGTCATACATGCGACCCTCCTAAGCCAAAAGGCAGTATAAGCATATAGACGTCATACTCTTATACTACCTTTTTGTTCTCAGTATAGGCTCAGTCAGACTTGTAGCAATCCATTGACGGGTTGTTTTAACATTTTTGAGCCTAGATCTATTACAGCGACGCAATGTATAACGAAAAGCATGCGAGCTATGGCGCAATGAAACGGCTAGTGGTTTTAAATAGATGCTGGCGTATTGTATAGTTACCAGTAGCAGGCTGCACTTGCGGCAGCGAGTGCGGGGGCGCCTTGCTCAGCGCGGCAGCCGCGTCAGCGCGCTCCGCGCGGGTAGGGCTGCTGTCTATGGATACGTTCATCCTGGGAACGTCATTGTTATCATTAATGGGCGGATGATGGATGCAAATGACATCAAAATAATGTCCAACGATATCCGTATTATGGATATGAGTATTGCAAAAAAGTTTGTAGAGTTTTATTGTTGAAGTTTTCAGTCTATTCCTTCTATAGTTTCCTATCCATGGGGAAAATTTATAGAGTCAAGAGGTGACAATTTACATGTGGCCAGTATTTTGTTAATATACCAAATATGTAGTGAATTACAGCAAAAATTGCATATATATTCATACTCGAAATTTAATAAAAGTCTTATGCATCTTATGCTTTCGTCCCCATAGGTATTGCATCCTCAGCCGCCCATTACTAATCATGAACCAAAGCATCACTTTCGTCATTATTAACCAGACTTCTACCAGCTGGCCTATTGCCTTACGCGCTCGCAATCGCAATTGACTTCAAAATGGAACAATTGTTTTCTTTTTGTATGCAGACTCGCCTTTAGACTGTCAAAATGAAAACGATTGCGATTGCGAGTGCTTTAGGCAATAAGCGTGCAGGTCTTAAAATGGGTTCATAGCTTCTTTCCTTCCAGAAATCAAGTTGTAGATAAATTATCCTTAATCTTAATTGAACTTTTAGTTTTTTCAGTTTCACAAATGAGGATAAGAAGCGGTGTGACCCAAAAGTAGGGCAAGTATAATTGGCTACTCACTTATTAATGTCAGTGGCGTCAGGCACTTTACCATTGATGAGATCGACCCAAAACTCGTGGACCTGCAAATCATTTTTTTTTTATTGCAAAAATGTATTTATGTAATAAAATTACGGATTTAACGGAACAACTTAGTGCTGCTTTTTTTTCTGTAGTATCTGATAAGCGTCCTAATCCCACACTAACTCGTGGACGGCTGGACTGATTTCAATAAATGGTGGTGTGGTTTAAATTCTTAAAACACATTTCTGTGTTGGCTGGCTTTATAAAAGCAATAGCTGTTTCCAGTGAATGTATCAGCAGAGAACTCATTAATCGTTTTTCTCGGGAACTCTACAATTTTATGTGACAAAACGTCATTTGTCTACGTCTTTTCCGGGATTCAAACAACCTACATACCAAATTTCATTGAAATAGGTCCAGCGGAACATACATAAAAAACCGAATTACTTTTGGATTTTATAAACCTTTTGAACGTTACAGACGGCTCAGGCCGTTAACTGAAAGCCGTGACATTGACTAAAAGAGACTTCTAATTTGCATAGCATACCGAAACAAGTTTGGCGTGTGAGTGAGTGACACATTTTGTATTGGAAAATGTGTCACTCACAAACAATCCACCAATAGGATTACTTAATTTCCTAGCCTCGCAGCTCTCCCATTTGTGGATTTTGTCCTCGCACATCCCTCCGCTACATCGCAGAGCTCTGGCGAATACTTACCATAAGGGCGGGATTTTGCTTTTAATATTTGAAGATTTGTAATTAATAATATAAGATTTGACAACACGTTGGCCTAGTCGGTACGAAGGTAGCGTTCCCGGGTTCGATTCCCGGTATCAGCAAATATTCGTGTGATGAGCATATTTATTACTCTATATAAGTATGTTTATCGTTGTCTAGTTCCCAAAGTGCAAGCCTAGAGCTTAATTTGGGACTATACTCCGTTTGCTTAGGTACGTAAAAACATATAAACTAAACAACCACGTGATATAGTTCGTCAGCCAATACAAGCAGAACACTGATACGTCAAAGTGCGATAAAACAGTTTTGATTGGCTGTTTAACAATGCCACATGGTTTGAATTGTTTACATTTTTTTAAGTACCTAAACCAACGGAGTATAGGTTTAGGTTGTGTGAGGTTGTCTGTCGATATTTTATATTTTATAATCTGGTTGTTTACCTCATTAATGACCCTGTATGCGAACTCCTTGTCCTTAGCCTCTCCGTCGAACGCGAACTGGTTCTGCGGCTTGCCATCGGGCACCTTGTAGAGGCGGAACCACTCCACGGTGGCCTTCATGAGGCCGGGGAAGTAGCGCTCCACGTCAGCGATGTCATTCATGTTCTTGGATAGGGCATCGCGGGCGTCTGTCGACAGGCAATAAGTAACAATAAAGTTGTGAAAAACATCCGTGTGCTGACGTGTGAAAGAGAGAACGAGATAGTGGTTTGCGTTTACCCGTAAAATTGCCTACAAATAGGACATCAATGTTAACAAACGATCAAAAAGATCTTGACCCATTTAATAGTTAGTTACACTAATTTTAAACCGTTAAAATGATGTCCAATTAATCTCTGTTGAAAAACTCGAAAACGTACTTTTTATTTAGTAACGATTTATAAAATATATTTTCAGCGTTCACACAAAGTCAAAGTACTTTGTATGGACGCGTCAGCACTTAATATTTAAATTCCTATAAGAAAAAGAACCGTTAACCGTTTAGTAGTTCACTGTACAAGCTGAGTTTACGCAGTTTATAGTTACAGTTCGTCAAAAGTTAATTATAACAAGGAATTAAATTAGTGAAGGACTTTTTGATTCGTGGTCAAATTCGTTAAGTCACATATCTATCTAGGTCACCTCTTTATAGTAAAGAAAAACCCGCGCGCCCGTGCATAATCAGAGACTCCGAGTAGTATCGGGCTTACTAAGATGAATATTAGATAATAATTCAGACAGCCAGCTTTGCTTGCATCTAACAACATTGACAAAACATTGAAGTGAATGAGTGTTACTGAAGTGAAAACCAGCACCGCGAATTGCGGCGGCACAAAGCTGAGAGGGGCCTTTTTCAACATGTTAAATGTTTTGTTCTGTTTGTCATCTGCTTTTTTCAAATGTGTGCAGATACGTGTATTCCGTTTCGAATATCATTTGTGTAATTTTACTTAATATAAGTAATATTATGACATGTGTATTTTAATAATAGAATAGTAATTAACCAAAGAGTATATAATCACTACGTTTTAATTAACTGCGTAAAATTATTATATTCTAAGCTACCTATTGATTGATTGATCTTATAATAATGAATATGAAGGCTAGAATTAGACCTAAGATAACATTGTACACCTCTGTGAGGAAGGATATGGAAAACTGAGGAACAATTTATAAGAACCTATGTAAAACCCATAAACAAGCAATAAAAAAAAAAAGATTTTGATTTTGAAATAAATATTATCTTACGCACCAATAGCAATAAGTTTCCAGTCAGTCTCGCCTTCGTCAATAAGCGCAAGAGTGCCGAGTATCTTGACGGGGTAGACGTCGCCGCGGGAGGCGACGCGGGTGCCGATCTCGAGTACGTCGATCGGGTCGTTGTCGCCGCGCGCCTGCGTGGCCGGGTCTACGTAGTGGGGGTTCTCCCAGGTCTGTAGATAAGTAGAGTAGGCTTGAGTCGGTCAAGAACTGAGAACTAAAAGGAATGAATTCCCGTCTCCGACCAGAAGGAGTTCTTCGTAAACAATCTTAGTCGGTCGCCCCCTCGTCAGTAGCATTTGTTGAACGGATGAGCGAAACAGAGCGAACGAGTAAAGAGCGCACCATTTGTTAAATCTCAACCAAACGTGTCACATTTTCCATTCGATTTTTGAATTTTAACTCGTACTATTTCTATTTTTGAAAAGTACTTTCTTGGTGTAACCTAAGGAATGTTATCTCGAAATTTTGAATCGACGGTTTTGGCGATGCCTTGTCTGTCAGTAAGTCAGTCATTCTTCTCTCTGTTCATAAATCTTAAAATGCATTAAAATACCAGTGTTGAAAAAAAATTGTGCTACAAAAATAAAAGAATGTAAACGTTCTCAGTCACCTGTTTAGTCATAAAAATGTTGTCGGTATCGTGAAAAGCCATGTTTATCAATTATTGTACAACGAAAATATATCTGATAAGCTAGAATTCGTACATAATCCAGATAGTGCAGTCAAGGGCGCTACCTATAGTGACTTCAAATTCATGGATTATAAATAAATATCAGCGGACAATCTTACCCAAGCCCCCAAGCGGCCTATGTTTCCGGAAGGGCCAATGTTGGTGGTGCCCCCCTTCCCTGGATTTTTCGCCTGTACTGTTATTTATATGTAGAGCAAAACAAGCGCTAGGGACGCGGCCTATCCCCCCTCTCCTGGGCCAAAAGCTGGGTACCTATACACTTGATCTAACCCAACTTGATAAGGTCCCAAACCAGACAAAAATAAATATAATTAATTATACTTATAAGAGTAGGTACATAAAGACATACGTAACTTAGAAACAAATGCTTGCGCAGATTATACAAATATTTGTGAACTCTGGGCAGCCAGTTTGATGGGTTCGAAGAAGTTAGAGCCAAGCAAAAAAGACCTCTAATAGTCGACTTAAAATAGTCAAATCAACCAAAAATCTGAGTTAATCAATGTATCTAATATCTCGTAAGGTTCGTACGGATAGTATCTAGATGGTAATAATCGTACTTGTTTCTAAAGCAACCTTTATTTTTGGTTTTATTGTGCTACACTATATTTTCTAGTGTCCTGCTGATCAGAATGCTTGCCATGGAATGTGTTAAAGAGACTTTTACCTGCGGCAAAGCACCATAGTTCCAGATGTATCCATGATGAGGGAATACATTAGCCACAAAGCGTAGCGCTCCCTTCTTCACATCCTGCTTGATAGGATTCAGAGGTTCTCCAAGAGATATTTCCATCTTGGCATTGCTCCATCTAGGAACTTCCACGATCATGTTGACAAGACGTTCAGACTTGTCGGCCCAGAGGGGGATGTCGTGGAGTGGGGAGATTGGGCCGCTTTCATCGCCTGAAAAAAAATTGATCTTATGTTTTCAATCTAAAAAAAATTGCTCACAAGTAAACACGTGCCAGTAACGCATACAAGCGTTTTGTAACTATGTACCTAATACCTTAAAGGAAACGATTTGACGACCACTTGTCGTTCAGTGTCGGGGCTCGCCTTCAAGGATTAAAATAAGAACAGTGTTACTAGCGAGGCGATTGGTTAAAGCATAGAAGGCTTGCAGGTGTGCAACCTTCTTATTTATATTTGATAATGTTTTATTTATATTACATAATCATATCAAACATTGAAAGGCTTTTACTGCAAGCTTAGGTCATATAGGCCTTCCCTAAGTAAGTCTATAACTTAATTGAGGTACAATTCATTTATTCATTACTATTTGGTGTTGATAATAAGTGACCAATAATCATAATTATGCCTGCATATTTGCTGATTAATTTGTTTTAAAGACAAACAAACCAGCACATTTTGTAACAACAAGTAGGCCTTTTGTCTGTTAGCTTTTATTCCTTTTCGTTTATTTGTTATTCTATTCTGTCTACACTACAGTATTAACTCATTTATAAATCCTCATAGCTCTATTTATACATAATTGCTGTTTCTACAAAGCAGTACAATAATCTACATTGATTTTCTTTTCTGAAATCAAAATTAGAATTAACTAATTCATTTCATTCACGGCAAATAAGTATTTTATGTTCATTTATCAAGTAACAAAGAGAAACATTAATTTAATCAGTGATAACATCTTTACAGTTATCAGAGATTAACATCTATAGCAACATTATCAGTAGTTGCTTTAAATCACCCCGCCTTACAAGATAATAGTAGTTCAGGTTTAACTACCTTGGTTAAAAACAATGTTACTTAAAAATAATGTAAATGAGAAAAGTAACTTGGTTTGTTTCTTAGTTATGCCGTTTTATAGCAAAACCACCAGACTGATTTTAGTGAAATTTGGAATAGAAATAGCTTAAACTAATAACCATAATGGACATTTACGTTTTTAGCAGGCAACAGCTATTTGTTAAAGAAAAATAACTTATTTTATGATTTAGCAAGAAAAGTTTTACAAAACTTAGTTTTCTATAGAATTAAATTGGAATAATAAAAATTGAGATCCCTACCTATGTATAGCTACATTTCAAGTAAACAAATAGAATCAAATATAAATCAGCCTAAACCCTGTAAAATCTAGATTACTAAAGTTGTTCCTGCTTAAAATAATGTATACTTGTAATAATATACAGATCTTTTATTTAATAATATCCAATCAATTTGTTAATAAAACAGTAGCCCTATTTTGAGCAGCTAATTAGGTACCTATTTTAAATGAAATGCTGTTACATGTAGAACACTTTATTCTAATCAAAGTGCATAAATCCAAGATGATTAAGCTTATCTGGCAGGGTTAGGGGTCAAAAGTCATTACATTCCATTGCATTCTAACTTTCACCTTGAAAAAATTAAAGTTACACAGTAAATGTGTTCCCAACAAATACATAAATAACAAATGAATCTCATTTATCAGTTTTCCCAAGGTAGCAAGTTACGGTACATACAACTACACATATTTCATGTAAATTTGTTATTAATATAGTGCCCACCTATGCCTGCCACGCGACGAAAACCAAGACATACGTCTTGGGTTTCGTCGCTCGATGTTTTAAAAATCAATAAAGTGGCTATTACTAGCAAGAAATAGGCATTATAAGTTATTAAATATTAACCTTTCTTACGTCAGAAGCCTGTATTTCAAAGATAAATAATAAAGCAGCTGTCAACATAATTCAAGGTTACATCAATTATGCAGCAATATTACTTCGAAGAAACATAAATCGGCAGTTAAAAAAATATTTTATTGTAAAGAAAACTAAAATTACATTTCTACACTTAATTGAACGTAGTAAATGTCAATGTTATGACATCGATCCGGAAGGAAACACTCCACGTGGACACTTGAGATACGCGTTATCTCTGATGTTATCGAAATAAATGAAAGGAGAGTTTGACTCACGGAAGAACACCCGGTAGTCGGGCGCATAAGCGGATCCGCGTTCTTCGGCGATGAACATATTGGGTTTAGATGCTAGGAGAGCTGTGGCAGCGCTGCGAGACAATACTGGAGCGTGTTTGTTAGAGAGAGAGTTCGCCGCACCAATACCCGGCACGCACAGCTGCTTTACGAGTGACAGGAAAAGCGGAACCCTAGCCGCCGCGCAGCGTGCCACTGACATTTTGCTCACTTCACTGACATTACTCCTTTCAATACCTACGCTGCTTACATTCCGTAAAACGCTTAAAATAATACATTATGTAACGTTTTCGTTTAAAATCCATTCAGCTTATTTTTTAAGCTTTTACTAGATCATATTCTAATAAAAAATATACTTTAGTTCAAAATAACACCATTTGAATGTTGTATCATTAATCAAACTCTTGGGTGCTCTGACCTTTTAATTATTTAAATAACACCATTGTTTTACCAAGAACGGAACGCAATCATTACTTTTTTTTGTATACCTATTCGAAAGTTTATGAATATGTATGCCATCCCATACATCCTACCACTGCATGATGCATGCCAACAGCGCCGTTTAAAAATATTTAAAGTAAAGTTGTCTGACATATAGTTAATTATTAATCACGTGGAATTTATTTAAGTAGTAGAAATAAATTATTACTTTCATTCACTGCATTGAAATCTAGTATTATTAAAGAGTATCAATGACAAAATAAATTATACTAGGCATAATGCTTTGAAGGACTGCAGCCTGATGATCTTGATGAACGCAGAAAAAAATTCCCTCATAGCAACAATACGTCAATTGTCAAAGTCAAACCAAACACAACATTCATTTCTGGCAAGGCGGCAACCGGCAATTTATTTTATCTTAGCTTGTTTATTTTGCGGAATACCGCGGTAAACCGCCATTAATAATAATAGAAGAAGAACTGTTTCTTTTATTATTTTAGTTTTACGAAACCTTGCAAATACACTGTCTTAATAACAGTAAATGAAGTAAATAATTAACATGTCCGCTGAGGAGCCCAAATTTTCGTTTCCATTTGAGCCTTATGAAATTCAAAAGAAATTCATGCATGAATTGTATTACACGATTGAAAACAATGGACTTGGTATCTTTGAAAGTCCTACTGGAACAGTAAGTATCGATTTATATTCATACTTCAAATTCAAAGTGTGTTTCGATCCACAAGTGCCGACAAAATTGTGCCTTCGTCAAAACGCTCTTATAAAACACTAGCTGTTGCCCGCGACTCTGTCTGTGTAGAAGTTGTTATCGCTACTCACATTAATAATTACCCTATATCCTTCCTCATGCTGCAAGCTATATCCATACCAAAGCAAACGAGATCGGTTTATCAGTTTCGCCGTGAAAGGGTAACAAAGACAAAGTTATTTTCACATTTATAATATTAGTAACAATAAGTTTGTTATAATTCTGTGTAAATTACAGGGAAAATCTTTAAGTATATGCTGTGGTGCACTGCAGTGGCTTAGAAATAGCTATGAAAAATATGTGGAATCTCTTAACACGGAGATCAAAGAATTAAAACTGAAGGTGTCTACTACAGAATGTAAGTTAAAAACTAACCATTTAAATAAAAAATATAAAGAAATGTAATTTTTACACCATAGCACGTAGCTCAAGCATGAAGATTTCGGCCATACGTCACATTTTATTGAACCTAGCCTAGTGAGAACTGCTGAAACAGACTAACATTTCCATACATATTTACACATACTTACCTTTATTACTTAATTACTATACAAAATGTTTGTACTGATTATGGAAACTGGGATGTTGTCCCAATTGCTATAAAAACTTGCTTAATACAAAGCAAAAGCTTTTGGTAGAGGATATGTCATGAATCAACATTCAGTGCAAAGCATGTTTTTATTCTTCAGTCTTTTCTTTTGTTCAGTGTCATTGGTATGCAACCCCAGTGCAGGTGTCTCCAAAATGTATTGTTATTCTTATTCATATGCATGTTATTCATTCTCAGCCACAGACAACTGGCTGGAAGAAAAATTTGAGGAAATCATGATCAACCGCACTCTTAAATTGTTAGAACTTAAACTTAGCAACTATAACAAAAAAGTTGAAACCTACTGTGAAATGAAGCAGCGTGTTAAGAAGAAAGACAGACTAGGTATAAAGAAAGCTTTAGATATTAAGTCTAAAGAAAAGTCGGAGATTAATGACAAACAAAATGTTGAAGAAGTGGTAGAAGATGGTGATCTTATATTAGAAGAATTCGTGAAAGAGGAGAGTGGGTCAGAGGATGAAGAAAATCATATTGAAGAGAGTGATGACCATAACCCAGACACCAAGGTATTTTTGTAACATTAATTTATAGTTAAAACTACTTAACCCCTTGTATGCTGAGACACGGATCCTTGCTCAAACTTTGGACTGGAACTTGGTATTTTTCCATCTTTTATTTATGACGGGTTGAAGTATTTTAAGCTTTCTCTACAGCTCTCTGAGACTACATCCCTCAAGACCTTAGCCGATAATTAGTGTTGTATTTTTTTTTTATATTTTTTAAGATTTACATAAGCAGCAGGACCCACAGTCAACTGTCTCAGTTTATTGGAGAAATCAAGAGAACAGTGTTTAGAGAGAACACTAGGCTGGTAACACTGGCTTCACGGCAGCATTATTGTATCAATCCTGACGTTACAAGGCTCAAGAATGTTAATTTGATTAATGAGAGGTCAGTAACGTCACAGTATCACAATCTCTACAGTAGGGATACGCCTATGATGTTTGGTGATGCAGTGGCCCGTTTAGGTACTTACGCTGTCACAAACGCATATGCAAGGCTTGTCACAATATGGAAAATAGCTTCTCGGCGAGACCCCTCCTTTGCCCTCGCAAGTACATTCGTTTCCAAACTATGGATTATTAAACTGGTAACACAAATAAATAGTAACTGACAATAAAATAAAGAATCACTTACAGCATTAACAACAAAATTAATCAGAACTGGGTCATTCCACCGTAACACCCGACTTTTTATTAGTGATTCTCAAATAGTAGACCATTCATTCACTAGTCATTCTCTTAGTTTCTTAGAAAAATTCGAAATAAATCTTTACAAAAAGTAGCTATTTCAAGTGTTATGGTGGAATGACCCAACTAGGTTTATAATAAGCTTTGGGCTTTATTCTACTTTGGTACCGATGTGTTACATCTCATTCGATTAAAATCATTCTGGCATCTATCTGGCTAAATTTATTACAATTCTAAATTTGAGTTCCATTTAAATTTCTTTTCGCCTGCGCACGACGACAGCTCAGTTGCTCACGCGCCCAAGCTATTAACAAGCTTTCAATTATACTAACATGTTAAATCAAGTTAAATAAATAAATAAATTAACAACAGTGAACTGAGAATGATATAAAGGAATAACCCTGCATCTAAATACCTACTGTTTATGGCACTAATTGTAAGTTTATACCTTTATATTTACGACCATCCCTTCATCTAGTCCTAATTTTATATATATATTCTAAGTTTCCCCTTCTATATTGTTCCCAGGTGCCTTATTTTATTATAATAAAGCTATTTGAAGACTTTAATAAATAATCCAGCTCTGGACTTGTTCTTTATCATATTACTTCCTGTCCCTGTTCCGGTCATCCCGTGACATTGGCGCCTCTACGTTTCCCCACGTTGGGCGCCAATGTCACGGGATGACCGGAAGTCCAGGGCTGGATTATTATATTGTAATACACTGTTGATAATGACGACAATATAAAACAAGATGAAGATGAGCCTATACAAGGTTGAATAGAGGCACCTAATTTGCTTACAAAGTGCTATAATAATTATTATCAACCTCATCAACAGTATAAATAACAGGATAGTGATCTTTGACCAGTGTGTGTTGCCGGTGATGACTTACGGATCTGAGACGTGGGCGCTAACAATGGGCCTCATAAGGAAGCTCAAAGTCACTCAGAGGGCTATGGAGAGGGCTATGCTCGGGGTTTCTCTGCGTGATAGAATCAGAAATTATGATATCCGCAGTAGAACTAAGGTTACCGACATAGCCCTAAGAATAGCTAAACTGAAGTGGCAGTGGGCGGGGCACATTGCTGGCAGGACTGATGGCCGATGGGGTCAGAAGGTTCTGGAGTGGCGTCCGCGGACCGGAAGACGAGCTGAAGGTAGGCCTCCAACAAGATGGAGTGACGACCTCGTCAGGATCGCGGGACCGCGGTGGATGCGAAAAGCACAAGACCGGTCTGAGTGGAAAGCCTTGGGGGAGGCCTATGTCCAGCAGTGGACGTCTTTCGGCTGACATGGATGGATAATATACATTTTAATTTTTCGTTTGACAATAAACTTCATAACTTCCAGATGCCTTGATATGCAAAAGTCGAAATCAAAATCAACATTAACATCAGATACTGAAGTTGGCAAAGTTCTCAAGAAAACTAAAACAACTTCGTGTGCCGCATGCCCCTATTACAACCACAGTAACATAAAACAACTTAAAGAGACTATGCTGGTGGAAATGATGGACATTGAGGATTTAGTGAAGTGTGGGAAATCACTGAAAGCATGTCCATATTATGCATCTAGGATGGCCATGGATGATGCTGAGGTATGTTTTTTTTTAGCTCCTTATTGCTTGCCCTAATGGATCAACTTATAGGCAACTGTCATCTCTGACAGGTCTTGAGATGCAACCTCACTCAAAATCAGTTATAAATACAACCATTTTTTCCAGGTCGTCCTTGTGAGCCACGCAGGCATGGTAAGTTCCGGAGCTCGTTCCGGAGTGTCTCTGAAGCTCCAAAACAACATTCTCATCCTAGACGAAGCTCATGGTTTGACAGCCGCCTTGGAGAACGCTCACTCGGCTCCTGTGTCAGCTAAACAGCTGTCTTCTGTCAAAACTTTCCTCCAGTTTTATATAAACAAGTATAAGAGTCGACTGAGCAGCAAGAATTTATTGAGTCTCAATCAGATTAGTTTTGTTGTTGGGAAGCTTATAGGTATGTATGATGGGCTGGACTGGAGCTGTATTGCACTTTGTTTTTGCTCATCTTGCTTTTCTGTCGTAGTCATATTGTTGACGATTGCATTGCCACTGTCAAGTGAACATTATTATTTATTGTTACTAACAACCTGTTGAGGTCATTCCCCTTCCCGATCATTTCCCTTTTATGAGCAGTCTGACTTATAATTGTAATTATTATTATGTTTTAGGAATGCTAAAAAAAACAACAGAGAAACAAGACGATACAACAATTCTGACCCTAGAAGACTTTGTGATAAAGGCGGAAATAGATCATTTGAACTTAAGGCCTTTAGTGGAGTTTTGTAGACAAACAAGGCTAGCGCCGAAACTCCACGGGTTTTCTATGCGGTACAGTCAGCAAGCGCTGGAAGAGGAAAGTAAAATAACAGTCGCCAAAAATAACTCTTTTAAAGATTTCCTAAACAATATATCAAAGAAAAAAGCAGAGGCTGTTGTGGAAGAGGTTAAAGTTGATGTTAAGCCTAATGTCCAGGTATTTATTAACAAAAATTAAACTTATGCAGTTTTTTATTTTTTGTTTATTTATGTTCACGATTACGTTTTATAAATAGAAAAGTAGGTTATCCTCGGCCCTTCAGGAGTTTCAGTTACCTATTACCGCTCCCGCTTTAGGGTTGTCCATATGTGAGCGTGACAACATTTGCACGTCGCTCAATACTTAAGGCCGAGCCACACCGGTTGCGTATGCAGCACCCCTGTTACACCGGGTTACGCGCACGTTTGACGGTGCACCTGGGAGACATTCCATTGGGAGACAGACGTGAAGGTATATGTAGTATGTGTATTGTATATTGCAGGTTCCCACAGAGACGTCACCAGGTAGTAGTTTATACGCAATTATGGACTTCCTTGAACGCTTGTGTGATCGCAGCGAGCATGGGCGTGTGCTGGCTCAAAGCGGCGACAGCGGCTCACTCAAGTACTTACTACTTAATCCCGCTGAGCACTTTGCTGAAGTCGTGAAACAATGCCGCTCTGTAAGTATCTGCTTTGCTCAGTTAGGCCGCATTTTACCAAATTTCGACACCAAAAATGCACCTACCACCAATAATGGACGTTTAACTCTTAATTAAAAAAACATTCATAGGTCATTTCATAAAGTGTATTTTTGTAATAATTATAGGACTGTATGTGGCATTAATAAATAAAAAAAAGAAAGTCGCAAAAAAAAAGAACATTTTCTGTTAAATAATAATCATGAGGTCCTTGTCCATTACCCTATGCTGTAATCCCGGTCAATCATTCAAACCCCCGTTCAAACTTACATTGTAATAAATATGATTAAAATCATTGCCTCATATTGAAAGCGTTGTAATGTATTTTTTCAGGTAATTTTAGCCGGAGGTACAATGGAACCAATAAGTGAGTTCGAAAGTCTACTAAAAAGCGACAAGTCCGACAAACAAGTGAACGTCGTGAAATGCGGTCACGTCGTACCGCCGGAGAATGTTCTCGGCGTTTGTCTGTCGAAGGGACCTTCTAACGTGAATCTCAATTTCTCTTATGAGAATAGGTCTAGCAATGAATTGGTGAGTTTTGTTTTATATCCTTAATGATTTAAACCAAATGAGCTAGAATTATTTTTCAAAAACTCGTACGTAATTGACGGACACTTTAAAAAAAAAAACTTTGCATTTATTTTTTACAGCATTATATTTTTACTCTTATTTATTTTGAACAATATTGCACGTTTCGCAACAATTTTCTGGTTTGCTTAAAAACGTGAACTGATAGAGATAAGAATGCCACTATTATAGGCATTAATACCCATTTTTATATATTCGTGCAATACAATAAATAGATACGAAGTATTTGGGATCGATTAGAAAATTAAATTCCTTCAAGCTCCCTTCTATCCAAATGGAATGTTTTTTCTACTGTAGGGCGAAGGTAGGTATTGGATAAGGAAGGACCAATGATGGATTTTTATTTTACAGAAGGGTTATTAATGTGTTATAAAACAATCAATTTATGACCGTATGAACTTTGAATTAAGAGTTAAGTGTCCATTATTGTTGCCTGTCAACTAAAAGTGTCCATCACTGGTGCCAGCACCCTATCGGTTTATTTAATACCAAGTACACAAAAAAATGTAATAAAGTTCTTAGTTGAAGGAAGTAAGCGGCGTGTTACGTAACATCTGCAGTATAGTGCCGGGCGGAGTGGTGTGTTTTCTGCCGTCTTATTCCTACGAGCGAACAATCTATGAACATTTGAAATCCACCAAAGTGATTGAAACGATATGTAAGAAAAAATCTATATTCCGCGAACCGAAGTCTTCCGCTGAGGTCGATCAGGTAAAGGACCATTTATGGTAGCATTTACTTTAACACTTATGCCCTTGCTTAAACATGGGGTAACCGTGGAGTAGCTAAGCCATGTTCTGTCCTAATCTGTTGAATTCAAATGTCACAATGACAAATTTATTTATTTATTTATTTATTTATTAAGGACATCAACAGCACAATACAGAAAATATAAAACCGATAACACCAAGTAGCAAACAAAGCCAATTATAGATATCCACAGATTAACCAGGTAACATATTTAACAACACTGAAGCGATTAAAAACTAAAAAGAGCTGCCTGTGCTCATGCAAACCACAAGTCAAGTAATAGAACAAACTTAAGTGAAGAATATTTCAAAAGAAAAGGTAAAAAAGCCACGCTTGTAAGTACATGTGCGTGTGTGCGTGTTTGAAAAAGTGTGTATGAGTGTATGTGTTGTGTGCGCGTTTGTGAGTATGTGTTAAACTAGCGTGTGTGTGCGTAGTACCCCATAAAAAAATATGAAGTGCAACATTTTATTACTGCTGTTTTAAAGGCAGATTTTGATAAAGAAAATGGGTCCAAATGACTAAATATTTTATTATATGTGTTAGCCACGCGTAGCAATGGTGAGTTCAGGGCATATTTAGTATGAGCAAAGGGGACGTGAAACAGTACTCGTTTAGCGTGACGCGAGCGGAATGTTGGCGTGCTATAAGACAGCTCCGCCGTGAGCTCAGGGCTGTCCAGTCGGCCGTTGACGATATCATGCAGCAGGCACATGTCCATTAATTGACGGCGCTTTTGCAAGCAGAGGAAACCATGCCGCTTGCAAGCAGATTCATATGCTAGATTTTAATGTCCTATTCCAAGCCTAAAATTTAGATGGCGGATAAAAATACGTTGAATACGTTCAATTCGTTCAATGTGAACAATATATTGAGGAGACCAGACGGTGCTCGCATATTCCAAGATGCTACGGACATAAGCAGCATAAACGGCCTTTAGGCAACCTAGGTCTTTAAAAGGCGAGCAAATACGCATAACAAATCCCAAATTCTTATATGCCCGATCAGCCACAGTGTCAACGTGTTTTTCGAATGTCAATTTAGAATCTAGGGTTAGACCTAGGTCCCATATTGAATCAACTCGTGACAAAGGATGTCCATCAATATTATAAACAAAACTTATTGGACGAGGACTACGTGTAAAAGATATCTGGACGCATTTTGAAAGATTAACGGCAATTCTGTTTAGTTTATAATATTGCGCAAGTCTATCAAGATCGTATTGAATTGCTAAGCAATCCTCTGTAGTGGATATATGTGAATATTTTTTTTTATCGTCAGCGTATAAGAGGAACCTGCTACTAAGAAAGACCGTATATATATCATAAAGGTAAACTCCATACAAAAGAGGTCCCAGAATTGACCCCTGGGGGACACCTGAAGGGATGGATGTAAAGTTCGATCTATGACCTCCGACGACAACAGCTTGTTGTCCTTGGAGATGTAAGAGGTTATCCATATGTACAAGTTCCCTCTTAGACCCAGTCTGTACAACTTTCGGAGAAGGATGACGTGATCGACCCTGTCAAAAGCTTTTTCAAAATCAGTGTAGATCACGTCAACCTGCTTTCGCTTGTCCATCCGACGTAGAACATAATTTAAAAATACAACTAGGTTCGTCGCAAATAAGAATAAAGCATGCAAGCTTAGCTTAACTACGAGTATTCCACGGGGACTCCACGTTTATTAATAAGGCTGTTAATTTGTAAAGCTAATGTTTTGTTTTTTGGTAGTAGTCATTTAATTTACTTACTTCAATTTAAAGGGTCTAGCAGGCTAAGCTAAGAAGAATGGCCCCCACGAGGGATTGTGTTCTACTTTTAGGTGGAGTAGTGGCAGGATCTAAGAACACTGTATGCCTGATATCAGCCTCCGATCTTCTTTTGTTTCAGATTTATTCACGAAAATGTTAAAAAGTCAAGGTAATTTTTAAACTGTAATTATAGCTAAACCTAGCCAGCGAGGGTAACCAAATAAAATCAGAATTGTGGAGGATATAATGGGGTTACTAATACATATTTTTACAGACCTTCATGTCCTTAAACTTAGATGAAAAAAAAAATTGTTTTTTTTTTTCGATTAATTTTTTTGCCACTTCTCGCGGAGACACAAGTACCAAAAAAATTATGTGACAAGCCACAATTGTCAACTACGTATACATTTAAAAACATTTTCAAATATCATGGTGCGTCATGACAACAAAAATAAATAAACGACATGAAGGTCTGTAAAAATATGTATTAGTAACCCCATTATATCCTCCACAATTCTGATTTTATTTGGTTATCCTCGCTGGCTAGGTTTAGCTATACCTAATTACAGTTTAAAAATTACCTTGACTTTTTAACATTTTCGTGAATAAATCTGAAACAAAAGAAGATCGGAGGCTGATATCAGGCATACAGTGTTCTTAGATCCTACCACTACTCCACCTAAAAGTAGAACACAATCCCTCGTGGGGGCCATTCTTCTTAGCTTAGCCTGCTAGACCCTTTAGATATCCACGTCGAAGGCCTTCATGAGACCCGTTTTCATTGAAATTAATCGGTTTCGATCTAGATTAATATTTACCTTATTCTAAATGTATAGTTATTATTTACATATTAAATTGTCGCGCAAACTTGGAAGTTTTAATAAGTTAGTTCTTCAGGTTTTGAGCAAGTTTGCTGCTGCTATAAAAAACAAAGAAGGAAGTCAAAACGGGGCGCTACTGTTAAGTGTTGTTGGTGGCAAACTCAGCGAAGGACTGAACTTTAGGTAAGATAAAAAAAAGGCACTGGTACTACAGTTGTTTTAAAGTTCAATTCGAACCTTATTCATGTCACATATAACGTTTATGACCTTTTGAACGATTCAATTGGATACAGTAGATTTTAAACGTATCAAATAGTATTTTTTGACGGTAGGTTTTAAAATGTTTACTCCTAGTTCTCACGCGGAGCGGGCCCCATGGTTTAGCATACATTGGTGACTTCAAGTGTTTCCACTGCGCGCAAAGCATTTGAACGCACCGTTGTATGCTAAACAGAGTCCGTACTGGGCCTGTCTCTCTCGCTGTGGAAACCTGCTTCAGGGATGACAAAACAATTGCAATCTCAAGATATCTCAGAGCCCAGTTACCATCAGATGGCCTGTGATTGTCCAAAGATAGTGTCCCAATCGGATTAAAATCGACTACAAAATTCTTAAGTCCTAGTGAAAGTGGGTATTATGTCAACTTAACTTGTTATAAAAAAGGGTATATAAAAATACAGAGTATACTTGACTTAAACCCTTTTTCATTTGATCTTCAGGAGAGTTATACCCTTTTCACTGGGACCCCATAATTGGCTCTTACCTAAATTTTTATTTCAGTGATGACTTAGGCCGCTGCATCATAGTAGTCGGTATGCCATACCCAAACGTAAAGTCTCCAGAGCTTCAAGAAAAGATGAACTATCTCAACAGGACCTCAGGCAGTGGTTCAGGGAGCGTGTACTACGAGAATTTGTGCATGAAAGCTGTTAATCAGTGCATCGGGAGAGCCGTGAGGCACGCTAATGACTATGCCTGTGTACTGTTAGTTGATGATCGGTATAGCAGGCCGCAAACTATGGCTGCTTTGCCGTCTTTTGTTCAGGTAAGTTAATAACTAGGGTTAGGATTTTGGTGGCATTTCGTGGTTCTAGAATCCATGGAGTCGATATTTCCTAATTATTATAATACATAGGTAACACATTGATTTTGACCTTCGGTATTATCATATTCAAAAATGAACTAAATACACAGGTTATTTCATACCTATTAATATTTGTTTGTTTGTAACGCTTTCACATAAGAGATATCCTCAATACCAAAATTAATTTAAATTGGTGCGGCCGAAA
Organism: Acleris sparsana; assembly: GCA_923062465.1. Taxonomy (NCBI): domain Eukaryota; kingdom Metazoa; phylum Arthropoda; class Insecta; order Lepidoptera; family Tortricidae; genus Acleris; species Acleris sparsana. The sequence continues at coordinate 15,263,792 of OV281293.1, forward strand.
AACGAATAAATTAATTTTGAAATATTAAAATACTGAAGGTCAAAATCAAAGTGTTATGTATTATAATAATTAGGAAATAGCGACTCCATGGATTCTGGAACCACGATTTGCCACCAAAAGTCCTAACTCTATTAATAACTAAATGAAAAGCAAGCTTCAAAAATCCGACTTCATTTTCTGATACTGTCATCGATATACCTACCTATGTTAATTATTGATATTTTGTCATTGTTGTTATTTCAATTTTAACAGTTTAGGTATCTTGTCACCCGGGATGGTAAAAGGATTCTAACGATACCACCTACAACTAAATCTGCTCAGGCGTTTAGAAGTTATGGTGGAATAAAGAATCGTACATGCATACATGAACCCTGAAAACATTAGGTACACTCCTTTTTTTGAGCAGTCGTGTAAAAATAATTACAGTACTCAGTTTCTTATAGCGTTTTCGGTGGGCTATATAGCTGTCACACTTGCACTTGCAACGATTAGGTACTTTTGTCACTCGGTAGATAGTACTGGTTGTAGGCAAAAGTAAATGGGCTTTTTGGACACGGACGCCTAAATACTGACTCATTGCCCCAGGTTCACCAGATAAGTTCATTTTAGAAGATTAATGAAGTCGACGAAGCTTATTAACTATTTTATTATCAATAAATGCCAAAACATAAGTTTCTTCCCAATACTTGTTAGTCGTTTAGATGTACCCTTTAACCTAGTTTGTAAGATTTGCAAGGATGAAGATATAGAGCGGCAAATGAAAAAATGTCTTGTTTGATGTTCAGAGACCGTTATGAAATAACCTACCAAGTTCCAGGCAGAGATAATTATATAGTTCCTCCTTACCAAAGAAGGCGTTTAGCTGAAAATAAAAGTTTGAGCATTTTTAATTTAATGTGGATATCAATAAAGTACGAGTATAGAATGCTTCTACGAAAACATTGCCCTCATGCCTTAATCTTAGATCTACACCTATCTCCTGATATTTTTCCAAAGCCGACGAATGTGACGTTTAGTATATAAATCAAACGGGTGCCCCTCGGAATCCCTAATAATATTTGTCCGAATTATCATTTGTCCTAATTTAGTTTTCAGCTGAGTGAGACAACTTTTTATATTCTCAAAAATACCTGCGGTTAGGTCAGGTTAGAATACAACACTAACATGATTTAAAATTCAGCCGTAAATGGCTTTAGAATAAACGAAAATTCGGACAAATGATGCATTAGGATAAATGACGATTAGGGATTCCATAAGGGAAAAGTTTAATAGTTGTTTCTTTTTCTTTTCAGAAATCTTTGATGTCAAACTGCACGTTTGGTTTAACTATTGGAAACATGGCAAAATTCTTTTCAAGACATAGAAACAAGTCTTGAATCGCACTGTATCTATTTCATTTTCTTATATTGTATTAAAATGTATTTTTACAAATTAGTTTTTTCTATACATTAACTTCCACCTGCGACCGCGATCGCGAGCCGGGAGACGAAGTGTCGGCAGTCCTTCCACATGGTGGGCCGACGATCTGATAAAGGTCGCGGGAAACCGCGCGCTGGAAGACAGGAGCAGAGGACCGATCGTCGTGGAAAACCGTGGGGAAGACCTTTGTCCAGCAGTGCACGTCTTGCGGCTGATGATTATACCTTAACTTTAAGAATTTACTCTAAAAATGCTATTACACCCAAGTAAGTACATGAGAAGTTTAATTAAAGTGCGAAAACCAATCTTATATTTACTGTATAATTAACCTTCATCAAGCTTATTTAACTTTCAATTGTTTTTTTTATTTTTCGTAAGGAAATACGCCGTTATAACTATACATTATATTTAACCTAAATCACAGCTTTCATTCAAATTCAGTAAATTAATAAATATCAGGGGACAATTTCACACAAATTGATCTAGTCTCAATTTAAGCTCCAGACTTGTACAATGGGTATTATAGACAACGAGAAACTTATATAGAGACATACATACATACTGTAATACACAGGTACGAACAAATCCTCGCGCGCATCACACAAATATTTGCCCTTACCAAAATCCGGGATGGCTAGGCAGGGTTACCCACTAGGCTAACGTCGCTAAACTGACAAAGCTTCTGGCAATAATTTCCCACACGGCCCTTCGAAGTAGTAGTGACACTTTGGAGAAAGGGGAGTGGGTTCCACGTTGAACTCTGCCACTATAGCGCCCTGCGACATCGCCTGTGGTGCGAACATCGCTGCAGGATACACGACGGACGACGTCCCGACTACTAGGCAGACGTCGCAGACGGCTATTGCCGCTTCTATAAAGAAATATATACTTTATTAGAAATCGGATAATAGGGAGCAACTTTACCTGAAGTTCTTGAGAACGACTAAAAGGTACTAGAATTTCGGGTTATTCCCACCTGTTACCACCAATTTGTTACCACTGGTAACAGCTGGGATTTTTTTTCCCACCTGTTACCACTGGTAACTACTGGGAATAAAAATTCCCAGCTGTTACCACTACCTACTGGGATTTATTTCCCAGTAGTTATCACCAAATATTTTAGTGGTAACAAATGGGAAAAGCATTCCCACTTGTTACCACCGTGTACTTTAGTGGTAACAGGTGGGAAAAAAAATCCCAGCTGTTACCAGTGGTAATAAATTGGTGGTAACAGGTGGGAATAACCCAGAAATCCGGTATTCGATAAACACAAATCATTAATTTACCCGGTTGTGAGTGTTGTGACCACTCTATACAGGGTGTTTGGCAGTCAGGTGCTTCACGTTGCACTATATCTCGTATTGAATCAATGGTAAGCCACATGGTAAGTATTCTATCAAGACTAAAAGCTAAAGACTGCAACCTTGAGACTTCATATCGTTGCCAAGCCTGAGGACTAAGATGGAATGCCTCTATGCTAGTAATTTTACCGGTTGTGTTATCCCAACACCGGAAGAACAATCCGAACACTGCTACTGGAAATCTATTACTATTGATAATTACTGATTATGATAATTGATTATTTACCAGCCCTCTCAAGTACAGCAGATTCCAAGTTCTCCCCAAACCACACAATATGCGGCCGTAATAAACCCCCACAATCGGCTTTCTTGCAGTGCGGTAAATCTTTCAGGGGAATATTAGAGCCCACTAATTCCACATCTGGCGCACCGCGGTTTTTTAGGGCCTGTAAAGTAGTAAAATCCTTTCTTACATATTTTGGGTACCGTACCAAAAAGGTGAAGAACCTCTATGGTCAAAATTCGTCCGTCCGTCAGTCTGTCACAAAAAGTTATTTTTACAGGAAAATACCCAAGACAAAAAATGGAACAATATTTCTAACTGGCATAGTTTTTTTAGAAGTTATCATGCAACATAAGTATATTATAGCGCAAAAAAGCATAAATTATTACTTGACCAAATTTACATAAGTGTGCGAGTACCACTCGCACAGCTTTTTTAGCCAGGTTCTTCGGGATCTGACTTATTTTCAAGTAAGACGAATACTCTGAACAGCTTTTAATTACAGGGATAAACATGTTCCTGAATTTTAATTTTGATTTGAAGAAGTATAATGATGCATGTCGTAACATATTTTTAAAGCAAGCTGACATGGTTTTCTTAAAATTTACAAGATTTTTCCGTCATCAACACCCTAGGCTTTGTATTAAAATCTAGTGTTAATTACCTCACAAATTGGACTATCCGTGTTTTCTATGACCTCCTTGCACTTGGTGCATCGTGTTTTAAACAGGTTTCCATGCAGCTCGAGAATGTTTTTAGTTCCTGCTCTAACATGCAGTCCATCTACATTCTGCGTAATCACTGTGATGTCCTTCTTTAAGTCAGACTTTATTTCATAGTTTGCGATTGCTATATGGCCCTGTAATGAGATAGCATTGCATAAGATTAAATTAAATAGATTAAAACCCCTTACTTTCAGAGCCTGCTTCTTAGATCAGATCGGAGACGTATCAAGAAAGGGCCAGGTCAGGAGTACCATAAACCGACGCATCTGTATGATGAGACTTAGGAGTCTGGAGGATGTGAGAGTAGATTGTCTAGATTATACGAAGTGGAAGGACGTGGTCTCTGCCTACCCCTACAGGAAAGAGGTGTGATTGTATGAATGTATGTATGTACTGTGAGAGCTGATATTTCTTAACATAATATTTATATTATTATTAATTTATTATATTCAGTGCCAACAGTCCGATCGAATGCACTTTTTGTAGCAGATTTTTGCTACATAGTGGAAAAATGCTGCTACAGGCGAAAGCATATCACTTGTAGCAGTGGCTGGTGGTGAATGTCTTATAGGACCAAATTGATTTTCATAAAACCTGGCTAAAACCGCTCTATTTAAAACTAGCATTGTATTTATTATTATTTATTTTATCAGGCGGCAGTTGAGACAACTGATAGATGCCTGTATCCAGCTGTTCCTTGGTCAAATGCTCTTTGTACTGCTTATATTATGTTGGTTTAGTTGGTTTTTAAACTGATTGGCTTGTTTGTTCCATGCTTTCACTACTCTGTTACTTAAGAAGTCTCTGTGAGGATTATTTGAACTAATTTAAAATTGGTTCATCTTTTAGCGAAGCTACAATACCACAATCAGATATATAAATATGCAAATGTTAGGTATATAACACCCCTCTATTTGCATATATTATATAGAGATTTTATATTTGTGGTTAAATAGGTAGTAAATTGTGGACGGTTAATAATTTTAGTACAGTACTTACCCCAAAGAAAATGTTGATAATATACATCAAATTTAGTTAATGACATTTATTATAATACAACAAAAATTGGCGGACTCTAATTAAAGCATAAGCAAGGCTGAATTTACAGGCTGCTTGATCACTAGTTTGGGCCTGTACTTTATCATGTTCTATTATATATTTTTGAATGTGTTACAGCGAAACTATTTTTAAAGATGCTATAATAACAGACAAGTCACATGCTATGAAAGAAATAATGTGTAGTAAGAACAAACAAATAGAACAGTAGAAAACAAACAAAAAGGTGAGAGACTAACAAAGTAAAGTGGATTTCTACTATGGAGAAAAAGACCAGAGAAGTCTAAAGATCAACGATAATTAAAATAATTGCGCGGTAAAAAATAAAAACCACATAGAAAAATGCTGCACAGCACAAAAAAACTAAACACACACCAAACTACACTTTTGATGACCTTTAATATTTTTTTGCCTTGCAGTTCAATTTTTTTTTAGTTACAGGTTTTATTTTGTTGTGCGTTTAAATATCAAACTATAATTAATCGCAGTTCTGAACATACTATTACAAATTCGTCCCCTAAGGGGTTAAAATAGTGTTTTGAATACTACCTGGTTAGGATTTGCTTTAGCTGCAACCTCTCTTCTGTAATGATAAAACTCCCAAACAAGTGCTGGGCTCGTCGCAAACGCTTCCGGAGTAGCTAAAGAGGCAGCCTTGTACTTCCTCCACATTCCGCCAGCACCACGGAAAGTTGGAATACCGGACTCCGCACTGACACCAGCTCCAGACAAGATAACAATATTCTTTGCCGGCTCTAAAGCCTTCTTTAACTTCGCCATGTTGTTTGAAATCATCGCTGTGGGTCACGACATAAGTCTTCTGTTACATTTGAAAAAAAAAACAATTGTGCACATATTAAAAATATTTTGTTAGCAGATAGCCTGCTGACACAAAGTGCATTACTTACTCTTCTTTAAATTAAGAATAAATGGAACTTAAACCTACCACAAATTTTACACCTTAGGTACTTATTATTGAAAATTGTTTGGTCAATGAAAACTAGCCTTGACTCCCTTGACTATACCAGACTATACCTAATCAGCTGTCTGTCAGCTGACTGATCACTGACAGCAGCAGTGAGTGACGTTACCGGAGGACTGCAGCAGTCACTGTGACAGGACATGTACGTTCAAAAATCATTGTTAGTTCTGCGGCCACACCATAGAACATTATCATGTCTAGCTTTGACTAAGGTTTAATACCTAATATGTTTGCGATATTATCGCGAGATGTACAAAAGTTCGCTGTATTACGCTACATTCGGGCCAAGACCTACCTACGGGAATAGAGGCCCAGTCAGATAGTGTATCGTGTCAATCAATTTCGTATAATTTTAATCCCCATCGCTTAGTCTGAAAGAGTCAAGGAACGCCAGGTACACAGGGCGTCCCACGGCTGTGCCACATGGAAGGAAAGTACCTCGAATATTGTAGATGGAACATTTTACTGAAAGAAGCCATTATTTGAATTTAAGAAACAATTTAAACTGCATTCATAGATATTTAAATAATTGCTTACTTGGTTGAACCGGGAATCGAACCCGTTACACGAGAAAAATAATTAGGTACCCTGTAGCTTTATCATACCGATCGAAAGGCTTCATCATTAGGATTACTATTTGCTAAATAACATAGTGTCAGAAATAAAAGGAAGACCATGAATTTTAACATTTGATGTGAAATTTTGTTCTCTCTACCCTCATTTTTGCTCGTCGACTGCTTACGCATACCGACGCACTTGCGCAGGTTATATGCACCGTGTAAACAACATTATAAAGAAAGGAGATCGGCGAACATCTATAGAGTCTTGGGCCCAACCGTAACACTAATGATTTTTAGGCCGTATTGTAGATCACTATGTAGGATATTTACAGGATAAAAATTATGGGCCTGGTCTTTGGAAAAGCAGAGATATGGACGGTTCTCCATATGAACCAAAGTAAGTAGTTAAAAAAGACTTCGATGAATACTTCTGATAAGTTATATTTAAAAAAGCATCAAATAATCATGGTATAGATGTTAAGCATATGCAACATGATATTATTATAAGAACATGAATAAAAATTCCAAGGGCTTTCCAATAAACAATCTCATTTAGTTCAAAGTTAATGGTGAAAAACAGGCTGTTTTTTAGCAATTTTAGGCACAGTAGTTGTATTTGTTTCTTTCATATAAAATAATTAGGTAGTGTAAATTGTGCTAATCAAATAAACATAGTATTTACCACAAGAGGAGCAACCCACTGTTGTACAAGTGTAAGGATTGCCTCGTCTTCCAAAAGATGCATGCCTATAGCATTATTGCGTGTAATATCAATTCCACAGTTTATACAATGTTCCATCTTGTCAAAGGACAAATAAAACACCAGTAATCACAAATCACCACAATGCAATGTAAAGAACACAAAACGAAGCGAATGCCACTGACATTTATAATTATTATGTTATGGAGGGTACTTCTACCCTCAATTTTTTTATATGTCCTACTACGGCGTATTACGGTAAACAGAAATCAACAATATTATTTATTATTGTTATATTTTAAATCCCATAGAAAAAAAGTCTGATACTTCACAAAGAGTAGGTAGTTAAAAAATACATCATTAATTATTGTTTTAGTTAGATTCCTGTAACGGCTAGGCCCACTTTCGCCTATCTCCTTTACGGGTCCAGCGACTCGTAACTGGTGCATGAAGACTGAGCATAGGTACTGCTCGCGTAAGTAACCCGCGCCTTTCCTATGTACAAACATTACAAGTACCTACGAGGGGATTTCAATAAATTCTCGGCATGAGAAGGAAAACAAAAGCATATGATTAGTGTTTTATTTTTATTTTTCTATATTTATAAAATCTGTCAATTCGTTTTTTCAACCCCTCATTAAAATATTTTTTGTTTTTCGTGTCAAAATGCTCCACAACCGCTGCCTTCAACGCTTCATCATTAGAAAATCGAAGTCCACGAAGATCCTTTTTTAAGTTAGAAAACAAAAAGTAGTATGTATGTATGTATGTATGTATGTAAACTCTTTATTGCACATAAACAATTAGGTACAAAACATTTTGCATCACTATAGATAATGTACATAGGCGAACTTATCCCATATGGGATCTCTTCCAGTTAACCTTGGAGTAGAATAAGCCAGGATAATGCAAGAGGATAGGCAAATTTACAAAATATCAGATAAAAGAAAAAATAAAAACGGTACATACATCTGAAAAACAGACATTAAAAAGTAATAATATCTGCTTTAATAAAATAAATACATAGTTAATAAAATATACTAATATATACTACCACATATGTACCTAAACAGCAATTAAAACCTACAACAGGGCAAAGGAACAACACTCACGAGTCACGACTCATCTGTACATTTAACCACTAGTAAGTCACTGGGGGCCAAGTCTGGACTGTACGGCGGCTGAGTAATAGTTTCTAACCCAGATGCAAGAACAGCCTTGGCAACATTAGCAGTATGCAAAGGGGCGTTGTCATGAAGAAGCAGCAGCAGCACTAATCTGGTAAATTTTCCCCTCCTCTTCTCTTTGATTGCTTCCCGTAATTGCGTAAAATGTAAGCGTACTACTCTCCTGTAATATTTAAACTCTTTTCTTTATAATCTAAAAGATAAAAGAAATTTATTCAGTAAGTAGGCCGCTCGGGCACTTTTACACGTCAAGATACTACCAGCGCTTCCCAAGAGGAGACCACTGCTGAGAAGAAACGCCGCAAGAAACTCAGCAGTCAGTCATTTTTTAAACATATTCTATTAATAATATCCCTTCACAATCCCAGAATATTGTCGCCATAATCTTGCCAGCTGAAGGGACGACTTTGAATTTCTTGGGATGAGGTGTTCCTTTAACGTGCCACTGCATCGACTCTTGTTTGCTCTCAGGGTCATAATGATGAACCCAAGTTTCATCTACGGTTTTTTTTTTTGGAGCAAACCGTCAGTATTTTCGCCACACAGCTCAATGAAGTCGGAACAACAAGCAAGGCGCGTATGCTTCTGAAACGGTGTCAATGTTTCGTACCAATAGAAATATTGTTTTTTTGTACTATAGACCTAACCTTCACTCGACCATCTTCCAGTATAATTTCTGGTGAAGTAGCTTCAACAGGCCGACCAGAACTAGTCATCTTCTATGCTCTCCCTCCCACGCTTAAATTCATTTGACCACTTTAGGACAGTAGATAATGAAGGAGCTTACTCACGGTAAACTCTGGAATGACTCTTCGCGGCCAGTATTAAGAAGTTTCCTAAAAAGGTTTGCAAGACACCAATACCGAGAATTTATTGAACGCCCCTCGTACCATTGTCATGACTCATGAGGCATATACGTCGAAAACATTAAATCATGTCAAAATCTCGTTAAAAATTAATACTTAACCAATTTTAGAAATCCCCTAGACTTGTGATGTATAACGTTGTCAACCGGGTCAACTTTATAGGTTTGGTGAGTGAGTTTGCGAGTATGAAAGTAATATGTACCGTAGTATGTACCGTCTTTTATCACATACTATGTGATAAAATAAGGTACATATACTATGGGTCGAACATGGAACTACCCTTTATAAAGCCAGATATAAATGGCCGTATCTTTTGGTTGCGTTGACTTAGAGGTTTGCCTTTAACAACTATACTTTGAGCAGCTGTTTCAATTTCAATTATTTACCTTCGTGTTTAATTTTCAATAAGAAAATAAACTTTGTGTGTACCTTGTCTTGAGCAATAGAACAGACAAAAAGTGATCCCTTATGGTTTTCGACGTTTTCGTGCTTCCTTTTGAAAAACGGATAAAATGAACAGGGAAATGAAATACTAATACTCGTCGTCATTATGTGCGACACCTACGAGTAGCTATTGTTTCTCAACCGCTTAGTACTTAGTATGGTGAGATCCCTTAGCAAATTTCACCTTCGTACCTATACCTAATGTTTTATAAAGATTCGTAGAAATATACCAAAAATCACAAATACTTTTACTTTTACGTATACTCGTATGGGTATGTAAATACATATCTACCAACGTTTTCGCATCATTGACAGACCAGTGGACCGTAAAATAGGTAACAGGAACCTTACCATTTGGGTCAAAAGTAAATTCAGTACATTCCGTTAGATTTATAGGTTATTCCACTTTTGTATAATGTAGATGATATACTCGTAGACGACCAGACTGCATGTACAAACAGCAACACTCTTAACTATACATATATCGGTGGTCCTTAGTACAAAAAACATAAGGTCTACCGATAGACTGTAAACAGTGTGGGCGGTGTGAAATTTATGTTTAGAGTACTGGTACAGGGTGCTCAAAATGGATATTAGTTTTAATACTAGACGTGAGTTTATTTTCTCAGTCCGCTTATATATATATATTATTTTTAGACTCTACTTCCCTGATAATTATGATAGTAAGTGAGAATAGAGAGATTATAAAACAAACCTTATCTAGTCAGGAATTCATCAGAGCCGACCCAAACGTATAACGGCTCAAAATGAATCATCACTTCTACAATATATTGATTTCCAATCCTCGAAGACGTGCACTAAGTTATGAATGAAAATACTATAGTGTACCTACCGTCAAAGATATATTTACACTTGAAGGTCCAAAAATGGAAACATATCTTTGACATCGACTGTACCTCCTGTTAACTAAACTCAACGCCGTATTTAGATTCCAAAATAACTACTCATGTGTTGCCAATAAAATGAAAAAGTCTTCCATCGATAAAATCTTAACTTTTCTAAATAATGTACATATGTAATTTATTTATATATAATTGTAAAGTTAAAATTAAATGCAATCCCATAAATAAATAATTTAATGTAAATATTAATTTCACCTACAGATATTTAGTTGAAACTGTTTTGTAGAAGAAAAGCTCATATTACAGTGGTAACACTTCAGGGTTTAACAACTTTTGGATACATCTTATAATTTGCGTTTATACTATTCATAAATATACGTATACAATACTTTTATCCCTAAAGTCATTCCCAAAGGATTTACATGTCTGGTATTTCTCGACATATTGTGTGTAACCTAAATAACGCAAACGAAATCGCTAGCAAAAGTTAGTATTTGGGTACGTAATTAAGTTATTTGGGGGTAGTGTTTTGTATATAGGTATATAGAAAACATCAAAAACTTAGGATAATTTTGACACTTAAATAACAACAAAATATTATTTGAGTACCTATTTTTATAAATGTGCATGAGTTGGTTACATCTGGAACGTCACAATGACAATGACACTTGTGACAGTGACGTTCGGCCATCTTTGGTAACTTTTTTGGAATCTATATACGGCGTTGAGTTTATGCAAGGAACGTACTTATAAACTATAGGTATACTAACGCCATCTATCGCTGTAGCTATAGTATAAACAGACAACCCCTGTCACATTATGTTCCTAACGTACCTATATAATTATGGAGATGTACTCGTAGTAACTATGCCGCTGTCGCATCCTATTTTAATAAAGCTTCATATGTGTCTGTTAAACACCAGCATTATCAAGATATAAGCGATAAAAACGTCGAACAACGGATAAATAAAGCAGTCGCAGATAAGCGTGCGGACGCAAACTTTGAGGGCTTTACGGTTGCGGTATCTCATAATATAATAAACACCTGTATGCTTTGTGAACGAGCCATTGACGTCAGCACTACCATCTCAATCTAAAACACACAATGTCCTAACCACAATCCATTGTTAACCGACCATGATTGCCACCTTCACAGAGTCCGAATTGGGCTTGATGGTTATTAGTGATATGCTGTTTTGCAATTGGTGGCTTCCTCGTAGGGTTGCACATGCGCAGTAAAGGACGACGCCACAGATTGACAGAACGCGGTATACTCTCCCAGAGGACGGTTGCGTCCCTAATACCTCTCGAACTTGCCACAACGCGGGAACGTTTCACCGGTAAGTAATTTGAAATATATTGTTATTGTTTATGGTTGAGTGTTTTGTTTTTTTATTGATTTGAATGATGGGAAGTTTTATACTGGTTTCCGCGATTACCAACTTGTACGAATATAATTTGTTTTGCTCAACTTCCGAGTTTTATATGTAATTAAGAAGCGGCGGTTTGAAATGGTGTTTTGGAATTTATGTTTGCGCATTGTTCAGTGCCGCTCTTTTGATTCCTATAAAGATTGGAGTCGATATTAAGTTCCTGAACTGGTTGAAGGTGTAAAAAATAAATTTTCGCAACACGCACCGCACGCTCAAACAAGCAACCAATCACATATGTTTTGACTTGACCGTTCATTTGCATTAAATCAAAAGCGACTAGACTCGACAAGTGCTATAAAATAACATATTTAATTAATTTCTGGTTAAATACTAAAACATAATATAATCTGGGCTTCCCTACTATAACACGAATAATGGTATCATATTTTAAGTTTAATTACTCTTTGCTGTAAATGAGTTTTGTGGTAAAACGAAGAAAACCCGTAAAGAATACTTTCCGTATTTATACTTGCGACCAAATTAAATTTACTGAAATAAGAATTGGGACGAAAATAGACGTTGAATGGCACTTGTGAAATACGAATGAAAAAGAATTCCTTTTTTAGTCGTTTTCCGATGCTTTTAAACGACGCGGGCGCGACGTCCGCTCTTGTACGGACCCATTATCTGAAATAGCGCAGCATTCTTTTTTGTAAGTACATGGCAGTTTCCGAATATCTACTTAGCTTTTAAAAAGGATCAGTATTTTTAAAAGGAATTCTGTGGTAGATTTTTTTTTCAATTCAAGTACTTGTGTTTACCGTTGGAATGTAATTCTAACCGTCGCGCCACGCTCCGTGCTACGACGTAGCGTTCTGCATTTTCAAGAAATTCTCGTAGCTGCTACGGTTCTGCACTAATTAATGTATGTTTTTGTTAATTATCGCTTTAGAATACTAAAATACTGTTTATTACTGTTTATCGTACTATTTATAAGTATTAGTAGATACGAGAATTAGGTTCATTTTGTTTAATTAACAAGCTTTTATGATACGTCAAATTAATCGAGTAGCCCAATTTTAGAAAAACAAACAAACAATAAATCAATCTTCATTGATTTATTGTTTCGGAAATGATTTGTAAGAAGTGTCGCGTCGCAGCATCATCCAAGCCAAAAACGAATGGGCTAATTATAATGCATTTTTTTGTTAATTCAAATTATTGTTAGGAAGATTTGATAGAAAAAAGGTCACTGTAGTGTAATCATAGGCATTGTGACACGAGTGTTATACTTTTGCCAATTATGCACAGTTTAGTGGTACCTTACTTTAAACTCAATGTCCTCAATTGTCTGTGATGTGTTCAGGAACCGCCGTTTATGACCTGCATGCATGTCATCTAGTGATACCAGTATGTGTTAGTCCAAATAATAGCACGTTAGTTCAAATAAAAAATATAAAAAAATATAAATAGTTGTCTCGAAACTCCATAATATTAAAGATCACTGAAATTAACAATTATTTGAACTTGAAATGAAAATGATTAATGGTTTAGTGTACATTGTAACTATTAAAATCACGCTCGATCTTCAATAGAACGTAATATTATTATGTACGGAATAAGAATGGTAAATTGGTTTGTTTAATTTTTTGGCCTTTTCTAATAAATTACATAATACATACATACATTAAATCATGCATGTTTCCTAGAGGGGTAGACAGAGACCACTTCTTTCCAGATTTGTCAGAATTGTGGCAGGTGGAAAGAAGTGGCCTTTGCCGACCCCTCTGGAACTTACATAATAATTTCAATGATACCTACAACACTTGCGGTTTTCTCTGTAGTGGAACTCGAATTTCAAAGTGCTTTTGTGCTTACTAAAGACTGAATTTTAGGTTGCGCTTTGGACTTTCAAATAGTTTCAACGGAAGTTTCACAGTCTAGGTGTCTAAAAAGTTTCCTCCTTCATGAGCGTAACTTTAAAACATGCTAAAGAGAATGGATTTAATTAAGTGGTGTTAATATTTTATTGTTTGGCAGTGTGTCGTCCGTCCTGCATGAGTAATCTACGCTTAAAAAAGGTGCACCTACTGTACAAAAATACCGTGATATTGTAAACTATTTATAATTATAATGTAATGATGTAAACCTTTTTCTTGAAAAAAATATACCTTGCCGAGTTTCTTACGCCGGTTCTTCTCGGGGCAAAGGTTTTATTTTTCGAACCGGTGGTAATGCTTTTTGACATTCATAGGTGCATTATATTATGCCTAAATTGAAGAATAAAGAACTTTGACTTTGACTTTGACTTTAAAATAGTCGTGTAATTAAATTTATATTTACGTAATCGAGAATTTGATATCAAGTTTTGAAGTCAAGAATAAAAAAACTAATTAAATTTAAACATGGTGACCATTTTTAAAAATGGGGGTATTCCTGATGCTTATTACAAAATTTTGAAACAAAAGTGTGTAACATATCAAATGAAAGGGCTTGTTAATTATGTATAAAGTAATTCTGAGATCAATAGTTTTGAAGTTATTTATAGCAAAATCTGGACATACCTCTTATCCCCGAAACTACTGGGAAAAAAATATAGTTCTTACTTTGGTCACTTTTATGAAGTGTCTATTTATTCTATTCTACAAATAGAATAGTCAGTCAATTCATAGACGCTAACCCGCTTTGCCTTAAACCATCATGTTATCCATGTTGATAACTTTATAGCTTTTTTCACATCGTAAATATGTAAAGTAGTTTGGTGTGCAAAATGGCTTAACAAAGGAATAAAGGCATACCAACCTTAAAAAAAAACAACTTTCTAATTAGAATCAAAAAGTGGTAAAACTACTTTTTATTTTTTATAAAAGTACGGTTTGCACTCTGAACGTCATTACTCAGTGCCGTCTCAGTTTACTCACTTCTGTGAAGTAAACTGGCGAAGTAACCTTAATGAACCCTCAAGAGGTCGAGGTTTTAGCTATTTTTTAAAACAAGTTTAAAATACGACCAGACTCTTGTAAACCAAGAGAGCACCGTGCTCATTCTACTTGTCTTTTTCCTATTTTTACTGCCAATGTTAGGGTACCTCTTATTGTCTTGACAGTAACTGGGAACCAATTCTCGTGAGGAACACACAAATACTCCGAAATATTTTATTCCGAATATTCATTTTTCCGAATTTTAATTTTCCCGTAAGCTATTTTAGATTAAATGCATAATTTAATTATTACGCCTAGGTAAGGTTAGGTTTGATTTATAACTTATAAGCAATATCAAAAATAGCTTTGTTATCTCACTATAGAGATATACAGGATGTCCCAAAAATAGCACGTCACAGTGACACCGGATATTCCCCAGCCTGTAAGACCAACCTTACCAGCCTAACATGACCTTAGTAAAAGTTGTACAGTTGAAAACTTCAAGTTTTTCACTTGACATTTTTTAGGACATCCAGTATCTACCTACTCCCATCGTTCGATATGAAACGTGTGGTCTTTAGAAGTAGAGACTGTATTTATATCACTGTGTCCTCGGTTGCCCTTTGACATGTCTAGTTAGTCAAAAATGTGTATTAAAATAAAGGTATACAAAAAACTGGACTACGAATTAATGGCAGAGGAGGAAAACATGAAAACATTCCTGTCCCTCATGCAGCTCCTTATCTGCCTCGATCAGGGCCATAAGTCGAAGCTTTTTGTACAAGGGATCTCGTTTTCTTTTTGACTAATTCAGGCTCCATAATATTCCGCCTTGAAATGTTCTTTGTACCGAACGAACGGTGGCGGGTACGTAACTATTTGTCACACTCGAATGGCTACTATGAACAAAATTCGAAACTTTGGATGCTGCTTCCTTTTCACATGTCATTTGAGACTAAATTGGCAGAAAGGGATAGAAATAACGTAATTTTGAACTTCGATTTTCAAAGTATCTAGGACACTTAACTCACTGACTAGGTAGGTATGTCGTAATGTTCTACCAATTGCAAAATAATTAAAATGAACAAAAGAGGAGTTTACAAATTTTTAAATTCGGTGAAGTTTATTCATAAGGTACTTACGTAATGTAACGCAATCATTTAAATATATTTTATCTATCCAAATATCAAAAATCCTCCATGATGCATTCAAGAACCGGACATTATGACCACCACAAAACGAGACTGTTTTGTTATAAAACAAAATAATATCTTATCTGTAACAATGTTATTATTGACAATAAATAAAATCGATTTCAATAATTTTATTTCTTTAAAATTTCCAACATCTTTGAAAAACAAAGAAATTTGATTTGACCTCTATTCTAATGTCAGTCAAGATGACGTTTCGTTCGAAATGAATTGTCAATTTACATACAAATTTGACACATGTCGCACGTAAGTAAGATATCGAACGATATGATAGTTGGAGCCGACTCTAGTTTGTCTCTGAACTAAAAAAAAAACTTTTAAATCTTTGCATTACCGGTTAAAATTTTGTTTCGCTGTATAAAATTTAAACCATTAAATTAGCGATCAAGATGATAATATAAATATTTCAGCGACACCTCCTGAAATCCGTGACAAAGCAACTAATGTTATAAAATAATTATTGTTAGTGGCCCTGAACAGCGCCGCGATGCCGGTCATAATATGCGGCTCCTAAATGCACCATGGAGGCATATGATATGTGGGTAGATATAAAGTAGTGTATGTAACGGTACATAATTAGGCATTAAAACACTTGTGTAATATTATTATGAAACTCGCCTTCGGCTCGTTTCATAAACCCACACTCGTGTTTAATGCCCTTCATTATGTACAGTCACATAAACTACTATAAAAGTACTGTGGGTTGTCAATCGATTATAATCGCTACAAAATTAAAATAACTAAACGCAGTTTTCCAGAGACCACGTATTATACTACGACATTCATATTAAATCATGTCTATTGGTAGCTAGAATACGATTTTCTGTATTTGTAGACATTTTCGTGACATTAATAATAGAGATCATCTCGAAAGAAATAAAAATTGCTTCCCCCGGACTTCTCATTAATATCTAAACCGATATTCTACTGGGGCCAACTCGATTAGATTTCAATTAATTTAAATGTGTATCATCTAATATTTATAGTGTGAGCGAAATCACAAACCATTTTCCAATATTCTATACTTTATTTGAGAATCCAATTATCCTGTACTTTGTAAACTTTCTAATTCAATTAATTTCTAGTTACAGCTTGAATAAACATAATTTTACATACTAACTTTACCAGACCAATACCCGAGGGTATAAAAACTTCAAGGAATCTTATTAAATTACTGAGTATGCCTTTTAGGCTTCGTATTTTTGTTTTAAATAACTTGCAGGCAAGCTCGTCGATTAAGAAGCACTGGTTAAAGCTACTCAAATGAAATTGTAGGCTCGTAGGTACTTAACGCCGTATAATGCTTATGATCATGGACTTCCGCGCCACCTGAACCTTCGATCGTATTGTTGATCGAAGGCCTTAACGAAGTACAGTAGGCCAAAAATGTGGTGATAAAACAAGTTCGATTTTGCCTTGCAATAATATCATGACAGTGACAAAAGGCGACCTTAGCGAGAATTAGATGTCACAGAAACTTTTGTCAAAACTGGTAGACCACTTTCTTGACTGACCGTACATACGTATAAAATTGACTGTCAAAAAGTTCGATTTACCAGTTTTTTTTTTGTTGACAAAATATTTTGCAGAGTTTTCAGTTTCTTAACGAGACCAATTTAACGAGTCTAAACTCAGTGGGTCAACATTTGGGACGAAAATCCTGTTGCCACCTTTCGACTTTATCACCAGATCAGCTTTGGACACCAGGGACACGTTTCATAAAGCTACAAGTTACAATTTTACTGGTGTAAAATGGCAACACTGCTCAAATGACTGCTCGTCATTGGTCGAGGTTGTGTCAAATAGAAACTTGTAACTTGTAAATTGTAATTTGTGTAAAACAGGCCCCAGAGGCCCTAACATGGCTGCGTTTATCGCGTGACAAAGTTTGGATAACGCATCCGTCACTTTTTGACACGTAAATAAGTACGACAGTGACGAATACTTTATCCACATTTGACTCGCGATATAGACGCAACCATACCAGGCCCACATGTCTCATTTCAACCCATTACAATAACGGTAACTGGTTCAAATTTGTCTCCTAACATTTAACCCAAAAACGACATGTTGAAAACTTTGTTCTTGTAACATTTTTATTCCATCAACAACATAAACGTATATTTTGGTATCTGCAATCAGTATTTTTACTATTGTGCGAGTAATGCACATACTGCAGTGAGAACAACTAATTATTTAAACATCTTCCACGATTTAACTCAAGCAGGACTTGTTGAAAACCTTGTTCCAGCAACATTTTTATCCCACCAACAGTATAAATGTAAAAAATGGTCAAGTTCTCGTGTGCCTTCAAAAGTAGTGGTCTACGTTGCCAAGTTTGGCACTAAATTGTTGACAGACCAATATATTATAGCCATTAAATGCATTTTGAGCCGTAATATGGTATGCCAGTTTCTTAAATAACCAACAGATTATAATTATGATATTGTTACACACTGTATAGCAAACTGCCAAGATAGGGCTACATACACAACTATACACAGCTAGAGGTACAGTTTTCACTAGTATTTTATAGAACCTTAAGCAAAGGAGATGTGTAAAAAAAATAGGTTCCTAGCTGCACTAAGAAAATAGTAATAAGGGTGGGAAATAGGGCCTGAATGGGTTCGTGTAAATACCCATTGTACACATTGCAGTGTCATTTGGCTTTTTCTTCGACCTTGTCCGGGCACACTGCCGTGTGTCTAAATATCGATCTTGTTTGATATAAAACACTTAACCTAGACCTAAATTGGAATACTCCATTAACACGTATTAAAACCCTAGGGGAAAATATGTCACTTATGAATTAACGGTTCAAAACTCTCACACACGTAAATGTCATGAACTTGGGCATCTTAATACAGTGGATATAACATTTGTTCTATTTGCTGCTAAGAATAAATCCCGCTATGTATATGAAAAAAAAATAGATTGATGCATATTTGCACAAATGTTCATGGACCGTCTTCAAAAAAGGAGGAGGTTCGGTTCTCCGTTATTCGAAACCTTTTTTATGTGGACTGATATATCTCTTCCTATTTGGGGTAAATATACAAAAATCACCTCTTTTATTATTACAAGGACATTACTTTGTGCTCTAAATGTAATGATATTATCTTGTACCTACTGCGGAGTTTGTTAAATAGTCAATTAGCAGTGATCTCAAACGGCTTCTTAGAAATTAATATCTTTTCATAAACAAGTGAATTAATAAACTTAAACACTAAAGCTAATTATAATGCTATAGTTTTTTTTAAAATAAATGGTCATTTATTCGGTAAAATGATAATGAAATCACAGAACTCGCTCACAGAAGTAGCTTAAGCCTAGCTAGTATAGTTAATTTATAATTAGGTAACGTATAATTTGTAGAACGTCTAATTAACCAAACATAATTATTGTTTAAAATGTAAGTAAATTTAATATGAATACACTTATTTAAACTATTACGAGTGTTATTTATGACACTAATATTAAATTTTCATGATTTCGTACCATGCACCACGAAACAAACTTTTTAGGGTTCCGTACCCCAAAAACTTAAACGGGACCCTTTTAATAACCCAACGCTGTGCGTTCGTCCTACTGTCAGTGTATTGTAATTTAAAAAAAAAATGGGGCCCCACATTCAACTAAAGCACAGGATTCTTCCGTCATGCAATTTATAATTACTTTTCAATTAATTCGATTCAGATTCATGCAATATCAATAATCAATACTCCCTAGACCAGTAACCAATTATTTTCACCCGCCATCGCTTGACTTTTCCTCTTAAAATGATTACCGGGAATAAAAGAGGCAATCAGAGTGTAATAGAGCGTGAGCTATCGAGCCGGAGATGGCTGATAATGGATTTTTATCAACTGGGGAGGTTATTGATACCCCTGGTGCCCATGGGAGTCAATTATAAAAGGTATTCCTGAACTTTTATTTTAACTTTGCAGTGGCTCGTAAATTTACTAGAGGAAATGGTGTGAAACAATGGATTGGTGATTTTAAAATTTAAGCTAAGGCAAGAGGTTTAAGAGAGTATAAAAAATAATAAATCAGTTTCGGTAAAAAAATATGGAATATGAGGTGGATTTGGGAAATAGGTTCTCCACTTCATCTTTCTGAATCCGTGTATGTGTGTCTTTAGATATGCATTTACATGCCATTGATAATAGCAGATCAAGGACTTTAGACGTTTATCCAACATAGAACCTTGTCATGATGACAGCGTCAAGTGACGTACGAATGAATCGTTGGTTGTATGCGACAAGGTTGCATAGTGGTTCATCAATTAAAGTCCGTGACCGTACAAATACAAATAAGGTTGCCTTACCTTAATTACCTTTAGATAGTACATAGTTTAAGGTCAATATCGTGTTATTGTGCCAACATTTTCCGAAAATATTCCTAAAAGCATAGAGCTGAAGTTTTCGTGCGCCGCACGATACGCACGCACGCTACGCATGAGTCAAGTGGATCGATTGTTCTTGGCGTGTGTCAATGATGTCATTTCGTGCGTTTGCCGTTGTAAAAAGATAAGATAAAAGAAATGTATTCAGTAAGTAGGCCGCACGGGCACGTTTACACGTCAAGAATGTACCAGCGCTTCTCATGAGGAG
The DNA here is from genome assembly GCA_923062465.1 of Acleris sparsana. Taxonomy (NCBI): domain Eukaryota; kingdom Metazoa; phylum Arthropoda; class Insecta; order Lepidoptera; family Tortricidae; genus Acleris; species Acleris sparsana. Next base: position 15,284,296 of record OV281293.1, read on the forward strand.
ACCACTGCTGAGAAGAAACGCCGCAAGAAACTCAGACTGTAGGAGTATTTACGTACATTTTGATACGCAGTTTTATACCCATGTGCGCATGTGAAGCGTGTGCCATAGTGGTATTTCAGCTAAAGGGATTTTATCACATTGTGTCCCTGTGAGTTCCCAATCATTAAAATCGACTGAAGTCCACTTCCAAAGGTCCTTTCTTCGTCTCACCTTAAATATAGTGAACTTCCCTCCACGGTGTTTCCTCAGCACTATGACATGTCCTCCTTTATTCTCCTCTACCCCACTTTGTTTTTAACTACCTTATGGCTTCTATAGTGTCATTATTATACGAATATTAAACGGAATAGTAGCTCTTATTCTTGTTTAGCAATAAGAACTAGGCACAGCATGATTATTTGAGCTCCTTAAAAGCGAAATGCAAACTCTGTGCTCCCATCTGCGAAGTTGATTCCTTCTCGGAAGTGAATTCAATTCCTCGGCTAAGTTCTTTGCTTGCACAATGTTCAATTGCATTCGAATGGATGCAGACGACGGCAAAGATTAGAATTCAATGCAAATTCAATATCTTCTTTACATATTATAAAACAAAGTCGCTTCCCGGCCGCCGTCTGTTTCTCTGAATGAACGGTTAGATCTTTCAAAATACGCAACGGATATTAATGCGGTTAACATCACCAGTTAGACAATTTCTACGGAAGGTTTTTAGTTATGTATTAGTAGATTGATAACCAAGGGTTGAAAGTGACCCATTTCACCCGAGATATTTCTGGCGCTCGAACGAGATGAGAGCGCCAATAGTTTGAGGGGAAATGGGTAATTTCACCCGAGCTAGACACTACTTTTCATTGCGACTGTGAGGAAAGTAAAATAATACTCGCAAATTTTATAAAAGATGTTTGGTATTCAACCTCCAGTGTTGTATATAAGCTCCTTGGTCATGACCAACTCGATTAAACTTTTCTAATGTTGGCATTATCTGTATTTTCTAGATGGCAATGCCGAAACGTGAAAAATAGTGTCATGCTATCATGCTATCATGGCATTATGGCGGGCAGCAGATTAGAGGAATAATTTTAAATGTTGATTTTCTGTAATTGCAATTAAAAATTACCAGTCGCAATTGCCATCCCCGCCAAGGCAAATATAGTGCTTTTCTCAAAAATCGCAAAAAAAATATTGTGTTGGAGTAAAATCTTTATCGCTTAACCTCAAGTTTACGAGAATATTTGTTAAGAATTCGGCTATGTTGGTCAGTGTTAGTTTGTCTTCTCATAGTTATTTACGAGAGAAAACGCCAAAACGAAAAGCGCCATTTTGTATTGTGCGACGTATTATGTTTGAAAAATTAAATTGACAACGGGATATTCCTATATTATATTAGTTTGGGAGTCGGTTTAGGTAAACCTGTTGGTTTATTAGGAGGAAAATTTGGGTTTCAAATCGGTTTCTAATGATGGAAGTTTTGGAGAACATTGACAAACTTAGAGCTCGATTAAATTATGGCAAACCCTTGATACTATTTCGATACCGAATAAATTGTATAAGTAACAGATAAGACATGTTAAAACTCAAGTTAAAATTTGTAAAAAGGATAGTATTATAAAACATTATTATTAAAATGTTAAGCAGTTGACGGAGGACAGGAGTGATTGGTGATATAGATACTATATCTATAAATCCATACATCTATAAAACCATCAACAATACTTAAAAACTATCTTGAGTTAAAATTGAAGTTCGTATGGAAGACACACTATACTGTACCTATCGAGAGACAATGTATATTACTTGTAATAGGCATCTTGATACTTGCACAAGAAAGCACGCAATAACCTTCGTAGTGACTAAAATCAACGGCTTTTGCAATTTATTACTCACAAAAGGGAATAGAATCAGTGTTGCGTGAAATTTGGCCTCATATACCGAAGAATTGAACGATAATGCAAGAATTATTTTCGTATTTTCCTCTCTATTCCGCAATTCTGGGCTTACTGAAGAAGAAGGAGGTATGATAGAAGTTAACTTGTTTATTTGTCATCTACGTGGTATTTATTAATTTATCTTATTACTAGCTTTTGCCCGCGACTTCGTCCGCGTGGCGTGTTATAAAAGAGAGATCTTTGTGTGTGTGGGAGAAAGGTTAAAAAATGCTTAATTTTATTCTTTTTAAATGAGGTTATAGTATAAGTAGCTCAGTTGAATGATGAATTGTTATTAATTTTTAGATTATTAGTTTATGATAATTTGGTTTCATATAAATTTAGGAAAATACGATCAGTGGAGGCTAACCCTAAAGTACCTATAGGCTTTCGTCCGGAATTCAGAGGTGAGAATGTGGATGTCAGTCGGTATGAAAGTAAAAGTTTGACCACATGTAAACTAAAAACCGGCCAAGTGCGAGTCGGACTCGCGCGCGAAGAGTTCCGTACAAAATTAACAAAAAAAACTCGTTTGTTGTATGGGGACCCCCCTATTTTTTATTTTAATCTTATTTTCAGTATTGGTTGATATAGCGACAATAGATATACATATTCTGTGAAAATTTCAACTGACAGACAGACAACGAAGTCTCAGTAATAGGGTCCCGTTTTTACCCTTTGGATACGGAACCCTAAAAAGAGTAGCATGGAAGAGTGGTTCGGTTGGTGGGTGGCTGGTGCAACCGGGATATGGGAAATGTATTTAGGAAACTATTATTTATAAAATTTCCTTATAAACAACGTTTCTGGTCTTTCTGGAGGGTGGTGCGAGAATGACCAGACTGGATGGCGAACTTACGCGGGAGCACGCCACATATAACTGACCATGGGAGAAGCAGGGCTGTCTTAAATCAACTCCTGTTAGCGCGAGTGTTTAACCCTGCGACTTATTAATGGTCATGGCGAAACATACCTTCAATGGAATTTGTAGTCTCCGAAATTCGAACATACAACATTTTTTTCTCGCTAGCTTAATTTTTCAAAATACATCCATAACTAAACTTTATATTTACTAAGGTATGCATGCATGCTAGATTGAAAACATCTATCTTACGTGATTTAGATTTTTACATACAAAAGTTTTTTCCCAATAACTCCCGTTCCCGTGGGAACTTTGCAATATCGCGTTGCAAGTAAGCTTTACGTTCATTAGGGTACCTGCATGCCAAATTTCAATCATCTATCTTACGCGGTTTAGATTTTTACATACAAAAGTTTTTTCCCAATAACTCCCGTTGTCGTGGGAATTTTGCAATATTGCGTTGCAAGTAAGCTTTACGTTCATTAGGGTACCTGCATGCCAAATTTCAATCATCTATCTTACGCGGTTTAGATTTTTACATACAAAAGTTTTTTCCCAATAACTCCCGTTGTCGTGGGAATTTTGCAATATCGCGTTGCAAGTAAGCTTTACGTTTATTAGGGTACCTGCATGCCAAATTTCAATCATCTATCTTACGCGGTTTAGATTTTTCATACAAAAGGATTTTCCCGCTAATTCCCGTTTACGTGGGAATTTTGCAATATCGCGTTGCAAGTAAGCTTTACGTTTATTAGGGTACCTGCATGCCAAATTTCAATCATCTATCTTACGCGGTTTAGATTTTTACATACAAAAGTTTTATCCCAATAACTCCCGTTCCCGTGGGAACTTTGCAATATCGCGTTGCAAGTAAGCTTTACGTTCATTAGGGTACCTGCATGCCAAATGTCAATCATCTATCTTACGCGGTTTAGATTATTACATACAAAAGTTGTTTCCCAATAACTCCCGTTCCCGTGGGAATTTTGCAATATCGCGTTGCAAGTAAGCTTTACGTTCATTAGGGTACCTGCATGCCAAATTTCAATTATCTATCTTACGCGGTTTAGATTTTTACATACAAAAGTTTTTTCCCAATAACTCCCGTTCCCGTCGGAATTTTGCAATATCGCGTTGCAAGTAAGCTTTAGGTTCATTAGGGTACCTGCATGCCAAATTTCAATCATCTATCTTACGTGGTTTCGATTTTTCATACAAAAGGATTTTCCCGCTAATTCCCGTTCCCGTGGGAATTTCGGGAATTCCTTTCTTAGTGCACCTCTACGGTACCTAAGCTACGTCCCTTCCAAATTTCAAGTGCCTACGTTTAGCCGTTTAGGCTGTGCGTTGATAGATCAGTCAGTCAATCAGTCAGTCACCTTTGCGTTTTATATATATAAGATTACTATAATAATCAGGTTGGAATAACACCTTTACAAATTTAACAAAATGTCAAACGCGATTATAATAAAGTTTGACGGTTGGCCATTTGCAACGTCAAAAGATGGCGGATGTGTAATTTGTTTTATTTTTTATTTTTGTGTATTTAGGTGTTCAAAGTTCTTTTTTGTTAGTGATTTGTTTAATGCCTTTGTGTTGCACAGTGATAGAAGACTTGGACTTATTTCGTGTATCCGGGCATCCTACTTCTCGTTTCAAGTGGACTCACAATGGTACAGAGGTTAAAACTATCTTGGCCTCTGTCCTACATATCACCGTACAACGTTGCCACCAATCTTCCCAGAGAAGATTGGATTGTGTTTTATTGCTATATTGATTTATACTTATACAGGGTGGAAAAAATCTATGGGCCCTGGAGGGGAACTACCTTAAATCCTTTAGTTAGCTCATTTTACTGAAAGGAAACATTCCTTTATTTTTAAATAGAAACAAAACTGCATTTAACGATTTTTAAAATTTTGCTTGTCTCTTCCGGGAATCAAACCAACTAAAAATAAAAAAATAAACCCTCGCTATTTATAATTTTTTCAATTTATAAAAAAGAAGTATTCGTTCGAATTTCAAATTTTGTTTTGTTTGGCTTTCATTCCGTAATTCTGTAATAATGGCGTATCAAGAACATTTCGATTTATTAGAAGCTTACTTTTCAAACAACAAGAATTGCAATTTAGCTCTACAGTGGTACAGTGAGAGTTATCCAGACAGACAAACACCATCTAGAAAAGTTTTGTCGCGAATGGTGAAAAATTTAGTGAATATTGGAAGTTTCAAAAAACGTTTAGAATGCCCGCAGCAGCAAAACCTAGACTTTTCCGATTTTGATTTAAGTGTTTTGACATACCCGAAAGCTTCTAGTAGGGAAGTTGCTCAAGAGAGAGGCACTAGCCATACTCGTGTACTTAGTGTTTTGAAAAAGTACAAATACAAATGTTTTCGTGATGGGAGATTGGTGCAGAAACTACATCCGCGAGATAGTCAAAGGAGATTAGAGTTCTGTCAGAATATTCAAACAGAAATAGCTCGCAACCCAAATTTCTTAGACTACATTGTATGGTCTGATGAAACAAATTTCAGCAAAAATGGAATGTATAACAGACATAACAATCATTATTGGTCCCGTCAGAATCCATTCCGTGTTCGCGAAACAAACAATCAGGTCAGATTTTCCTTTAATTTTTGGTGCGGAATTAGAAGCAATATGGTTGTTTAGGTGCACATTTATGAAGGACATCTAAATACGGCAAAATACATTGAAATATTAGACCTTTTACATAGTCAATTAAATCTTATACCGGAGGAGGAACGAAATAATATCATTTTTCAACAAGACGGTGCACCTGCCCACAATAGCAGAATTTCCAGGGCTTACCTGAATGAAAATTTCAATGTCTGGATAGGTACAAACGGGACGATTAGATGGCCAGCGAGAAGTCCGGACCTGACGCCTCTGGACTACTTTTTATGGGGTCATGTAAAAAATTTAGTTTACAAAACGTGTTATAATACTGTACAAGAATTAAGGGTTGCGGTAGAAAATGTTATTAGGAGCATACACCACAACACTTTCCACAGGGCTACAAGAAATGAATTTCAACGTAGACTAAATTTGTGTATCCGGAACGAGGGGGGGGTCATTTCGAGCAACTTATCAGTTAAATTACTAAGATTCTTTTCTCTTCTTAATGTCCTGCCTTCGTGAAAAAATGTTTCATGTTTATGTTTTTCTTATTGATGACAAAATAAAATAAATTTTAGTTTTCACTTTTTTATTTCAATGACCAAATAAATGTTTATTAGACAAATTTTATGCTGGGTTTTTATTTTTAGTTGGTTCGATTCCCGGGTGAGAAAAGCAAAATTTTAAAAATCGTTAAATGCAGTTTTATTTCTTTTTAAAAATAAAGGAATGTTTCCTTTCAGTAAAATGAGCTAACTAAAGGATTTAAGGTAGTTCCCCTCCAGGGCCCATAGATTTTTTCCACCCTGTATATACTTGACACTGGCGAAATCACTTCATTGTGGAAACGCCATATTCCCGCGGTAGTAGCTGCTCAAGTCGCCGCGGGGCAAAAAAAATAAAATTGACGATTTTAAAAACGCGCTAGCTTACTGTAGCGACTCTGCCTACTAGCGTTAGCTGGGTTCCATTCCCGTTATGGAAAAAAAAATGTGTGTTGAGCGCGAGTATTTGTTCCGGAGTTTTGGACGTTTTCTATATAACTATTTTTACTATTCGTATAAGTATATTCATCATTGTCTAATCAAGGTTAATTTGTGTGAGATTGTTCCATGATATTTTACTGTATTTTTTGTCATTCGTTAAATTATAATTAGGCTGCCAATTAGGCACACTATTCGCACTTCCACATTGTGCGGTTTGACGAACGCAAACTAGCGAACTGTACAGAATAGGCAGAGCGGACAGTAAGCCTAAATGTCAGATTATTGTTTGCTGAAACAAAATAAAACTTCAATTATTCAAATGTCCACCAAGTTACCTATGCTTACGCACCTTATCTATGTGGAATCAGCTCTCGGCATCTGTGTTTCCAAACCAATACGAGAGGCCTACAAAAAACGATTGTACTCTTTTCTTAAAGGCCAGCAGCGCACTTACCATCAGCTGACTCGCTGCACGTCAGCCTCCTTTTTCACAAAAAAAAGTCTTATTCAAAATCACACAACTTAACTCACCATATTCCTTGTATAATATAACGTGTCACTAAGGATAGTGTGCCATTTGTGATCCAATTACCTAAAGGAAGACGCCAATGAGACTCAATGAATTGTACCTAGGTCGTTTGTATCCCCTACAGAAGCAGCTGATTTGTAAGTAAGTGCCGGGCATGCACTTGTAATTCGTTAACAATGCACAGATGGTGCAATAGGTCGGTCTATTGGCTAGAATGTTTTTGTGATGATGATGATGATGTAATGATGATATTACAATGTACTAAAATAATCATTTCAATGTGCATTGAATATGGTGACCCCGACGCAAAACATTATGATGTTTCTGTACAAGCAGCCGGTCAGAGTCAGCTATAGATCGAGGCTTAGGTACCACCTTTCTGGGCTGGCGGCGCCGAAGCGTGTTTAGTCCAAGTAAAGGCGCAGTTCGCAGTTTCCAGTGTAAAACTGGACCCGACAAGATATTTCCAAGTTAACGCGATAGGCCGCAATTATCAATGACCATCAGGTGGCTCGCTTGCTTGTCTGCCTCCTTTCTCACATATATAATAACCTACAGATATTTAAAGTGTTGTATTTTATCAATAAATGATTGAATTGAATTGAATTGAAATGATATATAACTTGACGCGGGTAACAAAGCAATCAATATATACTTGACCGCCAGCACTAAATGATGAATGAAAGGAAACTGTTTTTTACCACCAGGGGCCCGTTTCTCAAAACGTATTAGTCTAATAATATTAGTGTTTTGTCTCATTTTCTAGTTTTATATACGAGACAAAACACCAATATTATTAGACTAATACGTTTGAGAAATAGGCCCCAGCTAAACCAAAGTATATAGGAATATGAGTTGAACAGTTCTGTGTATGGGATCAAATCAAAGATTTACCGAATGGGTATCGAATTTGTTTATTTAATTCCTTTTGTACGAGTATTTTACATACATACATACAAATCGGATATTCCACATACCCGGGATTCATTTGTATGCAGTACCGGAACTGGTCAAGTCATAGACTAAGAAAATAATAAGGGTGCGTGCATCTCGTACAGTTGAACCCAGAAGTAGTTTTACATTTTAGTACAGTGTCGCAGTAACGTATTAAAATGAAGTGGTTTAAATTTGAAATATCAATAGCTGGGGTACTAACATGTTACGCATGTCGGGTTTTAGCTATTTTTTCTTTTGAATTATGATTGGACAACAGTCTAGTGCTTCAAATCGAAAATCAAATATAACTAAAGTAATCTTACTAGAAGGAAATAAACCGATAGAATACATACATTTTCCTTTTTACATGGCTGCCGAACGAGGAGGGTAAAGCTTTTAACCCTCTGTACTAACGTGACCTTCCAGACGTCGCCAAAAAAAACGTCATATAGCGTGATATAGCTCTGTATCGCTCAGTACCTTCTTTTAACGCCTCGCGGCATTATAAGTTAACCTTTGTCAAAAATACCTGATTTTTTTACCTTGTTCAAGATACTTGCATTTTTATTTCAAAATTAAATAAACTTGTCTTATCATTGAACCATTAATTAGTATTCATTCTATATTTTATCAAAACTTACGTCTGACAGACTCCACGTCAGTAGAGTGTTTCTAAAAAAGTCACCACAGTTGCAGATGGTTTTAACCTGTATGTAAGTATGGTTTTATGTTCCCTTGGCAGATGGTCCGATTTCGAGAAGCGAGGTGTCGTTAAATTCGGGTTAGCGTCGCGGTCGCACTTGGTACTTTTTATTTTTAAATGTACCATTGGCCTAATAAAAAACAATATAAATGTCATGATAGCTACCATTACATTGACGTCATTATCCAAAGAGCAGTTGTTTTTTTATAGCTTGCTTTTTATCATAGCTTCGGTGTAAAAAAGCGAAGAAAAGGCTTGGACTTAATAAAACATTTTTTATTATCTTTACCACGCTATTCTGAAGCTTTACTTTACTTGCAGAACGAACTCCGATGGCCTCTGGAGATTTATCTTACAAGTGGTGGTTGATTTGCTAGGTCTTAAGTTTGCTGGCTTCGGTTTGCTACGTTCAGATTGCAAATATCTATTGGCTAAATAATCATGTCGTCGAGTCGAGTTCATAAATATGTGTGCACTTTAGTACTTTGTCTGTTTAATGTCACGTTTAAACTGCAATGTATGACTTGTTAAAGCGATTAAAGTGACTGGGTACTAAAGTTTTTATATTTATGAACTCGACTGTACGAGTATGTAAATGCATATATATTTTTAATCAAGGTGTAGAAAAAATAAATTGTTTTTTTCCCTGACAAAAAGTACTTCTAATGCGGAAAATGGATGACTTGACCAAATTTCATTCAGAATGGTTTAGCGTTTTACGCGTGATTGAAAAACAAACATCCAAACATGCAAGACCCGCGCCAATTCTCATATTGTTCTCTCATTGTTTTTTTTGCAATTAACACCTTAAACGTTACTTACTTAGTTAAATGTGACAGATGCTACTTTCACTTAATTAGGACATTATAAATGTAAGCACCTAGGTACATATCCTGTACTATTAAATATACAAGAAATATTTATACATATATATTGTTTTATTGATTTATTTACATATTGTTTAGGTAAAATCATATTCTATCGTATACGTGTAAATAAATATAGCTTATGCTTTTAGGAATCACCCTATATGTACCTAAAACAAATAGCCCCTACTTTTTCTATCACCCGACTCTTGAAAGAAAAGTTATTAACAAAGTCGGTAATCAATATGACAAGAGGCAGGGGTCGTGCTCGGGATTCGATTGGCGAACGACGCCAGGCGGAGTTGTTCCGAAGTTATCTCATTTTGAGTTAGACTGGCTGACACTCGTAAGTTTAGGTGCCTACTTATTAATTATAATATTTATAATATAACACTCACCCGCCCACTCTGGGATTATAGGCGTGAAGGCATGATGTATGTACATTTTTAATATAGTGCGTTTGTAACTAACGACAACGTGCATATAAAGTGGTGCGAGTTGGGCTCACGCACCGAGGGTTCCGTACCGCCGTAGAGTGGGCATTTTTTCCATTTCACACTTTACCATTTTTAGTATTCATTGTTTTTCTTCAGGGTTCGTATTGTAATTATACCACATTTGACGCTTCTACGTTTTTACAACACAACTGAAAAAAATGAGGAAAAAACGTTTTTTTTATGGGGACCCCTTTATTGTTTCAGTTTCTTTAATTACAGCATAGGTATATTAATAGGGTACGGAACCCTAAAAGGGGTCAAATGCTTTCGGAATCCTCTAATATCATTTCTTTACTCAAGATCGAAGGACTGAAATATATTTGTAACGTTATTTTTCGTGTAGCAGCACCCTACATTACGTGTCTGTACTCTGCATCGTAATTTTCCCTATTATTATATGATTCTATCCTATTCTTTATTAAATTTGGTCGTTAAAAATACTGTCATAAATCCGTCAGCCTGCAATATGAGCTCATAACTCGAACTAATATTGACTCTCTGCGACCCAAATTGTGGCGGCACTCATCGCATCGTCACCCACTCGTGATTTATTATCGAGGAACACGTGTATAACATCAACCTGTATACCATTTGTCGGTAAAAGCGAATTATCAAACAATTTCCTCGGAATATCAGGTTAAAATTTACATATTTTGCCTTTATTGGTTGAGGTTGGGGTTAAGCTATTTTGGTTCGGTAGAGTAATTACAATTAAAACCTGAAATTTTGAAATGGCTTAAATGTTCAAGAATTTGAAATGACCTCGATGCGATTACTGCGGTTTTTTAAAATGTAAATAAGCGAGTAAATCTTTTTTTCTCAAAAATGACAGGAAAAGTTGACATTACTATCTATATATTGGGATGCGAAGTACATAGTTTACTGACAGATCTCAAATTAAAAAAAAAAACATTGCGTGCTCGCTACACAAGCACAAATGTTGCATACAAATTTCATTACCATCTAGTATCTAACTTTTTAAAAAGTGAAAACGGCCTTAATAAAATGAGGGCACAAGTCTTATTACATCCAAATTTTGTTCGGAATATAACTTTTTTATCTGTATCTCGAATAGCTTGAGTAGTTTTAAAAAAAAAGCTTGCGTTTCTCCTTGTCATAAACAAAAGACGGTAAAGAGTAGGTAATAATATTGTCTGTATAGATTGTGTGGTATTTCTTTCCTTAATAAAGTACTTTACTCCAACATAATTTTATTCTTGCGATTTTTGAGAAAAGCACTATATATGCCTCGGCAGGAACGGCAATTGCGGGCCTCGTATTTTTAAACGGACTCGCAAGCTCGTCCGTTTAAACCAATCCTCGCCCCGCAATTGCCTACTTCCGTGCCTAGGCAATAATGTACTATTTTAACACAGATTGGAACTGTGGCCAAAAGACACAAAGACCGTATTAAAAGTATGCGCCGCCACGGCGCCACTGGATGCTCAGCGTAGTCTTAGGCTGTATTTACACCTGCAAGTTATTGCCGTAAGTTTTGAGAACCAACTATTGGTAAGAGCGAGTGGCAAATATCTGCGTCTCTGTCTTGCGTATAGCTTTGTTTCCAAACAAACAGTAATAACTTGCAAGTGTAAATGCGGCCTTAAGCTACCCTAAACTGCCTACCGTCGTGCTGTTATCAAAACCTCAATTGACATTGCTATTGTTAATATAACTACACTATACCCGGTTGTTATTATTCGGCTACCCGGTCAAATGGTTGCCCGGGCCGTTGCACCGGGTCATAGTCCCGGATGTGGGTCACCGTGCCAGCGCGAACCTACTAACACGGATTCGCTTAAAATCTATAACCATCTTCCAGACGCGCTGAGGGGTCGATTCAACAGGTAATTGAATCTCTTGACTTGTCTTCGTTGATGGATGGTTTTTTTTGGATTTTCATTTGGTGGTTTTTAACGGGTACGTTTCATAATACATAAAGTTCAAAATACATAATGGTCATGTAATATAATGTTTTTTTCTGAAGCTGTAAACTTTCCAGGATTTTATAAAACAAATGTAACCTTACTTCTATAAAAAGGCCTTTTAAAATCCTGAATTTGTTACTGTTTCAAAAAAAAACACTATATATTTTTACCATTATGTATTGAAATGAAAATGAAATGAAAATTATTTATTTATTTGCTGTAAATGTGACACATTAGGATGTTGTTAAAATTGTAGTAGATCGCACACTTTGCTGTGTTCAGAATGCAAAAATTGTATTCTGAGGCATTATGTATTTTGTACTTTATATATTATGATACGATCCCGTTTTTATAAAGCAACCCCCAATGCAGAGCGTAAAAATTGGGTATCCTGGATTCCTTTGAGTGGTAATAAAGTTTCTAGGGTTAACGAAGACGTCGTATAACATCCACAACGATTCATTTCAGCAACGACAACCGAAAAGAACCCGAGGACCGAGGAAGGACTTATTGTTATTAACTTGGTTCTATACCCTTTAAGTTAAGAAAGTAAATTAAGGAATTGTACAGCAATATTAAATTAATTAAATAATACTTGCATTGTCGTGATCAAATCATTGTTTTTACTTTGTTAAAATGCGACAGAGTTTTACAGCTCACAGTCAACTTCTTCAATTGTTGTGCTACCATAGAACCCTGTCATAATAACAGCGTGAAATCATGAGAAGGACATTAAAGTTGTTTTACCTCACGATTGCGAGTGGGCCATACTTGTGTGTGTGCACGTGCACGTTGTCTCTTAGTGTGAGTCGTCGCTAAGCGTCGCCGTAGTGTGTGTGTCTATACGTACCTATACGCGTTACGACTACAACTATGGCGCACCAGCTTTCTGAGTTTTGACACATTTTCCTGCTCAAGCTACAGGTCGATTCACGAGAGTTGGCACGAATGGATCGAATGAGTGAACGAAAGTATTCAAGTGTGTAGAATAATAATAGCATTTCGATTTGAAATTCGAACATCGGTTCAAAGGACGGCACTCAGTGACATGTGACATTACTTTCGGTCAATTCATTCGTGCCAACTGTCGTGAATCGACCTGTACCCTTGAATATATTTTTATTTTTATTTTATGTTAGTTTCATTGTTTCATATAATGCTAGGTTAACCTTTATAATTGTATAATATCGTAAGAAGTATTTAAAAAAACGACTGACTCTTGAGTTTCTTGCGGCGTTTCTAATCAGCAGCGGTCTCTTGCGAAGCGCTGGTAGATTTTTGGCGTGTAAAAGTGCCCGGGCGGCCTACTTACTGAACAAACACCTTTTTTTTTTCATGAGATAAATATACTGAACGTCAAAATCGTCAAATTAATCATTGGCTATCTGCGACAGGTGGATTTACAATTAATAAAGTGGTTGATTGTAAGTGGATCAATTCTTGACACTTAACTGAATGTTTACATTATAATCAACGATGAACGGTGTGACGTTTAAGTCAAAAAGTCGTAAAGTACTGACTTGGTGGTCAACTATACATGTCTATACATCTTTGAATATTACTCAACTACCCTCAAGACGCCCTGCATTATTGCCTTAATTAGAGCGCTTTCACACTAAGTGGTATATTAGCGCGGCAGTAGCGCTACAGCAGCAGATACTACTGCGATTGCAGCGCTAATTAACAATTACACTGCGCCACAGTCGCGCGACGACCCTATAAAGATAGCGCTGCTAAAACTTGTATCAGCCACGGTCAAATTTGGAACAGGGGTGTACATACACTGAGGAGCAAAAATAACGGGTCAGAGTGTGTTTTTCACTAAAGAGGATATTTCAAAGCCTTGGTTCCTCGCCAGGGAATGGTTTTAGTGAAATCTGATGATGAATACATCGAGCATCGATACAGGGCTTCCAGAGTGCCTAGGATACCCAACTGAATAATTCTGCGGTTAACGCCAGAATTGAGCATGTTCAGAAAAACATCTAAAATGGCAATAAAATGTAAGGAAATCCAAGTGCTGACCCAAACTCTCCCTCTGTGGTGTTAACTGATCGTGCGAACAGTTAGGTATCTTAAGAACTTTTGATCTCCTCTATTGAACCTCGCAGTGTCAACCATTAAACCTCACTCAAAACAACCCCAGGCGATGAACGAAGGCTTCGAAATAGTCTCGTTTGTATGAAAAGCGCACTCTGACCCGGTATTTTTGCTCCTGGGTGTAGTAGCGTAGTATCAGTTTTTAGGCTTTCGTCCATTATTCCCTTTGAAATAAAACAAAAACCTGACGTAGGCATATAATAGCTCCTTTACACTATCGGATGATCGTTGGTGGTCTGATCGTCTATATTCGGCACGATGATCGAGCAGGCATCTACACGATCTCTCGTAGTAGTTTTCGAACGACCAGCGTAGAAAATGGACGTGGATTGTGTTGCTGCTTTATTATTTCATTAAACGAAGGAAAAGAAGATGGTGGTGCTTGAGCATTAATCATAATAAAACGAAATATGTAGATACAACAACTATATAATACAATGTATTTTTAGTTAATTGTCTACCGGGGAATCAATGACCGGCGATAGTGTGGGCAACCCAATGAAAAACTCGGCGAATCCTTTTGATGCGTGCCCGAAAAACCGACAAGTCACGGGTCGCACGGCGATCATCACCGAATAGACGATGATTGGTGAATACAGCCGAGTATGCCCTCTAAACTATCGTGCTTGCCTGTAATCATCTGTACTCGCCGAAAGTGTAGAGGGCCCATAAGATGGGTGTAGTCGTGGGGAACCATCGCTGGATCAAAATTCAAAATTCAAATTCAAAATTTTTATTCAGTAAATTGGCCACATTAGGGCTCTTTTACATGTCGGTAATATAGAGTGAATCTACTAGCGCTTCGGACAAGACCATCATTGTGGAGAAGAAGCGCCGCAAGAAACTCCAGCAGAAGGTAATTTTTTCCCATAATAAAATACAATATTTAAAACTAATTATTATCGTTATTTATATTATATTTAGAATCATCATCATCATAATTTCAGCCGAAATAGGCCTCTCCTAAGGTTTGCCACAAGGTTTTAACCTTTTTATTTCGAGCAATTTATAATTACAAAAACGATAAAAACTTTTATAGAAATCTTAAAACTAACACTGGGGCGACAAAACAACGTCGTCGCGTTTTTCCGAAATTGGCGTTGAGGTCGCTGCTGGTGCCTACCACAACTGCTCTGCTCTGAAACTGCCGGAACTCAACATCTTTTGGCCAGAAGTCAGAACACTACACGCACAACAAACGAGAGGATTATAAAAGAAAACAAAAAGATAAGCTCAAAAACTGCACTGCCCTTGCTTCCTTTGCGGGAATAAAATTAAATCGAGCTTCTTAACCCTAAAGTCCTTTCTTGAAAGCGACATTTCTATGTCAAAGGAAAATTAGAAGTCAATCTTGATACCTCATTCCAGTACAAAACCTTCTAATTCATATTTTTATTAAGAGGTTTTACTTCTGTTAAGGTGTATTTCGACAGTGTCAAGTTGTTTTTGAGAAATATATCCATGGATATCACGCGCGAGGGTACTAGTTTAGTTGAAGAGTATTCTCTTTTGTGGACTAAACAGATACATATGGAGTTAGCTGGCACATCAGTCAAGTCCTTCATTGATAACTTGTCAACCAAGAATAGGTTGTAAAATGACTTCTTATCCTCCTTTCACTACAGGTACTTTAAAATGCTATGTGTATGGATTGAGATCAGGAAATATAGAAGTAAAACGGAATTTCGTATCGGGTGAAAAAGCTATATATTCAATAGTGACCGACCGAAACATGTTATTTTGCCGAAACCGAAACCGAAACCGAAGGTTCGGTTTCATTGTAGTTTCGGCCGAAACCGAAACCGAAACCGAACCTTTTATAAAAAAAAAGTCCTTAAAAAGTCGAAAAAATGTTAGTAAGCCCGTTTTTTTCTAAAATTAAAGTTAATTAAGTTTTTTACTTCGTTCAATTCGGACTGTCGTTTTAAAACCTGCCTATGCTCGGCTTCGTGCTGTTTTGATAAAAGTTGTTTTAGACCATGCAAGTTTTGTTTTTTAGGCTCATGGCTACCGAGTGAAAACGACCTGTTACACAGTTTACAGGCAGCTTTCGAAACGTCAGCTGTAGATTTCTCAAAATATTGCCAAATCGGATGACTTTCTTTTTGTGACATTTTTTACCTAAAACAATAAAATTATTCGTTAATTAAAACAATTTATTTTACCGCATTAATCGCGTTTACTATTAATTATGTGTACAACCAAACCCAGAAGCCCAACACTAACCCTAAGCGTACGTTACTCGTAAATCGTCAAAATACCTACTCACACCATTACATTACTCGCAACATTACATTAACATTACACGTCTATATTAAATTTAAATTAATAACTATTCACCTTTCATTTTATTGCATAGGCAGGTACCTACAATCGTTATTACATTAATAGTACACGCAACTAAGATGAATTTTAAACTTTAATGAAGCAGGTACTTAACCTTGGCACTTACACCTTTAAAATTAAATATATTCGTCAATAGGTTAGCAAACTATTAAAATAAAGCGTTAAATATTAACTATGACATGACGAATTCACAAAAAAAACCAACTAAAATACTTGATCAAACTACTTACCATTATTCGCGGAACAAACACAACACGTATTGACACGTCTACACGAGCAAAGCGCACTGATTTAGGTAGTTGCCGGCGGAGTCAGGCGAGCGACGCCATATTGCCAGCCGTGCCGAGCGCGCCCGACGTTAGCCGAGCGCGACCCGAAGGTACGATGTTGTAGTTTCGGCGCGGCCGAAGGGTTCGGCCATTTTTGGCCGAAACCGAAACTCGGGCCGAAACTTGATTTTTTGGCCGAAACTGGCCGAAACCGAAACCGAAACCGAAATTTCGGTCGGACACTAATATTCAAGTTAACGTTTATTGTATTTAAGTAGTTTTGTTTGAGCAAGTTCCGATTCTAAATCATAAACTCCGTGGTTTATGGCTTTGGCAACAAAGCGGGAATTTAGTTAAATATGAGCCCTTGGTTGGGTTTAGGTAGGCTAAAGATGTGGCACTTATTCATTTTGGGTTCGTTGCGTGTATTTAATTACGTTTTATGAATATCCATGTAGTTATCTACCATTTATTTGTATATGCACTGAGTTAAATGCTACCGTGATACCTCAATAGTTCGATGTTCTGTATAGAGAGAGCACTCAGAGTTGCATATCTTTATTGCCAACTGTACTATTAACAATGATGATAAATAAACTCACTATTAAAAGACAAGTTAAAACGAATTCAAACTAAATGGTTCTACTATTAGGGATCAACCTAATGGTGCCATATTATTGTATTGATACCTTCGAAGTCAATTCTTTGACTGGTTGTAATCGAAATTCAAGATTTTTTAACATTGTTATAATAGTTAGTCCGTTGTTAAAAGCGAAGTTAATATAAGTAAGTATGTTCTAACAGTGGTAGTGACTAGTGACAGAGGACAGTAGAGCAGTGTAAACCGATAGGACAGTAGCGAGTCAAGTTGCCTTGCCAGTGGATCCAAATAGAATCGCTTTCTATTGTTTCTTGGGCTTGCCACTGAAATTGTTACTGTCCTTAACCAATGTAAATAGGGCTTTATGGCTGTACTTTGACATATTTTAGACACAGTTCTAACTCTTTCCATTTTTAAACTTATGAATGAAAAATCGTTACTAACAAGGAAAGGTACCCAACTGCCCGGCTCCGATTTTGTAGATTTTGATATAATGTAGAGTAGTTTAAAATAACAGACACGTATTATAAAACTTGCATTTTTTTAAAATATCTATATTAGTTAGAGGGTTTAGTCACTTTTCAGTACTTTGGAGGTCAATTTCTCCCAATAGGTTGAGATTTAGCCGCTAAAAAAAATACGTGTCTGTTATTTTAAACTACTCTCTATCATATATCAAAATCAACAAAATCGAAGCCGGATGTTGGGTACCTTTCCTTGTAAGGAACAACTCGATCGTCATTAACTAAATCTAACATAAGTCGAGATTCAAAAGTGAAACATTTTTTCGCAAATACACTAAACGTGGACTGAAAATATATTTATCCATTATTGCCTAACGTTTATCGCGCGACAGAATCGACACGTGGCTCAAAGCCACGCGACGATATATTGACACGCAATAAATTGCGAAGGTTTCATTTATCAACTTCGACAAACAGTTATTCTATACATCGTTCAAATACATTGATATAAGCCGAATTCGCTCGTAAAGAAACCCAATGTTAATAAAGTATGTGATAGTTTGTTGCATACATTTTTGATTTCTTGTTGAATCTGAAGGCGGTCCCTCATCTGAAGCATTCGCCTATAATGTGTTTAAGATTCGATTTTGAGCATAAAATATTGCCCGGTGATAATCTATTCTAAGGGCCGTAAATCGACTCATTTCGACTGTGAAGCCCGTCTCAAGATACGTCAAAGTAAACGCCATACCATAGAACATTGTCATTTTTGACGCATCTCGAGACGAGCATTAGGGTTGACATCAGTTTATTAATACGGGCCTAAGACCCCACGACACTCAACCTAGTTCGATAAGACTACCAGATGATTAGTCTCGTTAATAATGGGTTAACACGAAATGGGAATGCTGCAATGTGAAAAACATGGCACATTTTTTTTTATACTTATAAGTTCGATGTATAAATGCAGCAGTGGTTTTTTTCTTACACAGAAATTGATGATGTTTCAGGTGAGCATTGGTTTTTTTGAGGAGATCGATCATACTAGATACTTAAGTACGAGGCGTCGCCATGCTGCTGCTACTGATTAGGCCAATGCGCTGTATTGTCGTATATTCTTATCTCACTCCTCTTCTGAAAAATAAAATAAACTTGGGAGTCTTATTATTTACACACCAAAATAACTACTAAAAAAAATATTGCTTAGCCAGGTTTTTTGGATTGCAGCATTGCTATTTCGTGTTCCCCCATTAATGACGAGACTAATTACATATGTATACCTACTAGAGGACGCCCGCGACATTTTACGCGTAGAGTTAGTTTCCCGCTACTCCCCCTAATTCTTCGAATCGATTTTCGGGAAATCCTTTCTCACTGCACCCCAAGACCTCATAAGGAACCTATATACCAAATTTGGAATCTTTAAACTCAGCGGTTTGGGTATTTGTATTACACCAAGCCTTTCTGTGAGTCCAATCTTTTTTGAATAAACATGTGTCAAAATAAAATGTAACGTACATCAAAAGCCCTAAGGAGTATTAATATCAACTTCGAAACAAATCACCTCCAAAATAACTTTTTACCCCTTAGGTGACGAATTTCAATAAAATACGAAACACGTCTTCCATCGATTCTGTTAAAGAATGTTTGTGCAAAATTTGAAGTAGATTGGACCAAGGAATCACGTTGTCCCATACGAACTTTGCCCCCCTTTATCGCCCTTTATAGCCCCTATGTCATACGAAGAACACACCCTCCAAGTTTCAGGTCTCTATGATCAGCAGTTTAGGCTGCGCGTTGATCCGTCAGTCGACTGACTGACTATCAGTCGGTCATTCAGGACAAAGTATTATATATATATCATCCGGTAGTCTTATCGAACCAGGTTTAGTGTCCTGGGCTTCCTACTCGGTACTCTTCACTCACTGATGTTTTGCTCGATTGTGAAGTATTACACCACAGGCGAATTCTTCCGATCCCCCTTAGTGGAATCGTGAGAAAGCTGTGGTGTTATGTTTGGCAGCAATTCTTGTAAGTTTACGCTCTTTAAAACATCTGCACCGAAACATACAGAGCAAAGGCGTGTATAGTAAACAAATTTTATTGTTGAGTCACTATAGAATCCTGTTACAGTTTTCACAGATTTTGATGAAGTAAAAAAAACAGGATAGCTTAAACTTAAGCTATCTTTTATCCCGAAATAATCACTGTTCTCGTGGGATAGTAGAAAACTATGGTTAGCATTTTTATTTGTATCCAAATATCCAACTGTAATAAACAAGATTTAACACATATAACGCTAATAAATATTTCGATTATAAAATCTTATTCCATCGAGAAATAGGAAATAGCTCAATAGAATCCTAATGCCGCGACTTCCTTGCACTTGCACGACTTCTACGTATTCACTATGATTTTACTTAAAGGTGCGTAGGGTTGTCAATCGATCTTGTGTTTTTTTATCAAGCGTTATTAATGTTATTATGTAATTAAATGCTCACCAAACTGTTACCCAGTATGTTGGTGATTTTTTAGTTTCACAAATAATTTAGAAAAAGCCTTTGCTGCTTGCTAAATTGTCTATGTTTTAAGGCTTTAACATTTAGAATTTGATATAATCTCTGTTTTATTCTACTTTAATTCAGATGGATAACTGAACCCTTGGGTATAATTACACGGCCCTAAGTGAAATACTTCTAAGTGGCTAAAAGATGATAAGGGAATGAGATTAATGAACTAAAGAAAGTATATATTTTTTTCTTTTTCTCGATACCGTACCACTCAAATTGAAGTTGCATGTGTCATTAAAGGGCATTAGGTGAGTTAACATATTTTTTGTTAAGGTTTCTGTACCTGAACGGAGCCCGATTGGACCTTAAAAAAATATCAGGGGACAATGTCACACCAATCGACCTAGTCCCAAACTAAGCTCTAGGCTTGTACTATGGGTACTAGACAACGATATAAATACTTATACACCGTGGGCCCGAATAACCCGACCAATTTTAACAATCGATACTAGAGCCTATTTGTAGAATATAATGGGTATAATATGTAGTCCAATAACGCATAATTTCCGAGATTTTCATTATTTAAAAAACAATTCCATAGTTAATTTAATTTGAACTCTGTCACCTTAACCTAAAGCATTATTTAATAAGAAATTGATTAATTAATTTATGTTGTATGTGGATGATATTGCTACTTACAACATGAATCTTTCTTAGTAAATAATGCTTTAGGTTAAGGTGACAGAGTTCAAATTTAATTAACTATGGAATTGATTTTTAAATAATAAAAATCTCGGAAATTATGCGTTATTGGACTACATATTATACCCATTATATTCTACAAATAGGCTCAAGTATCGATTGTTAAAATTGGTCGGGTTATTCGGGCCCACGGTGTATAGAGAAATGTATACTTAAATACATAGAAAACATCCGTGACTCAGGAACAAATATTCGTGCTCATCACACAAATATCAGACCTTACCGGGATTTGAACCTAGGACCGCTAGCTTCATGGGCCGGGTCACTACCAACTAGGCCAGCGCGTCGTCAAAAATAACAATAATATGCATACACTATCCGTCTGCCCGTCCTATCTTAAAATAGCTGTATATTTTGAAACGTAATAGATAGCGCGTTGATTTCTTTTTAAAGTTATTTGTTAATAAAAGGGATTTACTAACAAATAAAAATAATTAAAAAAAATTAAACAATAAAGAGGGTCTCCCTAAAATGAACTTTTTTTTTCAAAGTATTTTATTTTGGCTGTATCGTAAAAACGGTAAAATATAAAAGCATCAGGTTCGATTTTAGTATAAACGCTGAAGAAAAACAACAAATACCAAAAATTGTAAAATGTGAGTTGGGATCTAATCTGTGGTATGAACAGTTCGAACCATGTCAGGGCTATCTGGGTAATAAGGCTTTATTAATATTTTGAATATATTCTATCGGCATTGAAAACAGACGTTAATAACATGTATAAAGTGATTATGGGAAAACTGTCTCCTTGACAAGTTAATTGTGTGAAAGGCATTTCAAATATGTCAAGGATCCTTTCTATGCCGTCACCTTAGCCCACTTAAATGAGTTCTTTATTAATAATATAGTATCTATCACCTCTTACGGTTATCTGTAGTCCTGGATTTCTTTAGCCGCATGTGTTCGTATGTTCTGACTCCCATGATACAGGCCCAGTCTAGTGTGGAAGCCACCAATTAATTGTAAATGTTAGTTTTTAAGTATTTTGGTAAATAAATGATTTTTCATTATTATTAAATAATAATAACTATTAAATAATAGACCCCCACTTTTAGAGCTGATATCTCCAAACGGTCCGTTCGATTATCATGAAACTAAGCTAAGAACCGCCTATTTAAAAAAAAAACGCTTTTTAAAAAAACGAGCAAGTCACGACGATGTCGGATTCGGAGATACCTAGACACAAATATACGCATATACAGATATACAGATATAGGTACACGTCAAGCTTATAAGTAACACCCCTTTTGCATGAGGAGTGAAAAATCATTCATAATAATGATCCCAGAACGGTCCCAGAAACAAACGGCTCTTGACAAAATGCATTCGGTGAACGTTCACGTTGCCGAAAGTGTACAGGATTGACGTATACTACCGTACGCGCTCGTCAAACTCCTATGTTAATTATAAGTACGCATTTTGACATTCTTCGAAATCATGTACGCTAGCGTTAAGAATCTTTTCTAGGGTTACAGATTTGTTTATTATATCTATGCTTATTCGGAGTACACTTATTCCTCATGTGCAGCCCTAGCTACTTTTTTTTCACTCACCACTTACTGTCATTGAGACCTAACTAGCGCGAACTGCCAGTAGCCTGTGAATGCGTACAATAGACAACATTGAAATCACGTGCGTGCGCGTCGAATCTAGTGCCACTCTTAGAAACTGTTGGAAAATAACTCTATTAAGGTAATTTTGTAGAAGTTACTTAACTAGAGGTATGATAACATTAAACAACTCATTTTAAGTAAGGTATAACAGGTTATGTAAATCAGTTGAACCAATTGAGAATTCTGAGCTGAATGACTCCATTCTAGTACCTACACCGTACGTATTTTTGTTATAATAATGTATGATGATCGCAACAAAGCATCGAATCGGTTATTAGAAATTACTACTATTAAAACAATTCCAAACATTTCACTTCAACTCATACATTTTCAAACCACTGAAAGCTGTTTAATTAAACAAACTAACAAGTAAAGTTTAAATTGCAGACGAAAACTTGCCTTATAATAAGGACGGCTTCATTTTTTCATTCTCTTTTATTCACAAATAGAATCTCGTTACCGCGAACTTGGCGTTTCGATTTGAATTTCAAATACTTATCGCCAGTTTGATTTCGTTTGGGGAAAAGTGAAAGGACCTGACGCGTGACTGAGGCAAGGCTACGTCTCAAATTACCCTGGAACGTGGCCTACTGTAAAAGGATATAGTACTCGTACAAGGCATAGACATAAAACATTTGAGGCCAAATATCCTCTCACACTCACTCAAGAATCAAAAGGGACGGCTTTAAGTACTTCCGCTGAAGAACGTGAGATGGAGATAGTTTGAGTTTGAATTTCTGTTAACTATATACCTTAAAATTTATTAAAATAATGGTTTACTTACACATGGCACAAATTGTGCTTTAAATAATATATTTATATTTCCCCCATCAAACCATCGTCTATTATTTTTTCATCATTGTCTTTGCTCCGTGACAAAGTTCGGAATTAATTCAATAAAAACTGTGCGAGATTGGGAGACTTTAACACATGATTTTTTTAACAAAACCAATTCTATGATATGAAGCTAAACTAAAACTGAAATGCTAATCTGAAAGCCCCGCGGCGTTGTTCCGAATGCTAGCAGCTTTTCCTCGAATTGTTAAACTAATGCATTGAGCGAGGAAACTGCCGGCTCTTCGGTCTCCCGTGACGTCAATGAGACTCTTCGAAATTACTCAACAAGATTAGAGAGCTAGGAGCCTACGGACAAAAAAAAGAAAATTAGAAAAAATATGTACTTATATATAATTGTCTGAAACCACCCGACATTTTGCGTCCATTGAATAGTTCAGCAATTCAAATGATTATCAAGATTACACGAAAGTTAAAATTTATCTTCTAATTGTACTGGCTTTAGCTATTTTAGATCGTCGTTTTCCGGAACCAGAAAACGAAAAGGTACTAAGTGTTGTGTAAGCAAACTGAGACAAGAGTTTAAGCTAAATTTAGCTTTTCATTGAGATAACACCGTTTTTGTTCGTATTCGCATTATATTTACGCCTTCCGGCAGTTGTCTCTCTAATGACTACAATTTACCTTTTATTAAAACTTTTTACTTCCCTTGGGTTTTATTGTATAAGGTTGCTTTAAAGACTGAATTTCCAGGATAATTGGAAGTACCTATACAAAGTTCTGTTAAGTTTGAATGAGTTACGAAAGGGTTTTCTTTTCGCTTGAGATAAATGAAACAATGTTGGTTTTAGAATGATTTCTACGATTTTCTTATTCTCGGCTCAAATGTTCAGTTCAAACCGCAGATAGAATTGGTGTTAATTGAATTTTTAAAAATAAACAAATTCTTTGAGAATGCCTATTCTCCGTATGGTCTTTTGTTTTTTTGCCATGCGTGGGAAATAAATGCATTTACTCATTTCACCTGGCTCCGGAGAGGAACATAAAGTAGTAGTGTGGGACTCGGTTACCGAGAGCGAAAGGAATATCCACTAATAACCTAGCTCTCCCAGCTCTCAGGGCCACAGACTCTGCTTGCGCACTCAACGAAGATCCTCACAGCCGGCTGCAGCCGTAGGGTACCGTGTATTAAGAGGCCACCTATGCTAAAGTCTGTAGTGTTCCGCGATCAGAATCTCAATAACCATTACGCCTTTGTCTGTTCTTTGGATATATTAAACTTAATCATATTTCCTTGAGACTGGCAAACGTAAAAACACGATTGGAAATTGTTTTTCATGTTTTTGGTTGAATCCTCGAAACCATAATAATCTTTAATGATGATTTTTGATTCAATAGTTGAGTATAAGTAACAACTTAATCCTGGCAAACCATTATTTTCAATAATTATTGTGGTTTTAAAGTAAACAATTTATTGAATTTGACGCTGCCATCAAGGCGCGCGTGACCTTTCTGCATCTCACATTTACGAAGCACATAAATCCTTTTTTCATTATTTGTGGTAGCGTGGCGGCATATGTGGCATCTTAAGATACCACACACATAAGTGCGAGGCAGAAGCAATTTATTTATTGTGTTCGTAATGAGTGCGGTCAGCAATGGGGGCGCGGCGAACCCTATTGATGGCTACACTTGTTAATTTATGTACAAAATGGCCAAGCTATCAGACTAACGTTATTTACCTTGTTTAGGGTTCCAGTCCAAAATAATCAAGGAATCCTTACAGTAAGACTTCGATATCCGTCAGTCAGTCTGTCCGTCTGTTAGCTCATATCATAACATATTTCTCATAAAATTTCCGGTGTTGATATGCACATAAGAGAAACGTACTTGCTAGCATCTTTACTTGTTTTATTCTCTAGGTTAAAAATAAATAGATGTGGCAAATTCCCTAACAAATTGACCTAGTCCCAAACTAAGCTCTAGGCTTGTGCTATGGGTAGTAGGCAGATAAAAATACTTAAATAGAGAAGTAAATACTTATGTACATAGAAAACACCCAAGCAAACATGTACGAATTGGACCGCTATTTATTCTATAGTGACAAAAAAACGAGCCTACTCTTTTCTTTACTTGCGATTCCTCTATTGTTGAGGCTGTTTATGGTTGACGATGATCACTTACCATCAGGTGACCCGGATCGTCTGCCTCCTATTTCAATTTATTAAAAAAAATACTTTATGAAAGGTCCAAATCGTATTTGAACGTATTTTTATTTGTTGACAGATAAAATGGCGGCTGCTATGTGGCTGGCATTAGCGTTGCTCGCGCTCGGGTCCCCGGCGCACTCGGCCCCCGCTCCGCAGCATGCAGGTAAATTAGACTTAATTTTACTCCTTAGAGGCTAAAGTTCCAGTAACTTTAGTTACTGGTGTAAAAGCAAAACTGTTAGTTGGTTAGTTGTTAAGAATTATAATGGATGGTCCATATTATATGAAGGACAATAAGTACGGTGAAAAGGTATTCGTTATGCATCACTTTTATTGTCTAGAAGTGATTTTTACGTACTTCATGGTCTCTATTCCCGACGGTAAAAACAATATTGTTTCTGGTCTGTTGTCGCATTGTCAAAGTTTTGACAGCTCTTATTTTCTTGACAGTAATGGCGGTTGACGTCAAAACAATACCATAACCAGGTCAAAGACGATATGCTTTTTACCGTCGGGAATAAAGGCCCTGTTATCGTTTATCTCTTACTAGCGGACGCCCGCGCGGACGTAGAATTAGTTTCCCAGTACACCCCCTTTTTTTCCCGTTAAAGGGTCGATTTTCGGAAAATCCTTTCTTAGTGCTCACTTAGGTACATCATGAAAGGAACACCTGTACCAAATTTCAAGTTTTTAGGTACAGTAGTTTCGGCTGTGCGTTGATATGTCAGTCAGTCAGTCCGTCAGTTTCTCCTTTTATATATTTAGATTTACTTGGCCGAGTTAAAGACAAGACCATTACAGATTAAGGACAATATGATTTTCAACACATAAATTGGAGGCCCAGTACGTTTATTTAAAGTACATTGTCGTGTCCCAAGGTTCGTTGTAAAAAATATATTATTTAAAATAATCGTTGTAATACAAATCGTTGGCTTTAAACCTAGAAAAAAATATGTCTACTGCTTATATTGCTTTGATTTAAAAATAATCCTCGAAGTCCTAGACGAATAGTATCTTAAAAAGCTTCGGAAACCAATTTAAAAGTGAATGAAGAAAGCTCCGCAGAGACATGATTTGATTACTATGCGATGCCAGTGAGGTTACCGCGCGGAAGTCTTTCAAGGCATCGATCATCATCCGTCATATCGAGTGATATTGGAGCTCGTTTTGTGTGCATACTTAGTAATACAATAATCTGATTTATTTTAGATTAATTTCTTTAAAACATAATTATTTACAAGGCATTAAACAAGGTTTATGGTTGTCGTCATTTTTTTAGAATTTATGGGCCTGTTTTGCTGTGAACGTCCTGCCTCTTGACTTCGGGGCTTCATAAAAGTTGCCGTGAAAAACGTGCTTATTAGGCTAATGCGATGTAAAGTAAAGGGTTGTAAAGTCACTTTTTATGCCTAAATATTGGTTGTTTATTTCTCAGTTCATAATGGCCTGGTCTACAGACCAGTTAAATTTAAGATATGACCTTGAACTTAGCACCATTTTAATATATAATACTAAGAATACTGAACTAGTAAGGTTTGTGAAACGCTTTGTTGATTTTTGTAAAGGAATTAGCATTGCCAAAAATAACTGTCATAATATTTACTAATTATGATCAGA
Organism: Acleris sparsana; assembly: GCA_923062465.1. Classification (NCBI taxonomy): domain Eukaryota; kingdom Metazoa; phylum Arthropoda; class Insecta; order Lepidoptera; family Tortricidae; genus Acleris; species Acleris sparsana. Next base: position 15,311,450 of record OV281293.1, read on the forward strand.
CGTAAGAATTTACGGGGCAAAATTTTAATTGATATTAAAATTTTGCCTGTCGTTTACGACAGCTAGGGAATGCCTATATCGATAAACTCAATTATCGATGATTCTAGTGACCACTCCAAGTTTTGTTTATAAATATTTTTTTTTTTTGATATTATGCAAATGAAACCATAAAGCCACATAATTCTGGTTATTATTCATTTTATTTTTAAAGGCTTGTTTAACCTTCACTCATCATCATATATTTTTTTCCTTATTGTGTATTTCAAAATGACTTTTCCATTCACTATTGTTAAAATAAACGATCAGAATTTGTTATAATAAATAAAATAATAATAAAAATAAAAAGCCTTTATTTCCATATCCTTAATTTACATTTCAAATGTGGTATTTTGTTTGTTAGTGTTTAGTTAGCTATTTACTTATTTTCTAATTATTAGTAAGAGTTAGTTTGCTATTCGATATGGACCCCTCCTCGGGTGAAGGCCTCCTCCAGTTCATCAGAATTTGTTAGGAGTACAATAATATGATGATCATGAGTGAAGGTTAAAAAACCCTTTTATAATAAAGAATAACCAGAATTATTTTGCTATGTGGTTTAAATTTAATACATTCATAAAAAAAATATTTTTACAATCTAATCTTGGAGCGGTCACTAGTATATGGGAAAAGCATCGATAATTGAGTTTATCGATATGGGCCATCCCTAGCTGTCATTTAATTTTGCCCCGTATATTCCTAGGTCTGAATTTATGATCTACCCTGTCTTCTTCTAGAGTCAGTGTGTTGATTAAGTAATTTAGCCTATGCCACCCTGTACATATTCTAGATCGGTGGTTCTCAAACTTATTTCGTTTACCGCCCACTTGAGAAATTTATGTCCCATATTTTTTTTTTACTTTGCCACATCTAAGAATCACAATCGCAATTTTCAATTAATTATAGCGTACCATATCCGTCTCATCCTGTTTCTGGCCCCTGTACCCCCCCGCGCCCACTGGGGAGCGTTATGGAAGAAAGATTGATCTAGACTTTGTTAAGCAAACCCCTTCGAGACTTCGCACAATATATTGAATATTGTTTGCCCTTGGTTACAAATTACCCCTATTATTTACAGGGTTGTGTTAGTTATATTACTTACTGCTACTCTGGTTGACATTGAGGGCAATTTGTTTTGTTAAACGTCCCCTTGACAGCTGTGAGGCGAACCGACATTGACGATTGGAATTGTGTAACACATTTCACGTTACCACCCTTAAATTGGCAAAAAAAGTCGTAAATTCAAACACCTTCTGATTATGAAAGCGCAAAAAATGAGTTTTTTTAAGTAAGTGTAAGGTATGTACACTCTACACTTCTAATTTAAGGATTAACAATATAATTTCCAGTCCAGTAAAGTTTTCATGCCTATATTAAGCAATTAGAGAAGCCGTAGTAGAAAACGATTTAAAAAAAATATAAATAATAGAACGAGTTTCCAGGTATTTCGTAAAACTCACGTGTTTTTACACGTTTTTTTTGCACGAGTTTTGGACCTGACCAACTCAAGCATTTTTAAGGTTTGGACCTTAACGACGTATAAATAAAGGATACAAATTTCCAAGTATTTCTTAAAACTCACGTGTTTTTCCACTTTTTTTTGTACGGGTTCTGGTTATCGCCTCAAGTTTGTTAATAAACAAGTCTTTTATTGGGTTCCGACCTTGACGGCGTAAAACGGTAACGACGTATAAATTAAGGAAACGAATTTCCAAACATTTCGTAATACTCACGTTTTTTTGCACGGGTTTTGGACCCAACCGTCTCAAGTTTGTTGATAAACAAGTATTTTATTTGGTTTCGACCTTTTGTATAGAAAAAATATACGACACCCAATCTTAAATATTGGTTCTTAAATGAAATAAAACTGCACAAAACGGTTAGCATATGAAGTATTATTTTACCGTTATATGACCGTTATTCATTTATTATGACCAACTATAAAGCGTGTGTCTTCCTTACAAACATAAATTTTAACTAACAATAGCTTTGAGTACTGTTAACGAATTTATACAAAAAATATAATAATTACGCTGGTAACTTAATGTAACTAATTTTAAAAGTTTTGTCGAGCAGCAATGTAATGCAAAGTTTTTTTGACACTTCTGACACGCAAACTTACAAGGAAAGGTAACTGTCTGGCTCCGATTTTGTTGATTTTGATATATGTTAAAGAGTAGTTTAAAATAACAGACACGTATTTTTGACAGGAGAAATTGACCTCCAAAGTACTAAAAGTGACTAAAGCCTCTAACTTATATATAGTTTTTTTTATTGCAAGTTTCATAGTGGTTTGATTATAAATGTTGAAGATAATGAAAAAATTATTAGCACGTGTTTTGTTATACCGGGAAAAGTCATATTTAATAAAAAATACTCTTCAAAGATCATCGAAGATAAACTTTTTCTTTTAAATATCTCTATATAAGTTAGAGCGTTTAGTCACTTTCAGTACTTTGGAGATCAATTTCTCCCAAAAGGTTGAGTTTGGGCCGCTAAAAAAAAGGTGTTTGTTATTTTAAACTACTCTCTAACATATATCGGACAGTTGGGTACCTTTCCTTGTGAGTTTCATTCTAATTTGTAATGTTTATCTTACCAGGTGATATCAGTTGTTAACTTGTTACCGATACATTGCGCGTCGAATTAATTTGTATAAAAAAACATAATTAACTTTTTTAACAAAATATATTAAATTAGGACTATGTTCATTGGGTCTTATACTTTCAGTCCTCAAAATATAATGTTCTTTTGGAAGACACACACTGTATACAGGGATCGGCCTCTAATCCTCCCGGTAAAAATCATCTTGTCTTTGGTATGTTAACGTGCTGTCAGCTGAGTTAAAAATAATACCATAACACGTCAAAAGGACTTTTTCTTTTACCGACTAGTATACATACCCGGAACCCTAAATTATGGATTTACAATTTTGACTGTTTCGCTGTTCTATGTGGTAGTGTAAACAGGCTGTTTGTTTTTGCTTTACGCAGAAAACAATTAAACTGATATGAGTGTTTCACAGTTAAATAATTACGGATTTCACTTAAAATTTAAGCTCTGTTTCATTTAATTTTGTTCAGCAGACCGGGCCATATTGTGTGAAGCTTGGTCCACATGAACAAACTAAACTACTGTTGAACTTTTATACATTAGTAAACAGACTACTCTCGCTTTCCATCGGTTTAACGGAATATTAAGTACAGTCTTCATTAGAGGCTTTCTTAAAGATTTTTTTTAAACATTTCAGTAGTTTTAGAGATTGTTTCCAACATAAAAACTAACACAATTTTAACTCTTTATAATAAAATTAGGTAACCTATTATTGAAAGTGACATTACTGAGTCAATTAGAGACTATGGCGCTTAAACAAATCGAGCAAAAATTTCAAGACACTCGATGTGTTATAAAAACTCGTAATTTGAGTTATTTGCGTTTGTCGTGTATCACATAAAGATCTTGTCACATGATAAAAAGAAAATAAAAATAACATAAAGAATTCGCGTTATGTCCCGCTGTGTCAATCTAATTGCAAGCCGCTTTGTAATTCCAACGAGATGGCTTTGACATATATCGCGGAAAAAAAACGGGAAGAGGCTGCGTAGGCGGCGTGTGTGGCTGAAGTGTTTTAATCGTGCTGAGAATGAGTACGTTATTTGAATATTTATGCCTTTTTTATGACGGAATTCCGTGGTTCTCGACTTTTATGTGTTTATCTTAATTGAGAATGTTAAATCATCTTTTTAAAAGGACTTTAACCAATTATATTCTTGATTGATGTATTTTATTGTAAGGTATGTTTAAAAAAAATGTACATAGATACCTTCACGTCTTCATTCCCAGAGGGGGGTAGGCAGAGCCACAGAATGAAAACTCTTAAAACTTGTTGTTAATTCTGTGGCCACATTTTGTACAAACAGGCTAAGATGTTTACCAGTGTATATTAATGACAGGCTGCATGCCCTTCGCCTAACAATACCACAAGCCTTTATTCCCTTAGTCGTTTCTTACGACTTCCACGGGAAAGAATGAGTGGTACCACACTAAGCACTCAAACACAGGCAAAAAAATATTGTAGTAATTCATAATTTGCTGTTTAACTGGGTTAGTAGTAGAATGACAAGGTCGCAAAACTACTATATAGTAACAATATCGCTTGTAGCCTTCATCTCAAAAAGTCTGAGTCGCAAAATGATCACATTGATTTCTTCATTTTATGTCTCTCTTAGCAAAGATGACCGAGCCCCGCATGGCGGGGCTCCTATTCCTGGGCGGTTTGCTCTTCGGGCATTTGAACTTATCTAACGAACCTAACCTACCTAGTAACGAAGTGGTCATTTTGCGATACGGACTTTGTATTATTTCCGCTGCTACACCGTTTATCCGATTGCGATGAAATTTAGTATGGAGATAGTTTGAGTCCCAGGAAGGACGAAGGAAACTTTTATAGAAAAGTTCCCAAGGGAATAGCGATGAACGACTTCTACAGACACAGAGCGCAGCTAGTCTATAGTATTATAACCAGAATAAAGCTGGCCGTAAATCATATTTAATCATAAAGCAACAACGAAATGCTCTCACCTTCCAAGCAATCTAATTGAGCGTAACTAATTAAGATTTAGCATCAATTAAAACATCTCACTTTCTCGGGTTACCTCGAAACGTTCCTTAAAAAGACCAATGACCTCAAGGTCGTTACCCTGAAGGGATGACTTGTACACCTTTTTCAAGCGACCTCTCCGAGGGAGGTACACCCTCATCACTGATGTCCTGTGGATAAATTCGGCGTTTCAAGTTTATTTTCGTGGGAAAGCGATTGGTTTTATTTAGTGAAGTGAATAAAAAGGATACGAAGCTGAATAAGGACTAGATGAGATGATTTATTAAGTTCAACGTCATCTGATGGTTTATTTTTATTTTATTCGAATCTTTCCACCCGATTTCAATTTTCTAACGTTGTTCTAAGTACTAGTCAGCGGGCCTAGGAGCATTGCGTTTATCACTCGCTCTCGTATTTATCTACGTGTTGAAAAGTGACGGTTGTTATATCCACATTTTGTCACGCGATAAACGCAGCCATATCACACAAGCCACCTGTTAGTAAGTGGGATCTGTGACCCAAAGACATTTTAATTCTCAAGACTACATTCTTGGGCCGTATTAATAAACTCATCTTGTTTAAGATGTCAGTCACGAGCTGCGCCATAAATGACAGATTTCTATGGGTTGACGTTTACTTTGATGTCTCCCGAGATGGGCATCTCAGGCATGACGAATTTATTAATACGGCCATTAGAACGCAAATACTTTGCCAACATTGAGAATTAAGATGGAATGCTACTATGCTAGTAATTTCACCGGTGTTCTTATCCCCACACACACCGGAATGCCTAAATGCGAACACTGCTAGAAGGTATTTTACTGACTTTAACATGTGACTGTATTTTTGCTTTATATTCGAATCTTTCTACTTAAATTAAGCTTGGTTGACATTGAACTCAGAGCATGAGCTAGAATTTCACTAGTTTGGGATTAGAAAAGTGTTGGAAAATAGGAAATGAGTATGGACAAATTGAAATAGGGTATCTAAACCTCTACGTTGCAGCTTCCGATTGCTTAGGGTATAACCCCTAAACCACCACTAGTGTGGCTAACGTTATGGTAGCTCCTACTAACTTCGGTTGGGTAGTCCCACATAACTATCTTTTAGCCAGATGGTATGCGTAAATGCATTTACTAACTTAACAGTCAAATCAGCCATATGCAATCTATTACTTACTATTCAGATATTCTACGGCTACTTTAGCTTTACAGATGAGCTAAAATATGCAGCCGCAAGTTCCAGTAAAGCTGCTTTTAAACGTTATTTACAGCCTAGAGATTCTAACTATTATACAGTTAATCACAGATTCAGTTAGTTTAGTTTGTAAAAATTGCTTACCACTGGGTCCTGTAACACAGGGCTTCCTAGCTCAGGATCCAGGACCAAAGATAAATTGTACTTAAGTTAATTGCCATTTTTTAATTTGTTTCAATGACGCCATAGATCTTTAGTTTTCGCTGCGGTCATTAGCAGTGGACTTGACAGAAATGCTTGGAGTTAACCTCATGTGCTTCTGTCCGTTGTGCTTTAGAAGAGGAAATACATACTCCAGATGTATAAATAAACGTGGACTTGATTCTCTGATAAGTCTATGGGAGTGTCTATAAATAACTAGACATTGGCTAAATGTGTAAATAACACCTTAACAGGAGTGGAAATCTTTAATTTATTAAATTTGAATTTTCTGCATCCTCTTGGGAAACGCTGGCAGATTTTAACAGATTAAGGTGCCCGTGGGAGCAAATTACTGAATAAACATATTTCTTTTTTACCTTTATCGCTAAACAGCCTATATACCACCCTCATAGACTTAAGAACTGCAAAGTTCGTGTTAAATTATACAGGCTGTGCTGTACGGTTATATAAACCATTATCGCCTTTAAGGAGCCATTTCTCTCGCTTCTAACAAAAGGGTTTAATGTGTTGTAAATCTCTTGTTAATTTACCGCAGAATGCCTTAGTACGGTCAGCTGCAGAGAAATGTAGCCCCCTTTGCAAGGCAACTTGTATGCAGGGGGGGTTACTTTTCTCTGCAGCTGACTCTACCTACATAATGGCATCGCAAAAACATTAGCTCGTCGGCCATTACATGGAATGGCGTCCGGAATACCTCGGAGCCTGAAGTCGTTGTCGTTGTTAGCATTCCTTCATACTTTATTTGGATAGGAACAATTGGAACAGACATTTTTTCTTTGAACAGTCAACATCAAAAGTAAGTAAACAAAATCAACATTTCAAAACATGTTCTAGCATGATTCCCCAGATTATACCAAATTATCATTTTCAACTGATCGTAATATCACAGAAGCAAAATGACAAATCAATAGGTAATCTCTTTGTCGACATTATCCATAATCAGAAACTTCATGGTTGTGCAATTTGTCAGGATTGACTTCTTATTGGCCGGGCACTATAGTATAGCTTTTTATTCACGACGTTGTATATAATTCGTTTGTAGGTTTCCTCTGGGAAAAAACCTTTTACGGGTCGTATTTTCTAGAATTCAATTAAGCTTGTGTCACTCTCTGACAATTTCGCAGCTGGTTACGACTAAATAATAGAAAGCAACGCTATTACTGTATGTTAATGCGTATAGTTCTTTAATACTAATCAAGAGATAAAAAAACGTAAACCATCATTTATTATCAGCAATACAAATAAAGAAACAAGCTGGGCCGAGATTGTAGGCGGAGGATTGAGGCGGACAATATCGTCTTTGACCTGTTATCGTATTGTCAACATTTTGATAGCTCTTATTTGACAGTAATGACCATACATCGGGGTTTTCGGTGCGGGAATGATTTGAGAAAGAGTAGAGATAAACAGATAGGCCAGTCTGAGAAAAATCATATTATGCCTAATGAATAACTACCTCTCTGCGAATTGTGTACCTACACACTATGATACAATTTTATTTCAACTCATGTAGAGATACTTTAGCTTTACTACCAAAACTTATGAGATAATGATAAAAATAACATTAATTAATTACTTGCAGTAAATTTAGCAGGTGGCTCGATTTTCAAAATAAACTATTAATATTTTTTCTATATTTGGAACAGTTAATCTGCGGCGTCTTGCTGTAAATATCCATTTCATCAAACTGAATGATCTTTCCACGTCGACAGTTGTAATAGGTGCATATTTAAATTTTCTGAAGGAATCAATTGCAGGCCGATTAGCTTGCGATTGAAGTTCTATTTCTTTGCCGTTTAGCAATTCATTTATAATTTTTAGTGTGCTATAGCGAGAATTTTTCTTCAACACCAACTTCAGTTTATTAAAAATCTTTCTGTTTTTCAAGTCAATACCTAATCTTTGACTAATGTCAAACGTTCCCGCACCGAAAACCCCGATGTATGGTAATGACGGCCAAGTTAAAAACAATACCGTAACAGATAACAATACCTGAGCGCTGCCTGTTCTAAATAACCACGACACACTCGTTAAGATTTTTTTTTTTTTTTTTATTTTGTTTTGTTTGTACTTGTAAATGTTGTAATGTCTGTATCACCTTCCGTGTTTTCACCGAGCGGTCCCAACGGAAGACCAGCGTTGGCTTTACAGCCAGCACATGCTGAGTTGGGACCTGTGTCTTGTTCTTTTTGTATCTATGTTATGTAATTTTTTGTATTGTTGTGAATAAATTTCTCTTTATCTTTATCTTTAACAGGTCAAAGACTGTTTTTTATCGCCTAGAATAAAGGCCTTGCTCGATCGTGCAGGCTTCCTCGCGATTTTCTTTACCGGTAACAGATAAAATCAATAACATGTCAAACGGTTTGAACGCGAAACCTTACGAGAAAACCATAAGCTAGTCAGAGGCCATCATAGGCCAAGAACCCCCTAATGATCCCATTACTTGAAGCGTCACAATTAGTTAGCGCCTGTGACGTCATGAATGCATAATAAGGGAAGCGAGATGTGTTAGCATTCATGATTCATACGCCTTATGACGTGACGTGTTAAGGCGTCTTTGCCTTTGCTTCCTAAGGGTCTCCCCACATCTATCGACGCGGAGTTGGCGTTAGCTGATCAAAAAACTCTTTATGTCCATGCAATAACAGCGAAAACGATGGCGTTCCGTTCGCATCGCCGAATCCGGCCGAGCCGAGCTGATAGACGATTGTTTCGCTAGTATTGCGTAGACATGAAGAGTTTCTTGATCAGATAATGCCGATTCCGCGTCGATACATGTGGGTAGACCCTAACTCCGTGAGATATGGGTGGCCAGCGGAACCTGAGTTATAAGGATCAATAACAAAATACACATTTCAAACAAAAGTTTTGACTTTTATGAATGTATAAATGATGGATATGTGAGTCGCTTTAACTTGTAAGACATCTTGTATTGACGAGCGAACCAAATAAAATTCTATTGTACCTTTACCATGACTTGCAATTACCGCTAGCGAGTCGAATGCTCTGTCCCTTGCACTCTATAACACTACTGTGGAGGACAGAGCATTCGACTCGCTAGCGAGTACGGTAATTGTAACTCATGGTAAGGAATTCTATTGTAACTTTACCATGACTTGCAATTACCGCTAGCGAGTCGAACGCTTTGTCCCTTGCACTCTATAACACTACTGTGGAGGACAGAGCATTCGACTCGCTAGCGAGTACGGTAATTGTAACTCATGGTAAGTAATTCTATTGTACCTTTACCATGACTTGCAATTACCGCTAGCGAGTCGAATGCTCTGTCCCTTGCACTCTATAACACTACTGTGGAGGACAGAGCATTCGACTCGCTAGCGAGTACGGTAATTGTAACTCATGTTAAGGAATTCTATTGTAACTTTACCATGACTTGCAATTACCGCTAGCGAGTCGAACGCTTTGTCCCTTGCACTCTATAACACTACTGTGGAGGACAGAGCATTCGACTCGCTAGCGAGTACGGTAATTGTAACTCATGGTAAGGAATTCTATTGTACCTTTACCATGACTTGCAATTACCGCTAGCGAGTCGAATGCTCTGTCCCTTGCACTCTATAACACTACTGTGGAGGACAGAGCATTCGACTCGCTAGCGAGTACGGTAATTGTAACTCATGGTAAGGAATTCTATTGTAACTTTACCATGACTTGCAATTACCGCTAGCGAGTCGAACGCTTTGTCCCTTGCACTCTATAACACTACTGTGGAGGACAGAGCATTCGACTCGCTAGCGAGTACGGTAATTGTAACTCATGGTAAGGAATTCTATTGTACCTTTACCATGACTTGCAATTACCGCTAGCGAGTCGAATGCTCTGTCCCTTGCACTCTATAACACTACTGTGGAGGACAGAGCATTCTACTCGCTAGCGAGTACGGTGATTGTAATTCATGGTGTAATACTGGAACAATATGCTTCAATATGTAAATGTTTAGCGTAGGACGAAGTCTATTAATAGCAGACTGTTATTAAATTATTCAAGATTCGCGTTGCTATGAACCCACACACAATAAAACGAGGGTATTTACAGTACTCGGCTGTTAATCACTTTAACACGTGGCCTTTATTCTACATTGTCTTTACACATATTGTTGTATTGTCAACTATAGCTCTTGACCTGCATATACTGAGATTCAGCACGATAAAAACTTATTGCTTTCAACGAGTTTCCGTATTACAATACGATAGCTCTTATTTACATGACAGTAAATAATAATAATAATAAGTCGCATAGGCCGCAGGGCAGCTAGTGGCGAGCTGTGGTGAGTGGCGACACCACGGACCTGAGTGCTCCCGAGGGTAGGTCCTGTTCCTCACCTCACGCTTGCCTTCACCGGCCGGCTGCGGTGTGCAATGACGAGGAACAGACCCTCACCTCTGGCTTGCCTTTATTGGGCGGTCAGAGTGGAGTCGCAAGAGCTATATGCTCGAAGGGTGGATGTGTTGCATAAGTGGTGAGTGGGCACCTTATGGTCGTTTAAAGTCCAGCAGCACCTCTCCACCCTTAGCCCCTCTGGAACTGTTGCCTCCCTGCTGCTATATATATGTGGCTATTTCGGGAGGTCCATTCCATTGAGTTGGCGAGTCACCGCCTGCCATTTAAACCAAAGTAATTAGCATTGGCCAGGCAGGCGCCGTAGTTTCATCAATAGCCTAGTTCACCAATCCATATCAGTTCATTCATAGAACCTATTATTAGTATTCCCATACTTCTTAAATAGTCTTTACACTGACCGGTGGTTGTCCGTGGGAGCATACTTCTTTAGTTTGATTTCAGGGACAATCGCCGGTTGGTGTCCCATAACTTTACTAAATTAAACTTGACTAAAGGGCCTCTGCGTGTTGGATTCGGCTCCATGTACGCCTTCCAAAGGTCCGGGACTCCCAGAGTCCCGTGATTGGTAAAGACATACAAATAATAATAAAGTCATTTATTTCAGGCAAGTGTACCTAAGAATTTACAAAAAGTGATTAAAAATAACACAGTAATTTAAAATTAAATACATTAAAATAATACATTAAAATAACACATAAGACATATTTTAACAACATCGCTAACCGGCAATTATTTTTTGTTGGGCTCGCAGTGCACCTTTAGCCAGTGTCGAAGCATCCGGCAGTCCAGGCGATCGGACAGGGTACAGATAATCCCGTTACTGGACGCCCGAATGCGATCTCGAAATGATGCTATGCGTGACCTTATGATGGCGAAGAAATCGGGAACGCCAGCCTCCGCAAACATATTCGACGCACTGCAATAACGTGGCAGTTTCATCAAAGTGCGAAACGCATCATTGTACTGCACGTTGCACGCTGCACTGCAGTAAGGCACTGGTCCCACCGCCGGCTACAGACTATAAGCTAGTAGAACTATAAACTACAAAAAAGTGGGCGAGCGGCGAGAAGCGAGTAAAGTTTTGATAGTTTGACGCTCGGCAGGCATCGGCGAGTACCGCTGAGCTAGTTTTATAGTCGATAGCTTTAATCGCTGCGGTCAACTAGTAAATAGTGGTCCCACCGCCAGATATCGGCGAGCTCGGTGAGCAACTAGTAAACTTCTGTACTAGAAACAGTTGTCAATCGGCGAGAGGCTAGTAAAAATTCTATGGAATTATAGCTTACTCGCCGGGCGTTGGGAGAGTGTCCTCGCCGGCAGTGTGAACAGCAAGCGATGAACTATAAATATATGTCTCTCTCTTTTATTTACACGGAAGCGATTATCTTTTGTTCGTTTCTTGGGCTAGAAAAAAGTCGATAGTTCATATCTCACTCGCCGGCGTTGGGACCAGTGCCTAAAGGCGACGGAGTTAAAATAATACGACATCACGTCAAAGGCAATATCGTTTTACCATTCTTTGACGTGTTATCGTTTTTTTTTAAACTTAGCCGCCATTACTGTCAAATAAATAAGAGCTATCAAAACGATATCAGGTCAAAGACGATATGGTTTGAACCGTCTAGAATGTTGGCCCAGGGCCTATGTAAAATAAGGGCCCTGGCATAACAAATGGTCTGTGAGCACTTGTAAGGTGCTTTGTGATTCTCTCTCAGTCGCTCTTAATAAGAGCGTATGAGTGCGAGTGAGAGACAAGTAAAAACCCGAAGTACCTTCCAAGGGCTATTGCACTGTACATTAACAGATGCCAGAGAGAATGTGACAGTAATAGACAGCCAAGTAGTATTAATAGTGTGATTTTACTTTAGCGTAGTTTTTTTTTGTAGATTTTTCTCAGAATTCTAAATAAGTTTAATGAAATTCGGCAAAACATGAAGTTCATTCTTTGGCATTGAAACTCAAACATTAGATGTTGCCATCGATGTTAATTTTTACTCTAGTGGAGTAGCATTAGTATATTTTTAAGGAATGAATGTTGACGACCAGGTCCCGTACTTTTTTGCCGTTGACACAAAAATGACGTCACGCTACATAGATTATGCTTAGTCGTCAATTATTGAATCATGTAAAAATGAGTTGAGTAATCCATTGACGCGTGGAAAAATTAATACCTACTTCATACCTAAAACGTAAATGAAACTATTTGATTGAGAAGGACAGTGGCAAAAATTATCGAGTAACATTATTATTTAAAAGAAACTGTTTCTATGTGGTAATAAAAAATAATATGATTAAACAGTCATGAATACAATTTATTATGGCTTTGACGTTCATAAAAGAAAATTGTCTCAATTGGGCATTTTTAGCAATAAGTGGTGAAAAAAAATAAGATGCTGCCGTGATCCTTATCTTGACTGCAATTAAGCTGTATTTAACTATAATCATTAGTCCACTTCTTATTTACCATTTTTTATTTGTGCCAGTTAATACACACCTAAACACTTGCCAAATGAAAGCAGCGCACGACCCCTGGACGACGAACGAGCAAACAGGCTACCTCATGTTAATTGGACACTGGAAACCGAGGGTGTTTAATCTCATGATTGTAATGTTACGATGACAACTTATTATATCCTTGAATAAAAGCTTTTTGCTACTCTCCGAATCTTACACCGTCTTTAGCCGAACTAATATTTAAAAATAACACTCAACATTACTTCGTCTCAATGTAAATGAAAGATAAACGAATCTCATTCATATTGTAATATTACTTGGAAATTACTTTTCCATAACTGAATTAAACCCAGAATAAAGTACTGCCTTGTTAAGTCAAAAAGCATCTCAATTAAAACTTATGTTGAAATAGAAATAGAAATAGAAAATCATTTATTTCTCTTGATTATAAATTAAATTATTACATAATTATGTGAAAAGTAGTGCTGCCGTAGCCGTAGTATATGCCGTACCACCTATTCGAAGTGCGACGCTGGTTTTCTGTGGATCCGCTTCTCCCCTCAAGTTAACATAGTTGAAACAGTTGCAATCACAACCTCATTAAGTTACTAAGAAAAGAGTATTGAATATTCTTTGGCAATTCAATGTGAGATACTTTTATTGGTATAGAAGCACAATACACCGTGTTTTTTTTTGATTTACGATAACTTTAAGGGAACGTTCTTCAGGTCAAACAAAGTTAATTTCCCGAAGACAGACAAATGATAAGTCTAACGGTTTTAAAGATATTTAATTTTTAAATTTAATCATTTAATCACGTTAAACTAGCGTAAAAGGCTCTTAATTGATAACAACAATTTTCTTTTAATACTTATGAGTAAAGAGTTTCCAATTGTTAGGTTTGTATACGCGTCAATTTAAAGTGACAATCTTGTACCTGTCAAGTGTTATCTTTACTTGTGTGTGTATGTCACGCCAACATAGACGTATTTGACACTGATTATTAGTTAACTCTAAAGGGCCTTTTAGAATAACCAAAGATAAAAGATTTCATTATTTTGTTCTAAACTGAAAAAAATAATTTTTTGAATATTTAAAAATTATATCTACCAATTAGTTTCTATGGATATACCCAGTAATATGCCGAAGTTATCGTAAATAAAAAAAAACACGGTGTATAATTAGGTTTAAGAGGTGTGGGTGAGCATAGAGGCATGTCATCTTATTCCTCAGGGTTGGTAACGCATTTGCAGTCTTAGGCTTGCAGTCTTGTGAATGCGAATGTCTATCAAATGGGTAACAGAACTTACCATCAGGTGGCCTGTGTGCTCGTGTGACTTCTTTATGTCATAAAATAAAAAACATGTTTTGGCCCGTTGGAAGAAGAAACTACATAATTTGGTAGGTATATTACTTTGAACTTAAAGTTCAAAGTAATTTACCGAATTATGCGCAACTAACAAGTGGGTGTTTTATTAATATTCAAAAGTTCATATCGTAGATAGCATACGATTAAAGCTAAATTACGATTTTATATCAACAAAGACTTGTTAAAAATTAGTCTAAAACTTGAAATGTATATTTTAACGTTTTTCATTACGATTCATTTATGCTGCGCTATGCAGTTATAAAAAAATACACCTTTTATTTATCAACGGTCATAACGATATTAATACATTTATGCAAACGGTAATTTATGCATTATTAATTACATATGCATATATTGTATTTAGAAAAGTATCAGTCACTAAATTAAAAAAAGCACTACAATTAAAGACAAATAGTGTACCTTTAGAGTGCCTTTGTAGTGTGCCTTTTTTTAAAATTTGATTTATTTTAAATGATTGTTGAATTTAATCAAACGCGCTATAAAACTAAACAATATTGCTAAATTTTGCTAATTGCCTGGAAATATAAAATCAATCGCAGAGATTAATCAAGTGCACGCCATTTTAGCCCTTCTGGACGACCAGTACAAGTGGCTTGCGACTGGTTTGTCCCTTTTTAACTAGTATGTAACGATAGAGACACAGAGCAACAAGCGAGAAAACACAACCTATTATAGCCGTTCATAAAGTACATCTATATATTCTATCAAGTATAAGTGCTACGATACGTAGGCGTTCGTAGACGCCTACGCCTACGACCAATTAACGGTAAGTGGTAAGCCAGTGAGTTGGGGGATAAACTACAAAATGGAATGAAACGTTCAATGCCTTGATACCTATTTTAACACGAGAATGACCCATTTTAGGGTCAATGGAATGCTGTTGGAGGAGCCGGAATGAGTTTCTTAACTATTCTAAGAAAGTTTTGACACTTTAAATGCGATGAAAGGACTAAATAGAACTGTCTTAAAGCTTTCATTTATTTTTAGAAAGGTAACCTGAGATGCAAGTCTTTTTATAGTACGTTTTTATTTGAATAGGTTGAAAATGTAAATTACTTTGTGACTTAATTATTTTTTAATCTTGATTGGATAATTTAACTCACATTTAATAAGTAAAGCAGAGCTTGATAATCTTTTATGATAATATAATGATTCTGGTTTTCCCAAAAAAGTGAGCAAAAAAAGGGAATGAACTCTTTAAAAAATAACGTCATACTGAATTATCATAATCCCTGATTCGGCAGAATATATTCTACAAAATAAAGAGCTGGTTTAAACCAACTAATTTGCATTCCTATATAGCCTGCAACATCAAAAACTGCGATTTTACAAATCCTTTTACTTTGTCGTAGTTAATAAAGCGACCTTTATAAATACGTGTCACGTTCTTTTGAGAAAGTTAAATGCTTTTAAGTCGAGATTTTTTTGCTTCGTACTTTTTTTTACCAAAATTTAAGGATTAACATAAACCATAGGATAGGGTAAACTGCCTTAGCAAATATTGGGTTTTTTGTTCAAACATTTTGGCATAGTATTTTGTTGTCTTTTTTTTAAAGTTTATCCATTCAGTTTTTTGTAAGAAACATTTCACTATGAATTGCATTATTTTTATGGCAAATTCATTCATTTTAAGGTCATCTCAAAACCAAAAATGACTATGCCAAAAATATTGAAACAAAAATAGACCTAATGTTTCCTAAGAAGGTTTACCCGTTTATCATATGGTTTCGGATTTCCCCTTACTGTTCCAGTCAAAAAAAACACGCTATATTTAAGGTCAAACAGTTAAAACAAACACAGTTAAGTACTCGCCTTTTTTTTCAAACAATCGCTTAAAAACAACTAAGCAGTTATTTTTCTCTCATAAAACCTCTTTTCTGCTAAGCAATTTTCCTTCTCCCTGATGGAAACGTGCCTTGCACTTAAATACAAAGTCGCTTGCGATAATTCAATATTTTTTCCAACTGCTCTTTCTTGCAAAGCAATCAATTTCTTCTCGAGAACGAACGATTTCAGACTTGGTATTTCTACGTTTACTAAATCTTATGACTTTTTTTTCACGGACTTTCGACTACCACAAAGATTTCTGGTATTATTAATAAGCTCTAAAACACCACAATTTTGCAATGTTCAGAGTTTTAGCTATTTTCAATATTTGAGTTTGTCTAGTGCCTGCAAACAGTACTAGTCTAGAGCTTACAAGGAAAGGTACCCAACTGTCCGGCTCCGATTTGGTTTATTTTTATATACACTTGGAAGCAAAGGAATCGCGCCACTTAGTACTGAATTTTCTTACAAAATGGCTCGATTTCTTTGCTCCCAAATATATGTTAGAAAGTAGTCTAAAATAACAGACACAGAGAGATTGTCCTCCAAAGTACCGAAAAGTGACTAAGCCCTCTAACTTCTACAGAGAATTAAAAAACAATTGCTAGTTAGCTACTGGTGCTTCATTGAGTTTAAGAACATGAAAAAATAATGAGCATGTCTTTCGTTATATCGGCTAAAACTCATATTAAAAAAATTACCCATTATACATTTCTCATCGAAGATACACTTTCGTTGGTATCCCCCCCCTCCCATTCAAGGGCCAATCTCACACAAATTGACCTAGCCCCAAACTAAGCTCTAGGTTTGTATTATGGATACTAGGCAACGATAAACATACTTCTAAATAGAAATTATCACTTTTATACACAGAAAACAACCAAGACTCAGAAACAAATACTCGCGCTCGTCACACAAATATGTACCAACACTGTCATTAAAGCATGTTAAAATAATAAATGAAACTCTGTTAAAAGCGTGTTATTTCAAAAAGCACCATTGATTGAAAAATCCTTCGGCTTTGATAACCTCTCGACTTCATCAGCAACATCAATGAGTTCGATATAGACCCGGCTATTCACGTGCACAAGCCATCCCGACAAAAGATAACAAAAGAACGGAAAACGGCAGGAAAACGCGTAATTACGTTTCTTTGTTTCCTCTAAACATCGGTCCATTGCAGAAGTTGATAACCTTTTGCAGCGTTCAAAAATTGGTTTTACCAAGCCGTTAATTAAATTTTGTAATTATTAACAAAAAGGTTTCGATTGAATCATTTTATGTTGCAAAATATTTTTCTCTAAAATGTCCAGAAAAGTTGACATTACTATCTAGATATTTGGATGCGAAGTACATAGCTTACAGAAAGTTCTCAAATAAAAAAAAACATTGCCTGCTGGCTACACAAGCCCGCAATGTTGCATACAAATTTCATTACTGTCTAGTTTGTAATTTGTTAGAAAGTGAAATGGCCATAATAAAATGAGGGCACAAGTCTTATACATCCATATTTTATTCGAAACATAACTTTTTTCTGTGTCTGGAATAGCATGTGTATTTTATTTAACACACAAGCTCGTCCGCTGAAACTCATACCCGGCCTGAAGTAGCCTACTTCTCTCCCTAGGCAATAATGTACTATTATCGGCGTTGAAAGTTTAAAGAGGACGTATTTAATCTAAAAAAAGAACTGTGTCGTTGAATCGTGGAGCACGTCGTTCTAATTTATTTGTAAAACTAGCTGTTTTCAGCGACTCCCTCCGCGCAGAAAAAAAAACCTATGTTCATAAGGAATAATGTAGGATTCTAATGCAGATAGCCCTTTTCAAATCGGTGCTATAGTTTCAGAACCTATTCAATGCAAGCAAACAGACAATCAAATCTTTCCTCTTTATAATATTATATTAGTGTAGTCAGTTAATGAAGTGGCGTCGACGTAACGCACAGGCAACTCCCGTGTAGCATCCCCTTTGTGTAAGTGTCACACAGGCATAGAAATAAGATATTTTGACCGTTATTAAGTACCTACATATTAACTGGCTTTGAAAATCACTTTACGATTGTAACAAAAGACAGTCAAGTTACAATTTTGTTATTTTTTACTTCATAGCGATGTTTTAATATACACTCAGGAGCAAATAAAACGGGTCAGTGTGCGTTTTTCATACTAAAGAGGCTATTTCGAAGCCTTGGTTCTTCGCCAGGGAATGCTTTTAGTGAAATCTGATGATGAATACCTCGAGCATCGATACAGGACTTCCAGAGTGCCTAAGATACCCAACTGAATGAATCTGCGGTTAACGCCGGAATTGTGCATGTTCAGAAAAACATCTAAAATGGCAATAAAATGTAAGGAAATCCACGTGCTGACCCAAACTCTCCCACTGTGGTGTTAACTGATTGTGCTATCAGTTAGGTATCTTAAGAACTTTTGACCTCCTCTATTGAACCTCGGACTACCTACCATTAAACCTCACTCAAAACAACCCCTGGCGAGGAACCAAGGCTTCAAAATAGTCTCGTTTGTATGAAAAACGCACTCTGACCTGGTATTTTTGCTCCTGAGTGTAGATGAAGCAAGTCTAGTTTAGTCTAAGGCAGGTGTAGTGTATGATTTGATTAACGCACGGCCGGATGGCGACCGGACCGCTAGTACCTAGACACTTTGATCTTTATTGGAGCTACCTAGACCTGATTGCAAGGGTTTCGCCGAGAGCAAAAAGGTGTGGTACTGATAATTCAGAGCAGGTACAGTCGGGATTATAAGTACCTTGCCGCTTTTACGCCTTTGACAATTTATTTAAAAACCGCATCCAAATCGGTTCACCCGTTTAAGAGCAACCGTGCCACAGACAGACACGTAGACGGAAAAAGGCACACATAAACACGGTATCTATCCATTTGGCGCAAATTGTTTCCCAAACTGATTCATTTCCCAAACATATCATAGGGGCTACCGCTTTTTTTTCCCGAAACTGTAAATATTTCAATTCTAAATGCCTAAAAAAGGGTGAAAAAAACTTATTTTTTAAGGATGGTAAATTCTCAAATGTTTGGAATATAATTTGATGTCTATTTAGGGCCTATTACATAAAAAAAGTAATAGCGTGCACTTTCTGTGGAGATCTCTTTTCAACAGTATATATTAAAAAGAAACTTCCACTTGTATTATAAGTTACAAACCTTTATGAAACGGGCCCCTAAATTTAATAAATAATTCTTCATTTCCAAAGACGGAAATAACATTAAGGAATCAAATAAATTAATGTAAGTACTAAATTAAATTCATTGTCAACAAGACTCGTTGTAACATTTGACGTATTTTCTGAAATTTCTTGACGTGTACGACAAATTCTTTATTCTTTACTGGTTCCCTGGAGTTTAACATAATATCAAATTTAACGTTCGCTGAATTTGCGTCGTCGTAATGCCATTATTGTGAAAGCCGAATAGATACTGTACAATTTTGTTAACGTTTTCGCTTTTACAAAGTTAGAAATCCAATCACGGCGCTACCTGATTGGGGATGCACACTTTCTCTCGATGGTCCAATACTCAGTAACGAACAATGACTGTTAACTTTAGTGATTACTCTAATAATTTATTTAACGTTTATATCTTCCAAATTAAATGACGAATTGTACTAATGTTAAATAGAAAGAAAGTTTCAGTTATTTGGTAAATTTGGAGTTAATTCAACAAGTGGGAAGGTTCATAGTTTGTAATAAGCTCCATCACTCACCATCAAGGCGAATCGCGCAACGTCATAATTAATGGGCTACTGACGGGCGCAAACTACGTTACGATAACGTCAAATGATAGCCATAATATGGATACACCTCAAGATAGGTAAAAAATGAAAACATTGCGCAAAAGTTATTTTTTCCATTATACATAGTTTGTTTGTTTCTTTTATTATCCATTATCCTCTTGTATAAAGACATCACATCACACACATTATCACATCACATAAACGTGCGAGTTGCGATTTTTTACGCAACTGCGGCAAATTGGAGCCCAAATGGAGAGTTATGTGTTTGGGTTGTATATATGTCCGACTCAATGTTCGCTTGTAACTGCTAAACGGATAAACTATACGTGGTTAGATTCGTCTTAACCACGAGAGTGTCACAGGCTATATTTAAATTATTTAAATGTGAAATTGACATAATAAAAAATAAAGACATGTTAACATTACTTTGACGACATTATTCAAACGGTAGTTGGGTTTTTTAAAGCTTGGTTTTCGTTACACTTATTAGTGTTATAGTTCAATTATTTGGAGACTCAATGAACTGACTTAATTTTGGTATAAATTAGATTTGAAGACGACAAGAAGACATTGTTCATAATCTCACAACATCAAGTAATTGGAATGTATTATTTATTACTATAAGTACCAATATATCATATGAGTAACATAACCTGCATATATTTTTCGTTAAATCGTAATCGAAACTAACTAACTAACTAACTAACGAACTAAGTCTTATCCATCATATGCCATCGTCACCGAATTGCACCCGTCACCCTCTCATTAGTAGTTAAACGGTTTACAAACTTTGTATTTTTACCGTTTATTGTGTGTGGTTATGTGTGTATTTTCACTACGTTGCACCACCTATTAACATCAATATTCTAATTTACCGAAAGTTATTTTTATTTTTGTGCAATAAACGGTAATTAAATTAATAAATAAGCTAGCAGTCCCGGGTTCAATCTCGAAATGTTCGTGAGATAACCATTAATGCGGTGAGCTTTGGATATTTTTCTGTAATCATGTAAGTATAGTTTCAAGTAGTAATCGTAGGAGCCAGTGGTGCACATGAGACCAAGTCATTTTGTGTAAGTTTGCCCGGATAAATTCATTTTTAGAAATTTGTATAAGTTATTCAAAGACGTTATAAATAATTATACTCAAGTCTTTCCATGTTCAATGTAAACTCCATTGATAGACGTTTGTACCTGAAAACGAACCAGACGAATTACCTTAAGTATGTGCCTTCTTTCGGTTCTAAATCTTTATTGTTTATTTTAGGTAGGTACTGGCCAAAAATTACTAGGAAATAATTAACCAATGATTACACATTAAGTTCATTCGTTTACCAGTCACTACTTGTTTAGATTAGCGATCGGAAATAAAGATGAACATTACCGTTTCGTTAGGTATGGTGAAAAATAAAATGATTTTGAACTTAACACAGTCTGTCTTTATTTAATTATACCCAAGTTCTAAGTAAATTTTAATGTTAAAGTAGATCTTAAGAGAAATTTATAAGTTCTCACGACTCCCACGACGGTTTTTATTAGCGTACATGCTTTGCTGCACAATGAGTAGAATTATAAGAAATAACGACTGTAGGTGGATTTTATGAAGGTTACTCGTTTATTAATTTAAATTTGGAGTATATCTTATTAACCATGTATATATTACAATGATTATTGGTTAATCTTTAAGGTTATCTGCAAATAAGTAGATAAAATAAGCCAATCAAATAAACCCTTTCAAAAGGTTATTTCATTCATCATCATTTTAGTGGTGATAAGACCTTGCTGTTCGCCAGTGTGGGGATAAGACAACCGGTGAAATTACTAGCATAGAGGCATTCTATCTTAGTCCTCAGGGTTGGCAACGCATTTGGGATTGCAGTCTTGAGATTGTAGGGATTCAACGGTCGATGGGTCTCGGATCGCACTTACCATCAGGTGGCCTGAGTGCTCGTGTGCCTTCACCTTGCTTACACAGAGAAAACAAAAATATATTTTATGGTAAATATATTTTTCATAAATAATTTGTGAATGGTTTTACAAGATTACTTTTAATGAATGTATATTTTTTTGTGTCTCTAACTTGTGCTTTCGGCTTTAAATAAATGTTATTAACCTTGACCTTTGACTGCGCGCTAAAGCAGAACCCCCGCAAAGTGTGGTTTCGTCTCTTATGCAAAGGAGGCTAACCATTGCACGGGTACTCTGGCCGGGTTTAGGTATCAGCAGTGTAGTATAGATAGATACATTATTTATTGCTCAATGTAATGTTACAGTATAAATTGTACAGCATGTCATTTTGTAGGCCGTGTGGTTGCCAGCTTAGAATAGTGCTACTTCATGTTTTTCCGTCAAAGTCATCAGAGGCGATTAAGGGAATAAAGGCTCATTTTATTGTACGGCGATGGGCTTGCAAGCAGTCATTAATATGCGCTAGTAAACATCTTAGCCTGATCGTGCAAGATGCGGTTACAGAATTAACAACAAGTCTTTAGAGTTGTTGGTAATTCTGTAGCTCTGCTTTCCCCACTCTGGGAATGAAGGATTGCCATGCAAAACATTGTGACATGAGTAAAAAACAACAAAATTAAAATAACAATCAAAATAAATATAACGTCAAATAATATTACAAAAATAAAATTACCACGAGTATATGAAATCCCTATGCGTGGTATGACCTTGATCTAGGTAGTATTTTATGGTATAGGTATGCAGGCTGTACGAGGGGCACAAGGTGGCGAACTAACTTTTATAATACTCTGTATCAAATTCAACATAAACTTTTACTTTTAGAAAATAATTATAATACATTAAAGATGCTACTCCCATTTATCGGTTTTCCACGATCTTCGACTGCTGCATTAGGTTAAACTATTGTTATTTTTTAATTAAGAGAGTCTCTTAATACACTGTAAGTTCAATTGTTTGACCTAGAAGAGGTTTACCGCGTATGCCTGTCTTTGATAAAGTATAATTATGTACTTTCTGTGTTTGAAACGATCACAAAGCTTATTCAAGAACAAGGCTTCTATTCCCGACGGTAAAAAACATAATTATCGTCTTCGACCTGTTATGGTAATGTTTTGACGTTATCTGCCATTACTATCAAGTAAATAAGAGCTATCAAAACTGTAACAATACGATAACAGATCAAACACGATATGGTTTTAATCGTGTTTAATAGAGGCGCTGGTATATTTAAAATTGGACAGCTCCACGGAATAACGATAAACGAGTTCTACGCAGAGTTTGCAGGCAAAAGTTAATATTATTACACTGTAGCCAACCGAGATTTCTTGAAGCCGCAACCTTAGCCTATAAGCTTAGTGGTTACGTTATACGATATGTAATAAGGGCTGGATTGCGGGGTAAATATTTTGATACGGCTCCGCCCAGACGACGCCGGGAAGTGGATATTGTCGAACATGCTGCGTGTGTTGAATACTTTATAGGACACATGGGGATAAAAATATTAGGCCTTGAACTCGGTGAGCTGTTTATAAGTGTTGTATGTGTATAGTGAAGGTTGAAGACCTCCAAGTTCAAGAGATGGTAAATGGCAGTCATGGACAGAGCTAGACAGAAGAGTACCTATGATTTTATCGAAACACCTTCCAATGAACGTCATCACATCATTACGTAGAATTTTCATTTCATCAAATAAAGCATTTTTCGCCGTAACAGTTAAGTTTTTTTGATAGTCACAAGTCTAAGCAAACCTATCTTACGTAACTAACGTTTAAGATATCCTGAAAATATGGGTGGATCAACTATTAAGGCACTCCTTTTCTTTTGCGGTATTAAAACTTTCCTGGTGGCTTATGATAATAATAATTAATAATGTATGAATTTTAAAGTCAGACCACCAAATTTACAGACCTTACACGTTAAACACCTAAATTTTTTTTTATCTTCGAAAAATCCTGTAAACTCTGGGAGATATGCACATTGTCCATAATAAACCTACGGACAACATCGTCCCCTGCGTTACCAACTATATATATTATGCACTATTTTTAATCAAATTATTTTAAATGTTGACCTATTTCTCTGATTTAATAAGTGTGTAAGCTACATCGTTAGCAAATATATAGATTTCGAACAGTGTATAAGGTGAAGAAGAAGAGACATGTCGAAAAATGGGAAGTACCTTGAAAGTTGATTCACCCGGTGTACTGCCTTTTTGCCAAATTATGTTTCGTCAAATTTCATTTAGCAATCAATTTTTTGCCAAAGTGTTATTTGGCAAATCAATCCTCGGCATAATTTTACTTCTTAACTTTTTCATTTCGCTACACTTTTATATTGCGAAATTTTACTATGGGAAATTTTATGTGGTAAATAATTTGCTACTAAACTGCTCCCAGGGATAGGTAGGTTAGGGTTTTTTTTGACCTGTAAAACGAAACTGCTCCCAGAGATAGGTAGATATCATAATGCCATTCCATAAGTTAAGGTATGCCAATCAATACATTTGACGAAAACATAATTGACATTTTAAAATAATCCCAGGTAATATTTTGTCTAACAATAATTTAACAAATCATTAGTTGGGACATGATATCAGTTCGAAACGTTGAGTTGGGAAATAAAAATTAGACGAAATGAAAATATGGGATATTAGTTTGTGGAGATAAGAAATTGCTAAATAATTTATGTCGAAACATTAGTAAACCGATTCACCCACATAAGTTCAACAGAAAATAGCGTTCGATAAAATGATACAGTAAATGAAGTAAAATTCCTAGTCCTAGATTACTATTACTACATAAGCAACCATAATTATATTCTAATAAAATGTATTAACATATTATAAAGTTTATTTAAAAGTAAGCACTCCACCGCCACACAGAGCTGTGTTGGTGCCGGCCGAGAATAGCACCACCCCATCTCTTCTAGTGGGTTTCGTAAGAGGCGACTAAGAGATAAACCGGAGGATGGGCAGCAGCGTCCTCCGTGGACTACATGGTATAACTGCGGTCGCCAACCCGCCAAGCGTTGCGATTTTTCCTCCCATAATTAACAAAAATTGGGGATACCTATGTCCAGCAGTGGACGTCTTTCGGCTGACATGATGATGATGACTCCACCACCCCCACAGTACCTTCTTATATCTTAAATCCTAATTGTATAAGAGAAGCGTTGTAGATGTTTGCAGATACTTTTGATATCTGACTAGTTTTTTTGGTCTCTAAAATCTTTTTTACAAAGTACAAACAAAGTTGCTGTAACTGCTTAACTCTTAAGCCACGCAATGGATTTTGATGCAATTTTCTGATTTTATCATCAGTTAGACAATTTTTCACGGAAAGTTTTTATGTATAATACATTCTGGTTTATGTACGGTTGTTACAGAATACTCACATAAACCGAAGCGAAGTGAGGGCGGGTGTCTAGTTAATAATAAAAAGGCTTTATAACTTTTGATAGTTTTCTCTGGTCTGCCAATTTTAACATGAAGTCGGAGTTCAACGTTTTATTCCCGGGTAGGAAAAATATTTGGGTAATGATCGGGAGCATTTTGCTCTCGAGTTTCGGATGTTTGCTATGTATATTTTATACATAGCAATAAAGTTTGTACCCATAACAGGTACAAATATAGAGTTTAGTTTGCGACTAGGTCATTTTAGTCCTCAGGGTTGGCAATCTGCAGTCCTAGGATTGCAGTAATGAAAAGGGTTTTAAATTCCATTTACCATAGTGGCCTTTATACCCTAACATTAATATGCATTATTAGTTTAAATATAATGCATAAAAGTCGTTATATCAACAGTCTGGCACACATTACCACATTTATTTATATTAACTACACAACAGTCTCGTTTTATTTACACCTTAAAAGCTTTTCCTGCTCGCATTTAGTGGAACACCCTTTAACTACCTCCACGTAAACGTGGAATCCACTCTCCTAAATGGAAGGATATGTCCCGTCCAAGGATACGTGGATGTTATTTGCCATAATTACTGTTTGTTCTAATGTAGACTCGGTCCGAATGGTCATTTGTCCTAATGAGTTTTTCTGCTCAGGTTGTTTTTTAACAACACTAAAAGGTTCGATAAACTAAAACCCGGTTTCACGTTACTTGTTTCAAACTGTTTCAATGGCAGACCACTTAAATGCCTCACTGGTTATTTTTTTATTTATTTTTTTATTGAGCACACATCATTTCAAGTACAGCATATTTATGAAGGAAGTTGTCAGCTACAATCATAAATACTTAAACTAACTATTTCCAACTACAACAACAAGTACTAAATACCTATTGTATTTGGTACCTCTTCTTCTTTGCCCCGCGGCGACTTCAACAGCTACTACCGCGGGGATATGGCGTTTCCACAAGTGATTTCGCCAGTGTTAAGTATATATAAGTATGAAAATGCTGCCAGCATCTGTGGTACTTTGCCACGGGGGCCCTCACTTTTCTAGTTTTTATTTAGTTTTAATTGATTTGTATTTAGTTTAGTTATAATTTGTTTAGTTTTAGTTTTTAATTGTATTATTGTTGGATTCATTGAATAATGTGATTCAATAAATAAACTATCCAGTATAAATCAATATAGCAATAAAATACAATCCAATCTTCTCTAAGAAGATTGGGGGCAACGTTGCACGGTGATTTGTCGGACAGAGGTCAAGATAGTTTTAACCTCTGCACCACTATGAGTCCATTTGAAACGAGAAGAAAGTTGCCAGATACACGAAATAAGTTCAAGTCACTGTTCAACACAAAGGCATAAAAAGGACAAAACACAACGAGAAAAGTACTTTGAACACCTAAATACACAAAAATACAAAACTAAAACAAATTACACAACCGCCATCTTTTAACGTTGCTAATGGCCCCCCATTATTTTTATTTGTCTTTGCCCCGCGGCGACTTGAACAGCTACTACCGCGGGAATATGGCGTTTCCACAATGAAGTGGTTTCACCAGTGTCTAGTATATATAAGTGTAAATCAATTTAGCAATAAAACACAATCCAATCTAATCTAGGAAGATTGGGGGCAACGTTGTACGGTGATATGTAGTACAGAGGCCAAGATAGTTTTAACCTCTGTACCACTGCGAGTCCACTTGAAACGAGAAGTAAGATGCCAGGATACACGAAATAAGTCCAAGTCTTCTATCACTGCAACACAAAGGCATTAAAAGTACAAATCACTAACAGAAAAGAACTTTGAACACCTAAATACACAAAAATAAAAAATAAAACAAATTACACAACCGCCATCTTTTAACGTTGCTAATGAAGCCCATTTAGTACTTTACTTTGATAGTAATTGGACATTGATGTTGACTTTCGAGTAGTAAAGGTGAAAAATACGTAAAATAATGAAATAAACGTGAGTTTATTTTAGGGGTTCGTGATACGTGATAGAGAGGTAGACGAAGACCAAGAAGTAATTGCTTTGAGCACATAAAAGAAAAGGATAAGGTTGGGTCGTAGCAGAAAGTCAAGCAATTGATGGAGGAACAGAGTGGTAGGCGATTACTCCACCGACAAAAGCATGGCTTTTGAACAAAGAGAGAGAAAGAGATATGGCTAGAATCAGAACTCGTTTTTTGAATTTATGAAGCGATTCGAAAACGTGACATATAATTTAAACGTTGGTGGTCTAGAGTGATGGTCACGGGTCACTAGTTACGTCAGTGATAAGGCTAACGAAGGCGCTGCGGCTTATCCAGCTTAATCCAGTTTGATCCGATTAAAGCGGCCAAAATTCTACACCAAGTTCCGTATGTTTCAGCACGTGACGTTATGTAAGAACAGAAACAAATTGAAAACTGAGCACGTGAACTGAACGCTCATGTCTGTATTTTCAGTTGGCGTAATTTGGGCGTTTGAGTTGTTTTAGAAATATTAATATTTAATGAATTTACGAGTTTTAGATATGAAGATGCAAAAATCAAAAATGTTTCAAATTTAATGGTTAAAAGAAATTCGCGTCAAAGTACCTACACACGTACGTATTCTCATCAACTATATCAAATTTACAACAAATAACTTTTCCGCAGTAATAAAAACAAGAGAAGATTGGAATACATCGTTTTATCGTACATTTTTAAATGACTCTATTGGGAAAACGAGTACAGAACCCTCATTTCTCATTTTCAATTTACTGTAGTAAAAATATGTGCCCGCCTCGTTGTGAACACACTTTTTTATTTCCATTGCTCTTTATTATTAAAAAAACACGGCTCTTTAACCTTCGAACGTTCCCGGTTCAAAACGAGGTCGCTCGCAACCTATTTAAAACTCATCATTCGAATGATATTCGAGCCAAATATCAACAGTATTCGTAATAGGAAACCATGTTTTATTTCCATCCCTGTCCCGTCATACCCATTTCGCTGAACATTTGAACGATAATTGGGCATGTCTCGTCCATGAACGGGAAAATGGGATTTGCAGGAAAGTCCCTGTGATGACACTAATATAAGTATTTTCCTTTGCGAGTGTAATGTAATGTTGGACGCTCCCTCTTGTATTTTGTATGGTTATAATGAATCCTTAGTTAATGTGTGGGATTAATCTCACTTCTCAGCTTTTACTTAGTAGTTGTATCAACGTATGTAATTATATTTCCCTGCTGCAAATAAGAGAAATACCTTTATATTATCTTAATGGCGTTTCCACTATGAAGTGATTACGCCAGTGTCAATTATATATAAGTATAAATCAATATAATAATAAAACACAATCCAATCTTCTCTAGGAAGATTGGTGGCAACGTTGTACGGTGATATGTAGGACAGAGGCCAAGATAGTTTTAACCTCTGTACCACTGCGAGTCCACTTGAAACGAGAAGTAAGATGCCAGGATACACGAAATAAGTCCAAGTCTTCTATCACTGTGCAGCATAAAGGCATTAAAAGTACAAATCATTAACAAAAAATAATTTTGAACACCTAAATACACAAAAATAAAAAATAAAACAAATTACACATCCGCCATCTTTTGACGTTGCAAATGGCCTCGGACATTTTGGTTATTGTTTCGTAAAATAATGAAAAATAGAACGCTGGCGTATTCAAATATTGACACATTCACGAGGCTAGAAAAATATATAAGCCTTTGACAATTGACATGTTATCGCATTGTTTTTACCTCGGCCACCATTATTGACAAGTAAATAAGAATTATCCTAACGCTGACGGTTGTACGCCGTAGTTAGAGCCGCTTACGTTATTATGTCGATATAAGATAATTCTGAAATAATTTTATATATTCGCATTGTTGTTATTAATATTCAATTGTAAATAGATTAAGGTGGTCATTTATTTATGTTATTGGAAAACGAATTATACCTAAGCGGTAACCAGATTGATGCTGAAAACTCTATATCCACTCTAAATTAACATAGTTCTGGTATTCTTTACATTAAAAGGATTTTTGAACTTTCATATTTTTTCCTCATGTGTCTTTCAAAATTACTATCCCATTCACTATTGTCAAAATAAACGATCAGAATTTGTTTCAAATTTTCGCGCGTTCCACTTCTCCGTCTCGACTGGTGATTTCACTTCAGGTAAAAGACTTTTCTATTTCTGTGGAAGTAGTAGGGGCGAAAATAATAAAAAAATACACACAAACAATGCTGGTGGCGGTCAATTGTATACGAGAAAAGCATCGATAATTGAGTTTATAGGCGAACCCTAGGTGTCATTTAATTTTGCCCTGTATATTCCGAGGTCTGATTATACCTAATCATTGGCATCCATGTCGTCGTATAATCTACATACGAAGCAACGAATTCCTTAAGGTGAGACCTATTCACGTTTCGGTTATGGATATCGTACCCCTGACCCAGTTTGATTGTGTTCTTTAGTGGAAACGATTCAAATACGTTTAAATCCCTTGCCACCTTCAGTATTCAAGGATGAAGTAAACAAACATGTTTTCTCGTATCATGTTGAGACAGCGTTGTCGAGAATTGACGCAATACATGGAGACGCACTCTATAGAAATAAGTGTTTTGTTTTTCGACGCAAAGAGTGTAAATCTTACTTTATAATTATGTGAGTATGTCTGTCTGAGGCCTCTAACTTTTTTAAAGATATCTAGTTAATCATAGACAATTTCGCACCAATTGACTAGATACTAGGCAGCGATAAACATACTTATATAGAGAAATAAATACTCAAGAACATACCTATTACCTACTTGTACAAATCATCCAAGAAACAGTAACAAATACCGGCGCTCATCACACAAATGTCTAATTATATGTGTTGTTCAATAAACAATGTTATATTGTATTTTTAGAAATATACATATATGGTATCTACTCTCCTTATACCATATTGCCTTTGTCAATTTATCGTTCGTCTATGGTTTTTATACTCGGCCGCCATTACTGTCAAGTAAATAAGTAAATAAGGGATGTCGTAACATTGACAGTACGATACGATAACATATCAAAAACTTGCTTATATAATTTTAATTTGAAATTACAAGCACGATCAAACTTTCAAAGATATTGTCAATATCAATCGAAACTACGCAGCGTTATTAGAAACGTGACATCGCTAAAAGGGTAATATTGAAGTGGAAATCCGATCTTCGGAAGCAGACTTGTTCGGAATATTGCAAAGTTATTTCCGTCACCACAACGAACGTAATATTGAAAGCTTAGATAAATCCTTAGTAGCAGGGAACTTCCGAAGAAGTTCAGTTTTACCTTAAGTTTTATATAAGTTATAGGAAGATGTAAGTTGAATTGAAACGGATTAAAACTTTAAGTCTTGCGCATTAAAACCAGGGAATTATTAATACGGAATTATAAATAGAAAAGTAGTTCGCCTCTGACAATTGATGTTAGCTATTGCAGCGATGAGCGTCTCTTGATGCTTAATATGCATGCAACCAAACGCAGCGACAGCTCAGGGTGACCCCACTAAACCGGCTTGGTGTGTCCTGTTGAGTTTTTTGGAGTTCTCGGTACGTACGGTGCACATGGACGAGTCGACGCTCGAAAAAAGAGCCCTGCGCAGTGAGCAAATTACGGACCAAATTGGTGGGGGTGACGGGGGGAGTGCATATGTAAACCGCTCCGCTTTGCTGCCACGCTATTGGTTTGTCAGTAGACAACATGCGCAAACATATCCTGTCCACTACCCGCTACCTTTGTTTGTAGACAAACTTCTGTTTATACTGTGGTTCAGTTGTTAACTTCTATGGCATAACAAATATACTGACATGTCAAAGAGAGAGTGACAGCGATATTTATGTTAACTTTAACGATTTTAATATTCAAATTAAGAAATTGTTTTTTTTAGCTTTGGTGTTAGTCTCTTAACCGTTTCATTGGTGACGTGTGCGTGTTTTTTATTACACCTATGCATGTCTCATCAATTGCTATGTTAATGTTCTGTGGGCATGTCAATTAAATAAATAACTAAGTAGGAAAATTTATACATTACACTCATTAGATGGCGAGTACTCCGTATGTTTCCGTTTTACATGGAAATTGTGTAACTTGACCTTGAAATTGTTAATTGTGATACCCAAGCCCTGCGTTAGAATATGAATTATTCAAGTCCCACCGGGCTTCGTTAGCAGAACTAGGGTATTTTTAGATTTAATTAATTTTGCTTAGACAATGTCATTCTGCACGACCGTGTCGTTTGCTAAGCGAGTTAAATGTAATAAATTAAAACATTCATCACCAACGACCCGATAGTCGGGTACAGACTGTAGCAGATTTTTGCTACAAGATGGAAGAATGCTGCTACTCGTACAGGCTACAGCGTAGCACTCGTAGCAGTGTCTGGCGTTGAATGAATAATAGAAATTAAAACTAAAGTTTATTTTGTGATTGTATTATACAATTTGAACTAACGTAAATTGTTATACGTACAAATGAACTCCGCCTCACTCATGAAAAAGAGCCGTTTCCTAACGTTCATATGTGAGTAAGTAAGCCATGACGATTTTTATTTTGTTTATTGCTAGGTATGTTTTACAAATATCAATTAATAACACTTTTTTTTTTGGGTGAAGGTGGAGAGGTTTCTACTGAGAAAATAATACGAAGTAATTTAGCTTATATATAAGTACTTTCATTGAGTCCATTACGGTTGAAGTGTTATAACTTCGAATCGTACATTATTTACATTGCAAGACTTAAAAGACGAAAGATAAAGGTTGGTTGCGACTATCAGTAAGTAATATCTCTGATAATCAGAGTTATTTCTTGGCACATATATATTTGTTTCTTTCATCAGTTAGCATTTCTACTTTAGAAACATGTATTTACAAATTGCATGTGTATTATATTCAATACACTGTCAATCAGCAAGTAATAAATTTGAACAGCTCTTAATATTAAAAGCTCGAGCGGAAAATTTAAAAGCTCTCATCAGACATGATTGAACATCAAAGAGCACCCACATGTAACGAAGAAACATATTGCAGTATTTATTGGGAGGTAAAATGCTGGAATTATCCTTGAGACGTATTACCAAAAATGAAGACTTTTCATGTTCTTTTTATTATCACTGAGTTCTTTATCCAATACAAATTACAAATGACTTTGATGTAGGTATACCGCGTTCGTTCTTACAGTAAACAACTTTCTAACCTCAAAATGAACATATTTTTTGGACATCACTCGGCCAATGTATTGATGTGATTTCTTTATTTAATTTAAAATACGTGTTTTAGCCAAAAAAGGTTTTTTTAGAGATTAGGAAATTATTGACTATATTAAACAAGTAAGAATGAACACGGTTCGTACATATAGGTATCAAATAACAAGTGAAATACAATCCGCTTCATGACAACAGGACTCGTTGTCTATGTCAGTATTCTGGGGTCCTAGGGAAAAAGGGTACAAGTCTTTTAGAGATCAAGAAAGTGAAAAAAGATTAAAGTCTAGTATAATCCGTTCATCTACCCTTTACACCCTTACCCTTACCCCTATACCCTTACACCCTTTACCCTTATCCTTACCCTTTTACCCTTTATACCCTTTTTTATTACGAGTTAAGTCGACTTGTACCCTTTTTCACAAGGACCCCAGTATTTTGTTGCTTTATGTTTATCATGAATAAATGGCTATTCTTTATTTCCTTCCTTTCTTTTAATTTGAACCCCCCCTTCAGTAAGTGGGATCTGTGACCCATATTCATTTGCATTCTCATGACTGCAAAAATTGCATTCTTAAGAGCGCAAATGCGTTGCCAACTTTCACCGGAATACTGGTGGTAGGTTAAAGGATAAGAAGGTCTTTGCACAGGGTCCTACCACGTCTAGATATAAATATAGCTTATGTATAAAAAAACATAGCTGTCAATGATAATAGGCTACTTGCCTCATATTAAATTTCGCTTAATAAATTAATATTTTCTGTAGTATTAGACTTATAAAACCAATATTTATCGATTTCAGATATTAAAAGTGTAAGATGGCTACATATTTTTTATTTCAAAATTGTTCATTTTATTTTTTATTTTGATCTCTGAAAACGCTGTCGGACATGTTGTGACGTCATAGGACTCTAAGCAAACTTCATGTCGGTTCTTATACGAGTGAAATTCGCAATGGTATATTCTGCAAGTATTCTGTCCTGTGACATGACTTTGACATTTATGACTCATGGACTTTTGAGGTTGTGTTATGATCGTAGTCGTTTTAATATTAGTAAAAACCTAATCTGTGTATTATTGTTACTGCTTTCTAGTTTTATTGATAAGAGCAATCATAGATGTTGGATTCGTGAAGGCAGATAGCACAAACTTACCAAGAATCGACACATTGATGGTCGGTATTTTTTTTGCCTTGAATCCAGTTTTCTGCCCTGCCGAGCTGAGGAATGTCAAGACTTCTATGTAAGTACCTACAGTGCAGTTGGACTATACAATAACGATAATTACTATATTTTCCATGTAAACTGGTGGAAGTCATGGTTTTTATTAATAAAAGTATCGAGGTTTCGAAAGTGATAAATGTTTATCTATATGTCAAATGCTCTCGTCAAATGTCAAATGTTTGTTTTCGACCCGTATGACGTCACAACACAGATAATCTATAGACTAATATGGCTGTAAGCGTTTTCGCCTGTTAACGAAAACTAAACTTTTAAAATAAAGTTTTGCGGTTTTGTAGGTCCTAAAGAAATATGGGAATATTTCTTTTCATCTAATCGGACAATAATTAAAAATTTGAGACCTACTTTAAAACAGAGTCAACTAGCCTATTCAGACCAACGTTTCCCCTTGTCGACTGTTACCAAACATATTTGCGTAGTTTATTTTCCTTAGAAATACATTACGTTTTATTATTTCAACAAAAACCGCAGTAAGGAAGTGTTAAGCTAAACCCTTTTGGGGATCGCATAAAACGATATGGTCGGGAAATATAAAGGCTTTTGGTCTGTTTTGTACACGTGCTGGTATTAAGTGTATTTTATTAACGAGCTTTTTGCTTTCTATGTAAGTATATGTTGGAGAAGGACTCCGTCGCACTCTTTCTCCATTCGTAACCAAAGCGAGAGAAATGGACAGAATCCTCGATTTTGGTCCGACGTCAAATGGGGCTGCTACGAGTATACTAGTCTTAGTTTGGTCACGAGACTTTAGTAATTAACTTTAATGCTCAGTGTACATTGCTTGCAATTTATTTTTTGTTAAAAAACGAGTGTGTAATTAAAATAAACATGTAGGTACATTAAGGTGTTGCCCATTGTTACTCTATATCAAAGACAGCCCTCATGCCGGTAACACACTGTATAAATAAACAAATGAACACTAGGGGACAATGTTTTACACATTGACCTAGTCCCGAACTAAAATCCAGGCTTGTACAATGGGTACTAGACAAAGATAAACACTTAAATACATAGATAACACCCAAGACTTAGGAATAAATACTCGCGATTACGACACAAATAACTGCCCTTGCCGGTATTTAGACCCAGAACTGCTAGCTTCATAGACAGGGTAAATAGGCGAAAGTCGTCGTTTAAAAAAAACTGTAATATAATCTTCATAAACCTTTATGTATTTTTACTTAAAATCGATTTTACCCTCCCTCGCCTCACACAGCCTTCAACAGTCTGAAATAAAATGAAACATTGTACAAACAGCAACGGGTTATTCGGCTTTGCTGTGACTGGATGACTTGATAAGCTAGATTTAAGAAACAATATTGTATTTAAAGTAAACAGTTGACGACTAGACTTTGATTAAATAATCAACTTGAAATTTCAAGAGGTCGCAGGATAGATTCAAGACACTATTCGTTCCTTTTTTAAACTAATATATTATAATTCGTCGCTAAGAAAATACTTAAGTAACGTCATTTATTGACTTTTAGTGCGGCTGTAACACTTGGATGTTTTGGCACTCTTTTCGGCTTTCGCCTTTGCGCATAAGTGACGTCTTTTAGGTCTGTAATTTAGTCGAGTAGCGAGTATTTTAGTATTAATTTAGTCGAGTAGTTTACTACTCGAATATATTTCCGCTGTGCAAACACATTTAGTTCTTTACCTACTAAATTACTCCCTACTCGACTGAATTACTAATGTAGTCTGGACAAGCCTTAAGAGACGAGACATGTCTAGCTGTGGACGACTTTCATTTTATAGAGTCCATTTGTCATTCCCAACTAAGAGTATGTGTTGGTTATGGTTATAAAACGCAAAAAAATGGTTAAATTTTAGGATAGATAGGCAGTTTTTGGACACGAATTTAATTCATTTCGAGTTTTCATCTATCCAATTATAACAATATAAATCCACATTTTTTTTAAATTTGTATTGTGATAACCTCTCGAGGGGACAGTGCCTAATGACACTTCCCTAATAAAGGGCTCCTAATGAGCCCAAAGTATGTCGAACCGTTTCTTGTACGTTCAGCTCGAATTTTGACTTTCTTTCGAGTAAGTAACGTTAACGTATCGACATCGAGAGAATGTTTATGGCAGTCGTATTTAGTATAAAAATTTGACGACGTTGACTTTCTACGAGGACATAAAGCATAAAAGAAAAGAAAAATGTAAAGCATACTTTCGTCCAAATATCCGTAAAGGTTGAGTATTTTCCAAGCGTAATCAGACAGAACGGCTTTAAAGCCCTTAGATAAGATTGATTTTACTAAATATGATCAATCCAATTTTCAATACAATCTTCAATCTATTAATTAAATTATTTAAGCTCTAGTGCAAGAAGAAATAACATATAACACTTTTTGTAAATAACCGTAAAGTTCACCAAGCACAAAGTGTTTTCTCTTAGAATTCTGCATAGTTAATACCTCGGCTGCGTCGGCACGCGTCTCTGTTTGTGTTAGATCGCCTTATGTTATATAATTAATGCGGAACGTAATATGCTTGTTAATGCACGTTCAGAGAATTATGGCACGTTCCTTATGAGGAGATATTTTCTTTGCCTTTAATATTCATATTTATAAAATCATAGATGAGTTTCAGATGATATTGAGACAGGATTCAATTTGCAATTAAGAATATGTGTCCTTTTGTCTCCACCACGATCATGACATCATCAGCACCTACCTGCTTTTAAAATCGAAGTTCGAAGTTACGTTAGCACCAACCTTTTTTCTCGAATGACGAGTAACAGTGATGGAGCTAACTTAACTTTTGGCACCCGTACAGCGTACTTACGAAAGTTCTTAAAAATAGTTTAGGTCATCAACCCACGTTTCGTGATTAGAAACGGGCCAGAATAAAAGTAAAAAAAACGGAAGTTCTCATTTTACGTTTATCCTAAGCCATTTAATATCATGTTTATTCAATCGAACCCGTAATAGAACAACTTCCCAAAAAAAATGCTAAACGAAGCACGAAATTATTTACCGAGAAGAAAATAAATTTACATAAGTAATGAAATACATTTTCCGTATCATGCATTGTCAGCGTTGGTTTATTTTTAGACCTGTCTCCCCCCCGTCCCCCTCTACGCCTTCCCCGCTCTACATTTACTTGAATGGAATTGTAATGCGAAAATGTGGGTAGGCGTGA
Source organism: Acleris sparsana (assembly GCA_923062465.1). Taxonomy (NCBI): domain Eukaryota; kingdom Metazoa; phylum Arthropoda; class Insecta; order Lepidoptera; family Tortricidae; genus Acleris; species Acleris sparsana. Next base: position 15,348,296 of record OV281293.1, read on the forward strand.
TGAAACGAGTTACGCTTCCGCAGTGAGGTGACAAGCGCATGTCAATCAGAAGATTGCTTTCAGGTAGAAAAAATAACTATACTCAATTTTTCCTCACATGGTTAGAATGACAAATGTCACTTTATGACTACATGTATATAACTATGTGGTAAACAATATTAAAATTATCTCTAAAAAGCATGTTGTTCAACTTGTTAAACTTGAAGATAAAGTTAAGATACCGCAAAAAATGTTATTATTTATACCTATGTTTTTTTTTACTATGCCTTAGTTGATAGAGGTGAGGGTCATCGATAAAAAAAAACGCTTAAGATAATTAAGTATATATAATTACATAGATTAGAGTACATACATTAAAACACGTCTGATTCCCAGAGGGGTAGGCAGAAACTACTTGTACCAAAGTTAATCTTTGTGTTTCAGAAATTTTACATAAGGAACTCAGTTATTAAGTCGAATTATGTTTATAATGCTAGGTTAAGCATGGTACACATTATTTCGACCTACCCGTTATTGCTATTTTTTTATTACACCCCGGAAACATTGATTGTGCATTCTTAAGATAAGTTCTAGAATTGAACACCTCTAAAAACAAGTGCTTTCTGGAAATACTGTTTGTCTTCAAGACAAGATGTCTTGCTGTGGGCGAACATGAAAAGCTGCTGCAATAAGTGTGGAAGCATTTTAAAAAGTCTTTTGTATTAAATGGACGAGTGTCATTTTTGTCTAGACTACTTCTGGTGACTTGGTAAAACGTTCGTGTTCTCAACATCTTTGTGTTCATGTTATATTTCAAAAAATATTTTCTAGTCTTGATATGAACTGTGAGAGTGTTCTCGAACGTTTAAACATAATGTGAAGCATGTTTTGTCTTTCTATTGTTTTTAGTTACGTATTAAATATATCTGAATGCTCGTAGTCCTTTTTACACGACTGCACAAAAGTTTTGTTTTCAGGGTTCATGAATGTATGTATGTATTGTTTGGGTTAGTAGATGAAAAGCATCCTGGTCCAGATAATGTCACTCGTGTTGAGGTGTAAAAATGGAAAGCTTGTCAGACCAGCATCTAAACTATGTGTGTTACCAGTAGAACATTAAGTATATGCTACAAAAATTGCAAGCTCTTCTACATGTATTGTCCAATAATATTGGTTTCACTAAATGTGCTTATTGTTTAATTTACCTATTTACTTTTAATTATTAAGTTGTTTGATATATCTATGTTCATATAGAGTAATAGTTTCTTCCTGCGATTTCATTCGCTTAAATTTATATTATCATTGTTCCATCGGAAACTCTTAAATTTTGTAAGCCGAATCGCATTTAGAATATTAATAGGATACTTTTGATTTAATTATTCTTTATTATATCCGTTGGTCATTAAAATTTTAAAATAATGACTTGTCATAACTAATTTATTTATGTATGTGTGTAATTCATTATTATCATTATTTTTAGGCTCGTTTCCCTTCTCTATGCCAAAAAAAAAAGTAAACCTACTAAATAAGTAGACTCTTTTAGGAATTATAATGAACGTTACGCAAAAATAATTAAGCCTGGCCTTGTTTAGGGTTTACCGTTATTAAAATATTCTTTTTTTGGAAATTATCTACCGCAAGAAGTTCCTCATCTCTCTGCATTGTTACCATCTAAACAGCTGTGAAATCTAATGTCACCATTTTCGTGGTGATAGAAACTTGTTCAGAATCCGTTTGGATCACTACCACCATGTTAACCTTTAACATACCGCCAAGCAGAGTTCACGTTATTGTGCTCTAGTTTATGTCAACCGGTAAAATTATCAGCATAGAAGTATTTTACCTTAGACCTCAGAGTTGGCAACGCATTCTTAATTTTGTAGTCCAAAGAATACATATATCTATGGGTCCGGATCCCACTTACTATCAGGTGGCCTGTGTGTTCGTTTGCCTTGTCCTTGCTATAAAAGCGATATTCTTAGCGATAGGCTTGGGACTTTTGGGTGCATACCGTGGTTCTGGAATCCATTGAGTCGTCATTATATTAAAATATTTTTTCGAACTCAAAGTCAAAGCAAAGTGAGGAAGACAACAATGTCTTCAACTGTTTACTCGCAACTTCTAAACTTAACTTCTAAATATCTGAGGAGGTACTGGCTTTTGCAATATAAGCGTGTCATAACCATCATAAACTACTATTTTCGTGTTCATTATTAAAATGGTAGTAAGAATGGATAATTATTATTTATTCTTTATTTTGCGGGATTAAAACTCTTTTGTGCATTGAGAACGATAATATAACGTTTTATTATCAGACTTTGAAATAAGTTCGAAAAATATTTTAACATTATGACGACTCCATGGATTCTTAAACCACGGTATGCACCCAAAAGTCTCAAGCCTACTTATAACGGAGAATAATACCGCAACGTCGTGTTGGTAATGAATTTCTACGACAACACCCTTGCCACCTACAAGTTTTATTGTTTCCGAGCTGTGACAAGCTAACTTTTCTCCCCAGGGCTTTTGTACGTGCAATGAATGTTTCAATTTTCTCTCGGTCTCAACACGTTAAGGACACTGTTTCTAAACGAATGCTGAAGTTAAAGAAAGGCACTCATCTTGCGATATTTTAAGCTTTTTTAGTGTAAAAACCTGCATAATATAGAATTAGGCTTGAATTACTTAATACAACTATAAATACGGACTTTACATTAAAATTTAAAAGTTAAAGTTAAAACTAAACTTATTTAAAATAAAATAAAATAAAACTAAGCTACTCAAATATTAAAAATTAAACATAAAAACCACTATAAAAAGAACACCCCATCTAGCAGGTCCATATGACATGTGTGAGTTTCTCCATTGGATAGGGGTGCGTGGAAAAACTACAAGAATTCTTACGCTAAATGTGGACGGTGTAAATTAAGTGGATGGGTCACATCGCGACAGTGTCGTAAATTGACAATTACCGTCCACATGGGGGGTACTGACACGCGTCGCTGCCACGGTCACGGTCGCAGCACCACGTTACGTGAAAATGTCACAAAATTGGACCCGACTTAAAAAAGCCAACGTCGAAAATTAAACACCGAGTCATCAGTTGTCAAAGCTGTTGTAAAGAACTTCACACTCAACAAATGCTGTGGGAAGTTAAAGGCAATGGCACTTTTTGCGATGTGTTATGCTTCCTCTGTGTAAACATAGTCATCATCATCATGTCAGCCGAAAGACGTCCACTGCTGGACATAGGCCTCCCCCAAGGCTTTCCACTCAGACCGGTCTTGTGCTTTTCGCATCCACCGCTGTCCCGCGATCCTGACGAGGTCGTCACTCCATCTTGTTGGAGGCCTACTACAGCTCGTCTTCCGGTCCGCGGACGCCACTCCAGAACCTTCTGACCCCATCGGCCATCAGTCCTGCGAGCAATGTGCCCCGCCCACTGCCACTTCAGTTTAGCTATTCTTACCGTAATAGAAATAAATAAAATAGATTTATAATAAAGTACATAATAATAAAATCAATTTAACCAACACGTGGACCGGTAGTAACGTCGCAGCTTCCTCGGCACTAGACAGAACAGGATGTTCAAGAAGCTCTTAACGTACTCTTGAGTAATGCTCTAGATCCCAGAATTGCTAGCTTAAGCCCTCTAGAGGCAGTTGCCGTGCAGTAAGCACTCTAAAATACAACCGCCGTGACAGTCGAGACATGCTCCGGATAAACGATATGTCTGGTTTATAAGACCATTATATGTACAGAGTCACTAAAAGTAACGTCGGCATATAGGCCACCAGATTAAGTAATTTCAATCTTTGTTTTATCGTTGGTGTTAAGAGACACCCTGTATAATGGCGTGTAAAGTGATTTGGAATCAAATGCGATTGTTCTGGTTTTCACCACATTCAATAATTGCCTCCGGCTTTTCAGTAAAGTAACGTTATTTTACGTGCGACTTGGGGTTAAACGACTGAGTTACCTTTTATTTCTTGAAAATCAATGAAAATACTGGTATCACTGTGGACTATCGCTATTAAAAGATTAGTCAGCCGAAAGAGTCCAAATACACAGTCTTGAGAACGCAAATGTCTATGGGTCTCCGATCCCACGTACGGTCACGAACTTTAATTGATATACCACTATAGAACCTTGTCGTATAAAACCTACGATTAATTCCCTTGTAATTTCTATTTCGTCACTTGGCACTGTATCTATGATAGGGTTCGATAGTGGTGTAACAATTAAAGTCCGTGTCTGTAACAATTACCATCAAGTGGCCTTTGTGCTTAAATGCTTCCTTTACCCCATAATAATAATTAAAAAAAACAACTTCACCGAAATATTTGGCATAGCGCTCTTCTAATATGAGTACTTTTTACACACATGACATAAATTCTGCAGAACCACCCGGTCCTTAAGTCGCTCGATATTGCGTGGGCACATTTTTATCTCGCCCATCTGGTGCGTCGACCTTTCCATCCCACAATTTTTCCAATATGGGATGGGAAAGACAACAGTTAATTTATAGGACGATAAATTTCTACATTATTACGTCTTTTTTTAATTATACTGTTTATATAAATATTATGAATGTTTTGACAGAAAAATAACTCAACGGGGATTGACGAATTAGTTGCTATTTACTTGACCGCAAAAACGGCTGAAACTTAAAAATAATATGGTTTCAAAATGTTTTGAAAGAAAATGGAATGAAGGACAAGATTATGATACTTAATAAAGAAGAATAAAGATCAATTAGGATAACAGTATCGGCATGCGATACTGTGCGAACGAACAATTTACCGTTAATGAAGCTTTTTTAAAATATTTAATTCAAATTCGAGGGTGTAGACCTGTAATTTAAAAAAAACATAAACAAGCCTTCATTAGCTACCTTTAATCTCTGCATAAATTTAGAACTCGGAAACGTTTGAACCCCTTTAATTTCGTTCAATGTTGTACACGTTTGAAATCCAATCCCAAAAATGCTCAACAAGCTGGCCCTTATTATTTTTATAGGGAGGAATCCTTGATATTTCCAGTTGTTTTCATTTTACCGTACCGCAGAAGTTATTTCTGTCCAATGCGCCTCAAGGGATGTTTTTATTATTTACGCATGTACCTAAGGTTGTTACAGTACTTTGGGCACTCGAATCTTTTTAGCTTTATTTTCTCTTATATACGCACTTGATAAAGCTACGGTAAATGTTTTATGTGATGTGTGAGAAGAGTCACTTGGGTCCAAGTTTTTGGCGAAATGCTTGCGTTGAAAATGTTGCAATACAGGGTGGACAATCAGAATCATCAATAATGTTTTAACCGCTGTACGCTGTAGGTATTCAAATTAACATGGATTTTCTAATTGCAATGTACACACTAACGCGTGCCTATTCCTAATTATCGTATAAGTATTGAAATAGAGTCTGGCAAATGAAACATGAGAATGAAAAAATGGCAACCCTGTAGTGTCGTCCCTTTTTTCTTAGATTGATTTGAAAGGGACGACACTACAGTGTTGCCATTTTTTCATTCTAATGTTTCATTTGCCAGACTCTAACACATGATGCGAAGCGGTGTGGTTGATGAGGACCCGCAGGATTCTCCGATGACATTGTAGTGAGGGTCATTGAATACTGAACGTGTTATCCCTTCCATTGAACGTTTATTGGATTTCCTCGAAGCCGATACTTTAAACTACTGCCTTGTGTTCCTAAATTGGGTCACATTCACATTTGGGTCAAGAATTCTCTTTGTTACAATCGTTGCGTAAATGCGTTTCGATCGTATCCTATACGTATAGAATATCAGTTTGGGATTTACTGAAAGTGTTATTTCTGTTTGACTACTTCGATAATTCAGTGAATCAGCGACACTCATGTTATATAATGTTTTACTTGGCTGAATTCTCATTTTATCGACAGGCATTATTTACTTAAGAACCTAGCGTCTTTCGAACGTCAGCGTCTAATTAACACCCGCTACGTTCTCACAGCGCCTCCACGACGTCAATGGCGACTATTGAACGTCGGAATGTCTTGTCAGCGCCCGTGCAGTGTCACTGCGACGGGGGGAAAGGAGGGACGCTGCATGAACGATGCGCAAACGCTTCGTCGACGCTGCGCGGGCGCTATTGAGACGCTGACGTTCGAAAAGCGACATTGCGTCAGCGTCAACGCTGCGCAGGCGTTAATGAGACGCTGACGTTCGAAAGTCACTAGGTGTGAGGGGGCTCCACACCTAGAAGTTATGTTATTGGTGGTCACAGGCCTAATCTAACCTAACCTACATTACACATACCTTAAAAAATGAAACTCAACGAAATGTTACATTCGATCATATCAGGGATCCAAGGGATCCCGTAACGAAATCTAGTAATGTGCAAAGGTCTTGGCTCCAAAACCCGCTAGAGCCAAGCCGTGTGTGGTAATACTGATAAGTGTTAACATTTGTGCTCTACTCCTGGATGTTTAATATTTTCTTCTTTACCAATTGGCAAAAGTGCACACGTATAAATAGCATGTCTATTTTATGAAAAGTCATTGGCTGTTTACCGTTATTACACTCATTTTTGCATCTGAGAGTTTTAAAGATATAAATATGATCAGGTACATATGATTTTTCTTTTATTTATTTCGGAATTGTTGGCTCGTACTTGCTTGCTGTTTTGTGAATTAGACATCATGCAAGTCAATTTAAAACGCATTTATTAGCTCCACTTGGTCCTTTACATATCACCAAATAGCAGTGTTCGCGTGGTCGTATTCCGGTGTGGGGTTAGAACAACCGTTGAAACTCCTAACATAGAGGCATTCCATCTGAGTCCTCAAGGTTGGCATCCCATTTGGAGTATTAGGAATGCAATCTTGAGATTGTAGTCTGAGAATTTAAATGTCTATGGATCTCGGAGTCGCATCCCACTTACCAGTTACAAGGTCAGTGTGCTTGTGTGACTTCTCCTTGACATAAAACTTACTTTTGCTGTAAGATCTTTGAAGTATATTTTGTCATTCGTGTTATTTAGAAATATATAAAATGCCGATGGCTTTTGATAAATTGAACATCCTGTATATAATTTGTCCTGTATATAATTAGTTTTTGATAAATTATTTAATTTAATAGATTTATTTTCGAACGATCCTGACGAGGTCGTCGCTCCATCTTGTTGGAGGCCTACCTACAGCTCGTCTTCCGGTCCGCGGACGCCACTCCAGAACCTTCTGACCCCATCGGCCATCAGTCCTGCGAGCAATGTGGCCCGCCCACTGGACCGCGGTGGATGCGAAAAGCAAAAGACCGGTCTGAGTGGAAAGCCTTGGGGGAGGCCTATGTCCAGCAGTGGACGTCTTTCGGCTGACATGATGATGATGATGATTTTCGAACGAACTAAATTTAGTTTCAAAAACCGGGCAAGAGCACGTCATGCTCAGTGTAGGGTTCCGAAGCCTACTACAAACAAAATAAACCTCGCGACAAACTAAACTATGCCGTTGGAAAACTGTTATCGCGATACATCGACATAAGTCGCGGTCAGTTTACCAACACCGCAAATAAGTTTTCGGTAGGTATAAACATTTAAACCGTTTGTAACTCAAGAAACAACGAAGTCTACTTAGTCGTGATAGTTTTCCTATAAAGCTAGAATTATATGTGCTTTGATTTAAGATATTTTTCAGATTTTTTACTTATCTCTAACAAACATTAGGGATTTAAAGCTTAATAAATATAAACGGATCCCTTAATCGATTTTTTTTTTCACAAGCCCGCAATATTTTAAAAGACCTATCCAACGACACCCCACACTATGGGGAAGAAAAGAAAAAAAAAACATCCCCACGTTAAGTGTAGGGGAGGTAAAGTAAAAAGAATATTATTTCTTCATTGTATTTTACCAATTTGTTGGCGTGATTTATATGTATATTCATGCCAAATTACAGCTTTCTGTAAGTACTAAGAGTCTCTGAGCTAGGCTGCGGACGGACGGTCGGACGGATGGCGAACCTATAGTTTGAATACGGAACCCTAAAAAGAACTCGTGCGAAATTGTCTCGCCTACGCCCTAAATACTTGATAAGTACAAATAGTTCCGTCGTTTCTTTTCTTTTATTCTCATGAATTGTATCAGACTAATGTAACAAGATCATATTTGGATTAGTTTATTAAAAGTTTATTAAGTATAATATTACAGTACAAAATAAACTTTATGAGGCCATTTTTAGAGGCTTTTAGTTTCCGTAAAAAGATCAAAATTAAGTCAAAATTAAATTTCAAATGTGATTTCTAAATAAAGTCAAACACTAATTATGACTTTTTTATAATTATATCATACTTGACTGAATTCTATATACTCTGCAAAGTCAGACATTTGCTTTCTCAAGTCTACAATCTTAGGACTGTAATCCTTAGATCGCAAACGCGTTACTGACCCTCAGGACTAACTTTCACCAGATATCTTATTCCTATACCGGAACACAACAATGCGAACAATGCTGCTTTGCGGTAATTTAAAGGCACAAGGTCCCACCACCATTAAAATATAAGAAGAACCAGGAATGCGATCTACTTAATCACTTTGCAAATTGCAAAAAGGTTTTATTCCACTATAGAGCTTATTTGTAGTTATACAAACAATACAATCGCTTGTCATCAATACCATTCGCACTCCACACGAGCCATTCAACAGGCTGATTCATTTAATTGCAAATTGCTTTTGTAGTGGGAAATTTGAATTCAGAATACCAACGGGGATTGAATACGGGATGAAAAATAACTATGTAGTTCGGCTTTTGTTTTATGCATTTGAGTTCTGTGAAAAATATATGGTGTATTTTTTATTCATTTATTGAACCCCATTGCAATACTTTGATATGATTTTGTTAGTATTTCTTTTTTTATAACTGTCATTTAGATTAGCATAACTTATCACTGGTCCACTTTTAAAAGATAACTTAATAATTCGTCTAACATGTTCTTCTATTAGAGTTCAATTTCTTGACCACCGACATGCGTGTACGTACTATCGATGAGCTTAATATTGTTTCACTGTCACCGGGTTGTATATTAAGCATATAAACCTAAAAGTCAACGACCATAAATACGTAGGTGGTTTTTATACACTGTGACATACAGGAAAAGTTAAATTGACATTGAATTTAATAGTGGAATTTGTGGAATTCATATTTACTTATATAATTATGGCCTAAATCTATTTGGGATAAGTTAATAGAAGTTATTACTTAAAATTTAAACTTTAGATATTTGTTTTTAGATGCATTGCCGTATGACGTTTATCGTCACGTCGTAAAATATTTTAACGAGCAATGTAATAAAAGCTGGATAGTGTATTGTTTTAGTAGGATAGTTAGCTTATAGTTCATAGTATATTTACTATATTGTCAATAATATTGGCAGAATAAAGTTTATTTCACATCATTAAAAAAACTACTTTACGACCAATATCTAATAATAACAATCATATTTCTTTATTCGCTTATGAGAAATAGGATTTTTTTGGGTCAAGAAATCGATCTATTGTATCGGTTTCAACCCGGCGCTGGGTCGCCCGAGTACTAAAACTACCAAGTACTAACTAAATACGCTAATGGCGCTGAAAAGTTATTCGAAACCCGGTAATATTCTACCCTCCAAAGCCAATAAGCAGTATCCCAAATTCAACAGCCAAAGCAGTTATAATTCTATTCTGTTGGTAATAAGGTTGATTTTGCTACGGGAGTTTTATCTGACATACTGTCTATTGGCTTAGGACGGCAGTATTGCTCCAGCATCCTGTTAAAACTATTATATACATGCTGTTCTTCTTCTTATATCTTCCTTAACCTTTTGCTTCATTGTTCCTTAGCCTACGAATGCCGCCCTGATCGATATTGAGCATTTTATTGGTTTATTTATTTATGTATTTATGAAGACACACTGACAGTAACATAAACAGATTATGCACTTCAGAAATAGAAGTCACATTCCCGTTTATACCGCAATTATAAGCGTGCAATAGCATTGGCATAGTAACTACTGGATTCTACAGTTCTGTAATTAAAAGTTATCTTTTTCCGAAAAAAATGCAAAAGAAAAATGTACATTACCTGAACATTCATCAGGAGAATTGACGTCGCAAACTGACGACAAAATGTGAATGAGGTTGTTACCTAAACAGCATACTCGTAGTTAATCATTTAATTAGAGGCCCAAGTATAATTACACACCTGTGGCATATTAGCGGGGAATCGCCTGGTACATACTGTTCGTATTTTAAAATACCAAGTTAGTTGTTATAACAAAGTGTATTTCAAAGTGTCTTTCTTTTATTCAGAGATAAAGATGGATTTATTATAATCTGTGAACAGCCCACATTAAAAACTTCTAAGGTTAGTTACAGAAATGAGCTTATTATAGCCTTGAGTTAATTTGTGTAAGATTATTTAACTTCTGGTATTTATTTTACTTCATACAAATAGCTCGAATCAAATTCATAAACAACAAAACACCCAATTTGTCAACTACATCTAACGCCAAAAAATACAACATCCGAATAACTTTGTTTGGAACACGGACACCCTGTATTAAATGTGAACAGGTAATCCACTTAAGAGCTACGGTATTTCGGTGTAGTGGTAAAGCCAACACAACAATATTTCAGAATCAAATTACCGTCCACACGTCACGTAGCTTGTGTGGGAGTAAATGTCAATCAAATTTGGTTACCTATTTGTACAGTCACGGACTTAAATTGTTATGCCACTACGGAACCCGGTAATAATGACAGCGTCAAGTGACGAGATAGAAATTACATGAGAATTAAGCGTAGGTTTTATACGACAAGGTTCTATACTGTTTCTACGTGTAAGCAAACACACACGTATGCAATCGCAAAGTTAAAGCGATTTTAATAAGCCTACTGTTTCCCAGATCGTGAGTCGAATTTATAATCGCATTGTTCAATCACTCAGCACGTGTTACAGGTGTCGCAAAGTGAATCTGAGCACGAGCTGAATTTGTTTCAATTTATAGTTTTTCTCTAGATTTGCTTAAGGCTAACGGCTAACAAAATATATCAATGTATTAACCTAACAGTTTTACAAAGTGACATCACGCTGTAGTTAAGTGTTCTTTAAATAAATCCATCATAAAAATACAGAGTGTCTCAAAAGCGTTAGCAATATTGGCATCTTATTTCCTAGCACCCTGTAGATTATTTTAGTTATCCCTAAATAATGAAGCCATGCAACACAATCAGTAATTACTTTATAACAATTATTTTGTTTATTTCCAAAGAACAATTTCTCCTCTTCAAGCCGAATCTCATATATGACATAATCATTTATCGGATTTTATTTGTAACACGCGGTCTTTCGATATTTCCAATCATTGAATAGGATTATTTGGGTATGAAAGCCTCTTTGACCCGAAATGAAACCTGATATTTTATTATTTTAGACTTATTTGTTCTCTCGTCACGGGTAACTGGAGATGAACTACCTATTAGCTTTTACCAATAAACGCCATTATGGGGGTCAAAAAGATGTTGTTTTTCCCTTGATTATTATATATTTCGGGGCAAGACTTTCCTATGACCTAATTATGGAGGTGAACTGATTCTGTCACAAAATATTATCAATAATCGTTTAGCTTTACGCGAGACTGAAAGAGAACGTTAGCTACATAATTCTGGAGCCAAGTGAAAAAGGGTACAAGTCGACTTAGCTTGTTCTACAAAAGGGTATATACATAAACGTAGTATACTAGACTTAAGCCCTTTTTAAATTGATCCTCAGAACACTTACACCCTTTTTCATTAGGAGCCCAGAATTGAAAAGTTATTAATTAAAAAATGTATCAGTATTTTCATCGTTCCCTATGTATCCATAGTTTTCAGCTCTAGTTTAGGACTATGAGCTAGTTCTCGTGTATTTAAGGTTAAAAAATCTGGGGTGTAGTTAGAATGGACATAAGTTGACTTATCTCGTTATAAGAACCAGTCAAGTGCGAGTCGGATTTGGGTACTGAGGGTTCCGTAGCGCCGCACAGTAGGTATTATTATATTCCAATTTGAATTCGATTTCGAATTGAATCAGCCCAATTCAATTATGAGCATTTATTTTTTTAGTGTTTGTAATTTGACGGTTGTATGTTTTACTGTTTAAACGATATAACAAAAATATAAATACGTTAACAAAACGTGTCTGGTATGGGGACACCCTTTATTGATTTCATTTTCTTTAAAAAAATGTTAAAAAATCCGCTGTAATAAACACATATTCTGAAAAAAAAAAATCTATTACGGTTGGACAGCATAAGCATATTAATATTGTCCCGTTGTTCCCCCTTCGGGTACGGAACCCCATAAAGGGTATAAGTAATATTAATCCGATGGAAGCCTGACGCACCATAGATCGATGTTACATTGACATTGTAAAACAATTTATTTGACACTCCTTACGACTTGAATCATAACGTCACTGTGACAAAGTTATATGGTGGGTCAGGGTTCCATTGGGCTGACAGTACAAGTACACTGTACTTATAGACTTACTTTTACCGTAACCACTAGGGCTACATAAATAACGCAGAGCTCGAGTCTACTTCTAAGAAATTACATACACATTTCTAGTGTTCTAACAGCAGCACAGATAACAGGCCATTTGTGAATCTTCTCACCTTACAATAAGGTACAATAAGATCAGTTACCAGTTGTTAGCACTTCATAACATACACTTGCTACTCTTTGTAATTTAGCCGAGTAATACATACTGCATACCCGAGTATAACCGGCTAAACCAGATTTGCATTACACGGCCAAACGAACAGCGGCCGGTGGCTCAACAATCCCGTGTTGTGAGTGTTGTGACTGTATATTTTCTTCTAACAACATGAAATTAAGTTAGTCTTAATCCCTGCCCAAGGGTCGCTATAAACAAACGAAGTAACAACGGACCCCATGAATTGCGTAAGTGGCCTAGTTTCTAGATGAAGACACATTAGCGGTCTCGAGAGACCTGGGCTATTTTAGGACCAAATCGGGATCCCCTTGGATCGCATAATGTGTTTTAGACTAATATTGTTTCGCATAATTGTTTTCGCATAATTTGTATTGGCATAATAGTACTGACGCATAAAAATACTTTAGCATACTCCTTTTTTTTGCATATTACGCTATTAGAATAATTTTAATTGGACTATTTTGTATTTGACTAATACACATTATGCATATTATTGTTTGGGCTAATAATTATTTGACATATCTTTAACCATAATATTAGTTTTCTAAATGAATAAAACATAGTATTTTTGTTACCAATTTGGATTTCATTTGAAATGATTTTATAAATTAGGTCACGATAGGTACATTAGGTTAGGTTATGTTAGTATGATATCCAGGCGCGAAGCGCTCAAGCAACGCAGAATAGGAGGTCCGCGAAGCGGACGTCCGTCGACCTCGTTTTAGTTCCTACATATTTTTTTAGGACAATACTTTTATGCATTTTGTAATAATGCCAATTCATTATTATGACTTTTTGCAATTATGCTATTTGACGTTAGTCTTGATGACAATTATGCTTACTGTATTTATGCTTTTTAATGTTATGCGTAATAATATATGCGTAAAGATGATTATGCACATCATTATTTCGGCTAAAAGTAATTATGCGTAACACTATTATTACAAATAATTTTATGCCATCCAATAGAGAACCACCAAATCGCTTTCTAAATTATGTTTTCTGCGTCAGAAAACATAAGGGTGTCTCACTTTTTAGGGTTCCGTACCAAAAAGGTAAAAAAAATAACCTTATGGTGAGACTTCGTTGTCTGTCGGTCTGTCCGTCTGTATGTCACTATAAATGCTATCAATTTAATGAAACTGGTTTGATTATAGTGAATGTCATATGAAAGGGCTCAATCTGTACATTTAAAACATTTTTTTTGAAATTTTTCTTTTTTGTTCTTTTATCGTTTATAGCCAAAAATGTACAAAAAGTGACAGTTCCCACCCCTTATCTCCGAAGTTTATTCATTAAATAATCTGAAAAACCCCTGGCGTATAGATAATTACATAAATGTATGAGAAAAATAAAATGAAGTGTTAATTATTTACAGTTGCTAAGAAATAAAAAAAATACTTTGAAAATCTGTTTTAAAATTTGGGCTAGTCAAAATGGACCTTACTGCATAAAAAATAAAGTTCATAACAAAATAAGTATTTTCTTTTGCGGTTACCAAGCATATTATCTTAAATACGGAACCCTCGGTGCGCGAGTCCGACTCGCACTTGTCCTGTTTTTTATAGTAGGAGAAAGCTTAAGGCCAAAAATGAATCTTTTATAGGCTGATTACGTTAGGTATTGTATAATTTTGTTTTTTATGGGCACACAGGCCTCAGAGGTCCTATCAGGTGATAGGATCTGAGATCATACAAATTTGCAATCACAAGACTGCAATCCTAAGACTGGAAATGCATTGCTAAAAAGATGGAATGCCTCTACGCTAGTCTTGTCCCCATACCGGAACACAAAATGCAAACACTGCTGCTTGGCGGTAGGTTAAAGGGCAAAATATTGGTAGTGATCTGGACAGACTCAGCAAAAGGTTTTACCATCACTAAATCAACTTACATAAATTGGTGTTTTAATCCTAGTATTAGTTGAGTTTAGATTGAAAATGTCTATGAAAATTCTTGAAATATCATTCTCACGAGAAACTACTTTATATGCTACTATAAGTCGTATAAAAGCAACTTACATTTCGAATTCACATCGAAATACATTTAAAACCCTAGAGTCATAACTCAAATGGAAAGTTTTAGTAAGTAGTTTCCGTTATGCAGAAGGTAGAGCCGGAAGCTCGCCAGAGCCCCACCGGAAATTGCGGGCGGCAGGTTGTCGGTTGATTACCACGCTAGCTTCCGCTGAGATAGAATGTCACAAATAGATGTATGCTTGTAAAATTAATGTAGGGTGTTATAATCGTAGAATAAACATCATAATCTTTCGTTTGATAAAGCCTACTTGAGTGTAAAGGTCTACTTTGCCAACCAGTGTGAAACTTGTATATAGGTAAAAAGAACTTAAGTGTAAAGGTTAACTAAAAACTATATCACTTCTAATAGCCACACTGCAACAGTAATGTCTCAGGTGGGTTTAGTATCGCTAGAGCTTATAGCGATAGACGAAGACTAGTTGTACCTGACAATAAACAAGCATTAAATGCAGTAGTAAGCGTTCTTTTACATCAACCTGACGTAACGCAATGGAAAAATCACCCTATAAATTGTATAACATAAAATAAAACTCAACTTGAACGAAGTGTGAAACATAGGCACGTAATCACGTTGTCTCGCAGACTGAAGGTTTTAGCAAAAAATCTGCTTATTTAATGCATGATTTACAGTGTGTTAGCGGCATGCTGCATTTATGAAAATGTATATCTAATGGTTGTATTTTTCTTTAATTTGTAAAAATCACAATGCCTTAAGGCATTTAGTCTTATGGTAACTTACTTTCTGAACTGTGCCATTAAGTTTCAATAAATAAATGCTTTAACTTTTGTTACAAAATAACTCAACTGTTTAATTAGGTAACCTTGTAGATAAGTTAACATTTCGTATTATCACGCTATATCACACTGTACATTATGTCTTAACATTTACATGTGAATATAATATGAAGACCGAGAAATAATCAAACTTTTACATTTCTTGTACAAGCTAAAGTTAGACGGGAAAGCTCTACGTGGAAAATACTTGTTTGTCTATTTTTGTCTCCCATTCTTTATTTGAGATGTCTTGTTTGAGTCGAATAAATAGCGAATAATGGCGTTATTTTAGTCCCTCGTATTATTAGACACTTGGAAAAGAGAGCACCGGTAATAATATTGTTTTAACTATGGTGATACTCGCACATTTAATTTGGGGTTGCAACTTAATAAACATAATGCTTGTAACGTCCTTATCAAAAGGAAGGTTTTTGAACTAGGGATGCTTTACATGCATGGGTTATTTTTTTACAAATAGTAACATCAGTCCATTTGGCATCTTAAAAAGCGTTTTTTTTTTACTTTATAATTTCCTTTAACTAGGTACTTTCTAGTAAGATGGACATTCTATAATTATGAAATTATATACAAGGGGTAACCAAAAACTGACACTGTGGTTTCAGACCGTCGCACAATGTAAAAAGGTACAACTCTGATGTTGGCGACCGCAACAGGAGGATACATGAAGCGCAATGCAAGCGACCGCAACGCTGCACGCCTTTCAGTGACAATGTTGCTATTAATCAAAGTGCTACTAACACAGCCTGTTTTACATCAAGAGCTGTCATATGTAATGATACGGTATTTGGAGTTGAAAAATATGCGATTATAATAAAAAAATAAACACGAATCTTCATTTAATATTCAGTTCAAAATAATGGTCAAAAACGTTTAGGTAATTTTCAGTGTACCATTCCTGATACCCTGTATTAGCCTTCCAAACATGACCATGGGTTGTGTAACTCGTGTACACAATGTTTTTATGCGTTTTATGTCCTCAAAGTCGTCATTATCACGTCAACCAAACGACTAGAAACGTTAAGAAATAAAAACCGAATCCGATTATTACATCCAAAGTACAAAATCTGAACATCATTGAAAACATCATCGAAATACATCATTTTGTTAAATCTCTTCATCCCAGCATCCTCTATTATCTTGTTTAACATCCATAAAATATTAAAAAACAAATTTGTCCTCCTTAAACTTAAGTACCCGAACCCTTGTTGACATTTATTATCATGTCAACGAGGTTATTATTTAGGACGCAATTTAAAAGTACGTGACAACAATTCAGAATAGAAACGATGAAACTGACAAGCTTAGATAGCCGTTTGCTTACATAATCAAGCCTCTAATTAACTATAACAACGAATGAAACCTAATACAGCTTTGTCTGAATGGGATCCTCTTCTTTTGTGCTTAAGATATCTAAATATAACAATGTCTTACTCAGAGTAATCTAGACAATACTCGTAATGTTCGCAACACAATACTGCCCTGAATAGATATACCCTTGGAATATCTTCAAATGAAATTTAAGTTAGTTCCTAATTCGATGGGTAATACTTTTTTTACTTCTCATGCTCTAAAGTCACCCATTACTATGTATACGCGGACTAAAGTAATACTTTTGATCTCTAGAGACTAAAGTACTTTTTACTGCACGGTTATTATACCCATATGAATAAACTGTAAGCTTATAAGCTTACATAGCGTTGGCCAAATTCCGTCTGAACGATGTCCTCAATATCCGGAACATGCCAATCGACGCCTACACAAAGATTTATTGATAAATTCCGAGCGAGCGTTTGGTTACACGTCGGTAACTTGAGTATTTCAATTATGCATTAATTATACCTGAGAGCCCGAGCATTGTTGAGTTTAAAAACGAGTTGTCCCGAAGATGATATCTTGATAAATCGGTATTTTGGAACAAAAATTCCTTATTCCGTTATTTTCATCATATATTTTAGATCTAGTTTCGAGAAATGAAAACTTATACCAACGTCAGCACGTTAAAACTCCAAAATCGTTTTTTTTCCTTATATTCATTTGTCTGTTTTTTCTGGAGCTTTTTAATGTTAAACTGGAGTAAGCTCGCGACTTTATATGCGTAGGATTAGTTTCCGTTACTCCCCAAGTGTTCAAAAATCCCTTCTTATTGCACCCCTAGGATATCCAAGCAATATTTCCATTAGTACCTTGGTCCTGCGGTTTTGGCTGTGCGTTGATCGATAAGTCATTCATTCAGTTTCTTCTTTTAAATTTATTGAATTTAACTGCTGTTTATGTAGTCTAAGTTAAAGGTATGAGCATTATCGAAGATAAAAGTGTCAAATTAATAAATTGCGTTCGGAATTCCGATCAATTTGGAGTTATGCTGCTTCGGAATTATGTACCCCTCAAATTGACGTTACGTCAATGTAGTAACATAATATTAAATAGTAATAAAGCACGCCGTTGTGTATTGAAAACACTAAAATAAAGATCCTAGTTATTTTTCTTATCAAACACGTGGTATTACTTTATGCTGCTTTCTATCTACTTGAAAAAATAAAATGGAGCGACTCAACCAACTGAAGTATAACACTGAAAGATAATTTCATTCCATACCACGAAAGAACTTCGTCAAAAGTAAAACAAAATAACGTCTCAATATTTGGTCGCAATTCATACCGAATCAAATTTAGTGAATCCATTTACGAAAGAGTACTTACCTAGGGCATAATTTATTGTTATTTTTTTCGTTATTTTTTCTTTCTCTTGTATTTTTTACGTGTACATAAATTTACTTGTAACTTTCTATGCATGTAATTAACTATAGCAAGTTGACTTCAATGTATGTATGTATGTAGTCATAAATAACAATATCTGAATCCAATATCAGGTCAACTCTTTCAACAACCTTCATTCTCCCAATATCTGGACAGCGTTAGTTTTTTATTTTATTTGGGTTTTGATACTGTTTCAGTTAAAGACAGCCTGTATAAGATTTAAACGCCCCTATAAAAATACTCTACTTTTTTTCTAAATATTTCGTAAACAGTATAATATGCGCGCAATTTCTAACTTGAATTAAGATATTCAAAGTATGGGCTATCAAACTTTAAGTGTAGGTAAAAGAAGGGTTTTAACTAGCGACAGATACAAAATAAGAAACAGTCACAGATAATTAATCTTCAAACACAAACAAACAAACACTCTCTTTATAATATAACAATATTAAGTCTAAGTATAGATGTGTTAATCTGAGATACGTTTCATGTTCCATATGAACTCATAATCTCTACTTCCACGCTTTAACATAAACCATTTTTTATCTACATACGTAATTGCTTTATGAGAAAACATAATGATTCCCGCTAATATGCAAATAACTAACCTTGCCTAACAACTTCACTGTAAACGTGTTTAACTATTTAATCTATGGCGGGAATTATACGCGCACGCCTCGTAATGAAAAGCTTGAAAAAAGTTAATTAAAACCACGATACAATAAAACAAGGTCAGGGTGAATTTAATGAATTATGTAGGGATAAAAAAGCACGTGTCGTGTTGTCTCTAGACCCTATTCTGGTTCTAGCTAATGGCGTGACTATATCTCTATTAAAATATTAAATAGAGAAGCAGTTCAACTCCAGCCCTTATGCCCGATATACATTGATCAAGGACAGTGGCAAGTACAGTGGCAAGGACAGTGGAGTGGAAAAATAGAAAGCGATTCTATTCGGATACACTCGCAAGGCAACTTGACTCGCTACTGTCCGATCGGTTTACACTGCTGTACACTTTGTTGTGTCACTTGTCCACTGTCGGGCTTTATGGAGTTTCTGTTACCTATTTCCGCTCGGGCGCTAGGGTTGCGTCGATGCAAGTTACTCGATATTAGATACGCAGGAAAACAAACGCGGCGACGGCGTGGCCTTGACTAAACCGGCTTGCTGCGTCCTGTTGAGTTTGCTTGTGGTGGCTCGCGGCGCGTCGAGGCACGCATACAAACAAACGGTGTGATGATTTTATTCCATGGCAAACTACTGATTACACTGTGTCTTAGCGATCGTTTCACTCTTGAAAACGAGACTAATGATTGAAATATTCGTGCTAGAGCTATTGTGTTTCATTATTATCTTGGGCACTGCTGTCGAAGACAGCTAATTCGAACAGGTCTGTATTTTTTTATTGTATCTATTGTTCAATCTAAATAATTTCTTAATTAAAGTAGCGCGAGTGGCGGCCATTAACAGGTTGATTCATTACAAATCTCAATATGGAGATAGCGGTGACGAGAGAGTGTTGTTAATTGGATCATCCTTAATTTTCACTGATCTTATAAGTATTTACTGCTACGTTAAGTATTTTTTATTTAAAATGGGACACTCACTGGGCTTTTCATGAAAGGAAAACTTTAGTACGATTAGATAGCCTTGTTTGGTTGACCGACAAACATTTCTGTTATACAGAGTGTTTATTCTAACTGGGACAGCAAGGCAGTCCATTTGTATGACGTTTATTTTATGTATAATCATCGGCACGCTCGTGTTTAAAAAACAAGAGGCGAGTGTAATAGTTATACAGAGCTGGTAGTTATTAATAAAATGTACATGAAAATGTAAGTTATTTAAATATTGCATAAAACGACTACCCTTATAAAGAGATGGCTTATACGAGAAAGAAGGGAAGTAAACGCTGAGATGAAGGTTCACAGGGAAGTGAGGAAGAAAATGACATCCTGTCTGACTCTACATAATTGAGATAAGAGCAAGGAGTAAGATGACAATATATAACGAGTATAGCTATATACGGGTGTATCCGGCAATTGTACCACAGATTCATTATTAACGGTAAATAGTAGTCAAAATATAATTGAAGGGAAACAGTGCCCCCAAGAGTTTAGAAGTATTTATTGATTTAAATATCTAAAAACAATTATAGATACCTAATTACAATTCAATTTTCTGCAAATTGTTACAGTAGGCTTAAGTGCTTTGGAAAATAAATATTTTAATTGAAAAGGGGCCTTTAGGCCTTCTCAAACTCTCCCCAAAATTTATAACGATGATTTGATTACAATACATAAAACAAAATAGTATTGCATTATTATTTTCAATTTATAACGCCAGTTATTTTACCAAAGATTATGAGAATAAAAACACCTTTAAACTAGTTGTGAATTTCAAACAATTCAAGGATTCCAACACGATTCATTGAACGTGTATATTTTAACCCCTCCAAATTAAATATTTTACTGAATAAATTCAGCGAGATGACTGTTAGAGATGTATGCATGACAATATCCTCCGGCTAGACATCGCTCGCTCCATTTATGAGTTGTCGTTTCACGCTATTTCTGTAAATAAACACATTCTAAACATAAACCTTGCGTAGTATTAGGTGAAGTAATAATATATCCAGCAAAACTAAAACTTGGAAAACCTTAATACATGTCTACATTGCCTGATATAAAACAAAGTCGTGTTAGTTACACCATTTATAAGTCAAGAATGGCTGGACTGATTTTTATGATCTTTGATGTGTAGCATTTGTAAGTTCGCCGGGTCGGCTAGTTGTTTATACAAATATGGTGATAATAATGGTGAGACCATGTATTTTTTTTTAAATACTGCATTTCTTCTTTTACCCTACTGCGTCAGAAGGAGCGTTATCTTTATCGAGTGTATGTTTCTATGTCTATTTCTTTGGCACGCTATGCATCCTAAACAGCTTGATGGATTTTATAAATCCTTTAACTATTTTTTTATAAAATATGGTCTTGCTCATAACATAAAATTGTAGTTGCGTACCTTTATATTATTACATCTTGTTCTGCTTTCCATGTTTAACTTCACATTTTTAAAGTGTCCCGTTACGCCCGCGCTACTTAAGCTGCTAGCTGACTTGTTACGCTTGCAGTACAGTCGCCATCAGATATATCGGAGCGGCCGAGGTACTCAAATATTTCTGAGCAGCAATAAATTTCAATAAATTCTTTACGGTAAATAAGGTCAATAACATCTAAACATCCAATTCGCCATATATATATGAGCAGTGGTTTTTCAATTAAATCTGAACACACAACGAGACAATAATATCTGAAAGCACAACTCGTCAAAGTTATCTGCACAGACAGGGTGATCATAAATATCTGAACATTTAAGGAAAATATACCTTAAAGCACTAGGCATATAGTTTAAATGTAATCGTACAGATGTAATGAATTTTCCTTTTACAAAATAAGTAGGTACCTATACAAAATATAAATCTGCGAAAAGCAACTTCACGGTCTTGTTACAAGAGAAGAGACACATTGATAAAACCGAATGGTGGTTGTGTAGAAAATTTATTCCAGCGTAGTACGTTAAAGAATTTTAAACTGTATGCTAAGTGATTTAAGGTATATTTTCCCTAAATGTTCAGATATTTATGATCACCCTGTCTGTGCAGATAACTTTGACGAGTTGTGCTTTCAGATATTATTGTCTCGTTGTGTGTACAGTCGCCATCAGATATATCGGAGCGGCCGAGGTACTCAAATATTTCTGAGCAGCAATAAATTTCAATAAATTCTTTACGGTAAATAAGGTCAATAACATCTAAACATCCAATTCGCCATATATATATGAGCAGTGGTTTTTCAATTAAATCTGAACACACAACGAGACAATAATATCTGAAAGCACAACTCGTCAAAGTTATCTGCACAGACAGGGTGATCATAAATATCTGAACATTTAAGGAAAATATACCTTAAAGCACTAGGCATATAGTTTAAATGTAATCGTACAGATGTAATGAATTTTCCTTTTACAAAATAAGTAGGTACCTATACAAAATATAAATCTGCGAAAAGCAACTTCACGGTCTTGTTACAAGAGAAGAGACACATTGATAAAACCGAATGGTGGTTGTGTAGAAAATTTATTCCAGCGTAGTACGTTAAAGAATTTTAAACTGTATGCTAAGTGATTTAAGGTATATTTTCCCTAAATGTTCAGATATTTATGATCACCCTGTCTGTGCAGATAACTTTGACGAGTTGTGCTTTCAGATATTATTGTCTCGTTGTGTGTACAGATTTAATTGAAAAACTACTGCTCATATATATATGGCGAATTGGATGTTCAGATGTTATTGACCTTATTTACCGTAAAGAATTTATTGAAATTTATTGCTGCTCAGAAATATTTGAGTACCTCGGCCGCTCCGATATATCTGATGGCGACTGTACAGATTTAATTGAAAAACTACTGCTCATATATATATGGCGAATTGGATGTTCAGATGTTATTGACCTTATTTACCGTAAAGAATTTATTGAAATTTATTGCTGCTCAGAAATATTTGAGTACCTCGGCCGCTCCGATATATCTGATGGCGACTGTACAGCACGGAATCGGCAAAGGTTGCTAGGTAACTAGTGGCATCTACCAATCAACGCGCAGCGTTTACGCCGGCAGAACGTTTAACTGCAAGAATACCGCCAAGTCAGAAAGCAGCATCGCTTAGCTATTAGCGTCCTGTTTTCTCTGCACTGTTTATAATGTATGTTTTAGGTTCCCGCCCTATCCTCCCACAAATTGTAGAAAAAAACAACCAAACATTTTTTAATGCGTCCGATCTACTCTGACGTTGGCAAAGTACATCCTACGCAAGAAAAAGCCATTATATTAAAAAAAGAAATGGCGATGTTGGTGAACTCGTAACCCTTTGAAAAGCTTTAAGGGCATCTGATCCCTCAAATATTAATTAAAAAACTTCTACATTTGTACGACTTCTTTAGAACGACAAGGTATTGCTAACCAGTTTTTACCGTCCAAGAAAAATTTTACTAAATCATTAGAAAGCTTTTTCAGTATTTGGCTAATAACTTGGACAGTTCTCAAAACAGGGGTAGGACGGTCTACTTAAAACTGCCACAATAGTTTCAGACCATTAGTGGAAGCATAAGGCAACAAAGATTTATTTTATAATCACTTTTGGTATGGCATTTTCATATTTGGTTGAGAAAAGCGTTTTAAAAAATCCATGCATATTCCCTATTAGTTTTTCATGTTGATACACTTTACCTAATCTTAAAAACACTGTGGCGTAATGAATAGTACCTACTAGGCCTCTGAGAAAAGGGGTCGTCATGACGGGGGGTGTTGTCTTTTACATAGTTATTTTAATTTCGTGCTGTTAAACTATTAAACCGTCTGGTTGAAAGTTATTGCTGTGTAACGGGGTCGTTAGTTGCGCAGGCGTCGTGTAAATGTGCCGTGTAATCTATTTATAGAGGCAGAAGCCTTCGTTAATTACGTTATGTGACTCAGCTGTTGCGAAGTTATTATTAGGCGTGTGACTTCTATTTGACATAGTTTAAAAGGTAAAGATAAAAAAGATAAAAGATGTTTATTCAGTAAGTAGGCCGCACGGGCACTTTTACACGTCAAAAATCTACCAGCGCTTCGCAAGAGACCACTGCTGAGAAGAAACGCCGCAAGAAACTCAACAGTCAGTCGTTTTTTAAATACTGCTTATGATATGATATGTATGTGTTAAATTCATTGTTTTATATAATGCTAGGTTAACTTAACAATGAATTTAACATAAAATAAAAATAAATATATTCAAGCGTAGCTTGAGCAGGAAAATGTGTCGAAACTAAGAATTTTCATAGGGAGTAATAAGTAGTAGTAATAAAAAAGATATATATATATATATATATATATATATATATATATATATATACTTTCCTATGACAGTGCAAGACAACTTAAGTTTAAGATTATGGTCAGATGTCAAGTTTTATCTCATTATTTATAAACGCACAATTCTAATGTAACAATGAGGAATAAGGACATAGTGTATTTTAAGAGAACTTTTGTGAATAAGAGTGTAATTACGCTATGTTAAACACCGAAGCTAAAATTCATCTTATATCACCAAATAAGGTAATTAAAGTTGAAAATAAGATATCTATTGCGCTTCTTACCATCAGGGATTTAGGCTTCTATTCCACTGGGTAAAAACATATTACTTTACTATAGTCATACAAATATGACGCTCGTATGTTTAACCGCTATTACGTTACTACCAAAATAAAAATGTGGATGCCGCTTGCGTGTGGTTGCCGGCTTAGAATTGTGCTACTCCATGTCTTCCCATGGAATCCGTAAGAGGCGACTAAGGCTTGTAGTGTTCTTAGGCGATGGGCTTGCAACCTGTCACTAATGTACACTGGTAAACATACTGGTTAGATAATTATTAACAGGCTTTTAGAGCTATTGGTAATCCTGTAGCTTTGCCTACCCCACTTTGGGAATGTAGGCGGAGTATATGTATGTATTCAAATTAAATATAACTTCGAAAAATCGTTTCTGGTATGAGGATCCCTTTTAATTTTCCTTATATTGTTTTGTTTATTTGAAAATCGGCCATAATGACACATATTCAGAAAATATGTTTAATTATAAAGATACAAGCTCTTTATTATTAAGATGAACTGACACGGAAGAACGAACGGACGGACAAACGGATAGCGTGGGCATATTGATATTGGTTAAAAACTTTAGTAAAGCACCTCTTGCATGTAGGTGTAAGTGTTGTAACACATCTGTGTAGACCGTTCGACATTCTATATTTGAAATTTGACGTGAGTTCCATATTACTTTTGTACACAACTACATGCAAGAGGAGCTTTCGGTTAACATGAAAGCAGCACAAGCCCATAGATCTTGTTAGATTTTCTAAGTGTTTATATTTAAGTATGTCAACGTACAAACTTATTTAAGCATTTTTTCCCCTTGCGTCTAAAAAAATAATATATTTCGACAGGCTCAATTTTGCACTTATAATATTAAATGAAGATTGAAGTTTCCTCAAGAAAAAAGGTTTAGGACTAAGGAGTAAGGAAGGAAAATATTCTTACGCGTGAATTTGATGTTTTGCTTTTAAAAAGGCCTTTGACCTTTTTATCGGTAGTTACGTAATTTGATATTACTCGTTACACTTTTGTTTTTAAGTTACTGAATGGAAATTTTGAATCCATACAATACAATAATTTATTGATAACTCCATCTACACACTAAACACGTATGGAAACATGAGAAACAAACCGTCTGTAGCTAAATTTGTTTGGCAAACATTTTGACAGGTACGCGATTTCAGTGTCGCCTTAAAATCCTCATATGCCCTTACTTATAAACGAGGAATAACCGTGGGGTAGCTAAACCATGCTTTTTCCTTATGTGTCAAATTCAAATGTCACAATGACAGATAAGAACAAAGCATGGTTTGCCTACCCCACGGTTATTCCACGTTTATAAGTAAGGGCATAAGCATCCGTTTATCAAACTTAATAATAAAATTCGTCGTCGAAATTTTCTGTAACTAATTCCAGTAGAGGCGCTAAAAAGCCCTCGAGAATAATTCGAGCCTAGCTCAAGCTATTATTACAAGGTGATGATTAACTTTCGTTAATAACATAGTCTGTTAATTAAACCTGTTTGAAGGACGGATTCTATTACGAAAATGTTTTTTAAGGTGACATTACATTTTATTACATCTTTATCGTAACTTCCCTACAATATATTAAGAAACGATACGCAAATGGTTTATATTAAGAAACATGTTTATGTGGTTGTATTTCAATGTTAAAAAAAAATGGCATGCAACACTTTAAATTGGTCACAACACAGTCACATTATTTTTTTGCAAAATTAAAGTATCGGTTATCGATGTGGTAGCATCTTAATGTTCACATTAAAGTATTCGTGACTGATAATTTAATGTTAACATTAAGATACAGGGCAACCACAGATACAGGAATAGTTATAAATGCGACTATACACATAATTAGGCATTAAAGCACTCGTGTGATCTTATTATGAAAAACCATGGTCGTCTATTAATGCCTTTCATTATGCACCAATCACATAAACTACTATAATTGAACTCTATGCTTATTATTTATTTTGACATATTGTATTGTCAACGATGATAGCTTTTATTTATTTACTTAAAAGTAATGGCGGCGTTGAAAGCAATACGGTAACATATCAGACGTAATATGGTTTTATTGAGTAGAATAGAGCCTCTTTTTAATTAAAGATTTAAAATGTCTCCTGCCTCAGTTTGAAGGACGGATTCTATTACCAAAAGGTTTTTTAGGTTACATTATAAATCTTTAATTTGATAAGTCATGTAAATTTCACTTTATATCAGATTTGCCATTTCGAGTGTATTTGACATGCCATAATACTCGTAAATCTTTATTGTATTGTTTTCTTTCTTCCCTCTTTTGTAAATAAAGACAATACGTAATAAGATTACGACAAAACATATAAATTTAAAAGATCGATAAGAATAATGCCGTCGAATAGAAAACGGCAGTAGATTTTTTTATGTGTAAAGAAAGGCATTGGCATTATTACGATTACAATGTTAAGGCTGCTAATGTGTTGTCAACTCTAAGTAGTAAGATGGAATGCCTCTACTCTAATAATTTTACCGATCTTATCTCCACCCAAGAACACAACAATGCGAATACTGCTGCTTTGTGGTAGGTCAAAGGATAAAATGGTGGTAGCGATTCGGACGGTCATTGCATAAAGTCCTACCACCACTAGAGAAGTCCATATGCGTATTCTTCTTCTTCTTCGTCTTTTACGGCCTTTTTTACTATATACTTGGATAATGTTAATGAGTTTACGCATTGTTTTGAATAACAGATTAATAATTTTCTAGTTATTATGAACCTCTACGGGCTACGTCGTAGAAGCTACGACGTAGGCGTGTTCGTAGTAAATATTAATTGAAATATTGTTTGTTTCAGATGGTCCGCGGGAAATGAAATCGGTAAGTTACTGCTTTTGTTGGGAAAATTGGATTTTGTAATGAAATGGTTTTGGGTTCCTTTTCTCTTAAATCTTAATAAAATTCCGGTATTTTTCTGGTAATTTTGTATTATATTATTATTTTAGAAAAAAGTGTATTTTATGTGTCTCAGAAGCCAACATTATTTTCATATGGTATTGTTACTATAGTGTCCGGCTGATAAGAAGTTAATCTAATATATTACACAACCACAAAGTTTCTAACTATTGAGAATGCTTGACAACAGTAGCACAATGCTGCTCGAATAAAACAAACTTTTACAAGTTTACAAATACGGTAGTCTTATGTTTTTCAGAAGAACCTTTTTTTATTTTAGTTAGTCTCAGTAACGACATTGTTAAGACTTTTAATAAACATCTAGCTACTGCCAGCCACTTCGTCCGAGTTAACAATCCCTCTACCCCACGGGAACAATTTTATATCTGGATAAAAAATAACCTATATGTTCATTGAGGTTATAAACTATTTATATTCCAAATTTCATCTGAAATGGTCTGTCCGTTACAGCGTGATGGAATGACTATCATAATCACAAACTTGTTCGTTTATAATAGTGTCATTAACATTACTAAAAGCAAAACGTTTCAGTTAAAGTTAACATAAGCAAAATAGATAATTTACTAGCAACAAAATTATATACATTTAAGTTCAATTAAAAACTTGCTCAATTCACACCGTGACTTTATATTCTGGCTGCGAATTCAAAACTCTAAACATGCAAATTTAACACTTTGACGTTCACTCGGGCGTACATTTCAAACGTTTCGAATCGTTGCTAAATGTATATTTAGTTTCACTGTATAAATAACTAAATAATGTAATAAACAATGCAGTTATTTCATGATCATCATCAAGTCAGCCTATTCATTCGTATTAGTGTCAGGAAATACGTGAGAATTTTGTTCGTATCATGACTTAAGCTAGTTTACTATGTTTCAATTACTTGATATTTGGGTTAACGTATATGTGTATGAAAATGAAAAAATAAAACATGTACAAACAAATTATATATTTAAAAATAAGGAAATATTTAGTAAGTAAATTGGCAACACAAGTGGTACTCGTACTAGCGCTTCGAATGAGACCAACATAGCGGAGAAGAACGGCCGCAAGAAACTCCAGCAGAAGCTCATTTATTCAGTGATAAAATACAGGAATACGTTACAAGCTTAAGTTAGATCATTACAAATGTAAAGTAAATAAAATAGAATTAATAATAATGAGTGGGAGAACAACACGACTGTTTACGTCAAAAGCCATAAATAGAATAATCGACTGAACAACAAATCCTTGCCAGCGTAAACAGACCGCCCCAGAAACAGCACCCGTTCACGAGTATAACGCGTATCTCAGCCATCGCCTCCCTCACCACGTGTTTGTGTCGTGTCGCGGCCTAATCAACAACATCGTCGTAAGAAAAGACCTTTCAGCGAGCATGACATGCTCGGGTGTATTCTCTTAAAAACGGCGTTCGGTCGGTCGAACGAGTGAGCGCGGCAATCCAGCGAGTTTAAGTAGTCGTAGCTTAATAGCAGCTTATGCTGCCGAACAACAAATCTTGCTCCGTGTCAGTGTTATTTTTAACTACGTTTGTCCGTGACTTCATCTGAGTTAATTTTGAGTATCGTTATTCCCTCGGGAACTTTTAAATTCTCTGGAAGTTAAAGTATTCTATTTGTTTGTCCAGGATATATTTCGCATTTCATCCAAATCCATCTAGTCTACTCACACAAATTTTCTCATTTATAATATTTGTGGGATATAAGATGGGTTGCCAGGTGTGAAAAATGGGCAACCGGACAGATTAGAAAGTCTAGCAGGATATTTGAGTACAATGATCGAACCTTATTTTCTTCGTCTAAGTATATATGACATATATATAACTATAACAAGCCTTTTTTCTCCATAAAATGTTCTTAAATTCTAATGAAACAACGATATTTTTTTATTAATCAGTCAGTTATTTTATTATAATACACTTACAAAAGCCGGACTGACCGGACACCGTCTTATTTGTTGGCACATGCAACCAAAAAACCAGAATTTGTTCGGCTTTATCTGGACGCCTGGCAAAACCATGTATACGTATGTTTATCGTTGTTGTTACCCATAGCGCAAGCCTAGCTCACTTTAGAACTAGGTCAATTTACGGGAGATGGTTTCTCTGATATTCATTTATCCAGTTTTCCTGATAAAATGGCTAGAGTGTTACCTAGAATTTTAGAATTATCTATTTTTATACCACGTACTTTAATATTTCTTACGTCAAAAATTTAATATTACTTGGCAAAGAATTATTGGTTAGTACTGATTGCTTTGTGTAGTCAGACAAGTGGCTCCGAGCAACGTTTTATCTCTTAAATATATTTCTTTTTATTTTGTTTTCCTTAGAAAGTCTTATTTGAACAGATAAATGAAACTTGATAAATAGGACGTCTTATCTTTGACATTATTTTAGACTTTCTGCAGTTTCATGAATAAATAAATAACAGGTTACATGTCGTCTATGTAAATACCCATGATATAAACTTTTAAAATCCACAATTTTTAAATTAATTTACCTAAACATTAATTAAACTTTGTTTGTAGAAATCAGGGCTTCCGTTCAGGGACAACTAGCCACACATTCATTCGTACAAGGCAACAAAAACGGGACCAAAAACTATTTGACAGTACTGAAAGATTATGACAAATAGGCAATAACAGAGGTGACACTCGTATCGAGAAACGTTTATACCTACCTACGAGTTCAAAATGTATCAATTCTCTTTCTGATATCTTACCTCCGTACTTGACTTGATCGATCGAGCTATGCAATCCTAAACTCCTTTTCCTGCTACTTTAGACATTTGTCATTCTTGATTGATTTGATATGTACAAAAATAATACAATATATATCTATCTAAATTTAATTTGAGTGCAAATTGAATACATACATTCAAGAATCGGAGAAAAAAAATATATTTAGTATAATAAAACAAAATATTCAAGTTGACACGTTGACTTATAGGTTTTATTTACTCAGTGTAAAACAAGTTTGATTGACCTTTCCAGCGACAATTTTCTGCTAGATATGAAGAACTTCTTAGAGGCTTACAACGTATAAGCAGAATATTCCGTTTATACTAAGCAGATATTCTGTGATATGTGTTCTTTAATAGATTTGTTGTTGCTTATTGCTTTGAATTAAGAAAATGCTTAGAGTGTACTGTGTTTATAAACAGAGATCGGGATATTCGGTTGCATATTTACCTAAAGTTACATTACACGCCTTCTTTAGTAGTCGGGTAGAAATATCACAGAAATTAATGTGTATTTTAAAGTGAAATTAAGTCTCATTTTTACAACGATATAAATTAAAGTAATATATTGTAACGCGCTGTATTCACCTATGTGTTTCACCTCGTTCAATGAAAATCATTCTGGCATCTTTCTCTGGCATTTTTATTTTAAATGAACTCATCGTTAAAATTCTCCGTTCGCCTGCGCTCGACGACGAGTTCAGTTGCTCACGAGCTCCCAAGCCATTAAAAAGCTTTCAATTATACTAACATGTTAAATCAAGTCAAATAAATAATCATACTGCAACAGTAAAGTGAGAATTATATAAAGGAATAACCCTGCATCTAAATTCCTACTGTTTATGGCACTAATTGTGCCTTATTTTATTTTAATAAAGCTAATTGAAGACTTAAATAAATAATCCAGTCCTAGACTTGTTCTTTATCATATTACTTCCTGTTCCTGTTCCGGTCATCCCATGGCGTTGGCGCCCAACGTGGGGCGCTTACTCACATTCCATGGCCTCGTGATGAACAATAATGACTCTTGGCAATTATTTAAAATGAAACTCGTTAATCATATCTGTACGATATTGGAAGCGTATCGAAACCTTTCTCTAATTCACTTGACTGTAATAGCGCCCGGGAAAAAAAGGTAAAGTAAAAATTTATTAAATGTAATGGTGTTTTCACAAAATTCTCAAAGGCCAACGAATTTTAGAACGAAAAATAATTAAAGATATTCACAGCACGACCCTTGAAACTACAGTATTCTAGACTTTCTAAATGAATTACTTATATATAAATAGCGTGAAGGCCGACCTAAATAACAGACTACCAACTTTAAGAAACTAAAGAGAACTAATTACCTTCCGTGGATCCAACAACAACAAACCTTTCCCAACTTTCGTCGCTCCTTCATTATATGGGTAAAGTAACACATTGTTGGCAGTTTGAGGACAATCCCGTTTTGATATGTACCCTTACCATGAGTTACTAACGTACGTTATTAACATACTCGCAAGCGAGTCGAATGCCCTGTCCTTCGCAACATCGCAGTAACCTTATAGAGTGCGAGGGACAGAGCATTCAAGTCGTCAGCGAGTACGGGATAGACCAAAAAAAGAACTCATGGGTTTTTATATTCTAATTCGAAAGAATGGTTAATTTTAAGCGATCAATTTCATTTTTTGTTGTTGGCCCAGTACTTAGTTTTGTTTTTATACTCATCTTTATTTATTTAGTGGACATTTTGTGGATGATATGATTATTTAAAATTTGGATTGGCATTTTTTTAATGAATTACATCAAAGAAATGATAAAAAGTGTTTGTAATAGTGTATTAAAACCTACTATTTCAAGCGGTTTTCGCCTATCTATATATATATATATATCTTATCGTATCTTAATTCATCTAGGAGGGCTTCAAGTGGAAGACAAAAGTCAAACAAAGGTTAAATATACTTTTGTCGAAACATCCGAAATAGATAAATATTTCAAAAACTTAATAATGCAGAACGGCTTTAAAACGCTCGAAATGGGTTTCGAATTGAGTAATTATTAATATGAACAATCCCAATTGTAACTCGTGGTAGGGGTACTCAAGTAGGACAGTACCGAGTTATTAGAGCGTTTCACTGTGCGGAGATTTATCTACAGGAGCTCTATTCTACTTTGTAAAACCATATTGCATTTGACATGCTTTTGTATTGTTTTTAACTTCGGCTGCCGGGGTACGAATGGTTATTTTTTCCCTCGTAGAATCTGAATAGATCGCCTGATTTTGTCTTTAGATTAATTTAATTCGAGAGCATAAGACTTAACACAGGGTTACCCTTAAATTGATTGATTTTTACAGAACACCTTTCTGGTTCTGGAAATAATGCGCAAAACGGCGCTTATAAATTTAATACATGGTTATTGACAGGAATTGGGTATTAAAAATTGCTTTTAGCTGAACTTGTACTATAAGTAACTGTCTATATAGGTGTATACTACCTTTTTTACTCGTTTGTCTCGATATTTGTTTGGAATAAGCGGCAGTACTTTTAAGGTCAAACATCCTGTGTCAAGTTTATTCCATGAACAGAAAAAAAAAAGTAGGTATGTTTTCGAGACAAACCTCTATAAGCATGTGTTTATTTTATAAAAACTTTTAAAAACCGTTAAAAAAAATGGTGAATTAAAAAATAAATGTGTGGTTATTGATTTTGCAGTTGGGTATTAAGGATTGCTTGTAGTTTAACTTGCACTGTAAATAAACTGTCTAAATAGGTCTATAATACATTTGTTTACTCGTTTATCTCAGTATTTGTTCAAAATAAAGCGGCAGTTCTTTTAACGGCAAACATACTGTGTAAAAGTTTGTCCCAAACTCATAAATTTTAACTAGCTCAGAATGTGTTTTGCTCGCTCCGGTGGATGAAAATGGGAACTTTCCTAACAGAACTCTCGTTTGCTGACTAATCAAACATTTGAACAGTGGATTTCTACTTTAATTTCCCCGAGAGAAATTACAGGATTTAATACTTGTAGGCTTTACCTTTGTGTTTTTGTTTACCCTCGAAGGTTTAAGTAGAATCACGCTAGTAATGAAGTCGATGTAAGAATGCTTTTTTCGAGACTACTACTGTCTCCTGTTCCGTTTCCTGGGCCTCATTAACTGCTCTATTTCCACATGATCCCAATGCTGATAGAAGTTTATGTATGTATGTAAACTAAACATAACATTAACATGTACAATGGTGAACTTATCCTTAAGTTAGCAAGATTAATTGGGAATGAAAACATACAATGTTGAAGTGCCTATTTCTAAGTACTTTCTTTAAACCCCATTGAAAAATAATTAATTTCAAAAAAAATATTTTACAAAAATAGAATAATCATAATAGTGACTAGATAGCATTCTAAAATGAAAAATGAATGAAAAATATATATAGTTGCTCAATTCTCTTCATATACCTATAAATATATCCAGGGATGAAAAATACCTTGCATTATTTTAGTTTATTACAATTTTCATCGCTGTGCATCGCTGAGTTGGAACTATCTTGTGACAACAGGCTTTTTGTCTATGTCAGTATTTTCTTCAATGTTTTTGGGAAAATGTCTACTTGTTTTTTCTTTTTTTTGGCACATTGTAAAATATCAGGATTCCCATGAACCACCGACATTCATTTGATTGAGTTTAATTTCATTGAAAGCTTTTTTCTGCTCGAACCTTATTGTGTTTAGGTTATCTTAAGCATGGGTTACGTCGGTTAGGTTAGGTTAGACTCGTGACCGCCAAAAAGTTCTAACGAACATGTTAATGCCTGTCGATGAAAATTCGGCAAAGTAAAACATTATATAACATGATTTTTTTATTTTTTTTGTTTAGTACTATTTCATATATTATAACTAAACTAAATACAAATCAATTAAAACTAAATAAAAACTAGAAAAGTGAGAGCCCCCGTGGCAATGTACCACAGATGCTGGCAGCATTTCCTCGTTGTATAGCAATGCTAATACGCTGTCCAAGGAAGCTGCCAGCTCTGTGGTCTCTGTGGTTTATAACATGATTGTAGGTGATTGAAGCTTAAACCAAAAATATCAAAACAATGCACGGATATTTTTCATGTCTCGCAAAATGCGAACGTTAGTGATTTTCGAGAACTGAGAGACATTTGAACTACAACTTTGATACAGGCAAACTTAGAAGATACACATAATAATTTATTTGCTATAAACTAGCCACAACCAAGGTTGACCTATGTCTACATCCAAGAACTCCAACTTTTAATGCAAATGTTTTTTGCTAAAAATAAAGAGATCGCTCGCTACCTGTTCGCCACAACTTGCGTAGGTTGGATCTCATATAAATATGAGAAGTCGTCAGGAAAACCACCCCACTTACTGTGTATTTTTAGACAACGGTCCGATTCGTTTATGTTTTATCGCAGCGCAAGGATAACAAACGAAAATAGCCAGCTAAAGTTGATAAAGTTACCATTTATTTAACGAAGTATTGCATGAGTTTTTCAACAATACTTGAAACCATCTTATATTCTGATACAAACAAAACGTAATGCATAAAAGTATGTATTACATTTCGATTACATAACGGCACAAGTAGTGATATAGTCCCTTCGTTGTGGTTGTCGTTTCTATATACAAGTAAGTACTTAATAATTAGTACTTTGGAAACAAAGAGCCAGTTATGTAAATGCAAATTGTCCAAAGGATGAGAGATGGAACTTGAACACCTTCCCGACATTTTATTGAAAATTTAAATTTATGTGCTTTTGATAATAGAATACTGACGATATACATTTATGCTGTATGTATTCACCTTTATTTTTTTCTTTATAGTTTGTAGTGAACTTGTATACAATAATTATTTTTTTCCTAAACATCAAATTTCAAACAGTGAAGACAGAAAAAATAAACTATTTAATTTGGACTAATTTCTAGTAATAGTAACTCTATACATGGTTTTAGAATGTTAATTTAACGTTACAATATTGTGTAAGCAAATCAAGTAACAAGTGAAAACAATTACGTACATAACATAAGTGATGGATGATCTACTTGAGCTATTGGGTACCTACATGGCATAATAACATAAGCATGTAAATTTATGTGAATCTATTTTGACGATCACTTATATGTCAAATTTGATTTAGGATCGTTGGTTAGAAACTCGTTGTTTAATTATTATACGTCTCGCTTGTTCCGCAAACTGACGTTAAGTTATTCCATAATTTAGCAACTTAAGTTTAAAATGTATACGACGTAAGTGGTTAATGGTTATTCTCTTTTAGCTACCGAATTAGCATTTAGCTGAGGATCCTTTTAAATCAAATATTCATTAGGTAAACTTGCCCAGCTTTTTTTCCAAATTTTTAACTTGGTTTTTTGTCTTTACGTTCGTTATTGTATGTCTTGTAAGCGTTAGTAATTGTCGTAAAGGGAAAATTTACTTTGAAAAATAAAGCGAAAAAGGAAGGAAAAGAAACTGGAATTATGGTACCTACTTACGATGACTTTTTCTTTAAATGTTAGGTTAAACGATTTGATGTAAACGCCATTTTTTTCATTGTTCTAATTTTTTGTTTCAGGATGTACCCGTGCAGGAACTAGAAAAGTTAAAGACCGGTAAGTTTTTTAGTGTGCACTTTCCTTAGTGTAAGTGATTGATTACTTTTCTTTCTAATGTAAGTAATTTTTATCGATG
This sequence comes from Acleris sparsana, assembly GCA_923062465.1. Lineage (NCBI taxonomy): Eukaryota > Metazoa > Arthropoda > Insecta > Lepidoptera > Tortricidae > Acleris > Acleris sparsana. The sequence continues at coordinate 15,384,194 of OV281293.1, forward strand.
ATAAGTTTTCCGCTAAAAGTATGACATTTTAAAATGTATATTGTGTTGAAAATTTTCGAATAGAATAGTACTATAGTTACGGTGTGTAAGTGTTGTAGGTATGTATCACTGAATAAATTGTATAAAAATCTGAATAAATTTGAGATTTTGACATTATTGCCCGGTATGGACCCGGTCCTCGACAGTAAGTTAGATTAGGTAATTATACATAGTTAAATTTACTAAGTAAAACAAATGGCCGAGTACTGCTTTTTGCATATATATTTTTATTACAATACAATAGGTAATCCTAGATTCCCAAAACACACACACACACACACACGCACACGCACACTCACACACACACACACACACACGCGCGCATACACACACATACACACACACACGCGCGCACACACACACACACACACACACACACGCGCACACACACACACACACACACACACACACACACACACACACACACTTTGTGACATTGTAATACCATTACAGTATGCCATGTACCTACCTGCCTACATATTGCAACCTCAACATCTTGTAATACTGTAATGAACATGAAACAATAAATAAATAAATAAATAATAATCAATCACAACAGATTTTAATAATTGCCCTACACTACAATGCAGGTTATTATTAAACATGCCCATAATTAAATCGAATGTCCAATAATTACTGCTACGTTGTCCTGTTCAAATTTGCATACAAGATTTCAGAACAAAGTGAATTCACCGACATTCGAGCGCAAATATTTGAGGCTCAGACTGTTTATCTTGCGAGCCTTTCTCAAACTCAAGTCTACAATGTACCGCGGAGAATAAAGCTTCTACCTTATCCTAGCTATCCAGCAAACAATTTAGCATAAAGCCGGGTACACAATAGCTTTAATGGTTACGGTTCTCACTGAGATGACGACAGTGGACCAAAATACAAGGAGACTCTTAACATAACTGTTTATAGGGTAACGTATTCAGTTCAGGAGCGTTACAAGCAGGAATAGTAAATTCGGTACGATATTTACCTAAAATCGACAAAAACCCCGCAAAAGTTAGGCAAATATGGAGGCGGCCTCTTGATTAAATTATTTTAAAAATATATGTTCTGGGATCGGGATAAAACGAAACGAGAAGGTAAATATACACAAATATGTTTAGCTAGGACTATTTATGACTATAATGTAAAGTCAGCTGCAGAGAAATGTAACCCCCCTTCGAATACGAGTTTCCTAGTAACAGGGGTTGCGTTTTTCTGCAGCTGACTGTACTTAAAATAAGTTGTTAGTGTTTGAATTGATTAAGTAATATATATTTCTCGATACTTCAATTATTGTTAAGTTTAAAGTCTTTATTCTTTAATACGCATCGTGGAGGCCTAGTTACAAAATTTTGAAATCATGGGAATTTTATTAGAGAAATTCAATTGGGTCCGTCTCCATACCGTTCACGCCGCCCGACTTTAGGTAAATATCGCACCGAATTGTCGATCCCTGGTTATAAGAAGCGGATAACTGCATAGTAATAGTATAAGCATTTTAAATGTAATATGGTTACCAATAGAGTATAGAATGGTTCGACTGCTACATTGGCTTTAGCCGCCTTCTTTGGTAGGACGGCGGTATTACACCCGACCTATGATATGTCAATCCTGACTCCCGACATTCCTCACTCAATGGTTTTGTATCATATAACTCTTGTACGTTTAAGCATTGTGTATAGCATATATATTTATTGTAATTATAATAAAAGTCTCAGCATTGTATAAAACAAAGTCGTTCCCCGCGTCTGATCCTCTGTGTGTGCTTTGATCTTCAAATAACGCAATGCATTTTAATTCGGTTTTGCGCAACTTTAGTGACGTCGTCAGTCCACCTTGTTAGCTGAGGCTTAATCCAACGAAAAGGCAGCCCAGTCCTACGAAAATATTATTCTTTTTACGTTTATTTTTATTTTTGTAGTATTACTGACACCCGCCCTCACTTTGCGCTGGATACAAAACCTTCTTTCCTTCAAAACCGCATTGAAATCCGTTGCGTAATTTAAAAGATCTAAGTATACGTACGTACAGAGGGACAGACGGCGGGCGGTGACTTTGTTTTACTATGTAAAGATTACTTTTTTGTTATGCTTCGAGAAAGAAAGGGGGTGTGTAATGTTTAGTATAAAAACAAATAGCATAATTTTCATTTTACATAACACAAATTGCATAATTCCGATCTGTATAATAATCAACGAAATTCATAATTGCTTAAACTATAATGTTTATAAATTATAATTATTTATTTCTAACGGCTTTCATTAGTAATAATGTGGTCAGAGTTCTAACCTAACCTAACATAGGAGAAATTGACTTAAAATGCATAATAAAAACACAATGATAGTTATACTAAATGAGTGTTATATTATTCATTCGTAATTCTAATAAAATTGTACAATTATTTTTTATGCTAAACGTTCATTTTGCTTTTCGTGGTTATTAAAATGAAATTATAAAAAATGATTTTAGACTGATTGAAGCGTACCTGAAAGAAAGTTCTGTAAATTCAGTTCATTCTGTATTTTGTTATTCATACACATTGCTTAGGTCGCAGACAACCCCTAGTTTATTGCATATTTAACCCTGTATTTTGTTCACAGCTGAGCCCAAGGTGGCGGGGGGGGAGGAGACCGCGCATGTTGAGTACCACAGCTTGGGTAAGTAAATACCTCAGTACCGTTATCATGAGATCCAATTACCGGACTCGCTAGCCAGTCGAATGCTCTGTCCCCCGCACTCTATAACAATACTGTAAGGGACAGAGCAAAGTAATTGTAACTCGTGGTAAGGGTCCAGGTCGTGTGCTTACATCATCGCACAGACTGTGGACATTTCAAATATGTCCGTTTTAATGTGAGCTTAACATTCACGAATTTGTTACATTTTGAAAAGTCGGTCTTTATTCCACACATATACATATACACATTAACTCACGCCTTTGTTCCCAGAGTGGGGAAGGCAGAGCTATAGAATTACCAACGCTCTAAAATGTTTGTTAAGAATTCTGTAACCACATTTTGCACTATTAGGCTAAGAGGATTACCAGTGTATTAGAGACAGTTTTCGATATTCGTAAGCGTAAGCGTGATGCATCTTGTCTAAGGCCTTTATATTCCATTTTAGAAATATCAGGTTCACACTGTGTCAAGTGAGTAATATCTGATAACAATGTCGAAGCAAGAGGGGCAAATACAACGTAAAATAGGGGATTAAATTGCTTTGGAAATAAATAAAAACTGGAATCAAGCTCAAACGTAAAATTGAAACATAATGTCGTCTTTGAAATAGTACTCCTTGCTTTGTGATCGAGATAAGTTATCCGAAATACGTGACTGGAACGTTGAAACAGGTGCTTTTGAACGGATTTTCACCGAAGCAGCCAAGCAAAAGCTAAAGCAGGGGCCTTATTCCACTTTGTATCTACACATATTACTAACGTATTGTTGACGTCATTACTAACGTATGTTGACGACGTTGTATTACTCTTAATAACTTAACAGTAATGGCGGCCGAGTTGAAATCACATCATTGTTGCCGACTGTGGGCAAAAAAAAATAGCACCTGATTATTTTTTTCTCCAGATTTTGGAATGAAAATTGGGACCGTTGGGACCATCGTTCTAAACAAGAAAATTAGAATTTCTGATTTGTACCCAAACAATGTATGTAATTGTCAGTTTTGTTAACAAAAAATGTGTTAGATTTTTGTAACAAAACTGACAACTAGGAACAAATGTTTGGGGACATAATGCATCGGAAATACTGCTCAGTTTCGAAATCGGGTGCTATTTTTTAAATTCCCTTGTACAAATTATTTTGCTTGCATTTTCCCACCCGACAGAGACAGGGAAGTTGAGGTCGGCAACGGTATTGCATTCGTCTTTTGCTCACGTACCTACATAATTAGAGAATGAGCCAGAAAGAAATACCACATTAAGCGTCAACCGTAACATATACATACCTAGGCCAGCCTAAAGCTTTAAAACAACGTACCCACAGAATGGCATGGGGTGACTTTGAGTTAAGAGGTGATAGAGAAGGTCGAACAAAACCTGCCTAGGTTCTAGGGCAAACGTACATTCTTAACCAGTGAATTTAGTATTCCGCAGCCATGTGTTTACCTCTATCATATAATTATTACCGAGCATAAAGTCAGTCTGTAATTAAGACTCATTTTACGAGCACTTGATTCAATTGGAATCATACCGACGAGAGAATCTAGAATAATTTACATATATAATTAACAATTACATATTCCGGGCTTTAACTTCCCTTTATGTTTTAATTCTTTCATTTAAAGTCTTGTTACATTATCGAGTAATTATTGCACAAGTAATCAGTTATGTTGGTAATGTTGGTGGAAAGGATACTAAATAAACAACATTGTGACACTAATTATTTACATAAACATCACAAATGTACCTCTCATAACCAGCCGTTCCTAATTACATAACACTACTATATACAGCAGTAGTTAGTTATTATTTGTACAACGGAAACCGTTGCTTACCGGCACGTGGACTGTTACGAAACAAAATTAATAGATATAGGGTCAAATCTCATAAAAATTGATCTAGTCCCAAACTAAGCTCTAGGCCTGTACTATGGATAATAGACAACTTGAAATTAGAAAAGAAACAATTAGAACTAGAAATATTTACTTCACAAAATCCAAGACACGTGAACAAATACGCGCACTTATTACACAAATATCTGCCCTTTCCGGAATTTGAACACGAGAGCTCTAGATCAAAACTTTCAAGCCACAGTTTGTGTTTGAATATAATAATTACTTAATGTGCAGATGACGGCTGCAAATTACGTCAAAGAAATGTCGAACAATATGTAATGATTTATAACAAAAACTGCATATATTTTTACACATATATATCAATTTAATGAAAGGCTTATCCATCTTGTGCTTTCGTCACCATGTTGCATCCGTCGTCCGCCCATTAATAATAATATTGTCAAGTGTCCCCACTGTTACGCAACTAGTTGCTTTAGTGTGAACGTGTATCGCAACACGTGCAGACAAAAGTTCCTTAAGGTGTCTTCCCACTACACCGTACCACACCATGACCGTACTATAAACGTATCAGGCCCGGAAGGGAATTAGTATTAAAATGTTGGTCGGTGACGGAACTGTCTAGAGGGCATAGTCTCATAATTTTCAATAACAATAATAATATTTTTGTCCGACACGTTCCTATTACGGTCCGGTCATGGTATGATACGGTGCAGTGGGATGAAATCTTTATATGTATGATCCGAGAGGCTATTGGCTAACGCACTCACAATCTGCATACAAAATGAAAACAATTGTCCCGCTTTGAAGTCACTCTTATGGCACTCCTCGCTAAGCGACATCGAATTGAGATCTGATAGCGCCCCATTATCGGAGCGCTATGTTAACAGTGATAATGGCTTGACATATCGACGCCCACGCCGTTACCACCGCAGTGTAACGTTAGCAGATAGTCCACTTCGTTACTATTATTGCAATGTTAGTATTTGTAATGAAAATGAATTTTATATTTAGCGTCAATTATAAATGAACCTATACACATGGAAACTTCAGCTTAGTAGGGACCATCATTATGGACAATAGAAAAAGAGTGACCGATTTTAAGATGGTCTCGAAATATGTATGTAAGTGGCAGGTTATGTTACCGAGCCATTTATTGGATTTTGGTAACAAAACGGACAAGGAGTAACTTTTTGGGGACATATGGGAAATTCTATTTTGCATGGTGGCCATTTTGCACAAAATGATTAAAAAAACACGACCCTTTCATTGTTTCCTTTAAAATACAATCAAGAGCAATGACAATGGGTCACTTTGTTTAGAATTTCCATAGAGAGTGACTTGTGTTTACTGCTCCTGAGTGTACTTTGCGGTGAATAATGAAAGGATCGTTTTTTTAGATTCTGTGCCTTTGTTTACATTGCAATGTAAACAAAGATTGACTAGATCATTACCGACTTAATTTAGCTCATTGGCGATTGAATTAATTAAATCCTTCAGAAGTTTATTGTTTAATTGTACGTTACTGAACTATCTTTGATTTAAATTTAATATCTAGCCATAAACCAAATCGAATAGATATATTTGCGTTAGAATTATTAAGAAGTAAAGGGATTGGTATTCCAATTTAATGGTCTGATAGGTTTGATTTGGTGCAGTAGAAAATAATTCAGGTTTTTTATCAAATAAATACCTACTTAAACACTCCGTTCACTTTCACATACAACCCGTGTAGTCATTTTCAATATCGCAGCAAAAGGTGTATTACTTCGTATTCATAGATATTCTATGCTAATCTGGCTTGAGCGCTACGCGAGATCGCGTAGCAGGTATCTGCTCGTTGTGCATTCGTAGCGCGCACAAAAGTAGAGTTGGGCCACAGTAAGAGGGAAGCCACACCAGCGTGATTTTGTGAGTTATGTTTTGCGTTAATATGGCTCCGTTATATGGTACTCGAGGACAACAGAAAATACATAAGAAACTTGGTTTGCAGATAAAATTACGCACACAAACTCACACGTAGGTACACGTACGCCTATACGAACTACTTTGGCAGATCTGACTGTCAAAGTGACCGAGATCGTATTCATGCTTCACCGTCGAGCAGAGTATCATTATAGCATTAATCCACAGACGCAGTTAAATCCAACGGTCAGCTGATCTCTCGTCTAGAGCAACACGCTACCGCCGACGCAGCGCCTGGAGAAAAGCCGCACGTGCACGCACAAGCGCAGCTGGACGTGCCGTCTGAAGGCGTGCACCGCACCGTATTGCAGGACGGCGCGCAGGTCAGCGTGCTGGACGCCGTGCCTACTGCTCCTCCTGCTAGCGATGAAGTCACTGCAAAGGTGAGTGTTTATGGCTTCCAATGATTGCCGAGAAGGCGTCACTGCCAAGTTCAAGAGTAACGGCTGCGCTTTAGGTAATGCATTGTGCTGCAGAAGGTTAAAGGACAGTGCGTGGGTCAGCGTGTTAGAGACCTACTGCATTTGGTAGCGATGAGGTTTTTTCCAAGGTCAATGATTAGGATTACAATATAGAAAGCGTGTACTAAACTGTACTGGAAGACTGCGCGCTGCTGGACGCCCTGCTTTCTGCGTGATCTGCTAGCGATGAAGTCACTGCCAAGGTTAGTTAATAAGTCAGTATGTAAGACGTACTAAAGAAGGCATTACTACCAATGATAATGTTAAGAGCTGCGGTTTAGAAAGGTGGTGCATTGTGCTGCAGTACGGCGTGCAGGTCAGCGTGCTGGACGCCGCGCCTACTGCTCCACCCGCTAGCGATAAAGTCACTGCCAACGTCAGTGTTTAATGCTCTTGCTAGCGATAAGGCTTAAGTCACCACCAAGGTCAATTGATACGTTACTGTGTGGTAACAAAAAGCGCGTTCAATGTTCTGTTGCAGAGCAGCTGCAGTCAGGCCAGTACACCGCGTCCACTACGTTAATCACCGATGAGTTGCAGTATCTTACAGAGCTTACGTTAGTTTGCTTGACGCTGTTCTCATTGCCTATGCCTACACGAATAAGGCTCAAAATAAATTACGGGAATTCAAAAAAAAAAATAGTCAAATACTGTCCTAAAAATGTCACATGTTCTCAGGTGTTCCACGGAGCCGCTCGTCTGGTGCAGCCTGGGTCCGCCATCCCTCAGAACGGACACACCGCCATCCGACGCGCCTTCAATGCTGACATCACCAAAGAAACTAAGAATAATGTAAGTACTGTAGTACCGCGTAATGCAGACTTCGAGAGGTGCCATACAGGTGTTGCTGGTGCGCTGCGTCGTCGCCGCTGCGTTGTTCTGCATACAAATTAGTACGACATGGCACACGATGCGTTGAAATACGAGCGTTGCTCTATGTTCAAATCTCAGCGATATGACGCTCCGGCAACGCTTGAGTGGCATTGCTGTTAATCGTCGTAATGTTTTATCTTCACACACAAGAAAAATGATAAGGACAGCTTCACAATAGTCGCATAAAAAATCAGTAGACTCGGAAATCACTTAGGCTCAGGTCATCGGTGTATACTGTCTTTGGAAGCCAATTGGTGCTATCTCAGATTCAATAGCCATGGCAGATTCAATCCTCTCCCGTTAGTAATGGAGTTGTAGTTGCAGAATTCATATTTGTCTTTCTATACTAAATAGAATACGGTAATGACCTCCTTAGGTATGATTTTGTTGTTTGTATAACCGCGGTCGCTAACATCGGATCCATACGTTTAATACGGTTGTTCTACCTATCACGTTATACTTTTTTGCCATTTGATTTATAATTGTCACCTCACAGCTTCGTATATCACTTTATGGATTTTTCAGCGACAGGGTAATTCCAATAACAGTAATAAAAATGCTGCTACTCGTATCTGAATTAACAGCCCGGAGAATAATGCCAAATAAAAATGAAATGCGATAAAGTAATAAGCGTACATGATACATGATGGCAAAACTAACAAAACGAGTGATGACTGGGACTAGTGTAGTGAAATGATTATTTACTTATATGTCGCGCAATTTTCTAATATACGGATTATCGGTTTATGCTTCTCTGTTACAATAATATCAGTCTGCAGTCATCTATTGATGTTTTAATATAAATCCGTTCGATATTAAACAAAAATGTAATGATGCTTACTTACATACGCAAAAGTTGATTACTACTTTATTGCTGCATAGAGATATGAAAAAATAGTTGGGTTTTAAACATTCATTTCACGAAAACAAAAAGCACTCGGTTTTAATTAAAATATGGAGACTATGCAAGAATAACCTTTTTGTTTAGAATGCACAAGAGGTACAAAAAACGTGTTATGGTATTGTTTATAACTCGACCACCTTTACTGTCAAGTGAATAAGAGCTATCAAAACGTCGAGAATGCGAGGACACGTCAAAAGCAAAAACATTCCACAGAACCTCTGCCCAGCTCGTCAGAAAAATCAGGGAAGTCCTCCAAGTTTCATAAACCTTATTAGGATTATCCGCGTTCTCGAGGGGAATTAGGGCAATGCTATGTCCATTATCGCTTGAAATATTAAAACTTGGATGCTATAATGGTTAAATGTGTCAACCCACAATGTTTTACAAATAAAACGTTAACACACAACGATAGCCAATGTGGGTTGACCTTTTACGGCTAAACAGTTGTGGGTTGATACATTATTGCGCACAGCATCATTATGACAATAATTATTAAACTTAAATTTAGTGGTAAAATATGTACATTTTGCTATCCTAACCTTTTCAATATTCATTTGAACAGCACAACTAGCAAAGAAGCACATTTTTGCATTTTTAGCCTTTAAAATTGGTTCATTAAATTCTGAATTTTGGCTAAGTTTAATTTACTGTATCGTATGTACGAGTATTATACTTATCTTACCTGACACAGCAAAAAGAACTACGGAAACCCTATACGTTTCAAAAAGCTGATTCGGATTATCCGCATACTCAAGGGAAATTAGGGCTAAAATGAACACCTCACTGATATTTGTGGCGACCTCGGTATATTTGTTACTGGGTTAAACTGAGTGAGAACTTTAATTTGCGCAACCACCCGGAATGTGACGCAAATTCAAAGTCCTATAAATAGACCTAGAATTCTAAAATAGTTGCTCTTTTGTGTCATTTTATCATCTGAAGACTAGCGACTGGTAAAATCAGAATTAAGTGTCAAGTTAGCAGCAGATTCATCATTCGTTTTACTAATTATTAGGACAAATGTAGCAATTATTTTACTAGAAACAAGAGAGAAAGATTTAGAAATGTATTTATTTATTTCATTAACTAGTGCGGTTAAAAACCAGTGATACTAATTTAAAGTAAAAATGAAATTTTACAAAAGCATATTACAATAATAGTATTATAAATACATACATACATACATACATAAAATCACGCCTGTTTCCCAGAGGGGTAGGCAGAGACGACTTCTTTCCACCTGCTACGATCCTGACAAATGTCTTTCGCTTCTTCCACATTCATACATCGAGTCATGCACGCACGTCGGTTTCGGGTACTTAAGATTCGGCCCTTTTCCAGTATTTCTCCGATTTGATTCGAAAAAGTACGCCTAGGGCGGCCTCTTCCGACCCTTCCACTCACTTTCGCTCTGTATATCTCTTTCGTCAATCTTCTTTTATCCATCCTTTCCAAATGACCGAACCATCGAAGCATGCCCTATTATAAATATGTTCACTAAATATACAAATATAATATTTTATCATAATTTCATAACGTACAATAGTCAAAAACTAAGACAAACATAAAACTATATTCATTTTTTTAAAGCTTTTTGAATAAATAGGTACTTACATAGTTAGTTATCGAATAATTTCAATACGTTTACTGAGGATTACTTACCCATGTAAAATTAATTAAATGCATTCAGCGGATACTGGGTTTAGTTCGTAAGCTAGATAACAGTGAAACCTTTGATATTTCCAATGAAAATTCACTGAAGCGTACTCTGTAACTTTCGCATGGATGGATACCTAGAAGGGTGAAACATACAAATGGATTCATGACCATTGTAAGGACGCTCGAATTACATCTAGGAACGATGCCATCAAGGAACTATGCCAAATTATAATGCCTTTGTGTTATATACTGCAGATAATAATTAGGAATATTGTAAGCTAGATTTAGTTAGACAAGCGCAACAATGTTTTGACCCTTTGTGGCGAGGGTACTGACCAAAGTTTTGTCGACATAATATAAACGGGCAATTCTGACCGAGGTATGTTATATTTGGGTTATTCCGTGGCCGTCAGCTAAGACCACGAAAACGTTTATTAAGTGATTTAGGTTTAATGTTAGTTCTAGGCTTTATATTACCACAACCAGTATTTTTTGATTATCGCTATCCCGGGGATCTAAATTAGCCGGGATGAATAATAGCCAACGTCTAACTAACGGTAACTCATCTTTTTGTCGAATGTATAATTTTATTGAATTTCTTCTCTTTGAACTTCATTTTCTGCTGTAACCCTGATGTTTGCTGGATATTTTAAACATTAATTACTTAAGTGACCAAATTCTCTATTATTGTACGTAGTCCCTAATATTTAATAAATTACATGGGATGATAATTTCAAAACTAAAATTGAGTATTAAAAAGCTATATCTAAAAAAGGGCCCTGCGGCATTGTCCCGAAGATGCTGGCAGCATTTCCTCACTGGATAGATAAACTTATGCGATGAGCGAGGAAACCGCCAGCTCTTCGGTCTCCCTTGACGTCAATGAGCCTCTTCGAAATTTCTTTGAAGAGGCTTTGAGCGCTAAGCCCCCACAGACCAAGGGTCTCGACGCCCAATGGAACAAACATATATTCTGGGCCGAGACCACTATATTTGCCTATCTTTATGCTTTCGGCTGCTTCAGCAACCGCACCAGCCCTATTAGAGGTCCGGTGGAGATGTGATGGGGCTAGCGTATCTACGCAGGTTGCATCCCACACTAGTACCCGTCCCATATTCCACGGGACCAAGGACATTCCATCAGATCTCTTGCCATCATTTCTACAAATGCCGGTCCGCTCTAAAAGTGCCGACCATTACTTAGGTTAGGTTAGGTTAGGCATGTAACTATGAACAAAAAAACATTTGCTGAGAAATGCCTTTCAATAAAATGAAAATGCTGCGTAATGAAACGTGCGTCGAAAGGTGTTTCGATGAAATAATAGGTATCCGTAAAGGATGATTTCCACCAAACGGCTCGAATCGCGTCGTATCGGAAAGGAAACGTACGGATCCGGCGCCAAGTGTACGGCTCTACTAGTATTATTATTGTCTATTTATGACGGAGCCGATTGCCCGTCGCACCATACTTACGGACACGTACGTGTGTCGCGGAAGACGTCCGCGGTCAAGCTGTTGTGCATGTCTTGGTAATATAGACTTATAATACTGTGAACATGATTTAATATCGATTCGTTGCGGGCCGTTGGGTGGAAATAGTGCTTAACTAACACACAAACGTTCGCATTGATAATATTATTAGGATCACACTATAAATGTAAAAGTTCGTATGTAAGTTTGTTACTCGTCAACCCAAAAACGGCCGTACAGATTGGGTCGAATTTTGGACTTTTTGTGTGTCCATTTATAAATGGACACATTGTGTCCATTTATAAATGGACCCAAATAAATTAAATTCAATTAAATTCGACCCAATCTGTACGGCCGTTTTTGGGTTGACGAGTAACAAACGACATAAAAAACTACAGTAAAGAGAAGCGAAATTGATAATTAGTTAAAAAATATTGTCGTTGATATAAATTGAAATACTTTCGTGCAGCGGCCACGATATTTATAAAATGTATTTAATATCGTGACATTCATGTTGCGGCTAATATTCAATTATCTCCACTAACCACATCCAATATAAAATTGAGAACACGACGACGAAGCGAACATGAACGCTACGAGCGGTTTCAGACTAGCGTTTTATCAACGCGTAAGTATAGACTCGTATTTTCACGCTCAAAAATGCGCAAATTTGCCATACGCGTAAGTCTTGCACGATCTTAGGCACGCTTGTAAATCGCAACAGACGAAAATCTGACACACTAATTCAAGCAAACACGCTGGAATGAGCATGTACACGCGAGTTCAGCTTATTGAAGCGCGAAATGTAGTCAAAACGAGCGTGAAACGCGCAGAAAAAACGCTAGTCTGAAAACGCTTTTAATTGGGAATAAATTTAACAGAACAATTCTACAGGATAAAACCATTTCGCCTTTGACATGTTTTCATATTGTTTTAAATCAGATACTCGTACCATTGATTGGTTTTAAGTGAAAAGCTATCGACACGTTGATAATACGTCAAAAACAATAAGGGTTTACCGTGTAGGTAGAATTTCAACCTAGATTATTAATAAAATTAGATGAAAACACGGCTTCGCTCGGGTAAAATGAAGACTCATAATAAACCCACAGCTAACCTATGTATCGATATTTCACCAGTAGATATTTCTCCTAAATCTTATGTACCCAACTAGCGGACGCCCGCGACTTCGTACGCGTAGAATTAGTTTCCCAGTACTCCCCCTTTTTTTCCCGTTGGGGGTTGATTTTCGGAAAATCCTTTCTTAGTGCTCACTTACATCATGAAAGGAACACCTGTACCAAATTTCAAGTTTCTAGGTACAGTAGTTTCGGCTGTGCGTTGATATGTCAGTCAGTCAGTCAGTCAGTTTCTCCTTTTATATATTTAGATTAACTATGATGTCTCTGTCTCACAATCAAAGAAATTAGACCTTAGAGATCACAATGCAGAACGGAATACGAACCTGTGACACCTGAGTCACGTGATGACATGACACCAACGCCACATTGATGGATTGCATTGTGATGCATCGCAACGCCATTATATAGAAAATATTCATTTTTATATTGAAAATACTCGATACTCCGAATTTTCCCGCCTGTATGTTGTCGACTCGAATCGACTATTTTTTTACGCCCTTGAGTTTGATGTTCGTGTTCGAGTCTACCGTAGACTGTTACGAGATCATTAATATAGATAATTCATTACTTTGAAAAAAATATGAATTTGAATCGCTGGGCAACAGTGATGTCATCTCAAAAGATTCAGACATCGGAAGTACTTTAAAACTTTTCGATCGGATTTGACGGCTTATTTCCGCTTAACTTCGGTTCTCAGATCACAGTGTTATAAAAGTTCTCGTAGAACCGTGAAATAGGGGTTTATTTTAACGGTATACTTATATACGGTATAGTTACGTATGTAGCCAGCTCCAAAACAGATTTTATTTGAAACTAGCGACCCGCCCTCGCTTTGCTTCGGTTAATGTGAGTTGTCTGTAAAACCCGTTCATGGTCCAGAACTTATTATATATATAAACCTTCCTCTTGAATTACTCTATCTATTTAAAAAAACCGCATCAAAATCCGTTGCGTAGTTTTAAAGATTTAAACATACAAAGGGACATAGAGACAGGGAAAGCGAGTTTGTTTTATACTATGTAGTGATAAAAAGCTAATGTTTTTTGCTGTCTTAATTATTAATTTATAATAAGAAATGTTGTGACGTTTTTGTTTTAACACCTTATTTAACAGGTAAAAATGTGACTTAATCGCAATATATGAAAATGTATTTTTGGAATATCTCATTCATGTAACTAAAAGTTCACAGTATTTAAAAAAATGTCGTACATATAGCGACCCGCCTTCGCTTCGCTTCGGTTTATGGAAGTTTTCTTTAACACCTGTAAATAATCCCGATTGTTTTATACATAAAAACCTTCTTCTTGAAACACTCTAAAGATCAAAGCGCACGGACAGCGGGAGCGACTTTGTTTTGTACGAGTAGGTACTATGTAAATAGCAATAACTTAATTTTTTCAAACAGATGATCTTTGATTAAAAACCCCGCCCTATCAATCTCTACCTATCCTACCAATCCTATAAAATTATTAAAATAAACTATTGCACTGGGTAAAAGCATATCGCTTTTCACATATTATCGTATTGTTTTGGCCGCCATTACTGCCTAGTCAAGGCTTGGGGACGGTTCGAAAAATACCGGCTAGTTATGGCTCGGAGCAAAATCGATTCGCGAGCGTTATGATCGCTGGTATTAAACTGAGGGGCCATTGTCTAACGCACTCGCAATCACGATAGTTTTCATTTAGAAAATCCAAGACATGTCTGCATACTAAATGAAAATAATAACACTTTGAAGCCGATTTACGCCGAAATATTGACGCTGGTATTTTTGGTTTTTGAATCTTCCTGCAGTTGGATGGCGTGGTAACTTAAAATGACAGGACCATATTGATTTCCAGCTGAGCAAGTGCAACTCAAGATCGTGCTAATTAGGTAGGAAAGATGAGAAAACAAATGCGTTGGTGGGCGGTGAAAACAAATGAGCGAGCGAAATTAACCGGTATTTCAAGTTGGAACAGTTTTATTTGCTCTATAATCAGAACCGAAATAATATCGAGTCTGTTCTAGCGGAATTGAAATGAAAATGCTCTATTGGAAATGTATGCCGTTTCTGATGAGCTGCTTAAGGAAATTAACCAGGTTTCCGAGCTTGTAAATAAGAGCTATCGTAATGTTGAAAGAACGATAACATGTCAAAGGCAATTTGTTTATTCCCAGTAGAATAGAGGCTCTGCACTTATCTCAATTATTCAGACTTCATCGTTGTTTAATTAAATTTTAACGGGGAAAGTTTTCAAAGCGCTTGTGAACGGTTTTATAACAAAGTATTGAGCGTGAAATTGGAATCATTGAAGCATTCTGGTGAGATGCAATACCTATTTGTATGCGCTGCGAGAATGGTAGGTAGTTTCTAACCTATGTGTGGAAGAATTGGGAAAAGTTTCGAAGAGTTTTCAAGTTTATTACACTTTGTGATCATACCATTTTTATCTGGAGTCAAATCTCCTTGAAGGAATCCAGTTCGTCGAACTGTTCAAATTTGACTGTCAGCCAGATGAAGTTGTTAAGTCACTCTTTTACCAGGAGTATAGAACGTGTAAGGGTCTGGCCTTAGAAATGAAATACACTCAGGAGCAATGAAAACGAGTCACTTTCTATGGTAATTCAGTACAAAATGACCCGTTTTCATTGCATTTGACTATACTACCTACTTAGTAAAATTGTACCACCAAGGACTGACCCTGCCCACCTGCCTCTGATCTGGCCTGTTATGTTGATCCACTATAGAACCTTGTCATAATGACATAATCAAGTGACAAGTTTTTTTTTTACATAGGAATTAAACGTTGGATTTATGCGACAAGGCTCTATAGTGGTTCATTAATTAAAGTCCGTGACCGTACATGTCGCATTCAGACAGGTTCACTTTAACTTTAAATTGTTAATACCCCTGGATACATTGGGATCAAGTAAGATTAAAATATTTAATGACGGAGATGAAAGTAGGATCACGTGCCCTCTGAGTCTACGAAAAACAAAGTGACATTATCACAGATAACTCAAAGACTGGCTCACATAAATATTTGTACGTACTATGTAGCTACCTATAAAAATAATTTCCTTCCCTGTATTGTAGCTTCCTGTGCAACAAAACACGAAAAGGCTAAAGACAAACAAGAATCATTTGTTTGTAGATGATAGGAAGGAAATTAGGTAAGAGTAAGTTGGGTAAGCTTAACGATTGAATTGAGACGATATTTGTACACATTTTTGTAAACATGTTTTTTAATATTTTTTAAGAATAAAGTTTCTACTCGAAATATCTTGAATAAACGCTATTCAATGAAGTCGCAAGTTATGTAAAACAGAGACACTAAAATGCGAAAAAGGACCTCATACAAAATTCATTTTAACTGCAACAATGTCACTATCTAAAACAGTTTCACTTTGGGATTTAATGCGCGAATTCAGTGCCAGAAATGCTATGTGAGTGCTACGCTTTAGCATGTAGTAGCATTTTCCGCTATGTAGCGAAATGATGCTACGAACACGAACAGTGGGCCAGACTATCGGTTCCTTGCCTCTGAATGTGTTAACTGACAAGGGTTAAGCGGAACTGTCAGAAATGTTAAGGACTTATAAGGAGTCCTTTCTCAGGGGATGAGTGAGAATCCAACCGTTTATTCCACAGATGGACCATTACTCTTCGTACGCTGGCATCCAGTACTCTCCTCTCGACATGGCGGAGTACGTGTTCTGGACGGGAGACGAGCGTGGAGTCACCGCGGCCATTGAGGAGTTCCTACAGGAAGGCTTGGTACGAGAGAAACTGTAAAAGCTGATACACTTCACACTTAACTGTTTAAAAACATTACAAAATCTTGCGCGTCAGACGTAGGTAAACAAAACAAAATCACACCAATAAAATGGTGTTTAAAAAGACTTTTTCAAGTACGTAATCTTATAACACTGATCAAAACATAAATTAGTCGTTAAGATACATGCCATTCAAATAAACTACACCTATCACCATTGCATTCTTCTCGTGTGGTCTTCATTTGTTTAAATCCAGTCAGATTCAAATGATCTATCGTTGTGTTTACCAACATTAATGATAGATCTCAGTTAAACCATTGTTAACCATTTTAAATTTTTTAATACTCTGTTGTATATTCATAGATGGCGAAGGAAGAGGCCATAGCGTTCCTCCAGGAGATCAAGTTCAATATTGACTACCTCCGAGCGCACTACTCCCAGAACGTACGGGCAGAGGAAACAGCTCAGCAAGAGAAGCTGCGGAGCTTGCTCATGGAACAAGCTAACAAGGTATTACAGAGGCCCTATCAAAATCACCATCATCAGCCGCAAGACGTCCACTGCTGGACAAAGGCCTTCCCCAAGGTTTTGCACAACGTTCGGTCCTCTGCTGCTGTCATCACGCGGTATCCCGCGACTGACACTTCGTCTCCCGGTTCACGGTCGCCACTCTAGAACCTAACATGCATACATACATACATACCTACTTTCACACCTGTCTACCAACGGGGTAGGCAGAGACTGTGGAACGCCAGGTGCACCAGTCTACACGTACCACTTTCGCTTCTTCAAAAATCATCTTCCTCTTCATGCACGTACATACGTCGGTTTCAGGTGCTTTAGATTTAAAGGCCCTAACACTTTCTATAAAACTATAATCAAACTATCGAATTATTTATTTGTAAAGGTTGTAGGAAACTAGAAGTTTATTCTTGTGTCGAGTACTCGACAAAGTTGAGTGTGTTTTTAACAAAATATTACGGGGAATGGTTGGTGGGGCCCAGACGCATTTGTTAAGTTTTATTACTAAGTAATAAATTGGATAAGGCATGTTATGGTATTATTTTATAGGTATAAAAAGCAAAGAAAAACTGCAATTATAACTTATGCATTAGAGTCCTATTAATTCTTAGCAAATAAATTCTAGTCGTGGAAGTAATATTAACAAGTTCGAGTAATCATAACTTTTAGAATTAGGTAGTTATAGGTAATTATTCTCCCACGCTAAGACTGAATACTTTTTGCAGTCCACGTCTAGAAATACTTGGGAATCTTCCAACAAGACACGTCAACTTTTGGAAACATTTCTACCTACATCTCTAACCGCCTTCTGTATCTCCACTGAAAGTATCGTCTAGAACTCGTATCAGAGGCTCTAGGCAAGATGCTAACGCAACTAATTTTTTCTATTCTATCACTCGCAATGTAGGTATGGGATGACGTTGTCGTGCGCTGCAATAAACCACGTGGTCCACTGTCATCCCATACATTTTGAGTGATAGAATAGAAAAACGTTAGAAGCGTGCGCATCTTGGCTGTTGAGGCCCTACCTCAAACATTTTCATTTTTACAAGTTTTTAGCGGCATCTCTCAAGAAAAATATTTAGTATGTGCAGCTTAATTACTAACATAAGATCTATTCAGCCTAAGTTGCTTTAAAATGAAACAATATTTACTAAATATCCAATTGGCCAACACTGAGCAGACGTCCTGTATTCATAACATGTCCTTTTTTTTATTTTTCTTTTCTGTGATGCACTTTATTTGTTTACTATTTAAAAATAATATAAACATACACACTCGCGCGCGCACTCACACACAAACACAAACATACATACACGCAATAATTCAGAAGTCTGGAATAAACAATTGTTAATAATTTAGTTTAAGTTGTTAATAATTTTGTTTAAGAATTATCAATCGGGTGGCCCTGATAACCAGCGTCAACGCTAGTAAGCCTGACACCATGCTGAGTGGCCATCTTTTCGGTGTTCATTTTAGATTTAGTACCGAATAAACCATTTCTATTCTATTCTATTCTTATCATGTAAACAAACACTTCTGGAAGACACTAACGTCACACTTTTCCCTCGGATTTCATACAATCACTTAAAATGTTGTTGTATACTTAAAGAAACTTACGAAGTATTGAAATCAACCAATAACCACTGAAAAATATAATTTTGTCTTCAATAATCGAAGGAACGAATGAATAACCTCAAAAGTATTTGACATTACAATGTGTAGATTGTCTTTGCATCGTATTGATCGTATCATCTTACAAAAATCATGGTATAAAGTCCGGCCACTCCGGCGCTGGCGTAGATTATGATATTTTAATCAAAGTAATGAGAGGGGGGTTATTTTTTTAACAAATAATATCAGAAAATGCAGTTTGGTTTTGAAAGCTTACCTTTTGTTAGACTTGTTATTGTAATAATACGAGTAAATAATCATTAAAACCGGTTCAGGTATTTGGAAGAAGTAATTTATTTTTTTCGTCTATACTGAGACGATAAATGTCATTATTATAAAGTTTTAATTATAGACTATAGATTTAATTACGTACACACATTGCAAGTTAAATAAAAACTTATAATAGCCGTGACGCATCATTTATACCGGAGGCGCTTGTTTGTTCTCTTAATCTAAGTACAGCTCTTTTATTTTGACCTCTAATGTAAATTTGCTTTCCGTTAGCATTTAATTTATTTTCAACATTGTGTACCAAGACATCAATTTCCTTATTCAAAAATAATCCCCTTTCGAGAAGCTGCTTAAAAAGGCTGTCGCCGGTACCTATTAATAGGTTGGCCCGATCGGTGCCCAGAATTTGGTTTTAGCTCCATTTCATTTGGGAATTTGAGACGTTGGCATTGATTGCGTTAAATGGTGATGTCATCGGGCTTTAGAGGGGTTAAGAGGACCTATTACAGGAGTAGGCAAATTATACTGCACTCTAAAAGAGAAAAGTATTAAGTCCTTTTGTTTTGGACAAGTGTAGTGTATATGAAAAATCATGAGTATTTGTCTATGTGTCTGTTTGTAACGACTATTTTGAATCTCGGAAATGGATGTAGCGTACCTACCTTCTTTTCAACACAGATTTTTGTATAGTTCCCAAGGAAAAGACAAAGTCACAGGCAAAAACAAGTTATTAAACTCAAGTGAATCCGTTCATTGGAGAACCAGCATTTTTCTGATTTGAAGCAGTTGTTACACAATGAAAATTTCAATTTAGTGTTATAAAAATACCTTTTAAGACTTTTTTTTTTCGACTTTTCGCGCGACGAAAATATTTGCCCGCCCTTTAATTTGTAAGTTTTTAAAGGGCGTCTAATTTTATCACAATGTTGCCAAACTTAATTTTAATTTAGTAGGTAATACAAAAGATGCTTAAATCAAAACGGGCCGATCTCCGATTACTCCAATTTATATTGTGCTAACAACGAAAGCTTAGGAAAAGCCTATTATAAGTCAATCACGGTAATTGGTTTACTTTACTTATACTAAGTTAGAATTGGGTTAATGAACAAAATTGTAAAGCAGAAGCTGTTGAACGGAATTCTAGTTAAGTACAACAAGTATCAAACACCATCGAGCTCAGGAATAATCAATTACCATTTAAGAATCTGAATGTTCATCTTTCGTGAAAGTGGAAAGTACAATAAGGTACATTTTAGCCTAATTATGCAAAATTACTTTAGTTCTACCAACCCCACTCTGGGAATGAAGGCGTGACTATATGTATGTATGTGTATGTAAAATAAAATATACTTGCGGGATTTGTAAAACATTTTAAAGATTGTATGAAATGCAGGACATAATTACAATACGACTTCCCGCATTATATTCTTTGATACATTGTCGATATGTTTCTCAATTAGCTAGGTGTCAGCTATGTAATAAGTCGGCGAGATTTAAAAAAAAAAGTATTTATTGCTTATCAAGTAGGTATCTTTTTATTATTATTTTTAGTTTTAACGTAAAGGTACTTAAGTTAGTAGCTATTTTAAATTGGTTGGTCTCCCAAGATACAGGCTACTCTAGTTTAGAGGATTTTATTTAAGAATATTTAAATAACAATAACATGATGATATAACAAAGAGAAGTAAAAATATTTATCTAAAGTCGCCGTCAATGGAACTTGTGAACGACGTAAACAAATTAGTAGTCTACCCTTACCATGAGTTACTCTGTCCCTCGTACTCTATAAGAATACTACGAGGTCTGCGAGGGACAGAGCATTCGACTCGCCAGCGAGTACAGTAAATGTAACTCATGGTAGGGGTACTGTTTGACACATAACCTCAAATATTCACCAAGCGTGTTATTATTTAAAATAACGTATAATGAAAATTGAGGTATATTAATAATATTATCCCGGAAAATTAAAAAGTTCTCGAGGGAATAACCATAATCGAAATCTACGCGGACGAATTCGCGGGCATAAGCTAGTAAGGTATAAAACAAGAAATAACAATGCCATTGTTTAAGAAAAGTGTATTTGTCGATTAGGGTTGTCACCTAACCGAGATTGGTTCCAATTGGCAATATGACCCAAATAGCTGACATAAAGACAACTTAATCTTCGTTTACGGCTATGAGCGTAAAGATAAAAATAGAGTGGTCTTGGTTAACGATGCGTCCTTAGCGGTTAACTGACTGTTAAGCTGCTTATTCACTTAGCTGGATTATTGATCGCTAAAGGAGTTAATTAAGTGTTATATAGGTAACCAGGTAATAGATTTAGCACGTATAACTAATTATTGAGTTTTTTAACTGCTAGTACTTGTACGATATAAAAGTACGCTTTTATGTATACACTAATGTGTTTATAAGCTATGCCAGTGAAAACTGTAGCCTAAAAGGTTCCATTTTAATCCAGTCTATATTCTATAAAAATAAAAATGTTATTTTCTATTTTGTATAATTTTGGCAACGTGACAACTCTATAAATGAGCTAGAGATAGAATTTAAAATATTCCTAAGGTTCTCTCATACACAAATAATTTCATCGATGAATTCATTTAATTTATCAACTTTAGTGTAAATTGTTTTGACGACCCTAGCCTAGTTGGTAGGCAGCTTAGGGGGCTACGAAGCTGGCGGTCCCGGGTTTGATTCCCGGTATTTGCAAATAATGGTGTGATGAGCGCCAGGATTTCTGAGTCTTGGATGTTTTCTGCGTATTTAAGTGTTTATTTCTCTTGATATGTATTTTATATGGTTGTCTTGTCTCCATAGTACAAGCCTAGAGCTTAGTTTGGACTAGGTCAATGGGTGTGACATTATCCCCTGATATTGCTTTTACTTATTATTTATTTAGCTGCATAGTTTTGACAATTAGTAAACATTAAATATGTGACAACCCTATAAATGAGCCAAATTTCCACAGTTAAATTGTAATATTCTTAAGCACTCTCATACACAAATAACTTCATAGATGTATTCGTACAATTTCTCAACTCATTGTTTTCAAAATTAATCCACTGCTAGGGAAGCTGTAAATGATCATACCTTCTTACCAGGACTATCAGTACCGGCCGCTGTCCCTCCAGTCGTTCCCGTTCGGCAGCTCCCCCGACATCATCCGCTCGATCGCCAGCAAGAACTGGGAACTCAGCAACAACCTGTCGCCCATGATGCTGGGGGATCTGCGTCAGGATACCGTCAAGAGATTCGACCCTATGCTGCAGACTAATATCATCAGTAAGTACCTTTATTTCAAATCTAAACCAATACCTAAAAGTGTGTTAAAAAAAATGGTCATTGCGACATTTTCACCTGATAGAAAGTTATAAAGCATACCTATAAGTAGGCCTTGTTAAATGTGTAATTCCAATATTCACATCGCGGGTAGATTTATGTATTACTTCGGATTAAAATTTCAACCCAAAGTAGCAAATCTATCCAAGGTTTGATATTGGAAACGAAGATAATTCTAATAGAAGCACTTTGCAAGAGGAGACCACTTCTAAAAAGAAGCATCGCAAGAAACTTAAGTAATTATTTTTTTTGAAATATAATAAAGTAATAAATATCTCACAGATTAAAAACAAACTTATAACTTATAACCAGAGCCCGTACACCAAAAAGTACGAACACTACTGTTTACGGGCAGATTAAAAGAAATTTTGGTGTACAGTCTGTGAGCACTTAAAAGATGCTTCGGGTTTGTTTTCTCTAACTCGGACTTAATAAGAGTGTATAAGAGCGAGTGAGAGACAAGGTACAAACCCGAAGCACCTTCTAAGAGCTATCGCACTGTAAGTATTTTTTGTATTTAAGGTTACAACCCAAATCTGTCTACTTAAAGCACTTAAAAGACCAAGCAGCCTTTTTATAGACGGAATCAACTTTTACTGCTCACTACTACTTCTCGGGGTCGAGCAAAACGGAAGAAGATCGTGAAATGAGCATTAAAGTTTACGATAAAACTTTTAGACGCTTGCATTTTATATCCTAGAGCTTTCTTTTAGCAAGAATTTTATTTGGTAATTTACTAGTAGATTTAAAGCCTTTATACAGGGTGTCCCATAAATCTACATTAAACCGCCTAGGGCTGATAGAGTAGCTAAAAAGCTATTGATTTAACCATGTATGTTCAGCGATTTTTACTAGTTTCGGTGATATTGAGCATTATAATCTATAATTTGCAAAAGGCTGAGTACAGGGTCCTGGCTGACCACTGGTGCCTTTACCCTTCGAGTAGTACTATTTTGAGCACGCGCAGTAGTACTAGAGGGCGTAGCCAAGTTGCAAACGCTGCTAACTTCTGTTTTCTATTGACTCGAAATGTGTGAAGTTATGAGTATAAGAGCTATAAACGGTCGAGCATTGCAATCTGTCGATTTTCGAAAATTTCTCAGGTGCAGGTACATTTTTAATTCATAATAAACATCCTCTCACCCCAAACGCATATACCGTCTCCGTACCGTCGTGGATCTAGTCTTAGTTTTATGGTCACCCTACGGTTGTCACTAAGGACAAGAGTAAAAAAAAACATGGTTACCCTAGTGAAAAGATAATCTATTTAGGTATAGCAGCTCCAATGTTTACGAAAATTATTCCCTATCCTTGAATCATGTTTAACAGATACTTACCAAGATATAATTCTGTGGTGTAGGCTCTTTAACCTTGACAAGATTGAATTAAGCATAATTAAGTGGAAACTTCTGCGTCGCGAAGCAATATTCGGTTAAATTGACGCTCGTCTTCTAATATATCGTGCTACGAATTTACCTCGCACCCCTAATTTATAACTCCACCACCCTAAAGCGCACCAAAGACTAACACCCATCATAAACACACTATTAGTCTATTTTAGTAGAATTCGGTTTTGTCACTTTCCGTCACATGCAAAAGTCACGATGACAGATAAGGGCAGAAATTTTTAGACACGTTTTTTTTTATCTTAATTAATGGCTTTCATTACTTGTTGAAATGTATTTCGCCAATGTCGAGTTTTAGACAATCACCATGAACTTATTAGAGAAACAAAGAATATCACACGCGAGCACACTTACTCGTAGCTGGGTATTGTGAGTTTGAATAATAGGGTAGGGTAAAACACCTAATTACTGGCCTCTAAAATATAAGTTACTGGTACCTGATTCGAATTTTTATATTTTGAATTATCATCTCTATTACCTAATGTTACAGTTCATAGAGCCAATAATTGGTAGGTGGCCAACAATAGGGCAGTTCACCCTAACAGTTTATCTACAGTCCCGAGTCTGTCAGGCAGCCTGACAGTCCCAACGCCTGTAGCGCCTTCGTTACTATTATTGTGTTTTCTAATAAACTAAAGTATTGTCTTGAAATCAAAGGGTGGTTTTAGTTTTCAACAAAGGACGATGGGTAAAAATGTCCCCACCCACCAACAGTGATGAAACATGTGCCAGTTTATAGATCTTGGCAATATGATGTATTTTTTCTATGGCGACGATCACCATATGTATGGGGTTTTCTTGAAAAATCATAATCTTATCGTATGGAACTATGGAATTTGTTTGAAAATGAACACGTATGTAGATGATTTGCCTTGCCTGGCCCTTTGTGTTCATTAAAAAATTCCCATTGATTTTGCTACGAAGATAAGTATTTTGTCTTTTATTGGGTCCTAATGAACATATAGACCTGCAGCCCGTTACTGTTGGAGGGTGGGACGGGGTCCATACAAAATTGCCCATCACCCTTTAGTACTATTATTTCTGGTTGTCATTGTTAACTTTACTCCATACCGAGATAACTAGGTAAACTTACTTTGAAAACCATGTTTGCTTCAGGCACTTCCGACTACGACAAGGACGCCCAAGTCATCTCCGAGGAAGAGTACGAGGAGATGATGGACAAACTGAAGGCAGCTGATACCTTGTACACGGAATACACGCTTGAGGAAATAATTTACCAGCTGGCTAAGGTAGGTACTTTGAAATAGATGTAAAAGGCGTTAACTTTCTTAATGTCTACCCCGCTTAAGGGCTGACCTCCAAGGAGTGGAGACTTAGTATGTTCGTCTCCTAACTAGTGCAAACAAAGACCCGAAGTCAAACTTTTATCTTTCGGCCTTTCCATCTTATTAAATTAGGTATAATTACTAGCTAGCTAGAAAAAGCACTGGGAATCTTTTTATTAGGTACCTACCTAGAGACATTAGCCTCCTACTTCACGAAGCCAACAGTGTCCCCTTACAATTCGGTGTAAGTACCTACATTGCGTAGCTCAGATGAGCTGCCCACAAATTAACCAACGATTAACTCCTATGTAATTTCTATCTCGTCACTTGACGCTGTCATTATAACAATGTTCTATGGTGAATCATAATTTTAAAGTCCTTGATTGAGTCTTGGTACCTATATCGAATTGTCGGTTTCTAATCACTTGCTAAACAAAATTTTATAAACACATCATTTTGCAAAACGTTTTTTTACTGAAACTAAATATTTTAGGATTTATTTCAGGACCATCTTGTACGATCGTATACCTACTTAGGTTAGGTTAGGTTACTTTTATAAAAATCCTGAAACATCTACAGTGTCGGAAAAAAGCGTTTTTGCAAAATGATTAATGTTTTTAGCAAATAGTAAACCCGATTGTCACCTGCCACCATATATCTTTTTGAAATAGAGGTCCGAATTTTAGATGAGTAGGTAATTCTATATTGGATACAATATTCCTGGTGGTTGTATTATCGTAACACTTTTTATTGGAATTTACGGTTTATTCCCCAACTCAGCCAGGACCCCAATATTTTCCTGTTTGTAGTAAGATTGTATAGGTACAATACTGCCGTGCTAGTGTAAAAGGCGACTTTTCGACAAAAGACACTTTCGAGATAATCGCAAAAAACTGTCCGAAATCTTCATTTTCATATTTCTAGGAAATTTAAACAGATATTGAAATGAAACTTTTTGTGTCGGATAGATATTGTATTTTACTAGTTTTCTACATAAGCAATATATTTTTATTACATGCAGGTTTTTTTTTAAACGCATTTTTTCCTTTTTGCTTAGTTGCCGATTAATAATTGCCACTGACAAACAAGCAAAAAGGCGGTATATGAGCACTATACCGCCTTATAGGCTAGTTTTTTCTTCATATGTCTACATAACAAACTAGGGCTTTTACGTATCATAAAAATGCTTGATTAAAAAGACGTATTTGACACATACCGCCTTATTGCTTAGTATAAAATGTTTTTTGAATGCTTCTGATCTAAACAATAAAACCGAATATAAGAAATACGTTTATCTTGTCTAGTACGTCACTCAAAAATACTACACCACTATTTGTATACTAGTCTAAAAAAACGTATATCTTCAAAAGTCAGACGAAATACGGTTTTTTAATCTAGTACTACGATGAAAGGTTAGACTAAATGCTAATTAAAACCATCATAAATTCGGTACAAATATATTTGAAATAAACAAAAAATATAAATTAAATCACAGGGAGAGGAGGAGGAGGATCTTTTCTAAGATTGGTGTAGTGTTATTAGTAAATCAATAAGTTCTGCATTTTGGATCTGTGAAAACACTTTTATAGTTAAAAGGTACCTATATATTTTTATTAGGTACTTCAATATAAGTTTTGTGCTCAGGAATTATCCTATGTCCTTCCCCGGGACTCAAGCTATCTCTATACCAAATTTCATCTAAATGGGTTTAGTTGTTTAAGCGTGTAGAGGTAACAGACAGACACACAGATCCACTTTCACTTTTATAATAATATTAGTATGGATGGATTGAGAAGTTTATATGGCCACCTTTCGCCTCTACTATCATCTTCATCATCATCGATTATTATTATATTGTCATCGCAATTGCTTAACTAAATGTAGGTATGCTAAAATCGTCGATCCGACGATGAGTCGACTTCCTTGTTTTACATAGACAGTTAGTTATATTCAAGTAAGTACCTGCTAGAGGGGGTATTCTTTTTATAGAGGTGATTATTATTTAAATCTTTATTTTTTCAGTAGCTTAGTTTTATTTTAATTAAAATAAGTTTAGTTTTAATTTTAACTTTGAATTGTAGATATGATTGTATTGTAATAATAAAGTCAGTACTAGTAAAGCATTATAAGTGTGTTAACCCTATATTTGGCAACGGGCAATTTTATGCACGTTACTCATAAAAAAAATCTAGAAGGGCTTAGCATTTATTTTTAAAGCGCATTGTTTTAACTGATATTATAATTATTCGGAGAAGTATTATTAGGTACACAAAATAACGAACCGAAAACCTGCGTATACGTTTCGTTTCATAAAAAATATTAATTTTATTAAATTTTTGCTTCAATAATGCTAATGTATCCTTCTTAAAGTGCAAGTGAATATGTTTCCTATACGCAATAGCAATCTTGGAATGTCATAACTACATAACAATGGCCTCTGACGTAACATTTAGGCATAATTATGTATCTATAAATGCAGTCTCCAGTTACACCACTAAGTAGTAGTAAGTAGTAGTTCATCCTGACATGTATCTTTAAAGATACACAGCCAATTTAAGTATTTAAAAAGAACGATTTTATATCCTATTCTTGTTGGTATAAACTGTTAGATATGCTTTATATTTCAAAATTTGGTGGCTTAATACCGAGCTGGTACCATTGTCATGTTAAGAGTTTATCAGCTATTAAATTGGCAGGTGTCTGAAAACATCCATATCGATGCTTTCATGTTTTTCGAATCATAAATTGTTATAAAAGTGCCTATATTTGACGCCATTTAATTTAATGTTAAAAAGTCTAGTCTAACCCTAGTCGAGTCTAATCCTAGTCTTGACCTAAGGGAAGCCTATTTAGCATCCATTGATATTTATAAATGTTTATCCTTGGCAAAATGTTTCTATAAGGTGGTAAACCACCAACGAACTAACTGCCCCGATGTTTAATGACTTTGAATGCGGTTCGTTGATCTTCTCGCGCTAGCATTTCAGTCATCCATACATTTTCTGCGTTGACTGCAGTTGGTCGACGGCCACTTCTGTCTGTCATCTTCAAGGCTAGCTTTGAACCTTTTGAATTCATAACATCATCTGAAAATATTTTCCAACGAAGGCTAGAGTTTCGTTTATCAAATCTTCTACAGTGGAAGCTTAACACCTTAGACCACCTACGCAAATGTTTTTGCTTACGCTACGCTAAGCAAACCAAAAACGGGAAAAGGCGGACAGAATGTAGGTACCGAAAAGTTATATTCCCTCATAATTTCTGCAAATTATTGATCTATCCATTACGAATAATTAGTGTTTTTTCTTTCGCGTGTCAGATCTTTTATAGTGACCCACGTGGTTTATTTTGTCGTAGGTGTACGACTCGGAAATAAGAAATAGCATAATCTAATGAAGTATCTAGTACTACTTACTCGTAAAAGTAAGATCTAGTACTACTTAAAAAGTAGCAATTATGTATTTTTTCCATTTCTTAGTTAAAATTTCTTAAAAAACTTGAATTACTGATAACAAGATCTAATGTTTTATTTATGGCTAAATTAAAGTTAAGAAAATAAAGCAAAAGCTCAAAATTTCAAATTTAATACAAATTTTTGTTACGTCAACTGTTGAGGTAGTCAAATACCAGTAGTTTCTTTTTGTTTTAAATTTGAATTTTTTATTTATTTGTTTTTGATAAGTAATTACAGAAAACTGTTAAAAAGTTACAGTTATATATGAGGAAAGTAAAATCTTTGGCGATAACTAGTTATACTCAACCAAATGAATAATGAATATTGATATAATTGGGTAACTAGCGATATCCAATTATCTGGCCACGGTTACCTACAAGGAACAAGGGGTCTTTTCACGTAATAAAGAGCGCCAGCGCACACTGAGGTTGGGGATTATACGGTTTTATTAACTAGTATGGGCCGTTTGTGGATATTCGAATAGTAATAAAGTGTTAAAAACTGCCTCTGTCCCAAGTAAAAACACCGTATCACAAAATAAACGTTTATTTAAACAAGTTCATCATTATTAAATATTCGGCATTAGCTAGACTAAAATACCGCAAAATACTGACATACGGTCTCTTTGTCTAGTAAACTCTGTTACGTTCATTTAGATTATGAGCAAATAGAAAAATTCATTTGAAATACTAAGTTAAAAGGGGGTAAAATATGTTATTCGTTCTTTTTACTTAGTAATCTGTAATTACGGCCTTATAGAGTAGTTCAAGTTATTAATAAATCAAACCTACACTAGACAATAATGCGGTATGTCTTGTTTTACGTCTTTCTAATGTAGTATTGTGTAGTTGCCGCTTTATTGATTAGTATTTGCTGGGAAATTGTGCGTTATACGGCCTTTTTCCTTACCGTATCTTCGCAACCAAGCCTCCTATCGAGAAACCGATCAGATGGGTCGACGCGGCTTGTTCTCCACATCACGGTGGTCATAATAACTCAATTTGGTCAAATTGTCGAAAGATCGCCTTTTACACTAGCACGGCAGAATATACTACAGGGTTTTATAGTCTGTGGGATATACCCACAACCATTCAAGTGAGTTGATTGAATGTTAGAAGCACCGGTGTGTATAGTTCGATAATCCTTTCCGCTGTAGCGTAAAATAGCAGTCCTTTCAATAGACTTGATTGGAGATGGGATGAATGACGGGTCAAAAGGATTTTGTGTTTATTAAAATAGCATAAAGGCAAGAGGTCGGTTAACGACGGCGTCAAATTTTAATCGTTAGGTTGACTAAACCACCGATGAAACGGTGCAGAGTATATTTTGCAAACTACCTATATACTTAGTTACTTACCTAGTTACTTATGCGCGAACCTATAGACCTTGCAAACAGTATTTAAGTGTTTTTAATCCCCAACAAAAACAGTGGGGTGTTAAAATGAGCGTTAATACTGTTGGTAGCTATGTTTGATGAGTATTTATTGGGCTGTTTTATTAATTTGTCGTTATTTAAAGGGTTTTTTTAAATCTACTTAGTAGTTATCATTATGTTAATATTGTTAATTATGCTTCTAGATATTGCCTTAAGGCAGCAGTACCTATTAATTCCTTCGATATACCTAGTTGTTTAGATCTACGAGGTCTCGATCTACAATTTCATTATTTATTTTTCGTACATTGGCGCGCGGACTTGGATTAAAAACCTAATAGCCATCTCGATTGTCTACCGATCAGACCGTGTATCATGTCCATGGAAACACTAGGTACAAGAAATTGTGTGAAATGTTTTCTTAGTACATTTAACACCATTAGTAGATGAGGTAGTTCAAACGTGATGTTGAACATGAAATGTCTAATTCTTGTCTATCTACATAGATGATGTTCTCCCAATCCCTGACGCGCGATCCGGCATCAGCGCGTGCGGCTACGCAGCGTTTCATGGCGTTCCTGGAACGAGAGGCCGAGCGCGGCCAGCTGTCCCGGTCCATCGAGAAGAAAGTGCTTGGTCAGTAACTTCACAGTACCTATCTATTAAAAACCAGCAGAACGCCTTCGAACAAGATACATCGAGTGGGTTGTAGTAGTGCGGGTGGTATGTGCGCACTGAAAGTGGGGCCAGGGTGAGCCGTAACATATTTTATTTTTTTATTATTTATTTATTAGGTTCGCCAACAGATATAACACCATAAACTTATATTAAAATTATATAAGTAGAGAAGAGTGCCAGGGTGCTTACCCAATTATAGGCAAACTCAACTTGTGTAAAAACACTCGCTTAAGTGCCGATGCGGCTCAATTACACACTACCCAACACACTTAACAGTCTCAGTACTACCACTAAGCACTAAGTAACCGTACATAACGTACAATTTTGTCAATCAAAATATGACAAAGATAAATACGAAAAAAAAAAACAGCAAAACAAAACACATATAAAACATACATAAAACATTTCAGGGCATAAATTCAAGTAATTCAAACAGTGAATATTATACTATTAAACTACTTCTTAAGAATATGGAATAATCTATCTATAAATAGTTTTTTGATAAGTCTCACTTTAAGGCAAATCATAATAATAAACTAAAATCACAAGTAACACGATACAAATAACGAGATATAACATTAAATAAAATAAACAGGGGCTATAACTATAAAGGGCTTACGTTAAAACTAACAGGCGTCCAACTACTTCTTATAAATGTGTAATAATCTTTTAAATTTAATTTGAGAGATAGACATCAAGTCGATATTTGTCTGTTTGAAAAGTTTATTGGGCTCGCTGCATATTCTATTCAGAACACTGTGAAATCCAAGATTTGTTCTGGATGGTTTCAAAGAAAAAGGTCTGTAGTTTGAAAAGCGGGAGTTAAGCCTTGGTACAGTGAACCCAATTTTTTCAAGAAGCTGAGGGCAATCTATTGTGCCATTACAAATTTTGTGAAGCAATATCTGGTCAGAGATCCATCGACGGGTTTCTAGGGGCGTGATATTAAAATAATTAAGTCTAGTTGAATATGAGGGTAACGTAGGAATTTTACGTTGGTGTACCGAAAGCAGATGTAAGAAGCGCCTCTGAATCCTCTCAATTCTGTTCACGTGGCACTTATATTGCGGACTCCAGATATTAGCGGTATATTCAAGCTGGCTGCGGACTAAGGCAAAATATGAAATTTTCAAAGCAGCAATATTTTTAAAGTGTTTACAATTACGCCAGATAAAGCCCAGAAGCCTATATGCTTTTTTAATAATTTTGTTAATATGGTCCGTGAAAGAAAGCTGGCTGTCCAAGGTAACGCCAAGATCCCGGATACTAGAAACCTTTTCAAGCGCCAGGTTATTAATGTTGTATGAGGTAATAATAAGCCACCGTTTCCTGGTAAATATATGGTTCCTGGTTATATGTTTGCATTTGCTTGTGTTTAATGGCAACTTATTACGCTCAGACCATCCAGATATCATGTCTAAATCTTCCTGAAGTTGAAGGGAGTCCGCTGGAGATTTGATCACTTTAGATATTTTCAAGTCATCAGCAAAAAATGAGAAACACGAGTGGCGGAT
This sequence comes from Acleris sparsana, assembly GCA_923062465.1. Classification (NCBI taxonomy): domain Eukaryota; kingdom Metazoa; phylum Arthropoda; class Insecta; order Lepidoptera; family Tortricidae; genus Acleris; species Acleris sparsana. Next base: position 15,416,466 of record OV281293.1, read on the forward strand.
CACTTCAGCCATATCATTAATAAATACTAAAAATAATGCTGATTGACGTTGATAACGCTGATTAACTCTGAATTAGTCGAGGACGTGGTGGCTGTGAAGTTTATTTTGGTGTGGGAAGATACCCTTAGTTTCTTTTGGTGTGGTTCGATACCCTCGAGCTGTTAAAGGGCCAAAGTAGTATTTAACTTTGTATTCTAGGTACTTTGGTATATTTGCTGATTTACTCCTAGACTTTTATGTCCATCATGTTAGATAAAACGGATGATTGTAGAATATTAATAGTTAGTAACAATGAAGCTGATTTGAAATTTTCGAAGCCACATTTTGTTACTTGTTATTCGAGACTCAATCGGAAGAGTCTTCGATAATGGCGTAAATATGTTTACTGTCGAAGGATACTGAGCTGTCACATAATAGCAATGTTTCAATATTTCAGATGTGATGATCGCAGCACTGACCGACACCATTGGAGACCATCCTGAGCTGATGCAGGCCAGGGACAATATGGGCATCAATCCTGGCAACCGGTATGGGTGGAAACTTTATCATAAGATGTTCAATAAAGCTTTAATATAACTCCTTTAATTTTATATTACTCACTTAGACGTTATTGTTTAATAAGAGTAAAGCGCCTAGCTTAAATCTACGACGAGGTTGGTGGAAGTTTACTGGTTACATTTATTTTTTTAAACTGTCTTTGATAAGTTTAAAATATTGTAACCAAGTTTTTTAAGGTAAAGCCCCACGTTGGGCGGCACTTTTACTATAATAAACTACATCATTTCTTTACTTTAATAATTAATCTATTGAAATAAATCCAATTAGTTCACTTTCTGTGTGTTTATTGAGGAACATTTATACCAGAATTTCTCTTCAAAATCTCGTGTTCCATCATCGAATGCCAGAAGCCGTACATTCTAAATCGCCAAGTTCCAGACAACGAAGAGACAGAGCTACACAGAGACATGTTGTGTATCAATAAATTCACAAGGTAGTGGGTGGAGCAAAGTTTTAGCAACTCTACTATAACTTTGACCCTCTCAGTTCCTGGAACTTACCAGCCTGAGGCATCACAACTAATAACACATATTAACGTTCCAACTGTTCTCCACAGGCTGATGCGTCAATTCCTGGAAGCAAGTGCCGCTGAGCCAGGCATGTCTCGCGCGATCCTCGCTGCCTACAAAGACGAACTACTTAAGGGCCCGCCTCACAAGCCTACCTTCCCAGAGCGAAAGTAAAACATACACCCAATCAAGCGCTGACGATTGTACAACATTGTCATCACCACCCCGACAAGTCTGCGAGCAGTAGAATTGAGTTTCGCTAGTGAATCGTGTCAGAAGAAAACTTCAGGTCATTTTAATTCTAAAACTTCATCCCTATCATTATTTACTAGTCAAACTGGTTGGAAAAGAGATGATAACGTATCTTTGAAGAGCAATGTTTGTAGTACTGAAGACTCAATGAAAAGCAATTTTAAGATTTGTCTCAAAACAATTTAATGTAAGTTTTAGGTCTAATTGATACTTGGTACTTGTTTTATAAAAATTAAGTTGTGGTTACCTACTAATTTATCTTCAACTATACACCTTTAGCCATGAGCTAACATTAATACTTTGTTAGTAAAATTACTTTCATTTTGATAAATCGGATCTTTTATGGCTTATGACACGATTCGCTAGTTAAACTCTTCAAGTTAATCCAAACACTCTTGATACCCCGTCATGAGATATATTTTTAATTAATTATAAAACTAGTTTAGTTTATGTCCTATAATAATTTGGTAACCTTGATCGTTAAAATAATAGTTTTATTGATTTAGTTAAGAGTCGTACTTGTAGCACCAAACGCTCAAAATGGTTATTGTCTTGGACTCTTGGTGAATGCTTACAGTACATAAACATTCCCGTTGGTTTTTTTTAATATTTGTATTGAATGCGCCATCCAAGTACAACTATTTCGTAGTATGATTAAATTCGAATAGACTTACATCCTACCTGCATTATTTTTTTGTAAATAGATTTTTCACAATACTTATTGATATAAACGCATATACATAGGTATGCAATTTTATCCAATATACAGTAACAATACTTCTGAGGAAAGAAAGCTACCAAAGATATATCGCAAATGGAATTTGAGCAAATTGAAGAGATTTTACTAATATTCTGTGTACCCACAGCTAATATAATAGCTAACGTCAAAAGTTAATGTTGTAATGCGCGTAAGTATATTTTGTATCTAAAAATAGTATTATTTAGAAGTAGCTTTCAATGTTTTCGTAGAAATAGGTAATCCTCGTTTAGCTTTATTTTAATAATTAATTATCTAGTTTATATTGAAAATTATAAGTGATAGCGTAAGATAAATAAATGACATATTACGATATTGGTATAACTAGCTAGTCAAATATTCTTAATATTTTTCTACAGTTTCCTTCTAGGGGTGTGCAATTATTTAGTAGACACTAACCGAAGTCTTCCCATGTAAATTTAGTCAAACTAATGACATGATCTAAGCGGTTTAACCACGGATGTTATATCGCACCGCGCCTCAAGCGTGCGGTAAATTGGCGTTAACGTACATACTTAGTTATATATTATATATATAAAACACGATTATACACTATTTGATTTATTCTCCGTTTGATGGCCATTCCCCCACCATTTGTGTTAATTAGGTACATTACAATAAGTAGTAAAATAAATATTTTACACCAACTTAATGGATCCCAAAATACACGCTTGTTCTAGTTTGAGAGTCCACTGGATATTACCAATTGTAATTTGTTCTATATCCTTTTTTATTTTGTATATTTCGATTTTCAGTTGTTCCAATGATAGCGCAATAGCCCCTCAAATAACCTAATACCTAGAGGTCACAACCTAGGCCATAGAATAACATTTAAAAGTGAGCCCAAATACAAAATACAACAACAGTCATATCAAATTATAGAATTGACATATCCCTAGATTGGATTTATTTTATTAGCAAATCAGCAAATTTTAAAACTATTCATATACCTAGGTATACATTATAATCGTGTAAACTTTAAATAATTGCACACTCTGCATCTCTCAAAATAACTAATATCCAAGAAACTATAAAGGACATATTTTGTAAAAATAGCTTAGAGCCATGTCGTCTATTTAGCATCACAAATATTACTTAAAACTAAGACTTGAAATATATTTACTATTCAGCATTGTTGGAAATAATGCTATGTTAGAGATCGGCAAAATTTATAATATTTATATTATTCTTTGAAATATATTGTGGATTTAATAAAAAAGTTTAAACGTCATTAGCGTTTCAATTCAACTCTCCCTTTCTCGTTATAAACTCCTCGCAGCAAAGAATAAAACAGAACCAATACCAGTTTGTTATAAATTTAATCTTACTTAAAAAAATACTTTTCAAGCACACACTCAGAAAGGGACAAGCCTTTAGAATGTCACAAATCTAACCTAACTCGCATGACAGTTTGCGATGAGATTACTTATCTTAGACCACCGTAATTTAGGGCAAGAACCTATCCCATTCTGAATGTGCACATTTATAACAGTCATCTTAATTGAAAGTAAAACAAATAGTACTAAGTTAGTACAGACTAGATAGAGGCGGAAAGGCATTAGCCTTGCTTACCACTACCTTTTTATGTTGGTATGAAATATACCCTTTGATTTTTCCATCATATATAAGATTGGCAACAATGCATTGGGTTTCATCAGCGTCTACATCATCGTGTCCCATCAACTGCAAAGCTGCTTGGAAGTTCGCTATATCGATCTGGTGAGAACCTTCAGCTAAGTAAACTTTTCTAAACAAATTCCTGTACGCCGTTATCTTCAGTTTCTCCACAATCAAATAAATACCAGCTCTTATAAAGAAGATTTCATGTTCCTCCATCACTCTATCAATGCCTCTTAAATCTCCATTTTTGACGGCAGAAACTAAATCCCAGAACTGCATTAGATCATACTTTTCTAGTAAGTTTTTAGCTGGCATGAAGCCTAGGAGCATCTTAACTGGCACTAGGTATGTGAGGATCAGTCGCTTGTTCTTGTTACTTTTGTAGTGGCAGTTTTGAAAAGCGAATGACAAGAATTCATCAGCTGAACGATAATCAGAATCGAACATAGCTTTACGACCGACAAAGTACCTGTACGTGATCTGTTGGGCTAGAGGAAACTGGTCTTTGAAAGGGGACGAGTCTATCGCCCTTATGAGCGGTTTACACAAGTGTAACTTGTTTATACGGAAGTAGACCTTCAGTAGTTGGTTCACGAGGTTCAGCATTCCGAGCCGCTTCGTGTCGTAGTCTGAAGATCTGTTGTCTGCCGCGCATACTCTGAAGCAAGCTAGTAAACTGTCTGCAGCTTTTTCCATGATTTTACCGTTGCTTTGCACTGAAATAACAAGAGAATCTGGTTATTTAATTGTTACTTTATTAATTGGTGAACAATGCGGGATTAGAGGAGGGATTACAAATAAGCTCATAAACTAGTTTTGTGAAATAACACCTGAATAATAACCATCAAGAATTAATGAAAAACCAAAGAAACAAAAAACGGAGCCCTGAAAATCCCACTTTCTTGTGTACGGATGTTGCTTTTTCCAGCACCGGGACTGAGAAGATCTTGAAATTTAGTGGTAGGTCTTCACTTATTATCTTTAACATGAAATTAAAGTTAACAACCCTTAACTCTGCGGCCTGCGTACAGTCACGGACTTAGTTATGCCACTATGGAACCCTGTCACAATGACAGCGTCAAGTGGCGAGATTGAAATTACATGGGAATTAATCGTAGGTTTTTATACAACAAGGTTCTATAGTGGTATACGTCCGTGACCGCACGTAAGCAGAACCTACTGCATAGAATTTAGGGATCTAAAGTCAGCACTAGCTGTTGCCCGTAACTCTATCTGTATTAAAGACTTTTATTTCTATTCCCTCGGGAACCATCCAATTTTCTAGGATCAAAGTACCCTCACCATAGGAAACCTCGTTAGTATCTAGTGAAATGAAATGAAGCAGATATTCTCGTGGGAAAATGCTGCTACAGGGTATAGTAGGGTGTTTAATTTTTCAAACTTTGCAACTTTTAATGAATTCGCTTGAACTCATGCTCCTATTTATCTAAAAGACCAGGAATCAAAAATCAGAAAAAATGGTGATGATGGTCAATATATTTAGTGTTTCTCATAAGTTGACTGGAGTGAAATTGTTTGTTGTTTTTGGAATAATAAATAACATTGAAAATCTGCTACTTATAGCATAAGTGGTCAAATTGTGCAACCTCTAAATCTAAATGTTGTCCTTTTACCTTGAAACTAGACATTAACATTTTTTACATTACAAAGACAGACAGGGCCTAAGCAAAATCTGTAAAAATGACATTTTTTCCATACAAATGTGAAACACTCCTAGCAGTAGCTGACGGAGAATGTGTTAAGCTAGGAATGTTGACAAACAAACAGAATTATTTTCGCATATATAATAAGAATTACTAGGTACACTATTTTTTACCTAAGATGAGTCCTGTGACAGCTCATACAAACACGTATTACACTTGTTTCTTTAACTTTACATACTAAATACACTGGTACACTAGCAACGCCGTCCAGGAACTTAAATAATGAATTGCCTAATTTTAAATGCGTCGCATAAGTAAGAGATTGAAATTACGAAATACGGCTGTCACAGGACTCATCTAAGGTGAAAGAGTGCAGGTATGTATTTGTAATATACGAGGGTCGTGGATGGAGGGCACGAGCAGGGTCTTGTTTAGGTTCAATGATAACGCTAGATAGTAGTGCGTAGGAGCGCACTTCTGTGCTTCGCCCTGCTACAAATTTCCAATATTCCCAGTGGTTTTTTTTTTAATGCAAGATCCTTTTTCAAAGTATGAGAAAACATTTAAAAAATATATGAATGAAATCAGTAAATCCGTTCTCAAGTTTTAGCGTAACCAGGAGAAATAGGGGTTCATTTTATACATAATGTATATAGATAATGTATAGCTATATATGCAAGTTGGGATGCGCTGAGACAAGCAATATGCGTTTATGTAGCAGTAAACTATTCTGATACTATACAACACTGAAAGTGGCTATTCGCCATACATCACCTCTCGGGAAAGTTCCCTTTCCCCCGGGGTGGCAGAATAAAAAAATATAAAACGTATGTTGCTTGTTTACAATTTTTTTTGAAGCCTAAATTTCAGTGGACAGGAGAATGATTAACTATGTATTTTATATAAGTTTATACAACAAAATAAAAAAATAAACAATCTGTTCTTCTGCAATGTTTTCCTAGTGTCACTGCTAAATGTTTTAAATTAATGGTAATTAATGTATTATTAGTTTTTTTGCCAAATTATTATTATTCAATGCATCGATAGTGCGGTATCGGTACATGGTTTTTTATAACCCCAATGTCATAACTGCGAGCCAACAGCTCCATAACGAGCTACGCGTCCGTGCTAACCCTTCACTTCTCAATAAACATGAGCATGGTCACCCTTACATCAATAATCGTGGGCATGGTCACCCAAATCAGGTCGGACATCTTGGTGCGCCTGTAATAATTAGAGTCACAAATACATTAACACTAAAAGTCTCCAATTACTTTCACAGAGAACTATGGTTGGTCTCAACATGATCCCGTTAAGAACTAGATATCAGGTCGCACATCATGGCGCACCTGTAATTAGACTAACTAATACGACTAAAAGTGTCCAAATACTTTCACGGAGGCCTACGGTTGGTCTCAACATGATCAACTTCAAAACTAGTGTGGTAACTTCCGTATAAATATGTACCGTACCATTTCAACTTGCTGCAATCGAAAGTCTATAAGTAATTAAATAATTATACATTCAAATAATATTCTGCAGCGAATATTCCCTTATTCGTTACGAATTCATAATAATTAATTATTTTATTCAATTTTAACACGTCAACATTGTTATCTGGCATCAAATTTCATTCATAACTTTATGATTATTGCATTCTTTCGGCGAATGCGCGCTACCTAATTATACATTTTTGCTGAGTACGCGCGCCTGTTGCGACCCGCGCCGGATATTCCAACTATTGTAACATCCACGTAACTTGTTTACGAGTTAGTAAAAGTTCAGTAACTAATTTATCATTTTACACAAACATTATATTATTAAAATACATACATTATTCAAATAAAAACTGTTTGACTTCTTAGCTAAAATAAATTATGCATGTTATAGGACAATATAAGGATTAATATTACTGGTGACAACCCATTATTACTGGTATAATACTGGTTAGAAACAATATGAATTAATAACGTTAACGCAGAGAATACTAAATTGCCTACAGCTCTGTGTCACTTGCTGGCGCCGCCAACCTCGCCCCCGTCCTGTTGATGGTGAATGATGCTGCATACGGCTACAGGACAGCTCTCGATGACGAGCCTGGATAACCCTGGACTTCTCTTGATTCGGGAGCCGGGATACCCTGGACAACGCTCTACTTCCTTCTTATTTTTTTTCTTAATTCTTCATAAATTTCTTGGCAATCTTCATGGAAGGTATCGGGACCTTCAATATTCAACATTCTTGAATAAATTTATTCATCTTCAAAGTTCTTAATTAAATTTATTCTTCCTGTCCCTGATTCGTAGAAAACATGATTTTCCTTGGTCCTCTGGTTTGGGGGTATGGGTCGCCATGAGATATCGGTTTCGGTTTTCAATTTCGCTCACAGATTCTCCTTTGATCTGTTTGGCACGGTTCCCAAGTCATATTCGAGGGTTATGGAAGGAGGACACAAGCAAGGCCTTGGTTAGGGTCAATGATAACACTAGATGGTAGTGCGTAGGAAAACTTTAATTTCATATAGTGTATAGCTATATATTCAAGTTTGGTTGCGCTGAGACAAGCAATATGCGTTTATGTAGCAGTAAACCATTGTGTTACTTTACAACACTGAAAGTGGCTAATCGCCATATTTCAGGTTTTTATTGATGACATTGATCACTCCATTAAGATGATTCTATTAAAACCTCGCATTTCAAATCTCTGAAGCCATTTAGTCTACAGGTGCTCAAAACGAAACAGGGATATTATATACAAACTAGATACCTATGCTTCGGTTTAAGCTTGTTTTCTGTAGCACACATACAGTACCGCAACGATTTAAGCACTTTAGTGCATTGTTATAATAGTCAGCCTCAAACAGAACATCAAATGACACACATTACAATGACAATGACATTCATAATGCAGAACTTACATTATACATAAAAACCTTCCTCTTCAATCACTCTATCTATTCCTGAAAATTGCATTAAAATCTGTTGCATAGTGTAAAAGATCTAAGTTAACAGACACCCGGGGCGACTTTGTATTTATACTATGTAAAGATGAGACACACCTGAAAAACCTCCTTATTGGCACCTAGTCCAAACAAACAAACGACTTACAGCACAGAGAAGGTAAAACTGAGGACATGAATTGTATCTGGATTATAAAACTTACTATTATGTCCTTCAGCCTTCTGCGCTACAAGCCGCAGGTCCAAGCACACGGTGTACATGAGAGGGAGGCTCCAGTTTTCTTCTTTCTGATTCTGAAGCAGACGCACCACGGTAGCCACACATGAGCTTTGGTAGTTGAACGCCTCCATGTAGTCCCTCATGTGTAAAGCCTGCAGAAACAACCAAATGTATGCTATAGAACGCCTATTGAAGTTAAATTTGACAACATTGGAGGAAAGCAGAAAACAAGAGGATCTTATAGAGACATATAAAAGATTTAACGGAAAAAACTGCCGTCTTTTAATCGGACTGAGTGAACAAATCAGGGTTTTTATACAAAATGTACTAAGCATCTAATCATTGACATCAAAAAGTATTCAAATGAAATGAAAAAACTCGAAGTTTAATATGGATATTACTAGTGCGATTGGTTAGTCAGATAGATTTATTTATTAGATATCATGTTGTATATTGGTCTTACAGTTAACTTATTACTTACTTACCTACTTACCGCAATGCAATCTTATACATAAATTAAATTAAATAAATGTTATACTTGCAACAAACTATACCTAAAGAAATATATTATATTCTAATTAAAGGAGTTTTATACAACTCAGACATAATATATCCTATTTATTACACACTTTTTTGATAGTTCTTGTTAACAATGTCATTGTAATAAATACTTGTACTAGTCTCATCCATATTAAACCTGTAATCTCTACTTCAAATCTGCTCTCTATTCATAACCTTAAAGACACTTACCCTGACGCACAACAAATGCGCTATCACAATATCGTCTAAAGGAGCTACGCAGTTGCCATCGACGAGTGTCGCTATATCGCTGGACCTAAGACTCCTATTACCTACATGGTCGTCCCTCAAAGAGAACAGCCGAGCTAGGTCTTCCCCTTTTGCAGTCCTAAAAGCCCGCTCCACATACTGAATGTACTGGTTTAGAGAATTTATTGACATTGCCATGGTGTGGTGTGTCTAAAGTACTTGGTTCACATTGATTTTTAGAGTAGTGAAAGCTATCTGTTGTTCAAGTCTTTTCCGGGTAGAAATTTATATTAATATTAAGCTGGAACTTATAAAGACGTCGTGTTTAGCCAGTACTATAGTTAGGATATCGTAAGACAAATGATAATAAAAACAAACTATAAACAAGCCGGCGATATCCACAAATTGCACATAAACTGCAGCACCGAACCGAACTGCAATTTGCACGCACGTCACATAAAAATGTCAATTTTTGCCATGGAAGTAGACACGCAACTAGCAAAAACCCTCGTAGAATTTAGAGTAAAAGAGAGAAACTATATATTTTAGCTACTCGAACTTAAATTCAGTGGAAAATTTTCGGCCACCAATCAAGATTTATAAAAATTAAAATTAAAATCGTTTTTAAATGTATACACCATTACATTTCGAAAGGTTGGTACATCAAATCTGCGTACACTAAATTAGAGGAAGGTTACACACGCGTTATTTGATTTGCAGAAAAAACAAACAGAGGCCCTCAAACTAGGCGAAGCCTGTATCTTGGGAGACCACATATATTTTTAATAACAATGCTTGAATACTAATTATAAGGTTTTCATACTTTTAAGAGTGGTTAGAACATAAATTCAAATTTTTAACATTGCTTGAATACTAATTATAAGTATCATACTTTTAAGAGTGGTTAGAACATAAATTCAAGTTGTAGAAGTTCTAATAATTGTATTTCTTGAAAACATCTTCAGAAAAATCGTAATCCAGAGTAAGCAACCATTCTGTTAAGACATTTTAGCTTTGAGAATTTGTCTCTGATTTGACAAAACTTTAAAACTGCATTATAAACCAATGCTCTAACATAATCACCAAATCTTTTTGCAAAGTTTGAGTTGACTGAAGGGAGCTGCAATCTGTATTCTCGTATTTGTAACATTAATTTATGAAGACTGAAGCTAAGTTATTTATGAGTTTGGAGACAAGTTTTGAGGCTGAATTGATGCCGAATAGATAAAACCTGTGTTTCTTTGTACAGGTCTGCGGTTGGATCCCTAAAAGGCTTTTTTAGCAGACCGATCTCTGAGCTCTTTGGGTGGCAATAAGATTTGATTTGCGGCGCTACCCCAGACCGTGACATAATAACCAGCTACAGATTAGCACAGGGCTAAGTACACCATTTTTAGAACTTCCTTTTTAGCCGAGTCCCTGATCATACGTTGACCCTAAACCGGAATCATCGACGGTATTTAAAAAAATAGACGAATTGAGAACCTTCTTTTTACAAATCGGTTAATAATCCGTAATGTACTCCTTTAAATAAAAATAAAAGTAGCTTTTCCTATTCGGCTTTTACTTCCATGCCACTTATACTGCCCAATCTGTCACCTTGACTATTATTGACACTTGACTGACAGTTGACAGTGACAGTTGACACCATATTGAAATTGGGACGTGCGTTTTTGCTCGCATATTATATTTATTTCAATTAGGGACGTTATTACTTATTAACAGTTACTATGGAAGAAAATGTGGCTTTAGATTCGACAAAACAAAAAAAGTTTGCAAAGTCGATAAAAGGAATTAAGAACCTCTTAAAGGTAATATTTAATTTTTGTAACTGCTTATAGGTTATGTTATCGAAACGCATTGCTTACCAAATGTTTGGTTACAGAAAAATGAAGGTAAACCTCATAAGCCAGCAGTGCTGGCTCCAAAGGACACGGACGATAAGCCGGATAAGAAAAAGAGGAAGCGCAAAGAGCGGGGATTGGTGTATTTATCACATATTCCACATGGATTTTACGAGGTTAGTTAATGCCAGGGGTAGTAGTTAATTAGGGGCAGCATCGTATGTATGAGAGGGATTAATCATTATAATTTTATTCGGCGGATCAAAATTATCTGTCCGACTTGTATAACTTACTTTATATGTTTATACTTCGATTCTTACCTGTGCATTGTAAGTGATATTAACTCAATGAGCTGTTCTGTCACCTACTAAGTACCAATAATACTTTTTTTAATTTCCAGCATGAAATGACTCAGTATTTCAAGCAGTTCGGCATGGTGACCAATGTCCGCGTGATTCGGTCCCCTAAAACTGGGCGATCCAAAGGCTTTGCGTTCGTTGAATTTAGAGAACCTGCTGTGGCTGAGATTGTAGCAGAAACCATGAACAACTACCTCATGGGCAAAAGATTGATTAAAGGTACAATAATTTTGTATGATTAGTTATGTGAAAGGTATTTTGGATTTACCTTAAACAGAGTTTGGTTTTTTGGTGATTTACATGCTTATTAATTAATTAATTAATTTATTATTATCCATAATATAAATATTTTTTTAGACTTTTACGCCTGCTAAAGATTAAAATAATATGTTGTTCCCTGCAGCTGCTATTATTCCTCCGGAGAAACAGAAGCTCCGAGCTATGAGGAAGCACTGGACCACACTGAACAACCCTACGGCTGAAAACAGAATTAAAATGAAAAAGGTAAGGTTAAGTTGAGAGCCACAAACTTGCCACATCTTTCTACAATTTTAATTCCATGGCTGTCAGTGTTCTTACATGCCCCAGATGACAGGGTGTAATATCATATTATATCGTCAAATATTCAAGGCAGAGACTAATAAACTCACTGGCAGTCATGCTTGAACAAATTTGCTGATGTGCGTTGTTAGCCGGAGTGTTGAAAAGGATTAATACTATAATATAATAAAGTTCTCATTACATTAGCTATTTTCTGTCTCTGGTCATTGAGGCTAGTGATTAACCATTACTGATATTATACTGAGGGCTAAGTTTAATTATAATATAATTAAAATTTCAGGCGTTCAATTCTAATAAAGATGAAGCAGGAAACTTAGCAACAGCTAGAAAGTTGCTGAAAAGGTAAGTTGCAGCTTTATTCTTTTTTTGAAGATACTAATAGAAAGTGCAATGTTCATTAGGCCTTCATTTGGAAGACATTTAAAACAACAGCACACAAACATTTCTTTCGTATGTTTTCAGCTTTGAAAAGAAGAAACAGAAGCTAAGTGAACTGGGGATAATCATTGATTTTGTTACACCAGTGGACGTTCCGGAAGCATTAAAGGACCAAGTACAGGGTACTAAGAAGGCCAGTGGTAAAACGGTTGAAGTGAAAGTTGAAGATGTAAAACAAAAGAAAAGCAAATTAAAAGGCACAGAGGTTGGGGAGAAGGTAATATCCATGCCATGATATACTCCTTGAATTAGAATTACCCAGTTCAAAATATGGGATTGAAGTTATATTTTATACTGCATTGACAGTTGTCAAAAATGTAAATAGTCTGACAATATGGTATTACAAGCCCTTTTCAGGAATACATGATCACGGCAATACTTTTTTTACCTTTTAATCAATACAATTTGGCACCTAGCTTTCACAACATTCAATAGTTTAGTGATCTACTCTGGTAGTGCGAATACTCAAATGAATTCATTTCTGTGCTTTCCAATTTCTTTTAAAGCTAACAGTATTATTATTTTAGCTAAAGACAAAGGAGAAGAAACAAGAAGCAAAACAAACAAAAACCACTGAAATCAAAGTCAAGAAAGAGGTTACCAAAGTGGTGGAAAGTGACAAAATACACAACAAGGCACAGAAAAAGACTAAGAATGCTGGTGTCAAGCCTCCAGAGAACTTTATAAAGATCCAGGAGGAGTCTGGAGAAGAGAGTGATAGTTCAGTTGAGTTTGACTCTGATGAATATGAAAAGATGCTACAGAATGACTCTGGAGCTTCTGGTGATGAGAGCGAAGATGAAGAGGATGAAGTAGATGATGATGAAAACAGGTTTGTGATTTACATACAGCTTATATACCTTACAATAGGGCCTCCTTGAGCAGTTGGTAAAATTATTTTATTATGAATGCTTTGTAATGCCATACTTGTTTCCAGTGAAGAGGAATTACCACCTCTAATATCGATTAAGGCTAAAAAAGGCAAGAAACCAGTAGTAGCGGTAGTTGCTGCACCAACACAGTCCAAGAAAGGAGCTAAACCCATAAATGTTCAAAAACCACAGAAGAATTCCCAGATTCAACAGCAAAAGAAACCACCGCAACAAGCACCGAAAAGAAAAAATCCGCGTAAGTTTAGATTTGGTGGGAAAAAGTAGGTAATGTTTAATAAGAAGTCATATTACGAAATTATGCATTGCCTACTTGAGACTGATAATTTCTGTTATAATTGCTATATCTTGTGCTACGAGTCCCCAATACTAGTTATTTCCACTATTTATATCATTCATTGATTTTATATCAAACAAGCATGCATGCATGACTCAATATATGAAAGTGGAAGAAGCGAAAGAGATTTGTCAGGATCGTAGCAGGTGGAAAGTATTGGTCTCTGCCTACCCCTCTGGGAAACAGGCGTTTAATGTATGTATATCAAACAACTTAATTGAATGTTGCTTAAATTTCAGAACCCGAAGTGTCGCCCAAGAAGCCGAAATTCGAGAAACAAGACAAGAAACAAAGGAATAAACAATTCAAGAAGAAAAATAAAGCTCATTAATTAATGTTTTGTCTAATTAAGATGATATTTTATTAATATGCTATAATTAAAAATACCGCTTCACAGGTACATCCATTTATTCTATTAATGAACTAAAACATATACTTGAACAAACATTACTAAGATCAGAAAATAACATCTCTATTACTTATTGCACTAAAACTATTATTGTTCAAAACATTTTAAAGATTATTTCATTCATAAATTGACATTGATAATGGGGTGGGATTATAGTGAAGGACTTCTAAATTCATTTTGGGTATACATCCTACGTACGTAATATACCATTAACAACCGTAATATAATCTAATTTTGCGTCAAACACACATAAGAAGGACAATACAATACAAAAACGATTTATTGATCACCATTTCCAGCAAGGAAAGATACGAAAAAAATTCTGATAGAACGATTGTCCAAGGAATTTTACCGTACGGCAGTCCGATTTTTTACGGTTATGCCATTAACAATAAGCCATAAGGACTATAATCTGTTTCATCTAGGATGATTCCAGTGACAGCAGTATTTCATAATTTAAATAAAGTCGAAAGTCAAAGTTCTTTATTCTTCAATTTAGGCATAATATAATGCACCTATGAATGTCAAAAAGCATTACCACCGGTTCGAAAAATAAAACCTTTGCCCCGAGAAGAACCGGCGTAAGAAACTCGGCAATCGCTTCACATGCGAAAAATAGGCGATTAATTATTAAAGTTCCTGAATGGCGTTGCTAGGTGTTTACCAATGTAGTATTTATGTAAAGTTAAAGAAGTGTAATGTGTTTATATGAGCTGTCCTCTGAGATGAAACAGAGTGTAGTTTGTTCAAAATACGACTGGCGGACGGTAAAATTCCTTGTAGTGCACATTCGCCTATAGTGAGTCTAGAGAAGGTTAATAAATAAGATACATTACCCGTGGACCCACTTCTTTGTCCCACCACACAAAAAGTTGCACCCAGGTTTGAGGTTTGGTTTGACCATTCAATTTTAATTGTGATACCAAATGTAGTTGCACGAAGGGCAAACCATCCTGAAATAGGAACTAGGTCAAATGTTGGTGGGACAAAACGCAGTGGGACAACGGGTAATGGCTCGAATAAATAGTAAAAATGTCCAGGAAAGTTTCATGGGTTATTATAAACCAGGTTTAATAGATATATAATTAGAACATACTTTTATATTTACAATATAAAGCATACCATTGCACTACATTGTTATTATAATAAGGGTTACTGCAGAAGTGAAGAAAATATTTTCTTATTATTTCACCTACTCGGAAAGGGGACTTTTCTTCCCTGCTACGAGGGATCAAAGTGGCACTTTTCTGTTCAAGGACATTTTATTGCCAAATTTGATAATTGTTGTTAAGTGCGATAATTCCCTGTTGTTAAATTTAATAATTTCAGCATTTTTCTAGAATGTGTGAATAATTAAATTTGTTTCATCACTAAGATCTTTTATTTCCCTCATAGGTGATGTGAAAAGCAGTATGTGTCACACGGTAGCAAAATTATTTCCACCTTGGGCGTTAACACTTGAATCCCTCACTACGCTCAGGATTCTATTTTAGAATCCCTCGCTACGCTCGGGATTCAATTGTAGAATCCTTCGCTTCGTTCAGGATTCAATGTACGCCCTCGCCTTAAATATGTCATTTTGCTCCCTTGTGACACAATCTACTATAGTAAATGTCAACAAAAAACCACGTCATACTATATCAGCTTCGTCAGCAAATAGAAGCAACCACTGATTCGTCAAAGCTATAAGAAAAATAATTTTGATTGGTTGTTTAACAGGAGTGTGAACATTTTTTTAATAAGTTGTAAATATTATAAAAAACTAGGTTTTTACGTTTTCTTTTCCAATAAATACTTTCAAGCAATGAAAATAAACGGAAACGTACAAATGTACAACATTTTTTGACGGCTACGCGATTTAAGCGTGTAAGTGCACATTTCTCTTAACGTGCTTTATGGTCAAGAGCAATGAAACCGGGTCCCTTTGTATAGAATTTCCAAAGAGAGTGACCCGTTTTCGTTACTCCTGAGTGTAGTTTGAATACATTTAGTACGTGCATAAATAAATGCAGTATAATTCAATGCACAAGTAAAACATCTGAAAGATACGGCTTAACTAACAATAAATAGAACATTGGTTTATTCTCGTAGCGTGATGATTCAACAGTGACATTGCAATCGTTTTACGCAACAATGTAAACCACAAGCGCTTTCCTGACTTTCTCCTGGTGGCTTGAACGCGTATGTGCGCTTTTATAGTATGTAACAATATAAGTGGCATAGTGATAGACAATAAAAGGTGGAGCAAATGCGTGAACTCGAAAATTAACTCCGGCGCAGCTTCTGTTTACACCAGAATTCGCGCTATCTACTTAAATATTAGATACAACGATTAGTAGCCCAGCTGTAATGTAAAGGTCAGAAATGCATCTTCAGAATGTAAAGTTAGACTATTACCCTATATTATGTACTAGTTTACTGTGCACTTTCATCTAGTTTGACTATAACCGGCCGCTCATCATCTTCATCTGCATCTAAAGCAGTAAAATCCCATTGAAGTTTCTCTGTAAGATTCTCCTTGAATCTCTCGATCATAGTAAGCAGCCGTCCATCGACCTTGCTCACGTACGCAGTCCTAAAGAACTCTCTTAGTTTCTTGTAAACAAGGTTCTTGTTCATGACAATGTCTGCTAAGAAGTCTTCTGGCATTTCTTCTATTTGTATCTCTATGCTTCTGATGAAGTGGAAGAAGACGCTCCTGTATTTGTGGATGGCGTCGTCGCAGGAGCACATGAGAATGACGAGACTCTTCCAGTGCTCGAAAGACTCCAGGGAGTGACCGATGAGGAAGCATAGGTAGGCTAGTTGCAGCTCACCGATAATGTGGAGTGGTCTGCAAATGTTTTTTTTTTTTAAATCTAATGTAATAAATATAGTATAGAGGCTTTAGTACACATATGTGACTACGTCAGCCTCCTGCAAATTCAGTAGTAAGTATAATACTTAGAAACGACTCTCACGGCAGCCGCCTCAACTCAAAATTAACCTTGAAAAGGTTGATTTTGAGTCGAGGGCTTGGTGCCGGACATTCCAATATGCGATGAATTTTAGGCGTTTTTAGGGTTCCGTAGCCAAATGGCAAAAAACGGAACCCTTATAGATTCGTCATGTCTGTCTGTCCGTCTGTCCGTCCGTATGTCACAGCCACTTTATTCCGTAACTATAAGAGCTATACTATGGAAACTTTGTAAGTAAATGTATTCGGTGAACCGCATTAAGATTTTCATACAAAAATAAAAAAAAACAATAAATTTTTGGGGTTCCCCATACTTAGAACTGAAACTCAATTTTTTTTTTTCATCAAACCCATACGTGTGGGGTATCTATGGATAGGTCTTCAAAAATGATATTGAGGTTTCTAGTAAAAAAAAAATCTAAACTGAATAGTTTGCGCGAGAGACGCTTCAAAAAATGTGTCCCCCCCCCCCGTAACTTCTAAAATAAGGGAATGATAAATGTAAAAATAATATATGATGTACATTACTATGCAAACTTCCACCGAAAATTGGTTTGAACGAGATCTAATATATATTTTTTTTTAATACGTTATAAATCGTAAACCGCATTTTACCTTTCATTCAATCAACTCCAATATAATAAAGAATAAAGAAAAACATTTATTTAGATGTATAGTGGTACGGAACCCTACGTGCGCGAGTCCGACTCGCACTTGGCCGCTTTTTTTGACTTTCACCCAGTGCTTTGAACGCGTATACAAATGCGTTTAAAATACGCCGCTAAAGAGTTTGCGATGTACGACCGATGTAACAATAAATGTGGCAATTGGTGTAAGAGCGCATTAAAGTTACGTCCTGAATTTTTTTAGAATTTTATTTTACTGAATGTTTTTGCTTATTATTGTTAATTATAATAGATGATTATAGCTCTAGCAAAGTTTTAAATTACGTCAGAAAATGCTATTGAAAACACTTTTAAATTTTTCATTAAATGAATGAATAATTTATACTCTAGTATTTCAGTATGCAGCAGTAAAAAATAAAAGATTGTCTTTCTCAAAGTCAGTAACAGTTCAAGTTCTTACTCATCATGCTGTGCAATCATCAGGTCCAATGAATATGACTGGTCCAAATAATGCTTTGTAATTTCCTCGGGTGTGGACCCTGGCGGATACTTGTCTACAGGTATTTCTGTAAACCTCATTGCTGAACCTGAAAACAGAAATTACTAATTGAAAAAACTCCTGATACAATTGGTCATTAAAAAATTTTAAACATCTACTTATAAAGAAATTTATGTTCATTTTGCATGGAATCTACAAATCCTTTGTCAACATGGTTGAGTGAGTAGCATATGACCACCGTTTTTAGGGCTATTTGTATGAAAAACATTTACAAACTATAATAAGCAAAAACATAAACCTCATTAAGTATTAAATTCTTGTCTGAAGAGTAAAACTGGGGGTAACCCTTTAGGAAACGAAATTAGTTAATACCTGGAACTAATGGAAATAATTAAGTATATCAATAAGTCATGGAATTAAAGGTACCTGGAACTGGTTTTAAATTTGGCAACATTGCATTTTCTTTTTGCTCACGTGTTACTCTCTTTGCCTTCTTAGCATCTGACTGGCCAGGAGTATCTTCTGTGCCCTCCTCAACACTCTTTGTTATGGAGTCGGAGTTGTCCTGACTTTCGATGGAGTCTGCCTTCACACCACGAGGCCGGTCTTCATCAGTCATCGGAAGGAGTTCCACTGCGGCTCTGATAATGCCTTTTTCTGGTGATAACTTTAAGGCAAGTTCGGCTGTGAATTAAGAGTAAAATTTTATCAATCGTACATGCATTAAATAAATTAACCGTTTCAATAAATTTAAATATTATTTTTATTTCCTATGTGTAATCGAAACTAATCTTTTATTATCCTGGTAGTTTTTTGACATATAAAACGCAACACAATTGGTTAAAAAGACAGATTACATAACAATTGTAAAGGCTTTGTGTTTTACCTGTTATCTGAGAAGTCAACAGCTTCCATTTCTGCCATATTTCATATGGATACGGGGCTAGATGCCGGTCCAGATTGAACAGGTTGTCTTTAAGCCGCTGAATGCTCTCCTCACTGATCTCTTCTTCACTTATATCTTCAGTTTTCTTGTCCCACATCTTGACAAGAAACTCTTTCTTATGAAAATAGTGCATAAAGCCGGAACTGAAAGGCAAAAGTATTATAAGTATGAATATATTAGGCTTATAAGCACTACCTATTCCAACCCCTGTTAATAAGAGTTATCATAATGTTTAATTGGACAGAAACAAATTAAAAGCAATTATATTTTACAGAGTAGAATAGAATGCCAAGAAGGTATTATTTTGAAGCATTAGGTTCCTTTATTATTGTATCAAAACCATAAAATATAAAAGAAGCAATACTTAAATGTGCATGCTTTTCTTCATCATGATGTAAATATATTGCTATATACATGATAAATGCACAAATCCTCAAAAACATTCTGACACACAGTACCCCTCCTATAGGCCAGAGTATGACAGACAATAATTTTAGTACCAGTTATGAACATAAATGATCACTTTACTGACCGTGGGCAGACATCTCCAGTACTCTTGCTAACTGCAGAGTAGTGTACATAGTGCAAACCCGGCGGTATCATCTTTATTCCTCGGAAATCTTCATCTGTATTCCAGCATTGCATGTCAATGCCGAACTGCGTTTCCTGGGGCACTCCAAGGAAGACAAACGTCCCTCCTTCTATGAGGAGCTTTTTTGCAGTCTCCTGGTCCATTGTGAAGAGTTAGCTTTGCCCCGAGTCAATAATATGAAGTAAAAATACAACAAATCAATATGTTTACATCAATTCTCTGCGAGTGAAGGATGGATGGATGACAGCTGCTAGTGTTGTGCTATCATTGTAGGGTTGTATTTAAATCGGTAGAAGAGTCTTGGAGGATTTATATCAAATTCCCGGTTTTGCAAGGAGGCAGGATAACAGAGTAGGTACTGCTACTGTGTGAACGCACAAACCAGTAAGTAGGGAACTAAGAAAGTACATTTCTGAGGCCCTACTTTGAAAATCTAAGTTCAAAGTTAATAGTCAGACAGTTCCATCCCTTTTTCTCGATTTAGTCTCGAATGACGTGGGACAACGATAAAGCTAATGTTACTTCGCACCTAGATTTTCAAAGTAGAACTGGTCTTGGCGTGTGCGTTTACACAGTAGCAGTACTCTGCTGCTGTCCAGTGTTCTGCCGTGTAAAACCAGCATAAGATATAAGTACTTATATAGGTATATGATTTAGGTATCGACCTTTTTACAAGCTTTTATTTAACTTGCTATGTATGCATGTATGTACAGTCAGCGTTATATAGTTGGTAGCATCCAAAGTAGCCAAATAGTACGTTACACGTCATTATTACCGTAGTAACAAGGGCGTGTAACGAACTATTTGGCTACTTTGGATGCTACCAACTATATGACGCTGACTGTACGGGTCAAATGTTGCATGTTAAATTTGTCCCACTTCCTGTTAACGGAATGGGCTGAAATTTGGACCACATATGTAAACCCGATGACAATCCAATATTATGGTATCTAAAAGGTCATTTGATGATGAAATCGGAAGGTGGCGACAGGATCTCCGGTATTCTTAACGTAGACCTACCGTGTTAGGACTCAATAGTTTGGTATTGATAGGCATATTATTAACAATAATATATTGTTATTTTGTAACAAAAAGTACAGTCGGCAGCAAAAGCTGTTCCCAAAAATGTTTTTTTGACAAAAGCTTATTAAAGGAGAGTTCTGGCAGAGGGGTGTCATATTTTGGCGATTTCGTAGCCCCCTTTTAGGTGTTTATTTAGGTTACGCCAAGCTTTTATTTTAGGCAAGGCCGACTGTTACCTACTTAATATATACAAGCACAAACTTACAGATGTTACAAGTGTGATGTGATGATACTCTTAGTGTCTGTAAGTTTGTCTTTTTGTCTTACTTTAACATCGCTTTAGATTTAGGCCAGTCACATAAACCTAGAAAAAAAACCGACGTAACCTTGCCACAGAAGCACACAAAATGGCCGTCCGTTTACGTTGGTTTACGTTTGGTTTTCGTGCTTTAAGGGTTGCCATATAAATCGTCAATTTACCAATTTTAAGACCTTTTTACGGTAAAACGGTAACGTACAAACCGTTTGTATCGCTGCAAAAAGTTGCAATGAGTAAAACTTTTACCCACTGCATCTCTTTGCAGTGGTGCAAACGCGCATTTGACAGCCGCACCACTGTACTGTATCGTGACTAAACGTAGACGATTTGAGACTGAATCGCGATTGTACTCGTAGCTATGTAAAAACTTCGTACAATTAAATCATGTTACATTTATGTACTAAGTACCTCCTTCAACATTGGTTTCAATTGCGTCAGGGGGTTACTCTTAATATTCCCTTTTCGTCAAAGGACCACTTCAGCTAGATTACATAATCGTAAAATACATAGTCAGCAAAGAGTCAATTCAGCTGAATGACATGAAAGTAAAATACTCAGTCAGCAAACTGTCAATTTAGCAGGACGTCACAGAATTGAAATGAGCAAGTAGCCAAACGTTTGGAAATATAATTTAATTAACCGAAAGTAAAATTAGTTGATTGACATGAACATAGAAGGAGTTAGCAAAACGTCTGGAAATGAAACTAGTCCATTATAATTAGAATACTTAATTCGTCGAAAGTAAAATTAGTTAATTGTCATGACCACAGAACGAGTTCGTGGCAATACCTTATTCCTCGAAAGGAAAATTTGTTGATTTTAATTAGGTATCAAATGTCATATCAACACGCCATTAAGATCCAGACGTTTTGCTACTAGGCTATTTGGCGTTTATGTCTATTTAGTAATTAAGACATTTTGAGATACAAACGTTTCGCTACCGGGCCATTTAGCTTTTATGTCTATTAAGTAATAAAGACATTCTATGATAAAGTCGTTTCTAACATTCTAAGATCCAGACGTTTCGCTAAAGATACATTTAGTGTTCATGTCTATATGTATAGCAACAAAGACATTACACAATCCAGACGTTTGAGCTACATTGTCATTTGGCGAAAAGGGAATTTTGAGAGTAACCCCGTCATGCAACCGTTTTAATTTAGTTGAAATTGGGTTTTCTCATTTTAATGACAAAATCAAATTTCAACTAAAAAATAATGGGACTAAGTGATAAGAAAATTATAAGACAAACTTTAATTGAAATTTCAACGGTTGCACGACAGAAATATTAATATTATTAAATACTAAATTATATTTTTATAAACATAGTGATTAAAAATATATTTTACGAATAAAGAAAAATATTATTTACATTCAAGTATTATTGCCACGTGACCCGCTTCGCCAGGATGCATTTTTTCAATATTACTTTCCTTAACAAAAACAATAATAATAAAATCGGTCCGTAAGATTTATTTATTTGCTACCAACGCATCTTATTTAGTATAATAATGAAATACCGATCAAAATCAAGCCTGATTTGCATAAGCAAGGTTCCGTACCATAGCTAACGGCGGCGGTTACAATTACCCCACATTTAGGAAAAAAAAAACGAAAAAATGGGAACACTGATTGTCATTCTTGTTTGTAATTTGCATCAAAGTAAATAAACACATATTTCTGAAAAATGTCACGAATAAACATAACTTACACGTGATAAGTGATACCGTGTGGCTTTTAATATTTACTAATGTAGTTTTTATACGTTTTTACAACACAATGCGGCATTTTTTTCGGCGTAAAATTAAATGTCACTCATGCTGTGGCTTGACGCGTAGTGGCGGCGGCGGGTTAACAGACCTAGGTGCATTTGTGAGACTGTACATTGTATAGGTATGACGGAACGAAATAAGTAACAGACCTTGTATCCTTCACACCTTTTTAGTGTGACGTTACGTCCTTATTTTATTTAGGTCCGTGGCCAGGGAAGGCCGTGTGCTCAAACAAAAAACAAACGTATGCATCTCGTTTTTCGTAATTAATAGAACATATTCAAAAATCGTGGAAATGGGACGTGATTGACAGGGAGAAAAGGTTATTGCCCGGAGTCAAATTTGTATGATTTTTTTGACAGCTAAGCGATTTAGCGTTGGTTTACATTCGTCTTAATGAAAATGGCTAGCTAGGAAATAGAAATAGTAATAATATTAATATTATGCCAGAAGCAAGGCACTTTGCCTAAATACTTACATAAAAAAAACTTTTGATCGAAACCCAAAAAATACCGTAGGGGCAAAGAGGTTTGTTTTCCACTTGTGAATTCGTCAAGCGAGAGAGCACACTAGTTCGAAATTCAAAATAGTTCGAGTTCGAATATTCGCCGAAATCCCGAGTAAAAAATCCACGCTCGGCTCAAGTGGGAACACAGAAGGCTGTTAAACCCCAGCACCTGGATTTTTGTTTTAGCACAGATTTTTTTGCCTAATTATTTTCAACAGGTGACGAATTCGTCGTCTCGAGCACCACTACTCGGCGAGACGTGGCGGCAATGGCGAAAGCTTTAGTTTAGCTGTCGCTCGCAATTAGTGGTTTATGAATACAGCTATAAACTACCGTAGTCTGGCTTTAATTCCGGATTGTGCTTTAGTATGATTATACTACTCGAAAAGAGTTCCCTACACTAGCTCGGTGTTGTACACATGTGATTTCGGTTTCAAATTGCCGAATAAATTTAACAGACGAAAAAAACATGAGATTCTAAATTCACTGTTTATATTTATATTTTATTGTCATATAGGGTAGAGGTACCAATTTTGGCCATCTTTAAACCATTTTTGGCCACTCTACAGTTTAACTAATATATGTATAAAGCCTTATGAAATGCATTTATTTTTATATTAATTAATGTTTACCCTTAACGATTTATGAATAATATTTTTAATTTTACAGATTTTTTTAATACTCATTTCAACCTTATATGGCCAAAAAGGGTACATTGGTCACCCTACCCTATATGAACATTTTTTTTAAATGATTATTATAAATTTACTATAAAAGGATTGTCACGAAAGTTGAAGCTAAATCTCTCATTATTTTTAAATCTGTCCAATGGTTCAGGAGCTAGAGACAAGGACAGTATAAAACTTAGGTATTATAAAAGATGGCTAAAGAATAAACTAATTAGGCATACTGTTAACTTCTACCGTCGCCTCTAATTACAAACTTTCATCTTAAAAACAAGAAAAAGTTAATTAGTTGATTAAAATCCGTCAAAAGGGATCACCTTGAATTTGAAACAAAGTTAGTGAATTTACATATAACTTGGTTCTAGCTTCAGAGTTAGGCAGATGCGAACAAGTTTGAAGTTGGACTAAAGTAAGCACCTACCTACTTATTCAACTTTATTGTTGACTTTGTAATTTCTACTTAGGGTTCTTTAGAAAAAACTGCATGGTGAACAAAATAATCTAGCACGTTGTCACGGCAAGCAAACAATTAACGGTCGCACTCAGAGTATGATTCTAGTCTTTTGTTACCATCGATTTTTCATAAGTTAGTGGTAAAGAACGAGTTAGGTAATTGTCTCTACAATAAAATGTCTCAAAGTACCTACTTACGGTTTTTTTTTGCATTGAAAATCAATGCAAAAAACTTCACTGGGACTCACTGGTTTGGTCTCAATAAACAGGTGATAATCGTGCGATAAAAATAACGTCTACTCACAGCATCTACTACTCCGAATGACTGACAACAAGGAAAACTTGACAGATTTTTTTTTGCGAAAATTTTTAAATACCTATTTGTATATTGGCCTTAACATAATGGTTGTACCTATATGTCCGATGGGGGTACAATTTTTGATAATCAAGTTAGGCAAGTCTACGGTCTGCTAGACTTATGTTTTGTCTAACACGATTTAATATTTTCCACGGTAAATAATGTCTCGGTTTCGTTTATTTAGACGAGTAAACAAGTAAATCTTTAATTGAAATCCAATATAGATTTTTCACTTATTAAATTCTGTCGAAATTGTTACTTTCATGCTTCTTTAAAGCGCAATTTGAAACCATTCCAAAATTCATAGCACAAAATCCTTTTATTTTTAGCAGTATCATCTCTCAAAACCCAATAATCAATCTGCAAAAACCTCCTCCAACGTCGACACTATTGGTAACGACGCAAAGTAAAAAAAAGAAAATGTCACTCGTACAACTGTAGGTTGCCATTCGATATTTGATATCCCTGACAAATAGAGATTCTCGATATAAAACCACTTGGGAAATTAGGATGTAAATTTACATTTGCCGCTCTCGAACCTATATTCTCGATTTCTTTGTTTTCGTCGGGAATTTAAGATACGAAGTCTCTAAGGACTGCCAGACGGTAGCTGCCATAGCCCGCGGAAAAGTTCCTACTTCTTTATGTAATACCATTTACAATGCCGAGTTGCTTTGATAAAGAGCTTGAGTTTGATTTACTAAATAGGGATAAGTTTTTATAGTTGTAAGTGCAGCAAGATAGGGATAGAAATTACAGTTATAGGTAATTTGGAACAGAGGCCGAGAGTAAAAGAGTTTGTTACAACTGATACGCTGTTCGAAAGATACATGGTAACATTAGTGTTTTTTTTATGGCATAGAGAAGGAAAACTATTGAAAAATTGCCACCTTAAAATATTAAATTTGGTGATTACCACAGCGTCTTTACTTAAAATGGTTATTTTGTAAAAAAAATACAAACGGGTTTTTTACCTTATTTATTTAGTACACAAACTTACTTAGTACTTAGTAGTTAAACCATTTAAGTATTGCCTTAAAAAAAGTTTTGATCTTTGATTTCCTTGTGGTTTTCTTTCATTCTTGTGTTGGCTTTACCAAAAACCGCATCGCACTTAGCGATTTTTCTGTACTTTGTACAAACCAAAGGCGCACAATAAACACAACGCCCTGAGACCGCCTGACATCGCCCTAATGAGCCCATCTACTTTAACTTCGTCTGTCCTCTTAAAGACCACAAAAAATACCCAAT
The DNA here is from genome assembly GCA_923062465.1 of Acleris sparsana. NCBI lineage: Eukaryota > Metazoa > Arthropoda > Insecta > Lepidoptera > Tortricidae > Acleris > Acleris sparsana. The sequence goes on from OV281293.1 coordinate 15,442,600, forward strand.
TAGTGTTCCACAAACGTCCTCACTAATTAACTCGATTAAGTTTCTTTATTTCACTTCTTTTGCATTCGTGTCGCGTATTTAGTACGTTTCTGCGGAAAAAGGTGAACTACTAGGGAGTTAGGAACCAATCAAAGGGTTTTTAACTGTAGTGTTTTTACTTAACTGTATAAAGGTCGCACTTGAAGTCAGTTAATGACAATTTACGAGTAGTCATTCTAAGTAAGTAATGATTTATTTAAGTTTGAAAAAGGAATGAGTTAATTTATTGTCTCTAAGTACAGTCAAGTTCATAAATATGTATACGCTTTAGTACCTCGTCTATTTAATGTCATGTTTAAACTGCCATAACATGAATTGTCACAACAATTAAAGTGTCAAGGTACTAAGGTGTATACATATTTATGAACTCGACTGTTCATAGTAATACGGTGGTAAAGTTCATGTATCTTAAAAAAAATGTATGTAATGTGTATGTGTACTCAGTTAAAATTAAGAAACGGTAACTTTAGTACGATTGCCTCACGAAAATTAACCATAGATACAGACTAGATACATACCTTATCAGACAAAAGGGTGGTAATTCAGACAAAACTCCTGTAGCAAGTGCCACCATATTAATAACGGCGTGGGGTTTGAATCTGCTTCGTTTATTGAATTTGTATGTGTATGAGGGCAGTATTCATATAAGTGTATGATTAATTTCTGTGACACAACTGACTAAAGTTAGGTACGTACCATTTCTAAATTTTTGTTTTAAACTATGCACAGTTTTTTTGATGGCCTACCTAGGGTTTTTTGGTTCTGTCGTAAACTTGAGTCTTTCAATATAAAATATTTCTTTATCTCTTTTTCAGCAATACCTAGTAAAAAACGATATCGTTTGTCATATAAAACAAGTACAGATTAAAAAAGAGTACGAATAGCTATTTTCAACTATAGGTTCTGTGCAAATCTAAAACGAAATTCGAAAATGGAATGTTTGTTTTCGGGTCGGATCCTGGCCACAATGCAATCGCGGGGACAGATTCAATTTTCTCGTCGCCGATAACTGAAACAATAACCGATCGGTATGAGACTTATCGTCAAAAACTTGTATTTTTCAAAAGCTTGATATTCTATCAGCCACCTTATTCAAAACTGTGTAACGCTCAGATTTGCTGCTTTATCATTAATTAGCGACATAAGATTTTGAGAACGTTTTTGTAAGTTGGATTAAGGAATCGCAAGGGACTGCAGCCTTGCAAGTCTTAGAGAATGTTTTCATTGGCAAGATCGTTGGGATTATTAAGGTGCATTGTAAATTGATGTGGCCTGTGTCAATATTTGTGCGCCTTTGTTTGTTTTGATGTCTTAAAAAGGTTTAACATGTATAGCAGGACCAAGTCAGATAAGGTATTATTTTATACATTTCTCTTCTCTATTTGTCAACATTATAGCATAATTAACCATCTGCCGTCGGGGGTATCAATAATACTTTAGTGCGTTTATTTTGACTATCAAGATGAAGGAAGGAAATGCGATGGGTTTGAAGTTAGATAGAAATGGTACAGAAGACCAAAAAATTAAGCAAGAACTTTAGCCTATGTTTTACAACTATCGCGGATATTTGTATAGGTAATTCAAAAGTGTATTTCGTAAATAGGCACTATTTATTTATTTATTTATTTATTTATTTATGGGACTATGGGACTATGGGACTATTGAGCGGTGTTTATTTGGGAAGCGCTGCTGGCAGACTGATAAGTAAAATAACATACAAGGCATTGGCAGAATAAAGTTTCGTTATTTACTTTTTTTTACATTGAACCATTATATGATATCATACCACTTTAAATGCAAATTCATAATAACCTTAGTTAATAAATTAGATCACAATCTCCCGAAGAAAACTGACCTTAACAACTACTTTTTATCTGCCCTATTCTGAAACTCAAAGGAAAACTTGGAGACTATCAAAATGGCCTCGTCTTCAGCGACAACGTAAATGGTTTACCCTGGGCATCTCGGCTGAGGTATTATTTACCTAAACCGCTAATAGTATATCGTATCGTATCCATACAAATATTTTATGGTTGAATCAAGGATAGGTACACCATTACTTTGCTTTCTATGTGACGAATATCAATTTTATAGAATAAAATCATACAGAAATCCAAAAAAACAAAATGTTTATGCAGTAAATTGGCCACATGGCAGCTCTTTCACATATCGGTAATATGAAGTGAATCTACTGGAGCTTCGGACAAGAACATCATTGCGGAGAAGGAGCGCCGCAAAAAACTCCAGCAGGTCATATTTTCATTCAATCATGAAATAGAATAATACCTAAGTACGTTACAAGGTAAATTGTAATAAAGTAATATTTTTTTAAATTAAAAATGGCACAAATAAGATCATTACAAATGTAAATTATGATGAAATGCCTCTATATGCTAGTACTTCCACCAGTTGTCTTATCCCCAGACAGAAACACAACAATGCGAATGTTGCTGCGAAGGTGGTAGCGATGCGAAACGATCCTACACCGGTTCCTACTACCACTAATGCTCTTCAAATTCCACTTTTTCTTAATTCAACTATTTCTCTGTAGGTACTACTCGTCCAGTCAGGTGTAAAAATATGAGACTACGCAACATCTGCACGCAATAATGTCCCAATGCACCTTACTCCAGTGTAATAAGAACATGTTTATGAGTGGCTTATTTCGATACACATATTATTGCACTTGACTGTACGTTAGAGAATACCCCACAGGCAGGCCGGCTCTTAGCAAGTTTTAATTACTTTAAGTCTGACGCTGGGAGTAAATAGTCGAACCACGTGCTCTGCGCCCACAGGAATACTTTATCACGTGCTAGTTCGACTTTTAGATGTTCCAGTATCTTATTATGTTGGCTCGATATTTAATAGTGTTTATGATTATGAACTGGGGCCCCAAAATGGCTGCGTTTATCGCGTGACAAAGTGTGGATAAGGCATCCGTCACTTTCTGACACGAAATAAGTACGAGAGGGACGGATGCTTTATCCAAATTTGACACGCTATATAGACGCAGTCATAGTAGGCCCGCTGATCATTTTGAGAGGGCTTTAATTAGTTAGCAGGGGGAGTTATGTTTGATTATTGTTATAATTTGATGCCGGCGTTTCATGTTGGACATTATTCTTCTTTCTCTAGGGCGTTAATTCGTAAAAATTTAACAGACAGACAGAAAAGCTAATAAATTTTTCACAATGAATATCATGTCAGCAACTTTGTTTAGCTTTGAAATGATTACCTTAGTTTAGATAAAATGATGCCATATGTTACTTATTTGAGCGACTTTGTTATAGTATTTATAACTTACCTACTTCTGCCTGCGACTTCGTCCACGTAGATTTCGATTATCGTTATTCCCTCAGGAACAATTAAAGTTTTTGGGATAACCCTATCCTATGTCCTATTCCAGGAGCTAACCTATATGTGTGCCAAGTTTAATCCCAATCCGTTCAGTGGTTGAAGCGTGATTGTGTAACAAATGTCCAAACATCCAAGCTTTCAGCAGCAAGGTAAGTTACAAAAAAATATATGGAAAAAGTAAAAAAAATCAAAAAATTGTCTAGAGCTCAAAAATTTATAAAAAGCTAAGCATGAAAAATTTACTAATTCAAATGTGAGGATAGGCTCTGTAAAAAATCCGTTTGAATGTATTATGAAAATTATGTAAAAAGGACTACAAAATTCCAAAAAAAAGGATGTCTGCTTTGAAACGTTGTATCAAAAAACTAACAAGGTCTCCTTAAAACCAAGTTTTAATGTTAAACTATTAGTTTTCTAAAGTGTAAATTAAGATATCTGCCCAAGCCCCTTGCTCTTAAATGAAGAACTGAATTTAACACATGATTTATTATTATAGTATGACTAATATAAAAACTTTTTTCTAAATGTTTTCTTGTTTTGCGTAAAAAACGAGAAATACTTATTTCATGATTTTTGCGTTATGCGATTAGGTATCTTATTAAATCTTGAATACAGCCAACAATACATCAGAATAGTCCCGTTGTCTGATTATGGTCTTGCTTAGAAATTAATTAACTCCAGTTAGCGGTTTCACTTTGATTGCGGTTCCAAGAATGCTCCATTTGAGTCGCAAAATTAAATTATGTGGTGAATAACTATTAAGTTTCAGTTTGAAATAGCTAATGAACTGAATTAATTTTAATACAAATACATTGTGAAATAAATTTATTCGATAGCTATTTTTTTTTTGTTCTGGAGAATAGGAAAATATGAAAGTAGTTTTGTATTGGTTTACTTTGCGTTAGTTCTAATAGTCTCACGAATACTCCGTTGGGATTTAGCAGAAAAAGTTACATGGATTGAGAACGAGCATTCTTATATGATATGCCATAGTTTTCTGTGGTAGTTTTTATGATTCCGTAACAGTAGTTAGGGCATAATTTGTTTTTTTTTTACTCTGTGGCGTCAATTACGAGTTTTGTATTAAAATATTTATAAAACCCACTTGCTACTGGATGAAATGCACAACGTAAGTCGGAACTGCGTAATCAGTCATTCTTGTAGGTTAAATTAAAATAGTGTTTATAAAATAACATAAAAATATTAAGTAAATAAAACCAGAACAATGGGGTCCTATTCCAATAAAAGCAACGCCATAGTAAACATTTCGCACTACCATCCACACTTAGAGTAAACACCGCTCCCAACCCCAAACCAGAAGCGTCAGTATGGAGTTGGCGCAACTTTTAATAGTGTTCCGTCCCCGATGTCGAAGTACATCAACAGTGTCTCCAACTTATTACACGTACAACACAAACACTTACCTGCCCGTGAAATTAATAGGGCTAGAGAGCTAGCGTAACTTGCTAGCAAAGTTACAGAATACAGTTTGTCTTGTCAGTACAATATTGACGGCTATATAGTTGTCCGGATACAATGCAATTTAGCTTCGATTGTCTCCAGAGATGCATTGTACTTTGGTATTTCTATTTATTTGGCTGGTTTAGATTCGGTAACAGCATAATTTAACCATATTTTCATGAACTGTGATTTAACAACTAATTGACGTTATAAGTTTCGCATGCGTAAAATTTATAAAACGCAGAAAATGTACGTAAATTTAAGTACATTTATTATGGTATGGTATGCACTGAACGTTTGTGTTACTAAGTTTATAAAACTTAAAACTAATACACTAATACAAAAATATTTTGCAATTATTACTCCAACATGCATGTGGCTGCTCAAATTTTATTACTATCATGACCTTTCATTTTCCTCAGCGTACATTCAACCATTAGAAGCATAGTCTTAACTGCCTTGAAATAAGGTTGAATGTTTTTTTGCTATATAGTGCTGACTAAGAAAGCAGTTTCCGTGAAGAAATGAATGTTGCGTAACGTGCCTCATTAGGCAGGCTCGATTCACGCACGATACAAAAAAATAAGGCGTGGGCGATACTTCGAGGAATATTTTTTAAATTTATTAATTATAAAAGTTACAAATATAAGCTTTTGACAGGAAATTATTTAGGTGCTGGCTGTTTTTTGTGCAGGACATCTGCATAATCGAAATTAATCTAATTAGTTAAAACAACGTGGGTTACATCGGGAATTATGTGGCCGCCTTTTGATTCCATCTTCAAATCAGCTCTTAGATATAGATCTATGGCCGAGATTCTAGGCGGTGAAAACTCTATAATCTTTGACCTGTTATAGTATTGTCAACGTTTTGATGGCTCTTGATTTAACTGACAGTAATCGCAACCGAGTTAAAAACAATGCGGGACACAGACGATATGATTTTTACCGCCTAGAATAGAGGCCATGACATTGCTTTATTATCAGGTTTATATTTTCTTTTTAATTTCAGTTCACTAAAATAACGAGAATAGGTTCAAAATTTGAACTTTACATACTGTAAGAAATAAATTGTAAGGAACAACAATAAAACATGTAAATCACGGAAAAATCTCACGCAATTTGACTTTGCGCCAAACTAAGCTCTAGGCTTGTTCTATGGGTACTAGACAAGGATAAAATATTTATATCGATGGTTAAAATGGCAATTGACGTATAGGACATTTGGCCATATTTTTTTTTCTACCTTATCTAAAACCAGACGCAAAGCTCTATTGACTAGTAAATATAAAGTTTCTCTATGAACTATATTTACCGAGATATTAAATAATTAAAATAAGCAAAAAAGTAATTTTTGGTCGTATACATTATAAATTAAATCGAAATGGTTCTTAAAGGACTTGAGTCTTAATAACTTTTTCTTAAATGACATTGTCAAATCAATGTTCTTCTTACAACCCGCATCCAATTTTTCTTTTTGAAGAACTTTGGGGCGTATAAGATTTAATGTTAGATTCTGACACCTTTACAACTAAAATAATATAGTATATTTTATTGGAAAATGTACTTTAAGATAACTTAAACAAATGAAATATACAAATTAAGACCCAACCGAAATTAATACCGTGTTGATGTTGTTGTTTTTTTTTGTCATTGCATGTCAATATTACCTACTGTGGATTTCATTAGTATCCATATCACAAAGTCTACTTTTAAATAAATACAATTTGCGCGCGCTTTAGTGACCACTCGTTGTCGCATAGAATGACATCTAAACTCTTTTGTTTTGGTTGTTTAAGTAACAAATGTTTGTGAAGAAGTGATAATGAGCAATAAAAAGAAACTTGATGTTTTTTCTAAAAGGAAAAGTGTAATAGCAAACATTGAAATTCGAAAAAGAAGGATGCTAAGGTAAGGTTTATAAGTATTTACTTAGTTTACGAGCACAGCCAAAAAAACTCTTAGGTGTACGAGTATAGTCAAGTGGTATTTAAATCGTAAAATGTACATAAAATCGTTAAGAAAGTATTTAAGCTTAGCTTATATTTTTTCGTACCGTTATAGGTAATTAAAAATTAATCAGAAAAGTCAAGGTTAGGTTAGGGGTATAATTTATATGATGATTTTGTTTACCTATTTCAATAACACAAACATTTTGTCTGTACTCTCAAAATTAGTGAACCTGTTTTATTAATCTAGATTAAACTTTAATAGGTATCTACAAGCTAAATAAAGGACATAATAATGTTTCTATTTTAAATGGGATTTGGCGTAAAGGACATGATTTCAAAAGTATTTGGGTCGTATAGGACATTTTTTTCTGATAATTTGCCTACTTTTATAAAATCGTTGTCCTATACAGCCCTTAGTAACTTGAAATAAATATTAAGCTAACTTTCGTGGGCAAATTTCAAAAATGTTTTGTATTCGTTTATGTAGGTCAACCGTGTTTGATTGTTTTATATAATAATAAAAACACTTCAAAAGATGTAATTACTTTTATATTTTATAATGGATTTGGTGTATAGGAAACGATTTCATAAGTACAAACATCGTATAGGGCATTGTATGTGGCAATTCGTTTATTTGTATCAAATTGCTGTGTTATACTACCCCTTAGGAACGGAAAAACTTTAAGATTTTGTAATAAGTTAAATCTTAAGGCTAATTAAATAATAATCTATTTTTTTATTATTTTTCTTCAATATAGCGATTGTTAATCGCTGTATGTTTTTATCTTGTATGTGGTACGGAACCTGGCTGTTTTTTTATATATTTTACAATCACTCATTACTTCGTTTTCTGTTTTAGAGACACGAATGAAGATAGCTACTCGTTTTCCAAAAATAGTAATAGCACGTCAGATAATTTATTTATTTATTTAAATACTTTATTGCACAAAAATAAAATAGTGTACAAAAAGCGAACTTAATGCTACAATCATTCTCTACCAGTCAACCTTAAGGTGAAACAGAAATCAAAAAAGTAGGTAGGTGCAATAAAAAGACAATACTTTCATGAGCGACACTGAAACATGCGATGATGCAGGTAAATTACCTACATTAATTTAGCGTTCGCAGTACTGGTAAATAAGGCAATAGCCATTGGCAAGTAGTAAAGGTGATTATAAATATAAAATAATTATTTACCTTTTTTTTGTTTTAGAAATGAACGTGCTCAAAGTGGTTCTAAACAAGCTAATATAAAAAAACGTCGTGGTAATAAAACCTATGGTCAAAAAGTATTTATTAATGAGCTTCACTGTGATTCTACAAACACTTTAACCCGCCTTGAAAATAATGATAACACGATCAAAGATTTGTCCAAAGATAAAGACAATGGTGAGTCTCTGCTCCTACAATCCTACATGGTGATACTAGCACCAATAGGTATGCTACAAGAAATTATAACTGATAGTTGCAGAACTTCTGATGCACTTGAAATTGCTCAGGATTGCCATTATTTTTCCCTTAATCGCAACACTGGAGACCACGAAGACATAGACCTGCAACATAAAAAAAACATTGAGTTACATACCACAGAAACATTGTGTAATAAAGAAGGTAATGATATTTTACCTCAGCCTGATGATACAAGTTCAGATCTGAAACAAACAACGGACATTAATATTTCAAACTTTACGTACCAACCTAAAGATAAAAATGGTAACGAGATATTACCCCTGGATAACGCTGAAACAAACAAGAAATAAAAAAAACCCAATGATAACTTAGACTCGACTGACTTGCCTGGCGATAACACGAACCTGCAAGAAAATATAGACATTAATACCTCGAAGACTATGGACCCTGAAAAAAGAACAAAAGAAGATAAAACTTTATTACGATATTCTAATAAAAAAAATTTTTAATTACGTATTTTTATTTTATAACTTACCAATTTCTCATAAATTCATTAGAAGTTGAAATATATACGTTCATATTTTAATGAAAAATATTATAGTTAGCTATTAGCTTATTTATGAATTGGATGTTAAATACACTCTTTTAGATTTAAACGATCACTATGCTTACATTCCTAACAAATTTGTCCAATACGACCCATACATATGCTTTGGATAGTCTTTTAAGACCTAAAAACGAAAATATTTTTTTTGTGATTAGGCATTAAAGGGCAAGTTTGTAAAATTTTAAACGTAAAGGACATCTATCTTGGAAATTATTCAATTTACGTACAATTTAATGGTTGTAATCGATTCAGCTCGAAAAAATATACTATAAGGTCCTTTACACCAAAACAAAAGCATAATTTATTTTTTAAATATGGTAATTTTTCTATATATTTTTTATTTCCTTTGTCCTAAAAAGTAGTGATTTGTCCCTTACGTCAATTGCCATTTTAACCATCGATATAGTATAATGAGAGGGAGAGATAATGCAGCCAGTGTCTTAGGGACCATGCCGCGAGCGGACCTGCTAGAGGGGGTGTTCTTTTTATAGTGGTGTTTATGTTTAATTTTTAATATTTGAGTAGCTTAGTTTTATTTTATTTTATTTTAAATAAGTTTAGTTTTAACTTTAACTTTTAAATGTAAAGTCCGTATTTATAGTTGTATTAAATAAATTGTTAATAAATTGTATAATAAATAAGTAAATAGAAAACACGCAAGACTCAGAAACAAATACTTGGGTTCATCGCACAAATATTTGCGCTGACTAGGTCAACTAGATGGCGTGAAGGTGTACCGTATTTAAATATTGTATAAATAATTAAAAAAATACATGAAAGTTTCGGACAAAAACTATGTAATTTTGTGCTAAATAATTCTTGTATGTAATTATAAGTTAACTATTCGAACAATAATGTTCGTTACTTGTTTAAGTTGTTTACTGCCGCACTCAGAGACGTCAAATAAATTTAATGCTAGGTAATTAAAGTTGCTGCTGTTACTTTCTTTGCTACAGTAATAGAATAAAATCATTAACTTTAATTGTGGTCTCTGAGTGCGGCAGCTAAGTACTTATATTTAAGTTTTAATCTAAATTTGATGGGATAAAACAGCTTCCATCTGAACATACGTTTTTTTTTTAGAACGCTAGTTCAAACTAAACGATCGTACAAAATCAAGTTGAAATTAAATCCGCTGCCCGCGCCGTGTGACTAAGGCTTTAATTCGCTCTCGCCTCTTACAAATAAATTTTGCGCATTTCGCTGTGCAAATTAGATGTGGTTTTCTCACTAAAAACAGCGTTGGTTTTTCATATTGCTCGCTTCAGTAACAAATATGAATGTACCTATATTTTTACCTCCGTGTTTTGGTGAAATTTCGTTAAGGATTGGCTTTGCATTACCCACTTTTCTTTAATTATATGGGTAAATGAAACATAAACCTATCATTACTACAAATTATGAACAGTAAAAGTCAATACCTATTATTGTTTGGTTCCTGTTATCAAAACAGCGTCGATTCTTTAGCTCAATATAATATATTAGCAATATAATATATATACAATAGCCTACCAAAGAACTGCATAGTAATAGTTTTAAGCATTTTAAATTTAATGCAGTTACCAATGAGTATAGACTGGTTTGACTAGTACATTACAATTAGTCGGGCCATTTACTGGGGTTCTATTCTACGTGGTAAAACCATATTGCCTTTAAAATGTTACCGCATTGTTTTTACCTCGACAGCCTTTACTATCAAGCAAATAAGAGCTATCGTTATCATAACGTTGACATTACGATAACATAGCAAAAGCAATGGTTTACCGATTAGAATAAAGCCCCAGGGTTTGTTTCTATGTCACACGATAGTATAATATAGAAAACAAATGTCACAGGTTAATTTCTGGAATACGACGTAGATACGACGACGATAGAGAAACAACTTACGGTTACAAACAAAAAACGCTGTAATTAGTGAATTCGCTGAAATTCAGCCTTATGGGCACCATTCCCGGTGGCAGTAACTTAGGCAATATCTGTATATCGTACATGAGATGATTAAAAACGAAAATAAACCCGAGGAGGTTGACAACTTAACAGCTCAAAGCTGTCTTTTACGCCTTTTACATTTAGGTACACACTTAAGTGTAAGTTAGGTGGTATATTTGATTTCAAAACCTGAATAAATGACACATTACTTTCATCTAATAATATTCGAAACCTCACTCTAACTTACAAACGTGAAACCAACAACAAAGCTCGCTTACACCCTTTGGGGCAAAAACCGCAAAAACCAAAAAACCGAATAAACGAATCACAACTAACCACAGAAACGCGGAAATCCCAAGACGCGAAACTGTACGGACTTAGCTGAGGGTCCTCCTGCAGGGATGATAGGGCACATTCCCTCCGCGGCCGTAGCCCTTCATCCCCTCATTATTTCCTTTGTCCTTTTCTTTGCACCTGTGGACTGACATGTTCAAGCGTCTGACTAGACGGCGCGGTTACTCTGACGTAAGTAGACGGTGAATTAGTTAAATGAATGACTCAGATAATAAAGTTACAGTTTATTTTCTTGAATACTGGATATCAAGTTTAAAAAACATTAATTATGCTATTTTTACCTAAGGGATTCGAAGGTGTACCGCAAGGAAGTGTTCTTTGCCAGTATCGTTAAAACCTTAATAACTCATCAATTAACATATTATAGGGATAATTAAAACTACGAGTATATTCAGGACCGGTAAGAAAAAGGCTCTTTATCTCTTAACATTTACTTATTTAGTTCTGGGATACCCTGTACTAAATTTACTACTTAAAAATTGCGAATTTTGCGAGTTCATATCTATCCGACCGCACTTTTTTTCGCGGATCCACGGAACGTATTCGAAAATTGGTTTCACCATTTTAAACGTACATTATTCCGGTTGGCCGTATGATATTTTTTAACACGTTTAATCCGAAGCAAAGCCAGGGTGGGTCGCTAGTTATTTAAAAGAACATTACGTCTAAAGACTATAATATTGTAGCAAGACATTCCATGAAACATAATCAGCCCAGCCCAGCCAGACTTTAGTATCTTGTCGTAATAATAACGGGTATAAATAGAAACGGGTAAATCAAAAACTCGCGATAATCAAATCACCATAAACAAGGGTGACAAACAAATCATATCAAACAAAGACGTGGCCTTAGCGTTCGAAGATTATTTCTCCACCATAGCCATTAATATCACGAAATGTCTTCAATCATCTGCGATTGGAGCTCAAAAATTACTTTGTGGTAAGGTTACTAAATGTAATTTAAGTTTTGATTTTAGCCATGTAGACTCATTTTCAGTCGTAAAGGTATTTAAATCACTCAGTTTAAAAAAAACCGAGGATTTATGGGGAACGTCAGTTAAAGTCATCCATCATATCATAGATATAATTGCACCACACTTAGCTTTAATCTACAATAATTGCATTTCAGAGGGGGTCTTTCCAAATCTTATGAAATATAGTAAAGTCATACCACTTTTTAAATCGGGCGAGATGAGTGATTTAACGAATTTCCGTCCCATTTCTATTCTACCTGTTTTAAGTAAAGTTTTTGAAAAGTTAATGTTAAAAGATATGTTAGGTCACTTCAATAGAAATAAACTGCTTAACAGTAATCAGTTCGGCTTCACCAGAGGACGATCCACAACTGACGCAGCATCTGTACTCATTAAATATATATATAATATTTGGGAGAAATCTTGTGATGCAATAGGAATTTTTTGTGACCTTTCCAAAGCTTTCGATTGCGTAGATCATGAGACTCTTATATTAAAATTAGAACATTATGGTCTGTCAATTAATTCTCTAAATCTTATGTCTTCATATCTTAGTGATAGAACACAAACGGTTGTGGTAAACAAAACACAGTCCATGGGAGCAGCTATTAAACTAGGTGTGCCTCAGGGCTCTATATTAGGTCCTTTCTTATTTTTGGTTTATATTAATGACTTACCACGCACGGTAGATAACCTTTGTGATATTGTGCTATTTGCTGATGATACATCATTAATTTTCAAGGTAGAACGAAAATCCGTCGATTACAGTAGGATAAATGCCACGCTAGGTAAAGTACTTAATTGGTTTACTAGTAACAATTTGCTACTCAATGCTAAAAAAACTAAATGTGTTAGGTTCGCTTTGCCTAATGTTAGACCAGTAGAATCCAGTTTATTTCTAAATGATGAGTGTTTGGAAATGGTAGATAAGGCGCTTTTCTTAGGGATAACTATAGATAAAAACTTACAATGGAGTCCCCATATAGCAGTACTAGCAGGCAAATTAAGTTCGGCAGCTTATGCTGTTAGAAAAATCAGGCAACTTACCAATGTTGAGACAGCTCGCTTAGTTTATTATAGTTATTTTCATAGTGTTATGTCGTACGGTATTCTGGTTTGGGGAAAAGCTGCTGACATACAGACTATATTCGTGTTACAAAAAAGAGCCATTCGTTCTATATATAACCTTAACTCCCGTGATTCCTTAAGATTAGTATTTAAAGAAATTTGTATCTTAACAGTAGCGTCACAATTTATTTATGAGAATATAATTTATGTCATTAAAAATCAAGACTCTTTTGTTAAGAATTGTGATATACATAATTTGAATACAAGAAATAAAAATAAAATTGCTATTAAAAAATTTCGTGTCCGTAAGGTTTATAAATCATTTGTAGGTCAATGCATTATTTTCTATAATAAATTACCTGACTCAGTTTTAAAGTTACCATTTCCAGTACTTAAAAGTTACTTGAAAAAGTCGTTGATGTCTAAGGCTTACTATAGGGTCGAGGACTATCTAACAGATAAAAATGCTTGGCCTAAACTTAACTAAACACCTAAATAACTGATTAATAAAATAGGCATAAAAATATGTAAATATTGTATATTGTCTAGGGGACATGGTTTCTGTAGGAGAATGTATCGAAACTTTGTATGTGGTGGTTGTCTTGCACTGTCATAGGAAAGTATATATATATTTTTTAATATATATACATATTTTATATAAATATATATTTTTTTTATTACTACTTCTTATTACTCCCTATGAAAATTCTTAGTTTTGACACATTTTCTTGCACAAGCTACGCTTGAATGTTTTTTATTTTTATTTTTATTTTATGTTAAATTCATTGTTTTATATCATGCTAGGTTAAGCTTTATAATTGTATAATATCATAAGTTTTAAAAAACGACTGACTGTTGAGTTTCTTGCGGCGTTTCTTCTCAGCAGTGGTCTCTTGCGAAGCGCTGGTAGATTTTGACGTGTAAAAGTGCCCGTGCGGCCTAATTACTGAATAAACCACTTTTATCTTTTTTTTTTTATCTTTTAATAATAAAAATAAGCGTTTGACAAATTAGTACAATGTTCAAAGTAGCATTACAGTGACCAAGCACTAAAGTGTGCAGCTACTTAATAATAGCCGACCGTTCCTATTGATAGTGACATCTTTCTATCGTCAGGGTCTTTTATCACTTAGCGAAAGGCGAACGATAGATAATGTCCCGTATTTTTTATAGATAGATCTAGGTTGCATGGAATACCGAATCTATTTGTATTCTAACGTCGACGGCGGAATTGCTCTAAAATGATAGATTTTTTTATTCATGACAAACTGAAACTGTGAAGCACCTTGAAAATCTGTTATGTTAACAGCGTTACGAGTTTTATTAAATAGTAATTTTCCGCCAGCGGCTTCGCTCCCACTCCAAATTTCGCACCAAAAATAGGTGCAGTCGTTCAGAACTTATACGTGTATGAGTCAAGGAAATTGATTCCTACACCACTTAAGACTATGCCAAGGTGCAATGACACTGAATGAATGCAATCAATTTCCTCGACTGTACATACATTTCAGCGATTCATTTTAGTTTATATATCTAAGTATAAAGATCGCTCGTGGCCGTAACACCATAGTAGCGAAATACCAGATTGCCGGATGCAACACATTCATTTAATATCAGATTCCCATAATACCACATTTCTATTCATCGTTTATTACCAGATTTTCAGAAAACCATATTTGCAATGCAAATGATTCCATTAATACAACATTCCAATTATATCAGATTCCGAAAATACGAGACTCGCAAAAAACAAAATACTTGATACACCAGTTAATCAATTTAGCGGATAGCTTAAATACCATATTGCCCGTTTACCGTAATCCCGACACACAGGAAGTTCAACATATAAAATACCAAAAATACCAGATTTTAAAAGGCTAAAAGTACGATCAGGAAGAAAACACAATTGTAAATATACTTTT